>CM060657.1:24856052-26298552 GCA_030686955.1 Odontamblyopus rebecca
TCACTAATTAATATAAAGTTAATCAGGGACTAAGACACAAAAGCCAAAGGATGATTTGACACCCTAATTTGCAATGTGTCCTAAAGACTGTGGGCGGATATTAGCTTACATTAGGGGGGTCACTGACAATATGTTCGGGAAAAAATGTAATCCTATATGTTGTTGAAAAGAGAGTAAAATACAAATACTGAAATAAAATAAAACAAACCTCTCAAGCGGTAGTGAATACTTGAGTAGTACTATAATGTATTATGATGGTAGCATAATTTTGTTTTATATTTACAGCCATATTTTGCCTTTTTACTTCTATTTTCATATGCTTTAAAATCTTATATTCCACCTACACATTCTTGAGTTGTCTGCAAGTAAAATGGTGAGTGAAATGGCTTTGAAAGGTAACAAAAATCTCATTTGCATCAAACTAATTAAACTCACTGAGCTAAATTAACACTGAGGCACAAGCAGCACTGGCAAGCATTATTTTACACAGATATCCAGTACGTAACTGTTAAATGTCCTTCGTGTGTGTCAACCAGAGGCACTTGTAACTAATATGAATGAGGACTGACCCTTCTATATCATAGCAAGCTCACCCCAATTAATCACATGATTCTGGGTCGTACACTTCAGGGTAATAAACAGCACCAAACCAAAAGTCCCCGTAGTCCCTCAACCACTCTCGTTATTGCCCTACACTTAAGATGAAAACCTGTACTAGTAAAGAGCAACTAAAGCCTGCAACACTATGTGAAGAATGTAATTTGATTGTCAAATAATGCAACAACATACCCGCAGTTTCACAGTACAAGTGATTTGTCATTTTGTATCCTATTTGTATTTTTAAAAGAGTCTAGAGTGTGTGATTTTTCATGGTAATGTTTGATAATCATGCAATTTTTGGATGTTTCATTGAATTTATGATTTTTTTTTAAAGATGCATACATTTATTTTTTTCTTACTACTGTTTTATCTAGTGTGCCCTTTTTATTGTTTTATGTTATATAATTGCAAAATAAATAAATACATATCCATTGTTCTCACTGGGGATTTTTCAGGATTATAAAAAGTAAATTATTTCACACAATGTGATTCAGGAGGTATTCTCTGACTGTGTATGATTGTGAGAAAAAAAAAAAAAAAAAGAGATGAAAAGACAATATTGTACTAAATGAATAGAGCAAAGTGTGTGTAAGTGGTATTAAGATGGTGAAATCATGTAATCCATTGACGTCAGGGACATTTTGCTTTTGGAAATAGATCATTTGTATTTCATGACTTTAATTCTTTGTCTGTAAATAAAGGTGTAGATTTAGCTAATTTGGTTGGAATGCTTCCATTAATTTAAAAGCTGAAGACCTGAAATAGCAAAAAAGTTAAATCATTACAGTTACAAACATATTTTCAGTCCACAGTAGAGCTTGGTATCACAAGTTCATATTCGATATGATACGCGATACATGGCTCACGATACAATGTTATCACAACACTGCGATACATGAAATGATAATCAGTATACTGGGCGATACGATGTTTTTTAAGAACCACATTTTTGCAACAATAATATGAAACACATCTATTTTAATTTTCAAAACCCTGAACAAGTTTATATAGTGTATTGCATAAACAAGTCTCCTTCCTCTAATTAAGCAACGCAACTGTCGTGCAGTCACAAAAAAAGCTAAAAAATAGATACAATACAATAACAATATTGTATCACCAAATATCAAATATATCATGATATATCCATTTTTTTATTTGTTTTTTGCACACCCCTAATCCACAGTGTTTAACAAGATAAATTTTACCGACCCATAATAGAAATGACTCATTCTCATCAATCGCACAATAAAAAAACATTTGTAAAAAGCTCATGAAAATTATGTACAGCTACCAAACCATGGGCAGATGATTGCTCTAGTGACCCCAAAGAGATCCACAGATTGCATATAAATGGACAGAGCTAATCCATTAATAGGACGTGAGCATGAGCGTGCTTCCTGCTCTATTGATCTCAGCTGTATTGAGAGAACATCGTCCTTTCTCTGTAACTGCTGCAGTGAACTTTGTCATTTTGGTCTTAAAATGTTCATATTAACCTGCTCAACATGATCCTGTTTTTATTTTGCTATGTTGTCCGTAAATAAATTCCTATTCCAAATGTGGAACTGGCTTCAAATTTGCTTCTATAACTGCTAGCCTCGGTGAGCTTCATTTGACTGATCGGTGACACTGGTCCACTTGTTTATACAGTCTATGATTAGAACCAAAGGGAAGGCGTTTATGGTGTGAAAGAAAGGACATCTGCAGAAAATGTAAACCAACCCTAGAATGGACTAAAACAAATAATGCATAAGGTCAGTATCAGTGAGTATGGAGTCTCATTGGGTTATTCTTGGGAAGTTATGCTAAGAAGTTCAATGGGGTCAGGATTTAGAATAGCCTACATGTTGAGTATACATTACAGTTAGTGGGGCCAGTGGATGGGAGCAAAAAGCAAAGCGGCGCAGCTATTGTAGATGATATGAAAGCAGATGGGAGGTGAGGAAGACAGTCCATGTCCTGGCCAACATCCCGGGACACAGCAGCTGTTGTTGTAACTTCAGCCCATGGCCTCACTACAGACAAGAGTTTAATCCATTCTTTTCATTCTTACTGAAGTACAATATGAATAAAAAGACGGTCAATTTTTGAGTTAGCACAGATGATGACAATAGCATGAATTTGATCAATAGACTGTCTTCATTTGACATCACGGTATGTTAAATATTGAGGTTGAGGCTAGAATTATCTGCTTGACCAGCCAGTTTCTTTTGCATTTTCTCCTAATCCAAAAGGGACTGGACAACAGAAGTTGAAAATCCTCCGTGCTAACTGGACAAAATCCAACCACAGCTGTTAATTTGTAGCATGTATGTCTCAAATGTTGAAAACATCTCTCCAAAATTCTCCAAAAAACATTCAGAACAAAATATATAATTTCTTATACCTGAGATAAATAATAGTTTGGTGCTTTGATTGTTTATTTTGTTTTTATGTTGGTATTTTCCCCTTTTTTACATGTACTGCAAAAAAGATTGGCCAAAATTTAAGATATAAATATTAAATCTGTCAGAAATTAGTGAAATTATCTGTCCATGCAGCAAGATAATTTTACTTGACAAGTTGTCTTAAAATAAACTACCTCTAGATTGGAATGAAGCAGTCTCAGAACTAGAAAACAGACAATAAATCTGAAAACAAGATGAATAACCTGATATAAATTTTAAAACATTTTAAAAGTTTTAAAAAGGATCAGAGAAATTTGCAGTGGCAACCATGTTTGTTTTTGATGCAACCGGACCATACATCTCCCTGATTGGTTAATCCGCCCGTCAGTCGTGACTAGTGAAATCGGGGAGACAGGATACGGCTCCATATCCTTTTTAAAGTTTTGTTAAAGCCTGTGGTTCTGGCTGGTCAAGCAATAGAATTATGGATGGGAGATGATTACAACAAAAAAGTTCAAGTCTCACTATTTTTTTTTCAATAATAGTAAAAAGTGAAAGAATTAATGAAACTCACAGGCTCAATTATTCTCTGTTTTCAGTGAAACATGATTCCTGCCTTCCGTCTAAAAAATTATTCTACATCACAAAAGTTCTACAATGTCATGAACACAACCTAAAAAAGTAATTCAATCAAAAAGTATCACACCATTATTGATCACTTGGTTCACACAAACCATTTTCTAATATCAAAATCAACACTTTCCCTCTCTTTTGTAACTTCATATATGTTAACAACATATTAAATAGTAATAATTTGTTTAGGTTTTGCTCGATTAACTTTTATGGCTCCTGCTTACAGTGAAGCGGCAAACAGGGACAAAAACAAGTATCCAAACATAAAGAAACCAAAGAAGGTGTTTGTGCAATATTCATGACGTGCATTCAACAGTGGGCTGGGCCATTAGTGTAGCACAAGAGTCTGTGTGTGTCTGTGAACAGGTGGAGATAGGTCCAACAAGGGAGCAAACTCTTAACCACCCCACCCCCTGCCTCTGTCTCTCACTCCTCTTTTTCATCAAAGTTGGAGGCCCGCTGGCTTCACTTACACCTCATCCAATTAGCCGCCGGTATCTCAGCAACCCAGAAGAATCAACTGCTCTTTTTTTTTTTTTTTTTTTTTTTTGAAGTCTCCTCTGTCACATAATCCCAGAGGTAACCCAATAACCAGAACTTTGGGCGCACATATAAACACCAACACCTGATACCTGCCGCTCGTGGAGAAAGAATAAAGGAACGCAGAGAAAGGGAGTGAGCACGGACGTCAACAGAGTCAAACAGAACAGGCAAGGATGCAGGAGGGAGGGGCCACGTACAAAATACAGGGCCTTTGGAGCTAGTTAAATTTGTCTCCCCATTGTCGGGAACAAAAGAGCTAATTGAAGACCTGGCCTCCTGTCCCTTGTCTGTTGCTTCTTTTGGCTTGTTAAGTATGCTGTAAGATACAGTAGGCTGATTCAGGTCGGGGGTAAATTATTTAGATGCTTAAACTAAACAAGGAGGAACTAAAGAGTGACACAGAGATCGGAGCACAGGTCTCTATTCAGATTAGGGATGTGGAGTTGCTAGAAGCTGGTAATGATGTGCCATAAGAAAGACTTTAGTGACCCCATGAAGACAGTTTCACAAAAAGTTGGTAAGAAAAGAGAGGCACAAACAGACAAAGCCAATTTTGAAACAGGCAAAGGACAAAGTCAGTTTTTAAATATATAACAAATTCCTAGCTCTTACAAATCCTTTGGCACATCACATTCACATGCATGGATGTTTGGGTTTGTGCACAGCTTTTTAAACTAGTTTTTTAGAGATCAACCGATGGGTTTTGACCAATGACCTATGCCGATACTGATTGTTTAGAATATAGAGCAATCAATGGTTGATGATGACAATTATGTAATGTCAAATTATGTCATTTAAAGTTACTACAAACTCCTCCAAGCCCTTTTTACCACAGAGATTTAAGAGATATATAGTATGTAGTATATATAGTTTATAGTCATGTTTTGCACACCTATCTCTATGTTTTTAACTGGTAATATAAACCTTTGTGTGCATATTTTAGTTTTGAGACTGATCAAAACAAAATCTCCAAATATCTATGCTGGAGGGTTAAGGCAGATTGTCAATACACTAAAAAGTCCAAATATGTCTCTTTGTTCCGGGTTTGTGATTGATACAATTACGAGATGCAGATAACGAGCAGCTGTCCATTTTCCTCTTGATGTGTTGCTTTCACAATATGGGGGAAAATAAAACTCACTTGTCCTCATTAATAGTAGTGAACAACAACAAAAACACTCATGATGTGTGGACGTTGACAAGTCACTCTTTCTTTCTTTCTTTCTTTTTCTTCTACTTTATATACATACTGAAGAAAAAATATATGATGCAAGATATATCTAACTATGTAGCAAAGAAAAAAGTTAAATAACTCTTCTCACTTCTCTCAATGAGCTTCTTGATGAAGTTTCCTGAAATGGTTTTCACTTTACAGCTGTGACATGTCAGTGTCAAGAAATGCCAAAAGTGCAAAGCAAATTTTTTGTTTTTTTGTTTACTACATTCCATATATGTCCATTCATAGTTTTGATGCTTTCAAGTGAGAATCTACAATGGAAAAATGTAAATTAAGAAGAAAAAGTGTGTCCCAACTTTTGACTGCTAGCATATGAAATCCTGTAAAACAGTGATCAGGATCTACAGGAACATATGTCTCACACTCTGTATATAAAGAGCAAACATTTCACTCCATTCAAACCTGTTCGTCACAAATGTCCTGGAGTTAGCATGACACAGCATTATGGAGTTTGCAAGGACATCTCTGCTCTCTTTACCCATGCCCGAATCCAATTACCAGGCTGCAAATTATGCTGTGTGAGGATGCATTACTATTTCAATATTGAGATGTCAAATTACACACACGGCCTCTAATGCACTCTGGCAATCATAGCCCACTGCTCATACTGCCAGCAACTCAACTGTCAGAGGAGCTTGTCACCAGGGAGACGAAATCTGATTCGCTCTTCCCTCTTGCTGCCTTTTTCTTCCTTCTCTAATTCAGTGCCATTATGCCCCCTCATCTCTCCTCTCTCTCTTTCTTCTCTCCTCTCTATCCTACCCTGCTCCTCCGAGAGCTTTGGATGCCCATAGCTCCATGGCAGGGCGATTGATGAGGAGGTTTCAGTCGTCTGACAGTTGACATTTACCAAGAGACTCTCACTCTTGGCATGCCCACAATGTTGGCTGCACCACAGTAAATACGCAGCAAGGGACCTGAGCTAAAAGCACTGTTCGTTATAAAGGTATTTTATGAACAAAGTCGATTTCACAAACTTGTGTAATCTATAGATAGCATTGGAATGGGTTTTATGTTGCTAGGATGCCATTTTGTTACAACCAGCCTAGTACTGTGAGGAGAAAGTGCTTGTAGTGTATTGCCCATGTATACAACAACAAAATGCATTAAATGATTATGCAACATTAACTTGCAGTAATTTAGCTCAAAACTAGCACTGTACACATAATAGTCTATATAGTCTGGCTTAAATCAAATGAAACGACTTTAATAACTTAAAAGGTGCATTGCACAACTTTTCTGGTGGAGGGTCTGGCACCTGCTTGTCTTCATGGAGATGTTATTGCTTTGTCTAGAATGTTCCACAGTAGATATTAAACCTACATTAGGTCAGACCTGTGGAGAGGCAACCCTACTTACAGAGAGAATTGTATTTTTGAGCAGTAGAAACACCCATAATTAATAAATGCTAGATAGACGTGTTTAACATCATACCATGTAACATTCCAGGCAAAGCAATAGCATCTCTATGGAGACAAGCAACTGAAGGACTCTCCTCCAGAAAAAGTTGTGCAATGCACCTTTTAACAGTACAAGGTAATATAAAAATACACTTTTTATTTAAATTGACTTTATTTGTTTGTCAGAACATGCAAGCAATTCCATAAACTTTTCTGCCTATTAATATGCCTTTATCCTACATCATATTACTTGTATGGACTGAAACCTGGTTAGCTCTAGAGCCCGGGACTTGTCATCTTGTTTGAGCAGTCGTACATTTACTCTTCTCCTCGGCAGTAGCCCGCTGCGGCTCTCAGCAGTGGACTTCCTGTACAAAGTCTGTCATGAAGGTGGCTTAGTCGTCTCACTAGGCCCACACAAAATGGGGATGCTTTTTGACATGTTGTGAAGTTGTCCTCCTCCCCGTTGCGCACCTTCGGGGAGGTAGAGTGGGTTAGGGATCAGCCCTGGCAGCACTGAGACCATGAGGGCCTTTAGACTTGCCAAGCTCTGAATTTTTAATGCACAAGGCCGCCACAAATGCATGGGCAGCCTGTTGTTGTCACCCCAGCATATTTTATCACTGATCAAACATTAGTCGGCAGCTGTTGTAAACTTGTAGCTGTCTCCGTGGCAGCGACGATGGCAGTTTGCGATGACAGGAGCCGGCACACTGCTGAGAGACTGAGGCCCAGCTGGTGGCGTATTCTTACGTATACTCCGACCTGGTGAATAAATAAATAAATGCAGTTCTCATCTTTCTGCTCAACGCTTTAACTCTAGTTTTATAATCAAGCTCTGACTGTATTTCCTTACTTCCTTCACTCATCCCCTCCTGCCTTTTTGCCTGTCTAATGCATTTCCCAAATGCATGTCTACTGTAGTGTCCTTGTGGTGTTTTCAGTGGCAATCGTTGCACATCTTACCATGGCGGCGACTTTGGGCCGGTGAAAAAAGTACGAGTACATGCAGCAAACATTGTACCTCTGGAGTGTTGGCTGGTCCCAGAAAAGAAAGTGTGCCAATGACATTTTGACAGTGTGAAGAGGCAAGGTGAGAACAAGCCCTGGCACTACTAAAACCTGTGTTCTCATGTCACCGGTCCACTGCTTTCCAAATGTGAGTCTGCTCTGCTCTCCAAAAACACCGGGTAGTCAGTATTGAAAGTTTTTGCATCACACATTAACTTGAGTGTTTATTTACTTTATTTTATTTCACACATCAGTTCAGAACCTGACATTGTTGTGTTTTTATGTGTTAAAACGGTTGCCTTTGTGTGGACATATTGTCAGACGCATGTTTGTGCAGGGTAAAACATTGTTCCAAGCAAATATATCAATATTTTATTGCTTCATTTATTATGTAAATTCTTCAACTCAATATTTCAGTAATTGGTTTGGACACGGGCCCCCCTGGTCCATGTGTCTCTTTTGCATAAAGCCAGTGGTTGAATGGCTCACTGGTGGGAATTACCTTTTGGCTGACACTAAATAATTTTTATTTCTAATTTATTTCATGACAACGGGCACACGCAAAGGGAGACTCCCCTAAGCAGCCAGCCAAGTGCCTTGTTGGCAATGATTGATTACCCAATATCTAATTAGCTGAGATTCAATCACTTATTATGCAGAGTGGGACAAACAAAGTGAAGCCAACTGTCAGCAGATTGATTGATGACACTCCCAATCCTGCTTTTGTTTGCTCTAATGTCCTGATGCTTGTAACAACTACCGAAGCTCGCTCGGACAATGCAGTCTGTCACTCTGATGGCCACGCACCGGCCTTCTGTCTTCCTCTGCAGCGGAAGCACTCATTTTTATCATTAGATGTGTGCTGTGCTGCTGCACTGTGTTTGAGAGGCATATCTGAGAGAGTGGGGAGATTTGTCAGGTTGTTGGCCCTATTAAAGGCATGGTTCCTCTGCTCACCCCAGGGGCAAGTAGGGTTTTCAGAGGCCAAAGACACTGCCATGCAATGATTAAAACCAAACAGTGATGAATGAAGAGGGAGGGACTACGGCTATTTCATTTACTTCACTTTTTCTATAGATGTGTTTAGGTTTTACCAAACAATTTTCATTCTCTCTGAATACATTGGCAAACATACTTCATAATAGACAGCGTATATTCATTAGTTTGATTTCCAAAGCACAAAAAAGTAGTTGTCAACCAGCTTTTATTTGGATGTAGTGATTCATCTTTGCAATCAATATTCAGTATTTGGCCTTTTTTGGATCAATTCTGCACTAAACCAGAAACCAACTAACAAAGCCGTAATAATTCTTTGTTTCAGGAATTATTACAGGTTTGGCAGTTGTTTTCTGGTTTAGAAGGGAATTTAAATAATGTGAAATTCTTTATATTGTCTACAAGTTGCATGCTAAAGACAGTTCCTTTCATTTATTGTGTCAACACCCATGATGCTACATTGGTTTTCTCTTTGAACGGCAAACAGCATGGAGAGATGACAATTTGACATCATTAAAAATGTATACAACTCTGGGGACGAGCAGGCTTCCATTAGTAAATAGGGTCAAAACGCACACTTGATCGTGCACTCACAAGCACACACACATACATCTCATACACGGGGTTATACGGGGGAGTTATCCAAAGCTCAAGGTTCAAGGATGAAGGCCTGAGAGATCCTGATGCAATTTAGTGTGTACTATTCAGCGTGTTATTTCTGTGACAGTTGCCGCCGGCTTTGTTCAGAAGAGCTAAAATGCCTATTCCCAAACATGTGTGTATTTTAAATGTGGTCCTCTTTGTGAATAATCTGCCCTCTTGTGTATGCATAAGGTCAGGCAGAATAACAGGCAGGGTTGAGTTTGGTGACATCTATCAAACAAGTGGAGACAGATGCCCGGACAGTATTAATCAAAACTCGCCTATTTTCAAAAGAATTAATCATTAAATAATTGATTTGGCAGGTACAGGCAGCAAGTTAAAGGGGTGCTCTGCCATCCCGCTGTTAAGAATTAGTCCTTGTCGAGCGCCTAGATTGATATATTTATTATTTATCAGATTAATCATGACTAGAGACATTAGGATCCAGTGTTGGGTGGAGAGAGAGAGGCGGGTGGCAGCTGTATGTGGTGATTACAGTGCAAGGTGGTCAAGGGTACACCGGAGGGCCAGGACACACGCACACATCAATGCAATTTCCAAAAGACGGGGTGAGGGAAGGTGGGGTTGGGGGTGTATGTCGCCCTGAGCAACTTCAGGATTTCAAAGCCAGTGCAGCTGTGTGGAGGAAGTATACGGAAAAGGCCATACATGTAATAGATCCAGGAGCTTTGCAGAGGTCAGGCGGAGTCCAGAGGTCATTCTGGTACCGTAAATGTGTAACGGTTCTGCCTTGAGGGGGTGAAGGGTGAATGTCCGCTATCAAAACAATATTTGTCAAAATCACTCTGTCCTGACATAATCTAATATATTAGCTAAACATAATGATTCATAATGGCTATAATATTATATTCTATACAACATTGCTATAGCCTAATCATAACCATGAATCCTATGGTAGTGGTCATGATAAACTGAAAAAAAACCTCTCAAAAATGCAAAAATATCAACACATTTTCTTTAAGAATGTATTTTTAAAAGGGCTCATATTACATCTTCTCTTGTCTATGTTATAATGTTGTTTCCTCTTCAACAATATACCTATTCACACATGTTTAACACATAAACCCCATATATTTAAGATGAGTTCTTCTCTCAACCAGAAAACACTCTGTTCCACCATGTGCTAATACAGGAGGCGCTCCACTGTGTTTTTAAACTCTATACACCTTCACTCATAATTTGGAAGATTACAGACCGATTACAGACTGAAGAGTCACTTCATGACATCACAAGCTGGAACAGAGCATTTTGAGCTTTGGAGATGTAGACAGACTAATAAAGCAGGGTTATTCAAATATGTGAATGAAACAAAACACAACTCCAAGTATGTTTTTGAGGAGTTAACATGATTATAATATGACTTAAAGCTCACAAGAGTCACTTTGTGTAATATAAGACCTTTAATATAGTGTTTATTTGCAAATATATCTAATCTTCAGTTCAAGATGGGATGGAGCAAAGATAATTATAGCCTCTGAACGCCAAGGTAAAATTAATATTTTGATAACATCCATCCATCCATCCATCTTCTCCCGCTTAATCCGGCTGGGTCGCGGGGGCAGTTTACTGCCCAATACTCATAGCACCTGACCCCCTATGAACCCCTCTGCAGGTGGTGAGCCCACAGGAGGGCCCTTGATAACTTGGATTGAAAAAAATAAATCACTTGTATCACCCCATACCCTGTAGTTCCTATCTTAAGATATGGGCCCTGCGCTGTGGTCAGCCTCTGCTCATGTCTGGTTGCCCCATTGGCACTGAGGCAACGGGTCAAATGCAGAGGATAAACCCATATGTCCTTAATAAATATGTTGTGTTGGTTATATGTAAAGAAGATTGAAAGCGTCTGACATAAACTCTCAGCCCTTACAATGAAAAGCAGAAGGAATAAAGACAGTTGCTCAGAAAGGATCCCTCTTTGTGGAAAGGAAGAATCCATTTTGTGAGATGATTTGGCTTCAATTCTGCTGGGACTAACCCTTGACATGAAGTCTTATTGTGCTGGAGTTTTAACCCTAAATTCATACATCAATTATTTACTGTCCATAGCGATTGTATAAGTGTAGGAAATTACAAGGGATGGGTATTTTCTCTCAGGCAGAAAGAATGTGATACAGCAGACACAGCCCACCTAATGCGGGAGAGCCACTGTCCAGGCAGGGTCCGAGAGGCAGAAATTATTTATGCATTAGAAAACATGGCGCCGGGGCACAAGAAAAAGGCAGACACATTATTTTAAACCTTTCATAACACGCATCAATATTTCAGCAGAAATAAATAAAGTATGGTAGGCTTGTTTGGAGGACAGCTGTAGCTCTCCGCGCTTGGCTGACCCAGAGTGGAGGCTCCTGGGATGCCACGCACACCAGCCCGCAGTAAAACCCTCCATCTCTTTTTAATCATCCATTTAGAACAGGGCACAGTGCAGAAGCTGTCAAGGTGAGATCCTCCTGCTGCCGACGATGGGTATATTGTGGGTAAAGCAACTCAGAGGGAAAGAAGCCTGTTTATTTGTATCTGTAAAGGTCCTAAATTACGCAAAATTGACCCTTGTGAGTTTCAAGCCATGTTAGAATGTTGTTTCCTCCTCAAAAACATACCCGGTGTTGTGTTTTGTTTCATTCACATGTGTTTGAGTAATCTTGCATTATTAGTCTGTCTACATTTCCAAAGCTCAAAATGCTCTGTTCCACCTTATGTCATGAAGCTGTAGTTTAAGCAGTATTTTTGACCTCTTGTTTAGAAGAGATTGGCAATTATCCAAATGATTTTAGTGAAGGTGTGTGGAGTTTAAAATCACAGTGGAGCACTTCTTGAATTACCCTACAATATCATAAGGTGGAACGAAGAGAAGAATACAGCTTAAATATGCAGGGTTTGTGTGTGAATAAAACAAAATGTGCTTATGTTTGTCTATATTTCTATGTTTCTTATGTTAATTCTTTCAATGCAAACCGGTTTAAACTTTTGTCAAGGTGAGTTCCTTTGGTTATAGACAGTCAGAATGAGAGAGACAAACACAAAATGGAGGAGCTGTTTTTCTTATGAAGAAAATGTCTCTTTGTTCAGCTATCTCTCACACCTTCTGTTCTGCAAATGCACAACTGTCTTGGTTCAATGTCAAGCCACATCCGATGATACAAAGTTCTAATTATAATTACATGTGGCATATGTTTTCCTTTTTCACAGTCACTAAGTACAATTGTTTCACTGAAGTATTTATTCCACACCAAACAAATCTGCCTGTGTAAATACATTTGCAACTAATTATATTGTGTCTCGCTTACATTACCAATGCTTCATGTTCCGTACCCCACCTCTAGACAATTTTAAAGACAAACTTGCTGTGTGTCTTTTATCAACTTTGTACTTACAGCAAAAAGACAGTGTTACTAATTAATTACATAATACTGCAAAAATAGCATACATCTTGCAGGGGTAAAGCAAAGCACAGGAGAGTTAATAGTCGAATTGATTACAGCGCTGCGTGTGTTGTTCTCTCTTTCGCAACACAATCATTTTGCCCTTTAATTTGTTCCCTTGCTTTTGGAAAAAATCAATTCTTCCAGGGAACAGCGGAGAAGGCCTCTGCGGCAGGACAAGGTGTAATGTGTTCTATTACAATCCCAATTGAGGCAGCAGGATGCTAAATTAAAGCTCATTTAAACAGCTCCACAGCAGACTGCATTCAAGCCCGGTGCGTTACAGCTGTTAGCCTCAGCTTTAATGGATGTGAGCGTGCGCCGCCATAGCTCCTCGCACGTGCGTTTGTGTGTCTGTGAGGTCTGCACGGGGAGAGCCACTCAGCTGTGGGAACGCTTGACTTTCTTCACGCCGTCGTATTTTAAAAGGTCAAAACGCGGTGAGGAAATGTAGACAGAGGACAGCTAACATGGACTGGGGCCCCCGTGTGTCGGACAGAGCGGAAGCACGGTTAGCTCATACAGCGAGCAAAAGAGAGGCGCATTTACATCATCGATTAGACCAGAGTGCAGCTGTAAATATCAAATAACACAGATGACATTGGGGTGATGACTTCCCCTTGTGTTACTGCACTGACTTTTTCATGTAATCTTCCCTGTTTTTTGTTTTTTTGGGGGGTAGCACAGCAAATTATCTTCATCCTTCACTGATCTAATTTGGTTTCGGTTTTCAATGCCAGATGCTCTCTATGTGTCTAGGCTCTAGCATGGAAAGCATACGGGTCATAGCCAACTTAATAAATGCATAGAAGAAGTGCTGACAATTGTGGGTTGTGGGTTAGACTCCCTGGGTATCCCACACAATAAATGGAGTCTACATGTCTAGCATATATTCTTTGTATCCTGTTTAGGTTTGTCAAATGTCATGCAAATTCAAAACATGTATTGTCCTATACTGAATGGATGTTGATTCAATAGAGTCAGTGTGAGGAGTAATTGTCCAGTTTAACCCATAGTAATAGTAATGTAACCAGTGACTAAAATGTAATAAACTATAGCATTTAAATTACCCTAATTCAACAACAAATAGTACCACAAAAAGAATATTGGGCAGCACCAGCTAAAGTATTTACTAACTACCACCATAAGTACCTTGTAAATCCGGGACCGTATTTTAAAGTGCTACAGAATATTGTTAACATTATAAGCAATATTGTTTTTTTGGGGGGAATTGTGAAAGAATTATCCCATTTATAAAACTCAGCGTGCCATTTTACTCGTGTCAGTTCAGAATAATGCCTTCCTCCTTTCATACAATAACACATTGGCAACAGGTCTGTGAGGGGATTCTGTTCAGAGGTATAAAGTGGAGAATCAATTGGATCAGTGCTGCTTATCACACACTCTAGTCCTCTCTGAATATAAAACATTTGTACTGCTGCCCTCTAGAGATTTTCTAAAGGCACAAAATCTCAACAAGCAGCGCTATCGCCAGCCTGCTTCCTGTTGTGGTGTCTGCATCCACCCAGGGCCTGGATCTAACTGTGTGGGGATGCAAACAAAGATGGCAATGATGGCTATTTATTTTGAGAAATATGTGTTTTACTTTGTGTGTTTGTTACTGTTTTATCTACTATTCATGTTGATAAAGTTGTGAATTATAGATTTTTGGGGCGTTGTTTGTTAGGCGTTGTCAGAATCATATATTAAAGAGGACATATTTCGTTAAATTAACTTATATGCTCTCCAGGATTCCTCACTATGAGCTTATTCAAAGTTATATTTTGATTGTTTTATGCATGTTTGAGTAATCTTGTATTAACCTGCATTTGAGGTTTGAGTGGTCATTAAATTCCTGTTTTTACCTACCCCCTATCCCCACCCACATCCCTGCACTTCGTAGTGATTATATGAAAAATTAAGACTCTCACTTAGTTGGGCAGGTTTTAACAGGAAGTCAGTGGTTCCATTTCTATTATGAAGTGTTTTTTGATCAATTTTGGTTTACCATGAACAAAGCATAAAATGATGATCTATCATAGTATATTATGGCTCAATACGAAGTACCTAAAGAGCATATGTCTTCTATAAATACAATGGATGTTTGATTTTTCAATTCTGATACTTTGGTGATGGTTAAGCTTGTCTAAAAAGTTGCCCATCTCATTTCACTGTTGATTTGAATTGATTTATTTTAACTCAAGCATGGGAGGCACACTGTATGAAGCCCTTTACAGCTGCTGGCATGCTTCTCTGGATCACAGTTCAATCAGCTTCGTATGGAAAAGGGATGGTCCCTTTCTTACTGGATGCCTGAGGAATATAAAAGACACAAGTGCAAGTCTTTGAGATCTTTATACCCTCCTACAGCCCAGCTCTCACCAACAATACACGGTCCATTTTACGCATTTTACTTCACCCACTCCTAATCTGGATGAGGTGCTGCTGCTCCATATAGCTGTGAGCGTATAACTCTCCTCTGCTGGGCTTTATCTACATGTTCCTACAAGCCAGCATGAATGGGGGGAAACCATTATCTCCAAACTCACAATGGAACCAGACGTCCACATTCAAGATGTTCTATACGTGATATATTGATCAATTCACGCAGACTAATAGCATTGTAATGAACGGCAGAGGGGCCAGAGTTAATGTGTCCGGGTTCATACAAACTGGAAACTGCAAATGAAGCACTCAGTGACACAAAAGGCCTGGCCCAGTGCAATATAATTAGACCAGAGCTCAATAAAAGTCAAGGGGCGGCGGCTAAGGCTAACTGCTTCATTTACTGCTGTATGCTATGACAGGGAGAGAATAGACTGTGGAGCATTATGTCTGGGCAGTTAAGATCCACATGACAACAATAGTAAGTGTAGGCAATACCACAGTCTAACTTTTAAGTGCTTTGCAAGAAAAGGTGCACTACGTAACTGTTTAGCTTGTCTCAATAGAGATGTTGCTACCATGTTACTTGCCTGCATAGTCCACATTATGACATCAAGCATTTCTATGGCACATTTTATGAACAAAACAATTTCCAAAGTGCTGCACATACAAAGATAACATTAAAAACAACAAAAGGTAACTGCTCAGTTTTTTCCAGTCCTAAAACACTAAAGTGTCAAGTCAAGTTAAATAAAAACAAACAAAGAAATAAGTAAAATGAATAAAAACTGTAAGTAAAAATAAGTAAAAACCACAGAGGACCACACAACTCATGCTGTCTTAAAAGCCAGAGAACAAAAGTGGGTCTTAACTTAAAACACTCTTGGGGGCTTTGCGTATTTAGGCAAACATCTTCATACAGACGAGCTCTATCAGAAAGTTACATAGTGCATCTTTAAAATATTTCTGTAGTTTTAACACCAAATGAGACAAGAGGTTTCAGTGAGTTTACAGGACGTGAGGGAAATGGGGGAAAATAGACAACTTATTTGTAGTCTAGTCCTAACAAATGAAAAATCCCATAAAACAATCTGCTGTATTCACGGGGCACATTGCAAAAGAAGACAAAGAAATACAAAGAAAACATTGTAATTCACATCCTCAGTCTATACTTGAACAGTAATAAGCTCCATCATTGTAATTTGCTGCGGCGCGCTCCTAATCTGATCCTAATACATTATTACGTGTGTCATTTGTTTTGTTCATATCGCTACAATGACGCCCATGGTGGATACAGCCTCAGGGATATATATTCCTGACAATTGGCGCAGATAAAAACCCACATTAGGCCATATGTAACTGGCGTGTCAGCTCTGCAGTGGAGCCCTGTTTTTCCTCTACCCCATCCAACACCTTTTAATCTCCTCCTCTCTGCTTTATGAATAATGCTAAGTATATTACTCAGTGACAACAATGCCACTCGCCCCAATTTATGTTCCAGTAACCTCACAGCACGAGGGACAATTTGTATCTTTGTGCGCAGGCTCTCAAGGCATCGGCGGAGGAGCGGGCGGGAGGGCATCTGTAGGCATCTGATAGGGTAGGCTTTAAGTAGGTGAGACAATGCAGGCCACTGGAGTAATGTGTGGGTTTCTAGCGCTTTTCAGAGGCCCCTCGAGTCATGTTTTGCATTTTTGTCTTTTCTTTGGACAAAAACACACTCGAGGCAAAGCCCACCTACAGCTCCATACAAGAACATGCCTTTTTTACCCCTAATCTGCCACCATTCATTCTAGTGGAGGGAGAGAGAACTAACAAAGATGACTTTTGACAAGCTGAGAAATCAAACTGCAGCTGGTGGAGCTTTAAAAACATTGGGAGAACAGCCTACACATCAGCTCTTATGGCGGATTAGTGCAGAGAACGTAGCGTTGCCAGTTTAGAGACACAAGTTTTGCTGACTTGGAAATGTGGGTAGAGCAGAGAATTGATAGTGAAGTGATAGAAGTGGGGACAGCCAAAAGGATTAGCTGGACTATACCATTTTAACACTTTTATACTATTTCAATGCAATTAAGGTTTATTTTGTTTCTAAGCCCACAACAACAAAATTTAATCACTCACAGTGCTGATAAATGTTTACTGGCTTATTTAACACTTTTCCCTTTGTAGCCTCACCAAACTTTATATTTCATAGCAGTTTCAGTCAGTCATTGTACCCCTCTTGTGTACCAATTTGTATTAAAAACAATAAAACATATACAGATTACAAGTGCAATAAATGAAGTATCTGAAATCAAAAGAAAAGCTTAACTATCACAAAGTTCTTTTGGAGTCCACTTTACTGAACTATAGCTTAGTGAGGCAGGGCATCTCACTAAAAGTTCAGTACAAGCCCCACAATCCTCCTACAGATGTCCACTCCATTCCCCTGTCCCAGTGGGTGTGTAGAATTAGCAGGCCTCTTGGCAGTCACCTCAGGGTGTCACTCCGTGGGGTTCACTAAGGGCAACTGTGCAGCATTGCCTTGGGCTGGAGGTCGGACAGACACTGAACAACAATGGCTCCTGCTACCCACTCCCCACCCCACAAACACATCTCGCTGCTTGGGGGTGTCTGCTTGTGAAAAAGTATGTTGTTCAGGGGCCCCATGCTCCTTGAATAGATTTGTTAAAGCCCCTATGGTTGGTTTATGCTAAGCAGAGAAGCAGGCATGAGGGTGCAGGCCAAGCCAAAACACCACTACTCTGGAACACCCCCACCAACTCCCAGCACACTTTGATGCTGTCTTTTGGAGATGCCCAGTGAAAATCCAAATCTCTCTTTCTCCCCTCTCCTCCCTCACTCTCTTCCTCCTTTCTTCTCTTTCTGCCATGCAAAGATAATCAGGTTTATGTAAAATATGTGTGCTCTTTTGACAGTCGGCAATAGCTCATTAATTCAATCACACCAAGCCGCCATTGTTCCCAAAGTGTTTGAAATGCCTACCAGGGAAGGGGGCCTTTTTAATCCTGTCAATCAATGTTAACATTTTTAGAGCTGTTGCCATGGCAGAGGTCAGAGTTCACGAAAACACTGAATATGGGCCGACAAAACAAGAAGAAAGAATTATTTGAGATTGGTGGGTTTAAAAAGACATCCAGCATGCACAAAAACATGAGGAGCAAATGTAGACAAGTTTGGACACTATAGTGCGGCTGAGAGGGAGTGAGAGAAAAGAGCATTTGGAAACTAAACAGGCACTATAAAAACTTGACCCAGGAGGGCTCTGGGAAAAACCTGATGAATTGCTTTCCGGAAGAACTGTGCTTGTGTGCTCCAGTGGCATATTGACTAATACTTTTCACCATCAAGTCTCTGAGCCTGCACGTTCTTGCTCTGCCTTGTTTTACTACTGTGATCAAACTCTTCATAACTGATCACTGGTTCTTAAATTGATTTAACATTTGATTTTATATTTGTATTTTTCACAAATATGTGCTCATAAAGGTGCACCAATTGCTTGCCCCCATCATACTCTCAGATGGGGGTAAGAGCCAGTTTTTCCTGTTGATTACATTGTACTTTACCATGAAAAATCCAAAAAGTAAATTCATAAATGATGAACTTGGTATTTTCAATTAGTGACTAAACCCAAGATCTTATTGTATTACAACATAACTTTGCATTTTAACTATTTTAATTTGAGCTGTTCCCCATCTGTATTAATTAATATTGGCTATAATAATGACTGCTGTGATGTCTTCTGAAATCCAGCAATACATACAAAATACAAAATCAGAGCTAAAATAGTTTCATTCATTTCATTGTTTCATGAACCAACATTTGAAAATTGATCACTTAAAAATATCCCAAACAGTTTTTTGTTTTGTTTTGTTCCAATAGAAATATCCATGTTTCGTCTGTATGTAAAACCTATTCCCCTCTGTCCTTTCCTATTAATCTCTTGTGCTAATGTGAAATTGTACAATAGCAAAGAGGCAGATTAAGTCATTGGAGCTGCTGGGTGCTTCCTATATGCATCACTGATTCCTTTGAGCCCAATTTAAACACTGTTTGTTTATTAGTGTCTTATGTGTGGTATTAGCGGCCTGTAGCTTATCTCCCTGCACAGAGAGACCACAATACGCCTCTGTTGGGCTCTTCGGATGTATGTCTGTGTGTGTATGTCTGTGTGTGTGTGGCTAGTTCACACTAGTCCACTGACCTTGTTAACGCTCAGAAAGACCATGTGAGACACGAATTACTGGACTTGGACTCTCTTGTGCAAACATGCTCCGAACACAAACGCACCCTCTGTGGCACTGACAAAGGACCTAAAGGTGCAGGGAGGAGATTTGGTCCGAGCTAATCTCTCTTCACTGTTTACCATATATGCACAGACATATGGGGTGAGCAATACCTTTACTTCTATCTGATAAAGGCCAGTGTAATCCTTTATGACCCAATCTGACCCAGCAGCTCCTCACTCCTCCTGCTGGCAAACTGACTTCACAACTGTTCCCCTATGCATTCTTTTAATATTGTCTTTTATATCTCCAGAAGACATCCAAGTTTATCTCGTCGAGTACAGTTTACATATAGTTTGTCTGCATACACTGCACTGGTATCAGTTATAAAGGAATCTGTTACGTGGAGACGGCTGCCTCAGGAGTGGCCACAGCAAGGCAGTGTTGTGTGGAAAATAACTCTCCCACATTTCTGCGGTGTCTTCGGAAATATAGAAAAACGCACTAGAATGCACAAATAGCATATATGACTAACACAAAGACCATAGAGTACATTTGAGTATATTTTACTAGTATTTTATTATTACTGAAAAATGTATAATTTCAATTTAATTTGGATTTAAGGTAAACAATATTTACATTTGGACATGCAGTAAATACGCGTCTGACAATGACAGTGATTAATGACAATAACAACAATAGTGTTATGTGCAAATATCTACATTTAGGGCAAGTGGAAATTAGCATGTGAATTTTTATCATTATCATCTTTATTATTTTATTTCAAGTATTTGTATTGCCAAATTTTGCAGCATCAGTAGTGTTTCTAGAACGAATTGGGACGGTGTTTAAAAAAAAAAAAAAGGCGTATTTAATATTTGTTATAGAGACTGAAAGATATATAAATAACTTGTGACTATTAAATATATTTTTGGCAGCTGCATTTTAAAAGCAAGGCCCACTGAAATGTAGGTATGTACTAGTAACACTGTCATTAGTTGTTTGTGTGTGTGTGTGTGTGTGTGTGTGTGTATGTTCATTCAGGGGCAAAAAAGCCAGAATACACCACATGTAACACACATGTCCAAAGCAATCTCCGGCGCACAATCGGAAACATCTTCATTGTGCAAGTGAAGACAACATCCATCAATGTTGCATAAAAATAATTTGCTAGCTTTATTCAATCTACATATGCCTATGCCCCCCGTCTCTGCTCTACCTCCAAAACTCACTCAGATGAGACGCCTCGAGATTGTTATCTGCCTTCGCCTTTGTATGAAAATCAAATTGGGAATTGCTTTTTTTTCCCTTGATTCACTTCCATGCAAACAAAGAAGTTGTTTTCTTATTTTCATGTAAATGTCTTTTTTATAGGAGGCGACAAGTGTAATCAATCTTCCTCAAGACAAGGTAGGAGGGCCTGCTGAGGGGGGATTATTGGTGCTTAGTAGCCCGGGGATCATAAAACAAGGAAATTGAAAGTGATATTTAATTGACACTGCCATTTTCAAGTCTGGTCCCCCGCGTCTCTCCCACTCACCGAGCCATCTCGCTGCTGCAGGTGAAGAAAAAATAAAAAAAGAAGTCGGCCAAGCAAATTTCCTTTCAAAGCCTCCTCGCAAACCCGGAGAGCTACCTGTCAATCTGGGAGCAGCGCACTGTGAAAGAGACAAGCACTGGAAAGTTTTACCTTTAGAAAAATAGATTTCAAAATGTCACCTCATTGGCTCAGCGCATCATCCTCTACTGAAGTGGAACATGGTCAACATTGTGTATCTTTTTGGAATAAATAACAGCCTTTTATTCTGCATGCGCCATCATAGACAATAACAATTCAAATTGATGTTTAGATTTTCAAAAAAGCCCTGGTGCTCCCGGTTGGAGTGACAATAGCTTTCATAGGACCTCTTTCCTTCAGGCATATATGATTTCTGTCCTTCTGTCAGTCAGTAAAAAAACATTGAATAAAGCAATTCATTTTGGTTTCTATAGAAGAGATTTAAAAAAATAAACTAAACATGAGTGATTAAGGAGGAATGAATATTTAAATTTCACTAAAATTTACCTAATTGTCTATACAAAATAAATCATTTCTAATAACAAAACAATGATGCAATTAATTATGCAAAATATGAATCAAAATCCTAATTTAATGTTTCTGGGGTTTTTTTTCTAAGTAAGAAGAAAGTACAGTACTTAAGTATACATTTTAGGTATTTGTACTTTAAGTACATTTTAAACTGGATACTTTTTTCTTTTACTTAACTACATTTCAGAGCAGGTATCTGTACTTCCTACTTCACCATATTCAAAACCAGGACTGAAAAATATCTTTTATGATTGCTAAAAAGGCTGAGGGGTTTGTTTTTATGTTTGATTTAATTGAATTGTTTCTACTGAATAAAACACAGCACAAATCTGTATCAAAATCAATACATTTGAAGCTTAATCAGATTTCATCTGCGTGAAATACTTTTAATTTTAGTATTTAAGTACATGTTTAAATGGATACTTTAACACGCTTACTCAAGTAGATTTTTTCATTTGATACTTTTACTTGAATATTTCTTTGCTCTGGTATCTGTACTTTTACTTAAGTAACAACATTTAGCACTTCTTCCACCACTGCATTTTAATAAATAGTTAAACAATAAATGATCACCTTTTGATCACCTTCAAATATGTGACTGCACATATTCTATCCCCACTATACTCTGTATACTGCTATACCTCTATTCACTTATAACTCTGCAGCACTGGAATTGAAGATTGCGAGCCAGAGTTAGAGTCTCTGTCCCTGTGATGAGAAGTGACACGGTCTAATTAGTGAGTCCTAATGAGATCAGAGGTGCCTTAGTCCAGCGACAGCAGCAGAAAAGACACTTCCCTTTGTGACCTCAGAATGACAGTGTATGACCTGAGCCCGAGGAGTGACTTCAGGAGAACTTTTACTGCTATATACAATATTTCAGGTGGGGAAATGCTGCAGAAATGTTTATTTATTCACTGCAGCAATGCCACAGGACACTATTTCATGGAATAAACTTTTCTTTTTATTAAGAATTGCAATTTAATACTATTTTAATATTTGCTAAATCCTACGAAACAGCAAATATGCCACTAGTCAATTGAAAAAAATGTCAGAATGAAAAAGTTTTAAAAATATGGTGATGTGTGGTACTCTGCGTATTAACATATATATTGAAGTTGGATTGTTTTTATTAATTTAGTATTTAAGAATTTGAACATATAATACATAAATCACTATTGTGCTCTAAATAATGACTAAATGCTCTGAAAAAAAATCCACATTTTTATCTGCAACATTGAATTTTTTTTTATTTTATTTTACGTGGTCTTTTATTGCATCTAATCCACCTCAGGATCTGCTCAGCTGCTTGTCAGACAAGACCAATTTAAGGCGCTCTGCTCCGACCTACAGGGGCTTATGTAGGCTTTAGGGACAGGCGGCAATTGGTGTCAAAGAGAGGCTAAACTGCAATGATTTATAGCCATGAAGATCTGACTGGTGAGACGATCCCACCTCTACCACCACAATTACGCTGCCAGAAGTCCCCCGAACGTCACTATTTCGACCACAGCCACAGCAAAATATAGTCCCTTTTGGTTATATTGCCTTTCCATCTTTCCCTGCCTCGTCCAGTTAAAAGAGCATTAATCAATGGCTACTTTCTAAATGAAGAGGTCCTCCCATCCAGGCTCAAAGCGATTATGAGGTGCAGGAGTACTTAGCCAATTCCCTAAACTCAGTCGGACTTGATATATTTTGCTTCCTCGCAGCTAAACGATTCATCATCATTCCCCCACAGAGGCACATTGGAGCGGGCAGAGGGAGGCCTGCATGTTAAGTAAAGAGCACTGAGATGAGATGAGAGAGGCCAGATAAAGGAGCAGGAGCAGTCTATTATGGCCGAGTTACTTTCTAATAAAGTCTTCAGATAATTAAAAGAGACTATAATCATAATATACTTTTAGTTTAATAACACTGATTAAAATTTGGTCACACTGGGGTCATTGTACCATGGCACGTGTAGCAGGTTTGGATAAAATGTGATGAAATAAGGTTGTGATAATAAGATACGTCACAACAGGGCATGCAGAGAAATCAAACTTTTGCTAAATCCAGTAGAGAGAATAGCTTACATATCCTTCCAATCCACAATCTATACACAGCTGATCGTGAATATACACAACATATATTAATACTGATACCATTTTGAGATAATCCGTCATGCTGTAACGAACTATCTTCAAACAGCACAGTCGACGACATAGAAAGAACACGTCAAGTAGCAGTAGAAGCTCTCTGTCCTGTCTGGAGAAGCGAGGCTCTGGATGTAAAATGGAGGAGACAGTATTCATTACCCAGCACACACCGGAGAGTGCGCTCCCTCAGCCCGGCTAAATTGTGATTTACAAAGTGTAATGACGTGTAATAATTTAGTGTCAGTGTTGTCAGTTATACGACAAGGCAAGTCTTCTCAACAGGAAGGACGAGACAAATGAAGGGAAGGAACGGGGAAAAATAAAACTGGCAATCCAAATAAATCAGGACAAACAAACATGGTCAATGAGCAGCAGTGTGAAATGAACAATTACCCATGTACTGATATGGAGGAGAAAAAACTGTGACTGTGCTGGCTGGATGTACAAATGGATGTAGTGGAAAGACAACAATCACTGAAAACACTTCCTACAATTGTGGTATTACAAATACTAATATGAGGTATAATAGTCTTTTTGCATTTGAAACAGGCTTCGTACAAACCCAATGTGCAAAATGTATTGACTATTCTATTGCTAAAATATATGATGAATTCCAAAAAAGCATCTTGTTTCATTTGTGAGACCTCTACTATTAATGATAGTGTTCATTTAACTGGGTAAACACATGAGACCAGGAAGCTGTCTTAGTTGTTCAGCTGTGGTTATACTAAATAGCAATTTAGATCATTTCATTTGACAAATAAAGACTGCCAGCTCAGTCTTTATCATCTTAGCCTATGTCACCAGAGGTATAATACTCCCTACAATGGAAGCAAAGCCAGACTGGACATGACTAGAATGGACTAGACTATCCCGACGTCTCAGGATCATGTCTTGCATTAGAACCGCAGCCTGATGCTCCTTCTTCCAACTTTCTGACTACTTCAACTTACTCTACTCCACTTTATTCTACTACAGACATAGGCAAACCCAGATAAAAGGAATAATTAACTCCCTTGCATTTAAGTGAACTTTAACAAACTCAGATTTGACAAGAAGGGTGACTGAGACTTATATTTGTCCAATTACATCTTTATTACACTGCCGCTTTAGTGTTATACGCGATAACCTCTCCTCCCCGCTACCTTATGTCCATTCGGCTGCTCAAACTAAGATGTTTGATCATAAATTATTGAAGTGCAATGACTTGTCTCCTCCACTTTTACTCAGTGCTTCTAGTAGTAGCAAGAGATTCAAAAAGTGGCCTATACTATCGAACCCAGTCTGAGCATACCATTAGCATATATATGAGATTTGAGACATTTTCTAATATTCTCCAGCAGGTCTCATCTGTCATGGCCAAGTGATGAATTATAAAATGCTTGTTTGGTGTGAGCGACCTAGAATAACGCCAGTGTACACCTTCCTGCTTTCTCCTTAAACCTCTATAAGCTTTACAATACTGTGTAAAAGAGGAGGAAACCAGGTGGGGGACATTTCAATAAAAAGGGGAGTTTTATGCATAATATTACTGATATGCCATTAGTCAATACGTGCAGGTACAGAACCGCAAATGTCAGCAGGGTGGGCGAGGTCGCACTTGTTTTTGTTTCATTCAAAGAAGCATAAATCAGTATCAACAAACTGTATATGCCAGAGCTGATGTTGGAATTAAGAGTTAAGAGTTTTTTCTGTGTAGCACAAGTTTATTAGTTGCATATTCTACACACAGCGAAAGAAAGCAAGCAAATACACCCCCAGAGAAAAGGGAATGCTTAACTTAACAGAGCATTTGTAAGAACGGGTGTCTCTATTTTGAAAAATGTGGATTTTTTTTGTATTTTTGCTATTATCCTTTACTGCTATTATCAAAAAAGTAAGTAGAACATTGTTTCAGATGGGTGGAATAACTTTTGTATCGCACTTAAATGTTTTCATATACGTGTATAAACAGTAAATGTAAGGCTCTGATAATTTTTGAAATGACACGTATAATTTTTTACTATTCAGGGTTGTCGGACCGGGGGTTTAAAGTGTACTGTTTACCTAGGGCCCACTGCAAGGGCCCCTCACAAAGTCTTCTAATATGTATTTTTCATCAGACAACATGTAGAGCAACACCCCTGTTATTCACATTTAAATATTGTGTATGGTTTGATATACAATAACTGAAATATACCTTTCTGTTCCCATAGGTAAATGCCTATAGCCTAATTTTCAATGCTACTGGAACAACTTGTTAGGAGCTGTGACTGACCACGTGCAGCACTTTGGGAATTTTGCACATATATTGAGCAAGGATCCTGGTCAGGAGTACCTAGCTGGAGGATTAGGTCTTTGTCTGTGTTTTAGATTGATGGGGGAAGCCAAAATACTAAGAGGAAATCCATCCCGACCCAGGGAAAACATCCAAACTCCACATAGAGTCCAATTCTGTAGAAGTAAATCCAGTAACTTCTTTCTTTGAGAACCGTTCATAACTTTTATTATTGCCAATACAGAATATGTATGATCTAGATTAACCGTGCGACAAATATTTACTTATGACATATTACTTTTACTTATTTATGATTTTATTTTCATTTGTACATAAAATTCATAGCAAAAAATATTAAGTTCACAAATTTTCAAAATGGCCTTTCTTCATACAGACTGGAGTAGTTTGTGCATCGTTGCCCATTCGTGCGCCCAAAAACAATGGAGGAGGTGTAATACTTTATTAGCGCTTTATTTTCTACTCCTTGCAAATACGATAATTAAATGAGTAAAAAGTGCAGTGGCCTGTGTCCTACATTAATTGCTTTTTATTAGATTACATTGTTGTAGATAGAACAGGCTGCATTATTAACATTGTTCTACATTCTACTACATTCAATTTCCTCCAACATTATTATTGAGAGAAATCACTCCTCTCCTTCGTCCTTTCTACAGCGATTGTTTCAAATCTCTTCTGCGGCACATCCTGCTAGCTTAATTAAAAGGGGCTAAAGTGCAGTGGCCTGTATCCTATTGCCGTCAAATCCATAACTTAGTATGAAAACATTTACATTAACCCGCTATTAATATGGGATTGCATGACTTCTCCATTCCCTTCAGCCTATGATCTTAACACAGTAACTGCACCGACTGACAATGGCCGACAGAGTTGACGACACTACAAGAAGAATTTGATGCTTGCATTAATTAAACAAATAAAAGTGCACCAGTGTGGAAAACAGTAATAAAAATATAGCCCGACCAATCTCATCCTCTCCTTCCCTTTCATTCCGCCTTTGAATGCTATTACACAAGGTAATAGAGTTCGGGAATGGGAACTTCTTGATAGCTGTCAGAAAGAAAGAGAGCAGCAATGGAGAAAATGCAACGACGCCATGTTTTTTTTTAATAAAACAACTAAACTCAGCAGTCTGTATCCTATCTCCTCTATTGCATCTCTTGGATTGGATTATTTTACATTTTGATTGAAACGATGTCGACGGCAGATAAAAGCGGCCAGGGCCCAGCTGTTGTAATTGAATCAGGGCGGAGTTGTTTATTCGCTTGATCTACAGCGGTGATTTGCTTGTCCTAACACCCAATGCATAAAAGATCCACTCTTGTTGAACACACTGCTGATTAGATCGCTTTAAAATGGCGAAACAAGAGGCGTTTGTGTCCGGAGATGGGCCAGCATAAAGATAATACATATAATGGCAGCACAGGGAAAGACGGAGAGGAGAGGACTGCAATGACGCCGCCTTCTGAAATCAAAATATCCAATCGCTAATTTCACGTGTGCTTCTACATGTATGGATACACTTAACCATTTAACCAATTTAATTTTACATACTTGACTTATTATCAAAGTAACATGTGTAAACGTGAGTACTTTTTCAAGAATACTATCTGTATTGTGAGATAAGGGCGATAATCTTCAACTTCAACCATTAAGATGAATCAAAAGGGCCGTAACTAATCTACTACATTTCTTATCTGATATTTGTACATGCAGATGTCCTGATTAATGAATTAATAATGTGTCAATAAATATGTTAATATTTTTGTAAATAAAAAAAATGGTTTGTAGAAATGTCAACGCCAAATCTTATCACTTACTAAACAATTAACATTTTTGTTTAATATTTTAAACAAACAGTCAACCTAAACATGAAGCATCAGTAAAAGTATTTTCAAAGTGTTTACTCTGGCTTCATATATGGTTCCGTGCTGCTGTTATTACACCTGATTTGCTGAAGCTTATAATTGTATGCTATACACTGGATGGATGATCATCAAATAATGACCCTTATCACTTTGTGCTAGAATACACATCCATCATGTTAGAAAAAGGTTAGGCACAGCCCGGTGCGCAGTGCATGCTGATTCAGGCAGCAGTACTCTGGGACCACATACAGAACCATAATCTGCTTAGATTGTATGTCCGTGCATGTGCAGAGCCACTGTGTCAAGGGCACCGCGCAGGCTCCACACTCTTTACATTTTTGCATATCAAATGTGTGATAAGAAGCCTGATTTTATGCACTGTTGTCTCAAGCCATGCATTGGGAATAGGACTGTGGAACCTTTAATATCAACTTGCATACAAAACAACTAAAAAAGGCCATGTACAGATTGTATCAAACATAGACTATTTCTACTAAGAGGAGATAAATTCAGTGTCATACACATCCAGTTGGTATTTACAAAGTGATAACAGGAAAAGTGGAACGTGGAATATTAAATAGTTTCGTATCGCTGTCAAATAGATAAAACTAGCTTGAAACTGTCATGAAAAAACATTGTATAGAAACATAAAGGAGAGTGGAAAACAATATCAGTGGTCTGTATCACTACGCTGGGCTGTTGTCATTTCCTATGCGAGCTGTGTTTTTGTTTGAAATCAGACCTGTAGAGATAACACTTTATAATTCGACATTTAGTGCCATTCACAATCAGACATCATCAGAAAGCCTAACCTTTGCCCTCTGCATACAAAACCGTCATATGTATCCAAACAACTTTTGAAAGACACTGATGATGTATTTAATAATTCCTTATGTTTCAGACAGCATGGGGCATCGCACTATAATCAATCATTTGTATTAGGCCCATATCTTTGTCTGCAGCAGCCCTGACCTGTGGACAGCTGTGCTCCGATGTTATCAGCGCCCAGCCGCTTCCTCTCACTGACAGTGCAGTGCTGCTGAGGCTGCTGTCGCCCGCTGTCGTGTTCAGCGCATCCTGTTGTCTTGTTCTGGTTTTATCACTGCACTACGCCTGCTCTACGGCACCCTGTGCTCACCTGTATAACCCCAACTCTCTCCAAAAGCAACACATCTGATGGCGTTATGAATTAGAAATTATGATTAGAAATCACTTTATTACCTTCTAGATAAACTGTCAAAAGTACAGAAATATTTGTAATGTTTATTTCAGAATAGATGTCTTTATAGAAGCACTTTGAAATTTAGACACTGTAAACATTCTGTTGTTTTATTGAATGAAATGGTTAGTCACATGTCAATAGAGTAAAAGTAGTAGAGAAAAGACTACATACAAATGTTTGTAGTAGAAAGAGAAAGTTCAGCTGTATACAGCTGGAGAGAGACATGAATACAAACATATTTACAACATTTTCTCTTGCTCATAGCTGCCTCTCTAAAGGATAAGCTCATAGAGACACACTGGCTTTTGAAAAGAATAGAAGACAACCCAATAACGTGGAAATGTTAACAGCATACAGTTAAATTTGTAATTTATGTTGCATGAAACAGTTAAATGGCACTGTGGAATAAAGATATCGATTTGGGTATCATTAGCATAATAGTTTTATTGTGGCATAATTACTAAATAGAAAGGCTCCTACCTGGCAGGCTTTACTGCATATCAGGGACTTTTAAACGCTGCCTCACACTAGTAACATGGGTCAATTGCAGGCGCGGATCGTCAGGGTAATGATTAGATCATTAAAATTTAGTCCATGCTTCACAGAGCATAGAGAAAATTAACTTCCCCCCACCAAGCTCATTTTTCTGCTGAACATGAAATAATGATTTTCTGCCAGTATAATTACAAAGCTAACATCTGATAGAGTCAGCATCCAGGGGGGATTATCACATGCATGAGTATTAGACCTCATTACCAGCTTGACTGCAAAATTATTACATCTTGTAATTGGATGGCGAGATTTATACACAGATTGGGCCAGGGTTCCTCGGTAAGATTGTAATTACAGGCTTCGCTGGTTTGCTACTTATCACAGCGCATGCAGGAGGGAGGAGGGCCCAAAAACAAGCGGCGAGCAGGCGAAGGCAGGGGCGTTCCATTAGCCAGGACCAGCGTATCAGTGGCACGGTGTTGTTGTGGCCGCTGTCTGGGGCGAGTGGGGAACATCTCTCCTCTCCTTCCCTATTTATGAGGCCAAACAGCACGTTGTTTGCAGAGGGGAGGGCTGTGCCAGGGCATTTATTATTACCGGGGGTTTCTCTCTCTCTGACAAATGGGATTTCATTTATTTAACCTCTGCTGATCTGTTCTGCTGAAACATATAAACAAGCCATGCGTTTTCTTTTTTTCTTTTTACGGCCAAAGCACAGTCAACGCCTCAATTATCTAAAGGCTAACTGAGTGTTAAAGTGAGCCATCTGCCAGTGGGGATCCCATTGATTTAATTTGCCCGCTGCTTTTACCCCTGATGCAGGCGGGCCCCATTTTGTGCCTATAGAAAAAGAGGCCACAGATACACAGATCCACCACTGAACCCAAGTTCAAACAGAGCTGCACCGCGTGCTTCAGACGAGGGTGGGGTTGCTATGTTCCAACTTTTACCCAGGACTAAATATGAATTTTCTGGGAACATTTTATCTAATATTTTCACATGCCATTGCTTATAATACTGAGTAAAAACAGACATGGGGGCTCCATAAACAATAGTAAGCTGTTCTCCATTACAGAGTCAATATTGTTATCAGTGTTCAAAGATGATTCACTAGACTTTGGTCATTATTTCTAGGATTTTTGAATGAAGTACAGTAAATATTTTGCTGACAATGAAGAGCAATGCACAAAACATTACATTCTACACCAAATGCCATATCAGTTATGTTCTTTTATGACAATCAAATTTATTTTCAACCAAATTTTAGTATAGTTCTGCTTCAAATCAAGTCAGATTGTAGACTTTCAACAGGTGAGGTATGGGACGGGTCTGCAAGGGTCACGTGCACATTATCAGAGGCATGACTTGGTTAAAAGCTTAAACTTTGTCATTGGACCCTATGTCTATAACATTTTCAATATAGTAAGACAACAATTCTGTGTAGACTAAATGTTATTCATAAATACAAAAAAGAAAAAGAATCTTGGTGAAATGGTTTAAGATCCCATATTCCATTCAGAAACCCTAAAATGTAGCTTGTGTTGTCAGTGCCCCATGCAGCTAAAATCCTCTGCCATGTCCCACTGCTCATACTGTGAATATTATTGGCAATCCATTGAGAGGAAATCCCTTCAAGTGACACTCAATTGCCTCCAGCTCCAGAAAGCCAACACACAGCTTACTTTAAGAGCAGTGAAATTGTGCACTGTATCGTAATGCACCCTGACACGAGACACTGTTGCACACAAGCAAACAGACAAATTGTATATTTATGCTATAATTGGGTTGGAAATTGCATGGATTTAACTAAAATTTAAACATTTTATCAACTCATTTACACTGCCATTTGGGATCCGTCTTGAATTATTGAGTCCATAGCGTTTAGTATCATCCTCTAGCCATTTTTCCCCATCTTCCAGTCGGTTCTTGCGCCTGGCCTGTCTCGTCCACCCGCCCACTCTCCCCCTCTCTCTCCCCAGAGTCTCTGGTATGGTATTTAAGTGGAGTGGGGCCCATTAACCCTGGCAGCTTGTCTTCGTCTCTCCTCCATTGATCAGAATGCACACTGGAGGTATTTTATTACTGCTGGTTGAGGGCCACTGACACAGCCATTTAACTCCTTGGCTTTTAGATGGGACTAAATACTGGGTGTAAGGCGGTGTGTGTGTGTGTGTGTGTGTGTGCAAACTCTCATGAGCGGATTCTGGCTTTTTAGGTTCAATTTTAGAATGTTAAATGTATAAACAGAATAATACAAGTGGGGGTTAATAAAGTGATAGCAATGATGTGGGAGCTGGCATGAAGAATTCTTACAATAATAAAATAATAAAAAGTATATAGACTATAGGGTTTAGGTGTAGGCATCGCAGAGCTGCTCCTGAAAAGATAACATGGCTATTGAGCTGTTCTAAAACTATGAAAAATAAGCAGGAATGGTTGTCTACTGATGAAAATAGCATAAATAACATTTCTATATCGCACCTTTTCACCTTCAAGACACTCAAAGCATCAGCATTTCAGATTCATGCAGCTAAATCCTGGAATAGTCTCCCTGAACATGTGAGACAGGCCTCTACTCTGGCTCTGTTTAAATCCAGGCTAAAAACGGTTCTGTTTAGCTGTGCATATGACTGAAAGGTTTTCATTTTTCATTACGCACTCTTCTCTTCTCTTGAATTCTCTCTAATTTAATGTCCCATCTCTATTTTAAAATGTTATGATAATGATGTTTAATGTATTTCTTATTCTGTAAAGCACTTTGAATGACTTTGTGTGCGAATTGTGCTATACAAATAAACTTGCCAAAAAGCACTTTGCATCAAGGAGCCACTCACCCACTCACCCATCAGACACCGGGAGCGAGGTGGGTTAAGTGTCTTGCTCAAGGACACAACAACAGCATTCTGTGAGAGGTACAGTTGCATCGCCAACCTGTGGGTCAGTGGATCTGGTTGGTCAACTCATGATGTTTATGTCAAGGGCAGGATTCAAAACCTCCAACCTTCGCATCAGTGGACAAACGCTTTATTAACTGAGCTACTGTCACCCCTTATATACGGTATATTGAGATACAGATATTTAATTTTATTGTCTTAAATAATTATGATAAACTGGTCTTACTGATTGCATTATTCATCCACATCCACAACATTAAACTGTAGCCATTGCTTCCCTGGGGCAGACTGACAGAAAAGTGGCTGCCAGTTTCTCACTATGACCCTTCCAAACTCCACACTATCACACACACTCATGGATGGAGATGGAGGATGTTTTATCATGTTTGGTTTGGTTGTAATATATAAAGTAATTTGTCTATTACAGAGTGCTGTTTGATTTAAAACTTCTAAAATCATAAGTCAGGGTTTTAGTTTCATTTTCTCAGCTCTGGTGGCTGCGCAGGTGAGGACAGACCTTTCCGTTTTCTGTGTTTTGAATTAATTTTTAGTGACAGTTTCAATGATTGAAAATGGGTGTGCAGCGCTGTATGAGCCACTTTGGGGACAGGAACAAATGAGTAGATAATGAAAGAAGTGGGCCTTGGGAAGAAAGCAAAACATGCTTCAAACCACTTGGTTCTAATTTGCTCCTGAGCTCAGCACTTCTGTGGCATGTGACTTTGACTTCACTGAACACGAGTACAGAAGTCAACCAAAAAGCCTTGAGTTCAGCACAACCTCTCCTCTCTCTTGTATTTATTTAACAGTGATTTGCATATTCCAGATGCATTTTTTTATTTATGCAGGCGTGGAAATGGCACAAGCCTGCAATAGTCTGATGAAGCAGTAAAAGTGAAACTATAAAATATTTTGCATTCTACTTTGATCATTTGTCACCACTGGTAATAATATTTACTGCATTGACTTGCACATATTACGCTATTTTCTGATCTATGTTATAATGTTGTTTCCTCATCAAAAACATACCTGGAGTTGTGTTTTGCTTCATTTGCGCACATTTAACCTATAAATGCTAAATATTTAGGAGTTTTCTTAAACACCCAGTAACACCTTGTGATGTCATGTGATAATACAGGAGGTGCTCCACTGTATTTTTTAAACTCGATACACCTTCACTAGAAACATTTGGATAATTTCAGCTCTGGAACTGCCAATCTGAACAAAAGGTAAAAGGTAGCTGTTAACTTGAAAACTACCACTTCATGGCATCACAAGGTGGGCCAGAGCATTTTGAGGTTTGGAGATGTCAACAGAGTAATAAAAAACATGTGTGAATGAAACAAAACCTAACTCAAAGTATGTTTTTAATGAGGAAACAATATTCTAACATGGCTTAAAGTGCACAAGAGTTTGTTTAAGTAAAGCTTTGTGATGTACTTGAACATGCATTGAAGAGTAAACTACTTTGTCTGCTTTGTGGTTAGATCAAATTAACTATGAAAATCTAATTACTTACAAAAACATGTTCACATTTGCACACACTCCCTTCTCATTCTTGAGACAAGGTTGTAGCAAACAGCTGCCTTTGGTATTTGGCTGTTGTGTCCGGTGTAAAAGTGAAATCTCAATCACTCTCACAACATTTCTGTCTATTGTTGCTGACATCCTCTCGCTGTCACGCTGTCAGCAGTAAAGAGAGCTGGAGTGATCTGGCAGGAAAAAAATCAACCAACTGGCTCAGCAGCGCAAGAACTGGCCAATTATTTCTGAAATGGCAAGGGAGTTTTGTGAAATGTTTCCTTCGATATAACGCAGGCCAGCAGTAAATGACAAGTACATAAACAAGACGTTGAAGCTATGACTTTCCCCCTGTTTCCCCTTCACACAATGGAGAGAAAAGTGTTGGTGATATCAACATTATTGACTTGTTCGGTGGAGTGCCCGGGCGTGTGCGTGGTCTGTGCGCCGTTCAGGATTTTGTTTGGTTCACATAAATTCCAGCGAAGCAGCGATTCAAAGGTTCACTTGTGTATGACCAACCTGCGCTGTTTGACATTTGATTAAATAGCATTACTGCCAATCAGAGCACTGTGATGGTGGGCGCGGGGTCACTCGGGTTGTGGATTCTTTCCCGTGGTGTTGACAGGCTGCGCACTGTAAGCTCAAATACAAATATTTACCGGCCTGCGTCTGCTCTTTGTGTCCAGAACGTCCATGTCGTACACGCTATCAAGTGTAATAACAATAGCAACGGTCAGCTATACACCATTGTTCTCATGTTCTCTTATGGTGTGCTACTGACATGCAAAACAGCTAAAGACTTTATTAGATACTTTTCTGTCCAGTAGATGAAGAATTACGTTTGTTTGCTTTTTGCTTGGTTAAATACAGTTACAATTTGTGCCAATCTCAAGCCTGGATAAATCTGGAGACATTGTTATGCATTTGACTATGCATAGTGTAGTATTTATGCAAAATAAGGCCTATTGGAAATTAAAAGAAGACACAGTGAAAGGAGAAATTAATATGATTATGTTTTATCAGGCAATTCAAAGTACAACAGTTAACTACACTATATTGTAACGGGTAATAGAATAAATAATAATAATAATAGTAGTATATTGTATATGTATATGACTTGCACTTTTTAAATTTAGCTTCTGTAATTGTGAAACTGATCCACATAATGTGTCTTAAATTTTCTGGGACTTGTAAATAACATTTTTCTGTGTCCATAAATGTCCCATAAAACCATCACTAACACATGCTTAGCTGTTGGACAAAGCGCACTGCTGTTAAACCCATAGTCCTAAAATGACTGATCTGACTTCAGCCCCATTTAACTATTGACACTTGAGTCCAAACAAGAGTCGGGTATCAGAGCGCACAGAAAAAAAACATGGTATTTATTTGTCGTTTGGGTCAAGCTCCTTCTACAATAAAAGGTTGACCTGCGACCCCTCTCTCCATTAATCAATGTAGAGATGAATAAATAAGTGGGATATGTGGCAGCTGGCCTTCCAACAAGCTGTCTACAACTGTCCACACCACTTCAGAGCCATTTACCAGGGGCTGCCCTATAGATCAGCCAAATGCAGTTTGAAACCTAAAGAGTGACCAGGGAATTGGAGCCGAGAGGAGGGGATGATGATAGCAGCGCGGCAATCTGGCACTGGTGTGGGGGGTCCTGCACTGGACAGCAGATAGGAGAGAGGTGATAGGGCTGAGTGCTATAGTGGAATATTTGAGAGGAGAGGAGTGAAGAGTGTTTAAAGAGGGGCAAGTCATCACGGTACTGAGATACTGAGGCTGTGTGGGTGGTCTGCTGATAGTCAACATATTACGGGCAGGTAGAGTTAGGCACAGTCCTTGGAATGAATGAAGAAGCAACAATGCAAAGTAGTAACCAAGCAATACATTATGTGTGTAAAATGACAAAACATATTAAAGTAATTGCTTCATTCAAACTTTACTATAACAAGGGATTTTTACTAATAAAACCATTTCAGACTTAGACTTCAGTCATTGCTTTGTTGTTTAGAATCAGCATCTGTCCAGACAATTTTACACGTGTCTGTGTCTGCTAAAACAGATTACGGCAACACACATCAGCCCTGCGGATAACTCATATTTTTAGTCATTAATAGGTACCTAAATATTCATCATTCTACTAGAGCAAATCAGGAAACTATAACTGCATCTTAAAGGGCGTAATAAATCACTTAGATTCTGTTTTCATAATAAGTTTTCTATCCTTTACATGTATTCCCAGCATCTCTGGCCCATCAGGATTCTCCCAGTGATCTGATCCTGAACAAATGAAATAGGAATGCTCGGAATGGAGAACAAGAGAAGCTAAATAATCCTGTTTGAAGAGAAAATCAATTCAACACCAAAACACAAGTCCGACCTGTAGCCTGTGTTTGTGAGAACTGTGTATAAAGTCACTGTTGTGGCTGTCACAGACAACTGAAGGATTTCACTTTACCATTCATTGTGCACATTCAGCTATTTCAGGGGAAGTTGAGAAAGTGAACTTGAGGAATTGCACAATATTTGGATTGGAAAAGTTATTTTTTATGATTAACACTGAAGCTGTGCAAGCTCAAACTTGTATATGACTGAAATCTGCTGGTTGTTTTCTTCATCAATCCAAATAGCAAGCAATGACATGTGCACATGCAAAAAACTGTGTAAATTATGTACAGCAGCAGAAACCTTTTAGTGATGACTGAATTAAATGTCAAGTTGTATTTTGACTTTGCATAATTTTAGATATATTGCTACCCGACTGATTTTGTTGTTTTTTGCTTGAAATCATAGCATTACCTTATGCTATAGTCAGTCAACAAATGTGTATATTGTTTTAGATAATAATTTGCACATATTTGCTTTGCACATATCGTAAAGCAAAGGTCATATATCTGTGATACATTGTGTATTTTAAATGGACCGTGCTTATCAAGTAGCAGTGTGTGAGGTAAGAGGCCTAAGTGGTATTAAATTGCATTGGCTTTTGCATGGAGCTGGAGTAATGTCCAGTGTTTAAATGTCGCAGCATTGATAAGCTGTGACTGGGCCCAGTCGACTGTTAAGGCTCTGCTTGTCGCTTTATGGACTCTTTAGTTCTGCGTTAATGGGCTGCTGCACATGAGAATGTTACATTTACATTTGTCGATTTATACCTCAACAAGGCCACAGTTATAATGTCATCATTTTGGTCTTTGGATTTGGAGAAGCAAGTGATTTAAACTTCATTATTTGTAACATGAATTTTAGGCATACATTAAAATTTACCATTTGATTCTTTTTGTAACCTTCTTCTCTCCTCTGGTGAGTGAATGCTGTTGTGAACGGTTCTTTTTCTCTCTCTCCTTTTGAGACCAGCTGCTGTATTCTGCCTTATGACCAGCAGGTGGCAGCTCTTATACTCTTTCAACTCCTGTCTCCACATCGGACAGTTAAAAGCGCCATCCTCTTATTTTCTATATTAGAGGTTTATACCCTCCATAACTCAAGATTATTATTTTACGAAACAGCTATGGACAAAATCTGTATTATTAGTCTCTATTGCTATCATTAAAATTGAAACTTTTACTTATATTATTAACACGATTCCCACCTTCTTTTCAAATGACTTCACTATTACTATAGGTGATTAGCCTGCTCTTACAATTACAGCCTCTGCAATTCCCAAATATAACTCTTTTTAAAAAATATATATATATTATAACAATAAAGATAACAATTCTCAATCTTAAAATAAATAGTGTTTTATCTAACCTCCTGAAGTGACTTTCTAACGGGCCCATGCACCATTATCTTTCCGTTATATGTTTTAAACCACCATCATCACAAAGTCCTTCCCATAGGGTGTTTTCTGACCACTTAGTCTCCTTCTTTATTTCACTCTGCAGAGGTCGCACCCTCACAAGACCAGTTTACATTTCCTCTGTCACACACCAATTTCCCTGCACAAAATACCCCCCTCTGGTAACTTTCAACACAATGACCTTTTTCCTTCTCTTTATGTGATTTATACAATCCATCTCCAAACATACGCATATATATATACTGGCATGTATCTGCTGCATATACCCTCTGTCCCTGTATAGACAAATCCGTTTGAAAGAAAGCAGAATTCATCGTTGACCTGCTGTAGTGTGCTAAGTCCCCAAAGACTGTATCTTGCTCTTCTCCTCACTTCTCCTCCCCTCCCACCTTTTCAACCCTTTTCTCCCAGCCTCCCCTGAGTGCACTCTTCTGCTCTGGCCAGGACTAGCTTTTTCAGAGCACAACCTCCCAGTTTCTTTCCTACCTGTGCTTTCCTGCCTTTATGTCACATATCAAATTGAATCTGTGGAAAAAATATAAAAATGTAATATAATAATTGTACATAAACAAACTGTTTTAGGCCAAAACCTGATATTACTATAACACTACTTTTATTACTATCATATCACGCCTGTTACTTTTAGAATCAAAATAACAAATAACTCACTACTAGTCCCAAGTATTTTACAAGCACTTTCTCACACGTGTATTCTCCTTTTGTTCAATCTCTAACTTCAGTCAGCTTGCCCAGCCACAATATTTCTCTAGTTCTGAGACACTTTTGTTTATGGCATTGTTCCCACTTGTGTGTCATACAGCCACTGCTTTTATTTTGGCTGGTGCCTCTGAAGGAGCAGGGCCGGGTCTTCACAGTCCAATGACTTCTTGTTCCAATGTTCCAATGCTCATTGAGGTTTGATGATGGCCTCACCTCAGCGACTTCACTTCTGAGGTCTGCTTGTGCGTCACCTTTTTTGTATGTTTGTTTTAGTAAAAATAAATGCATTTAGTGTTTTAATACATTTTCAAAATATTTTATCTTTGTGCAACAATTTTTTATTACTGAAATTGTACTCAGTATTATGTATATACATATGGACACAAATAAAACAAACATTATGACAAACGACCACATTAATAAAGCAGTTTTTGCAATGTCGCAGTATTAAAATAATTCTGCAGAACTTTTAGTCCTTGACAAAAAGTGAGTCCATATCCTGTTTCTTTTGTCTTGAGTGTTGTGCACTTTAGAAATCAGCATCAGTAATATATGTTTGCATATCTCCAAAACTATTTGCATTGTATCTCTCAACACTCTTTACGGTAAGCAAATTTCTCAGTTGTCCTATTAATAAAAAAGAACAGTCATACAGAGATAATTGTGAATTGCAAAGTAAAAAAGAAGTAAAATACAGGCTTGGTAGGAAAAGGGAAGTTGGTCTAGTAAGTATATTCAGAGTGAACTTGCCTATGGCTTAATTTGCAGCTGTAAAGGACAAAGAAAGTTGTGTGTTGTGTGTTTAGTGGCTGTGGATGAGAGCAGGTGTAGCAGTACTTTCTATGCACACATTAAAACACATCAGGAGGAGTGTGGTTAGGGGGGTGCATTGACTATAGGCTGTGTCTCCCTCACTCCCGCTTGTTGTGGTCACCAGGCAATCTACCAGCTGTCAATCAAACGGAGGCGACCCAAGTTGGGAACCATCAAACAGTGTGACTCGTGTTGTCAGTGCTGAAGGGGGATCTGTTTCAGCGTGACACACCATCAGAGGCAAATCTAAAGGAGGGCTGCTATTGTCACAGGGAGGAACGACAACAAGGGTACACGTAGCCTATTCATGAAATAAAAAATCAGGGACTGTTTTTGTTACAATGTGAAAGGTTTGACAAGAATAACAGAAGTTCACAAACCTACAAATCTACTGTCTCCATTTCCTGCCTCGCTGGATATAGCACAACTAATGCATGACACCAGTGCTCTTTCAATTCTATATTAGATTAAACTCTATTTATGTATTTCAATATTATATCCTGGGCCATATTCAACAATGATAAATGTGTAAAGTTGAAGGTGTTTGGGAGGGAAAAAAATGACAAAAAACTAAGGCACTCTTTGTGGACTCTTATCTTAAAGGTGGAATGTGTAATTTTCCCAGTTGAGGGTCCTCTAACTGCTTCAACCATTAAACATATCCATTTCCAAAGAAGCAAGCAAGTGATGCTACAAAGCCAAATTACAAGTCAGATCTGTGGAGAGGCAACTATGTTGACAATGAGAACGCATGTTTTTTAAGGCATTTTGGAGCAATAAAAATACCTGTAATTCACTTAAGATGTAAGATAGATACTAATTAATGAACTTAATGTTATACTGTAAAACATTCCAGGCAAAGCAGTAATATCTCCATGGAGACAATGAAGTGTCACTGAGTGCCAAAAGTTGCAAAGTTAAGTTTAAAAAGCCTTGATATCATCTAGCTATAATCTTTTATAGGACTCTTGAAGCATATTGCACATAGGTCTTTTTATCCCTTCAACAAACCTTCTTTTTAAAGTTTTCATACACAAAGAGTTTAGAGTTTAGTTTCTTCTGTTAAGTGGTTCATCAGTAGTTGGAGAAACACAATGGGTTATCTATACCCTATTTTGTAAATAATAATGTTGAATGGTGCATGTTTTAGCATTGCGCATCAATGAATATTAACTAAAGACCACTATGTAGTAAGTAAATCTCCAAGTTGTTTTTTTTTCATTATATTTGATAAGGCAGAATAGAGTACATCACACATCTGTATTGTGAGATCATATAAAATAGTGTATTAAAACATTAATATAGTCACTGTTATGACTGCCTCTGAAGATCTGTTGGCATTGGTCTAAAACACATTTTATCTACAGTCATCAAGTTTAATAATACCAAGGGAGTCAGGACTGAAATCAGACATTTATTTTCCTGGATACTTTGGTCCTTGATTGGCTTGAATGGAACAATAATAAAGCATTGATGCCCCGCAGGGCTTATAATCATTTGAAATCGATTGATAGAAAATGACTTCTCCTCTCGTAATAAAGCGTCACACTTTCCTTAACCTTTGAACTCTTGGCACAGTTGCCCCTGGCTCTTCTCTGCGCCGACACGGATGGTAAAGTTCAACATGACATTCAAATGCATTTAAAGCCCCTCGTGCTTTTGAATATGTTTAAAGGGTTAGCTTTGTTTGCTGAGGAAATCTCCAGGGATAATAAGCACTCAATAGCCAAGTGTAAGTCTTTTCTGAATATCGGTTATTTCTTTTGGTTTTTACAGGGAATGGTGTTTATAGACACACATGTACACCATTAATACTGTGCGTGATATTGATATTTGGACAGAGATGGAAAGGATTTGGATATGGATATGATTACTTGATAGATTAAATATATTATTGTTGCAAACACCCTAGGATAAACACATTGCTATAGGACCTTGTGCAGTATTACATACATATTCTATTTTATTTACTATAGCTGCTGATATGCTAATTGAATTTAGTACAATGGCTCTGACATTGCAGTGCTGCAGTGTTGTTAAATTGCAATATTTTCAGTTTATGTCTCTAATTTCTCTTCTGCTCACAATATGCCACCACACACATTAAAGGTCCTATATTATGCAGAATTTACCCTTGTGAGCTTTACACCATATTAGAATCCTGCTACCTCCTCAAAAACATTTCATTCACACATTTGAAAAGCCAGGAAGCCATGAAGCCATGAAGTTTTCAAGTTAACAGCTACCTTTTACCTTTAATTCAGCAGAAACTGGCAATTTCAGAGCACAAATAATCCAGATGAAGTATGGAGTTTAAAACACTGTGGACCACAGGAGTGTTTTCTGTGTGAGAGAAGAACTCAGCCTAAATATGCAAAGTTTGTGTGTGAATGAAAAACACAACTCTAGGTATGTTTTTGATGAGGAAACATTATAACATAGATCATAAAATAGGGTAATATGGGCGCTTTAACAGACAATATAAAATTGATCTATAAACCATTACATCTGTATAGCCTACATAAATAGAGCCGTTCGCTGCATGCCTGTAATGGCTAGTAACTGAGATGCTTAAACACTGCTCATTAAGTGACATGTCTTGTTAGCTTAAAGTAGCACTTAAGCTAAGTATATTGATCCTAATTTAAATGTACAGCTATGCATATTGATTATCTGAAAACCATTAACTCAGAGACATAACAAGTGAAGGCATATCTTATTGTTAATGAGTTTTTTTATGCATAGATAGTTGAAATGATACAGTCAAGTCTAAGTTGTAACTCTCACTTCCGGCCTTTTTTTTCATTATATGATTCTATAAATAAACAGTGCAGCAGTAGATAATAGTAGCACTGATAGTAGTAATAATAGTAATAGTAGTAGCTGCAATCATAATAGAACTAGTAGTACTTTTGGTCACTTTAATAGTTGACATTTTAATTGGTTTCATAATGTTAAGTAATCATTTTGATGAAGAGACATCAGATTGATTGATGTAATTGTAAAAGTGTTTGTGAACTTCTGAATACATATCCGCAGGACTTTTTTGTATTGCAGCCAAATACAAACCAGCAGTTATACTTTATATTTCTACCTGTCAAAAAAAAATTTGGCGCATTATCTCAATAGAAAGTTGTAGGGAGTTGAATACCAGAGTAAATGAGAAGCGCCTTCATCAGAGCTGCATGTTGACAGAATGAGACATTGTACTTTTGAGCCATGAAATTACAGGCTGTAAGCCCAAGGCGGTCTCCAGGTGTGACTGATGCAATGGAGGCCTGCACAGGCACCCCAGCATTCCCACACGTCAGTCATGGCCCAGGTCCCTGGGAAATATGGCAATGAAAATAACAATGGACAAAATTGTACACTGAAGAAGTGTTCAAATTAAAGTGGAAATAAATAGTGTGATGGAATACAGGTATGTAATACAATCCAGCTCATTAAACATCATTGGAGTAAGTTTAAGATAGGGCTTTGTTCATCTCAAAGAAACACAACAAGGTATTAGGAAACTGTGTATACAGTCAAATAAAAATGTATGTAAAAACCCCATTTACAAGAAATATTAACCACTCCATTCTTAAAGGAGCACCATGCAACTTTTCCGGTAGCATGTCCGCCATCTCTCCATGGATTTACTGTATTTTGCCTCTACTCACACCACTGAGCCAAATTACAGGTCTGTGGGGAGACACTCACCAGAAAAGTTACATAATGCATCTTTAACTATACTCATGAATCCTGATATTATGTTTTTTGACTTATCATGTCATACAAAAACATTTGACTGTGAGCAAATCAATTGTTAACAAATTGGATGAGTATCCAGCAGCAGGATGTAACACAGGAGCCTCAGTGGAGCCCTGGCTGCACTGTTGTTACTGTACAGAGACAATTACAGTAAATCAAAAGCAGTGTGTGTGGCCTTTAGACCTGTCCCACACCTGCTCCTCAGGGCACCAAGATTTATGTGCTGTCCTGTCTGAACCGCTGGGGCTATGCAGGGCTACTGTCCCAGCCTGGGAACTGTATCTGTGTGTATGGATTGTGTTGTTGTACCAACTTTTGAATTGGTTCAAACTCATTCCTCTGAGGCCAATATCACATAGTTATTTAATGCAGCTCTAAACAGGAACCACCACAATGTCTAAGTACTTCTGCTGCTGTTCTATTTGCACAGGAATTTCCACAATAATTACCTATAGAAACTAACTACTATTATTTCTTAGAATACCGCCCTTAATTTGTGAGCGATCCCAGTGCAGCGCTCAAGCACTCTGGCCCTGATCTTGGTCAGAATGATCTCTCTGGAGGATCACCCACCACGGCATGAGTAGATGTATCCAGTACCCAGAAAGAATCTAAATAATCAGGAATAACATCTGATTATAAATAGGTCCAAAATATGGGGCTAGCATCATAAGAAATAATATGAACATGACTTGTTCAAACAGGCTTTGAGGGCAAAGTCCTCCCATCTGAAAGTGTGAGCTGGAGTGGCCACATGGTGTGTTCTCCAAACGCCAGCAACAATTAAAGTCATCTTCTCCAGAGCATCTGTGACACTCGGTGATGGCGATAATATGCCACACTCATAAATATGATGGGCTCTTAAAGGACCCCCAGGACCTGCTTTAAACCCATCTGAAATATGCATAGAGCGCCTCCTGCAAACACTGCAGCATGAGAGGAGAGGCCTGCCCTATATAACAGCATGGAGCGAACTAATTGGTTTTGTTTCATGGAATTTGGTGAAACACCAACAGGCTTAGGCAGTATTCACACTTCTTGGGTGTGTTTGATTTGGTCCCGTGTCAGCGCTGATTTAGTTTTGGTCTAGTCCAGGTTTAGTTTTGAGTTTGTTCCCAGTAGTGGCTGGTGTATGTGCTAGTGTGCACACTATTTTCTGCTTAAAATGGTGTGGTATAGATACACATTTCTATGAGACCAGCGTGACTCGAGTAGTTCATATGAATTGTGGCTCAATGAATACAGCATTTATATCCATGAACTAGAAGAAATGTAATTTTGGACATACAGGCACTAGCCTTCATTTGAAAATAGCTTATATTTGGATAATATCATGGCCTATATGTGAAGAATGAAGAGCATTAATAGGACAATACTGATGGAATTTTTTTTAAATATACAGTTGTTGTATCAGTTCCTCATCAGAGTATGCAGAGGACTCTCATAGACAGCATGCTGTCGAGGAGTGAATTGCCAACTATGAAGCTATAAACGGGAGCTTTTAAAAGGTAAATGGAGTCAAAATGCTTGGGCCAATAAATTTTCCCCCAGAGACGTGCCGAGGCTAAAGGCGTAGCAGGCAGAATAATACATGTGTGGGAGGTAATGAATTGGAAGGATGTAGAGAAAGTGCAGTGCTGTGCACGGCCTCTCAAATACATGAGAGAGAATACTGCTCTGCTTCAGTTTTACTACAGATTATTGGGGTTTTATTGCTTGTGTATTGTGCAGTGTTATGCCCAGTACATGCACTGTATCCCCTGAAATGTGTCCTAAAATGTCCTAAAGCACCAGTGTTAACTCCTCCCAAGACCGTGTGACCTACTCTCTTAAACTCTCACATATCTTTTGTTTTTACACGTCTTAAACACTATGATGACTATTTTTACAATTTCTTTATTATTTTGAAAAAACTACAATACAAATTCAACTTTACGTTTTGTATATTTTTATATTGTACACTGGTTGTAGAAATTTTTGTAGAATTTTTTTTAAATATTTGAAACAATCATAATGCACAGACAATATGTTTTGCAGATATCCTAAACTCTAATGTGATCTTCATATCATATTATTGTTGCCTGCTCTACCTACATAGAGCATTTATTATAAGTAGTAGGGACAGTGTGGTACATAAAATGCCATGGAAAAAATATAACATGATAGGTTAAGCAAAGAAAATTACTTTTATGACTTAACATATATAGTTGTATTTCTAATATGGGGAAAAAAACTGCATATATTTTTAGGATAGAAAACAAAAGTTATTTCAGGAATTAACCTTGTTTTTGTTTTATATCTTCTGACAGCACTGAAAAATAGATGGGTGTGGGACTAGTGCAAGGTGTTGTATTCAATATATGGGCTTTCATGTGATAAATTGAATGTTATTCATATATGAGTGCACACTGTTTTTGGTTATTCTGGACTGAAGTTGCCTGTGCTGCCCTGGGACCCCTTTTCCTTTTAACTGAGAAGGACCAGTGGGCAGGGAATCTCCACAGACCTTGATACAATTACTGTGCCTTCCCCTCTCCTTCCTTCCGCACCACTTCTGGCCATGCTCTCGCCACACCGCTGGGAATAAAAGAATCGGCGCAGCTATCTGGTGGAGGATTTGGTCAGTCAGGCAGCAAATGCAAGGGCCCTCTTCTCACACTGTGCTCAGGGCCAATGCCAGGGGAGCCACAATGTGCATTTTCACACAGAGCTCTCACAGGGACAGTCTGAATCCTCAGTCCTCCGAAGGGTAAGTGGGGAAGTGCCAAAGAATATTTCTGGAGGCCAGACAAAAAGCATTAAGGCTCCGGGCAAGGATAAAACAACAGCTCATAGGACACCATCTTTCCCTGCGTGCTTTTTGTCAATCTGGCTGACCTGCCATGGTGCTGTTGCCACTCACCTCCTCTGAAAAGGTTTTATTCATTGGTTTGGAGAGTTGACCCTGAGTAGGTGTGTGACAGTAATGGCTACAGGCTATAGGGCTTAGGGTCAGCCTATGGAAGAGGGAGAGCTGTATTTGTAATCATGGATTCGGGGCACTGTGCTTGTTCTCAGACTAATGTCGCACAAGGATTTTTTTTATATTATTTGGGGAAGAGGGGGTATATAAGAAAGGTGGAAGTCCCCCAAGCAACAAATCAAATCATGAGGAAGCCTGGACCACCTCTTTTCCCTCAACTATCTTCACTGTTGTTTCAGTACCCCTTACTTTTCTCACACATAAGGCAAAACAAAACATAATAGGCACAGAACAGGTACAAGGATTCAAATTACCTGAATATATCAACTTATTTCTTAATCACAATCACAGGGACCCTCATGATTCAATTGATATTTTGCACACTCCTACAGTACAGTATGAGGATATAGGAAATATAAGAAACTGTCAAATATAAACCACAAAATGTCAAACGCAAATGTTAACTAACTGCATGGAAACATAAAAAAAGATATCCTGTTCTGTATTAATAAAATGTAATTCAGTTAAGTTCAGTATTTTCACATCAAAACTAGCACTATACATATATTATGACCTGAGAAGACCTGTGCTAAGCCTAGATCCACTGCACCAAGAAATGGGCCTATACAGTTGAAAATCAAGTTCAGTTACAGATTGTGTGGGTTGTCTGTCTACTAGTATATGTGGAATATGTAGCATGAAGTAGACTCAAACTAGTGTCTCTGTAAAACTACTAACTAAAGAAGGTACCTTCAGCATGTCCATCACTTATCATGTACCCTGTGGTTCCATTGACACCTGAAAAATGTTCTCTTTTATCATTTGAGCTGAAAACATATGTTGGAGACAGTGTGCACGCTAACGAAAGAAGTTAACGATAAGGGAGTAATGTGACATGCTGTCCAACTCACTATAGTGTGCACAGGAGCTGGTCAGTTACACAGAGATAGGCCAGGGAACTCTGTATGAACCTAATGGATAGATGTACTACACCTGTCTAGTGTCAAACCACACCATGTCAAAGTAATTGTAGCTTCTGACAGCCAATTACTGAGACTCACTTTGCAACTTGTATTTTTAAACTTCAAATCAGTCATATTTCTACATTGGATGGATGTATGTATGCTGAAGTATGACCACTATACACACCAATGCTGTGCAATCTCCTTCCTTTTAGTGTCCTATACTGTCATCATTGCTATTATTTTACTTTATAAATCTGAGCTGCTAACACGCACCTCTTTAAATGTTTTTTTTTATAAAGCCGCGCCATAAATGAATATTATTATAGTATGTAAAATGGGGAGCGAGACTCATCCAGTCATCTTTATGGTGGTGTTAAGGCCCAGGTAATGTCCTAGAATAATGCATGATAAGGCAAACATAGACACTCCTTTCAAAATATTCAAATGCAGTCGGCCGAGTGGAAAATAAAGGATCGTGGATGAGCAGAATGACTCCCTCTTCTCCATATAGCACTACTTCATAATATTCATAGGCCTGCTTTTTATACTTTGTTTTTAAAGTGACCCTGACACTGAAAGCTAATTCATATTCACTATCCAAATTAATTTCCTTTGCTTTACTTACTCAGAATGTGTTTTGAACATAACTAAAGTAGTGCAGAAGATTAGAGGTTTTATTCATTGTCATGTGGCCATTATATGAGTTTTCCCAATAACTTAAATAAGCAGTGTTATGTTGGGAACTTTACCCTTGCTGTTGTGAACTGCACCTGTAAATGCAGTTTCCACTTGCTGCATTGGCCCAAAACAAAGGATAAACTTGTTCTGGATAAAATAGTTAATGTGAATGTGAACTAAAATAGTGCAATGTGAATAATCATATTCATACTCATAACACTGCAGTATGTGCTAAAGAGTTCTTTCAGATGTACTGTACCTGCAAATGCAATTACTTCATTATATCAGAAGAATTCACTTTAGTGAACCCCAAACCACAGGCCATTATTGTGATAAAGGATTGATTCCAATGAACACTATAGGCAAAATAATAGTGAATTTAAAAAGTTAATGGTAAATGGGCACATCTTTATATAGTGCTTTTCCACCTTCAAGGAACTTTACAACAAGGAACCACTCACAAATTCACACACACATTCATACACCAGTGTAGTATGCAGACACAGAACTAAAATTACGCCGCCAACCTGTGGGCCAGTGGATCTGACCACTCTACCAATGATGTTTACATCGAGAGCGGGATTCGAACCGCCAACCTTTGGATTTTGGGCAAATGTTGCCCAAAATTACTTTAGATGCTTCATACTCTTGGCTATTCATTGTACTAGTATAACCGTGGCCTACATTTTTGGATATTTTGAAGCAAACAAAGCCAAATAATATACATAATAAATAAAGATTTATTTTGCTGGCTCTGTAAGTGTGTCAAAGTTGTACATGCAGAGACTATAACAGAGAACAGTGGATACTTAGCTACTTGAAAAACCATGTTGGACCCATAGCTGCCATGATTACTCCTGCATTACCTGCCTTCTTTTTATGCAAACTGCAAAAAACAGCCGCACAAAAAGCAACCGCATGTTAACTAGCTATTAAAATTGTATAGTCGTAATACTTTCAGGTAGAGGGGAATATTCAAATGCGCCCATTCACTCTTGTTCTGCTGTTGAGTGATTGAAGGAACTTGTGATTGGGTTTCCACACTCTGCTCCCATCTGGGTACGCCAGACCTTATCCGCCTTGATATTAACATGGCTCTGTCATTAGAAAGCCAGCCCATTTTCTGGTTTATGGGTAAAATAAGATGCTGAATGAGACAATAAAGTGCATTTTTGTTTCAGTGGATGCATGATGAATAAATAATTGTAAGTGCCTGCCTGGGCGGAATCATCGTGAGGAGTATAATCAGGCCCAGATAACACGTTCTCCAGGCCTCAATGCAGTAAATGTACCAGTGCTATTATGTAAGTGAATATTGAAGGAGGATCATGACTTTATAATATCCATATGCATCAGGAATAGACAGAAATGAATGAGACATTGCATATACATCATGGTAATGCACATTGGCAAAGACCTGACAATAGTCATATAGTATAGAGTCTATCAGGATGAAATTTACCACTATAGGGCTAATACTAACCAACAACATTATTTGTATTTTAAAAACACATTTTAAAATCCTTTTTCAAAAAAATTGTAAGACAAAAGAAGCATTCAAATTTAACTTAATAATAAATAACAATATACAGTGTAAACACTAATATACTTTATACTAATAACACAACATCAAAATGACAGGACCACACCATTAATGTCTGTGTAATCTCTCAGTCATCCAGGGAGGTTCCATAGCATAGATGTTATGAAGAAACCTCTTGGATGAGTGACTAAATGTATTAACTCTAAACAAATTATAGACAATTGATAGAATATTTTTTAGCAATTTCTTTGGTAATCATATTTCTTGACTGTTAATAGAAATGATGCAATTTTGCAACATTAGTGTGTAACAATAGTACTACCCCTTGGCTCAACAGGGTAAAATTCCATCTACTCTACACATATTTATCTGCTCCATACCCAACCCACACCTCAGACTAGAGCCAAGTGCACAGAAAAGTAAGTCAAATCACTTTTGCTATCGATTTCTCTGCAGGGCAGCATGGGCCTTACATCGAAAGGTCACATTCAAAGCAAAACACCAGTCTGTAACATTCTGATATCGATGGTCATTTAAATGGCATGTTCCAGTAATTGGTTTACACTGAAACCTCCTCTCTGCACCATTGAACTCTCACACCTTTTATAACTGCACAGCAGTGTCTAGACCCCACTGCTTCATATCCATATCAAACATGTTTTTAAATGTGGGATTGTAAAATGCACTGAGTACTGTTGGCTGCACATGGCTGCAGCTGGGCTGGCTGCAGCGGAGCTGGTCGCAGGTGTCTGGGAGAAAGAGGATTCAGAGGGTCTGTCAGGGGGGACCACCTGACACCCTCTCCCTCTGTGTGTGTATATGTGTAGATGTGTGCGTGTGTACATGTGTGTATGTATGTGTAAAATTGTGTGCGTGTACAAGCGTGTGTATGAGGTGGTGATCAGTGTCATTTTGGTGTCTGACATGCTAGGGCTGCCTCTGATGACACATGTAGCACAAACACAAAGCACTGGACACATCCAGGCACAGCGCTGATTGACAGCTCCTGTTGGACCAGCAGGACAGTGTCCCCTACTCTCCCAAATATATAATCCTGTATTAATGTTCTCAGAATACATGTTTTATTTTGAACCATTATCATTGTGTTTATGTGGTTCCATGTTTCATAAAGAGTGATATCATAAACCAAGAATTATTTTTTTCCTGGTTTACACAGCACATATAACACATTTGGCATATAACAAAAAGTTTATCCATGTGATTTTGGCTCTATGTGACAGAATTGTTTTACTATTTGAAAACAACATTGTGTCATCTCTTTTTGTCATTTTTCCATTTGGCTAAAGAGGATGATATGGAGGTTAAACTAGTACAAGCTGTTTCATTTTTGTTATCCCTCATAAAAGACATGACACCATCCTTACATTCTAGTGAACAACTGACTAACATTGTGGCCTGGATGTTGGTTTCTCAGGTCTGCAGCCTCCATGGCCAGGCCAGTTGCTTAGGGAACACCTGCACATAGCTAGTTAACTAAGTGCAGTGAAGATGCTTCCATAGTGTTCATCAATTATGGATGAGTTGAGAGAACTTTGACATGTTAAACCTCTTAGAGCGTCTGAGGCAGAGGAAGAGCGCTGGGGAGCAGAGAGTGAGAGAAGAGTGAGAATAAGATGCTAGGACAGATTTTGCTCCAGCATTAATGTGATATTGTCCACTTGATCGGGGCTGGTGGCATAATGCATGAGGAATAATGGGCTACTTTAGCAGGAGGCTCTATGTGCGACATGATTCACTGATTAACATAATGCACATGTCCACTCTCTGACATTACCTTTTTATTATCTTTCATTCTCAGTCTGACAGAATTGCTGCTGAATGGTGGCTGAGTAGCTAGCTTTCACCTCACAGCAAGAAGGTTTCAGTTTCGACTCCAGGGTCACCCAGGCCTTCTTGTGTGGAGTTTGCATGTTTCTCCTCGTGTCTGGGTGGGTTTCATCCAGGCACTCCAGTTTCTCCATCAATCCAAAACATGCAGCAGTTTAAATTTTTTGTTTAATCCTTCGGACAAGCCTAGTTCAAGATCTGGAGATGGGTCCCCAGTGCCTGACAGGATGCCCCAGAGGCACTGAGGAAGGGCTGGACAGGAGAACTCTGGAGATGATAGTTTTACATGTAAAATAGCAGCCATGACTTCACCCATGCCAGTTGGTGACAGGGCAGCTGTGACTACAGTCTCGAGTGGGACATGGAAATGGATAAACCTAAATATGAGGAGAGTCTCTGCATTACTATATGGTTACTTTTTTATTTCACCAGGCACTGATATCAAAGTATTTCTCACTTGACTCTTTGGTTTTAGCTTGGAACAACAAAAGTCCCCAATCTCATCTAGTGTGCCATGAAGGTCCACTCAGTGTCCACCCTGTGCTCATGCAAAAACCATTACCGCTTTAGGCCCACAAGACTAGATGAGTAAACAAAACATGGCTGCTGGACAGAAGAGAGAAGTAACACAGTGAGAAGATCGTTCCAGATCAATATTCCATTTGGACCCCAGCACAGACTATAGAGAGGAGATAGGCTAATGTTTTGCTGGATAAGCATTGTTTGTGCATGTGTGTGGAAGAATGCTTGGACATTATTTCTACCAGTGCAGAAAAGAAAAAACATGAGCCCTATTGGAGGAGCCTGGGAGCTGCTCCAGGGTTCAGATCACAAAACAAGATGCTCTGTGCAGCTGTCCAAAGCAATTCAGGTCACATCAGGTTTACCTTCCACAAAAAAGTGATGACAAGAGGGACATACTGTTGGCAAACTGGACGGACCATAAAACATTAAATATAATTAGTAGGCTATATATTGTTACTTTAGCAAACTGGTTTTCATCATAAACATTAATTCATATACAGAAGGTCAGATGACCTCCTTGTCCCAAGTCTGGAAGAGTCTATGCTTCTTGATCTTGTTCTCCCCTATTTCTCGTTTGTCTTTTGGTAACAAATAATAATAATAGCAATATTTTAATTAATAAATGAAGTAATATAAGGAAGGGAACTGTAAAAGTCATACAGTGGGCCTAATTATTTATTATAGCATCTATATGCATGACACAGTGGAACATGTCCTCTCATCATGATATATTTGCCTTTTTATTTATTTATTTATTTATTTATTTATTTATTTATATTTATTTATTATTTTGCTACCAACACAAAATACCTGGATGTGTGTTGTTTTTTTTTTACAAAAAATAAATTTAACAAATTAATAAAACAAAACAAAAAATTGTGTTAGACCATTCATAGTTTTTAATTATTTTATTACAACAAGTGGTTGATCTGCAATCCTTTTTTTCGTTTCATAAACTTAGTGAGACTTTTGGTGGAAAGGTGTGGAGTTTCAGTTTCTTCCTTTTCGCAAAGCCTTCTCTGAGGCTCAGACGTCCAGTGCGCACACACAGCAAACACACTGGAGCAGAACACGCCGCTTGTGGCTCATTAATCAACGACAGATTATCAGGAAAGTGACACCTCCGTGATTACAGCGGTTCTGGGGAACTTTTTAATATGACTGGAGTTGGATCGGAGATGCAAATTAGCGGCTCCCTTAAGAGTCAACCAGCACTTCCTGTTAATGTGGGCACAGGCTGGTGACAGGGCAAAAAACGCACCATTCAAAACTGTTCATTTACCATCAACTTGATTTTATTTCCAGTTACACCAAGCTAAACCTAACCAGCTCAACCGTCATATGTAATAAGATAGGTTGTATTTATAAAACAAACTATTTGAATTCATTCTGTATTTTCAGACCACAATGAGTAAGCTAGTGTCTCCAAGTGTGTAGTTTCTGTGAGTGCCCCGCAGTGCACTCTTGCCTCCAAACATCTGTCCAAGAAAGAAAGAAGAAAAAAACAACGAGTAGAAGCTTTTCTTTTAATCTTTAAACGCCCAAACAAGCATGAACTCCTGCCGTCGCCTTCATTCCCGTCTAAAAGCGAATACTAGTGCGCCTAAATATTTAATTAAATGCGTCCGACAACACGATGAGTAATGAAAAGGCAGAAGGCAGCTGGAAGAGCGGAGAGTTTATCACAACTCCAATAAAGTAATTGCGTAAAATGGGTAAATCTACATGCAAGAAAAGGCCGTGAAATAAAGGCCCAATCTGGTTAAGTTTGAGCACTATGAGAGCAATTATTTTTTAGAACACTGTGATGTTAAAGATAAATTGTCTTTGGCCTAATGCGCTACATGTCACATTAACCCCAGTGAATTAAAAAGTCCGAATTAATAAGACAAAATGCTGCGTGCGTCTCTTGTTTGAGAGGAGAGAGCGCACGCTCGAGCGCGTCAGAGGGGTTGTTAATGTTAAGGTGGCATTAGTGTTAATGCAAATTAAAAAGCGCACGCTGATCCCTTTGACCCCCGTTCATGCACTTAATGCGGTCATTTGCTCCAGGAACTAACCCTCCATAATTCAATTTGTCCAAATGAATGAGACATTTTATATAGTCCGCCTTTTCTCTCCCCCAAAGACAAAAGTTACCAAATCTCTCCTCGTTGTTCTATCAGCCCTTTCCTCTCATCTGTAAATGAAAGCGTGCAATTATTGCAAAAAGCGTGAGTATCATATTATTATTATGTTGGCCCTGGTCCCCAAGATAGTCATCAATCACTCTCAATCGACCTGTCACCGGCAGGCAAACATCCAACTGCAGAGAGCGCAGAGGAAAAGAGAGGCGGGAGAGAGGAGGAGGAGTACATCATCATTAATTTGAGGAGTGACCCCCGGGGCTATCCACATGTCTCAACCCGGAGTTCTCCAAAAAAAAAAAAAAAAAAAAAAAACTCACCAAATCTCACCACTGTCCATAGATAGATAGATAGATAGATAGATAGATAGATAGATAGATAGATAGATAGATAGATAGAAATAACGAAAACTGATCATTATGTATGTTTCATATAAAACCACTTTGTGCAAGAACAAAACAGATCTTAGTTGAAATGCAGCCCCTTTATTTTCTACTTTGCATTAAAGTTTACATCACTTATTACTTTGTCTTTAGACTTTTGTCGTAATTATCTGCGGAGAGGACGCGTAATAATAAAGTTACAGCCTGCTTATTTTGAGCTTGAAACTTCTGACGTCATAGTGGCTGCCGCTTAAAACTACCTGCCTCAGCTGCTGACGTCTTTTATACCACTTTTTATAAGGCAAAATATGAGTCTGACACCAAGTCATTATTGTACATAACCTAGGCGCGTCTATTTATTTATTTCCAAGAACAGGTTCAAAAAGAAAAGAAAGGCGGAGGTTCTTTATTTTTACTTCCCTCTTCTGAGGCGTAAGAGTGGGGGGGCATTTTACACAAATTAAACATGCTACTCTGCTTCGCCCTATAAGCATCCAGGAGACTGTGCTTACCAATCAATTGGTCCAGTCAAACAGCAGCGCAGCCCGCGCGCACTGGAGACCTTCAGTCTCGCTTTATTTCTGGAAATTGTGGGACCTCTCTACCATGTCATATCCACAATTTGGATATCCTTACTCGTCTGCTCCACAAGTAAGTTTCTTTTACATTTATTATGTTTTATAGCTTTGATTTTGTCGTAGATCTGTCAGTTTTACGCATTTGGCAGATACAGAACGGCTGCGAGAGCGCTTTTTCCGACGGTGTAGCGTTCCAAACAGTGGTACCTGAGGACATTTAGAGCTCTGTAAGCAGAGCGACCACCAGGACCCCGAGCCGCTGTTACTGATTTCTGGGAGATAATCGCGCCCTGTATGTCAACCATGTGTTTATCTGCGCTCAGACGCATATGCCAACTTGTTCCGCGTGCTGCATGTGATACATGGCACAGCTGTTGTTTTATTCTGGCGTGGTGCCATAAAACCATGTGGGCATGTTTGAAGTATTACAGGGGTGTGAACATGTTTTATCGGTTTATGATCTTTATATTACTGCTGTATAGTCATCAGTCTACCGTAGCCTATGCTCCATTTACTTTTGTTTATGACTTACGTGTTTATTTTATTACTGTTTTTCTTTTTGTACAAACCACAAAATATAGAAAGAAGTTCGTAAAGTCGCTGCCATTTAAAAAGTTTTGCAATAAGCCCAGTTTTTAACTTGGCTTTCAATCTTCTTCTGTAGTTCCTGATGACAACCAACTCTCTAACCACTTGCTGCGAGTCCACTGGACGGTCCATAGCGGACTCGGGAGTAGCTGCCTCCGGACAGACCCCGGTGTATTGTCCGGTGTATGAGAGCCGGCTCCTGGCCACGGCAAGGCACGAACTAAGCTCTGCGGCCGCTCTGGGGGTGTACGGCAGCCCGTACACAGCCACGGGACAGGGCTATGGGAACTACGTTACCTATGGCACGGACGCGTCGGCTTTCTATTCTCTGGTAAGAGTCGCTCAGCTGCTGACAGTGATGAATGGAGACGATGCTCTGCGCAGCTCACAATCTTTTCACAGTTTTTATTTATTTAAAGTTTCATATAAAAGGTTCTGAATTAAAAGGGAAATGATATTTCCCTTTTTCTATTTCTCTAATGCAAATGCAATCCAGGTGTAATTTATATTTTAAGGGAAAAAAGGCCTAGGAGCGCATTTGGTTATATAAAACTTTATTTTATTTGTACTTAACATTTAATTATTGATTTTACATTTCAAAGAAATATGAGGCCCATTGTTTTTTATTATCATGGTTTAATTTTATTTTTCAAAATCTATATAGTTAATCTTAATAAACTGTTGTAAAAATACATATTTATCAACGTTGATAACAAATAATAAAAACACTGCACATTCACAGGCCCATGTCTAATGCATGAAAGTGTTCATTGATCATTTGTTTGTGAATTTGCAGGGTACATTTGACACTAAAGAGGCCACTGCATCTGCACATGCGGGAATAACCCAGGCTACAGCCTATTACCCCTACGACCCAACCCTGGGACAGTATCAGTATGACAGGTAAGCCATAGTAAAGCTTTCTATGTTATATGTTTTCTATGTAAGAAAGTTATCAGTGAAGTGAGTATTACATAATCATTTTAAATTATTATTCACTATCTCCAGTGTTGTTAGCTTTTTGTTGTGCTTTTATTATGAATTGTGGGCCTATACATTAAAGTTTATGTTACAATTTGTTATTATTTGCCCTTATAAAAATCTTGTGGAGTGTGGGCCTTCTCTGTGTTCATTCCATTTCTTGAATCTATACATAAAACAATAACATACTTTGAATATACATAATTTATTCAATATAAAACAGTCCAAAAATAACTGCTTTAAACTGTCACATGTGTCAAATCCTCAAACCGCTCAAGGTATTTAACGACTTGTGCTAATTGGACTACAAAGTGTTATTGATGTTTTTACAGACTCCCAAAACCCATAAACTGCTTTCTGTAGAATCACTCATCATTTTTAAGTGTCAGCAAAATTCTTAATTTGTGCTCCTAATCTAGTACCAGGCACCAAACATTACCCTGTACTGTCTATGTGCAATCAGGCCTACAGCAGCACCTCTGTGTCTGAGCCTGCCTTTTACCTGCGGGCTCATCGTTACACTCAATAAAGCAATTTTACACACTGTTTTATCTGCAAGGGCAATGGCGCAGGGTTAAGAGAGGGCTAGGGCTATCGAGGAAGCTGTGTGATTTTTCTACAAGTGTTATTCCAAGCTGTGAGGAAAACAGAGAGAACAGGCTTAACATTCCATGCGATGCTTTAAGTTTTGAGACTAAAAATCAACATAATGCATATTTTAATTTATTTGATAGATGTGACATTGTGTTGTGTGAAAATGTAGTGTGAATGTTTAATTTAATTACACTGCATTGCACTGTGTAGATATGGGTCTATGGATGGCGGGACCAGGAGGAAGAATGCCACACGAGAGACAACCAGCACGCTAAAGGCCTGGCTGCAGGAGCACAGGAAGAACCCCTACCCCACTAAAGGAGAGAAGATCATGCTGGCCATCATCACCAAAATGACCCTGACCCAGGTGTCCACGTGGTTCGCCAACGCCAGGAGGAGACTCAAGAAGGAGAACAAGATGACGTGGCCCCCCAGGAACAAGGGCTCAGATGACAAGAGATATGATGAAGATGAGGATGGCTCACAGGAGGAGCACATCAAGAGTGAAAACAATGAGGATGGTCAGTCTCCATTTTTATATTACTGAATTATACTTTCAGATGTAAATATAAGTAGATAATATAAATATGAAATGCAAAAAATCTTCATAAATATTAACATTTTTGCTAATACCACAAACATCTAAAATAGCAACTAAAAAGATTTTTTAAAAGTCATATATTAATAATAAAAGTCATGATGTAAAAAGTTATAAAAAGAGATAGAAAAGCATACATTAATGTGATAATATAATTTAAAAATATGGAGAAATATTCCTCCACATTAAAAATATGAAAATTAACTGTTCTGTCTGTAAACAAATTAATGACATGGATTTTGTATCCATCTATCAATAGTCCTGATGCTGATATAGTTTATTTTATTCTCTATTATTTAATAGATATTATAGATTTCATAAGCGTTTAGAGGACAGTACATGCCTCATTATCACAGGCCACGAACTGACTTCATACTTTCGAGGCCCCAGTGAGTAAAGAGTGATTGTATTGTGCATCTAACAGATCAAAACCTATAAATGACACCTTTTTTGTTCATCTGCAATAATGTACTCTATGTTCTTTCACAGAGACCAGGAGCCGGCACGATAAGGACCTCCAACTAAGTGACTTGGACGATTTTGACGCTCTGGAGTCTGAGAGCTCCGAGTGTGAGCTGAAGCACCGCTATCATCTCAACACACATATGTCCACCACAGACCTGCCAGCAGACCACCTCATCAAAGAAACCCCACTCAAACTGCCCATACCCGGACAACTGGAGCAGGATTTGGCTAAAAGTTGTCTCAAAACCAAGATGGAGGACTTTCAGGGAGACTCTAGGCAACCCAGCAAAACCTGTTACTCGCAGCAGCAGCAGATTCTCGATGGAAAGCCACGAATTTGGTCCCTGGCTCAAACAGCCACGTCTCTGAATCAGACTGAGTTCCCTTCTTGTATGCTGAGATGCCAGCCGCCACCCCCGTCATCGATAAGCCCCTCCCCCAACACTTCCTCGCCCTCCTCTGGCCTGGACACCCGGCAGGACTCGCCCGTCACCACCCTGCGGAACTGGGTGGATGGGGTGTTCCACGATCCCCTCTTCAGACACAGCACTTTGAGCCAGGCGCTGACCCACACCACTGTTTCCTGGAGCAGCAACACCAAAGGCGCCGCCCTGCTGGAGACAGACAGAAGTGCACTGAGCTTACAGCACCAGGACTCAGCTAAAGATGGTGCCATGAATCAGTTCCCCAAAAACATCAACAAGTTATTCTGTTCCTAACATAGGCAAAAGATACTATGGACATCTAAATATTGTACCTGCATCATTCTCATTTTGAAGCAGAAAAAAATACCATTGTCAACTGGATTTTTCAGCTTTAAGGCACGCACAAACTTATCCAAATGTATAATGGAGTTTTACACACTGGATTAAAGCCCCTATGTTTGTTCTTTTTACTATGAGCATGCAAAAATAAGTAAATATTATTTAGGTCTCAACAGCCTATAAAACATCACTATAAATAAGGAACAAAAACTTTTCACAAATGCACAGCTCTCAAGAACTGAAACTGAGAGCAATCCAACTTTGTTCACTACAAATAAACCTGGTCTCTTTCTAACTAATGTTGTGATTATATGGCCTTGATGTTGCTGACCATGGTGCTGAAACTCCTACAGTTGTACTTTGTCTTTCGCAATGATTCTCAAACCTTACAGCCCTTTTCTCTGAGAAGCAAATATGAAGAAACAAGGGACTTTATGCAGAGTAGAACAGGGCATGTTTCAAACAGAATAAATTGATAAACCAAGACTATATAATTCCATCTACCATAAAAAAGAAAAATTCACCAGTAAATAAGAATAAAATCAAACTAAATCCTGAGTAAGTGTTCTGGTCAAGCCGTTCTGTTTTTCCAAGCACTAAGGTGAAGGCTGTGTGTATTCCATCATTAGAGAACCACTGGCCCCTCCAGTTTCTTTCATGTCCAGATTCGGTTGTAATGTAAACAGTCTTGGAAAAATAATAATATTATTTTCATTGTTTAATTACACTTAATTGTCAGTCCATTGAACCCATCCGCTTCCTCTCAAGCAGAAAGTAGTCATTTGGATTCAGTGACAGCCCCAGAATGAGGCGCCCCAGCCTGGAGACAGAACAATATCAGTATCTAAGATCTGCCTCATTAATTCCCTCTAAACAGGCTGTAATTGGGATGTTCACAGTCATATTTCATGTCAGTCTATTGATTTCCCTTCTGCGCTCTCTGATAATATTATCGAAACATTTCAACTCTGCCATGATGCGGCTGTCAAAAGGGTAAGTTATTCGCTGCCTATTAATGGGTTCAAAACCGCGCCTGATGCAAAATCATTGGAAGTTTTGACATTAACCCCCCACATCAAGAAAAAGGTGTGTTTTTCCCTTCCTCTTTGACTAGACAGAGGCCCTGACGTGGTGGAGAAGTGAAAAGGGCAAGAGAACTCGAATTAGTTGTTGTAGATAAAAGGGCAAAAAGAAAAGAAGTCAAGGGTACTTGACAGTAATGGCGAAAGTGGAGCTCTCGGGGGACTCTGTCTGTCCTATGAGAGGAGGAGGGGGGCTGTGATGAATTTTAATGGGAAAGCGCAGACGATTGAGATCTCCCCCCTGGAAAATGGTGGACTTTAGGGATTTGATACAATGCAGATAAAATATATGTTTGCTTTTTGAACATGTTGCTTAAAAATATAACATGGAGTTTATTTATATTTTTAAATAAATGATGAAAATTGTGAGAAAGATCTAAAAAAAGAAAGTATTGGCACAATTGCAACTCTGTAGCCATGGAGAAAAGTGGGCTATTTAATTTTTCATAGCTGCTGATAGTAAATTAGGACAGAATTTAAGTCCCTGATGATAATAGAATATAACTTCAGCATTTAATTAATTTACCATGAAGACATATTGTATTAGAGCCCGGATCAAAGTCGATTTTTATTTGAGCGAGAGAGACGTGGAGTGCGACAGAGGGGAGAAGAAAAGGACACACAGCAGTCGGAGGGGAAGGGGGAGAGGAGGCCGGCTATAACTAAATCATTCAACCATGACAAATACGAACACACACAGGGAGCGAGATGTTAAATTAACAGGAGCTTTTTACATAGAGACCAAATAAAACTGTAATCAGCCACGCGTTACTTTTCATTAAACAGCTTTGACAGCAGCATATTCAAGCCCGAGCCACCCTCATGCACAAGAGTGGTGGAGCAAAGGAGGGGTGTGCTGGTAAAAAGGGGGCGTCCGGGGGTTGGAATAAACTGCTGCTCAAGCCGAGAGTCATAAGATAATTCCTTAAGCTCCATTAACAACTCTTAGCCGCAGGAAATGGGCTCCCCTGAAAACATCTCCAAATCTAAAAGCTTTATCGACCTGGCAAACCTCGGCTGATGGCTTCTCTCTTTTCACCTCTCTCCCCTCTCCCTCTCTCTCACCCATCTTTGCCTTCACTCCTTTTTTCAACTTAAGGGACACAAACGTCCAACTGAGGTAATAGACTTTGACACAACACATTAAATGGGAAATGAGAAAAGGGAGAAGAAAGGGCACTCTTAAACGCCTTTTAAATGATACCAATTAGAGGTTTAAAAGTTGAATAAGATGTAAGCCTGTGGCACTGGGCTGACTGATGGGACATTTAAGTCACTACCTTGCCTACTCAGAGATATCCTAGGTGTTGTATAATGCTTTTAGAGTGCGTCGTATCCGCCCCCTTGCCTAAAGTCCCTTCAAACACATGAGCATTGTTTATACTGGTGTACAGGGCCCACACAAAACCCAGACCAAAACAGAGCGCTCAGCAGAGCGCGGCCTCCCCAGAGAGAGAGGCTAGGTCAGGTTAATACCATTGTGGCCCTGAGCCATAAATATATTTACACATCATTACACACAGCCAAACGCACACTTGACACATATACACATGGAAGACATATAGAGGATACAGGGGTCCTTTCTGCCATAATGGAACATATCATTGACAAACATTAATGTGGTGTTTACGTGATCAAGCTTGGTCACGCATTCAAGTCTTACAGAAGCAAACTGTTCCAAGAATCAATGAAATAACCTTTTATTCAAATTATAAAGCGACACATTATGAGACACACACCAAAACAGCCTCAAGGTGTGTAATAATATACTTTGAGAATCATATTTTGATTACATCTAAATGTCACTTGATTTGAACATTTGCCAGCACAAAAATGAACATATTGATATTATGCAAAGTAATAAGCCAGATACAAGCCAGATTAGAGGGGGAATTAGTTTCACCACAAAATATAGAAAAATGCTATAGCTAAAGATGCAAGTATTCTGTGTTCTCAGTTTTGTCTTCAGGCTCTGTGCCTGCTGTCATCTCCACTGCACTGATTCAGCAGGTTAAGAGGCCTGGGCTATCGTTTTTCAACCACACTAAGCATAAACTATAATGAACATAAGAAATCAGTTAAAACTACAGTAGAAAAAAATAAGTAAAGATATACTTGCAGTTTAATGCAGTAATAAACTATTTGGACAAAGTTGGAAGTCTGTATTACCTCTTAGAAGAATTATCTGCCACACTTTTGGTTTGACAAAAGGTCAAGTGGGATCCATCATGGGTCGTCACATCACACTTCAACTCTGTCTGGCCTCTTAGACTAAGTTAAGTCTGACTCAACTCCTGTTCTACAAAGGAGATGACTTTTCCCAGTATTTCTGAGTTTCGAAAAAGAAACATATACAAAAGTTTTACATAGCGTCAACAATTCTTAAATAGGCCCGCACTGGCCTAAATTCACTGCATCCCAACAAAGAATCACCAATGTGATTCTTTGTTGGGATGCAGGTTAAATAGTTCATAATCCAAACGATACATTAACATGCATAAGTAAAATCATTCACTCTTGCATTCTAGTGTTTGAGCCCAGAAGACCAAAGCCAAGTGCCAGTCTTGTACTTCTTCTTTACAGTAGTCCACATGAACAGTTAAAGTCATGTAGAAGTAATTGGTAAAGGTCAAAAGAGATTGTGTTTTACCAACACATTTGTGTTTATCATTCAGAACAAATCAATACAATATTGTAGTTTTAAAGAACAAAAGCCGGGGGAGACTTAACACTGACCTTTGCTTCCATTTTCACTTGTGTTTGGGAGGAACCACCAAACATACAAATGAGGCCCTCGAGTTTCTGCAGCAACAAAGACTTTAAAGTTTGGGCTATCTCAAGTATGTTTAAGTTCAAAGTTCTTCCAGTACAGGTGACATACATTTGAAGTCGCACTTCTTTGAGACAATTTGCAGATACAATTACATGTATTTTAATTGGTTATATTCATAGAAAAGTCTGACTTCTTGGCCTACAAGTAAAAGGTGTGCAGTCCATTTCCAGGTGTTCTGCAGCAGAAAAAGAGGGTTTAAAATAGCATCTCTAACAAGTCCCACAGAGATGGGGGCAGAGACACCATGAGGCCCACAGCTTCTGGGCTACACCATGTACTGTGACGACTCAGTAACTCCAACAGGTCCACTTTAGACTTTAGGAGAGTTTTGAGAGACAAGCTGGCCAACTGTGGGGTCGTGCTCTGCTGCTTCTGCTGATTTCCCGTCTGCCATGTGTCTCAATCAGCCCTAATGTCCAGGCAGCTCCTCTTCACCTGCCCTCTCCCCTCGTCTCGCCCCTCCCTGGGTCAGGTCTGACCCCAAACTCAGGTGGGAGAAGGGGGATTAATTTGACTCCAAATTGTGATGAGTCAGCCAAGCGATGTGCTTTTCACTCTTTCTTCCTTGAAATAACGCTTTAACTCAGTGTACAAGCTGCTGTACATTCTCCTGACAATCCAAAGAGTGAGGGAGACAGGCCCTTTGTTCTCGGACTTGTAACTGCACAGAGCACTGGTGACGGAGTTTACCATGTCCAGGCTGTCAAGCTAACTGGACTTTACCATGGACAAGACCATTGGTTTAGTTTTCCCTCCAGCAGTCTGTAGAATGGTGCAAAGCTGGTGGAGATTGCCAGCCAGATGGAAAAGGCAGGCCAACAATTTCAAGGTATTTTGGTGTCTGCAGAACAATTTTTCTTTGATCGACAGGTAGTTGGTTTTACTTTTCACAGTATAAGCATACACAACATAAGTTAATTGTTAAGACAGATTAAAAATACAATCATATGCTTTTGCACTGTATTTAAACTTTAAAACTTTCAGGCTAATAAACTGTAAAACATTGAAATCCAATTTGTAACTGAGCACTTTGCCCACTCACTTTGTGTTCCCTTTCACTGCTTGACTATGTTAGTCCTGTTCAAAGTCATGTTGCTGCTGGGATCAAACAGATGTACTGTAGTAACTCAGCCAAGCATCCTCCTTCATTAGTTTCTATTCTGTTTTTCAGTTGTCATAGGTGCTTTGTGGTAAAAAAAAAAAACAAAAAAAAAAACATCCTTTGTATGTCCTGAAAGGGAGGACGATTAAATCCAACTAAAATACAATAATTGTCTTTAGATGAACCATACAGAATTAAATCCATGTAAAAAATGTTTTCATGTTTTCATATAAATGGGTCCCATAATATTGAATATGAAAGTATAACTCAAACACAAAACCCTGTTCAGTGCCTGGTGTCGGCCCCTTATTTGGAGGTGGGTCCCTGCATAAGCAGTGTGGGTGCTACAGTGCTGCGGCTGACTGACCTGCCTGCTCATTAAGGCATGTGCCGAGCCCATTGGCCTGCTCCTGTAATAGGACTCTGTAGTGTGTCAGAAACACTTATTTGCTGCACAGCCATCACAGAACATTAACATTCACGACAGCCCATCACAGGCAGGGGAAGAGGGGGGTCAGGGGGTCTGGGTTTGCCCACTGCCCATACACACATACAGTACACATGAGACATGTGCTCTGGTACATCTGCATTCTTTACATACATTACTCTCAGTTTGACACAGGAACACAATGCACAATGCGAAACAACATGTGTGTGTACACACACACATCTAAACACATACTTCTATATTCACTTTTCATTTTCTTAACACAACAGCCATCTCTCACATTCTCTAAGAAACATGCAATCAGTCCTCAGGGAAAGGTCACATTTGCAATGCAGGTGAATCGGAGCAGGGAGTAGGCACAAGGTAATTGGCCAGCGGGACAGGAAGCACTAATACCTCTCCTCAAAGATAATATGATGGATGGGAAAAGCTTGGCATCAGGATAATTAGATGTGTTTAGGGGGAAGAGACCAAGTCAAAAGTGCCTTCACTTTTGGAGAGTGCTCATGAGGGGACAGAAAATGGGAGCTGTAGTGCTGGGGTTAACAGGGTCACGTAAGGCTGCCGTGGTATTTCTAAGATCACAGACACAGTCATTTAGGCAAGAGGTGCAAAGTGGCAGAGTTAACCTGTAAGCCTTTCTGTAAAAAAGGTTGTGAGTTTCATTCTCAGAATAGATACATTCACATTCTAACAACAACAAGATGTACTATTCTGGATTTGTTGAATGAAAAGATAAACTACAAGTCAGATTTGATATGCTGGTCTATTATAATCTACAAATATATTTCTACATTGCAGGACATACACAGTGGAGTAGGGGGTTCAGAATGAGGAAAAAAATGAAAGTGCAATGTTCAAAGTGTGCTAAATGAAGTGGGCCAGCTGTGGTGGGATGAAGCCCTTTAAGACACATGTATTATTTACAGTGTATGGATGTGCAGATCTCAGTATGTGTGTTAGTTTCCTTCATTGTTGGAACAAAGAATAGATTTGATCAGTATTAGCTTACCCAGCATTTAAGTGGAAATGCTTTATTAATATTTCATGTTTTAATCTTTGGTATGACTAATTTAAGAGTAATCATGGGCATTGTTAACCAGTGTTTTTACCCCAGCGTTTTGGGAATGGTTTAAAAATATCAAAGCAGCCCTATTCATCTGCTGCCAGTGTTATTCAGCATTTTCAGTTCCCACAGTTAAAATACAAATACTTTTAAACATGATGTAAAGTAAAGTTAAACTGCCCTATGTTTAGCTATAGACCGAGGCTAGCCACCTCATTAAACAATTCTTCTTTCAGTTGGGAATTAAAGTGATTCATTTGTTCTTTGGGTGTCTCTACACCTTCCCAATTGGATTATCTTAGATCTTTCAATTATTTTTTTTAAAAAGAGGGGGTATTGTGCAAAATTCACTTTTGGAGCTTTCTACAATTTTATAACGTTCCCTCGTCAACACAATAAGTGATTTTATATGTCATCCATACATGTCTGAGTAATCTTGCAATCTCTCCCGGGCACTGTTCAAACCCTTTTATAGTCAAGAGTACAATCCTGTACAAGCCTATGTTACCCATGCTCCTGCATGGCCATTTGCCATAAATATACAAAGGAATAATACAAAGTAATAACTTCACAAACCTAATGCAATAAAAACAATAACAAAAACAATAAAAGGTAACATGGTAATCTAAATATGTTATGGGTTAGCAATTAATGCCCAATGGAAGATTAATGCCCCTCTATAAATATACAGAAACATATCACACTGCATATCACAAAGGATTGTTCTTCTGGTCAAAGTTTGATTCAACTTTTCAACATCAATATCCTTCAGTATCATGTGAATCCATTTGCTCATGCCTATAATGAACAAAAATTCATTCGTCATATTGGTCATATTTTAGACAATAGTAAGAGCTAATAGTCCATACTGTTTAACATCCTCTCCTCTAGTGCAGGTTATTGCCATTGTGTGCAAATAAGATTAGCAGGGTGTATTTTCTCAGGTCTCGCTGGTGAAACAGTAAAGCCTGGCTGTGTCTATAATTAGAGAGAGATTATAACATGACCACTGCCAGCGGCCACAGCCAACTGACATCTGTGTGACTCTGGCCCTATAATCTGTGGATAATGCTGCGAATATGTGCAAAACCTTAGCTAATGTTTATTGTGAGGCCTTGCCAGGAAAACAAGCTTTTCATAGAACTGCCCAAAATACACCAAAGACCACAATCATTTTCACCAATGAAAAGGTAACTTTTACAATAGGGGTAGAAAGGCTAATGGTATGGAGCTAGTTAGTGCGTGAACTCTTCCAGTGTAAACAAGCACCTTGGTGAACTTGGCAGATGTCTCCTGCCAGGATCTATTGTGCTGTGGCCTGGACTGTTTGCCTTTGCCTCCATCGATATCCTGTTTATTCAGTCTGCATAGGAATAATCACTTAAGTCAATGTGTGGGGTTTAGGTTTGTGGGTCACTTTGATTGAATGTTACCAATGAAATGGCAACAAAAGTGAACAATGTTAAGAGTTGTTTTGAAATGCAGATATAGTTTTTCATCATTTTATTTTTAAAAATCTGAATCCACGGTCTTAAATTCAGATTCTGGATCCCCTTCGTGATGATATAGCAGAAATGGGGAAGAAGAAAGTGCCTCAATCAAGCATACAATGAGATAAAGAAATGCCTTATATACTACAGTACTACAGGAATACACTTTCTTCTATTGGACTGTTCTTCCCTTCTCTTCTTCACTCTGAGTTACTAAATAATAGAAGAATTATGGGTATTTTATTCAGCAATGTTTCACGCACAGTTTCACACAAATTTCCGCTCAGAGCGCTTTTCTAACTGACTGAAGATTCTCCATTGCGGTTTGTTGCAGAGTCTAGTGTTAATAGGTGCCCCACAGCCTCGCAATTGCACCTCTCACAATTATATATTATTGAATGCTATTGATCTGTACCACTCTTCAATTAAATACACAAAAGTCGACCAGATTGATGTTTGTAGTAATTAGGGGCTATTCTTTGTGTCTTCCCCAATACTAATTATGTGTGGCTGATGCAGTTCTGGATCCACCCTGTTTGAAAGGGGGAGAGATAGATTCAGGACATGCACCAGTGCACATGGTGGCTCTGCTCGTGTGAGTGTCTGAGCAAGGATACCCAGCCACATGAAGCCTATGGAGAATACATGTAATAAAATAAATATGATGAGGATAAAGGAAAAAAGACAAAAGTGTTTGTCCCAGCCTATTGTCCTCCCAGTGTGTCATGCATTGTGTTTTCAATGTCACTTTTTTTTTTTTTTTTTTTTCTGATTTGAGAAAGCCTTGTTGGCAGTAGAGGGAAACCAAACTCTTCCACGACAAATAGCATTTTAGGTGAACAAAATGCAGGGATTTACTGTGTGCAAAAATGTCAAAAAAGAAAAGAAACAGGTCAAACAAGATATGGAAAAATGTTTCACCTGCCAAGCACATTTTAAACTGGATTTCTGATTTAAACTGCTATAGACAAAACAGGGACTTTGTAACCTCAGTTGCACAATTCTGAAAAATAACACATTTCCACTACTATTATTATTTCATAACAAAAGTCTGATGGAGCAACATAGTATTTGTTGAAAAAGTGCTAGCTGGCTGACACTGGGTTTACATAGTGTCCATAGCAGCACAGTTTCAGTGGATGGACTTCACCTATTGCTGTACCGTAAATACATAGTTTTTCGAGACATCATAATAAACCTAGGCTTATTTGCTGTGACATCCCCAAAGTATTTTTTATGACTCTTAGTTTGAATTTTAAAAATCCATTGGAACAGCCATTGAAAAGAGGATGTGTGTTATTACAGTATTGCCACAGTTTGCCCAGTATCTAAACATGTGAGCAACACTATTGTTTCAAATAAAAGGCATGCACACTTTAAAGAAGCCACTGTATTCTCTTCCTCAAAGTTTTCTCTGGCAGTACTTCAAGTGTGAACCTGTGATGTCTAAACTTGAAAAAGCTGCTGTTTAAAACCCAAGTGCTGGATCAAAGTCAGAGAATGGCTCTAATTATGGGGAGGTTCCTTTAACTTTCTCCTCTGCTGATCGCTACATGCTTAAATCTGCCATCTATCACAACAGCTCGCTTTGATAATTACATGCCAGAATGACTTAAAACTCCCCCATGTGTGAGGTATTACATCTTGAATGACATGCCAACTCACCTTAAAGACTTTTTAACAAGGTAAGTCAGGAGTCTGCCTCTCTTTCCACACTGGCTCAGCCTTTAATTCAGCAGCACTTAATTACAGTCTCTCATAATCCTCACTCTCATTATTTTGACTAAACAAGTTCGTGGTGAAAGCCACTGTGGCAGCGTGCCATCTCCGTCATTCTCCCTGACTCTATCTCCGTGCAGTGTGCAAGTCTGCTACAGACAGGCTGCCACTCACCCAAACAGATAATTAACTGATGTAGCACACTCCCGAGACTTATTTATTTATTTCAACAGATCCAGAGGGCGAGAACCATCCCAGAGTTTGTTTTGTCAGGCAATGGAAATTAGACTTTACAAGAGGAAGAGGAAGGTTGATGGGCCAAATGCCAAGTGAAAAAGTCTCTAGTGAGTTTTTTGATGAGGCATTGCAGAGCTAGCCGGGCTGAAAGAGTTGGCACAGGCAGATCAAGTGTTAAATGTGGGCACGGTTGTCAGTCTGTTTAAAGGTGTGTTGGGTTTGGTTAGCTTGTTTCATGAGCATGTGAACATTTTGTATACTTTTACACTGCATGTCCAGGCAGAAACATGGAAGATCTGCTCTAGAGACTGCGTGAGCACAGGTGTCACATTTATTCTGTGCTTCTTTCTACATAAGCTAACAACCTTATTTTTTTGTGTCTTGTTTCTCTTTTAACTATGAACCACATAATTTCTGTATCTGGAACTAAAGAATAAAGCAAAGTATAGCGGATGTGTAAGTAATATTAGATGTGTTATGTAGTCACATCCAAATGTTTTTTTTTGTTTGTTTTTTTTAACATCTTTTCATTTACATTATTTTGCTGTTCTTATCTATGCCATCTAAAGTCTTGAATCATCACATAAAGTAAAAATATTTATGAATGTTCTTTGTCAGGTTTCATAGTTTCCAATTTGTTTGTGTTTGTTTTTTTATTAAAAGACACAATGCAATCATTTGGCAAAGAACTGGAAACTTTGATTTGCGCTGGTGACAAATGATAAGTGCAGATGATACATTTTCCATAAATATATGGATGAAAATTTCATTTGTTCAAAAGTATGTATTAAATACTTATTGAAGGTACAATGCATAGTTTATACTTATCCATGTTCTATGTGTATTCCACTTGTTGGCCCTTGTATTAGCAATGCTTTTATACAGGTTACAAGTTCAAAGAGGTAAAATCTCTCCTCTGTCCTCACAAAGATTTACCGTTTGTTACTCAGAAACAGGTGCAGTACACACTGTGAGTACAGGTGCACCTTCAGGGATGTTCTCTAAAGCAGGTCGGATCACATTAAGCGCTGTGAGCCATTTCAGGCCAAATTGTTTTTGAGTTTCAACAAATTATAAACTCTTAAAACCACAGGCGAACAACTCTTACAGTGTCACTGCAATTTTACCTGTCACTTGTTTTAAACTGTCACATATGTAGCACAGTTTATGAGGTATGCGTTAACAGCAACATTGTTTTATGTGCCAGATGTCATTTAACAATGCAGATGCCACTGATTAGACAGTGTTAAAAATGTATGTATTATTACCTACAAGTACATACCTAAAGAATGAGAAGGTTGCGTGAACACGTGTTGTGATATAGAGTGTAAAGCAACAGTGACCTCTATGGGCTATAAAAGGAAGTGCATATGTCAGGAGGTTAGACAGAATTTACTAAAATCGTGTTAAAATATTGTATTAATGTTGATTGAAGGTAAACATTTTAATATAATTAATTTGCATAGGAATAATACAATGATTAACATTTTAGTAATATGTTGATTATCCTAACGTTTTATCATGAAATGCATTTAATGAAGTAAACATCTTTACTATTCATCAGCACTGCTCTATTGTCTTTTTTACCATATTTCTTACTGACTGAAAGGTCAAAGTTGAATAATTGTTTGGCTGATGTCAGCCTTCATCAGTTGCAGTGTATTTTGTACTTTTCTCACTGCCTTGAGGCAATTCAGTGTACAGAATCTGTGTCTTTGCCAATCAGTCTGGACTGTCCATCTATCTGTCCATCATCCCATGTGTCTTTATGAGGGAAGGTCTGTCAGTCTGTCACTAGTGCTACTACAAGCAGTTTGCTGGAGGGGAAACATCCACATATTTCTGCTTGACCGTACAGCTGCCCAGCCCATAGACCACCTCTGTTTCTGCCTGGACCCTCCATGGACCCAGCGATATGTGTGTGCGTTTGTGTGTGCACAACAGTCCGACAAGGCAAGACAACATGTGACCAGTTGGACAGTGATTTTGGAATCTGTTTCAGCCTCAGGTGACTGTCAAGCTGTCAGAAAAGCAGGTTGGTTTCAGGCCAAGATGTACCTCACCATGTTTATATTTGCAGTTATTTTCCCCTTTGAGTGCTAACATCTTGTTGACAACCAGATACACACACAGGCTGGGCGGGTAAATAAGTCACACCGCTCCAGCCTTCCTAGTGGAATATATGCAGCAGATAACACTTACAAAGTCTGCAACCACACTATTGCCTGATTATTCTTGGTCGGAACTTCACTACTCAACTGATTGGTTGAGTATTATGCCCTCTACTTCATCTTCATTTAGGATTTAATCTGCATTACTTAATACAATTCTACATAGGGCCAAAGCTTATTATGGACTATTTTTATTTCCCCTGATAGAGAGATGTATTCAGTAATTCACCATCATCAACACATCTAAAACATGCTTTCCATTGTCATAATATACTGTCAATAAACATGCTCTTCCTTATTATAGAATTTCATGCAAGGATATCATAAAATGCAATTTTAATTCAAACTGAATAGTTGTAAAAACTATAACTCATTCAATTACATACTTCAATCTCTTCTCATGTGTTGTGCTGAGTTTTTCCTAGTTTCTGTGCCTAAGGCAGGGTGCTTCCCTGTCAGAGTGTTGTACATAAGAACATTTTGAACATGTACATTTAAGGTGTCAAAAGTAAATGGCCCAGAACAGCCTGACATGTAAATTGACTCATACTACAAATTGAAATATTTTAACAGAAAACAGAAGCAGTAATCTTCACCTCTGAACAGCACTGAAGTCCACAGCAACTCTTTTATCTCCACTATCCATATGCTCTATCAGAGAGAACAGATCATCTTTCCCTATGAGACTGTAATACGTCCTTCATTCAACTATGGGCTTGGATTTTCTCACTGCAAAATCTTAATCAAAGCACAACAACAAAATATGGAACAAGCTTGTCCACAACACAAAGTTTTTGTTTTGGCCTTCAGAGAGCCTGTCCAGGGAGTCACTGGAGGCAACATTCACCACAACACCATCCGTTGTTCGCCTGTAAATACGAGGCAATATGTGCCAGATTTTGGCACATGTCACTTCCTATGAGATGGACGATCAAATACACGGATAATGGAAACCAGCGCCATATCAGAGAGATGAGAGGATTTACATCTGCTATGCTAATCAAAGCAGAGGCAGTTACAATAGTTTGTCAATGTGTGGATTTGTGGCTCCAAATAAGCCTCCTGTTACTATCAGCTGCCTGTGAACCACCTATGGGAACTTTGAATGGAAAAGCAATGGACACACTTTTACACAATAGCAGAATTATGCCTCAAAGCCCAATTCCAAACAAAACATACTGCCCCTCGCATAACTGTATTCACGTGCACATGCGATCACAGAGAATAGAACGGATTACAATATTTCCCCTTTAGCCAGATTAGACTAGATCAAAATATTTCCCATTGACGATGCCAGTTTTCTGCTGTCTCAGGCCGGCTTTTCAAACAACACAAGGTTTTATTGTGGGCAAATTCCTGTCAAATTCATTGTGATAAATATAGGAGCCCTTCTGGTATTCGTCCACTTACACTGGCTGGAGCTAAGCGGTTTATATATCCCATGCAGTATAGTAACACACAGCCCATAGTGTAGAAACAACAGTATCTTTTTAATTGTACTGTTTGAATTTGCTAGCGGACCACTCTCTCTGCTCTTCCCCAGTCTGACAGATTATAGAGCTGTGAGGAGATGCTGGGGAGGCTCAGTTTGGGTTGTCATTGGATCAGCTTAAACTTTGCACGGCAAGCATGGCGAAGCGCGATAACAACCCTAGTGATTGTTTGCAGTGTGGAGATTCAACTACAGTCTGGCCCCTCCAAAGGCATGTGTTGTGCATGTGTTTGCCCATGTCCGGCGGCTTTCGGCTTGTTGTTTCATGTTGGGAAGGGTGAGATAAGAAGATCCACAGTGAGGGAGAGAGAGAAAGAAAGAGAGAAAGAAGGTACTTATGTGTGTCTGTGTAAAACATGCAGCTAAGTTGGTGAGACAACATGAGGGACGTGAGGAAAACAGTAATGTACGTTTGACTTGTCATTTAAGATACAGTGAATAAAGGTGTCTCATTGGCTCACATGGTAGAACAAGTATCACATACCTGAGTGCACCGGGTTTGACTTCTAGTTCTGGTGAGTTTCCTCCTCTGGTTCATCCTTCTGTTTCACATTTCTATCAGATTAAGACAAGAAGGTTAATTTATGAAACCTTTTCATTGGTAACACAATTATTAAAAAAGATAATAATTAAAGGTTGACCAATATGTTATTTTTTTCATGGCAGATATTAATTGTTTGTAATCCAGAGAAACCGATGGCTGATAAGATCTGCCAATATTTAGGCCTGATTTTTTATTATTTTCCCCAGATTATCTCATTTGAATTTTGTAACCTTATAACCTCAACTCTGCTTTACTACAAACTGTATAAGAGAGCAGTGTCATCACATTTTGTGCAGTGTCCTATTCACGCAAAAGTGCTTAAATAAAACTTTAGACTTATTTTTTTAGTAGCTCTTTGGGCCAAACCAAACATCAGCCTGTGCTGGACATCGCTGATTCACTAAAAAGGGCAAATATTGGCCCTACATTTGCTAAATTTAATCAAAAATGTTTTATCAAGTTCTAGCACCAGGTTCATAATTATTTAAAAAAGGAAGAAAGGCATCCATCTTAAAATCAGAATAACTTCCAAATCAATGAATGTTGTCACGCAAGTGGGTAACTGTGGCTTACAATCCTATGAAACAAAAGTTTGGTTTCGTGATCACACTCAAAAAGAGGCTTCGTTTATTCGTGTTGCACCATTCTAACCATAAAACTAAGATAGCTTGTGATACATATTTGATGTGCTTTAGACCAGATCAGCTGGAGTTAAATTGGTGAGGACACAGAGCTTTTAAAAATTAAAACCAAAGAATGGGGCACGGATATAAGAGCGGCAGTTGAAACGAGGTCTGTACACATCAGGCAAATTAACCTTTTCTACAGTTAAGAGCTGCGTGGAAGAGACAAGCCAAGTCTGTCACCTCTGGCATTCAGATGAGAGGGGAGGGAGAGTGAATAAGGAGAGGAAATGAGGAGGAGGGGACGGAGGTTAAAGCTCATAAATATTATAATGGAAGTGTTTTATATACCATAGGTACTTTACATTAAGGCCAAACTGTCAGAGCCATGTCAAGAGTGAGATATATGTATGCAAAAGTATTGACGATTCAGTGGAGGGTTTCGCTTTATTCATAAGGCAGTTTGAGAGGAAACTTAAGTGACTATTACTGTCAGTGAACTCATTAGACAGAGACAATCTCTAAAATGGCCGGAATTCTGTCAACTTTGTAAATCTTGCCTTTGCTTTATCTTTAGACTAAGGGAAATGAATAATAAAAATAAGTATGAAAAGTCGATCAAAATATGAACGTAAACAAAATGGATATGAGAAAAAGTTAAATATGCCTAATTATGAAGATAAAATACTTGAATACATTTTTTGTTTGTTGAATTTTTGTTCATTTATAAAAAAAATTACAGCAAAATGTTTATAAAGATATATTGGGCATAGAAAAATGTAATGCAACAACTAAAACAGATGCCTTACAGAGCAAAAAATAAATACAAAGCAAAAATTTAAGTTCCTAGAAAACACTACTGGGTACTTTCTAAATCATAGACCATGAGTTTGCCTTGATGCCATTAAGCTCTTGGACAGGCAGGATGTTTTAACATACATAAATTCAATGAGAAATGAAATTGATGTTAATGTTTTCAAAGCCAGAGAAAAAAGCCTTTGAAAAAGCAGTGGGGTGATGCCTATTAATGCCCGTCCGCCCGACAGCAGCGTGGGCAAAGGTAGAATGGGCAAATGACAAGCGGCCTAAAAAAGTGAACCAGCAACACTTGAACGGTTTCAACTGCAGCTCCCCTCAAGCATGGCCGTGATTTTGAAAAGGAGGCGAGGATAGTGAGTTCTGTCTGCGGACTGACGCAAAGCTGTGTGGACAGGCAGGTAATAGGAGGGCGAGGCGTGGAAGGAGAGACAGGCATGGTGCAATCATGAAAATAAATGCAAATGGAGGCATAGGGGAGCCCGGGAGGTCCAAAAGCACAGAGGTAGAGATCTGGAACTCATGGGCCAGGCTCTAGTCAGAATATAAGTTTTAGTCCTTTTCAGTTTATGCACAGGGTGTATTTTTATTTGCATTTTTCAGTGAAACAAAAACATTATTTCCTGTTTGTTTCATGTATATTTGTGGTTGATACCCACATGTACACCAAGAGAAATGCCTGGTTTTATGCTAAAGGTCCTCTTTTACACAAAATGGATTTGTGTGAGCTTTAAGCCATGTTATAATGTTGTTAACTCATCAAAAATATACTTGGAGTAATGTTTTGTTTCATTTATACATGTTTGAGTAATCCTTTGTTAGTCTGTCCATATCTCCAATGATCAAAATGCTCTGTTCCACCTTGTGATGTCATGAAGTTGTATTTTAACAGTTGTATTTTAACAGTTTTCAAATTAACAGTTACCTTTTACCTCTAATTCAGTAGAGATTGGCTGTTCCACAGCTGAAATGATCCAAATGATTCTAGTCAAGACGTATGGAGTTTAAGAACACAGTGGAGCACTTTTTGTATTACCAACAAGTGCTCTACTTCCACCAGGAAGTCATTACAAACAAGGTGTTTTGTGAAAAGAAGCCATTTAAATATACAGGGTTTGTGTGTTAAACATGTGTGAATAAAACAAAACAACTCCAGGTATGTTTATGATGAGGAAACAGTATAACAGATCAGAAAATAGCGTAATGGGCCCTTTAAACGATAAAGATTTGTTGGATAAGATACAGGAAAAGGTATGCAAGACCAGGAACTGGATGAATAATGCTTAACCTGTACTCAAAATGGTAACTTATCTGGCCCATTGAGTATTTGTGTTAAGGCTAACACTGTTCAAAGCACGATTCTCCTCAAGACATAAGTTTTTACTCATTTCACACTTTTACTGCAGTTCACATTCCTTGAAGAGACTTCTCCCTGACCTATGCCTCTCATTAAATCATGAGTATTTTTTTTACTTTTTGCTTAAAGCAGAAATACCTGTTACTGAATAAATGAAAAATATACAGGATGTTTAATACCATACTGTGGAGTGAAAGCAATAATACTGTTTTACTATTACTATTTACTATTTTCATGAGACAAGCAGGTAATGAACCCCGAGCAGAAAACTAGTGCATGCCTTTAATGCATAGGTGTAGTCTTTCACAAAAATGATATATCTGAGACAATATCAGACAGTACCATCACTAAGTAGTTTTAATCATGCATCGTGCATCCAAACTATGAACTATGAGTCAGCTGTATTTGGAGCTTATTACTGATCGTGTGCTGCCAGTCACAGACATGCAGAATCCCCATGTGCCTCACCTGTCCCTGCTCTCCTCTTTACCTCTCCACAGGTCGGAGACTTCCTGCAGATTTGAACATCGCAGCTTGTGCTTGTAGATGAATAAAACAGGAAATAATTAATTTTGGATGAAATCTTCACAGTTGGAGGCAGGTTATGTCTCATTAGTGCCTGTATTATTGATCAGATTGAAAGCCTCTGTACCGCTGGAACCAAACTGTTACTCCCCGGTTCCCTCTTGTAATTGCACAGAGCCACTTGATTAACAGCTAATTGAGTGTATTTTCAGACAGACCTTCAGCACGTGTTGACAAGTGCATTTTAATACGGGGCTATTTTAAGCTGTCATTTAAATATGTTGCATTACTCTGCAGTACGTGCTTTATGGAAAGTTCTTATGGCTTTTGTAGATAATATTTAAGAATTTTTCAGATAGAAGGTTCAACACCTGCTTGTTTCTATGGAGATGTTATTGGTTTGCCTGTATGTTCCAAAGTATGGCATTGAGCCTTAAACAGAAGATGGTGATGCTACCAGGCCACGTTACAATTCTTAGCTGTGAAGAGGTGACACCACTCACTGTAAGAATGGAAGTTTTAGCAATAAAACACCTGTTATTGAACTAATAAAAGATAGATTCAATGTCATACTGTACTTTCCAGGGAAAGCAGCATGTCCATGGAGACAAGCAGGTGGCAGACACACTATACCAGAAACGTTACACAGCTTGACACTGAGAGCAGGAAATAAACGACTGGGAATGGAGTTATTTACTACACAATAGTGAGGGATAATAAACAAAAAGAGCTCACATCTATATTGTATATACATGTCTATCTATATATCTATCTAGAGTTATCTTTTCTTTTCAGCTAAGAGAAACTTAGAATTGATATTGAGTCTTTAATCAGTCTTAAGCATAAATTGTCTATGGGGGCCTGACAATGACATCACATCAGTTTCAATGATACACAGATTTATTGTAAAAAACAAACAACAAAACTACATTTGGTAGACAGTAGGTGTGGTGCCTCCACAGGAAAAAGAACAAAAGCAAAACAAAATACAAATGGGGTTTCATCATGTTTCATCACGCCACCAAATATGAAAATCAAAAAGTACTACCATATGTTGTTCTAAAGCACACAATAAACTTAATCCTATAAACCTAACAACAGCCCCGGGATGTTGTATGAAAGATTCACTAGATGCCAAGTGCATTTTCTCACTTGTGTGTTCAGACAATAAAAAATTAACACAAGACATAATTAATTTTGATTATGACTGCTGCACTGAAACTGGTGTTGTGCACTTATTACTAATTTATATACAATGCAAATTCTTGTCCGCTCTTACATGCAAAATAATGTACCTTCTATGTTGTATGAATTCTGAAAGACTTTGACTTATGTTCCTGCATGTTGTGATTACTATGTGCCACTGTGCTCCTCATCCCAGTCCTCGGAAAATGTGATTTGCTTTTATTTTGAACTTCTTCAGTCATTTAATATGCAATTGACCAGGGGTAAACAAGCAGAGAGCAGGATTCCACTTTGTTACTATTAATTTGTACCTTTCTCCCTGGCATGGCTTATTGTCACAATATTGTAAACATCTAAGCTTTTGTTTTGCTGTCTGCATCTTGGCAAATCGCTACCAGCAGTGCATGCTGCCAATTTAACTGTCATTTAGGCTAATGCAGCATCCAGTTCCACTTGTTTACATGATGTTTCTCTGGCTTTTCCCACTCCGGCGAGGTGTTTGTCTGTATCCTCAAGCAATAAACAAATTGATCTACTGTTACCGGAACACAACAGTACTTATTTATGTGCTGATGTTAGAAGAACATTTCAAAGAGACAACTTTACATCCTCTGAGTTGAAGATGTCAAGCTAACAACATTTACAAATATAGAAATACATTTGTTTTTTAAGATTTTGGGCTGTCCTAAATAGTAGAAAGTAATGTAATTAAGTAAGATTCTATAGGACAATTAGTGACTAAGATAATTGCTCAAATAGTGGTTGTAACTTATAACTGGAAAGTAGGTGGTTCAAGTCTAACTGTAGCTACTTCACTGTGGGTGTGGGAGTGTATTGACTTGACGTAAAAACAGAGCGGCAAAGATCCAGCTTTAGATGTATTGAAAAACAGGACCTGAACTTCGTGATGGAAAAAATACCTTGTGGCTGTTTGCAAATGGAGTATTACTGATTACTTGGCCTTTAATAGCAACATATAACACAAATGACAACAAAAAGCTTGAGTTTGTAACAAAAAGAAAAATCTATCTTAAAAACATGGATATAGCAATCCACTTTTGACTTTGTCTCCTAACACACACTGAATCTAGCTAGTAGCATGTCCCCAGTGATATCTCCTCATAAAGCATCTCTCTGAATGAGTGGATGCATCTTGACAACAAATGGCCTATAAGACAAAGAATATGTTTCCCCTCACTCGCCCATATTACTAATACATAGCGCAGTGGGTTGCATTGCATAAATACTTTAACCACGTCGTCTCCATTTGTAACTTTGTGGTCCAAACAGATTCAAACAGGAGCGTATAAAATATAAATTGATATTTTCTAATGGTTCTTTGTGTGTGCGTTCCATTGTCGTGTTGCTCAACTGGGACTTTGCAACACACTGGATTGAGTCTTTCCTATGGGAATTTCTGTTGTAATGACTGGCAGATGGACCGGGTCGTTACAAGAATATGTTGTTTTCTTTCCACCAACTCGTCTAGCCTGATTAATTAAGACAAAAACAGGTCAGATAAAAAACTGTGGAAAAAGCCAAAGAATGCCACTTGCTGGAGGAGACCTAGTTAGCACAGCAAATGCACAGAGCTTGTAGACCAAAAGTAACATGGTTACTCTGAGCTTGTAGTACATTGGTGTTGGACATGATGTCAACCCAGGCCTGATCCATCCTGCTCCAGCTCCAAACCGCAGCTCTGTCGTTGTAAAAGGCTGTACAACATGGTGTCTGTCTAAAGCACACTCGCCTTTAACTGCTGTAGTACATCTGAAATCACAGGTCCATCAGTGTACCGGCTGAAGAACATCTAGTCAGGGCTTGTTATAGCACCAGGACAGCAGATTGAGGCAATTATAGAGCTTTGTGGAGTTTACACGTGATACACTGCAAAGGCAAGAGGTGAAAAGAAATGTGTTAAGATATATTATTTATATGGAAGAAATAATATTTTGTTTAACTCAATTATTATTAGGCATATAAAAACTTTAAAAAGTGAGGAGAGGGAAATAAAATAGGTCACCTTTTCGTTGCATAAAAATAGACCTGTACAGTCTGTACAGTTGCATTGTCTGTTGTTTAAATACTTCCAATCTCATTTGAACACTTAAACACAGAGGCTTCTGTCTAAACGTATCTTCGCTCAGCTCCTCCGTCTCCAGCCTCAGGGAGGGAGATGGATACTGCAGCTGTTTGGACTAATGGATCAGAAGAAGAATGCTCCTCTAAAGCCATATGTGCTCCACAGCAGCCCGGTGTCTCCCCCAGATAATTATATGATATATTCTTGGTCTGGAGATCTTATCATATACTTTTTATTAGCTCAGGTGAAAATATATTCCACAACAGCAGTGCAGTAATGTATCACACTGTGTACTGCATGTTTTAGGCTTTTTTTTCTTTAGGTAGGAATTGTGTCATAAATGTATGCCCCTGCAGATGATAGGCCAGGGGTGGGTATACAGTGCTGTTTAGCCAATGTAAGCTTTGTTTTATTGCAGATTTTAGGGTTACCACAGTATACAGTGAACTATATTAATCAGGACTATGTTCTATAGGCCAGGTCATCCTTTCTGTCACAGCCTTATCCTTTTATTGCGATTAGTTGTTACTGTGATAAAAATTGCAAACATATATATTTCATTATATTTATTTTTTGAAACAGAAAGACTTCTCACTCTGGTAAACAATGTGCTAGCAAAATATTACAGAAATCCATGGGAGAGTAGGAAAGAGGAAGATAGCCACTTAATGCATTAGTCAAATGTTATTAATGACTTGCTCATATGCAAGCGCCGGACAATTAACCATTCCCAGGTGAGTGTAAGCGATAGGCCCACTGTGTTCTGCGCAGTAAATCCAATAGACCTCGATAACATCAACAGCATCCTTCTTTTTTCCTCAACTCATTCATTCTGTTCTTTTTATCCCGCACTATAGCAGTGTCCTTATGCTTATCAAACTATCACCAACATTTGTGGCCCATCTATTGAAGCAGTGAAGAGAAGGAGGGCAGATGAGGAGGTGCGAGGGAAAAGTCTAATTACTTTAGCCTGTTGTACTGTCAGGTCATTAATAAAACGTAGTTATCTTTTGGTGACACCCAGCCAGCAGCCCAAGTTTGTCCTATCTTATCTATACTATAAAATATTTGGGATTTAAAAATTATTTTGTCTGGGCTGGATATTAAGAGAGAAAAGGAGAAATGGATAATGGAATGTGCACTTGTATGTTTCCATGAATATGTCTACAACCAGGTGGATGTTCCAGTTAGATAAATTGGATAGAATTACACTAGTCTTGGCTTCATAAACAGTGATGGATCAGGGCAATCTGCAAATGCAGATAAGGGCTGGGGAAGAAAATCACTGGGACACCATTCTAACTCAATAGAAATACTGTAGTTATCATATGCATTACTAATTCCTTTGCCTATCAGTGTTCAGCTGTGCATACTGTAACCAGTGCTTGGTACATAATATGCGATACAGGCAAGGCACTCATTTTCATTTCTTCCCATACTCTTTGACTAAAAGTAGTATTTTACCAGCTGAATTGAATTAGCCCCAATGTGACTGAAAAACACATTTTAAGGTCATTTACTTAAAGATGTACACGTATAATGTAGCCAGTTGATGAGCCAGTTTGCTATGGTATATGGTAAGTGCCCAATTTGAAAAGAAGACATTAAAACAACTATTATATATCAAATAATTAATTCTAGATTTTCTGTATGCAGAATAGGATGCAAGAGATATATGGTAGATTACTAACTACTAAATACACAAGCCCTTAAAGCACAAGTTCTTACAGAGTGGCCCATGGGCCAGTGGGGTCTTCAAATGACTAGATTTGACCCGAGAAGTGGGTTTGTCAAGGGTAGGGTTGTCAAAACTAAAACCCTTCTTATATCAGTATCACTGACTAGAGCTACAGGCTTATTAGAGTAGTTCTATCACATGTGGCAAATAAGACTTGATTGAATCCAAGTGCTTTACTGCTGCACACACAGTGGGTGCTTCTCCCTATCCCCAGTGTTGCGGGGTCAGCCATGCCCATCTCCTCTGCTCTGCATTTAGGCCTCATGAATAAGTAATGCCATCTCTCATCACCTTGCAGCACTGACAGTCAGGCCCAGAGCTTTCATCTGCTCCTGCCCATGTTCAATGTTAATGTTTTTCCTTCCTCTTGATCATGTGACGGACAAGCAGCTGACCCGAAACCACCACAAACAGTCACAACCCAGCCAAGGAGCATGACACCAGAGAAATTAGATTATTTAAAGCCATTATGGTGGTGATTCTGAGCTGTTCTAAAGGCTGGGTTTAAACATAGTCTTTAAGGAAGTTTGTGAGAGTCAGTGAACCATATGAAACTTACTAAAAGACAAGGTGCTCAGTCACAGAGCACACAACTTAGCAGGGGAATCTTTCAACAGAAATGAGGCCCTAATTTTCCTTCCTTAACAGTGTTCTAAATCTGCTGACAAACTTCTAACCTTGTTACTCGTTTTATGCAAATTACTTTCCTTTGGTGCCATTTGTTTGTTTTCATTGTGGTGCCTTAAACAAAAAGTTGTAAAATAAATTGTTTTGTTGCTGTGATTTAGCTTATGTTGGTTTGTCACTACATTATTCTTTATTATTTATACAGTTTGTTTCATATGAATTATCTGATTTTGTGCATAATAATAGTTAAAGTTGAATGAAAGCCAGATTAATTGTACCACCACATTTAAAATATAGCTAATATCTAAAATACAATTATGTTTATGGCAATTCTGGCAGCACTTTGCACTTTGAAGAAAGTGTCTTTGGGAAATGGTTGGAGTACATGTGATATTTTTACTGCATCAATATCCTGGCAATTTAATATATAACTTAAGTTTCCACTTAATTTATAGGCCTAATGGCAACAGAGTGCATTACCAAGTGAACATGAGAAATTTCTACTGTAAATTTCAGAATTTTAATTGAAATTTTCACCACTAGGTACATCCTACAGCAGACCATTCATCATCTTTGTACAGTAGAGAGCAGGTGTACTGTACTCCGCAGAAGGCTTGGTGATTTGCTGCTCGGCTGATTCCACTAACTTGTCTTCTATGATTTCCCTGTTATAATTATGATGGATTTTCATTATGCTCGCTACAATGAATCGAGATTGTAATTCTGGCTCAGACACATCTCATTTGTCAGTCTGAAATATGGTCGAAAACAAAACATCTGGTAATGAATTTGTCTCTACGATGCTGCTACGGTCAGAGGAGGTAGTAAGCTCTTCTCATCTTTTATACCTCCTTTTTTCTTCCTTTCTTTCATTTATTTATCCCCTTCTTCCTCTTTTGTCACTGCAAAGTCTCTACCCCATGCACAACACCCGGCAGCCACACTTTTGCATATTCATTTCATGTTAAATTGATGGATTAAGTTATCCCTGGCTCCAAATCAATCTTGGCTTCCTATTGCTTTACACTGCACCACAATCGGCAAGCAAGTGGGTGAGCGAGAGCAGGGGGGAGAGAAAGAGAGAGAATGCACCGGGACACTGATAAGGCCCAGTCCCATTATATGTCATTTTAAACAAAGAAGCAAAGCAGCCTGTGGAGACTCCCCTATCAGCTATTAAACAGAGACGTAGCATGCAGCCTGAGATTGATGATTAGCATTTTCTCCTGGTAGAATAAAGATGCAGCGCCTGGTCTAGCGATAACCAGCGCGACTGAAATAAAACGCTTCCTCTCTTCCTTCCTCTTCATTTTCTCTTCCCCCCTCTCTTGGCTCTTGAATGCACAAGTATCCATTGCTAGGATCCTTATTTCGCCTCCTTCCTTAACTCTAAATGCATGGGCCGTCTCGCTGTCCCTTTGTCTTGTGTTCCTGGCTTAATCTGTAAGCAGTGGACAACGCAGAATCCCTTATGTCACAGCCAGAGACTTGTAAGTCCGATCCAGATACAAGGCCCAATGACATAGAATGAAAGCGAGAGTAAAAAGGGGGATTTAAGCACAAGTTTGATAGGAGCATGTAGGACTATTGTTTTCTTTGCTGCAAAACCAATGTCAAGTATTGTATCCGGACACTTTAACACCATGTAAGGGCTATGGGACAGTGGGCTTTGAAATGGGGAGAGAGAATGGCCTGATAATCTGTCTGCTGCTGAATGTCACTTTGTGCAGGAAAAGACAATCGCTCACAGTTTCAAAGCTGCACTAATAATTTAGTCATAATTACAATTTACTGAACATGTCAGCCCAGTGTATAAGGCCATGTGGTCACTGACCTTAATTATACCAAGCCACTGCTTCAGTGTATGAGTGCTACTAGTTCTTTGTATAAAGCCTGATATTGGAATTGTAATTTTGAAAATGTAAAAATGTAAAAGAGCTAAAAGAGCTCAAGAAACATACGCTCATTACAGTTAAAAATGCTTTGTGTCCTTACTATAGCCTGCATTGTGTCTCAACAAACTCCAAGTTCAGTTACTTTTCAAACTAAAACCTGTCATCTTATAACTTAATTAGTGCTGTATTGCCATAAATATGTATGTATGTTATGTATTACACTGGTAAGTAGTAAAGTACTGTTTAGTTAATAAGAGTTAATCAGAGTCAGAGAGACAATGATGCTATAACAACTACTATTTAGTCTGTTACTATTATTCAAATTAACAATCCATACCTTAGTTATTTAATATAATATACAGGTACAACAACAATTAGATTGGGGACAGGGGTGTACAAAATAAAATTTTGAAATGTACGTGCATGCGAACACTATCCCTGTTGTCATTTTGTTATTAAAAAATGCTCTAATACACATATTATTCCTCTAATACACATATTATTCCAGAAATTGCTGTTATTATGTTCACATGCCCTCACAATGCAGCTGCACTGTTTGTATAGTGGTTGGTATTATAGTAACACTTCTCAGTGATCTTCATCAACTAGTAAAAATACAACACTAGAGCTCCCCCACTTGCTCACAGTCAGTATTACAGCACAGAGAGCTAAATAAAATGCACACAAGCTGTTTTATTCCCCGATTGTGTATTTGGCACATATTTTGTGCAAACCTACTAATGTGCATTGGTAGAACTTGTGACTTGCTTTCATGACTGGAGGTCTGTCAGAATAAAGATACATCTGTTTCAGAAGAGGCTGTGATAGTTTTTGCTTTTTTGTTGACAGATGTAAAGTCATGGGGGCATATTTTGTTAGACTAAATCCTAAACCACACTAAATTTGGCACTGTGGAATAAACTTTATCAAGGACTTTTAATTAAACTGTGGTTCACATTTTTATATCATATTTTAATTCAATCTAAAGGGCAGAGTGGTTAGCAGTCATCATACCTTTTATAAAGATAATGTGTTTCATGATGATGGGTCCTCTTGGGGTACCAGCGTCCCTTCCATCATCCAACAACTTGCAAGTGTGTAAACTGGCGTCTCTGAGCAGTCCCTTTAATACACAAAAACAAACACAAATAAACACATAGAAGTAGTGAACATAGAATATGCCAGTGCATGTCTCTTCAACTATACTAATTCCACATTCCACCTTAGGCCCATAGCTGCTTGCATATAGACTCTAGCTGTTAAGTAAGAAGTGAATAATATGAAAGACATCAATAGTCTTTAATACACACGAACACACACTGCCTCTGGTCACTGCTGTCCTTGTGTCTTATCAAGGTTTTAGCACAGAGGCAGATCAGTGGAGCCTGTCAGCCTACACTCGACCCTTGATGATAGCACAGAAGGGGACATGTATCTGGACTATCTACTTCCTCAGCCTCTCTATCATCCAGTCACATACCAAAGCCATGACTGCTCCGTCCACTCCACACTGTAGTGTTTACTCCAAATAACATGGGATAATAATTTATTATTTTGAGATTTTTATTTTGTATTATACTTTTATCTTTTTCAGTTTCTGTTTTTGCCAACTAACAACATGCAATTGGCTGAGTGGCTAGCATTCACGTTTCACAGCGAGAAGGTTCAGGGTTTGATTCCTGGGTCACCCAGGCCTTTCTGTGTGGAGCTTGCATGTTCTCCCCCTGTCTGGGTGGGTTTCCTCTGGGCACTCTGGTTTCTCCCATCAACCCAAAAACATGCACCATAGGTAGGTAAAAATTTTCCAGCTAAGGCAGTCGTGACCAAGCCTAGCAACATGATAATGGAGATGGGTCCCCAGGCGCCCCATGTGCTGCCCACTGCTCCTGTAAGGATGGGTGAAATGCAGAGGACAATTTAACTACAGGAATAATAAAAAGTATTACAAATCACCTAAAAACTAATATACTGTTGATATGGACAGTTAGTACATGTTGCCTCTGGATTTTACATGACCAACTAATAGTAAAAGAAAATTCAATTATGTTGGCCGAAAAAAGTTATGGACCAGTTGACAAAATTTTATTTTCTTTTGTTATGGATACTACCTGGACAACTATGGGATTACACAGACATAGCATGGCCAACTAATGCAACTTCATTCATCCCTATGACCCCAGATTGTGTAAAGTATTTTTAAAATGTGTTTTGTAAAATGCAACATAGATTAAAACACAAAGTTTATTACTGTCTCAGCTTTTACAATTATCATTTACATTGAGCATTTAAAGCTACTTAACTACAATGTAATTTTATACAAATAAATTAATGTAATATGTTTCATGATGTTATCAGCTTCCCCACATTTTTCATATTCACTGACAAATGCCTGTATTCTGTCTTGTGCATGGCATGCTGTTGTTTATGCCTGTGTAAAATTACAATTGTACAGGTGTTCAGCCAGTAAGACAGTGCTGAGAGACAGGCACGCCAAAGGACAGCCAAGCACTTGTGTTCCCCACAAAGATCTGACTTGTCTTACAACTGTCCGTCCTGCCCAACATGTGGCTTTGGTTTCATAGCCGGCTTGTGCTGCAGGAGCTCTCTTCATCTGCCCAGAGAACAGAGACCATGGAGAAGGGTGCTTTCCAACTGCAGCTTCCTCTTTCAAAGAGCTGTGGATGTACATGGATCAGGGATTCCTATGTTAGCGATGTGATAGCACGGCACCTGCAGAGGCCAGACAGGAAGAAAGGACCAGAGGAGAGAACACAAAAAGGATGCTCAGTAGTGTTGCCAGCCCCTCTCTCTGATTTCAAACGTCTGTTGTGTCAAAAATTGTGCTTTCAAAAGCTGACAGTGTGACCAGCTTCCCAGGCCTACTCTCTGTAACCTGCACTCATCACAATATCATGAAATGTGCACATTTGGGATGGGTCAAAAATGTCATCCACAAAGAGGGCAGTGTATCAGAGACAAGTGGTTCTCAAATTGTGGTACAAGGACTACAAGATGTACGTCTTGTGCATCTTCTGGTGATTCTACAATATTTTGTGTGTTTTTTCTTTTCATTTTGTGCCAGTTGGAGCCCTTCGTATATCATGGATTAGTGTCATAGGCCTGAGAGGGGTTGGAACTACTCTACATTTATGAAGATCCATTTTTCACTCTGTTTATCTGGCTCTTGTTGGTTGAATAAAGACACTACATTACCATATATTACCTGGATTGGTTTAGTTACAATATCTTCTTCACACACAATGACAAACACTATGGTCAAACTATATTAAAAAACAAAAGAGTGGAAATGATGGACATATCCAGAGAAAATCCTGCCAATCTTGTGCACAATCCATTTCCTGGGGTTCAAGTGTTATAAGTGTAGTGTTGAATATTGTGTTTGGAAACATGCTGCCCATTGATTGACATGGGCGCAGGGGCTGGTAAAACATTAGTGTGGTGTCCATCTGTCAGCGAGCCTCAGATGTTTGGCCTCAGGGCTGCACTGGTGTAATAGTGAACACAAATCTGGACATTTGCTTTCCTGTCCACTTCTGCTACAAAACGTTTATCATTAACACAATTGATTCTCTCTTCTGTATTGTATGTGTTCATTCAATATTTAACAAAACATGATAATTGGTAAATTAATGTGTTTCGACTGTATCTCTATAAAAATAAAATGCAAAGAATTCAATAGGAACAGACTGCAGTGTATTTAATCGACAGCTAATCAAAACTCACTAAAACCTTGTAGGCTAATTGACACATGCATTAGCTATATGATATGATCATGTTTTTTGTACCAGCCTTGCAAGTTTGTTGGTATCTATCCCACTTGTTGGTACAGCTTCCAGTCACCCTACATCCACTAGAAAAGAAAGGAAAAATGATAATGACTATATAAATTCATAAATATAAAACATTTACTATCAGAATATTTTATATGCAATAGCTGTGAATATGGATGATGAATAGCTCTGTAAAAATACTGCTAAAATGAATTTTATTTGTTTCTCTTAAACAGTTTGAAGGCATAGCACTGACACACAAACCGCCACCTTACGCCTTTCCTTTCCCAGATGAAAACAATAGAAAGTTGTATATATAAAATGTCTCTGTGCTTGTGTATTTCCAAAATGTCATATGGATTGATTCAACAGCAACATTACAATTTTAATCAGTGTTGTAGAACCAGGTGTTAAAACGCATGCGGCAGCCCTTCAGGCCATAAGAAATTGGACAAGGCACCAGGAAATTGTGTCTCCTTCAGGAACAAGTGTTTTGTGATTGTTTACCCCATGTCTTTAAATTGCATTTCTTCCTTTTTAATTTAAGCTGCTCGGCAATGGGATTTGAGGGGGAAAATGAGGAGAAGGAGGTGAACTTATCCAGCTCTTTTTCAATCCCTCTCTCCTCAGTATTAACCCTATGTGCGGTGGTTCCTGTCAAATGCAAATGTCATGACCCCATATGGTCAGCCCATGAGGCATGGTGAATACATGCGGGAGAATTAAAACATGAACACTGTATGTGTGTGTGTTGAGTGCGTGCAAGGTCGGGTATTTATGACATTGTGGGGACAAAATTAATTGGGATCCATCTCCTGGTCCCTGTGATGTAAATTCTTTATTATTAGACAACATAACAAGTTTAGAAATGAGTTAAAACAGATGAAGAATAGGGTTTGGTTTAACTTTAAGCAAGTAACTAAGGTAAGGATCCATCTCCAGGAAATGAAAGTCAGTGTAATGTACCCATAAAGCATGGAAACCTAACATGATGTGTGCATGTGTCTTATTTTGACACACTTGAAAATACACAAAGTGAGGGGAAACGTAATTGCTTCAAGGACAGGGAGAACTAAAGTGTGAAATACAGTTATTAATGAGTACAATGTTTTTGTTTATGTAAGATTGCATACCCATTTTATTGAGTGAGGAAACCGCTGTGGGGAGCAAAGTAAAATTATTACTGTATTTTGTGGTATATCATGAAAGTGGTAGTAGAATATAACAGATGTAGGTATGGCATTACATGTCTATCGTTAAAGGCTACTTATCCCTGTAAACATGTATCTTTACTTTGGTGAACTCACTGTGTGATCTTGTAAGTAGTCCATGCAATTACAATAATCTTAAAGAAAACAGGCAACATGGTAGTAAATAAAACAAACCTATACAGTTGCACCCTGGAATAAAAATCAACTATTATTCTTGCATTTCTAAAAACAGCAAGGATGCCCTAAAATAGACAAGCTATAAGAATAAATATAGTTGCCTATACCACTGGGTTTGCAATTGAGAGGGTTCATTTTTGTGGGCGTATGGCTAGGACTTAAACACTAGAGGGCGGCATTCAAAATTAGAACCATTATGATGGTTAGAATGTTAAGTGTGCACCGTCACCCAGATGTCGATGTAGCTTTTTTTGTTCCCTCGCTCAAAAATAAAAACATATCAATAAATAAGCAATTCGTAGTAAGACTGAAGTAAGATAGGCGTTTAGTTAGCCTGTAGGTCTAGATTTTCATTTATAGTGGATACATCAGGGATGTGGCTCACCTTTAAATGCGGATTTACGGACATTTTGTTGTGCTGTTGAAGTTTTTTGGAGCTTTGCGATGATGTCCAACAGCAAAAACTGTTACCTCCATTGGTTAGGTTAGGCTCCGCTGAATTAAGCGATAGTCTACTCCTGTTAACATGGAACATTGGCACCCCCTACTGGATATGTTGATTACTACGACAACCTCAAATACAAGTTAAACGAGTATTTGACTATATTAGTTCCACAGAAACATTTTGTGTTCTAAAATACATACTTTTACGGTCCTAATAATACAATTGTACAGCAATCTGTAGGGAGATCCGACCGACAGGGGTGCGACTCCTGCAGGGCGTGTTGTTCACATACAGTCTGTGGGGAGAGCCGACCATGGATGCAGCCGGCCAACAGGCTCCTTCAGGGCATGTTGTTCACATACAGTCCACGATAAAGGCTCCTGCAGGGCGTGCTGTTCACATACAGCCCACGATAGTCTGTGGTTGTGCAGGAACATCCAGCATCAGGATGCTACCGCCGCGCATGCGCACTGGCCCTGGAGAAGAGTCGTGGCTCGGCTAGCATCCAGGGCTAACGAGGTGGATGGGAAGCACCGTGCTAAAGAAGGCGTCGTATGCACAGTAGGCAGCAAGATTTCGGCGACTTGAATATCCCTAGCTAATCCCTGACCGCCCATTATCCCCCCATGCTGTCCCGTAAGGGCAGATAACGCTAATAGCACACACTGCCTCTTAAATTAGCCGTCGTGCAAGAGAGTAAACTGCGTCGGACGTGAAGAGGCTTCCGTGTCTTGCTCTGGAGTTCTACTTTATTTTATGAGAGGAAAAACACAATTGCTGAATCTACTCCTAATATAATTTCAGAAAAATGAGGTTGCCAAATAAGCGTAACATGGAAGGAGACGGAAAGAAGATGGACCAAGCCCCTCCGACAAGAAATCCATTTGTGCACATCTTGAAATACACCCCTATGGAAAAAGCAACGGTAAAAATTTGAATAATATTTATTTAGGTTACACACGGCTACCGAGCAAGATTAGTCGACTACATCATCTCATATGTGCATGGGAGCATTTTTCTTGATGATGAACTGTTCAGCTGAGCAGTTAGCACGTAAGCTAATATTAGCCACATACATGTTGCTTCTACACAAGCTGTTGTCTTCAAGTGCAGTTGCCCAAATGCAAACATTTAATCCTTAAATGATCTTGGGTAAAGTCAACAATGTTTGCGGCGATCTGAACCACACCTAATGCTAGCAACATCTTGAATGAAGTTTTATTCTAATGGCCGACTGGATGCGATGGGCTTGGCCTATCCCACTGACTGGAACGCAAAACAAATGAGAGGTTAAAGGCTAGGACCAGATACTATTGCTTCATGTATGTGGCATGGGCCACATTCCCCTGGTGCAAACATGATCCGTGTGGTGGCGACATGTTATAATCGTGTTGCTTTGTGGATGGTCAGAGAGTGCATGCCTTTCAGCTAGCACACGTGTGGTTAGAGGGTCAATGAGATGAAGTGCGGAAGTCACACTCTTTCGTTTATACTTTGCATTCGTCTAAACGCTTAATTGATCACGTAAACCGGAAGTTTACAAAAGATACGCATCACCAAAACTACATCTGGGAAATTTCCATTTCCATAATGCTGACATTTCATATTTTAGACAGGATTATTTACACACTGAAATGAATGCAGTGATGATATTGCCATTCATACTAATATGTATAACACACCATAAGTGTGTGTATTATCAGTGAAATTGGTGCCAGACTAAAGACAAGGGCTCTCAGCAGATTAGGGCTTTGCTCCCTGTAGTGTGTGTTATCAAGGCTAATATTGACAAAAGATAAGTGCTGCTATCACTGAGCCATAAAACACTGTAAGATAAACAGTCACTGCTGCCGCCAACTGCTGTGCAATACCATATTGTGTAGTGTGTCATATTATACTACCATATTATTGGTTTGATATTCTTTTCAACAAAACATCAAATGCCATGTGTCAAATAAAAAGGGTGTTTTGAAATGTTGAAGCTTCCCAGGCACATCCTTTCAAATTAACTCTATATTAATTGTCTATATGTTACATTGAAGGATTTTCGTAAATCTAATTTCTTGTCTTCCTTTTGCAGATTGCAGTAATGACAGTCACACTGTTTCCTGTCCGGCTGCTCATAGCTGCGTTCATGATGCTGCTGGCCTGGCCTTTTGCCTTTTTGGCCACATTAGGACGCTCTGAAGACAGGGTCGAACCTCAGTGCTTTTGGCGGAGGTTGGTCTGTTGTAGTTTTTTTTATCTTGTGCATAGTAAAGCAATTTATTACTGTTATTTTGATGTGTGTTTAACTTTGTGTTTTTTTTTGTTTTCAGACTGGTGGACATCATTCTGAAGATCATCATGCGGGTCATGTGGTTTGCAGGAGGGTTCCATTGGATCTCTGTAAAAGGTCAAAGGGCATTGCCTACTGAGGCACCAATCCTGACCTTGGCACCCCATTCTTCATATTTTGATGCCATTCCAGTCACAATGACAATGTCGTCTATTGTTATGAAGGCAGAAAGCAAAGACATACCCCTCTGGGGCAGTAAGTATTGTGAGGCACACAGAGAAACTCTTACTTGACCCTGTTTCTTGTTTTGACATAAAACTATAATTTCCTTGAGGCTCTAAATATGTAATAATCAATTCTTTGGTTCTCTTGTTCATGTTCTATGCTGCTAAGTAGTTTTTGTTACTAGCTCCTCTTAATGTATTTATAAGTTTTTTGTGACAAGATGTCATGTGCTTCCTGTAACTTTGACAACTACATGTGCACATGCATCCAGATTAGACTTGATCAGCCACAATGAGGTGAGAGTGTCTCGGGGAGCTTTAATCCCCTCCAATCACCAGCAAGGCAAACTGTAGTTGGAATGCGCTTTTTTGACTTTGTTTCTCTATTTAATGTTATTTTAATACATGTTGAAAAATCTTTTTACACACTGTTATATAATGTCTGTTCTTACTTTCAGCATTAATAAAGTATATCCGACCAGTGTTTGTTTCAAGAACTGACCAAAACTCAAGAAAGATGACTGTTGAAGAGATCAAGCGTAGAGCCCACTCAGGAGGTGACTGGCCCCAGGTGCATGAAACCAAATGTCTCTTCAACAACAATTAAAGATCCTCCATTGAAAATGTGTTGTATGGCTTGACTAACTATATATTTCTACAGATAATGATATTTCCAGAAGGCACATGCACAAACAGATCTTGTCTGATTACTTTTAAACCAGGTATGCTACATTATTTCAACTTTTATTAAGGGTGCTTCAGAATGTTCTTTTTCCAAGTCCTGAAAATATTATGTTACTTCTTGTCTTTTGTCCAACAGGTGCATTCATTCCAGCTGTACCAGTACAGCCTGTAGTTATTCGATATCCAAATAAACTGGTGAGGCATTATTCTGGTCATTTCTACCTCTCACTAATGCTTTGAGCCATAAATAGTGTATGTTCTCATGATATTTATTTAAATTTTGCCAGGACACTATCACATGGACATGGCAAGGACCTGGGGCGTGAGTATACATAGTATAATTCTTGACTATTTTAGTCATTGGTAGAGATTTTCACCCACAAATTTGTTGGTTTGCTGTTCAGTCTAGACTAATGGTTTTGTATATTCCCTATAGCAAGTAACTTCACCCACCTACCCTGTTTCCATGTTTTATTGTAACTGAGTGAATTAATTATTAATGCACCAAATTGACTAAAGACTTAACTATACTTAGAAATGTTTTTTTACTGACTTAAAATGTTTTTAACAGGTTCAAAATTCTGTGGCTTACTCTTTGCCAGCTTCACAATGAGTTTGAAATAGAGGTAAGCATTTCAGTTTGTTTACAAAGGCAGTATTATTATTGTAACGACCAGTTTAACTCTTTTGTAACGTTATGTGTCAGCACTTGTAAATCTTGTCAAATATATATTATAGTTAGAAACAAGAGTCCTTTGATGGGCTGCTCACCATTGTCTTGTGTTTTTAGTTTCTTCCTATCTACACACCATCAGAGGAGGAGAAAAATAACCCAGCACTCTTTGCTGTTAATGTGAGGCGGATCATGGCCAAGTATGTCCAAATACAATAGAGAACGTAATGATTGTGTGGAGTCGAAACATCCTTGCTCTTCTACATAAATTATCAGCTAAATTAAAGTCTTATTTGATCCTTTCTGTGTTCAAGAATGTATGCATTGTCATACTATTGATGCTCCTGATGGTTGTTAATTATTACATTGAATGTACTGCTTCTATCAGGCAGAATTACTACAGGCTCTGTGCTCTCACACATTGATCCAGTGTCGTTGTCTCTCTATGCTGTGCTTAGAGCCCTGGGGGTCCCGATCACAGACTACTCATTTGAAGACTGCCAGCTGGCCATGGCAGAGGGCCAGCTCAGACTGCCCGTCGACACCTGTCTGTTGGAGTTTGCCAAGCTTGTCAGGAGGCTGGGGTAAGGGACACAAATTACCAGTAAAATTAATGCTAGATGGGTAGACGGTTAACGTGTCAGTGGAAAAGATTTCTAAGATAACGTTAGTAAGAATGATGTTTGTCAGTGTACCCAGTAAATGTAAATGTAGTCTAAATAAATAATATATAGTCAGACTGCCATCATCAATGCAAGATCTTGGTGAAAAATGAATGCATTTGCTGTGGCATTAATTCAATAAGCTTCTGCAATGTCACAAGATTGATTTCCATCCAGTGTTGCATTAATTTTTCACCAAGATCTTGCACTGATGATAGAGTCTGAAGCAAAGCCTTCTCCAGCACATCTCAAATATTCTCAGTGGGGTTAAGGTCTAGATTCTGTGGTGGCCAATCCATGTGTGAAAATGATGCGTCATGCTCCCTGAACCACTCTTTTCACAATTTGAGCCTGATGAATCCTAGCATTGTCATCTTGGAATATGCCCGTGCTGTCAGGGAAGAAAAAAATTAATTGATGGAATAATCTGGTCACTATATTCAGGTTCAGCTGACCTCATTCTTTGAGCACACACTGTTGCTAAACCTAGACCCGACCAGCTGCAGCTACCTCGTACCTGTTTGTTTAGTTAAATCCAGGTGGTGAATTTTTTTTGGCCAGGCAGTGTAAATGAAAGTGTGTACACATTATCCAGAGATAGATGATTCTAAGGTCTGTTACTTAAACTTTTTTTTTTCAGGTTGAAATCCAAAAACACAGAGAAGGAGCTGCAGGAATATGGAAATAAAGCCAGGAAACTGGAGGGTCAAAAACTAAGTCTAGAGGACTTTGCTCAGTTTCTGGATTTGCCTGGTTCTGACATGCTGCGGGACATGTTTGCTCTCTTTGATGAGGTACTGTGTACTTAAAATGTGAATCTTTTATTTTACTATATCGTATTTTATTCATTCGGTCGTTTGAAGTATGTACAAGGAATACTTATAATATGTTCACCTGTTTTACAAGTTTTGCTTGTTTTTTGTTCCAGCATGAAGACAACCGTATTGATGTCAGAGAATATGTGATAGCCTTGTCTGTTGCATGCAGACCTGCTAAAACTATGGAGACATTAAAACTCGCCTTCAAGGTGTGTTTTGTTTGAATGAAGATATTGTCCAGATTCAGTGAAGTTATAAATGTGGTATGTTAATGGTGATGGTCAGAGGGTCAAATGCACAGATTAGCAGCCTTGCTTCCATCTTCTAACCCAGGAGTGGAGTAATGAATGAATGATGCACTGTAACGCACTTTGGGTTTATCGAACCGTGTTATATAAATCTGATGCATTATTATTTGTAGTATTAGTATTATTAAAGAGACCGTTAAGAATTTTGGACATAGGGCCTCATTTCCTAGTGAACCAGAGTGTTGGAGACGTGTGGAGACACTTTTTTAAATATTCCATCCAGTCCTTGTATTTGGAGAGGTTGGTGGTGCTAGGCTAGTGCATGTCAATGGCCATAGTTGTCCTGCCACTAAAAATAGTCTTACCCACTCACAGTGCACCCGAGGCAAAACAATTATAACTCCAGACTGTTGATGTGAATATCTGTGTCGAGAGAATAATTTTAGAAGTAAAACCAGCCTTGCATTTGAAGGATTTATGTCTGCGCAGCAGCAGTAAGTTGTACTTCCTGATAGAAAGCTTGGCAGCAGCGGACTGATATTTGAGAAAATAGTCCCTCAATATGCAAGGATTCATGGAATGCAAAGTTAGTTTTATTTCAAACAATAATCTATCAACAGAGACATTTACATCGATAGTCTGGCGTAATAATTGATTTCCTTCAGGTCCTTTGTGGATTGGGTAAGACTGTTTTCAGTGGCAGGCCAACTACGCCCATTGACATGCGCTAGCCTCGCACCAGCAAACTTTCCGAATACAAGGACTGGATAGAATATTTTAAACACGTCTCCAACACTCTGGCTCACTAGGAAATGAGGCCTTATGTCCAAAGCTCCGAACTGTCCCTTTAAGTGTTAGATCCCTTGCCAAATTTGACTAATTCTGATTCTGTATCCATAGATGTTTGAGTCAGACAATGATGGAGCCATCACAGAGACAGAGTTGTCAGTCATATTGAAGACCGCTTTAGGTGTGTCAAACCTGAGTGTGTTGCGCCTCTTCTCGTCTATTGATTCAAAGGACACAGGGAAGGTCACATATGGTAAGAAAATACTTTTTAATAACAAAATAACTGCTGCTACTGATAAATTGTATCACAATTCTGAGGTTTGTCACCCTCTTGTGGTCTTTTCTGTACAGACATGTTCAAATGCTTTGTGGAGGAGAACCCAGAGTTTGATGAGGAGTACCTGTACGTAGTAAATCCACAGCTCCAGAGAGGCCCATGTCACCAGAAGAAACCAAGTCTGTCTTCCCTCGCCTGTCTCAATCTGCCTGGCATCGCCACCACCAAAACTGCTAATGGTATCTTCTGCCCAGATTTTAGTGATGGAAAAACAGATGGACTCAAGAAACAGAATTAACTGTTCTGTTAAATTAAGCAAGCAACACTCTCCTGGTGAGAGTGAAGTGTTACAGCAGTTCCATGTATAGCAGAAAGGGAAGAATTCTTTCAATGGTTAGCTTACCTGAGGTTTTATTCGTATATTTTAAAAATTATTTTCAACGAGATATTTTTGTTATAATACACAGGTTTTTATTTTGTCAAATCAAAGACTGTCTAAAGGCCAAATGGTGGTTCTTTAAAATACAAAAGTTGGAATTTGCACTTATTAAAACACCCACAGGAGAAATCTTTGATGTGTGCCCTCACACTTTGTGCATGCAAACTCAAGGAGAGAGACGATGTTAGACGCCAGCTCTGGACAGTGAACACATTAGTCCATTCAGTATTTGATTTTTGGCTTGTGTTTCTAAGATTTCTAAAACTCCTCTTTTAGCTGCCTTTGTGACCTTAAAAGTGCAGAATGCATGAGCTCATTGTTCTGAGCGTTTTTGACAAATCTTTATTTATACAATGAGACACCAGTGACAGTTCAGCCTCTTGAAGCTGGTAGTTTCATCTGGTAGATTTGAGGTGACTCGTGTCTAATTTTTTTAATCAAAAATTGCTGTGAGCGTGTTAATGCATTTATAAATATACACATTAATTTAGCTCAGGGTTCAGCAACAAAAAAATGATATATCAACTATATGATGTCATTACTTTTGACAGTAACAGGGATGTGTATTTTTCCATATTATACAGTTCTTCCCAAATATTCCTTAGATTATTTTGTTTTCTGTTTCAGCAAACTGTTAAGTGTCTCTTTAAAATGCACCCTGTGGACCAAAAACACATGCCACATACTGTTTGTATCATCCTTATCTTGTCAAAAGCTGTAGCAGCTCAAAGGGGAAGCACATTCAGATCCATTCTTGATCAACTCATGACTTTGTTTCTGCATCACACTGCCACTTTTATTTATTTTTCATCAGTGAGAACATTTACCTGTGCGAGCCCAGCCAAAGGTTTTCAAAGTAAATCTCTGGGTGCTTTTTATACCCATCTGTTGTACATGTATTCTTACTTTTGTTAAGTTATTTTGGACATATTGCCAGGTCTTGAGCAGATTTTAGTGAAAAATTTCTATAATGAAGGAATTTCAACTTAGCCATTTATTTTAGCATTCATTTAAATAACAGATGGCTGTATGTTTACATAGAACAAAATGTTAAGCCATGTAAATATACAGTGTCCTAAACTAAAATCAGCATTAAAAATGGTTATTTACTGATAGGTATATTTTCTTAGAACACAAACAATATTGTATAGGTAAAAGGGAAACTTGTTTTCTGTTAGAATTTACAAACTAATCAACTTTAGACATTTAATCATAAGCTCTTTTTTTTTAAATGGCAAAAATTTTACTTCAGTGAGGCTGCTCCCATTGACTTATTTGTTGTGCATAATTTTGCTATTAGCAAAGCAATATCTCAGTTTTTGAGCATTCTCAAGTATACACTTTAGAAAACTCGATGTGTATCAAACATTCCAAATGCAGGACATTTTGTGAATTTTTGATGTACAAATACTGTTTGAATTTTATTTTCACTGCCATGTCAAAGATCTATGATCTCTAGATTGTATTGATAGTTAAAATGAACCATGTTTTGTTTTTCTATATTCCATTGTGCAAGGTGATATTATATAATCATTCAGGTTATCGCTGAGTAAAGTGCGTAAATCAACATCCAAATTTCATTAGGGAGCTAATGGTCTTTGAATATAGGGTATTGTTCAAAAAATAGAATGTATCTAGACAATCTTGTCACAATCAAACTCCTCAGAACACTGTTGTATGGTATATTCCCCCACTTTGTTACAAGCACGTGTGCAAGTCAGACTGGGCAAGCCTGAGTGCTGAGCCTCGAGGAGACAAGTCACTATGATAGGCCCCATGGCTCACACTGCACACGCCACCATCCAATGGTTTTGAGAACTGCCCCTTTACTCCTTTGTGTGTTTGTATTCTGCTTGCACTTTAGATTATGTTCAATACTGTATAACATGTTAGAACCATTTGTTACAGTATTTTTTTTTTCCATGTATCTTTTAGTAATATGAAATGATCAAGTGTTTGTTACAAAATGGGAACAATAGGAAAGTAGCAACTTTCTTTTTGAGATTAATGTAGAAATATTAAACTGACTGCAATTGCATGATGGCTGAAGTGGGTATACACTGAAGTCATATGTTGGAAATTACTTGGGCATGCCAGAGGCAAACTGACTGTGAATTTTACCTACAGAATGTGTGTTAAATTCTATAGACACTGCAGATCTTATCTGCACTGGGGTTTGTTGGGCTACTACTTCATCTTTGTTTTATATACTTTTGTTTCAGCTACCTCATTGGAGGTGAGGCTGCTGTTTTTGTCTTTTTCTGGAAAAATGTAAACTTTGCAACAAGACAAAGTTATATTGATGCTCCTGCTGCCTGCTCGTTCCAGTTGATCCAGCGGTGAGCCTAAGATGAGAGACTTGTGTACTCAGCCAGGGTGATGTCTCTCTGATGGCTTATGCCTCATACTGGTGTCTGTTTCTCTCTGCAGCTTTACTTTATTTTTCTATACCTAAGTTTTATTTTATTATTGCATTTTTGATGAAGAGTCAATACTGCAAGATGCTATGAATTTTGTCTAAAATGGACTGCTATGAAAGCTTGTCAATGTGACTCAAACAGAATTAAAATATTATCAAAAGGTTTATGTGACAGAGTGTCTGCTTGTGTGCTTATACAGTATTCATGAATATTAAATGTATTAACAAACACCACATTTCTTAATTCAAATAGCCAATCTGTGTATTTACAGGGATACCTTAGCCAATTTTAAAGAAACTTTTTTAAACACATGCTTATTTGTAACCTATATCCTTACCCACTGTACATTTGTCATGTTAGGGTCTAACCCGCAATTAGGCCATTAGAGACTGAGATTGTGTTGTAATGTTGAATTAAAGAGGATTTTAAGATCTTCTAAACAGCCTTAATCGAAAAGTATTCTGCCTCTAGTGTTACTTTAGTTGTTTTACATTGTTTTTGCCAATTGTAGGTCTGTAGCTCCAGACGTTTGATCTCGAGCCCTGAGTGTACCATGTAGAAAATGTCCGTGTAAACTAGAGGCCTAGTCCAGACAGGGACAACATGCAGAGGCTGTCTTCCTTTTTCTAGTATCCTTATTGTGTCTGGGCCCCAGCTGTTGCGTTTATGAAAATAAGGCACTCGATTATGTCCCCATGGTTGTCTTGACGCCATCGGAAACCTCATATTCCTACTGAGCTAACTCCAACACAACGATTTCTGATGCGAGCCCAGGGCGCGGCGGTGATTGCTCTTTAGGTGTGCGCGCCGCGGAGATCGGGCACTGGGCCGGGGAATTAATGGTCAATTGATCATTATGATTGGCAAACAACGAGACGTCTGGACGTGAGGCGCGTAAATGTGTCCGTGGGGAGACGCCTGATTGAGTTATTTGTAGTTTGTGTGGGATTTGAAATGGGAGCGCCCTGGTGTGCGTCTGTGCCACTGGCTTTTAGTTGTGCTCTCTTGACATTGCGCACTTTGTGTATCCACAGTGAATCGTTTAAGTTGGAAATGGTAAGCTCCAATAAATGTGAAGCCACAGACTTATATTATTTAAGTAGGCCTTGTTTATTTTATTTATTTATTGTAAAGATTCCCTGACCATGTGACTTGCTTGAAGCTTACGTTATAAACTTTGGCCTTGCTGTAGTTAGTCTGTCCTTTTCAGATGTTGATTCTCAGAAAAAGGTAAATCCACTAACCTGTGTTAAATAATGCGAAAATCAAGCAGGCCTACGCCTACAGCATAGTCATTAAACTTGTATTCATAACTGACCTAATCGTGTATTTAAAGGTTCTACAACCTATTACACAAAATGACTCTTGTTAGCTTTAAGCTGTTATCTCATAAAATAAAATAAAAACACCATCACCTGGAGCTGTTGCTTCACACATGTCGACTTTTAGCCTGATTCACTCTGCTCTACAAAGCCCAAAATGCTCTGTCCCACCTTTTGATATTAAACATTTGTGAATGAAAACACAAACTCCATGTATGTTTTTGATGAGGAAACAACTTTAGGCCTATAATATACAGCTGCCTCATAGGAGGTGAGGCTGCTGTTTTTGGCTTTTTCTGGGAAAATGTAAACAAGACAAAATTATATTGATGCTCCTCGTTCCAGCTGATCCAGCGGTGAGCCTAAAATGAGATTTGTGTACTCAGCCAGGGTGATGTCTCTGATGGTTTATGCAGCACATAACGTAACATATAACATAGGTCAGAAAATAGCGTAATATACGAAAACGCGCTTTGCATACGGCTGAATAGGCTACTTGGAAACGTGTCAGTGACAGGTCATTTTGATGGTTACAGACCCAGCTCTTAAGTCATTTTATTGTTCTAAAAAAATCAGATGTTGCAGCGTAAAACGTTATTTGTACAGCTTTGTTAACGCAGCTAACATTAAAGTTTTAGGTGAAGTTAAAACTTTAATCTCGTTGTCTAGGCCTATAATATATAAAATAATTGGAAGACAGCGCTGTCACTTATGGTCAGAAACTTGACAGTTTGCTCGCACTGGCTAATAGACAGGATAATTAGCTGCTCTCATATGGCCCATGTCATTTCTTTAACTTTGTTGTTGAACAGTCTTCTCTGAGCCTCAAGGCCATACAAAGCAAATCACTTCCATTAAAAAGATAAATACAAATAAAATAGCTGATAGCTCTATACCAGGGGTCAGCACCTGCAGCACCTCCTCCCGTACACCGCGCACACCGCACCTCCTCCCGTACACCGCGCACACCGCACACTCCTCCCGTACACCGCGCACACCGCACCTCCTCCCGTACACCGCGCACACCGCACCTCCTCCCGTACACCGCGCACACCGCACCTCCTCCCGTACACCGCGCACACCGCACCTCCTCCCGTACACCGCGCACACCGCACCTCCTCCCGTACACCGCGCACATCGCATCTCTTTCCATACGGCGCGGTGTCGGCGCGGACACCGCCCGTGGACCACATCTTGTCACGTAGGCCTACGCTGTGTGAACCGCGCTTCCTCCTGTGCGCCTCTAAACCAGAACTAACACCAGGACTAAAACCAGGACTAAGCCAGGTCTAAACCAGGTCTAAACCAGATCTAAAACCAGGACTAAACAGCATTAAACCAGGACTAAAACCAGGTCTAAACCAGATCTAAAATGAGGTCTAAACCAGGACTAAACCAGGATTAAACCAGGACTAAACCAGATCTAAACCAGGTCTAAAACCAAACAAGAATAGAATTTGCAGGAGGTGGTTGCTACAAAAAAACAGTTTCTGGAGAAAACGGAATGTGTAGTGCTCCTTGGGCAGATTCATTCATGCTCCAGTACTCGGGATAAAATGATGACAGACACAGGATGGTTCGTTGCGGGTGGATAATTTAATGTTGGATTTTTATTTGCTACAAGCAGGACTCAAATAGACATTTAGTAATAATGCTTTGCGCACATTTGTTTCCGTTTTAGAGAAAAGAAACTTAAACCGCATGGCTCATTTGCATAAACTGCGCTGAAAACACAACTCTGTCGGACTAAAGGACACGACTCAGTGGATTATTTCTGTTGTATTTTTATTGATTTCATAACTGCAACACACTATAGTCTTTTATACAGAGCAGACAGGTTAAAAAAAAAATCATATGCAGTGTTATCCTCATTTTAGGGTTTTGTCGCTCCGTGGGTGTTTTTCTTTTTTTTTGTGGGTGAGTATTTAAGGTTGCTGACCCCTGCTCTATACAAACCGTAGGAGTAGGCCTATTTTATATGATTAGAGCTTATTGGTTTTGTATTGAATAATAAAACAATACCATTTAGGATATAAATGTTTGGAGTAAAAGTCACTAATTTAAAAAAAAACTTAAAAAAACTTGATTTTGCCATTTGTTCTGAGTCTAAAAAAACAATGTTGGCAGCCCATGTAGTGTATGAAGGAAAGGGGGAGGAAAGATGAGAGGAGAGGGAGGAGAGTGATGTGTGTGTCAGGGGGTGTGTTGTTGTTGATTGTGGCTCATATTTCAACAGTGGTCCCTCAGACACATCCTGGGAGCCAAGGAAGGTGGGAGGCTTCTCACATCATAGACTACAGTGGTGTGTCATCTTTAGCCCTGTCTCCTGTTACTGCCTTTTTCTTTACAATAACTTCTCAAGAACCACCTGCACAAATATGGTCAGCATCAATACTCAGCACTCCAGGAAAAGCCAGTCCAGTAGGAAATACTTTTTCTAAAGTGATCCCTGCAAGTTCTGGGAGGTAAGTTGAATATTTGTGATTGTTATTTTATTTTAATAGGCTATATTATTTCTGGTGGTAGTCTTATAGGATTGTGAATATGTGTTTTTTTTTTTTTTTTTTTTTTTTTTAATATACGATTTAGTCTCTTTTTAGCTTAAATAAATAAAATAATTGACATTGTGTTGTATATTAAGCAATATAACAAATTTACTGCAGTCACCTTCAGAAGTTGGGAAAAATACAAAAGCTAATGTCTGGCTCATTTTATATAAGACAGACTAATACATGTAGAATCCTGTTTTTTCTGAATTACATTTACACTTTTTAATACACATTTTTCTTGTGATTTCTATTATAGTTGAGGCTGTATATTCCAGCCGCTGATCACCCCTCTTTGACAACTCATAGAGCTGTGCACAACACATCTCGTCCAAATGTCATCTGTCATAGCCCCAGAAAAACCCTCCTCCAACTTCATGGGACCCAAAGAGGTTTGTGCACGATAAATTGCTATATTTTAAATTTAATTTGGAAAATCTTTTTTCACTATTTGATCCAAGGCAAACAAAAAAACTTAAATCTGAATTAATTTGATGATCAACAGGTTGTTGTTTTAATTCACTAATGCATTAATTTTCACTCATAGGTTTGTAATATGCCTCACATACATCTCACAGGTGGAGCTGATTCTAGTGAAGGAACAGAATGGAGTTCAGTTCACATCCAGCACCTTGGTCGGTGCGGCTCCTCCTCAGACCAGTGCCAGTGGAGAAGAGGAGCGGGAGACTTGGGGGAAGAAAATTGATTTTCTTCTTTCTGTAATTGGATTTGCCGTTGATCTTGCCAATGTGTGGAGATTCCCCTACCTCTGCTATAAGAATGGAGGAGGTAAGGTCTCTAAAAGTAAGAGTAAAATGATGTTTTAAAAGAACAATTGAAAACACTATCTGCCACATATACTGTCCTCACACACAATCATTTCAGTACAGGTGAGGATATCTGAGGCACTTGTGCTTGCTTGTGTTTTTCCTCACCCTTTTAAAGATCAAAAAATACACAAAACCGCACCACAGCTGCTGTGAATAGATTAGCCCTTAGAATTAGTACCAGTAATTATGGCTGTTTAACATAGTGCAGCCTCTACATTTAAGAGCTGTAAATGATACGGTGGCCTTCCTCAGACTGTTCTCCTGACTGTGGTGGATGCACAAGTAAGTATCAACATATTTTGCCATAACTTCTATGAAATATCTTGTCTGCAGGTGCTTTCCTTGTGCCATATTTGTTCTTCATGGTGATAGCGGGCATGCCTCTCTTCTACATGGAGCTGGCACTGGGCCAGTACAACCGAGAGGGCGCAGCAGGGGTCTGGAAAATCTGCCCCATATTTAAAGGTAGGTAATTACACACCATATATCATAGAGTGTGATCTGTGCCATGCCCACACACTCCAGCCTTAAAGACACTGCATTTATTCAAAGCAACGTGTACAGGAGAGTGAAACGGACAGATTTTTCAACCCCCTAAAATGTTTATCAAAATGTATATAAAAATGTGAAAGGATACTAGGACATTGATATCTGTCCAGGCCTTGAACCATTTAATCAAACTTATATAGTGCCTTTTATAGTTCAGGGAGTGTTGCGCAACGTCACCAATACTCTCCTCAAGAAATATATGGAACCATTTCTAATCTATTCTGAAAAGAGAAAACTTATCTCTTATGTCAATATTGCAAAAAAGTGTACAGAATCTTCTATAACACTATAACAGTTACCTGTTTATATGTAAATCTGAAATGTTTGTGGTAACATAATTTCTCATATTTCCCACACACTCCGCCAAAGTCCTGTATAAGAACATGGTGGGATTTTGATATCTTAATCTTTGTGCTTATTGGCTTGTCGTGCTGGCTAATGTCCTCCCTTTAATGTGTACATGTCCACTCATCTGCCCACGTGCCGCCTGTCCACATGCCAGTCTCTTTTGTCTGTTCGTCTTTTGCATTGAGCAGCGACAGCCATTGTTTATCTCGCAGAACATCAGCTTCACTTGGCACTCAAATGGAAACCAAATGAAAATTGGGCTTTTAAGACTATGCTCCTGATTGTGGATTTTCTCACGACAGATGATGGCAGGTAACACTGGCTGACTGGCTCTGCATACTTTTCAACACCTCAATAAACAAATTGCACTTTAATAGAATGTCAAACCCACAAACACTAATGGAAAGCTAACACAAAGATTCAAACAAAAGTTTTGTGTTGTTGCCAGACATATTTTATGTACAAACATTTAAAAATAAAGCTCTGCTAGTACTCAGAATGTTTGCAAATGCCTTAATACTATAATGATAGTAAAGGTGTGCATTGTAAGGGCATTATGCTTTCTTAACTAACAATAGCTTGATGACATCTGTCATTATTTCTTTTTTTCAAAAGGAGCTTTAATATTAACTGAAAACCTTGTAGCAAGCATTTAGCATTTAAACTTTAAACCAAACCTGCCAAATTCAGAAATAATTTTTCTTGTATATCTAACAATATTGTCCTTGCCCGTCCTGTAGTCATTGTGTTCTGTGGTTGGGTCTGGCTGGGCTTGGTGTGTTTGAACATGTGCTGTCTGTCAGGCCTCTGCTGATGTCCTAATCACATGTGTGCCACTGTCACTCAATGGGGGAATTACAGTAATTATTGAGACATAGGAATACACATGCTCATATTGACAGTAATTATTCTGATCAACAAGCTGGGTTCCTCCAAGGATCAATGCATCTGAAGAAAGGACTGACAGGGGAGATAGTGAGAGAGACGGGGAGAGATAGCATGGCCACATGTTGTGTTAATAGAAGAGATGAGGCAGCGCACAAATATCACATCCACATTACAAAGAGATCGATAAGCCACAGTTGTGTCATGCCTCTTAGCAAAGGTTAACAATTATATTCAGCCTTAGAAGAGTGGTCAGTGTTTGGATGTCTGGAAAGGGTAGATGCATAGATAATTAAGGCATGAAAAGGACATTTGCAAAAGTTACTTAAGTCTATTAATATGTGTTATTACCCTTTGCAGGGTTTGTTATGGACTTCTACCATCTCCTATGTAAACAATAATACATTATATACAGGTGGGCTGGGCCATATGGCAAAAAATCACAATTTCATTTTATTAAAAAAAAACTTAACACACTTTTATATTTAAAAATTATTAATCACAAAATGGAGGTCAAAGTCTGACCTCTACTCCAAACCACATGGTTTTACTGAGGATTGGTTGCAGACCTCTCGATTAAAATGGCCCAAGCTTATATATTTACTAGTTTATTGCATATCCTACTATAAGCTCTGTTTTCCCAAAACAGGAGTTGGATTCACAGTGATCCTGATTTCCCTGTATGTGGGCTTCTACTATAATGTGATCATCTCATGGGCGCTGTACTACCTCTTCTCCTCCTTCACTGGAGAGCTCCCCTGGGTCCACTGTAACAACAGCTGGAATAGCATCAACTGTTCCAACTGGGCCGACAACACCACCATCAACGGCACCCTCAAGTCCACCCCTGCTCAGGAATACTTTGAGTGAGTTCATGTGAATCAAGTTTAGCAGTGTGATAGATTTTTTAAGTTTGTGTAGTTAACTTAACTTAGTTAACTTAACTTAAAGAGAGTGGAGCAGGTCCTTGATCTCAGCCAAATGCAAGATCACCTGGCAAATATTAAACTTTACAGCTCAACAGCAGTGAAAGAATGATCACTGAAAAAGTACCAGGCCTACAGAACAGTATGTGATCATATCTATTCTTGTGAAGGATGGTTTGCTCTTCCGTAGCGTAGCAGCATCTTGGCTTTGGTACTGACCAGGTGTCTGTGTCTAACAGTTGCTCTGTTGTGACATTCGAAGCATTTAATCTATGCAAGTTGAAATGACAGTATTTCTACAGAACCACCTGGGAACAATTTTCAGCTGAACACTGTAGACATATTATTATATACTGATATATGGCTTACAAGAATTGTACAAGTTGTGCTTTTCTTCAGTTTTTATATTATTCGGAATGTTTTTCACATAGCATCAGTGATGTCAAATTGATCTTTTTTGATAATTTAAATAGATTTTTTTTTTTTAAATATTGAATAAAAAACATTGAGACGTGACAATAAAGAAAATAAACATCAAAACACAAACTTGCATGTCACCAGTCCTTTCACTCTGAAAACAGTTTTACTCAGATATGGCCTTGGTGACTTGAATAGGTCACATGGTAACCAGCCCTGCATGAAATCCCACGCTGAATTAATTTTAATCACTCAGTATTAAAAAGATACAGAGGGCAGAAAACCCACTGTAGCTTTAAGACTTTAAGACTTTAAGACACATTTCTGTTGATTTTGAATTGTTTTACTATTTTGTTTTCTAGACGAGGAGTGCTGCACATCCAGGACAGTCAAGGCATTGATGATCTTGGGCCTCCGCGATGGCAGTTGACTTCCTGTTTGGCTGTTGTCATTATTCTGCTCTACTTCAGTCTGTGGAAAGGAGTGAAAACGTCTGGAAAGGTAAACATTCAAACTGTTCTGATATGTCCACATATTCAAATTAAATATACCTCTTGGTGCTGCCTGGTTTAAGAGTTTGTTTTGCACATGTTTTGGTTATTCTGACTGTACATGTGTGACCAGGTTGTGTGGATCACAGCCACCATGCCCTATGTGGTCCTGACTGTGCTGCTGTTCCGAGGAGTCACTCTGCCTGGGGCTATTGATGGCATTAAGGCCTACCTCTCCGTGGACTTTCTGAGACTCTGTGATCCTAAGGTAAAATGCCTGGAATCTTTATGGAGTATTACCTGGTGAAAATCATACATACTTTTATTTTTATAATATACATATCTGCCCTTTTCTACTGTTTTATTTGCAAGTACTGATTATTGAGTTGTCACTAATAGTACCCAAACTATTTTAAAAGGGGATCTTTTATTACATAATCTCAAAATATTTTGTAATGGGTTATTGAAAGATTTTAGCAAAAATCTTGATGGTTGAAAGATGATAGAAGAAATAGACAGATAGACACACAGGCCAATTGGAGAATTAGATTAGATAGACACATGGAGCAGTAATTTGCAAAATTACCCCTGTATTCACAAGCATCTTTCATCTACGGCTGTTGAATGAATTTCCTGCAATTATCCCTAATAATGGCTTTTTCCTCTCCTGTGCCTTTTGTCTGCCGCTTCACACGAGTGTGCTCGCTCTCTTTCTCCTCAGGTCTGGATTGAGGCTGCCACCCAGATCTGTTTCTCTCTGGGAGTGGGGTTTGGTGTGCTAATTGCCTTTTCCAGCTACAACAAATTTAGCAACAATTGCTACAGGTAAAGTCACTGAAAATAAATCTGTTATGCAATTTGTGCGCATACAGTAGTGCCCGTGTGTGGGGATAGATAGTACAGTATGTCTGTTTTATTCTCTCGTCCTAAACATTTTTTAAAATGTTATGTATGGTTTGCTTACTCAGACCAGAAGTAGGTCACAGCTGCTTTCCTGTGAACAGCAAACTCATGTGGCACAATATCTGTGACGCAGTTACAGTGGTGCCACATCTGATTGCAGAAAAACGATCATATATCATTTTGCCTCCTCTACAGAGATGCCATCATCACCAGTTCGATCAACTCACTGACCAGTTTCTTCTCCGGTTTTGTGGTCTTCTCCTTCCTTGGCTACCTGTCTAAAAAGCACAATGTATCTCTTGATAATGTTGCTCGAGATGGTATGGTCACAATCTCACATATTGTATTACTCCACATTCTTTGAAACACTTATTTTTCCTTTTAAGGTGCTGGATTAGTGTTTGTGATTTATCCTGAAGCCATAGCAACTTTACCTGGGTCGTCTGTCTGGGCTGTTATATTTTTCATTATGCTATTAACACTCGGTATCGACAGTGCTGTGAGTATCCCCTCCACATTAATCACTGTATTCCAATAAGTTAGACCTTGATATGTTAAATTATAATGTGTCCTCTCTGTCTAATGCAGCTGTGGATTCTGTAATTTATTTTATGTGTGTAGTCCCCTTTTGGCGCACTATGATAACATATGCTGTTTCTGTGTATATATTTGTAGATGGGTGGGATGGAGTCTGTTATCACTGGACTTATAGATGAATTCAAATGCTTACAAAAGCACAGGGAGCTCTTCACTCTTTTCATTGTAGTTGGCACATTCCTAATATCACTGTTCTGTGTGACTAATGCAAGTATACAACTCCAACAACAATTATATCATATAATTATAGCTACTAATTTGGCTTGGTGAAATATGTTGTCTCTTTATCTTTCAGGGTGGCATGTATGTGTTTACACTCCTGGACCATTTTGCAGCAGGGACATCGATTTTGTTTGGAGTGCTTATTGAAGCTATTGGCATTGCATGGTTCTATGGTAAGAAAGACTGACGGAAGGGTGAGGCCAAGAAGATGATTCATGATTTCATGGTCAGAAAAGCTGATGTTATATTAGGGTCTGATGAGAAATCTGTTGGTATAGATGTCTTGTGCCTCAAAGCATCATAGTTCTATTAGTCATAAGGATACTGAAGCTAAGCAGGGCTGTCCACACTAATGGTTTTGCCTGTTGTGCTGCTGGCCAGGGTCTGGTGCCATGTGTTGTTAGATACAAGAACATCTATCATTCTCACAAGAGCTTAGATGAAATCACCTGAGGTGTTTGTGAAGACCCGTGTCACCTGTCTAACTGGTGGACTGGTGTTTGTGGTGTTGTCACCTAAAATTCACATTTTGATTTGCTGTTCTTCAGGCATTTTAAATACTGTAAAATGTATATTTAGTCCTAATTGCAAGGGTTTTACACACATTTGACACTTTTGCTGTATTATATTACATACTTTTTTATAGCTCATGTTATGTACAATAGTTCTTATATTACATTCACACTGTGCTGTACCGGCCTAAATACTATATACTAATACTAACATGGACTTGAGCTGGCTGCTCAGATTTTGTCCCACTTTCCAGGTCCTGCCCCTGGCAAGACAAATAAATCAAGCCTAAGGCATCACCCAACCTTTGTATCCTCCTTCCTTCTGACAAGAACACTTAACTTGGTGAAGCTATGTTCTTTTGTCTGACTGCCAGTACCAGCCACTGTGCAGTTTCAGATGTTTAATGTGGTGTGTCATTCATTCAGGATATATATTTTCTATATTAGTTAAGTCCATAAAAGGAAAATGTGTTGTGAAGCTTGTGTTATTAAACAATGTGTTTTTAGAGAAGAACTCTTCACATTCTGATTACTCTTTTCTTGTATATTTTAGGAGTGGACCGGTTTAGTGATGACATTGAGGAGATGATCGGACAGCGTCCAGGCTGGTACTGGCGGCTGTGCTGGAAATTTGTTAGTCCCTGTTTCCTTTTGGTAAGACTCAACATAAAAAGCATTTTCTATGACAGCTATTTCTCTCTATTATGTAAATATGACATAATAATCCCAATTGCTCTTGTAGTTTATGGTGGTTGTGAGTTTTGCAACATTCAATCCCCCAAACTACGGCCCTTACGAATTTCCTCCATGGGCGAATATGGTTGGCTGGTGCCTGGCTATGTCATCAATGGCCATGGTGCCTCTCTATGCCATCTACAAGATTTGCTCACTGTCTGGAAGACTTTGTAATGTAAGTCAAATCTATTATTATTATTCAGTGATTATTTTTTACTGTGTAAAGGGTCACTCGGGTGTGCCAGCAAAGGAGGTTGGTTTAACATAAAGGGTGTTATGTTAAACCTGCCCATGTTAACTCAAAGTGCAGTTTTTTGATCAAATGTAGAAGACATACACACTGTATTGATGTTTTATGCTGTTTTTTTTCTGTCAGAGACTGGCTTATGCCATCACCCCTGAGACAGAGCATCATTTAGTAGACAGCGGAGAAGTCCGACGGTTTACGGTATGTTTCACTACCTACTCTAAATACATATTTACACCATGTACATGTATATTTATATATTGTTTCTTCAGTTGCATCACTGGTTGGTTATCTAAGTCTACCTTTGAATATCACAAAAAGGAGTGTAAGTAAAGACACAGTTGTGTGTGGAGGCATGCATGCACAGCAAAGCAAATCAGAGAACTAAGAGCCATTTCACTGATCTTCTATGAACTAGGGATGTTTTAAAGTGCCAATTATTTTAAGTGTTATGTTACCAGTGAGTGTGACACTTGAGAGTAGAGAGTAATGCTGCTAGATACATTTTTATTTCAAAATCATGCAGTGATTTTGATATTATAGTTTTATTCTAAAATTCACTTGATCAAAATCTGTTATTTTTTGAAAAAAATGATTACAAATAATCTATATGTGTGTTGTGAGTAAACTATAAAATCATTTATTTTAAGACAATGATATTGACTTTTTTTTTTTTTACTTTGTAAGGGGGGGATGATGTGAATTCATCTGTTGGGAGCTCGAGCTTTTCACTCTCTTTGTGATTCACAGTAAAATCATATTTTTTATCTGCCAAAGACAAACACATTTACCTGTTCTAAATCTCTGAGACATTATAATATTTGCATAATGGAACAATTTGAGTTGTTTTGTTCTATTGTACTCTTTGATATTTTGCTTGAGGAAGCTGCCATTTGACTCTAAGACTGTCCTGTTGCCAGAAAGCATAAAGCTTTAATTTCTCAGTTTACATAATATTATTCTATACATTTTGAGACTGTTGAGAGCTTTTTATTAAACTACAGATCAATACTGTAGTGTTGTATTGTAATTATAATAAAGTCATTTATGGTCTATGTATGTGTATGTACATGTATTGTAGAGGGACTTGTATCGTACTGTACTACAACATAAAAAGAGAAATATCAATTCTAAGTGTTACTGTGAAAGTGATGCGTATTAACCTTACAATTTTCAAATGATGATGTAAGGTTTCATTTCATGGGCCATGTTGAAAATGATGTCTAAAATGGTTGCAGACAGGTTTTCCTATCTTTACCCTGTGCTCCAAGGGTTAATCTGTCCAAATCGTATGCCTGTGCTGCTGTACTGTGCCTTGTGGTGAATCGGACGTATTTCGCTGTTTTGTACTGTCAAATACGGTAATTAAATTAGAGTAATAATATGAATGTGTCTCTTATTTGGGTGTTTTTGTAAGTGTCTGTGATAAAGAAAAAGGCTCAGCTAGGTGTAATGAAGAGTATAATGACTTTGTCCTTTGAAGAAGGTTCAGCATGACCCTGAATCTCAAATGTTTATTACAGGAAGGCTCGAGTCAAAGCCCATCTCAAAACCAATAATTACTGCAGATAACATTTAGGAGCAATTCCCCTCTCAACAGCTTCACAAGTCATTATGGTGATGGCTATACTTTCACTAATACTGAGACAGCATAACGCACACCTCAGAATAAGTGTTGTGATAAAAGCCCGGGCTGTCTGTGCATAACCTAATAGAATAAACAGAAATAAATTCTGTGATTTTGAGGATTTGGCACTGTCTTCATGTCAACAATTTTAGCCTTGACCAAGCACAAAATTCCACACCATTTGTAAAAGTGAATACCAGCTGACCTGTCCGTAACTTTTTCAAATGAGACACAGGTGGAATAATATTATACTATATAATACTATACTATAATTAACAGCATTTTAATTTATTTCAATGAAGTGAAAAGGAAAATTATACATAGCTGCTCCAGGTGTTCATGTTATGATGGAGCCATGACAAGGCAATCTTTGAGCTGTACAAATAAAGGTGCCATTTTCACATCCAATAAAGCAAAGCAATTATGGATAATTTCTTTTCTTCACAATGACACTGAGGCTGAAACGGCTGTGCATATAAAAGTAGGCATATAGACTATGATAGAAATTGTATTTTAGGGAGGAAAAAAAAGGTGCCTGACCAACGAAAGGCAAAAGATGGTCCAGATGGTCCACCCTGGTCCAGATAAAAAATGGCTCCAGACTCAGACTTTAGGTACATTTTTAGGTAACAGCGGGTTAAGCTATTGAGCGTAGTCCTGTTAAACAGCGCCCTCTGTTAAAGAAAAGTTGCCACTACACCACTTTGGTCTCAAAGCGTCTTTGCATCCATTTTCATTGCCTATAACGTATAAAAACATAACACTGAATGTGTTGATTATTTTATTGTATAAGGATGTAAATTACATCTCCGATAGTACCAAGAACAAAGCAAAATGAGGCATCTAAACTAAATGAATGCTCTGTGATGAACTAGGCTATAAACCTCTAGTTCATCTTTTTGAGCAAACAGCGTCATCTTGTGGCATCATCATGCATAACATGTTCAAGTTTTTAATAACGGGTGTTCAAGGCACATGCCTTCAAAACTGTTTCCCTAAGATTACAAAATTAGCATAACGCATTCTTTTAACCAGTGGCATTTTTTCACGGTTGGCTACTGTTTCCTTTAAAGGCGCATTGGGCAACTGGTGGTTTTCTGGTGGAGGGTCTGTCAAATACTTTACTCCATGGACATGATATTGCTTTGGCAGAACTGATTCACAGTGTGGCTTTAAACCTTTCTATCTTCATGGACACCAAACTAGGTCAAGTTACTGGTCAGATCTGTGGAGAGACAACCCCGCTCACAGTCAGAATGCCTGTTTTTTTCTACGTATTTTTGAGCAATAAATCCACCTGCAATTGAATCAATGTAAAGTTTAATGTCATACTGTGGAACATTCGAAGCAAAGCAATGACGTACCCAAAGAAACAGGAAGGTGATTGACCCCGACCGAAAGTTACATAATGCGCCTTTAAGTTAGAAGCCCTGTTCGTTCTGAAGTTAAAGTGCTCGTTCATGTGCTGTTCCACTCCAGCTGGTCACATGCAGTCAGCAGTGCGGCCCTAGTGCGGCCCTGTGTTGTCCTGAAGCATCACACTACAGGCAGTGCTGTGGGCATGAGTCCTGAGAGGGGTTCGGAACCGAATGGGCCACTGGCGCAGACTGGCAGCGCCGCTTCCGTCAGTCCCAGGGCCACTGTGGCTTTTTTACCACCACTACGTGACGAAGCTACACATTAGGCATTACAAATAGGCATATGCTGTCATCCTGGCTACAGTAACTTGATAAACGCTACACCGGAATCTGGACAGATCGCCCCCAAACACCAATAAAGGCCTAGTAACCTAACACAAACATGTTTTTTGTCCTACTTGGGATGTCTCTGGCAACACCGCTTTCCAACTGGTCTCTTGATACCCAATTATCTCCCACATAGACGCGGGGCTTTTAATTGTCCTTGTACGAATGGATTTATGAAGCCCAAGCCTGCTCAGTGCTCACAGTTATTTGCTCGTGTCATAAAAAGGAAGACATGGCACCACATTGGTTATGTTTCCATTCCGACTGGCATTATTACTGATTAACTGCATGTTGATCACGAGTGCTCCAGGCGTAGACTACGGCTCTTGATTGGGTTACCATAGATACATCTCAACAGTTTTGATCCCATGATACCCCGCGCCAGAGCGAGGGCCGACTCCAGTCTCTCTTGGATTGTGCCTCCACATGCTCTGCGCATTCTGTGGACTGCACTTCACCTGTGCACAGACGGCACTGCTGCAACTTTAGAGTCTTCAGATTTAGTTTAAGACGACTTATTTGAGTGTTTTAGCCTGCAAATGCGCCGTTTTACCAAAATGCGTTAGTGTTATAATGGGCAGTGCGCATCACAGACAAATACGCGCAAATACTGAACAAGATCCAAACGAGTGCACTTGACAGCCAATGATGAATGCCGAAAAGCCCAACTTTCTGTCGCAGCCTGTCGTTAAGAATGTCTTCATGTACCGTAACGGAGACCCCTATTATGAGGCCCGTCGTATTGTGGTTAACCAGAAGAGAGTGTGTAACTTTGAGACTTTGCTGCGGGAAGTGACCAGCGGGATCCAAGCGCCGTTCGGAGCCGTGAGGAACATCTACACGCCCAGAGGTGGACACAAGGTAGACCGTCTGGAGAACCTGCAGAGTGGCGAGCAGTACGTGGCTGCAGGCAGAGAGAGGTTCAAAAAACTCGAGTAAGACCTGACAATAGTGTAATGTAAATGTTATTGTTATAATGCTAAATTATATTTCATTATGTTTTTAATTGCATGTATAAATGTATTTTATTTTGCGTAGCCCTGCTGCACAAAGGCAGTGCGTTAGTGGTCTTAGGGAAATTCCTAAGGGAAAACTGGAAACTTGGTATTTGGACACACTCAAGAGTATTCAAGGCCAGAAATAACTTATTTCAACCACTTGAAGTCACCAGCCACTTTAATCTTTGTGCCTGCAAGAGCATTCAACATAACACAGAGAAACACATTTTCAAAAGACAAATATAGAAAAATGTATGTTTATTAATTGTTTATTTGGCAATGTTATGTATGAGTCATAATAACTCAAATTAATCTCAAATATTTCATTTTTAGTTACTTAGAGATTGGCCCGCGAAAGAGGAGGATGCTGCAGGCTCTTCCTCTGCAGGTAAGTAAAATGCTAAATCCCATGTCATTTATTCTCCATAGACTCAGACTATGTAAGTATAACATTGGGTTAGTCATTTAATTGGCCTATATGAAGATTTAATATCACAGTCATACATGAGTTGAGCCAGTTAAGTGTTTGGCAGCCTATAAATACTTTCTGCAGCAGTGGAACAAGCATCCATAATTTACACTGGGTGTCAATCAGTTGTTTCATCTGGGCATGTCTGCATGAGGAATATGCTCAGGTTCCACTCACACTTCTGTAATCCAAGACTGTGTATGATGACACTTATTCACACACAGGTCTGGATTCATTGTAAACAGCAGTTAAAATACAGCAACATCAGCAGCAACCTAGCACAAGAATAAACCAAGAATGGGCTGATCACTTGAAAAAGATGTAGAACTCGTGTTGATTTTTAATGCACATGTTTGTAGGCCCTGTCACAGTAACACATTTTGAAGCTCAGTTTATTGGTATAGAGATATTCTACGATAAACGATTATACTGAAAACACCATATGCCCATACACAATAATAATAATGTAAGATCATCCTATCAACATTTTTAAAAATACAGTATCTTTAAAAGTCACACGCTCTAACAAAAAAAACAGAATGTACTATTATTGGTCAATAATTAAACATAGAAGTCACTTATTCAATCTTTTACAGCTCAAATGTAGTAGAACAAAAATACCTCAGATCTCTCTACTTTTACAAAGAAAATGAACACATGATAAAATGGAGCCCCAAATTATATTGTTCCAGCTCTCCTGTATTGAACCATAAGGTGATATAGGATTTATCATGACAGGATTCAGGTCTTAAGCTGCAATGTCCTGCATATGAGGGGTTTGGGAACAACTTCACAGCCGTCTGCCACTCAGACATTTTGTTTAGGCCTGAGAAGGATTAGCTAAACAGTGTTTTGTCACTTAGTCTCGGTGACAATGTATTATTCATTTCTGGATCATAATTACCCCTTCTAATTTATGCAAATCTAATACACCTTCGTGATGTAACCACAACGTAAAGTCTTAATGCTTTCTGAAGACAGGGGAATATGACACTAAAAACAAGAAAAAGCAGATAGTTCTTAAAGACATTCTGTACTACTTCATGTTCAGAATGTACATATTGTGATGAAATCAAATTTATGATCAAGGCTCTTGGAAAAAAAAAGAAAAAATCTAACAAATTCAAATCTAATCAAACTCTTAAGACAAACCCAGTGCAAATTACTATACAAAGGGAACTGATTATTTGCTGTCACAACTCCACAAAGAAAAATAGAAAGGGAAAAAAATGACTACTTGCAAATCAAACAAACCAAATCAGAACAGCAGTCCTTAAGGTTCACAATGTTGTCTTATCAGCTGGCACTAAGAGGCTAAATCACCACAGATAACCTGGAGGGCTGCGCTGTTGTGCGGCTGCTCTGATTACCTGCTAAGCAAAATGAGCCAATTTAGTTCACAAGGACCAGCCCTTCGTCACCGGCCCACTTGTGCAGCTGATTATGTGGATTAAGGGCAAGGACCATTGAGGAACTTCAGCTTTTGTTGGTCTTTTCTTTCATTTTGATAGTTTTGAATAACATGCAGCCTGCTATGCTCACACAGTCCTATAAAAGACATAAGATTTACATCACAGACATGAGCTGGCAAAATCCATCATAATGTTGTCTATGCATCCATGTAGAATAGTTCACTGTAACAATAAAATACGACATTTGTCAGGTCTATTGTCTGTTGCCTTTAAGACGAAAATTATGTGATCAGTTTTTTTCTGAAAGGCCACACTTCACAGTCGGTCAGCCTTACAGAAGATAACCAATAGAAGAAGTAGGAAGTGTTTGAGCACAGAACTACACAAAATCGAGGAAAAAAGGTGGTAAATCACATGACAATGTGACCAAAACAGCAGATTAACCAGATCAAATTAGATTTTTATTACACTCACCCCCACTAAATATCATATTACAGTACTTTGTTTATTTATTAACAATTGGTATGTGTTGGTGCTGCTGTTTCTTGCATTGGCTTTTTTCTTGTTGAATTCTTGTGTAGTCCCTGTAGCCCTGTGTTGCCGGGGTGTGCACACAGACCCCAAAAGACTTCTTAGTAGTCTTCCTGCTCTCTTATCGGCATCTCTGAGGGCAGGATCTCAGCTTGTTGTCACACAGGGTTACAGCTGTTGGGACGGGGCCTGCAGCGCTCCTTTTCTTCACCCTCACCACCTCCAGGATTAGAGAGGCTTCATTCTTTTGCTGTCATAGAGATAAAATAGATTCCATGTGTGTTAACAATACATCTTTCTTTATGCCCTCCAGGGATAAAATTCTTTTAATATCACAATATCCTGTTTTTATTGCCCTGGGTTCTTGAAGAGACAAGAGATAGACTCAGAACTGCAACTCAAAAAGAGTTGGGACACAGTTTTATGTGTAATAGTGCCATAGCAGATGTGGAAACGCTGTCCACATGACTTTAAACATTTATCTAGATCCATGATACAAGCAGGTCAATTACAGGTCAGATCTGTGGAGAGGCAAGTCTATTCAATATATGAATGTTAGAAAGAATGTCAGTATAAGAATGCATGTTTTAAAATTACTTTTTATGTGATGATTTCTACATTTGTTTCCTTAGTATTGTTCACATTTTCAGTCGTTCTAATTAAGTGTATTTGTAGAATTATCTGTGGCAGTTTTCCTCTTGCCAAACTGCTGACATTATTATGGACCACACTGACTGTTCCCTGCAGGTCTTTTCCCTAAAGCTGCCAAACATCAGATGTACTCAGGCACTCCTGTTATTAAGAGATGCCCCTAAACTCCTTTGGGGCTGACTGCTCCACTTTACCATTAGTAATAATAGGCACAGAATGTACAGGCACATGGGTAAACAGCCTGTACACATGACTCCTGCTGACTTTGTTTTACAGGTGAAACCTCCACCACAAAACAGGATCATGGTGTCAGCGAGATTTCTAAAGCCGATTAAGGAACCATGCCCCATATTGTGAGACTTTACATATTTAAACAGTGTATTTCACTAAATATTAAACAACATATACACTCCTTTTCTTTCTTTTTAAGTGTTGTTGCCAATGGTGATGTCCTGAACCCAGCCATGAGGATGCTGATCCATCAGAGGATGCTGGGACAGTTTGATAAGATCCTGGAGCTGGTCACAGAGAAGATGGGTTTGAGGGTCCTAGGGGGAGTGCGCAGGTACTACAATGTCATTATATTTCTTTACTCTTTTTTGTAAACATATGATGCTTACAACTATAGGACTACATTATACAGTATTGAGGAGTTTCACCATATCAGAGGTGTATTTTTATATTATGTCTGCCTGGCTTTCTCATCTCATGTCATGTGACATTTACGTTTTAAAGGTTCAAAGCAGATGATGTTTCCAGATTTTATCCCCAATATTTTATCCTAATTTGGGCAATAGAAAACTCTATTTAGGAGGGTACAGGATTGACTTAATGTAATGGACCAATTAAGACTATGCAATGAATCAAAATTTTAATATGATACGAAGCAGAGGTCAGGAGGAATATTTTCTTGTATTTTATTTATTATATATTTTATTTTTTTTATATATATAACAATACATAAGCCAGCACTAGGTTGACAATTAACAATAAAAATACAAATTTTGTTAGTTATTATCTTATTCTTGTTTTATTTATTTATGTTATTTCAATCTGTGTAGCTGATGCTAACTCTATATTTTACAGCTCTGTTTTTTGTGTGTTTAGTCTGTACACCTATGAGGGCCAACAGGTAACTGATGGGAACCAGCTGGAGAGTGGTCAGCTCTATGTGGCTGTGGGGAGGGACAGGTTCAAGAAGTTGCCCTACATCGAACTACTTTTCTCCAAACCTCAAGGGATGAGGAGGTATAATATCTGCTCTCCTGACAAGTGACCTTTACAATTTCAGCTAATTTGTTTATTCTCCATATGGAATGGATGTTACAGAATACCCTGCTGGTTCAAAAATGCCACGTAAAGTCTGTAATCTAATATTTGTAACTAAGTTTACATTGCCTGCCACATTAATAGATGTCAAAACAGTGTAATCTTGGCAAAGTGTTGGTGTTCATTAAGTGTATGTTTACATTTGTCGCTATGTGGCACTAATTACCCCTCCCGGACTAGTGTTTACTCTGGGGTACCCTCCTCAGGCACTATGCATTGTATATGCATTATAATTTATGGAAAAATATAGGGTAGCCCTCAAATGAACATGTCGCAAAACAACCCAAACAGAAGTAAGATTCTGTTTATGTTTATTAATAATGCGCCATGAGGCTGTCTACATTCTCCATGGGGTCCACATTTTACCCTTTTTTGTTTGTTTACAGAATGAAAGCTTACTCCCTTCCACCAATCTACAGAATGTCAAAGCAAAATGGGGCTGTAAGTGACAAATATGGTAATGATTTAAAAGTTGAAGAAAACGCAACAAATTTTAGTCATTTGAAAATATCTTTACTTATATTTATTTCTAGTAAACAAATATCTATAATTTATAATATTTTCATTGTAATAAAAAAACATTTATTTTCAGATTAGGTTTGCTTTTTGTTAGCCATGCAGTTGAATACTATAGTAATTTCACTTTTTTACTGATATCAGGGTAAGTCCATGGTACAGTCCAGTAACAGTGGAGAAACAGACCCCAAATCCTCTCCTCCAGCTGTGAACGGCATCAGTAAGGAGCACCTTTCCTCCATCGTCAGGGAGATCTCTCAGGCTCGACTCATCTCACTGAGGAAGAGGAGGAGTGGACAGAGTATGGCACTGGGCAGCACTGACCAGGGTAGGACCTGCACAGTGGTACAGCACAGATATCGTACATTTATACCCTTTAGCGTGTGTAAAGCACTGTTTGCACAACCAACAAAACAGGACATATACATATAAATATATATACACACACACACACACACACACATAATATATATATATAATCACATTACAAACTTTCGTGCTTTAAATCTGACCCAGTTTATTGGTACTGGTAGGAAGATTTCTAAAACGACCCACTCATCATACATATAAATGTAATTGTATTAAATATTTATGTATCAATATGTAGTGTTCATTCTAACCTTACGTAAGCTGCTACTGCTGTATTTGTCCACTGAGTGGCACTGTTGGTCTTTTCAAATATGTATGCCAGTAGTCCTAGAATGATGACATTAATCGCTTTTACAAGAAACACATTACGTCACTTTCCTGGCTTGTGATTAGCCTGTTCAGACTCCTTACAGAGCCTCCAATGCCCCCAGTTTATAATGTGGTAAAACAGCAAGACAGATTTAAATGTCAATATCTTTTTATAGTATTTTTTACATCCAAGTCATTGTGTAAGTTAGCTAAAATGTCTGCTTAGTCCTTCATTATAAATTTGCTTTCTTTCCAGACCAGTGATCTTATTATAACTGGTGGTGTGTGGTGTGATAACATGACGTCACCCCATGGCCAATGATAGATGTGGCCTGCTTTCTCCTCTGCTGGGAGACTTGACAGCACATGCCTAAAGGAGCATGGAGAATTGCTCTAGAGGAGATGGCATTTTGCATCAAACAGCAGCTTAAAGAAGGTGTATGCATGTGTGGGCCCTGTAATGTCAACCTCAAAATTCTTCAAATCTACGTGGCATGTTATACCAGTGGCATAGACCATCCTGTAGCTTTATTATTGGTCCCCTTGGGTGACATTGAGCAAAGATTAAATTAACAGAGTGACTGGTCGCAAAACAAGATCAGGCACGAGACAAGAGCACTTGAGATGCTTAAAAACATTTCACATGGTTGTTCACCCTTGATTGTTTGACCCCTAATGGCATCTGATTGACTTTGCAGTTAGATCCATGCACGGCTGTCTCTGTCCGTGGTCCTGAATGCGTCCTCAGACTTTCTGTTGTGTAGATCTCCCCCTTAGTGCTACTTTGTTTTATGTTGGGTAGTTTGTTTGGGGACTCACAGCCAGTGCAGTTGTGCGGCTTTGTGTGCACACTGAGTATAAAGTAAACACACTGTACGGCTGCCAAAATGAAATGCAGCCAAAAAGTTGTCTCGCTGGTAGAAGTTAGAGAAAGATCACAGCATGAATCCAGCTCAAAAACAAAACAGCTAAAGCAACACCAGGAACATTCATACATTCAGCCTTTTCCTTTTAGCAATTATGGATGACTGGAGCCTGTTCTAGCAGCTGTGGACCTCAGGCGGTGTGCTCCCTGGACAGTTGTATAGCCAACCTTTCACTCTCACATTCATTCTTCTTTTCTTTTGACTGCTCCTTTCTTCTCCTCTGGTTGCAACAGTAAATCATCTGCTTCCATCATCCTCATTGATTGGGTAGATGCAGAACTGTACTGAATATCAATTTTTTACGTAGCACAACAAAGCCTTTTTTTTTTTCATTTTAGCTTGAGTTACAAAATACAAACATTACACCGTCTAACTGCTTGAGTAATTAAAGGTGCAGCATATTATAGTAGCTTTTGTGGGGGAGGGTCCACCACCTGCTTGTGTCTATAGAGATGTTATTGCCTGGAAAATTCCAAAGTATATCATTAACTGCATCTATCTTCATGGGGAGAAGCAGCTGATGCCAACAGGCCAAGTTGCAGGTCAGATCTGAGGAGAGGCAACCCCATTCAGAAAAATAATGGATTTTTCAAGTTAATTTATCCAAGCAAGCAAAAAATAACATCTCCATGAAGACAAGCAGGTGGTGGGTCTTCCTTTAAGTATGCACAACTTTATTTGAACACATATCTGTCATTGTATAGCTGTATAGGAACCTGAAATAGTTAAAAAGGACCCATAGTAGCATAATAACATATTTGAGATTGCATGTTGACTGAAGGAAGTATTAACCACTAGCTAACCGCAAGATTAGTTTGTGGTTACCTAATTATTTTGCTCAAATAAAAGACTAATGTATTAACTATCTCTTAAAATAGACATTATTCCTCTATGTCCATACTGTGTCTTCCTGCATAGCTCCTGGCCTTTTCTGCTCATTAGAGTGGTGAGCGACACGAGCCTCAAGTACTTCTGCAAAGGTCATAAAAAGAATCCAACTTTAAACATGACCTAAACCTTAAACAACAAAGTGCTTCATAACCGCACTTTCAATTCACTTGGGGACAACTTGACCAACCTATTTAAAACATGGCCCGTTTGCATGGCGCCAATTAGCAGTTGTTGTATTGCTAAAATGAGTTGGGGATGTTTATCAGAAGGAACCTTTGTGACAATGTGCTTTGGTTAATAACCTGGACGGATGGAGAAGAAAATGAAATGAGAATTGGGGGACTGACAGGAACAGATGTTTTGACAGGCGAAGGGGACACGGCATGTGAAAAGAAAGTTGAAAAAAATAATGGACATGGTTTCCAAATGTGGAATAAAGGGTTGAGATGATGAAGGCAGGGCATTACGAAGAAAAGACTTCCAGAGTACAGGTGGAAGTGAGCAGTGACTATAATGAAACAGCCTTAGAAGCCATAGACACAGCGGCGGAGGAATAAAAAGCACACAAGATATTGAAGGGTAGGGGGTAGGTGGGGGTTCAACATAATTGCCTTTCATTTGGATAATCTCTCCATTTAGAGTCATCAAAGCAGAATTTTACTTGCCTCTGCCCCTTGCTGGGGCCAAATTACAGCTCGGGAAATCAACAAAAGAAGCGGGGTACTCCAGGAGGCGAGGTGGACAGGAGCGGCGAGGGAGAGAAAGAGAGGGTCTTTTGACAGACATGGCCATGGAGTGTTTACTGATTATATGCGCCCCTTGTACATGCCTTGATGTAGTGCATTAACGCAATCTACAGTAACTCAAGGTTGCTTTTTTATTGATTCACATGTCTTGGGTTTATGTAAGAACTGAAGCTGGTCTTTGTGTCGAATAGGGAATTAAAATAGCCTAATGTGCTGCTCTAGATGTATAGGTGCACTTAGCAAGCAGCAATGTTTTTACAATGTAAACTTTCAGAATTATTGGCTGAGTGCATAAAGGTTTGCTAAGGTTACAATAACAAGAAAATACTAATTCACTACTCAAATGTGATATCAAAACTGAATTTTAGACTGAATTTTCAGACTTTTACATTTTATAATACAAGACATGTCAAAAGAATTGATATCCAGATTCTAATCAATACTGAAACTAGTATCGGAGGTAAACCACATGATAATATTAAATAAATGGCTCTCATTTTGTGTTGAAAAGTATATTCTATTATTTTAAAAAGGAGTGTTTTTTTGTCACCATTGAGGTATTGAAACCAGTATTAAGTATCAAGTCTTTTCTTTAGCATCAAAATCAATTTGAGTATTGTGACAATATACAACATATTCACAATATCATACGGCATTTAAAATATATTTACCAGTGAACAGAGCAGACAACATTATATAAACCAACAACTTTGACATAAGTAAAGTAAAGAATAAATAAAGTCAGGTAATGTCAGTTTAGATTTGTGATGTTTAAACTGCCAAGCCCTGTGAAAACTTAAGAATTTTTCATTTTGAAGTATTTAAAATGTGATCCTCTTCATGTAGCAAGAACTCTGTTTTATGTTCTTATGGGGTTCCTCCGTTTACAGTTGCAATAGCTGATTCAATTTCTGCAACATTTTATTTTTAATGCAGTGTGATTAAAAGTAAAGGATGTTTAAAGGGATGTTTTCAAAAGATTTAAGTCTTAGAAATATTGCTTCATATTTAAGCATGCTGGGGGTGTTGTTCCCTTAACACATCCAGCCAGAGCACTCGAATTCTGGTGTCATGCAAAGTGAGGGTGCTTTGGGGAATTAGCCCTGTTAGCATATGTATCTGCTAGGCCTGTCACAACGCAACAGTTCAAAACAGTATGTAGCGCCAGAGAACATGCATAAAGGGTAGACTGTCTTAAATCACACGTCATTGGAGAAGCTAAGTATGAAAGATGGCGACATTTAAATATTTTTTTCTTCAACTTCAGGAAAAGTATAGTTTGCTTTAGAAGTCTTTTTACATCTGTGCGTGTGTGTGCGTGTGTGTGCACTTGTGTCACATGACTAACATCTCAGACAACATGGCGGTCCCCTCCTCTTCTTCCTTTCATCTTCCTCTTTTCATGGCAGCAGAAAAAGGTTGTCCGTGACCCTTTGATGCAGGATTACTGGATAAAAGAGGAAAGTAGGTCTATAATCTCCCACATTAATCTGTTAACATGTGTTTTAGCTGTGACATGTTGCAGAAGTGGATATGACATACAAAATATAGGTTATATTTATGTGGTTGTGAGGGGCTGTCACTTATGCTCTTGCATATTAGACTTCTAAAGAGTTGAGGAGTTGAATAAGTGTAAGTACTCTATATATTTCAAACACTAAATACTTTAAAGTGAGTTTACATATAACTGGCAGAGAGGTTAGCACTTCTGCCTCCCAACATTAAAGTTGTGGATTTCTTAGATTAATTCACAAAAGCGCTTGGTCTCCTCATCCTACTAAGTGAATTTATATATCCAATAATCATTTACTTCGAATTCATACAAATGTTGCTTAGTTAATTGCTGCCAACTTCTGAAACTTAAGTTGAGAAATATGGTATCTGAAATGTGAACATGCCTATGGAACTTGTATCTGTAGATGGAGCCAATGCTCCATATGAACACCAGAAGTCCCAAATCTAACACAGAGGAGCTGTCAAAGTGGTGCAGAGAATGGCATTTATGAACTGAGTTTCTCCAGAAAAGTTATTGTAGTTTATAATCACTTCATCTTCTGTGCTTTATTGCTTTCTTTCCTTGATCAACAGTCATTTATAACCTTAGCTTTCATAAAAGTGGCAGCGGGTGCAATTTATAAGAGTAATTATAGCCACTTAGAGATGCATCCTGGTTGTAGCTCACACTGACTGATGAGACACAGCATCATGTCTGAATTGCAGGTGTGCCCTGCATGTGTTTCAGTGAGAAATATGTTGTTTTGTAGCATACACACATGAATGCACACTGCATTGGGAAAAATAGAACCCAGTGATTTTAATGATGAGCCCGAGGAGCCGGTCTAAATATTGGATTTAATGTGGTTTAGCTGAAATCCTGTTATGATGTTTGGAGTTGTGGTACTAGCTGAGCCTCTGCTTACTGCTTACAGACACTTGGTCTTACTGCTAATGAATGCAGAAGATTACCATAAAATATTCTTAAAGAGGTCCCTTATTATTACCATAACGTTTCATCTCCCACCATGGCTAAACTTCAATCAGTTTTGCATTTGAAATGCATTAAATGTCTCCATAAACTCATGTAATCTCTGCCAAGTCATTTTTCTTCTTCAACTGTAAAGTGTAAGAGAGGACCCTAATATTAGAGATGTTAATGATTTCTGTTTTGTCTCTGAGTCGCGGCTTGAATTTTCAGTCTCATAGTGTTTTAGAGCACTCTGTAATTATGTTGTTTACCAGAGCGTATACTGTGTTTCTTTAATGATGGTTGGGGTTAATTACTGGAAGGCCTTTGATGCACATGCCCATATCAGACTAAAACTGTATACTCATGTTGCACCTCCACATACCTAATGCAGAGCTGATTGCTTCAATTAAAAAGTATTTAGTTTGTAGCGAGCGTCAGTATAATGCACCTCATTAACACCAGCACTCATAGTCGCACTCAGTTGCACTCACATACTGTAAATAACACAGTGAGGTCTGTGAAGGTTTGGTTTTAACAGGTTCAGGTGCAAAACACTTTAATGCCGCACCTCATTTGGATATTAATATTTATGCCTCAAAACCTCTACATAGAAAAGTAAGCAGGCTTTTATTCTTTACTGATATAGAATGGACTGGCAAAAGCAATAATTTAGAGGTAGGGTGGCTGATTGTTACATTAACTCATATTTAAAGGTGCATTGTGTAACTTTATGGGTCCACCACCTGTTTGTATCTCTGGAGATGCTTTTGCTTTGGGTTAGATTGTTCTACTACAGTACGGCAATGAACTGATGTATCTCAGTGCAGATTCACCAGGCCAGTCTATCGGTCAGTAACAGGAAGAATGCATGTTATTAACGTATTTTGTCAATTAAAAGATCCATAATGAAATAAATGCTTTAGATATTTAATGTCATATTATGAAACATTCCAGGCAAAGCAATATCACTCCATAGAGACCAGAAACATTACGCAGTACACCTTTAATGTAATGAAATCACCATTAAAAACGCAGCAGATGAAGTGTTCTGTAACAAAGTTAATTTACAGTAGAATGGGAAAAGTGCATTCGATAACATTGTACGAGCCCACACACTCAGACTGAATGATGTAATAGGAATAGTAAGGATACAGACAGTGATAAAGCTCCAGAACACAGTTAAACTAATGAGGATGAAAAGCAGCTAATGTCATATGTGTATTTAAAATGAGCTCCTGACCTTCACTTCTGCTGTCTCCTGCTCCTCGTGCCTCTGTTAAATGTTTACTAGCTCTCCTTGGCACACTTCCATTGTCTGCTCAAGTTGTTTACCTGCGTTTATGAAAAGGGCAGCGCCCCTTTCCGCCACTAGATGTCACTCTTGTGCTGTTATGATGCAGCCGATGGTTTGAATGGGGCCGAGAGTAAATAAAAGCATCATTATATGAAGAAAGGCTGAGATGGTTTTATGAAATGATGTAATAAGTCTGGCTATTTATTGATAAGGGAAATAATGTCTTTTGGTTTTATTTGGACTGGAGGTAGGATGAACTTTCAGCTTTAGCAGCAAATAAACTTTTCACAGGGGCAGTTAAACGTCTGAATGGGATTGAGAGAATTATCCACTAACTGTAAGTCTCTATAACTGTGTCATTTGTAGATGATGTGGAAGGAAGAGTGGAGGGGAGAGCCACAGAGGAGGATGACCTTCAAAACCAGCCTGAGCAGCAGGTATGTCATGTACAGTTTACACATTCAATTATTCATCCTCTACTGCATATTCACCGGCCGTCTTGCGGGGCTGAACACAGCTACTTTGGGCCTAAAGGAGGATATGCATGGATACAGACAGAGATCATTTTAATTCACTAAAGCACATTGTGAGAAAAGCTGCAATGTGTAGAATGTGTTTTTATGTATTAAATTTACAAACCTAAATTCATTACATTACATTCATTCATTACAATAAGTAGTAAGTATTGTATATATATTCTGAATAACAGAATAACCTCAAAAGGAAATGCACATTGCATTGAATATGTTTTTTAAAGTTATGTCTTTGTGTGTGTGCGTGTGCGTGTGTGTGTGTGCTTTGTACTCTCACAATTATTATAATTATTTACCATATAACATTTTGATGGCTGCATTTAGTATCTATTATTATCAATAATAATTAATTGAATCACCTTTCTTGGAACTCAAGGACTCTTTACAAAGGATTAAAATACATAAACTACTGTACACATGTGTTTAGGTGTTAGATGACTGTTAGGTATTAACAGATGCAAATTTTGGATATGGTAAAACTAAAACAGCTGTATTTAGGATTAGGGCTTTGGTATACTGCTAGTTATTGTAAAAGAGACTGTTAATCTTAATCTTTTTAAGTTAGTTAAATCATTATTTTAAAAAAAAAAATCATAAATATGTAAACCCTGTTTTGATTTCTAAAAGTCAAAAACATGTTTCCAGAGCTAAACATCTATGTAAAAACACTATATTCTATTTTATGTTTGTATGTATTCTCCCATTTCTAATCACCATCCGTTCTTTTCCACCTGACATAATGCATTTTCAGCAAATGCACACACATTTTTTGTCTTTACAGAACTCTTCACCAAACAATAAAGAAACTGAAAAAGGAAATGATTCGCCCTCGGATCAGACCTCCAGTGCATCTGATGCCCATGTGTCCACGGACGACCCCGGTGAACCCACAGAAGCAGACAAGAAGCAGGACTCAAACGAACAAGAAAACTCTCCATCAGACGTGGTCAATAATGCAGACACAGATGAGAAAAGCTGCACAGAGGAGGGCACGAGCCAGGGCCAGGGACCTAGTGATAAGACTGCGGACAGTAATGAGAAAGAGGGCGAGGAATCTAACAAAGGTGGACAAGATGATCAAGACAAAAGTGCAGAAGGAGTGGAGGAAGGAGACAGTGGGATGGGGGTGAACGGCAGCCATGATGGAAGTAATGATGCAGACACAGGGGAGGAGCAGAAAGTACAGAAAGAAGACGGCAATGACGTTGATAAGGCCCAGGCAGATAATGAGACCAAAGAGGCTAAAAGTAGTGATGCTAACAGGGAAGAGGAAGGGGCAGACAGTAGCAAAGACGCAGAGCAGGCAGAAGAGGTCAATGGAGAGGTCAGCAGAGAAGATGACGAGGTGAAGAGTGAAGCTGGGTCAGACGTGGACAAGAACGCTCCAGACACAGGCAAAGAGCAAGCAAAAGAAGATAATTGATATTATGTTTTTTTAAAGGCAGTGCTAAAAGCTACTAACACTACTGTGACAATAGAAAATATATAGAAAACAAAGCTGTGAACTATATTTTATACACTTAGGTAACCTCTCGTAGATCACAACTCATACCAAATAACATGTTTTGAAATATATTTTACTGAAGTACAGAGTAAACCAGAACATAAAGGTGCAGTGTCTTCTATTGTTGTTCATACTGCACACTGATCACACATGATATGATCTTGAAGGTGCACTTGTAACTTTTCAAATTGAGGGTGCACCATCTGCTTTTTTCTAGATTTTATTGTTCTGCCAGAAATGTTCCATATTATGGCGTAACTTATCTATCTTACATTTATACAATTAATGACTTAACTAATGCACTGAAAAACATGCAGTGCTGCAGGTCACATCCGCACAATGATCAAACACACACAACAGGAGAACAGTCAGCTGGTCTGAACAACTGCAACATGGAAATATGGCCATGGCATAAGAAGTTTTGCACAACCCCAATCCAGTGTTTGTGCAGATAAGAGACATGAATACATTGCACCTGTTCAATACGAATAAATAGCACCATCATAAAAACTATCTTAACATGTATACAGGCACTTAAAAATATGTTAAACTGGATTTGTTAAGCAACAGATGTGGGAACAAAGGAGTTTAAATCTGTTGCTTTGGTGCTATTGTGTGTGGGCGGTGTCTGCTCTCCACAGATCTGACCTGTCGCATTGGTGGCAGCACCTGCTTGACTTCATTGAGATGGATAAGTTGAATGTCGTACTAAATTGAGCTAAGTAATAACATCTCCATGGAGAGAAGCAGGTGGTGAACCCTACACCTGAATATTGCACCTTTAAGGACATGGCAAAGATTATAGCCTCAGTGTGGGATCTGATACTAATGGGTGGAAAATATTAGGCAGCAACTGAACTTGTGTCAGAAATTTGAATGTGCTAGAAAAGAAACTGGCAAATATATCAGCAAGTTTGACATGCATCTACAAATTGCAGTTCTGTGTGTGTTGTTAGAAATCATCTCCACTTTTGCCTGATTATCGAGCATCCAAAATGTATGTACTCTTGAGTAGAGCATAGTCATTACATTGCCTTATTATCCAAAGTTTTCAGAGAATTGTGAATTATGTTATGCCACAGGCCTAAACAATTTGATTAGTATTTATATTTAAGCATCATTGCAAATAAAATTTGCACTATACTGTGCTCAAAAGAAGTAGAAAATGTAAACTTGTGCACACCTATTTTCAGGTACTTGTCTTTCATAATTAAAAAAATAAATTATTTGGAAAAATGTAATCATTTATTGATGGACCAAAGATAAAGAATAATTACACACTATGCTACGTGTATGAATGTTAAGTTGCTAAATATGAAATGTGCATGTATGTTTAATTTATTTAAAAAAATAAATAAAATTAAGAAACATGCCTTCAAGAATATTTTATATCTTGGTTATAATGTGTTGGTGTGAAGGAATAAAAACAAATGGATTTGATAAATAAATGCATGGAAATAAAATAAAAGGTGTGACACAAACACAGCAACAATATATATAAAGATAATAAGAAGAAGATAATAAAAGAAACATGTTTTTACTCAATTTAAAACAAAGGTACTTTAGCCTGGTCAGCCAAAATGTTATTATGATGTATAGGAGCTGGCTCACCGACCTCTTTGTACTTGACATTCAAGCCAATTTATTCCAGACTAAAAATACCAAAGGACTATACTGTAGATGCTTGAATATTAATTCTCAAAGTAAAAAGATTTATGTATGCACCGTTTTAGTACACTGGTCAGGTGGAATATCATGACCACCTGTCCTGTATGACTTGTCAAAGATGATTGTTATAACATTTAACTCTATATGCAACAAACTAATATGTATCCTGGTATCTCTCTATTCCCCTTAGCCTTTTATAGTTGCACTGACATTGTAATATTCATCTGCCAGTAGCCACAATGCTAGTGTCTGATTACCTCATATTTGTCCATCTCTTCTTTCATTCACCCTAATAGCATTTTGTCTATGATGAAAAGTTGAAGAAAACTGTAACCTGCCTCCCACCACGAAAGGCTGTGAACCAAAGTGTGAAGTCTGATCTAATTCCGTGCACGGCCTCTCTGCTCACCATCTGAGCTGTCGGCTGTTTTATGACTCAATGTCCCACAGGGGCAACATCATGGCTGCTGCAAGAGAGAAAGACATAAGGAGCAAGGGCCATCCGCTGTGACTCATAGAGGTGATGATCCGTACGCTGCTATTTGTGGAGTTACTATCAATTCAGTGTGATCCCCTGCAAGCCTCAAAGTACGCCTGTGGGTGGGTATGTAGTTAATAACAGCATCCCTTTTTCCTAAATGACTCCCCTGGTACATTGCAATAGTGCTTCCAGCCTAATGAAGGTGTAGTTTGCTGTGCTGAAAGTTAGAAACATCTGGATTGTTAGTAACTTTGAGAATTGTTTTTAATGTTATCAATCAAAATACCCTCTAATTGCAAAAAGTAAAATGAGCTAACCCGACTGCCTCATTTTGACGGTGGGACTAATACATTTCCATGTCTCCTTGTGAATGCCCTATCCAGTCTGGTGTCAGAAGCTAAGAAGGCTTGGGCCTGGTTAGCACTGGGATGGAAGACAGCTGAGAATAGCAGGGGTCATAGTGGGTCAGCAATGGCTCTGGTATGTACTGTTGTTGTGTCCTTATACAAGACACTCCATCCACCTTGCCTACACTGCAAATTTCTCTGATCTGGCCATGACTTTAAAACTTATATCAGGTTATTCACCTTGTTTACTAGTTCTGAGACTGCTTCATTCTAGTCTAGAGGTAGTTTATTTAAAATAACTTATTTTTCAGTGCAGCAAGATAATTTTACTACTTTTAAGTCATTTTCTGATAGATTTGAGTGTATGTCTTAAGCTTTTTTTGCAGTCTAGTATAAATGTGGCATGTGTGTATGTAATTGGTGGTGGTCAGATAGGCTGGAGGCACAACCTGGCAAACCCCACAGGTGTTGCTACAGAAGATCTTACCATCACCAGTTGTAGAGTGAATGAAAAATGCTAGTAAGTGTCCAAATAAATAAGACAGAAATCGCAAACATGATTTACACAAGTTGAGATGTTAGTAATTTATTTTTTTAATGTTCATTTAAAAATAGACACTGTCTTAATATATTATGCATTTGATTAATATATTATTCTTCATATATTATTCTTCATTTGTGCAGGATACAACTTATGTTTGTTTGTTGAGTGATTTTTAGTTATTCAAGAGAAGGAAAAGTTGGTTTCAGCTTTGGTCCAATACAGGATTAAAAAAGCTCACTACCGACAGCAAGGAACTACATGTACACCAAACTACTGACCAGACCATTATGGGTGAATGAACTGTTGTTTTGTTTCCTCTGCGGGTGTAATTTAACTGTTCTAGGTACATGTATTCTCTAAACAAATTACACAGTGTTTCATGTATGTTTAAAACACAAGACTGGTTTCCATGTGGTCTGGTTTTGGGTTATAGGGTAGTAGGGTACTTACCCTAAAAGGTCAACTTACATAATCATACCATACAATTAGATTGCTTCAGCATTTTTCTTGTGAGGACTGTATTTTTATATGGCACTGTGATAACTACACGTGTACTTCAGCTATATAATAAATGCAAACCATGAAGAAATAATGCCTATATAAAGAGAATGAATCACATGTACTTCCACTATGCATGTGAAACCTTTACAGAATGTATGTTATTTGGTAAGTCTGTATGTGTTTTTGTTTAGTATTACAGACGATACAGCTTCAAGTCTTATGTGAGTGCAGGAAGGCTTCGTAAAATGAACATAGCATGCCTGCCGTAGCTTGCAGAGCTGCTTGTTTTGTAACACATTTGTGGAGGTGATACGACTTGGGTATTCACTTTCCACATGCTCACTACAGACTTAAAACTATTAGCACACGATTATATATCCATTGAGTGACCAAACTTAAATTGTTTGTGCAAATGGTCTTTGTATTCTACACCTGTCTGTTTCGCTTCATCACAGTTCAAGTCAATTACTCTTGTCTGAGGAATTATTGATAGAGACAAGGTCAATTGCCCAATAACAGGAATTGCAAGGAGACTAAATCCTTAACTTCAAGTTGTATACACACATTCATGAAGCCCGGAACCACGGACTACAAATGGAAGCTATTTATTTTGTTATAATCTGATGCAAGCATCTCTGTTATGAACTTAAGGTCTCTACATTGTCTCATCAATGAAACAAAACTAAAATAAACTAAGCTGTTTTCTGAACTACAAAAAAGCACACCGAAAGCTTAGCAAAAGTGACTGCAATAAGTTAAATTCATTGCATTGTTTAGTATGAATTAATGGGTGCAAGTGATTTGTCTAACTATTTTCTATGCTTTACAATCTAGCACTAAGAATAGTCATTAAAAGTTTTTTTTAAAAAGTTCAGAGGCTGTATTGTGCTTTGTATTCTTGGCATATTGTTTGGTTAAAATAAAAACATAAGCATGATTTAAAGAACCTATTCGTTGTGAACCCAGAACTACTACTCATGTAAGCTGACCTTTTCAAAGGAAATACACTCAGTCACAAACATCCCCTCACACACTTCACTGGCCCTCTTCAGGAGATCTGTGTCAGGTCTCTGCTTTACCATTGGAGGGCTGGATGTTCTGGACTTTGGACAGTGTAACTGGTACTTTGCCTTCTCCTGGGGTTGGTGCTCTCATGATGGGACTCCCTGAGAGAAATGGAGTAAAAGAGCTTTAGGTTTTAGGTTTTCTATTTTAATTTTCCATGTTGGAACAAAGTCTTACCAACTGCTACATGCAGATCTGCCAATCTCTCCTTAAACTTCTGCTGCAGATAGAGCTCTTCTTTAGAGTAGCCTTTAGCGAAAGCAGACAACAGAAGACCCACTGCCATAGACGTGCCTCCCACACAGAACAGGATCGCTCCAGTCAGTTTACACACATCCAGTGCCCGATTGAAGCTAACTGCTTGGCTGTTGAAAACATGGTTAAAAAACAACATAAAGTAATAAAAAGTGAATATTAAAAATTCTGTAAGACATTTGTTCAGAGAAACATCTATACCTGTCAACAAAAAGGAGATCATCTTCACCAAAAGCTTCGATCCTGGCTGGAGTGGCATAACCCACCATGACCACTATGAAGCCTGCAAAAAGGACCAATGCTCCAAACGCGAGACAGACCTGGGGCAGACAGTGTGTAAATGCAATTTATCATAAAACCATCATTTTAAAAATGTGACTTTAACGTTACCTTCCAGAGTAAAGAGCTCCACCTGCTCGGCGATCTCTGAATCTGAAAATCTTCATCGCGTTCCCAAATTGAAGCTGTGCATTCCTCATAAAACTACCATTGGACAAACTGATGTTAGAATAACACTTGAGTTCAGCATTGCAGGGCACATATTGACTGTTTGTACCTGATGTAGGTAAGACCGGACCCCATACTGCTGACAGTGGCCTGTGGTTTGGGCTGGGTCTGTGTAGTCGGATCCACAGATCTCTGTGCAGGACGTCATCCTTCACATCTGTCGATCTCCTGCAGACACAAACAGATCAATACAAGAGTACACACTGTTGTCAAAGAAGCACATTTTATCAACATGTTATATTGATGAATAGTGTCACTGGTAAACAGTCCCAGTCCCAGAGTCTGAGATACTTGCTGTCTCTGTTACATAACACAGTACTGAGGGGATGGCTGCCTCAGTACATTGAGATTAATGATGCATTCCTTTTGTCTGCTTCTATCAAATAAACCATGGAATATTACATTTTCTGCCACTACAGCGCCAATATAGCTATGGCTTGAGGCACACTGTTGTTTCTTCCTCTAGAAATGCTCTGAATATACATAGTTGTGCTTTGTGTGCAGTTGTGGATTAAGTAGAAAAATATACATTCAAGAAAAATATACATTCAAGAAAATATATGTTCATAAAATATTATTGTGGATTTGTTATATTATATGAATTATATGAATTGTTAAGTTGGCAGAAAGTTTCAGGATGAACTGTTGTCTTGTTATGGTTTCCTTTAGTATTGGCTTGTAGGTCTTGTGGGTCTATGATAGTGGAAAAACTCAGAGTGAGATGTTGATGAGTGGGACTTTCTTGGCAGACACACATTCTGCAAGAAGTAGCTTTGTTTACAAGCTGTTCATTACTCACTGGTCGTCTTTTGGATATAACAGTCTTGGTCAAAAGTGTGCTTCATGCACAGTAAAGTGAGCGCACATATGCACATAAGTATGTATTTAATTCTTGTTCCAAGAACAAAGACACAGTTCACAACTATCTGCTGATATAATAATGTGATGCATATGCAGAATAAAAGTACATCCAAACTATAACCCACCATTGCACATTAGGATGGGCAGAGCAGCATACTCACAAACCACTTGCGTCATGAAGTCACGTGACGTGAACAAGCAGGTGCATCTTTTTTTTAATCTAGACAGAGCACCCAAACGCATAGACGAATTTCTTATATGCGTTTAGGAATGGAAATTATTCCACGGTAAATATATGCACAATGTAGGACTGTTTTTAAGCCTGTAACCTTCGCGACCTCTGCTAGTGTAGGACCAAACACAGCAGGACACACAGAGACCGTACGTAATGTGTGACGCCATTCTGAATAATTAAATTATATATAGCATCGTCCACAGCGCACAACACAGTTCAAGAAAATAAATTCATAGTCTATTATTTGTGGCAGCAATTTATTTAATACGATACCTGGAGAAAATGTTGCACATTTTAGGCTATGACGTAAACCACTGTGAGCAACTTTGATTCAAGCCTGTGCCTAACCTATGCAATAACCTACAAGAGAAACGGCAAGTGCAAACAAGCATGTGTGAGTTAATGGCAATAAGAACCAAACGAAAGGTCAGAGCGTCTTTTACGCACAACGTTTGGACACAAGGCACTTCAGATGCGCGGAGCGACAACGAGCGCACTGACAAACCTGGTTCACCACAAATACAATATAGGCTAGAATAACAGCACACAATTATCCAGCTTTCATAAAAACAATCGCAGTGAAATGTACCTGTCATTACCAGCCTGGAGAGTGATCGCTCGCTGTTGTTTCCTCAGCCGGCTCCCATCACTCTACGATCACCCCCTCTTCCACTGTCTCCCCATCTCCGCTTCCACCGATGATTCAGATTTCCTCTCTCAGTCTCCACTGCGCACGCGTGATATCCTTGGCAACGTATGATTCAGTGGCGAATATAAATAACCAAAGACCGAGATGAGGAGGAAGTTGAACGATTAGGTGAGCGCAATGTCACTCAAAGCAGACAATTCAAGAGGCAGTGACGCATAAGAGGTGAACGGACTGATTTAGTGAATGAAATATGAAATTAATGTGTATGCAAAGTGTTTTTGCTGGTCAGAAAACAAAAGCTATTTTTAAACATTGACATAAACAGCTCGGCTTAGTCTCCTCCTCTGAGACTCTCGACAAAGCCTATGACCTAATGTTGTACCATACGCCTCATCAGCTTGAAACTTCCATTGATTAAAATACACATACACCAATACATGTGCATAAGATATTTTAGACTGAAAAATGCGTGAAGATAGTCAAATATGTGAATATGTAGTATAGTTTGTAGTCAAGTATATTACATGTCTTAAAAAGATAGAGATAAAAAGAGATAAAGATAGACAAGCATAAGACATGAAAAAGGGATAAATATAATTGTGAAGTGTATTCAAGTGTATTCTTCCACTAAATAAGCAACACAATTGTAGTGCGATTAAAAAAAAAAGATAAATGATACCAAAAATACTCTTGGTGATATATCGATACAGCAACCCATGAAAACAATACTGTGTCATGAAATTTTGTAACACGATATGTAGACTCCTAAACTGCAAAGACAGTGCTCTTAGTATGATGTAATAGTCACTGTTGATGCATAGGAGGAACCTGAGATGCACATGGGGAGAGAAGGTAAACCCCTGTGGACTCAAGCAACAGTCAAGTAGGTTACATATGTACACACACTGTACATTCATGCATGGTTGATATATGTGTTGGTCTACATCACTGAATGGAAGCATAGGCCATAGTATCCATAGTATAGTGGTTGTCAAACTGTGGTACCTGGGCTGCGTCAGCTGGTATGCAAGGTCGCTGCTGTGTTGGTTTACTTTAGAGTTTATTTTGTTCATTCTAGAGCCTCTAAATTTATGTTGTAGTCCTGGTTTAGACCTAGATTAGACCTGGTATAATATTGGTTTTGAGCTGGTTTAGATCTGGTGAGAAGTGAGAAGTTGAATATTTTCCCAGGTGGTACTTGGTGTGAAAAGTTTGAGAACAGCTATATAAAAATCAAATGCACTGACAGCTGGCAACACTAAACAGGGAAAGGAGAATCATAACACACATAACACACAATCCTCCAAACAGAGTGACAACCTTCACTAAGCAACACAAATAACCGCATAAAGAATCAAATAATTGTTGTCACGTATGGGAGAAGTGGTCAGACCCTCCTATCATCGCTACAATATCATTCAGTACAAGGTAAATGTAACTTTGGACTTATTGAAATAATGCCACAGCAAATGTGTACACTGTGCAGAGGCCAATCCATGTGTGAAACCCGTGCCTCATGTTGCCTGATTAATACTGGCATTGTCATCTTGGAATATGTCACTTCCATCTGGGAAAAAAAAGATCCACTGATGGAAAACCAGTGAATTCAGGTTGTTTGTTGACCTAATTTTTGGCCAATATTACTGAACATGCTGTGATTATCCAGGAAGTCCTTGTCTTTTTGCTTAGGCTATTTAAAACAGATGGTGATTTTTTTTATTCAATGATTTTGTATTTTTTGTCTTGAGAGTGACTAAAGTAAAAGTAACAAACCTTTATTTAATTTACTGTAGGCGTTATCATCGATTATCTGGTAACACTGACAGACACATTTCCAAATAATAGCGCCTCTCTTCCCTGCTTCTCTAATCATAAGCCCTTGTGCTATCTCTCTATCACTTGGCAGCATACTAATGCATTCTTGTTCTCTAGAAAATTCCCTGTTATTGCTCTGTCTCTCCTCTCTGTGTACAAGCTAAATATCTCCAAGCAGAGAGAGAGAGAAAGGAGAGCGGGCCAGATAGAGGCGGTTTCTATGGCAACAGCGAAAGGTCACCTTCAGGAAGTTCTCCGTGAGCGTGTGCAGAATGTCAGTTGGATAATCAGGCTTCCTGTAATGGCTGATAACAGACCGCAGCTCATTAGAGGGAAATAGAGATTGGGTGGGGGGGATCAGGGGACATTATTAGTGAGAGAGCAAAGAAACAATAGGACATTTGCACTGAGGGCATGCCACACCCACTATAAAAAAGGATGCTCCTGGTTCTATTGCCGTCTACAAGCAGTCACATTTTTATGCTTCACTGGGGATGAATGACTTAGTGGGTGATTGATCATTTAAACTGTGGTCCTGTTTTTTATATAAAAATATATAGACGATTTAGCTTACTTCACAGTAATACAGCTCCACAGTAATATTTCTACTAATAATAAATAGCACTCATAGTGTTACAATTTTGTGTACTATTCATTCACTTCATACACTGAGGTGGTAAAGTACAGTGCCCTGGGGTAAACTAAGATAAGCAAGGCTGCCAATAGGTGCCATCAGCCTCTCCAACTATTGCTGCTGAGTAACAAAGTCAGAAAACTTTGCAATGATACAACACTTAAACAAAGCGCTCAAATGGCAGTATTGAAAGCCCAAATGGACTGGAGGACAGGGTGACCTACATTAGCTTTGACATGGTGGCCAGATTCTGACGTAATGAGCATCTCCGTCACGACCGGAACTGAGGGAAGTAGTGTTACATATGTATGGGCATACTACTGCTGCTCAGGCTGCTCAGGTGTGCTCCCAGTGAGAGGGACACCATGCACTATTCTGAGAGGCATGGAATAGTGCATGGCTATTCTGAGTCATACAGATTTTTATTTATTTTTTCCGTAGGGGCTTGAGGAAGTGCACAACTTTTGGTTTAAAAGTTCATCTGAAACTTTGCTCTATATTCTGTTTGGAATTTTTCTTCCCAACTAATCGTTGAAGTTGTTGTCAATAACTGTGACTTCGTATACAACTGTCATTCACACAGCACCACGAATGTTTACTGTGCTGACATCTACTGGCCACTACGAGCCCTGCAGCAACAAGGCAATGAAGTGTTCTGACAGGTGAATTGACATTGGAATATGAAATGGTTCAAGTGAAATTGAAGCATTTGTCTGCACAAAACATCAAGCAATTTTGGAAAAAAATAAAAAATAAAATAACTTACTTTTTTTTACAGTTCTACAGTGAGTATTTCCAAGTATGTAATACTTTTAATGTGATGACAGGTAAAGTTGATTTTATTCATATATATATTTTAATTCCTGTCCTGCCATTTAAATGCCTAGAAATTCAACTTGTCACTGTAAGTAATCTATATTGGATTACCTTGAATTGAATAACTAAAATAAATTGACTGTCCACATCTAATTTGTTGATGTAGCACTGGTTTTGCACCTTAATTTATTCCTAATCTACTTTCTCAATCAGTCCCATGTGTCGTTAGTATTTTTACTTTATGATAGATGGGAGGGAGGAACACACCATCCATCCATCTCTGGAACCCTGCCTAGGCGCTGTTGTCCATTCTTCATCGTATTGATTCATGTGTCATAGTGCCACATAGAGCTGGAAGCCTGGACTTTCCACTTGAGCTATGCTGTATTTCATAAACCACTGACTGTGTGTCGCCTCATTGGAAACGCTCTTTCTGCAACAGACAAAGCTGCTAAAGTAATAGCTGTGTTGACTTGGACCTGGCAACAACATGTGTTACTTCCAACACATACAGTGGTACTGTCAGAAATATTTGAACAAAAATGTTAAATATCTCACTCTCTATTTTTGATAAAAAATAAATATATTTAAATTAAAACGGCAACAAATTGTGGTGAAGAAATAGCTGTTCACAGATATAAACGAAAAATACTTTTCAGAAATAAAGTAATACACATTCACAAATATGATGTGTACATTTCAATATTTTAGTGTTAAAACGTAAAACTAGTACCATTTCAAAAAGAAACAGAATAAATGAGGCCATGTGGCCACTTTCACAATCTCTGTTTACCCGCCTCAACCAGTCACAACAGAAACAGCATTAAAAACATTATAAATCTTATCTATTTCCTCACCTCTAATAGTATGTATTTTTGTTTAGATTACAACAGCATGTTTACATTGAGTCCAAACAAATGGGACTGTAATCCCACACATGCTGGCCATAACTAATGACATGCATATAGAGTAATAAGACTGTAGCTTTGGGCCATCAGTTTTATTTGGCCTTCAACAAATCCAGTTATGAGAAAGCACTGGTTATTTCTCCTGTAATCATTTATTAACAAAGTAAGGCGCTTCAGGGTTATATAGACAATTATGTTCTCATGGTAAAGGCACAGCTGGGGACTTCTAAACACATTAGGCACTTTAATATTCCAAGGTACAGGAGACACTGACAAGAGTACAATGGAACTTTACATGTATTTCTACAACAATATAAACACCATAACACGAGGCAATTTGCTTTCACAGTGCTTTCACAGAGTCAGGCTTTTCACAGGAAAATGCATACAAGTAAATGTCAATTAAAGAATACATACAATACCTTTCTGAATAAGCTACAGTAGTGTTGGAAAAAGATTTAGCCTATTGATCATACAAAAACACCTTTTACTCCTGGTTTAACAAACATGTTAAGTATGAAAAATTAGATGTTATCATTGCGTAAGAAATAATGCATAAAAACATGTAAAATGAGTTGGGATGAGGCAAAAAAATCGAAATAAATACATCACAAAAAAAATGTTTAAGCTGATTTGTTTAGATCACGACTGATTAAATTTAAAATATCTCACTCTCTGAATTTGCCAACTTTTTGTAATGTTTTCCAGCCAAATCAATCTTCCAAAATGAATAATTATTTTGTTCTACTGTATTTTTTCCAATCCCCTTATACCCGCTTTGGCTTTAAAGCTGGTTTCTCTAGGTTACAGTGAGTTCCAGTATGCGTGTATGATGAAGGACCAGACAATTTGCAGCTAAACAATGAGCAGTCAGTTGTGCAGTTGTGGTGTGTCTGTGTGTGATCCTCCACTCTCCCATAATAATTTGAATGGGGCCATTTCCAACATTTGGGTTGAGTGGTCATCAGTCACAGGTCTATAGGGGTTGATGTATGGGTCCAAGCTCTAATAGTCTCTGTGAGCTCTCCAGGCACAACATCACTTATGAGCAACGCACTTAACAGCAATTAATCAAGCCGGATCACACCCTGCAGACTCACATGCGCACACACACACACACATACACACACACACGCACATGCACACACACCAGCTTTTTGTGATGCACGGGGCAAACCGTTGAGGTGCTTCACCAAAAACGCTTTTGTTTCCTAAATTACTGATGTAAGATAATGATTGCAACAGAATATAGCTTTTGGCAACTTTTGTCTGGTCTTCAAATTGGCTTCGAATGGGCTGAATAGACGTTTAGCAATAGCAACTGTCCTGGGTAATTGCAAGAGGAACAAATAGTCATGTGTAAACTAATGCACTTTCTCAAAAGCAGGGGCAAGTACTACAGCTAATGGACTATAAAGTTATTGACGCTTTATTTAGTCCTGATTTCACTTACATTTGTTTGTTTCCTGCTTAGATGAGGTGAGAAATAGATAAGCAAATGCAGCTAATCCCCGAAAATTAACTATTAATTCAAATGGATTTTGGATATGTGTACCAAAGTACTGTATTAAACTGTATTAAACTGTAAAGGAAATACAAAAGTCTTTAGAGAGATGGATAATTTATCAAAATACTTTAAGTGTACAGTATTTAAAATAAACAAGAGATAGAGTCCAACCCCTCCATAGATTCTGTAGTCACAAGATGCAGCCGGCTGATAGCACTGCCTCTTTCAGCCCTCACCACTGTGCTGCACTGCGTCCTGCTTTTGTTTTATTCTCTATGTAAACAATTTGAATGAAAAGACACCCATTTGGAGGATTAAATACGCTTGTCTTGCGCTTAACCACTTTCTTTTTCACAGTGCTTTTTCTCTCCTCTTTGTGAGTGGGTTAGATGTACAGAAAGAGGAGGGAGGGTGACGCAGAGACAGTCCCATGGTGATCCAGCAGACGGTCTCCAAGGGAAGTCCTTGAGAACAAAAGCATGTGGAAGAGGCCTCCTTTGCCTTTGCTGTTACTGTGGATACAGCCGCACAGCTTGGCTTTGGAAAGAACATGCACATTTGGGACAATTATGGAGATCGTATCCACAAAACACCTGCAATAGGCAGCGGCTATGACAATAATGAGGGTCGGGTATTTACAGCTTTAGGCTACAATAAATGCGGAAATATAACCTTGTTTTACTAATAGATAAAAACGAAAAGACCTCCCAAAAAATGGGGCTTGGGTTACAAACCACAATACTCAACATATAAAAAAAAAATCCTATCTGAGTTCTGAGTTTAGAGTAGCAAATCTTCATACTGATTTAGCATAACTGTCAGCTGTTCTCTACAAAGCAATATAACCTTTATACATGGCTTGGTGCATTGGATTGGATTGAGTAATTAGAGCCAAGTTAACATATTCACATATTATTTTTTTCCACTATTGCCATTGTCTCCCAATAGTTAACAAAACCCTATACCAGCAACTATTAGCTCACCTTGAATAGAGGCCTGTAAGTCAGGGAGTTTCTCTTTTACTACTCACTAAATAATGTGATTTAGACTTTCAACATTTGACATTCAGATAAAATATTGCTGTCATAAAGGTAAATTATGGTTATAGATACTATGTGCGCCACATTATTTTCCATACTGGACCACTACAAGCACCACTCCATCTAATAGGACACTTTTCAAAGTTGACCCACTGGAGCGTGTTGGATTTGCATGTATACAGTGAGCACAGACTGACTGAGGAACAGTGCAACTGTCGCCACATGACGACAGGCAGCCATGCTTCACTCCTGGCCTTCACTCCAAGCTCTCCAATTACACAAGCCACTGCTGCCAAGAGGGCCCCTTTTTCTCCCTAAAATTCAATAGACCACGGGCTGCCTCCTTCTCCCTCCCTCTCACACACACATACAGTATACATACACACACTTACACACATGGCACTCCCAGTCTGGTCTCGTGGTGCACCTGCCTCCCCTCGCTCTCCAGGCCAGCTCAACTCCTATCAAAGGAGATGAGCTCTTTTCTTCCAGAAAGCTAATCCAACACCTGTCTCCGGGCTTTAGGACGGGGAATAGAGGGCTGCGTGTTGAGTACAGTGTATAAGAAGCATAGAGAGAGACTGTTTTTTGTCAGATCAAGAGCAATAGTGTGCGGATTTGAAAATGGACATATGGAGACTACACGGCAGACAGGATTCTTTTTGTCCGTAATGGAGTATCAAAGGGACATTTGGGAAGAATAGATGTGGCTTTATTTTGTGGGCAGCACAAAAGGGCCAGAGGATTTTCCATTCTCACTGTAACTGTTGAAAGCGACAGGCAGGGGGATCCAGTGTGAAGAAGATATATGTCACAAGGCCAGGCGACACATTATGCAATCATATTTGTCATAATAGGCCCAGAGAAAGTGTGAGTTATACAGAAAGAGTGTAATCTTGTAGTGCATTTTGTTATTTCTATTTTATGAGATCCATGAGGCCATTTGGCAGACAAGATTTTGCATGCTATTTGCGGTTTTCAGAATCTATAATGTGATGATGTCATATTGCCAGATGGGGGACAAGAGCTAGAATTTCCTAATGATTCCATGGTATTTTTCCAAGAAATATCCAAAAGGTAAATGCATCAATCATTTCTACTGGTGATATGACCCCAAAACCTGCTATATAACAACTAAAAACCAACATTTTCATAATAAATTGAATTAGTTGTATTTCATTTATGCAGGTTTGGAACTGGCACAATAAACAGATTGAACAATGAATGAGGTTGGACTACTAAATGCTGCCACTAGGCTGTGGACATTCTGCTAACACTTGAGTTACTTATACTATAGGCATATTTAAACTGGCTCTTCTTATTAAACCATGCATAGAAAATAGATAAACAAAACCTCTGTGCTATAATCTCAGAGTCTATATCTTGTGATTCCTATTTAAGGGGATTCTAGTCACATAGAGGCCATTTGCTTTATGCTGTGGCACACAAGTGGATGGTTTTCATGACTTTGTAGCTCTGGGCCTACTTCTGTATTAGCCTGAGTTTGAGTCTTTTTCAATCATGTTAGCCCTGGTGTCATAAGGGAGCGGCGCTCTAATGGACCATGAATCGTAGCCCATAAAGTCGTGATGGTTAGTGATGCATGCCGCCCCATGCTCCAGCCAGGATTGTGTTCTGGTCGCTATTTAGATACACACAGAGCCATTGAAATATTTGCTTTTTTTCTTAGCGGCTTTAATTTAACAAGATGACTCACATCAGGCGCACTGAAGATTCGCCTCCAGCAGCAGGGGTCTCTCAAATTGGAAATTGGAGGTAAAATAAATCTAAGATTGCTTCCCTTCATGTAGTCCCCCTGAAAATGGCTGCAGGGGAGATATTAGAGACAGGACTGAGAAGGAGAGTTGGATAGATAGAAAAGCACAAGGAATGAGGAAAACAAGAGGAGAGGAGACAGGGAGGAAAGTGGAGAGAGATTTAGATGGATACGGAGGAAAAGAAATGGACTTAGCACAGTCCCATTCAATTATTTGCCCATAGGAGTGAAGTCCTGGCATTATAGGACTATAGCTTTTGTTTTAGGCTTTTATGGTTTCTAAGATCAGGAAGGAGAATGCGCATGTTTCACAATAATTATGTTCAACAGATGCATTGTGTACATATACTTAAAAAGTAACATAGTATCGTAACGTAGTATCTATAATGTTAGTAGGTCAAAACACACCAAGAAGTCCACCTAATAGGTTGGCCACAGGACGGGGGGAAAAGATGTTAGATTGGCTTCTGTATGCTCTGAGTCAGCCAGTATGCAATGAGAAATGATAATAACCGGAGCCCATATGCCATGAGGAAAACTATGTGTGATTTTAATATCTTTATGGAGTCTTGAAGTCATAGTAAAAGTTTATCGAGCCAAAGACTTTTTAAACTCCACCTATATTAAACTTGTTTTTATTGTGACAACCGATGGTTTATTAGGCCGTCCCTGTCATAATGGGTTCTTTATGCTCATATACACACAAATCCTTAGTTGTATTTTTTGGCATGCACTAAATTTCCATCCCAGTTCCATTCATTTTCCATTATGGCATTTTAACTGTGCTATTTGGTCATGAGTTAATGGTAATGAAGCTTAATGTGCAGCTAAAATGAGGCACCTTTTTTTTCCCTTTTCACTATTCACAAACACAGACAGAGCAGCCAGGCGGTATCAGTCGTATCAGCAGCCTCTCCCTGGATTAGCATATTTGGGTGAGATAAAGAACAGAGTAGCGTTACTTAACTTTGATTTAATATTGCCCATCTGCCACTCTCTATCTCCATCTCCTGCTGTCAGACTGCTTTTGTCACCGCTCCTGTCTGCTTTCCCCAATGAGGTTTTATACTTGTCTATTCTATCTCACATTAGCACTAATTCTTTTACAGACCGTATTTCGATCTTTTTCACTCGCCTCTTCAATTTCCAGCTTTTTTAACATTTAACTCAGTCTCCCAGCTTTTGGCAGATGATTATATCAATAGAACACATTCACACAGCAATAAATTCCTTATCATACCAGAGCCACCACATGGTCGGGGATTATCTACTTGTGCATTAAACTACTCTGTCACTCAATGCACAACATACTGGTAAAACAACATCTAGAACAGTTTTTTTTTATTTTACAACAAAATACCATTAAACGACCAGTAAACTGAAATTGAAGGTTAGTGCTGAAAAGCTGAATATGTTTTTGTTGTATGTCAAATGTGATAGAAATGTCACACATGCGATAGAGGACTGTGACATTTAGTCCAATATTTTAGAAATTTGGGACAAACCGGGTAAAGATGAGATTGAGTACAATGTATGACATTAAAGTAGCATATCAGCATGTTTTTCCCCATGAACTACTTTAAAAAATAGAGAATCTGTGAAAGGTTATGCAGTACTTACCTACAACTTATGAGGTATGGAGTGGAATATTGGTCCATTATCCCACTTGCACTGAAACAAACAAATAAAAGTGGTGAAAAACAATATAAAACTCTCACTATTGTGGTTTATAGTAAATGCAGTCGCTGTATTTGCTGTCCAACATTGTGGTAAGTGGCTAGCATGTGTAAGAAGTGCTAAATGTTTTGTCATTTGAATTTGAACTTAAAAAAAAAAATCAATCTGTTGCACTTGGAAATATTTGAAGTAAATCTAGATACTCCTTAAGAAAGACATTAAAGGGTGCTATATTGCTGTGCTGAAAATAACAGTGTAGTGTGCAGTTATTTGAAAACAGAGTAGATTATGAAGTTGTCTTGACTTTCACCCACAGAAATGTAAATGCATGTAAATACAATGTGATTTGCAATAAAGCCCTTTCTTGTCTTTGCCTATTTGACATTTAAAGTAGCCGAGTTCAATTTAATTTTCTCATTATGTCTTGGCAAAATATTGGTATTTAAAAGTCCAAGCCAGTGCAGAGTTAACCTCGTCTGATTGCTTCGTGTGAGCAGCCAGTGTCCCGTATTAGAGCTGGACTTTACCAATCACCAGTAGTAATGAAATCAGTCCTTAATACATTTCACAATTTCAGCTCATGTACAGTCTAAATAACAGAGATCCATGAGCGCAGACATCCCATTTGAATCAATTTCAGTTCAAAATGTCACAGCCATACATAATCATAAGAGTGACCTCAGAGTGAAGGCGGGGAAAAAAACGTTATGAATCTCCATTTTGGACGAAGTTAGTATTTTCATTTTTCCGACTCTAATGGCAGTGTGAGACGGCTCATTGGCATTTGCTGTCCGAGAGAATGAATGCAGATTTTGTTATAGGACAGAAACACACATGCGCTTTTGATCATTCTGTGAAAAAAGATAATTTATTCAGTTAACTGTCACCTGTCAGTGTAATGGAGATTTGCCTGCGACTGACCACCCAGATGGTGCGTCTGCCTGGGGTCCCGGGGGTATACTGCTCACCGCTGCTGCTGCCAGAAAGACCAAATTTAAATAGATGCTGTTTTAAAATACTATATGCACATGTCTTATTACTGCAAAATATGTCTGCAGCACAGTAGCGGTGGCTCCTGGGTACAGATGATTTCTGCATACATACAAACTAGTTTATTAAATCTTTATATTCAAATTCTCAAAAACTCTAATAAAAACATTCATATACAGTGTAAAACATATTTATCATTTTAATAAGTCCCTATAGCTCATATATTAAAGTTGCAAAAGAAAAGTTGCAAATTAACTTGTTGAAGTTCTCAACTCTTGATTTCACAAACGCTAATAATAACGGAAAAGGGTAATAAAGACAGAACATGGCAAAAGAACATAAGGTAACACTAGTTATACTTTTATGTAAATCCAAATTTGGTGGCAAAATCTAAAAATGTTTGTACATTATAAAAAGTGATAATGTCAAAAAACAAATGACTTGAAAGAAATAATAAATATGGTAAGAGGATTTAGGTTGAATGCTCCATAGTATTGCATAAGAAGGGGAGTCACAATATCAAATTTTACAACAGTTTACCAGTTATTTGCAATTACTGACACAATAACAGAACAACAAAGAAATCCTTTAAAATATATAGATTATGTCTGTCTAATACGCTCCCATGTTGATGTAAATGTGTGATGATGTAAAGTTAATGTGGGAAAAAAAAACACTTCACAATCAGCTTCACTTTTTTGGACTGTATACTTCTTATATACTAAATTTTATGTATTACTTTTTTCTTACTTAATCACATGATTCTGGATTAACTGAATACTGTTTACATCCTTACTCATAAATTCCAGTTATGATCTAATAATAGACATTCCTGCATTTATTTAAGAACACTTCCCAAATCATTGTGATCATACCATGTTATCCAGACCAAATGAAATAAACCAGTACAGAGTGAAGGCAACAGTGGTGTTTACTTTGATTTGAACGCATTGCACAAACCATACTTTGGAGTTCTTTGGCAGTCGCATGAGTTGTATACATTGCAGCACAACTTCAATATTAACACACAATCAAGGTTTATCTAAACATGTCACAGAGCCAACTCCTGGGCTGCCTGATTTGCACTTTCTTCCATCTTCCCTTGACTTTCTGTCTTCATTTTTCCCCACTTCCTTTCCTCCCTTTCCTCCCTCTCTAATTTACCTCAGTGACAGATCTGCGCGCCGCCTCTGATAATAAGATATTCCCACCAGCCTGCGAGTGCCGCTCCCTCCGCATCCATCACCTCTCCCAACTCACATTACTGCCCTTTACAAGCACCGGGATGTTTTTCTCCTTAATTGTAGCCGTACACATACCTCACCCCCCAGTCATAATAAATGGTCTTGTCCTCCATTACGGCCATTAGGGAAGTCACACAGAGAGTAGCATGCCGCCCACTGTGAGGCTGGTTTGTTTGGCACGCTGTTGTAGAAGTGCAACTGTATGTCCCTGCTATCAAAAAACATGTGTTAAGGGAGTGACAGTATCTTAACTACCGTAGGGACACCACTAGACAATGTCCACTAGTACTCTCACATACAGTGTCTCACTACTTCTTCAAAACAAAGTAGTAAATAAAAATACTACTGGCCAGACTGTTGAAGGCAAAGGGAATAGCCAAATCTCCAGGGGTTGAGCAACATTATTTGTAATGTCTGCTACCAGATGTCTCAGATTGAAAGCCCCTGTTCAACGGTGAAGTACCATGTGCAGTCAGAAGATGGCAGTGTGCTCCTGTTACATTGCACGCAGGTTCTACTACAAGAAAACTGGAGTATTTTTTGTGGAGAAAAGGGTTTTTGAATAAGGTGAATGAAAAGGTAGAATGAGTGAATGACTGACCACCTGGAATGTGTAGCTCATTATAAAAAGATGCTCTGGATGAGTTATGTATTAAAAACACTGAACTAATGCTGGCTTTACAAAAAAAACAACTTACTATAAATATTTTTGTTGTTCAATAAAATACAATTGATTGATAAAATTTTATGAATGAAAGTCAGTAGGACTCATTGTACAGAGTAGTAGTTGTAGTACGATGAGTTCATTCCCTTGTATTGCAGCAGATTTCTAGACGGAGCAGTTGTCGCTGTGGATGTGATAAGCGGATGATGTCATCGTTTCTGGTCAAGAGCAAACAGGTGCAGGCTGAGGAGGAGCGCTCCCTCACTATCATGGTGCACTTACTGTTCATTGCTCTTACTTCAGTCAAACAGCCTTTCAGCCTCGTGTTGGTGCTAATCAACTGTCATTTTCTGCTTAGCTACATGGCTGGCTTTGATGATGCAGGCCCTGGTGCTGTGTAGTTGATTTGCTGTTTATAATGACCTGAGGATGAAAAGAAAGAATTGTGAGTCACTTTTCTGGTGCATGTATACAAGACCTATACTGCAAAGTGAAGAATTTGTATCTATATGTCATCATTTTCAGTGAGGAAAAAACATGTGTTTACAATAAATAAATTACTAAATAATAAATCAAAAGGTCTGCAAAAAGACTCCAAATATAATTTTTTCAACTAGAGAATGTCAACAGTACCCATCCAAAAAACAAAACTCACTGCTGACTCACCACAAAGGCCTAAAGTATCTAAACGTCTGTGAATTCATTTCTTATAGTTCAATAAAGATATAGGTCTAGTTTTTTATTTGATCATTCTGACTTATGTAGATGTAATCACATTTGTATAAGGCACAATTATCTACCTTTTTCAAAGCCACAAATTCTTTAATCAGAAAGTGCAGTTTATTAGAAATGCTGTCTCAAAACAAAAAATGGTGTTGAATTCAATTCCAGGACCACCCTGTGCACTGGTTCCCCTTACCTCCCCAAACATGTTCCATGGGTCTCCATTGGGACAGAATTCTTCCAGAAATTATTTGATAAATCTCAGCGGCACGTTGCCGGTTAAATAAGGGTTAAATAGTTCACTAAAGGACATATGTTTCTACTTGCTGTAACAGCTGTACCTACTACCAACACTTTGCGACACATCTGCACATTTTAACCTCATCACCATAAGATATGTTCATATTTTATGGTTACTTAAAGATCCAAAGGATCAGAGCAAGCAAAGTTTACAAGCAATCCTAGAATAAATCAGGATTGTTGTTTTTAATTGACCACATAAGAGAAAAAAGAAAAACATCAACTAACACAACCCATGTGTGTTGGCTGAGACTGCATGCATTATGAACAAATCTGAAAAGAAGAAACTTGAACACATGTAAAACATTTTCGATGTAAAAGGCTGTCTGGAAGTTCTGTGAAACTTCAACTTGAAATGAGAGCACAGTGTTTTAAGCCCTTTCCCAACTTTTCCTGTCTGTCTCTAAAGTCTGAGTCCTGTTTTGTCCTTGTCCCCATTTTCTCAGCACCACACGCCCATTTCTCCACAGATTGATTTCACGTGGAACATGGAGACATTTCATCTCCTTTTTCTGCACTGCGCTGTCATGTCTGTCACTATATGCGCCTGATACCAACAGCCCAATTTACAGATGGTGACACGAGAAACGGACAAGGAAATCATTACAGACACATTCATAAATATCGGCTGCTCTGTTTCTTTTAATGGTCAGGAGTCAGAAGTTTAAGGTATGGGAGTCCTGGAGCTAAAAGACTCAAGGATAGATCAATGTCAGTCGTCAGGGGGAATGAAAGCCACTCTGCTGGAAAAAGGGGCGAACCAGGAAGGAGCTTGAGGCGCTGAAAAGTCATATCATAGAGTCGTCAGGGTGGGCTGTGGTGGTTTCAAATCATGAATTCTTTAATGTACTAAGTCCAAATGGTCCCTTGTGCCCCACAGTGCCTTGCCTGGCAGTCTGAAAATAATTGAGGACTTGAGCGTTGAAAAGGGGGGAGAGGGGGGTGAGGATACGAGACGGGACAGGTTGAGCTATGAAAGAATGAATAAATGACAGAATGAGTGAGATGGAGATGCTCGGTCTTTACAAAAATTACCTTACCTTTACACTGCGATTCTCAAGGGGTGAGGGAGCCGTGGTCCTAGTGTGCCCCCCTGTACCTGTCTCACTCACTTTTGATAAAGCTGTGGCAAAAAGGCAGAAGGTGGAGGGTATAATCTAGTGGTGTTTCAGGGAATGGATCTCCAAGGAATACTTCTTTCATCTGAGGTCATTAATCGCAACGTCCAATCACCTCGCTCATAGATCAATAGAGCGGCACCGTGCTAAAAATGAAAGAGATGCTGAAGTATAAAACATGTGGTATATGTTCCCCCTCAGCAAGTTTACAGCCGGCTGGGTCAGTGAGCGGTGCCGTGTGGCCGTTTCAGATCATTATGAATGAGCTGATCCAGGAGTTTGCCTTCTATGGGCTATGATTAAGGTCTCAAAAGTGCTTGCATGTTATTTTAGGCTCAAATTGTTTAAGTTTTTGTATGCTTTGCCTTTACATTTGTTTCAGAGGTGTGGATGAGAAGCTATGGTGCCTTTTAATTTAATAACGTGTTCTGTAAAAGTTGGGTTCTAAACCAAGGTTAAAAACATTGCTATGGGAAGCGAATTCAGTAACGGTGGTATGTTTGGGAACCTTGATAATTGCCTTCCCTGGTTTCTCAGTCCAGTGAGTAGCAGCCAGTAACACTCTAAGCTGGTTGGGTGTTCATTAGAAGTCCTTATTCAGTAGTTAGAAGGGATATGAGTTTTCAGCCAGCCCATTAAAGGCCAAATGTCACCAATTTAACTGTGTGCGAGGCTCATAAAAGAAGTCATGCATGGTACTGATGTTCAGTACCTTTCCATTCTTTCTAACGAGCTGCACACACACAACTGCAGCAGCGGATGGGATACCTCGCCCCACAATGGATGGATAATGAGCACGCCCATTTCCTTATACTCGTGCTGTGTATCTGTAGGTTTAAGATTAGGGACTGCTCCAGTTTGGGAGACTCCTCCATAGGGTCGTTATTGTTACTACTTTTAGTGACCAATGGTGAAAGAGGGACTTTAACCTGAGTAAGTGGGGCAATAGTCTAACAAGCTCTAGTTAAAGTAATGGGCCAGGAAGAGGGATTTGTGTAATATAATCCAATATATACTTGATGCTAAAAATACTGTAAAGTGCAAAATAGATCTGTGAGTTCATGAACAAATCATTGCAACTGTAGTGGCTGTTTCTACAGTGGGCCTAAGGTTACCCAGCATACTGGGCAACAGCATAGACTCACAGACAGAGTGAAGAGGGCATGATCCGCAAATAAATTTAAGACAAAGTTCTGGAAAGAACTTTTTATGCTTGTTTGGACAATTATTATATAACTCTGAGCCAGGATTAATATTATAAAAAGATATTTGCATGGGAAATAAGCACTGTGTAATACTATATTTGTAGGATTTGGCACTTGTTTGTTTCATATGTTTGTTCTTTTTTGTGATTGATAAATATTTACATTTTTTTATACAAATATTAAACATTTCTGCCTGCAGTCACCCAGAGCCATGGGACTCCTTGTATTGTACTTGTACTTGTAATATCACTATTTTGTATGTCAACATATTACTGGTCTTATATCAGCAATTTTACCTGGAGTCAGTTTTGCATTGTGCCTTGCTTTTCATAAAACCAATGTAAATGCTATTTCTTCAATTGTCCCACCCACGGTTGGTGTCCCGAGTCTCATTGTGGATCTTGTCCATATAGATCCCCATGTGGTTTATGTCCCAAGTAGCAGCTGGAAGCTCTCTTCATATCCTGGATTATCCTCTTTCATTTTCTCTTTAAGAGAGGTTTCCAGAGTGTCATATATTTCACAGATTGTAAAAACTCCCTGAGGCAAATGGGTGGTTTGTAATTTCAGTCTATATAAATAAAACTGACTTGACTTGATACCCAATTGACATCTTCCTCAGCACCTTTAAAGCAGAACATACAGTGTGCAGAATTGTTGCAGGCTTAAATTGTGAAATACCAGTTTGAAATTGTTTTGAGAATGCGACAACAACATCAAGCTAAAAGACTTCATGTGTTCAGCATGAAGGAACAAATAACCCACATCAGCAGGCCTCTCGACAGACCCACAAGGGGCCGCGGGAGTGAGTGCGATTGGGTTATTCCAAAGATGAATGTGCCTCGCAGCTTTTGGGCACACAACACAAAACCAGTGAAAGGGAACATCGGCATCATTTGATGAGGCATTCCAAATGTCCCTGGGGAACTGGATGGCTGAGGGCTAAATGACAAATATATGTTGTTGGTAGTGGGGAGAGTTTCTGCTGGCTGCCCTAAGGTGCTCTGTGGCTGGCAGCGCTTTTCCATTTGTCCTTGAAGATGTTGGCTGGGAATGTTGTCATCTGCTTGGGTTAGTTTGAGAACAGTACCTACGCTGGATTGGGCTCGGTTCTGGTCAAGGGACTCACATTCACACCATCTTTATTTATTGCTATCCCTTCTTGCCTTATTAGTTTTTATCCGTCTCTTTGGGGTTACATCAAGTCTTCAGTCATATACCATTGTGGAGTAATTACACATGGCCCTGACAGACAGAGACACATACAACAAATCCCACCTATTTCAGGATATGGTAGAAACAAAACACTGTATAACACTGCAATGTTACAGAACAAACGAGTTAAATGTTAAAGCTTAATTACCAAAGACACATATCAAACTAAATATTAAACTGACCCTGACAGATATTAATCATTAAGTAAGCCAAAACCCTTATCCATCTTGATAGTAAATGTAATTTTCATGAAACGCTTTCAGCATAATGCATCCTATACCGTCCCATACAGCGTAAATGGAGATGAATTATTCCTCAAACTTCTTAGCACACTTTCTTTGTCTAAGTATCATCCTAAATTATTGAATTAAATCTAAAAGAATTAAATTTTTTCTCCAACATGGATTATCTATGTATACGCCTAAAGACAAAACAGCAGCACAATAAGTATGAGACAGTGAAGAGATTGAGTTTTGAATATTTACAGTGAGTTAATGACATTTCCATTCTGTGAGCTTGTCAGAAATAACAAAGGGCCCACGTTTACCCTCCGCATCTGCTTAAGTCTCTTTTGCTCCCTCCTCGTGCCCCAAGTGGCTCAGAAATCCTACTTTATAGTGGAGAGGTGTCAGAATTTTAAACAGGACTCCCTCTTTATCCCCCTGCTTCCCTGAGCTCTTTCCCTCTAATTCCTGGAAGACTAGGCCGTGGCTGCCTTTTAACCCTCACCTGCTCCTCTGCTAGAATAATGTTGCCTCCTCTATCCTCTCCATAGGGGAAGCTGCAGATAGTATGGGGAGAAGTGGGTTTCCAGACAGCAGAGAAAGATAGGGTTAAGATCAGGAAGGAGAGGTTGCGAGGGTTTTGTGAGATGAAGACAGCGGGTTAGAGATAGAAAAAAAAGATGAAAAATGAAGAATACTGTCAGGCAGAGAAAGACAGGACCGACGGAGAGGCAGGAGTTGCGTTATTCTCCAGTGGGACCCGGCCAGCCATTCATCATGGACGCTACATTTTTTTTCCAATACCTTGTCAAACAAAACTGATGACAAAGCACTGGCCACATACTAGGTAACTTTCCCGCTGGTGACCTGGAACAACTTCAGACAAAGCTAAAAAGGTGATAATACTGTATGGTGTAAAAGGTTTTTGGTAATGTACTGACCTGCAAGCTACTGTTAAAGGTGCATTGTGTCATTTTTCTGGTGGAAGGTTCGCCACATGCTTTTCTCTATGTAACTATGGTATTAAACCTTTCAATTATCATGGAGACCAAACCAGGCCAAGTTACAGGTCAGATCTGTGGAGTGGCAACCTTGTCGGAATGTGAGAATGCCTCTTTTTCAAACTGTTTTTCAGCAATAAAGCCACCTGTAATTAAACAAATGTAAGGTAGATATGTTTAATGCCATACTGTGGAACATTCCAAGCAGAGCAATGACATTTCCACAGAAACAAAATGGTGGCGGACCCCCAATCGAAAAGTTACACAGTGCACCTTTAAATGAGTTAACATAATCTGTATTTATTTCTATATACATTTTTGAATGTAGTACAAATAGTAAGTAGTGGTAACCTAAAGTAAAAGTTGTTTGTACTGCAATATGCATCTGCAATATAAGTTTTCTTTTAGATTATATCATGGTTATACTGGGAACCCAAATCATGCACCATAAATCCTGCAGCTAAGGTAGTCCTAACCAAGCCTAGCAACAAGATCACAGAGATAGGTCCCCAAGCACTGTACGGCTCACTGCTCCTGAGGAAATACCCCAGCGGCACTGAAGGATGGGTCAAATGCAAAGGATAAATTTCTCTATGGGGACAATCAAGTGTACCTTAACCTTAACTTCTAATATATCTAAAATCATTCAGAGAGATTTACTGTTAATTAACTAAAAACACGTAAACAACCAGTTTAGTATGATAAATTATTCCCAACAATTTATTCCAAAGTAAACTCTTACTCTTACACCTTTGGCAATAATAAATCAAGTTTTTGTCTTGTCACAGTAAACCAAATAAATGTGCATAAGTTTCCATACGAAACCCCTATAAATGAAATTCTGCTCAATGAGTAATTGCCTTCAATTCGCTCCCCTTTGAGTCAATCTCATGTGTGAAGTCAGCGCTGTTAATTAGACCTGTTTTTATGTTCACGGAACCAGCTGAGCCTGCCTCTTTTTCCCCGTTCTCCCCCTCTTTCTCTCTCTACCATTTGTACTTAATTACTGAGGGACTGCTGTCTGCACCACTGAGGCATAACAAAGAGATGTAATGCCATTAGCAAGCAAAAAAAAAAGAAAAAAGTTCACGCCTAAAGACACTGGAGCTGCTAAAATCAAGTTTTACACAAAATTGTAATTATTGTAAATTATTATAATCTAGGCCATCTTCATCTTGGTTTCATTGTCTATTATTAACATTATAAAACATGTAATATGCTTCTGCTTTCTGTGTGACTTCCACTATCTAGGGATACCAGAGCAAATCCTTTGACATAAATACCCAACAGACCCCTTCATTTATCAGGGCATTGCACTGGTACTATAAGTAAACTAGCCACTTATTTCTACTTTAAATTAGGGATTTAACAATTGTGGGCTATGACAACATATTGAGTTACAAGCTCTTTGACAGCAACAGCATAAATAAATACATAAAATAGAGGGAACATAGACCATGAGTCCTTGCCTCATTTCCATGAAGAAATAACTGTTACTAAGCACTTTTATATCTTAAATTATTGGATTATGATTTGTAACCAAGACTTGACAAAGCATTTTAAAAGGAAAAAAATCTCTTCTGTAACCCTCTCCAAAATATTGTAATAAATACTGTACCAAAAAAATTTGTATTGTGATAATGCTGTACTGTGTTACATTCCTACTTTCAAAAGAATATAGAAATCATTTAAGATAGTTAACATTGTCATGACAGAAAATTAGAGGAGCACTACAAAGAAGTAGTTATGTTTCGAAGTTTTGCAGTTGTGGAGTGTGCTCACTCCAGCCTGTATATATGTAAATGAGGTATTTAGTTGTGGTATACCTGATACATTTGTTTAATTAATACGAGTGAACCCAGTGTTTTCATTATTACCATGAGTGAAAAGTGTAAAAAGCGAGGCATTGACATAAGGTGCACTTTGACACCTACTGGGTGTTGAAAATTGGATTCACACCGCAGTGGGTCGGTTCATGTGTTGTTCAAAGAGCACTGAGCTTCTATATTGAGTGGTTAAATAAAAGCAGCCGCACACACTGAGTGGCCCTCCCGCATGTCCGCACCAGCTGAGAATTTTACAGGTTTTGACACTTTTGATTGCATTTGACATGGCAGAAGACCACAGGACACGTAACATGGAAATTATCCATTGATTACAGACCCATGTTCCGGCTTTTTATATGTCCTCAATTGAATCAGTCCAGACTGTGCTATGCTCGGCAATACTAGCTGTTATGAGAGACTTGGTAATTTAATGCAGCCATAACAGCCTCAACAGCAAAAAGCAAAGGCAATCATGGGTGAGCACCGTATATTTGGCTCACTCAGTTCCCAGAGGTCTATGGCGAAAGCTAGATTTTGTTGATTACAGTAATTGCATTGATTTTGAAAAGATGTGAGTTTCCTTTATTATATTTAGCAGCCTCAGATGTGCTTAAATGGATTTAAAGGGAGAACAATTGAAGCAGACACGTGTCATAATTACACATTACAGGATTAGATGTGATATGTGATATATAGAGCAATAAGCTACCATCAACTAAACATCGAACCTTTGGGCACCATTGTTTTACAGTTAGAACATAACTTTGAAATGTATATGAAAAAGCAATTTATCATATAAAAAGTTGGACAAGTCCTTGGCCTGTCACAATAATTACAATATTGACTTATTGTTTAATAAATGAAAGACTGAGCAATAATTTGGATGCAACTTATTTTTCAGTACATTTTTGCATTAGATGGTCAAAAAGTGGACTCACCACCTGCAGAGGGGTTCATAGGGGGGGTCAGGTGCTATGAGTATTGGGCAGCACGCTGCCCCCCGCGACCCAGCCGGATTAAGCGGGAGAAGATGGATGGATGGATGGTCAAAAAGTGATGTCTTTTTAATATTACTGTAAATTTAGAACAGGCTTTACAGGAACTGGTGCAATAAAGTGGTTTCATACTCTTTTTTATCTTGATATTTTGTGTAGCAAGATATCACACTTCAAAATTTGCCATTGTGACAGGCTAACGTGTCCTTCATTAAAAAAGTCATTATTTTTCCATCAAAGCATAAACTACTATAGCATGTGTTTGCTTCCATAAAATGTCATTTGGAGTCCATGTTAAGTGTCTGAACATACACAGTAGTTAAACCCTATGAATCTGGACAGAGGTTGGATTGCTCCTTTTCTGGGATATTCGGGGCGAGAGCCAAAAGCCACATGGCAAGGAAGCACACAAGGCACCAGATTAGCACTCAGCACTGGAGAACGTCCAAGAAGAGAAGGTCACCTCAAGCTAAAGTGTGTTTAGAGATCAAGTCCACCTCTGTGTTATAAACAGTAAATCTGAATTAGCTCACTTCCTCAACCAATTACTGTCTGCATAATCTCATTAAGGAGAAGCCATGCCATTTATTGCAAAATTAAGCATTCTCCAAGTCAATACTAATCCATCTCATTCACAGTATAAAATATACAAATTTTATACTGAGCAGGACCAATGTCTAGGGTTTGCTTCTTTATTCTTGACTTTTAGCTCCACTTTGGTAGAGATTAACCCCTGAAGACCTAAGTGGAATTTTAGTACATTTTTCCTCGCCTGGATTTTTTTCTTAATTTTGCTTTTAAAACTGCCCCTTTTACCCTATAATGAAGTGGTATACATCCTTTATTCAGTACAGCCTGTTACTTCACAATCTGCATGCTGTAGGTGTGTCATGCGGCTGTAATAAAAGCTATAGGACCAGAAATAGAGATTTAAAAAAAAAATACAGAACATAAAATCCACAGTCTTTTATACAAAACACACAGCAAACATGTATAAACAACTTTTTGGACATACAAAATGCTTAATTTAGGGCCTCAGCTACACAAATGCAAAATATCAAGTCTGTAAGTAAATTAAAAATATCCTTATTACCCTAAAAACAAAAAAAAAGTGCAATCGCTCCATTACTTTTCTGGTGCCAGTCATGGAAACAGCTCCTGTCAGGTCCAGGGCCAGAGCATAGAACAGAGCCAAATCACTTGTAATGCATTTTCAGGGCGTTTATTATTTGTATTTGTATTTGAGTGAAATAAACCTTTCAAATAAAAATAGCAAGGGATGCGCAATTACGCAGACAAAGAAGCATAATTTGCCAATTATGTGAGAATTAACTCCACTCTTAGAGCATCTTTTTCAATCGCTATAAGCAAACACAGGCGAGAGGAGTTGACCATCTTGAGTCACTTCACTTTTTGGCAAAGTTTTGGCCAATCAAAATGGATGGAGCGCATGAGTTTGGCATAAAACAAAGTTCCTATTGGACACTCGTTTTGCGCAAGTCATCATGTGGCGTGTGTGACGTAGGATAATGGCGCAGATATGTACGGAAACCGCTATGTCTGCTTTCAGAGGAAAAAAAAGTACGTTTCCCACTTTTATGGTTAGAAAGTTATGCGCAGTTATATAAAACATATTCCTCGGTATCGTATAGGATACCGTAGGTCTTCGAGGGTTAAGATGTTATTTAACAGATAGCCAATTCAAACTTACAAGATATATTATTTAAAACAAACAACAAACTGTAATTTCAGGTATGTCTATAGACATCTATATCTATAGACCAGTGATTTAAAAACTTTTCAAACTATGTACTGTCTTAGAAAATATTTGGCTTTCTGATTATAATCAAATCTAAACCAGGTTTAAAACAGGACTACAGGTTGAAATAAAAGCTAAACTCTGGACTAATGTGTAGTACTACTGATTTGTACACATGAAGGGTTAGTGTGACCATGAATTGTACCATCGATCCAGGTGGACTGTTTCCTCATTTACCAGGAGCTGAAACAGCAACTCAGGCTTTCCCCAAATTGAAATATGGTACTCTTCCAATCATAGCCCCACCTTAACAACTATACTAACACACTACTTAAAATGCACTACTCTCAATAGGACTGCTGTGTGACAAAGTATTCTAATGAAAACTATTAATCAAAACTAACTCAAGCTCATGTTGGATAGGAAAAGTAAAGCCTGTCCAGAGCCGGTCTTGTCTCCAGTAGATACAGATAGTGCAGCAGAGAGATACACAACTCTATTTCCTCCCAGTGAAAAAGAGCAGGTGAACTGCTCCAGGCGCTGGATGGGAAAACCTGCCTGGCACACTTTGTGGAAACAGTTCAAATGGTGCTTACCCGGAGCCAAACCCACAGGAACAAGAAGACACTGGAGACATGATGTATGCCTAACAGACTGGGAGCACCTCAGGATCTGCTCAGAGGAGATGTGGGTGAAAGAAACGTCCGCCAGACCACAACAGTAAAGATAAATGTCTCCAGCACTGGGAGATTGGAAAATGGACAGATGGACTCTGCTTGAGATGTAACAAGACCAAACAAATGATTTCAGATTCAATTGAAAAAAAAAAGAAATCTTTGAAAAACCTTTCTACAAACACACTCAAACCAAAGTCTGCTGTATTTTATATATTCAGCAAATAAATAAATAAAATCTAAATCTGCAATTTTGTTGCAATATATTGATATTGATAGCTGTTGATAAGGCTCACAGTACATTGTGTACAATAAGAATGTGAGCTGCAATAAAATGACAATACAGAACGTTATAAGTCTTTATTAAAGAACAAATATCATGCTAAATCAACTTTTTCAGCTTTTTGCTAGTGTTTCCTGAGTATTTAAGGTCTGTAATGAATTTTGAACCATATAGACAAAGACAACAAAGACAACAAAGATATGTTTATATCTTTTTAGACACATTTCATTTCTGGTCTAGATAAGCGATATTTGTTTTCTCCAGTCCGTTACATTTTCTCTATCTGTTATGTCACTGAATTTCAGGGGAAATCTCCTTAAAAGGTGATGCAAGTTCAATAACTTCGTCCTAATTGCTCTCCGAGTCCGCCATCTTGTTTTTGGTTTTAAGTTCAAGCGCAACATGATGAAGAAAGTGCGCACTGATAAAGCTACATGTTCTGTTGTTGGTTGTATTAACCAACATATATCATTACACCGACCTCCAGCCACAGAACCGCTGAGAACTACTTGGATTACTTTTATTTTTCAGGGAAATGCACCTATGAGTGTGTCAAAGATGCTTTTTTGTAAGTTCTAACTACCTCACAGACGAATGCTTCACAAACCTGCGCCAGTAAAGTGAAGGATTTGCTGACAGGCTCCTTTTAACAGAGAGATCAGTTCCTTCTACCCATCCAACTGATACAGTTAGAAAAGTTGATATGACGTTGCGGTTTGTGTGGCGTTTGTTACTCCAGCAATAATGTTGTTTGTATATCAAGCTGCTTAAAGTCACTTGTGTGCCTTTTGTGTTCATTACGCAACTGATAACTGCCCCTTTTGTTTTACCATTTCGTTATCGTCCACCTAAAAGTGCTATAAGGTTAGTTCGCTGTAGCTTCTAGCAAACTAGACTAGTCGCTTGTTTACAGGATGTGCACAGGCTGCTAGTTGGTCACAGAGGTGGATTTGGGTGGTATGTGACTGTGAGTCTTTTCAAACTAGTTTTATGTGTAACGTTATTTTCCAACCAGTGCCAAGAATGAGCACTGTGGTCTTTAGGAGCCTGCCCAGTTATCGCAAGAAAACATCCGATGCATTTTCAATGGAGGCGCCGCTAACATGAGGAGAAGCTACACAAACATGTAAATATTCCTAATAGAGTGTATTTGCAAATGACAACCAAGCGACCACATGTGAGTTGGAAGAAAACATCAGCTACTGTGTCAAATATTTAGCTCAAATACTTTATTCAGCTCGGCATTGTGTTTAGCGTCTAGTAACATTGGCACAAACAGGCATTCGGTTTATTCCTTGGTTTTGGTCACAATGAAAAAGTAAATAATATTCAATATAGTGGATAACAAACACATCTTAGTTTAAAATAGAATACCTAATGGCTACTCGCTTACGGATTATATATTGTACAATTAACATGTCATTGTTGTTTAGGGGACTTTCACTGCACACCAGCCATCGTTTGATACAGCAGGCTACCAGACAGAAATAACACTGTGCACAACTGGGACACAGCTCTCTATCAAAACCCTCCAGTCTCATTTCAGGAGTATAGGGATGTAAACATTTATAATATATGCAGATATTATAAAGAGGTAAAGAGGTTCATGGTAGCCTGTGTTTTTTATGTGAGTTTAGAGTATAGACCCTGGGCTGAAAGAACTGTAAGGTAATATCAATGTTTCTTTGCTTTTCTTTTTTTACATAGGCATTCAGATAACCTCGAAATGCACTGATCTTGGTGTTAGTGCGTCCACTATTGGCTTTGTGTTACAAAATCAACTGGAGAGCTCATGTACATGATGTTCTACCCTAAAGTATAACAAAAGTGAAGGCATCACAAGGCCCATCAAAACTGAAGCTACCTTTATTAATGGTAATTACTGCCAAAAATTACCATCACAGACTATACAGTATTCTGCCATATCTACGGTATTGTAATGACAGCTCTGCAAAACAATGACTAGCACTAGTTACAACTTATAAAGTGGTAATAAAAAATCTCTGTACCATAAATCAAATTTACTTCTATAATACTGACTGAGTAACAAAAATGTATATGCAAACGCACATACATTTTCAATAAACAGGAAATAGTTAAAGATGATTGTCCATTATTGCAGATTATATTGACGACATCCTGGAGCTGATCTGCAAAGAGGAGTTTTCAGACCCAGCTCCATTTGTCCAAGAGATGCTACAGATTCCCAGTCCACCTCCACTGTCCACTCAGCCCCAACGTCCAGACAGGCAACTGTTGTCTCTGTTTTTGTATCCTGCTTTAATCCAGCGCCAGTCTAAAGCCCACATACTGCCCCTCTTCATCTGGGAACTCTTGGCGTATTCAGAGGACAACACAAAACAACAGAACCACGCAAATTATCCGACACAGCCATCCCCAGCATCATGACACAAAACATCTGTAGGCACAATACCTATAATCACTGAAGCACATATAGAACTGATTAGACAGCATGCAATAATTATTCATTTATTCTATCTATTTATGTTTGTGTTTTTGCAGTTGTTTCTTGGGTGTGCTTGCAGTGAAACAGAAGTGAAAAAGAAAAAGTTATGCACTACACAATAACTTATTTGTTTGTGTTTTTAGTAATTTCTTCCTAGACTTGCACTTGTAGATTAAAAGTAAATATAAAGAGAAATATATACAGTGTGCAATACTTATAGTTACTCTATTTATTTGTGTTTTTATTGGGTGTGCTTACAGTGAGACAGTGAGACAGTTATACTGTGTGCAATACTCCTGGATGGTCTACCATGCATGTGGGTTGGCTGGGGACTTCTTCCATTCCTGGTATCACCTACCAAATATATTATCAACATAAGTGTGCATAACATAGAGTAGTTAAAAACAAGTTTTTGTAAACCAAGCGTACCTTTAGGGTTTCTTGACAGCCACTATTTTCCACCTAAAGATAATCGTGCACACCGTCTTACTTGCAAAATATGAAATTTATTAGGTTTACACATTCAGTATGCATTTGTAAACAAACTATGTATACAGACATCTTTTACAGTTTTATATATCACTTTTGATTAAACAGTATAATATAAACAAGCAAACTATATTATTGCTCAATTAATTTCTCAAACATTGGCTCGAAAAAGTATGGACAAACTTCGCTGAATAGTTCATTTCATTTGCAATAACATGTATTATCCTTACATCGCTCGTTGATGCACTAAGCTATATCAAACACTGAGCAGTATTTTAAAAGTAATCCATTTATTTCGAGCTGGCTAAAAATTAACCTTTGTTAGTATATAATTACAGGTTAACCGACTAATCATTGAGAAGCGTTCATTCCAAAGGTTCGTCTTGTTCAACGTCTTTGTGCTTCAGGTCAGATCATGGTTCAAACATGTAGGGTTGGACGGTAAACTCTTCTGATTGTGCCATTTTTAATCCATAGTTAAAAAGTAATTTCAGCAAAATTTCCACACCATTCCGTTATCTAGTGGACTATGAAACATTCCCAGCTCCCACCTTACTGGTATACTAGGTTATTAAATTTTGCCTAAACCTGCTCATAAGGCCCTTAGGATAAGCAGACAAACACCCACAGTCACTTTGAAAAGGGATGATTGATGAGGTTCAAAAAGACAACTCTCTGAGTAAGCATAGTATTGACTTGACTATCTTTGTATTTTTAAAAGATATTTCCTTTCTCACCTTGTCCAATTGTAATTTGAGTTTGTTGGATCCTGCAGAGATAGCTCAAGAGCATGGAGCCAATCCACCCTTTCCAATGCAATCAGAGGTAAAAAAAAAAAAAAAACAGGCCTGTGCACTGCTGGTCCTGGACGAGCAGACTTTGGAGCCCACTTCTGACACGCCAAAATATTTGCTCGCGAGTGAAATGGGCGCACTGTAGAGCCATGACTCTGTGTAATACTCTTGCGAAACACTCTGTGTAATACTGTGGCAAAACACTCTGCGAAACACTCTGTGTAACACTCTTGAAAAACACTCAGTGGAATACTCTTGCAAAACACTCTGCGTAACACTCTTGCAAAACACTATATAATACTCTTGCAATACACTGTGTAGTACTCTTGCAATACACTGTGTAGTACTCCTGCGAAACACTCTTGTGAAACACACTGTGTAATACTCTGTCCTTGGCTCTGTGCTCAAGACAATGTTTTCATCGTTGGTGTTGTAGTCAGACATGTTGTCGTTAACTTTCCGGGCAGTGAACACAGTGAAACAGGAGCGGCTGTCACCTGGCGCCAGCACGCAGTGATACAAACGGAGAGAAAATAGTGCAAAGCGATTATGAGGTCTGACTTTTTTGTGGTTCACCGTTTTGTGATGCAAGTGTATCACATATTGTTTTGAGAAGAAAAAGTTTTATTTTCGTGACCCCAGCCAACTTGCTGAACGACTTTCGTCACCATCAAAACCGGGCAAGAACTCGGCTCAGCGGACGCGGTCGGGGGTTAAGTCAGTGTTGATGCACAACACTGCTGACAGGGATGCCATACAGATTCATGTCAGAAACCCCAAACTATCCTTTTAACCATTTTGCTCAAAGCATAGGGTAACTGTATGACAAAGGTGCTAGCTAACGTTATTTGACAAGCAAAGAAATATGTTCTTTCTGTTCCAAAAAAAGATCGACTTGCCTCGAAGTTGGAGGATAGGATTGTCAGATATGGTGGAGTGTGTTTCAAGACCCCCGCCCCCCTCAAAAAATCTTTGGTTCTATCCAATGAGTAAACCAATTGACAAAGAAAAAGGCAATTGTATCTAAAAAGTGACAAGTTTGCAGTTGCAATACTTGCAAGTACGTGTCATGTCTGGAAATGAACATTTTATAAAATGTTGTAAATGACCATGCCATCACTGTCTGACAGAGATGATGAGGAGTGATGAAGATGGGGCTGTGGCAGCGCCCATAACGCCACTCTTGCATACAAGCCCTACTCTGTGGACAGGTGTGTGTCTCTCCTCCAAACTGCTGAAGAGCTCTTCTGAATGGCCAAATGTTCTTTCTTAAGAAAGCAGCGGATCTGCCTTCATTCACACAGGACGGCTCTTCTGAGTACAAGCTCCATACTAACAGTCCCTGTCCAATGTTACCTGTTTGTTAGAGTGATAGACCGAGAGACTCAGGAAAACTAGAATATCACTTCAAGGTCCAGTTGCACTGTATTTTGGTTCACAATATTTTGTAGGATATGTCCCAGTAGATGTAGTGTTTATATAGCAGTCAGGGCTGACACAAATCAAAGCATATTGGTCAGTGACATCTTATTCAAACAATCTGAGGCCTTATGGCCCATAACTGACTATATCATAAAACTTCTAACATTGAATGATATGTTCAACCAGTCATCTGGAAGCAGATATCCGATCCAGCACATTTTTGGGTCACCAAAGGTTGTGGGCTGAGCATTGGACAAACATCAAGCAACAAATTCAAGTTTAAAAAGGAAAACTGGACAGCCTTTTAACTGTTAAGAAATCAAACAGTAAGAGCCAACAAACGTCAAATGTCACAACTTCACCTGTGTCACAGCTACTTTATTCACATCTATAGTGGTGCAAACGTAGCACATAACACATAAAAAGCATGACTAATGCAGTACACGTTTATCTTAATTTGACCAGTCAGAACTCAGATTGGGTTACAACATCCATCCCATCCATCCATCTTCTCCCGCTTAATCCGGCAGGGTCGCGGGGGCAGCGTGCTGCCCAATACTCATAGCACCTGACCCCCCCTATGAACCCCTCTGCAGGTGGTGAGCCCACAGGAGGGTGGACATGGCCTTGATGTTAGTTCATAGGGGTGCGGGCATGTTTTTGGGGTGATGATGGGGTAAACCGGAGTACCCGGAGGAAACCCATCCAGACACGGGGAGGAACATGCAAACTCCACACAGAAAGGCCCGGGCGACCCGGGGATCGAACCCGCAACCTTCTTGCTGTGAGGCCTGAGTGTTGCCACTCAGCCACCGTGCCGCCGTCCCTACAACAGTTCTTGATTGTTATTAAGTAAGAGTGCCTCACTTGGGATAGATTGCTTATGCCTTGGCATCTTAGATCTAATAAAACTATATACAGTACATATTCTTTCACACATTTTTGCTCTCTCACTACTGTAGATATTTAAGTACTATTATTATTTAACAACAATACTTCTGAGCATCACAGTTTTATAGCAAGTGTGTTGTTTAACACGAATTGACACATCTCATCTTTCACTTGGCAGGCATTAGTAAGGGTGACCTTTCACTCCATTCTATTAACAGGAGCTTTGATTATCTCAATGGGGTGATAATTATAGTAAGAACAAATGACTCTGGTGTGATCATTAAATCATGCCCAGAATGTACCAACCCTGAAGCATGTATCACCTGTTTCCAGGTTGACATGATTGGAGATGCTAATCTTATAGTGTTGATGAATGGAGTTTATAATTTTAAATTTCAGCTCACATGTCTGCTGACAAATCTGCATACAGTTTTAGGTGCTTCTGGTGTTTATTATAATCCTACGTGCTAGTCCAAAGTCTAAATAAAGAGGGTTGTGCAAGAAAGGGCACCTGGCATCAAATCAGCCATCAGTCAATGAATAAAATAGTACGGTACATAGAAGACATAAAACACACTTTGTAAAGCAAACAGATGCATGTTTTCCTGTGTTTTTAAGATAATGTGTAAAAATGCATTGGTCATTTTGTAAACTTAATTACACACATCAATCAAAATCAAGATTTTTAAAATCCATCTGTCAACTAATACTACCAATCACTACAACAGGCATTAATATGTGGCTCAACCATGTGTTAAGTTCAACTCATATCACATGCATTGGTAGCCCCATATGGTTAGAGATTTAAATTGAGTGAGCAATGGTAAAAGCCTTATTTATTTATAGAAACTGATGGTACATATTTATAGAGATTAAATGCATTAAAAATCCACATATGGCCAATTTACTTGCAAGTTAGAAAAAAATAATTTTAAAAAATCTGCGCTGTCAGAGCAATAGCCTATGGCCTATGTAGCATGTAGTGACGGTAAAAGGCATCCTTAGGAGGGTATCTTGAGGTCATCATCATCCCTCGCAGCTCACTGGAGCCATAAGTTGATAAATTCAGAGGGGCATTTGCCCTTCAAGCCACACAATTTGCTAGCGGCCCTGCCTCTGTTAGGCCTGTCCTAATCTAATGCCAACTGTCTCCCTGTGAAGAAAAATGGAAAAATTGTTTGTGAAAAATGAGCGTCAAACCCATCCTCCGCCCCCAGCCCCTAATCACAAATACGGTCCACAGCAACATTTATTGGGCCTAAGAGAATTTTCTTATGTTTGGCCCTCTAAGGAGAAGTAAATGCAGGCAATTATAGATGAAGTGATTTAACATGCCGGCATCCCCTTTCTACATAAGTGGCTCATTGTAAAGAGCAGGCTGAGGGGCCACTGCATGCTAAGCACCCTATAGCCTTCTGCCACAATGTGAGACTCTCCCCATTCTTCACAAATTTTACAACTAAAATCATTACTGCTCTGGAAATCTACATTTTTATTTCATGTGCGGAGTTGGATTGGAGCACAACTACAAATGTAAACAGCTCTAGTCTAACTGGAAGAAGAAGAAAAAAACTTTGCAACTGGTTACAACTGCCAGCAGCCTCCATCTGTCCTTATTTGTGTGCGACTCAAAATGTGTGCTTTTAAGGCTCTAATTAATACAAGGTTTAGACAAGGAATTAAGACACCATATTACTGTGCATCTGGCTATCTGCTGTCATTGTAAAGGTAGAAGAAATGCAAAAAACCCTGAATTTGAGAGTATCTTGTATAGCTGGGCTCTGCCTGGGGATCTGTTGTCTCTTTGCTCTGAGAGGGGAGTCTGACAGACAGAATGGCACTAGCTTTGCCTGGTGTCAGATTTGGACATGCTTCACACAAACACACATGTAAACACACACACACGAGCGCACACACGGGGCAGGAAGCGTAGAGCAGACAGAGCACTGTAACAGTCCCATAAGCGCCTCTTCTGCATGCTCCTGCCATAGCTAACTGGATTAGTCAGCCACAATCGATTTGGCACACACTATCAAAAGCAGGCAGCCAATCTTCTCTCCCCGTCCATCTCAGCATCCCCACATCTCGTTCCCCAGCCCTTTTCTTCATTGACTTTTTCTTTGCTTACTCCATCTGTTTACCCTTTTATTGGTTTCCTGCAAATCAACACTAATTTCTAAGCATTTTAAATAAACATTTTATCACATGCCTCGTTTATGATTTATATTCAGTTTTCAGTGTAGCATGTGTTGTAGAGAAAAACATATTTTTATATAAACACTGGATAGACTTGTTTCAACATTATAGTCAGATGACAACTTGGAGCCACTAGAAAACAAGTTTTATGTACATTTTACTGCATGGCCCAACTTTTCAATATTGAAACCGAAAACTCACACTTTTGCTAACAATGCAAGCTTCCTGTCTATACATTTGACATCATTTTAATGGCTTCTATTTTTAACCATCTGTATATTTAACCTGCTCTTCTACTGTTATGACCAATCAGCCACCTCTCCACTGTAACACCACTAACCTATAGCTCCTAATCACTAACTTTCTCTGGCTGTATTTCCCCTCCTGTCCTTCAGCGTGACTCCTGTGCTGTCCCTCCATGCCAGTGCACCGCTGCTGCTGCTCTCCTCCACACATTCATCCATCCTTTCTTTCACTTTGCCAGCCAAATCACTCTCTAACAGATGCCACACTCATTCAGCCTGGCCTCTCCCCAGTGTATGGGCCCCTCGCGCTGCTTGTGTGTGAATGCGTGTGTGCTATGTCTGCATAATTATTGCTGGGTGTGTGTATGTGTGTGCGTGCGTGTCTCGGTGGAACAGGCCTGGCCAAGGCTAATTGCTGCCTCCTACCTGGTGGTGACAGGCGTAATCAAGGATGATGAGCTCACTGCTGCTGCTCCGCTTCTCTCACTCTCTCCCTCCCTCACTTATACTCACACACCCCTCTTTTGGCAGAAAAAAAATAGACAGACAGCCTCCAGTCCGCACCATTATGGGTTGTTTTTGGAGAGGAGATGAGGATGGTAGGATGATGGCAGCAGGGGAAGTAGAGAGAGAGGGTGAGCAAAAGAAGGACAAGGCTTTTCATTTCAGCGCTTTCCTCTTAAGGGGACAGCATGGATGCAGAAATTGGCCAGAGTGCTTGAGGGGTTGAGGTACACAGGTTGCAAGCACAATGGGCCTATTCACCTCCTCTCAAATGGTGAAGAGGGCCAAAATGATTGGGTGAATGAATAAATTTTGTCACGGGATGTTTTGGGGGGCTAGGTGAGCAGCTGCTGAGGAGAGTGTGGAGGGGTGACCACAGCCTCGTTTTGAATGAGTATAAAGATATTAGGCCGAGTCAAAATGCATTTTCTAATTGGCTCTTGGTGTGATGGTGATTGATAGTCTGAGTTGAAATGTGATTGTCCTTCATTTAGGAATGATTAAGATTTATGATGATATTAATGTGGTACACCATGCTTCTCTCACCTCTCAGTTGGCCTTCAGGCTAGCAGCCTACAATCTCTGTGTGAAGTCTACATGTCCTCTCTGCTTTTCCAAGGGACATCACCAGGTACTTCTTCCTGCTGTCCAATGACATGCATGTGTTAGGTGAATTAGTCAATTTAAATCATTCCCTGGAAAGGCCAATGTCTGAAAATTGTGCTGTTCACCATCACTATCTACACAATATGTTCACAGTGTGAGGCTCAGCTGTGGTGTAGCAACGAAAGTATGATGAATGGGTATTAGGGGTATTAGAACTAAATTTCTTTGTGGGATTTTACCAGACTTTGGGAAAAAATACAAAAGAACAAACAAAATCTTTGTCATCAAGCCATAAACCTCAGCACATATGTCACATCACAGTGAGTGCTAAAAGCTGCCATCACCATCCACGCACGTACATATAATATGCACACTGCACGAATGATCATATGAGTGAATTTCTATGCAGTGAGATCAATAAAGTTAATCTTTTCTTATTATGCACAGGGAATGCATGGATAGAATGTATAAGGAAGCCATAAGGATCAATAACCTAAGAGTCTGTTCTAGCTGTTCATTGTGCTTTTTGCAGTCAAATTACTCCACTGAGCACATACACAATTATGAGCTATTCTCAGACACACATATGCTCACACACAGCGGTATCGCATGCACATATTCATTCAGTTTTATCTCATTGATCTCTGAGCCATGAGTTGACTGGCTCTCTTTAATAAGGGTCAAAGGTCAAAGTCAGGTTCAGGCACAGCAGGATAACAGCCATCAATAAGCAGCCCCAAACAAATCAACACAAATCGAGCAGATGAAACGGCCAAGATGGAGGAGACAAGCATGAATCATATTAAGCTGTATAAGTCAAATGTCTTCCACCAAGCAAATCCAACTATAGCCTTGAAAATGATTAACTTTTCCAATATTTATCTGGATATATCAAAATGTCGGAAAAAATCCCATTCCGATTTTTTCTCAGCCAGCCACATTTGGAAAGATATTTTTAAAATGATAGCCATCAAAGGGTGCAGGCCTTAAAGGAGCTGAGGCCTCCTGGTGCAAAGGAGAGTTTCATCATGATGGATTTGGACGGAAGCTCTTCATCCGAGAGCTTTCTCCTCCTCCTCTTCCTCCTCTCTCCTCATACATGCCTACATACATACATACATACGCACACACACACACACACACACACGCACACACACACACACAGACCACCTTTCATTTTCTCCCCTATCTCCTGCTCTCTGGGGTTGGGCAAGTATGGGCAGGATTCACATGGATGGCTATCTTTAAGTATAGGCCACCCCTGCATACTGAGCTATAATCTAGCCTCTTTGAATCCAGCGTAATAGGAGATTGAATAGATTCCTTTGGAGTGATTTGGTATAAATCTTTAATTTATATTCCTAACTTTCCCAAATGGAAGAGTATTATTAATTCACTGTATATGAGGAAATGTGTGTCTACTATATCACTAGAACAGTGGAAAAAATGCATTCTGATTTGTGTTGCCAGTGCGTGCAAGCGAACAGCCTGAAAATGTATCTTTTAATCCAGTATATTTTGAACTCTAGCTGAACTTCCGATATTATTCAAAAATTTACGACATGACTTTAATAGCTTAATGTGATTAAAATTGTATATGAGCTTCTTAATTGTATTTTATCTCTAAATGAATGCAGGACGTAAAAATACATTTAGATAATAGCAGATTTGAGTTTCATCATTGCCTTCCTTCTAAAAATATGTGACATTATTAACAGCAATCAATTTATACAATGCCCAAGCAATTATCTTTGGTTCCCCAAAAAGTAATAATGTTATGATAATTCACTCGTCCACCAGATGTCCATGAATCCAAGACAATATATAAACACACAATAGCAATAAAATGAAATTATGGTCAGTGTACACTAATACAATTTATGAATCCATAATTTGTAGTATTATTGTCATTAATGTCATAAAATGGGTTTAGAGCTGCCGGTCTTGTATGCTAATAAGACAACATTGTGGAAGATATTAAAGATTTCTTACACTCTGTTGTTTCAGTGTTGTCAACGGTACTATACAAAAAAACTTACAATATCCATTTCCACAAAACAAATATTTTTCAAACATGGAGAGCGAAGGCATACGCACTTCCCCACATAAACATGTCTAATATAAGCAACACAATAACAGGGCTTAAGTTTGAATTTTTACAAAGTACAAAATAATGTGGTACTAGTCATGGTGATTGCTGATTGAATGGTCTGCAATACGATACAGAATCACCAAATATATATACAATATAATGCATGTAAATTAAAAGAAATATAATAATAATCTGGAAAGTACAAATAACTTTCACTAAAACATTAATGTAATTACAACATTAGTTCAATTTCCTCCCAAAAACAGAAAATTGTCTTTATTTTCTTAAAAGCTTGTGTTTATTTTGACCGAAATGTAACCTTGTATTGTTTTGCCAATAACTCCATTAGCTTAAATGAGATGAGAACTCCAAAAGGCACATTAGAGCAAACTGTTCCAAACCTGTTCTTACTGAGTGGAGAGATACTGTACTTGGGCACAGATGTGAACTTGAAATGCACTTCCCACTGGGTTTCACCCACATAGCGTTGGTGAGTACATCGCTCATATATAAAGACATTCACCACATTGAAACTTCATATGAACATCTCAATTGCATTATGGGAGAGTGGATACAATAAACTTTTTGAACTCTCACAACAATAACACAATCTATTAGAAGAGACTGATGTACTTGATATCATCACAGGTCCACCAAATCTCATTGATTCTATATCTCTGTATTTTCAATTTAAAAGCAGCCAAGTCTAGTGAGAATGATAGAACACAACACGCTGAATGTGTGTGAATGTTTCAGGCTTGAGCAACATATTTTTGAAGATTTAGTTTGGATTCTCTCTGTGTGCCAATGACTTTGCCTGATCTATAGGTTTTATAGATTTTCAATTAATATCGATTTGAACAATTTTATTCCAGATACTTGATCAATAGAACATAGTCATGTCAATGTTCTGCTAAGAAAGGGACATCTGCAAAAACAACTTTTATGAACTTTTTTTAACAAGTTACAACAGTATTTTTTCTCATGAACTTACTCGAATTTGTAGTTCTGATTCATGTATATATGAGTAACCCTGTATTATCCTGCATTTGAGACGTGAGGAAATGTTTTCAAAGACTCCCCTACCACTCATATGTATATTATAGTTGATTAAAGTAATAAAAAAGCACAGTATGTATTATTTAAGTGTTTTGTAATGTAATGGGCTGACTGGCACAGGCACAGCTATGGGTAGAAACAGTGGAGTTGTTTTCCGGAGATGAAAGTAGGGAGCACACGGGAGGAGATGTTTGATAGCCCAGACCTGTGACAGGTGAGGCTTGAAAGAGAGGAGTGAAAAGTGCCTGCAGTCGGCCTCTTCATGAATTCCTGCAGACAACTTCCCGACTACCTTAAGTCGTGCTGCTGCCCCCCACCCACACCCCACCTCTGATACACCGCCCCTGGCTGCGCTTTGTATGACAGAGACCAATAAAGCCCCCAGTACAGACAGCCGCTCTTTTTCAACTCCGCGCTCTGCCATAGGAATCCAACACATGCTTTCAAGTCCCTTCCTGAGTCCTGCGTGTGCCCTGCCTGTGTGTAGTGTCCGGCTGGGGGATGTGATAACTGTGCCGGAGCCCAGTCAAACCAGCTTAATTCTCCCTGTGTAGAAATAAACCTTCAGAATCGTCCATTCTACGGTTTGAAAAAATCAGAACATTCATTTGGCTCCCCGCAGCGTGTTGGGGCATCATCTGAGGTGGAAGAATCTCTCTTGCTCTTTTCATTATAAATATGCCATGCTATTGGTCTTGTTCCATGGCTCTACCCGCTCTTTGCTCAAGTTCGCCCCCTTTTTCCTCAGCCTCAAACTTTCTCACTTTTAGTTTCTTCAGCTCTGCCTGCGTCTCATATACTAGCACACATTAAGACATTCTAAAGGATAAAGTGTTGGGTGGCCTTTGCCATCAGCTCACAGCCCTGTGAATCCTGCCTCACCATTAAATAATGCCAAAAGAATCCCTCGCTGTTTGATTCAGTCATGTCAAAGGGCAAAAAAATCATCCTTTCTATGACTGAAGCCTCTGGGGAGGAAATTGGGAGCATATTTATTTAATATCAGAATTACTTTTTGTAGCACATCCCCAAATCCCACATCTTTATCTTTTCATTCTGGTATGTGCTTTGTGGATTGAAGCAAGAATTTCTTTTTAGAACGAAGTCATTTGTGTCTATAGGCTTTTGGAAGGACAGACATAGTGTAACCCATGCAAAAAAGCCTGAGACCATTTCCCATCCTTAATATATTTTATACAGTCTTGAAGTTTTCTTTTCTCTGAGCGCCAGACAGTGGATGAGCATAAAAGGAACTGAAACGCCACACACTTGTGACTAAAATGGTGTGTTCATTAGTGTCTAGCACGATTGAATTATCAAACTACATTGTTGTTCAATAATTAGCTCATTAGCATGGAAACCAGCACAGTGGAAGGCCAGTCCAATCAGACCAACAATTAGCCAGTGGCATAAAGACACTTAGAATGGGGCTATACAGCAATGACAGCTTTTGACAGTGTGGTCAACTCATTTCCATTACAATCAATTAGTGCTTGGCCTAATTTGATCCAAATGGAAAGAAATCATTAAACAATGATGTTCTGAGAATAACAAAGACAGTCTTTACTTACACTGTAGGCCTCCAGCTAACAGGTTATATGGGGATTGGAAGACTCTGCCAATTAATTGACTCTTTCTCTTTGGCTAGTTAAACTGTATGAAATACGATTGTATTATTGTCAACAAAACATCAAGTAATGGGTTCATTTTTTTTAAATGCTTTGTCCTGAATAAATGAGCTCCTACCAAAAACCAATTTAATTGACTGAGTGCACAAATGGCTTGTTTTGGAGCTACAAAGTCAAATAAGGACGATGGCATCTCAAACTTTTAAATGCAACTTCACCCGAGCTGTCTGTGTCTCTCTGACAATGTCTTTAGTTTTACATATTTTTATACATTTTGTGTAGAAAGAAAATGTCTTGAAGTTGCATGAGAGTAAATAATTTTGTTTATAATGAAACCCTGGTTTCTTTTTTGACAGAGAGATGCCTTGACAAAGTCTTGTCAATGAGCCAGATCAAAGATGCAGACATGATGTTTTTCCTCTTTTTTTGAAGTGTAAATCACTCAAGAAACCATCTTCCTTCCAGGAGCTCTCAGCTAGATAACCACAATTCCAATTATTTTCCAGAATGTAATAAACATCCGTGCACCTGTGAGGCTGAGTCACTCTGTTGGTTTAAGCAGCGCTGGAATTACACAGGTATAATCACATTTGTGGGAGGCTAATTTCTATTACTGTCACAATGGCACATTCTTGCAGGTAATTTTAGCTCTTTTCCAAACAGCATGTATAGCAGCATGAACTTTTAACCTGTAAGTACTGACAAACATGTGAAGCAATCATATGAAAATGCAATGGTACAACTAAAGTACTTTAAGCTGTGACAGGTAATTAGGTTACTAACATTAACTATGTTAATTACTCTAGCAAAAAGGCTATACAAGGAAGTAGAAATTCTTTCCATAGTCATGAAGCAACAATTTCTAGGAAAGAGTCTCTATAAGAGGTATGTGTTCTTTTCAGTCCTTCTGGCTTGTTTACACTATAGAAAATATGCATATATGTGTATGTATATGTATGTATATGTATATTTCATGGTTGAATTTAATTTATATCTTGCAATAAAAAATCAAACTCCAACTTGTTGTCCTTATTTGCTTATTCTGTTACTGATTAAAAATGCTAAATTTGAAGCCAATTATTTTTGTTCGTGCCGCAGAAACTGATCAGATACATAGGACGCAAATTCTTGGGAACAATAGAGTTTAATGACTGCTGAAAATACTACGACATTAAAAGTCATATTTTTTTTTATTGTCAGAACAATTTTTATTGTATTTCAATGATAACAAGTTTAAAAGTTTTGACCTAGCCTCTAGCTGTTTACACCACAGACTTTTGTGCTGAATTAAACCTTCTGAAATATTTATGAGTTATTATAAACACTTTTGAAGTCCTATCACATTGTGCCAGAGTGCAGAATTTAAATCTCAAATTAAACAACACATTTTACTTTAAGCTCCTTGTTGATTTGCTTTTCCTGCCCTTCAAATAGCACCTTCTTACATTTGTGTAAACTACAGCACCTTGGACAACCAGTTGTCGCTCGGTGCTTTTCAATATCAGTTTGTGAACAGGCAGACCCACCAGATGTGCTTGCCAACAACATCTATGAGGCACGTGTATGAAAGTTTCAAAGCAGACGGGATTACGGGAGCAACAATGGCCAGCCTGCTTGGGTTGCACACACTAGAGATTACCATTGCCCCTGTGCATTTTTACATCATTTTGAACACGGCGCAGACTTATTAAACAGGCTTTTTGGCAGCTAATAGAAATACCCAGAGATTTGCATCACACAAACCATTGTGCAAACAGAATTACGTCTGGAGGTGCGGTCAGGACGAGAAATGGCAGGTTGAAATTTGCTTGCATCTCCTTTGTGAAAAGTTGACCTTCAGTTAATGGATGTTCTCAAATCTATAATTAAATGAGTACTTATTGAATGTAGATAGAGGGTAAACATTGCACCGTATGGATATTTGACTTTTAAATGGTTTTCTGGAAGCTATTTTAAATCTCCTGCAAGTGGCCACTGGTCTAAAAGGCTGTTCACACATGAAAATGTTTAGACTAAAAATGCAGGTGTAGACTAATCATTTTGTTACTAAAGATTGCCATGCTGACATTATTATATTATTTTCCATGTTTTATTTCATTATTATTTGTCATCTTTTTTGTAAGTCTGCTTTTGGTTGGATCTGATCTAGAGCTGTCCATTAACTTGTGTTTATTTATTTGTGTGAATGCAAATTATGAGTAATTATGTTCTATTTGTGTAACAATGAGTAAAGAGTTAGTATTTGAAAATTACAGTGTTACATTGCTCTATATGAACATAATGCATTGAAACTTGTGATAGACCAGCACAATACTTGGGCCCGTACATTAATTGCTGGTTGTTCAGTGTCATCCAGGGGCCACATAAGCATTGACTGTGTGTTGGGCGGGGGATTACAGTTTTCACTGTTCTTCTTCACAGGTCAATTGTGTTTGTTCTTGCTATGGATTAGTCTATAGTATGGAGCAACAGTGTTCATGTGGCAGAGAGCTACAAACAACACAAACACATGCCCATGCATCTGACAGAATAGGGTTTTTACTACTTAATATGATACAAAGAACAAGTTGAACAGCTAGTAGTGATGGGCAATATCAGTGATTTTTCTTTCAACCCAGTTAGCCCTAACAAACTTTGAAGCACAATATAGAAGTACATAGTCATAAACACTAATAACCAAAACATAAAGCGTATAAAGTATTCTAAATGTACGATATTATATGATAAAATATGAGTTGCAATAAATAAATAGCTGATTGTAACACCTCAAATAATTAGATTGTATCTATAATGAGTTCATAATTCAACCTTCGACAGCTCAAATCTCACTGTAGTGCAGAAAAATAAAAAAATTCTCAAATACATTTTGACCCCAAAATGTAGTTTTCCATCTAACATATTGACCAATAAGTCAATATAGTAATTATCATGACAGGTCTAGATCCAATGCACTATGGAAAAGATTGTGGTATCAATCTGATACTGTTACCAATGATTGTATATTAAAATACATGGAAAAGTCCTACAAAATTTGACTTATATACAGATATAGATTAGATAGCTATCTTTACTTCTGTTCCACCTGAGCATGAACTCATCCAAAAAAATAAATAAATAAAAATACAGATTAATTAAAATGTATGTAAAAGGTAATAAATGTAATATATTAAAAAATGACAAAAACATTTTTGAATGAGAATTAATACTTTTCAATACAGACAAATCTTATTTGGTGTCGATTCACCCATCAATAATAAGTGGGGTCAGACATTCAGGGGAATAAATAAACTAAACCATTTGAAGAAATTGGTTAAACAGAAAAAAAAAGTTTGAAACTACACAGCACAAAAGTATGGTAGTGGTACTAAGGTGACTCTGAAGAGTGTTTAAAACCTCCACACAAGATTAAGCATATCGTTATAGCATAAAATTAAACTGGTGCCATCAAAGATTAAATATCGTTTTGTACTATATCATAAATTGTACCAATTTCATAGCACTGTGAAGCAAGAACATTTAACATAACAGAAGCTGGCTCATTTATCCTGGTCTCTTGTTGGAATGTGCTAAACGCTCACAACAAAGTGCATGAACAAAGTGATTCTCCTGTGATTACCCTGAGCCCTGATGGTCAAACGCTCCAGCCCTGCTCCAAATTAGCAAATCTCCACAGCCTCGACCACACTTCAAGACAGCGGGACACTCATAAAACATACTCTTAATTGCTCTGTCACGTCGAATACTGCGTCCCCGATGTACTTTATTGTCCCCCATTAAATGCTAATATAATTCCAAGAAGTTTGCCGTAATGTATCACTCATTAGGGCCAAAACAGTCTGGATGAAAATGAGAGAAGAGCAATTACAGTTAAATGCAGCTCCCCTATAGATCCGAGCCTCATGCCATTGACTTAATAGGAGCGAGGACACAAAAGAAAGATGCCCCACGATTTATTAAGAAAATCCTAAGTCTGTTAATGGCTGGGAGACTTGATTTGCATAATTTAGCATCCCCTTCTCATTAGCAAGCATTATTTTTCCAGTATTTTTACACCTCTGGGTTTTAGCCAGACCATAGATTATAAATAACACTGACATTCATTTGCAGAGCCATGCCAGTGGAAGGATTCTATTGGCAGGAGGAACAGTTGTTGTGTGCATGTATGTTGGGTGTCAAATTGGATGTCTTCTCTGGAGCTATGAAAAACAAACAGAGCAGAATTGATATAATTAATACGGTTTGTCCAATTTTGCCCATACTCAAAGTGTACATATACAAAAATCTATACAGACAGAACCAATTAAACTATATGTAGTTGAATCAGCCAACCCAACTTGGAGTTATAAAAATCTGTAAAATAATAAGGAAGGCAATTATGGCACTAAAACTAGTAGTTTTTGTAATGTTTTAACTAAATTATTCAGATCTTTATTGAAGTAGATTAATTTAGCTTTGAGTTTAACAGATGCGCTGAAAACAATTAATAATAAGAAGTGGGCATGAGAAAACAAAAGTGAAAAATGAGTCCATGTTTTTGCGATAGTTTTTTTTTTTACTGAAATTTGTCACCAAAAACAAGCTCTTATTATTATTATTTTTGTTGCATTTATTCCCAGCAATAGCTATTCCCCACTGTGCACTGTCTCAACCTGACCAGAATTGAGTTAGTAAAGGATTTCTTAATTAAAAATCATCTCAATCTATATTTTAAAATAAACCTCGTGACTACTTTTCATGATACAAAACAGTTACATGTAGTTCTTTATCATAATTCTATCTTCTCTCCAGTCTCCTTCCTGTTTGCTGCCCTGCATTACCACAACAGCCTGAGGTACAACAATAATTCAATAATGCTCCTTATGTCACTCATTTGCTTCAATGACATCACTGCAGCAGGGAAGCCAGCCCCTTGTTATGATTGGCCTCATAACTCCACACTGGTGTTATGCGTTTGACTCCCTGTAGGGGGCAGACAAGGCCCATGTTAGCAGGTTCACCCTAAACTGAATCCCATTAGCACAGTTTTGGGATATATCTTGTATATTTGGATCCTGAACGTGTTCTTCCTTCCCCTGGAGTTGAAAATAAATGCAATATGAATGAGTCTATGCACATTTGTTTTTTTGTTGTTTTTTATGAATATGTACAATAAAATACATTTAATATACATTTTACAATACACTAACCACATGACTTTACCATTACTTCCACAGTTTACACACACCACTTTCTACATATTTCAAAGTGATCCATACATATCAGCACTATATACCACTATAGAAAAGCATTCCCTTAACATTGTTCCCCTTTCAATAAAGAGGACATAATGGTGGTTATTTTCACCTACTCTGCCATTAATGCTCTATTCAACACCTACACCATTGAAGTACAAAAGTGTCCATATTCTCTTTTCCCTCCTCGCCATAATTATTGATCTGTCAGCCCTGTGCCACATAATAAGCCATATTAACCAATCAAATGTCAAACAGCATAAGAAGATGTGGGGTGATTGCGCTCGGTGGCCAGTGGACACCTGTTGTGGAATAATTGCAATGATTATGCTTCCGGGTGCGTAGACATGTGTAGACCTGTTAACCTTTTGTCGATGAATGACACCATGCCACAGTGTCTAAGGCTGTATATGTGCGACTGGGTGTCCACATGTGCCACTAATACACTTATGCATAATCATGTGCACAGTGTGAGCCGCAGGGAGGTGTCAGCAGAGCACCCATAGAGCTGCACACACTGGCCTAATTAATGTTATACATAGAACAAAACACATACCAAGAGAGCAGCGTGATGACAAACACAAGCAGAGGAAGGCTTATACCAGCAGCCAGTATAAACAACTTCTGATGCAAGTGGATCATCTGTTTATTATTAGTTCAGCCGTATTAGCTGGCATATCATGTGGTCCATTCACTGTGATCAAGGCAGAAACTTTCAATTATAAGTTTTCACTATAAGAATAATAACTCCCTTTGGCATCATTAAAGTATCTATCAATCTATATAAACTTCTATTCGATTTTTTTCTTATTTTAACATCACAGGCTTTTAATAGCTGCCATAAAAATGTTAAAATTGATCCTCTGAATTCTGGAAACCACAAAGTTTAAGGCGATTGGCTATAGACCCCTTGATTAAAAAGAGCCAATCAGTTTTAGTAAAGAATCTTGATCTCAATTAAAATTCAATAAATGGCACAGCTCTGCGTCAAGTGTATCAGTGTTTAAATTAACCATTTTATGTAGGGAAGATTAGCCTATATGTCCCTTTGTGGATTTTAATTGTTAGGATAGTTTGAAATCAATGATTATAAGGTTGCCCCATATAATCAGATGTACTGTATTGAAATCCCATCCCACGGTATACTATTTAGCTAACATAATTAAATGTTATTTCAAGTAAACTAAAATACAAGAATAGTCAGCAAATAGAGCCCCTAATAAATTAACACATATTACCCTGATTATTAGAATTCTTTAGAGGTTGTGGTCAAGTCTCACCTCCTCAGAAGAAGGAAAAGTGTAATTTCAGCAGCACTTTCTAAAGTTACTCAATGAGAAAAGTAAGCAGTGTCTTTGAGAAGGTGGGACACAGGAGGTACATGAGGATACGAGGCAGGCACTTTTTGTTGCATAAATTACTGTGTTTATGTGAAAAGTGCATTTGAGTGCAAGCAGATCTTCTCATGTCTGTGTCTTCCAGCAGAAAACCAGTCGGGGTTCAAACTAGACTCACGCTGGGTCCCTCGCAGCACTTACACTGCAGCTCAGCATTCATTTGTCTCTTCGGTATGTCCACTTTCCCACTCTCTTCATCCGTTCTATAGGTTTCTCTGCCTCTCCTATTTCCTCTTCTGCTCTCTCTTACATTTTGTTTTTCGCCACATCTTTTCTTTTCATGTGGATGGTGGATGCTCATGAATTTATGGATTTGTGCATGAGGGGGGCTCTGTTCCGAGGGAGACCAAAAATGATTTCACAGCCCACTGTGTGGAATATGGGTTCAGGAGGAGCAGGGTGGCAGCTCAAAGCATCAAGTCCATGTTTTGTTCTGGTCCATTCTCTGTCACTGAGGGAGTGGCCCACCTGAAATAGACTATAAATTGGCCTTTCACATGGAGCTGATGTGAGGGAAATACTAACCGAACTGTTTTCTGAAGGGATTAGGTGTTGTTCTGAGCTGATCAAAAACCCAGTGTCAGTGATTTGCATTCAACAAGACACCTGGACTCCTGCCAGTCCCCGGTCCTGTCACCTCCTGCTCCTGTCATCTCCCCACAGTGGCTTTCAATAAATCTACATCACACAAACACTGCTGACATGGAGACTGTAATGGTATTTATGGAACTGGACACCGCAACATATTGGAACTAATGCATTGAAAATAGAACTGGATATAACACTATGTAGTCACATCTTTTGCAATAAATCTAAAGTCCTATTGCATGATTTTTGTTATGTTATTACTATCAGTACAAGCCAGCAGTTTTATTAATTTTCTGTGAAGCTCCCCGAGGAGGCGCAAACTTGCTTGTTTCATTAATAAAACTCACTGTGCTTTATTGATGCACAACAATGAAGTTCAAAGCAGCTACAATAATAATGGATTAGATTTATATAGTGCTTCTTTACATTAATCCATTATTCATTGACTCACACAGACGCACACAGGCGGGGGGTAACCTCGCCACATCTGCCTTGGGGCGGTCTGGGGGAGATGTAGCAGCCAACAGCCGCTCGGACCCAAACACCAAACGCACCACGACGATCAAACTACATTCTTACATCAAAGTCAGGACACAGGAGGAAAAGTGGCGAATGTGTCTTTGCCAAGGACACTACACTAGCCTCAGGTAGTAAACAACTTACAGAGCTACTAGATACAAACCAAATCAAAAACCCATTAAAAACGGTATGTGTTTTTAATTTCTCTTGCTAATCCATTCGGTGCTTGCTCTAGTAAATATAGCTCCTGGGTCATTATTTTCAGTGATGACCAAAGATTATTACATTGCCATATTTGTAAGTAGGTAGAAAATTTAAACAAATTGACTCCATGTTCAATACAACAATCCAATGAATAGACAAACAGTGGGAGAAGAGCCCGCAGCAAAAGTTATTTTCTCATCCTTGTGTTGGCTGTTGTGTAGTTACAAACTCACATTATAGAAACAATTACAGAGATGTCCATTATTTGTGGAGGTACGGCTATAACATCCAGCATTATTTGATTATCCTTCAAAACATAATGACGTTAACAGCATGGAGGAAAAACTGTGATTTGATTTGTTCATTTTCTGAGCAACAGGGAGTGACTTGAAATCTAAACATGTCACTCCAATAGATCAAATATATACCTTTCTTCCTAGGGCTAAGCCAGTCGCCGAGTCTGGGAAGTGGACGTGAATTTATCAACTCTATCTGTACCGACACTCCAGTGGAGACCCGTTCTGTTATTCTCCTCTCCGTCTGGTCCTGTCTAAATATTTAGCATCACTATAAGTCAATAAGAAATGTCTTCTTGTCTCCCATCCTTATATCTGGCTCTTGCAGCAGGGTTGCATAATAGGAACACAGTGGAATTGGAGCCCTACCAACAAGCACAACCACAAAATACATCACGCTGGCAGGATTCCTATCTGGGCCCTGCTCTTAGTGCTCTATACTGTATGTCTTGTCTGTTGGACTTAGGCATCATCGTATAATAAAACCATTATTGTTGAGTTGACATATAGCCCCGCATTGCTTTCATGAATCCTGTGTGCCAACAGAGCCATAGGGATGTCAATTTGAGTGTCAGATTAGGACAGTGCCGGACCAAAGCACTGAGTCAGCAGTAATGATGGAGGAACAGGATCAAAGGGTCAAGGTGGGAAACAGAAGAAAGAACCATCAGTGACAAAAACAACCTCCTCGGTGGACATGCAGTCTGGGGATGGGTAATAACATTATACCAATATATCTATTTTATGTGCCTCGTAATGACTTGTAGTTTGTCACATTTTAAGTTAAATCTAAATGTGGACTTACACACAGGATACTACTTACTGTTAAAAGGTGGTATTGGGAAAAAAATATGAATATGGCACAGAGTACTAGTACCAAAATGTAATTCATATCTCTATGCCTAGTGGACAGTCCAAGCACAAGCAAATTATAAAAATATATTGAAAGAAGAAGTCTTTTATACAGTATTATTTCATTTTATGGTTCGGTAGTATGTTTTTAGATGTATTTAGAATAGATTATTTAGATGTATTAATGGAGTTTGAATGGGCAAAAGTTCAATTAGTGGTACTGAAAAAGATTTGACAGATAACCACTCATTAAAATTACCTGTGAGCAATGGATTCTAAAAATGCATTTACACACCGTACATACAAGATTTGGTTGGAAGAGGCCACAAAACCCAATTGTCAATTAATCAGCTAGTTGAAGGATCAAACTTACGACCTCTCATAGCTGAAGCAGAAGACCTAAGCACTGTACACGGAACATCAAATATTAAATTTAAGATAACTTGAAACACACGGCCCTACTACAGTTCCATTCAGTAAGTCCAAAATGATTTCTTACAGACAGCTCTTACTTTCCAAATGCTCTATCATGTCCCAAATCCATGAATATTGAACACAGCCTACTATCTTTATTCCGACAGTGCATTGTGCATTCAAACATTGAAAAACCTGCCCATGCCAGTCAGTTCCTTGCGCTTCCTCCTCTATTATATCAAAGTGACTGAGGAAAGGAACGGATCAGTTACAGCTGAACAAATTTCCAGCCGATATACTTTTCTTATATAACATTTCACTCTTGTTTGATGGACACAAATCCCTGTAAAGGATTAATTATCCATATATACCCCATGGAGTCAAAGAAAAGTTTCTCTTCTTAACATAATCCCACATTTATATCTGTCACATAGAGTGCGTTTACCATAAATATTCAATGGAGTGAATGACATAGCAAAAAGGCCAGAGCTCACTATAAAGCCTTACGGTGTCAGGTCTGTGGTTTCTTAAGTTTCACTGACGTAGACCATTTAAAACATCATTTTTGTGTTTAATTATCTCAAAGAAAACATACAGGTTATATTATTGTATTTTGTGGATGATATTGAGCACAAGAAGTCATATGAGAATTATCAAAAATGTAACCATATGATGTTACTGAGTCCTCCTGATCAGTTGTGGGGCCCATTTTGTAGTTTTTACAGAATTCTGCTTTGTTGAATTTAAAGCGTTTCAACAGTCTACGGGACAACTTATTTGGGGGTAATCTTTACATGTTTGATCATATGTAGAACTAGGCATTTTAAGTCACATCCACCAGTTAGCTGGAGACCCCTTTTTGAAAGGTCTATGACTAAGACTTAAGTGCAAGGAGATTCAAACAAATGCAACTGCAACAATCAAATGCAACAACTGTCACAAAGACACCAATACCAGCCAATAGAGACTTAATGCGACATCTTCCACTGTTCCTGACAGGTTGCCCCAGCAGCATTGATGGGTGGGTCAAATGCAGAGAATAAATTAAGGCTACCCTTAATCTTGCCTTGTTCAAGTAACAGTTTAACACATGGCTTGGACAGCACTCTACAGAGATGAAGAACACAGACATAAAGAAGGAGAAAGTACTACTGTACTGCTGAAACGCTGCTGCTTGATACCACCCAAAGGTGGGTTCAAAAAGTCTAGGTATAGTACAAAAGTAAAGCAGTGAACAATGCCCAGCGGAGGGAGAAACCAAGCTCTGCACAGCCAACAAACAGCAAGTGGTCGTAAGGGTTCAAATCCAAAATGGGCAGGAAAGTCTCATCAATGTGCAGCCCACTGATGGACAATCTTCCAGGTTCACTGGGAAAAGTGACAAGAAGAGGAGAGAGGGAAGATTTCAACAGAGGTCATAACTAAAAACAAGACAATTGCAAGAAAAAGAGCAAGAAAGGCAGGAAGCAGAGAACATAACAAAAACACAAATTTTCACTGTACTCTTCTTGTGAATGAAGAGATTTCTTCATTTCAAAGCAAAACACTGTGTAACAAGCTTTGTGATATACAGTCATGTGAAAAAGTTTGGACACCCCTGATCATTTTCAAGATTTCCCTTTATAAATCATTGGTTGTTCGGATCAGCAATTTCAGTTAAATATATCATAGCAGACAAACACAGTGATATTTGAGAAGTGAAATGAACTTTATAGGATTTACAGAAAGTGTGCAATAATTACTTAAACAAAAGTAGGCATGTGCATAAATTAGGGCACCCCAACAGAAAAATTACATCAATATTTAGTAGATCCTCCTTTTGCAGAAATAACAGCCTCTAAACGCTTCCTATAGCTTCCAATGAGGGTCTGGATTCTAGTTGATGGTATTTTTGACCATTCTTCTTTACAAAACATCTCCAGTTCAGTCAAGTTTGATGGTGCCCGAGCATGGACAGCCCGCTTTAAATTGCACCACAGATTTTCAATAATCTTCAGGTCTGGTGACTGAGATGGCCATTCCAGAACATTGTACTTGTTCCTCTGCATAAATGAATTTGAGCAGTGTTTAGGGTTGTTGTCTTGTGGAAGTATCCAGCCCTGGCGCAATTTCAACTTTGTCACTGATTCTTGAACATTGTTAGTTATTCTTCAACTTTAACAAGACTTCCAGCACCTGCACTGGCCACACAGGCCCACAGCCTGATGGAACCAGCACCAAATTTTACTGTGGGTAACAAGTATTTGTCTTGGAATGCTGTGCTCTTCTTTCGCCATGCACACCGCCCTTTGTTATGTCCAAATAACTCAATTTTAGTTTAATCAGTCCACAGCACCTTATTCCAAAATGAAGCTGGTTTGTCCAAATGTGCTGTAGCAAACCTCAAGCAACTCTGTGGCATGTGCGCAGAAAAGGCTTCCGTCGCATTACTCTCCCATACAGCATCTCCTTGTGCAAAGTGCGCTGAATAGTTCATCAAAGCACAGTGACACCATCTGCAGCAAGATCCTGTTGTAGGTCTGTGGAGCTGGTCTGTGGGTTGAGTTTGACTGTTTTCACCATCCTTCGCCTCTGCTTATCTGAGATTTTTCTTGGCCTGCCGCTCCGGGCCTTAACTAGAACTGTGCCTGTGGTCTTCCATTTCCTCACTATGTTCCTCACAGTGGAAACTGCAGCTGAAATTTCTGAGCTAGTTTTTTGTATCCTTCCCCTAAACCATGATGTTGAACAATCTTTGTTTTCAGGTCATTTGTTAGTTGTTTTGAGGCTCCCATGTTGCCACTCTTCAGAGAAGATGCAAAGAGAACAACTTGCAACTGGCCACCTTAAATACCCTTTCTCACGATCGGCTTCACCTGTGTATGTAGGCCAAGGGTCAATGAGCTTACCAAACAAATTTTGTGTTCCAATAATTAGTGCTAAAGGTATTAAAATCAATAAAACAACAAGGGTGTCCTAATTTATGCACAAGCCTACTTTTGTCTAAGTAATTATTGCACACTTTCTGTAAATCCTATAAAGTTCATTTCACTTCTCAAATATCACTGTGTTTGTCTGCTATATGATATATTTAACTGATATTGCTGATCTGAACAACCAATGATTTATAAAGAAAAATCTTGAAAATGATCAGGGGTGTCCAAACTTTTTCACTTGACTGTAGTATGTGTACAAACAGGTTTTCAAGAGGATTTCAATCTTTCTTTAACTGTTAGTGCTCCATAATGTGAATTAAATCAAAATCTAATCACAGCACTCCCCAGTTACATCTTGCAGCATGTGCAGGACTAATAACTAGGTTGCCTTGATCCATTTTTACTAATGACTAAAATCTACATTCTTCTATCCATAGTAGCAAGGCAGGATCCTGCACTTTACCCGAGTCTATTAATCATTCACTCTGTGCCTCACACACAAAGTTGTTAACATAGTGGCTTGACCAGTTAACAACACATGTAAGTGATCTACTGTTACTCACGGGTGGCACAACTCTGATGTAAAATAAATCATTAGACGTGTTTTTTGTTGAAAGCTAGTGCAAATAATTGGTGTAGAATATAGAAAAGCCAAACAAATTTGAATGCAGAGTGATCAAAGTAACAAGGTTATTCAGAATATTGTCAATACCACATCATCTTTTGACAAGCAAGATAAGCCTCTATGAAGGCTCTCAGAAGCTAATACACATCTTTGCACATGGCAAGGAGATGCTAGAGTCAAAGAACGGCTGCAGCTGCTTTGAGGGGGATTTTTTTGGATTTGCTCATAAACTTGCTGCACCTCATCATGACCTTATTGGTAAATAGGCCTTTCCAAGACCCTGAGCAAACTCAATAAAACTAGCCTCCAACTCCAAATCCACTGCTCCGTGCTTGCTCCCCTGAGGAGAGGCGAGACAGAGCGAAGGGTGGAAGATATAGTGAGCAGTGCTGGAGAGAGGAGCACAGATGGGGGGTTGAGGCAGATATTGAGATTGAGACAGACAAGGGGGGAGAGAAGAAGACAGGAAAGAGAGAGGAGAGATCAAAGACAAACAGTGAAGCAGCGGAGACAAGGAGAGCAACACTGAGCGAGGAGAGGGGAACCCGATGGTGCTGGGGCTGGAAAAGTAATTCAGCGCTGCAGGGAGAAGTTGTGTTCCGTTGCTGCTCTCGGCCCTCACCGGCTGTAATGAGCCTCAGATTACAACTATAGGCCCGACCCTGACATGTGCAAAAGGCATTACTGCTCGGGCTGGCAAAGCTGCACACTGCACTCTGAGAGTCAGCTCATCATTAAAACATATTGCCCTCAGCCAGAATAATTGAAAATAGGAATATGTACTGTAGTTCCTGATGAGCCCATTCTAAAACAGAAAGACAGACAAAGGAAAACACAAGCAGGCAGTGTGATGCAAAAATCAATGGACATTTCTTTTATACCCATTAAACTAGTTCTAATGGCTTCTAACAAACCATATAAACACTGCTAGAAGTCAGTAATCATACATTAAAAATTAATGTTGATCTGCTATGCAGGGGAAAGGTGAATACAATTGTGAACCCTTATTATATACATTGAGCTTATCACATTTAATACTTTTTAATAAATTTTAAATTGTAATTATAGTGCTCTTCTTAACAATATTAATCTTTGCATAAATAATATTCAGCACTAGCTACATACCTTAACACAACAGAAATAATTATATCAACATATCTATGACAGGAAGACATTCAAGACAAAGCACATCCCTGGGCTGTGCAGAAATTCACTATAGAGACATGGGACAGGCCTCAGGTGTTGGGGGTGGACACCCGCACTTATTTTAATTATTTTGGGGGTCACATCTCACACGTTTTATAGGCCTTAATGAATTTCTGTCATTTACCTCTGTGTCCCTATGGGCGATGGTTGTTAAATTATTTGTTTAATATGTACTTACAGGTGCTTTACAGATAAACTTGAGTCTATTTTGTTTCTAACACAACAGCAGATTGAACAAACAACAACTTTCTGCACACAGAGGGTCCACGAGACACATGTAATACAGAAGTGCTAACACGCACTGTGCTGGCGCTTGTTCATTGGAATTGAATTGTGGGCCATTTGCCAAAGATAGTGAGAATACGTCAGGAGCTCCACATTCCACTGCTGCTGGAATCCAGTCTGTCATTTGGCCCTGCTATTTCACTGTGCAATGAACCACCAGTGTTATGCTAGCAAGGATTTGCACTCCCATACACAGCCAGGAAAATTTTCAAAAATGTGAAATTGAGCTAATGCACAAGGGAAATATAATACAATTTCTACAGGCACTGTAGCAAGACATTTCAGGAGCAGGCAGAATACCAAAAATACCGTCTTCTTTTTAGTGCATGTAGAAATCACTTCATGCAAGTCAAATGATATGGTATGTTCATGCTTTTTTGTAAGGTGGGAGAGTTTGCCTGTTAAATGAAGGGTGAATACATCCTGGATATCCTCTCCCGACCATCCTCAGCTATTCGCTCCTCCACCATCTCATCCATCTACATTGTGCGGTGCCACTCCAGCGAACATCAGGGTGCACACTCTGGCTTTGGCTGTGTTCTTGTGCAAATTCACTTTAGTTGACAAAATTGAATATGGGATTACGGTCCTGTTGTGCTGTTCCATTTCAGAGGCAGTGTAGTGTTTTTGGCATGAATGTAAAATACTTTCAGCATGTAGCCCATCACAGTTTTTGGGAGAAAAATATTTCCGACAAATGCTTGAATGTAATGATGCCACTTGTTCACAACTCTTACTGAATGTAGTAAAGCTGCCAAACACACATGCCAAGGACCACATTTAGTAAAGAAAATGTGGTTTGTGTTTGGTGGAAGATCAACAACAACAAAAATAGATCAAATGCGTTTTACATGATGCACCCAAAACTACTTCTTTGCTTCTGGCTCTACACTCCAGGGGTCACCACACTTCTGTCTCTAATATGGCAGTGATTGCATATTGGCTTATCTTTTTCTTACCGCTATAAGCTCACCTCATGCGACCTATTTTGGCCATGGAACTGGAACTAACAGCTTTTAGACAGACTTAAAAACTTCAACCAAAGGCATGTCAGATAATCTCTCTAAGCAATGCATTATTTCAGAGGAGTTTGAGAGGCAGCAGCAAATCTGACCATGAGGCAATGTAGGACATTTATAAAGGACATTTGGTAGATGTTGTGAAAATATGAAATTATTTGACTCTTGGACTCTTTGACTATTTGGATAGAAGTTATAATGTCTACATACATATAATATTTAAATGAAACTGAAAAATAGTATTGAATTTGTTTTTGCAAAGACCAACTTTGTATACTGTTTTCTCATAGCTATGCAACTCTTGCCTTTAGTTTTGTGCATAAGTTTTAATCTTAAGAATGTAAACAGAAAAATGCAGCGATGTGAGGATTCGCTGTGGTAAATATTTGAAGAAGCATTCAGAGCTCACCCCCAGCCAGAGCACAAGTCAGAAAATCAAGGGAATTGTCTTTGAGATTTGATGCAATAGAAATGTGAAAAAGTGTTATCGCCAGCGGACACGCACATACACAGTGCACGGCACACACTTCCCTTCTGCTCTCATGCTTGTTAAGATCCTATCTATCTTGTGAGAGAGGGTGAGAGCCCTTTAGCCATACTCTGAGGGCTCATTTCCATTCCAGCGCACACCAAACACGGACCACATCCAACAACAAACACAGACCAATGCATTCACTCCTGCATTGGGATTCTGTGGGCACCTGTAGATCCTAATAAGACATGGAGTCCAGGTTGACCTTGGAAGCACTAAAAGTGAGCCTCGTCAACCTCCAGGAAGAAACAACTGGATGTGTGTGTGTGTGGACAGTGAGCAGCCTGTATATAGCACAGGGACACCTGCTGCACTGGTAACTAGGATATAAGTGTGCACAGGAGTGCTTCATAAATATATATTAGAGTCAGAGCCCATATTAAAGGGGAATAACCCTGATACTGGCAAGTCCCTCTGTCGGCCGGACAGCTTCTGACAAAGAACAAATCCAAGTAGTGCTGTGTGCAACCACATACATTAGACATTGATTATCAGCAAATGTGTGTTTATGTGTATAAAGATCAAATATTATTTTTGGGGGGTTTAGAGTGTAAAGTATATGCAGCCATAAACAGTATGACAAAGTTATTTAGACTTGGAAATGACATGAAAAATGGCTGTCTTCTTGAATATCTAAGAATTCCTCCTGTGTAATGCCTAGTTTTGTCAGTAAATATAGTATTAAGTGTAATAAATAATGAGAAATCAGTCCACTCACAGCCATTATACAAAATATTAGCTTTATTTAATGACACTCAAATTAGACATGGACATCACTGTCAGCCATAGCAATAATATAAATGTCCTTCAATAACTACTTTTATATATAAAGAAATGAACTATATAGCCAATATAATGATAATGGTCAACCTTTTAAAAAACATTAAGTGCTCTATAGGGAAGTCCATAAATAGGCAAGACTGAAGCGTATAGCAATTTCACACTGCTTCATAAATTAACATACCGATATTAGCAGGTACCTGGATGGATCTGCGCTACATTACCTCATGCTTAAAACAATATATGGCCCTGCATCTCTGATATATTGCTCATCCCAAGGGGAAATCCATCTTGGGCGACAGACAATGGAGCCACTGAAAGACATAAAATCCTATCAGACTGCACCATTCGCCCGTAATTAGAAAAAAAATAATGAAACAGACCAAAGTGCATAATAGTGTGGCCCAGGACATGGAGGAGATTGTAATTGATGCTCAATAGTTTTATATGTGCTATGCATTTCGTATCAAGGGCCATGAACATAACTGATGGTTGGTGGTATCTATGGAATTCATATACAGTAGATAAGGTGGAAAAAGATGCAGTTAGGCAAGATACTCAGAGGCTGAAATGTTACAATATAATGTGTAATAATGCATTAGTAATGGCAATCACAGCCATGAAAGATTATGTGCAAAGAGCCATATAATTATATACCGTCACAGATAACACAACAAACCAGTTTAGTTCAATTGTTTGTGGTTGTTTACAGCATGCACATACATTTTAGTACATGGTCAAATAATGCCCTTCTACTCCCAATTGTGAATCACACTAGGAAATTCTCTCAACTTTGTTCTGCATTTTAAGCTTTTATTTTTATTTTTATTCATAAGATTAACTGGGAACTAAACAATCAACACACAATATGAACAATTTATATGTAGACAATTTCATCAAAAAATCAAGACAAGCACATCTTCACAAATAAATGGAGCATATAAACAAGTAAATAGTGTAAAAAAGTCAAAATTTTCCATTAACAGATAGCAAATGGATACAGCAGAACTCAAATAAAATCAGCCAGGGCAGCCTGTTTTATTTGAGTTGAATTAACCTGTTGCTTTTACAGCATTTGTGATAACCCAATCCTGCGTGGTAAATCAAGGTCAAGTTCATCCGAGTGAACCTGAGCTAAAGAGGATTTTTCAAAGTAATGTCTCAATTTTCAAAAGCCAGTCCTTGAACTTGCAAGGTGACAAACAGTTCCAGGCTCCGACCCATCGCCTTAATTCACCCATTGGTCATTAAAATCCACCATTTATCAGATGTGTGTGTTATCACAGATAAGTTGCTGGTGGCAGTAGTGGGAAATTGAAGACTGACTCTAGACGGATTGGTTAGTGAATTGCTCGGGGTAAATCTTAAAAAGTGTTTTCAGCAGTATCAGATTTAAAGGCAAGTCAGATGTCCGAAGACATTTTCCATCTGCCATCTCACTTCTCCAATGAACCTTTGGGGCTGGATTTTAATTGGCAATTTATTTTCTTTATGTTGGGTAACAGGATCAGTGTCATGGTAGAGGTCTGTTATTTCCAAGTGCTTAATGCCTTTATTTTTCTTTAAATATACCTTCAATTTGTGTATATTAGAGAAACAATTTTAGTAATACAATTTCCTCGCAAAAAATAAAATGTCTTATTATGTCTGGACTCTGCAATTGACATCTCTACAAATGGTTCTAAAATGCAGATTGTATTTCAGTCTACTCTCAAATATTAATGAATTGATGACACAATCTCCATCTCAATGTCTGTCAAAATACAAACAATGAAATGTATACAATTATTTTTTTCCCAAAAATTGTTTAAGGAATGTGAGATGTTTGTATTTTTAAGAGGAAAAAACTACACATCCCAGTACTGTACATTTTATAGAGACCCAAAATAGCCCGTCTGAAGCAACAACAAGAGGGACCGCAAAAACGCAACATCATAATATTTCATCTACAATTCCCTGTGACATCAACACCTCTCTGTGACCTCCAATGCAATCTCCAACAGACCACATGACATATATGAAAGTATTTTTTCACTTTGCAGCTTTGAGGACAAGTCAAAGTCAAATCTATAGCTCATTCTACGTGTGGGTGTCTCAATTCATTTTCTCCTGACTTCCAATTTAGAGAGGCAAAAAAAGAGTAAACCCCATGGCAGTGACCTCTGCTGTAGGGCCGTGAATAATGGCCACTATTAGTTGCACTGTACTTCACTCAGAGTAAAAGTAGTCATTTTCACCTGGGGGCTGGTTTCAGTCAGACATGGGGAAATAGTAATGGCAGTATTTAGCAAAAAGCCTATTCTGACATGCATTATTCCAATAATGCAAGTCACAAATTCATTCACAATAAAATGGAATATTGCGGAAAGCAAATTGTATTTCAGAATAAAAAATAAAAAAAAAGAAACATGCTAATGCTTATAAATACATAATAGTTAAAGATGCATCCTAGTAAAGTAGTAAGCTAGTAAAGTAGGAGCAAAGGTAATTATTTATCCAGGCTTGGGACTGACACACATTGTTCTCTGAAAAAGTAACTTTTATCGCATACTTTTTTTTTTTTGTTTGGTTACAATGTGTTACTCAAATACTTTGCATTCTAGTTTATCCTGGAGTGTACTGAATATAAATAAGTTAAAGGTGCACTATCTAACTTTTCTGGCTCTTCCACCCGGTTTAAGCAGCCTGCTGTTATATTTTGCCTTGAACAATATGGCATTAATCTATCACTATGGAGTTATAGTCCAGTGTGTGAAAGGTAAGTCTAAGTTCATACCCATGGTTGCATAACCCTCCAGCAGAAAAGTTACATAGTAGATCTTTAAGTAAAGTTTAGATCTGTGCAGTGAAATGATCCTGTCTTATGTTGTGTTGCACTGTGGAGTTCCAGACTTGGATAAATGGGACAATTGAAATGTGGAGCTGGGCTTAGACGACTACATTCTTGCAGTTGGATTGGCTCTGTGATAATGATCCATTTAGCCAGTATGGGAGATTGGTTGCCAAAGGCGTAAAGGGAAATTACTCAGCCGTCTCCAGCAGAGAAATGTTTGTTTCCCTCTTCTGCCCTCAAATTATTCCAATCACAACACAAATTAAGTGCAATTAGTGGCGTGCTAAAATGCTTCAAACCAACTGATATGAAATCATTAGGAGTCACCTCAACCACGTCTCTATCTTTCTTCTGGATCCTGCTCCTCGTCAATGGGCCTCACTCAAAGCCAACGTCACACTTCATTAATTAATTCATCACCTAAAAGCTGAGTATTGATTTTCAGTAATGGCTTTACAAATCTGTTGGACACCTAGCTGCAGGGATAATTAAAAAGAATGCGTATTTGCAATAAATCATCTTTAAAAGGGTTAAAAGTCCTCAGGTCACAGCCGAGGTGGGTTACAGTATCAACAAACAAGCCATAACACTGCCTAGTCATTAAGGACACCAAAGGACAGCTTTTACCATTTTTTATTTTTCACCATATAACATCAACCTAAGTGAGCCTAATGGACTTCTGTGCAGAGAATGGAGAGGAATCATCTCCGAATAGAAGCTCACTACTGATGTATCAGAGGAGCTGTATTGATCAGGCAGTGCATAATACAGATGACATAAAGTCTAGGCCACATGCATTTTAAAAGGAGGCCAAAATGTAATTTATAACATTTTAGAACAAATGTTGCTTGTAATTGCTTTTTACCCATGTGTTTTAAAGATCACATTTTCATGTAAACACAATTAAAACACTGTTTAGTCAAAAGTGACAATGACCTTTACATTTAAAGGTACACAAATTATTTGTGTCTTCTCAGTAATAATTGTTAGTCACACCTATGTTTTGGTCAGCCAGGAACAAAAACACAACTACATGGAAATGAATGATAAATACTACACAGTCCAAGCAGAGAAGTGGATCTAATTTGATTAAAAAGAAGATTCTTATTGCAAATGTCAAGTGAATGCACTGAGCTTTTATGAGACAGAGATTGTGTACAATACCCCCAAGATAATAGAATAATGAAAGTCCATAGTGTTTCACTATCAGGGAATTGGGAATTACAAAAACAAATGAAAACTCTGTAATAAGTAATTACATTTGGTATACATTTTAGTATAATATATACGGTAGTATTATAGTGGAGAGAGCGCTACTGCTCATCTTCACAAGATTGAAGGTTCAAATCCAATATTTGAAAATGAACCTTTCCTATTCTTCCAACCCTTAATGACACATATTGCGATAATTGGCAAATCAGAATTTTTTTTTTTAATGAATAAGTGAGTGAATGATATGGTGTGTTTGTATTGCCTATTCACCATCCACAAACCACTACTTACTACTATTATAGCAGAAGTAGTACAGTTATGATATAATGTTCCATTACAAGATACATATACACACATTTTCCAGTGCCTACAAAGTCAACATGAAGCCTCAGTCTGAACACTTTAACTTGCCATGTACATCAATGCAAACCTGTAAGGGTTAAGTTGATTTATCATGTTTTTAAAGGAAATCAATACAGATAAATAGCATTAGTTAAGTGACACTACTGAACACCTCAAACATCTTAACATAAATACATAAAATCTCTATTTGAACAATGTTAGTATACAGCATCTTCAGCAAAAAGAGAAATAGGCTTTGTGTGATAGGGAGCTGAGAAGGGATGAAAACAGATGGGGTGCACCGTGCATCTTGATGCTGTAATCTCAAAGACATGAGCTGGAACAAGGTGAGTCTGTCACTGAGAACATGTAAATGTATTCAGCCAACACCTTATATCATAGTAATCACCGCCTTCCTCTACAGTTTTATAACACTCTTTAAATTTCTTACTCTCACGCGCTCCACTGTCTGCTGCCTCTCCCTTGTCTATCAGCCTTTATCTGCCTCACACACACAGGTGCACACACACGCACGCACGCACATAAGAGTGAACATAAATCTGGATAGTGTGCCAGCCGGGACTGTGGACACCATAATTATAGGACATCAAATGAAAGAATTAGTGTCCCTGTTCTCATTGCCATGCAACGCTTGCAAGTCCCTTTCAATTCCTCATTTTACATCAGCTTTTATATGCATTCTTCTTCTTTCTGGCAGACGGTTGCACAGCACACACATCTAAAGGGATGAAATAGAAAGAAAAGGGGTCTATAATATGTCAAGATATCACACAGTAAGACTACACATGGAAAAGAAAGTCTGTGAAAAATATTAAAGTGCAAGATTTAATATAAATCAATGATATAGGTAGTTTGTTTACATCATTAGAAGAGAGATATTCAGATCCATAATATTCCTAGAAGAACTAATGCAAATTCTATTTCAGCCAATGAGGCATGACCAAATCACTGCCATTGTTGGCAATGAGCAAAAGTGCATGAAATTGCAATACAGTTTGATTTTTTACGTGTTAGCAATACAGCACTACAAGCACATTTTCAGAGGTCAGTGATGTTTTGTTTTATAGTTACTTTTTGGTATGAATTTAAAAAAATGTAAATTACAAGATCGAGTCATACTCTGGGTCAGTTCTAATAACATGCCACTGTTTGATAAACATTCTGTAGCTCATTTGAGGATTTTTTGTGTTAGCCCCACGGTCCATACCATTTCTTTACCATTGCGAGATGGGTCCAATCCTAGATCTACTCTACTGTGTTAATCAGGCTCTACGCCTGGTGATCCATTGCTAGGGGATTCTTGTTTTGTCCCAGGCGCTGACTGTCAATACTGATTAGATAGAGTTAATTAAGACCTATTACTGCCTCTACTGCATCTAACTCACATCATAGAGTATTTGTTTTGTTCATTCATTCTTTTTTATTATTTTGGATGCGGTATCATTGTCAATCTCCTGTAAATTCTGCAGTTTCATTATTAGGCATCCCTTATTCTAGACTCGAAACAAACCAACTGCATTTCAAAATCTACACTATAAGATAGAGTATGCTTTCGTTACTGTCTTTGCACTAAAAAAACAGGATAAAATACACAGATGTGATCTACAATCCTTTCACGGTGCACTGAATTCTTTGTTATTTGGCCCAATCAGGCTTCCACTTTGTACAGTACAGATGCCATGACAGGCAGGCAATCAATCGGGCAGCCCGGGAATCTCCTCTTTCCAATGCTGAATCGTCCCAATCACAGGCTCACTATGCAGACTCAGCGACAGCAGTGCAATCCTATACCTGCAACAATAAGAAACGCCTGGGCTGCCTGCTCCTTCCCTCCTCATAGCTACCTTTGCTGTCAATTACAGCTCCATAGATATATATGGGAAAGTGCGCGGCTCAGCAGTTTGAGATCACTTCTCCTCGAAACATTTCCAGCGTTCTGATTATGGGTCATATAAAAAGCTGGAGGTAGTGGCTTTTGAAGACAGCTTCCTGTGGGATCAGAGGAATAACAAATGGCTTGCATTTATATCTTAACCGAAGGCCAGGGACCCTAGGAAGAAGATAAGAAAAACGCAATATGCATAACATTGATACTGGACTATTAAATCACAAACCCATAATGCTAATGTTCCAGGGTTTCATGAGCATATTACCATCTACAAAAGAGGATTAGCCTGATAGACATAATCACTTTTTTACAATGTTGCAAAAACACTGACCATTGTTTTAAGGAAATATTTCTATTTGCTATCAACCCATTTCATAGTTTTTTATTATGGGGACTGGTTTGGTTGCTTTCCACCTGAAGACAAAGCATTCTATTTACAACCACAACAACCATTAACCTAGCTTTTCTGCTTATGCTGTAATAACTATGTGGCATGTTAAAATATGTGAGCAGCACTTAGTCCAGCTCTGCACCTTAAAATGAACAAAAGTTTTGTGTATTTCAGTCGCATTTCACACACTAATGATAGTCCCTCTTCAATTAATTCAATACAATTTGCAATTTGAGTAGCACTTGTCCTTGAAACATTATTAATACATAAATCAGACTGCCTTACTGGCCTGTGCCACTCTTTATTTGTAAAACACATATCCTCTGTCTCATTTAAAGGTGCACTACAGACATTTTCTGCTTTAAGTTGATGTTAGTTTTTGTTGAGTTTCCCCACCAAAAAAACTAACAGAATATTTTATCTCCTATTTGCTTCTGAATAGTGTTGTTTATTCAATGTGGGCAAGAGGGAAAAATTCACTTCATTACCAGAGGTTTGCAGCAGGCTACAGTAAAAGCCTTTTTTTGCCTCTCAGTGATTCTGTGTCCCTCTCTGCTCCTGTGTGCTCCAGACACCTCTGGCATCACTCCGCTCATCCATCAAGCCCAACACAACGTCCCATTAACACATTGATTATTCAAACACAGGATCCCAGCAGGTAGATCCTTTGCCTTTCATGGCGCTCGGGGTCAGTGACCAGGAGCTGCACAGAAATGAACTTTGATGTAAACGCCGCTGTATCACTTGTGACTCTTTTTCTCTCTCTCACCGAGGCGATGACTGATGACTGTTTTTCTGCCCGACTGCCACAGTGGGTTAAGACAAGGGGCTTTATGATGCATGGACATCCTTCGTTACTAATTAACCTTCATACCACACTAATTAATTAGATTCCAGCAAGGTCAAGCTTTCTAAATGGGACAATTAAGTAGTTTCCTCATAATGCAATATAATGTAACACAGCAGAGGCTAACAAAGACAGTGGCCAGTGTTTTTCATTTGAACTTGTATTATCAAATCATCAGCATCATTTCTATAGTTCCCACGAGACATTAAGAAGCACCATACAGAAAGCATGCAGTGTGCATTAAGCTGTGTTGTGATAACAAAAATGAAAAATTAGAATATCTGATACCCCTTAATTAAGTTATGATTTCATTAACTTATAGTCACACTAAAATGAATGAAGGAAGACAAAGCACTGAATTCTCCACTTAATAGGATGTTTTTATGTTATTCTCCTTCTCCACACCATACACAGTTCATAGGCAATTTTTTAAGGAATGTTAAGTAAATTGTGAATAAAACTAAAAGTAAGGGTACTCAAAGCAAAACAAGATCACGAGGACTGCAGTAACATGTCAACTTAATTTTCAAGTAGTTCTAAAGGCCTTCCTCAAACCAAGGTAAAATTTCATCAAAGAAAGTACTTATGAACTTTCCATATAACAAGACATAAATAGCCTAGTGCTTTCAAATAAAAGAACCAAAGATGCTGAGAGAGGCAGACACTGTTCAGGGTGAGAAGTTTAAACCTGAATAAAAAAAAGGTTGAACCAATTCTCTGAGGTATGCGCTGACACAATAGACATCTCTGTAAACTACCAAAATATTCAAATGAAGGGGGCCGGTAATGTGCAGTAGTGAGCATGCTGCCAAATTAAAAATGCTTGAACAACACATTAGAGGATTCAGTAATCATAATGGTGGTCGCGAGCAGTAAACATTAATACACATTCCTTCTTTTCTTTTATCTCACCTCGCAAAATAAAAAAGCGACAAAATTAAGCATGCAGCTATTAAAAAGGGAGCAGTTGGGCAAAACAGCTTGAGTTTGCTGGGGAAAAAGCAAATGACAACGCACGCAATTGCACTTCTTTACATGTACCGGCATATGTGTGGGTCTACGCATATACGCAGAGGCACTCCTGCAGCAGCTGTGGACTAGGGAGGCAATGAGAAAGGTATCATTCAAAAGAGCGTTCCCCCTGTGCTTTGGAGCCCATATCTGACTAACAGTGTGGAACCAGCCAAATGTGGCAGCCAACTGTTTCCCCTCCTCAGGCGATCCCCGCTCTTGGCCCAAGTACAGCAAATTGTATCATTGTCACACGCACGCACCCGCCCAATGAGAAGAGTTTTGGGGAAAGAGACAGTAACTTTGAGAGTTGAAAGCATGAATGGTACCGTTGAGATTAGAGTGGGGCTGGGAATCACAGGGTCCCTCACGATTCAATATAATACACGGTACATGGCTCACGATGCAATATTATCACAATATAGCAATACATAGATACATATATTTTAATCATCAATCTGTGAATATGTCATGTGTATTGCATAAACAAGTTTTCTTCCACAAAATAAGCATTAAAATTGTAGCACTGTCACAATTTTCTTTTTTTAAGATACCAAAATGATGTATCAATACAGCAGTCCACAATAACAATACTGTCTCAGCAAAATTTGTTTTTTATCCACTCCTAGATTAAAGGTTCTCATCCTGGTTGCTTTGGTATAAAGCTGATGCTTTTATGTAAACAATTTTATAGACTTAAACCCATATTCCATATTCATACTTGGTAGACCTGTTTTAGGTTTGTTTCAGCCAACTAAAAATGATAGTTCCAATAAAATTTCAGGATCAGGACCTGGAAGAGAGTTGGATAATTGCTATGTATCAAAATGTGTTTTAATTAATCTGTTTTACATGACACACAATTTATAATAAACTAAATGAATAGTCCCAAGCGACCTCTGTTATATCTAAAGTTTACTTTTCTTTGTTGAACCCTGGTGATTCCCTTTGTCCAGGTGTGCTTCAATAAATCTACATTAGTTTGAGGATGATTAGGTTAAGTGGTATGATACAATATGTGTATGTACGTACAGTCAGGACGTCTGGCTGTGAGTTTGACAGAGATTAATAGGCACAAAGCCCAAGTTGGGACCACAGTGGGGCTTCCGAGCCTATATTTTACTAAACCCCACATAAATAAAGCCACAGGGTGCCACTTGGTGGTAAAGACAAAAGGTTCTTTACAGACTGTCGGCACAATGGTGGTTAGAACATGTGGGATAGTTTTAGAGACAGGGAGGGGATTGTGTTGCAGGCACTACTGTCAATTCGAAGAATCTTCTGTTCCTGTTAAGGGATCTGCACAAGGCCATTCACTAGTTCTGAGCAACAGCATAAGGTCAGTAAATGGCGTTTTGTGTTTTATTCTGTGTATATAAATGAGCACAATCTGCCACTTAAATTACAAGGCCCCCATTCCGGGTTTTATAATGATGTTTTACCACTGCGGGAAGAGGCCAGTGTCAGTGCCTCTAGTTTGAAATAACAGCAGTGAAGTACTATATTCCTTGAAGCGCCACATGCACCTTGTGTATCTATTAAACATTTATAGACTCACAAAATAATCCTGACCATCACCAACTATTACATAAACTGTTCATGTTTTCTTAATCATTTGAGTAGCTTGGCTCCCTGGGTAATAACATATAGGTCATTTAATAAAGTCTAAGATGCATTTTTAACACTGTGAAAGCCTTTGAGATAAAGAGACAGATAGTCTATGTGGGTGTTAACAACAGAGAAGAAAGGCTAATTAGCGAACACTATATTGCATTCATTCATCCACTGGCTGCACAGTGCTTAGGCACACAAAAACAAAATGATACATCTCCAGGTATAATTTATTAGAGAGTGATAGCAGATAATATGGATGCCCTGGCTCACACTGGAAACAATGTGTTACCCAGTTACCATTACAGCGAGGTAGTCCACAAAGGCCTTAGATTAATGATGCCGGTGTTTAGTCTATAGAGAGGACACTTTAGAAGCCAGTGGCTTGCATGTATTAGAGCTTATTAAAGGAGCAGAGGCGGGAAGAACAGAGGTAGCCACGGGAACAAGGTGTTACTAAAAATGGACAGGATTAGAGTCAAGAAACAACATGTAAATAAACAGAAATAAGAAATAGCGCAGGGCTAGCAACAAAAGGAACTGAAATTGGAGTGAGATAGATGAAGTGGATGAACGTGAATACTTCATTAGACTGTGGAAAAGTCCCAAGTGCTCCCGGAAACCACACTAAATTAATCAGATATGTGCACACTGATGCCACTATGCATATATTATTATTGCATTGGCCATTGTCTCGGGTTTACTATAAATTAATGTCCATTACTGAGGGGGATCAGCCCTACAGAGAATGAAAAGCATGAAGAAGAGAGAACATTTATCTCCCATAAGAAGCCATTATGGGCTTTGGTGTTACTACACAGATGCAGTAAAATCCTCCATGTTAACTAAGGGAGTGTATGTAAACCCATACAAATGATGTGCTAAAATCACTTTGATGCAATATAAATAAAGACATAAAAATTAAGTGGGTCATCTGTGGTGGATTAGCTTGCCCAAATAACGGTTAGCCTTGTTTGTGTCTGCCAAGATCAATAAAGTGAAGGAAGATGTTTTGAAAGGAGAAACACAGAGGAGTACTTAGGAGAAAGAAAGGATATCACAATGTATATTTCTTCAGGTCAATGATACTGAGAGCCTAAATATACAGGGTTACTCAAATGACACAAAATACAACTCCATGTTTGTTTAAATTTTTTTTTTTTTTAATCTCAGTAAGTAAAATTATTTCAATATGTGGGTGACAAAAATACTATTAAAATGAACATTTTTGCCAATGTTATATTTTTGTTAATTAAAAAAGTAACTATAAGGACAAAAAGTATAAAAAGTAGATATTTTGATTACAAAAACTAAACATGAATGAATCAAAAAGGAATATTCCCAGAGCCCCAGACTATAAACAAATCAAATCATGCAAGAAACACATCTTCATTATGTAAGTATTGCAATACAACTGATTATAGTCAAAATACAATAAATAACCAAGACTATTATGGATTTAGTCAACAGAATTAACATGACATGTTAATGCCGCACAGCAAGAAGGTTGCGGGTTCGATCCCCGGGTCGCCCGGGTCTTTCTGTGTGGAGTTTACATGTTCCTCCCCGTGTCTGGATGGGTTTCCTACGGGTACTCCGGTTTCCCCCATCAACTCAAAACATGTCCGCACCCCTATGAACTAACATCAAGGACCATGACGTCCACCCTCCTGTGGGCTCACCACCTGCAGAGGGGTTCATAGGGGGGGTCAGGTGCTATGAGTATTGGGCAGCAAGCTGCCCCCGCAACCCAGCTGGATTAAGCGGGAGAAGATGGATGGATGGATGGATGTTAAAATGAATTACTGGACTAAATTGGGGCTAAAACTAAAAATAATTTTAAATGTACTTGTCAAAATAAACATTGAACCCTCATCTCTGTCATTAATAGAAGTTTTCAGGATCCATCTTGAGATGGATATTAAAGTGTTATATTAATATTAAGTGTTCCTAAGGCCAGTACAGCAAGGTGAAAATCCTCTTTTATTCCGCCCTGAAAGAATGGACTCTTATCCGCTCTATTAGGATATGACTTATAGGGAGCCGTGACAATGATCCGCCCACTATGACAACCTGCTATCATTACTGTACCAAATGACCCCCAGGGCTGCATTACCACCACCCAGTGTCACCAATTACTAAACAAAGATAAGTTGTAATATCACACAAGTGCATTTATAGCGTGTGTTGTCAAATGTTAATGCTGCATAGAGGTCATGTGGGCACACTTTGAATCTGGACTGGCCTGTTTGATGGACAGAAACACGGCAAATTGCCCACCGAATGAATGGACTGCAAGTGTTGAAGCAAGACAAGTGGGGCTATTATGATTAGTCATAAAGCAGAGATTAGAAGCTCAGATGTATCCTTTTGGGCTCACTACGGCCACTCTCATTTGTCACATGAAGGCCTTTTAGACTGCAGAACGATAAAATGTTAAACAGCCCAACTGGGGGAAATTAGAAATTATTGAAATAAAAATCCATGTATGATTAATAAAGGTTCGGTCGGTAAATATTCTAATCCTAATTGTTATCTTTTCCAGGGAATGTTTCACAGTATGACATTTAACGTATCTATATCGTTGGTGACAAGCAGGTAATGCAACTGGGGCACATTACAGGTCAAACGACATAGATATAGTTTAATGCCATACTGTGGAACATTCTAAGCAAAACACTACATCTCTATAGACATGCAGGTGGCAGACTCAACACATCTTATTCAGGTGATAAACTATGTTGAGTTCCTTGAGTTTTGTATTATGCCTGATGCCAGCAGAATGAAGGAGGGATGCAGTGATGAATAATGAAGTAAAAATAATGAAACTGCATTTTGGAAGCACTTTGTTTTAGCTTGTAATTGAAATTCTTTTACCTGTAACATGTTTTGTGTCTGGTGAGAAGCCAGTTTACAATTTTACCAGTGCAAAGCAGGAAGGCAAGCACGCCAAATTAAATATTAAACATTTGAGGTTCTGAATTTCATTTTAATATAGCAATAAATACAATTATAGCAGGTCATACTTTCCTTTTAGCATTTCTATTACCTTTTTTTCAAGTATGTGTTTAGGGCTGTAGTGTGGAGTTATGAATACACAACCCATTATAATTTGTCAATATTTATATTTGTTATAGTCAAATCTCAGTCTAAATGGTTGTGTTAAAATAAGAAGTGTAGTTTTCACATAAATATTTGTTCAAGGCCAATTTGTCAGCCCAAACTAAATTATTTTGTCCCAACATGTGTCACAATATTTATCCTAATTTGATAAATAATCTGGAATGTGCTGAGAGATGGAGTGGGTCTGTAAGCGAGAGGATCGAAGTAGATGGATGAGTGAGGCAGTGCCCAGAAGACTGCTCCCTGGCTTTCCTTATGAACCTGAAATGACAAATATACAGTTGGCTAATCGTCAGAGGACTGCACTCGCTATTACACAGAGCACAGGCCCAAAGGGAGAGTCGCACAGAAAAGAATGGATAATTTGCTGATCTGGACATATTCCCTCTCGCTGCTTGTGTGTGTGTGCAGCCCAGGGAAGAGACAGATACAGAATAAATGACTGTAATAAATGAAGATGAACATTCCAGGACCTCTGCTCTCGTCCAGTGTTTTTCTCAATTTTTCCACTCCCCCACTGCCAAATATGTATTGATTTCCATGCATATTTATAATCTGCACAGAACCAGTGGGTCTCCAGTGTTTTCAAAGGTGATAGGCTGGCTCCGTGGAGCAGAATCAACAATATCGAACTCCGAGCAGCAGAATATCCAGTACCTCCGCTGAGAACTGAGAAAGGCTTTAGTCTGAGCAGGCATTGTGTGCTGGAGGTCTGGTAAGGCTGCACTGTATTAACTCTATGAGGATGCGTTATTATTTATGAAATATGATATTCAATACTGGGCTTATAATACAGTTGGTCAAGCTGTTTTATTGTCTGTCTATTGACCATATTTTGACACCACATGTTTCATGCTAGAAGATATATGTGTTGCTTACTCAATTGATTTCTAAACCGTAAACAACTTCAGTATGTGGATAGTAATTTTTTTATTGTAAATTTTAACCTGAGTCATTATATTCGGTTGCAACTAAAGCCAATAGAATCTTCTAAATATCAGCACTAACAAGGCAAAAAAATAAAGCTTTTGTGGTGAGAGAGTATTATTATCCCAAAGAACACTGTATAAAGAGTGCAAAACTTTGAATGACTCTGCCTTTAAGGCTTTATTTGTCAGCGCCATCAGATCTGAGGCCATATGAATTACAATGAATTCTAAAGAAGAATGAAGGGCAAACCAGTACAATATTATGCCACTCCAATGTGATGTCCTTTCTAAAAGACACATTTAACAAGATTAGAAAAGAGAATTTGGTCCCAAAATAAAAATAAAATAAACTGTGGTTAAATATGCGGTTAAAAATCAAGATGATAAACTTAAAACAAACTTTTGAACTGATGATTGATACTATTAAAATACACTTTGAATAAAATAGTGTAAAAAAATAAAGATAATGGGACAAACGTTCTGTGTAAGACTAGAACTTTAACCTCTTGAGACCCTGTGGCCCCATACGAGGACATTACATTTTTGCCTCTTAGCACCATGATTTTCAATTATTTTAAACTTTCACCTGTAATCAACTAAAAACCTCTACAGCAGCTCCCGAAAGTAAAAAAAAAAAACTGCATGGTAAAGTTTAGATGCAAAATTTATGAATAAGACCAATGTATTTATGTACAATAATGTCTCTTCATGTATCTTAATGTATCTTCATTTGGCATTAAAATTTGACACATTTTATTGACCACAGCAGACGAGAGCCTCAGGAAATGTCATGTCCTCGTTTGAAGACATTGGGACTATGTTATATTATTGATTGTATATGTTATTAGGTAAACTTGGGAATATTTAGATGAGTTTACAGTTATAAATTGCTGGATGTTTCTGCTGCTATAGGGAAACTGCTGCCTGTCTCCACTTTTTGCTCCTCTACTTTTTTTGTAACGATTGAAAACCAGAAAAAATTAAAACTGTGGATCACATTTTCAGGCCTTTTTGTGTGTTTTTAACCTCACTCACTGAACCCCAACCCACTCACGGTCGACCTACGTCACATTTGGCAGGTTTAGGGCTTGAAATAAACAGCTAATTGCTGTTTGTTTGTTTTTTGTAATTTATTTATACATTTTAATGTTTTTACATTTTTTAACCAATGGTGTCATACAGAAGACTTACTTAGTAGGTCCTACTTATCCCAAATAGCAAGAAGAAATGAAAAATGCACACCAGACAAAAGCTCGGGTCTCAGGAGGATAAGGCAACAACTATTATGTGCAATAAGTGACTATGCAGGTTACATGTCTTCAGTGTTTTATACCATGGTGAGTTACATCATGATACAGTACTGCACACAATGAAACAAGTGAATGAAGCACTATATATTATCCCTTAGACCCATTGCAGAAAATAAATTCAAAATGGGTTATAAGTGGAGTAGTATTTGGCACATTATCCAAAGTGTATGTGCTTTTGTATCTATGCTATCAGACAGTTCTCAGGTGTCCTCAAAGACATGTTGTCAAAAGCCCCTCTTGTGACTGCTGCTCTGACTTCGTTTTCCTGTAGTGGTATATCTGCACTTACTACATTTAACTTCTTAAGTGTCTAAGTGTCATACGAGGTGCTCAGTTCTGCATAAACCTTAATCCTGACTTTTGTAAAGCAGGTCTGAACCTCTGGCCCATGCTTGGCCACACACACGTGCCCTGGACAGAGATGTAAATGTGTGCTCACTCTTCCATAGTATGATTAAATGCTAGGTGGAGCACAAAAGCACTAATGGTTAGGGGGAGATTTCCCCTGATGCCTTGTCCTCCCACTCAATGTGGTTCAAAAATGACAAGTGATGGAAGACTACTTCAGCCAAATACTACGTAGCATGTAGCAAATACATCATATGTCCACCCCTGCAGCCACTCTTCATCACTTAGTACTTTGACACGGAAGATAGATTACATCTTTTTGGGGTGGTACAAAAACAAACAGAAACTTGTGGAATGAGGTTAGGTTACCAGGTTATCTTTTTGGTTCAGTCAAGCTAATGGGTGTTCTATCTTCATGAGTATGTATAATATATACTTATTTATTATATATTTTATATTATATATTACAGTACAATGTTTGCTACATTTAAGTTTTTATTTGTACTAACCTTTACATGAAGAAATGGAAGAAAAGTTGCAGAAGATAAAAAAGGAAATGCCCGCTCAAGCTCTGTAGTTTAACATTCAGTGCAATCCCAGCCTGGCCTCTGTATTGTAGCGCTGGATAATGGCCAGGTTTCTGGCATAAAATATTAATTTTAACTTCAGTCCAGAAGTGAGTTGAAACTACAGTCATTGACCTTTGAGTGTGAAAATGCAAATCCGCTTATCAATCAACCAACCCAATGAACCAAATATTACAAGCATGAACGAGATGCTTCTAAATATATAAAAAGTATACATATATAATGTAGCGCTGGGAGTCACAGGGCACCACAATACATGGCTCATGCTACCAATACATAAATTATTGCAAGCACATTTCCAATTACACTGTATGACAGTACTGTGAAAAAACCACTAACAATAATCATACAATAGTAATATTCATAAAGAGGCACCCAAAGAGCTTTGCACTGCATTACTATATGCACAATCAGAAATACAACAGCCATTTTGATGGTTATAACTGCAACCTGTATTACAAATAAATGTTTATCCAACCAAAATTACACCAAACATAAAAAAAAAATTCACAGCTTTATTCTTAACATGTATAGAATTCTGTATGCTGTATTATCTGCAAGAGCCACTATTGCATCAGCCATCACACCCAAGACAAAAACACATCCATAGAAAAGACACATCATCGTGTATGAAGAACTCGTACTAACCCTGAGTAGAGGGGCTCTCTGCTTCTCACTTAAGTTCATAATGACATCTGTAGCACCACTGCCCTCGTGTCTCCAGTACTTCTTCAAGTCCATTGTCCAGGAGAGATTCTGCTAACACAAGCTCTTCAGTATGAGAAGGTGGAAGGGTCAAGCTATCAACACTACATCATCACACCAATATCATTAGACCTGCACAAGATGCCTCTACTTAATGTATTGCCACTATCATAGTACTGCTTGCAATCATAGCACACTTGAAATCAGAAAAAGTGTGTACATCTAAAATAAAATAAAATGTAGACTTATTTATAACAAGGTTTGTGTTGTGAGCATTGTTTTATGACCTCTATTCCTCTAGCCACTGGTGACTGTTCCGCTGTTACAAGCTTGGTGGCAGCAGTCAGTCACTTCAGCAATGGGGCAGTGGTACGGGGACCATATAATCAAACATCAAATATTAAATTCTACATATATTTCTCCATGTTTAAATGTAATCTAATATGTTTGATATAAAACAATACCCTGAATGAATTAATCAGGGATGTTTTTTGAGTTTTAAAAAAGTCCCAAGTTAAAATGTATAAATGCATTTGCTACAGTACAGTACAGTATCTAACTTCCTGGAGGTGGCACATCACCTGCATGATTAGAAATAGAAAGTTTAAACTATACTTTGGAACATTCTCTGTGCTAGATCATTTTTATGTTAAACTAGGGAAAATTACACCCAAAGGGACAACATTTCCATGGAAATTTGTATCATAATCTATAGGGCTTGGTAACATTTATAATGAAACATAGAGTTTGTGTTATAATCTATATATGGCAACTGATTTTATATAACATTGTGCTCATAGGAGCCAATTTCTATGATGATATGCTAAAAATGATACGCTAAATCAATAGAACGCTGCTTCTTCGGGGTATTGCTATTAATTATTTATGTATAACTGTGATCTGGTTGGCTTGGGAGCTTCTGTTTTACACGGGACAAAAGAGCCCATAGATTCACTGTTACTCCTATGGCCTTTCCTACAGAAGCAAATTATTTTGTGGTGAAAACCTAGCAGTGTTGAACAGCAGTGAACACAACCATTTCCCATATCTTACCAGGCATTGCACCTGATTGCAACTTTTGTCACTTCTCACCTTTTTATCTGTCAACTCAACACCCCACCTCCTCCCTCCCTCTCTCTGCCCCACCTTGAGCCTTCAAAAACACCACAATTATTATTTTTCTTTCTTTCATTCTGTCTCTATCTCTCTCTATCCGTCTTTTCCCTTCTACCCGTTTTAATCCTGTCTTTTCCTCCACAGCTTGTCAACCATCCTGGCGTCCCTCTCTTCTCTCCGGACTCCTCCCCCGCTCCCCCTGATGACTGCCTCCTCCCTCTCCCTCTCTCCATCCCCTTTTTCCAGCACACACAGGAGGGTCAAGTGCACCGGCTTTGTCTCAAAACATGTGGAGGGAATTAATTGGCTCTAGCGTTTGGCTCTTTCCACCCGAGTGCTTCTGCGCGGCTGTCACCTGGCTCTTCCCTACTTTGCCGTCTCCTCTCTGCGTGTTGCTCTATAGTCTATACACTACTACCCCTCCCTCCCTAAGCCCTCATTCACTATTTTCACCCCTTATCTTTCCAGCTTCTTTCTTTCCTTTCGGTCCCGGCCTCCTTGTAAGATCAGGCCCCAGTGAAGCAGCTCGTGTTGTGTCTAATGAGTGGAGATAATATGCTGGCTTCTGGACTTGAGGGACGCATGGGGGATGAAAAAAATGATGGACAAGATGGGGAAAGAATAAAGGCCTTACTAAATATTTAACATTTCAGGAAAGTTCAATCACCAGAAAAAAACTGGGGAACTGTTTATGGTGCAGTACATTTGGTTGAAAATCAGAAATGACTAGTATGAGCGGAAATACCTGTATGTGTGAAATGCTGTAGGTTCGAATCAATTCTACAATGAAAAAGAAAGCCTTAAAAACATTATTATTATCTATATGTTACACTTGCTAAAGCATATGAACAATAAATACAAAATTTGAAATAATAATTTTAAAGTTATAATATGTATTGGAAGATTATTGTCACTGTGTAGTTGTTTAAGTTTTAGACAAACAACTTAAAAGGCGCTAAAGTCAAAACTGGGTGTGTCTTGCGTTTGAACTTGGCAACAATTTTACACCAGATGCCCTAACACAATCCTATTTCTTGGCTTAGGATGAGCACAAGTACTTTAGCTAATGACCCCTCGTGGCCAGTTTATGTATAAGTAACACAAATAAGCATATATAAATAAGAGGGCCCACAAATACTCCCCTCTGACATTAACTTTTCATGACATTTTACTTTAATGCATAAAAAATCACAAACATTTCTGTATTCCTTGTATTCCGTGTCACCGTGCATTTGACCTTTTTTTAATTTCCTGTTTCCCCCGATCCCTAAGGTCTCAACATTTCTTTTAGATGCAGCAAATTCATGTATGCGCTTTCAATTTGACCTTTCACCGTTCCAGACCACCGGCCGTTACATTGTCACAACTGTTATAGCAGCCAAAACGAACGGAGGCAAAAATGTTTCTTGCAGAGCTTGGATTTAGCTTTAAAATCATCTCATTCCGTGTCCTTATCCTCTTTTATCCCTTACCCATCAGTGCACCCATGCTCGAAACATCCTCCAAAGGAAAAAAAAGTCAGATGCATTTTTCAAAAAACCTGCACACCTCCCCCACCCCAAAAAGACCCTACCCCAATTATACTAGACCCCCCTTTTCTGCCCACCCACACCCCTTTTCCTAAGAAAGAAGGGGATAAATCAGCCTGCATATTAATTGTATTTAAGGGGGGGTAACAACCATGTGCCTGGCGTACTCCTAGTTTCCATGACAACCAGCTCCAGGATCCATAAAGATTTCAGGGGCAAATGGGGCTTGGTGAGGGAGGGGTAAAGGGGGGTCACCCCAAAAGAGGATAAGCATAATTACAGCCAGATAGGCAGCCTGCAAAGGGAATAGAGAGCTTTGTGTGAGCAGTGTCCCAGTCACAATCTGTCAGAATTTTTGGCTAAAACATTTTTTCCATAATTTTAATATGGCCATTAATAGACAGGGACACAGTTGATGATCCAAAAACATCCAATTGCAAATTCAGCCTTTTATTCAACATTTGAACATTCCACATAAACTGGGTCACACGTTATTCAACTGATTTATTTTTATATGCACTGACCCCAATTGAACTTTAAATCTTTAGATACCTAAATAATTTATCTTAAAATAGACTACATAAAAATGTGTGTAAAATATTAACTTAATTATGAAGGTAACAAATTGAAAAAGTATATGTGCTATATTTTACAAGACATGGCTATAATATAAAATGTGCTGTGAGATTTATATGTCTGAATGGAAGATGGAAGGATCAGAGTGTGAGGAGATGGGTTGTGACTTACAGTTTACAAATGATTTCTCCAAGCACACAATTTATAAATATACAACAGTAACAGATGAAAAGAGTAACAGAATTAGCATAATGATCCTGATGTTAAGATTGTGGCCTTGAAAGTTCACAAGTCAAACCACAAACTCATCTGGAGCAGCTGTTAGGCACATACAAATGTGCAGGTGTGAGTGGGTTTTCAATGAAAATTGTTTTTAGTTTTTATGAATATTTATAGCTGTTCCACCCCAAATGTCTCCCTTGGCTCTAAATGGAAATCATAGAGATAAATGATTTATTCTAAATTATTCTAGTGAATTATTTGGTATCATTTAGCATAGCATACAAATTACGCATTCACATCACTACCGGGCTTCATAAAACACACTTAGAATAAAAAAATGATAAAATGAACACTAAAAATAGATAATATCTTAGAGCGATGAGATGTGGCCACACCTATTCTGCAACCAGTTTGAAAAGCTCGATGCCAGTAGACACACTCACACAAACAGCACACAGACCAGTCAAGAGGCTTGATGTATTATGCATGAATTTGCTTTAATTGCAGGGATCCTATTTGCATAACCTCTCCCAGTGTGATCAAATATGCTCATCTATATTGCAGCTTTCTGACCTTGGCTTTGGGCAGGTTAGTGCTTCTACATGTGTGTCCAGCTCCAGAGCTCTGCCAAAGCAACATGTTAAGATTTACTAATATGTCACATGCTCTGTATATTAAATATGCATCAGATTTATATATCAATATGTTTAGCAATACTGTATCATTATTGAATTGGGCTGCATCGTATGAAAAAACAAATAAATATAGATAGATGCTCAATGTTGCAATAACATTGTGATTGGTGATATTTTGATAGCCTTGATTGGTTACGCTGTACCAAGATCATCATTAATTTTAACTACTTTGTTCAGATGTAACCTACCCATTGATTTCTCTTCAGCAAATATTTTTTTATTTGGCAAATAATTTAGCAAAAGTTTTCTGAGCTCCAAAATCTACACAAAGTTCAGTGGACACTAACACTTGTTAGACTGATCTGTCTAAAAGCTCCCTATGACATATTAACTGTTTTTTCAAAACCTCACATGGCCCACTTTCGCCTTGGCTCAAACCAAGACCCTTGTTCAAACCCAAGTGTGATGGCTGGATGAGCAGGCAGATGGATGGGAGGATCGATGGAGCGATAAACGAATTGGCAGCAGATGGATGGATGGACAAATGCATGGCTGGATAAGTGGATGACTGGATGCATGGGTGGCTAGGCATTTTTACACATGGCTGTCTGTCTGCATTCCTGTCTTATTGGTACCAAACTCCCCACTACATGTGGGTGTGAGTGATCTTTAGCTCCATGCGTGTCAGGCAGCTGTGTTTAACAGGCAGGTTTCTCTTGGACGGATGTGCATCAGATGGCTGGCTAATATTTATTCACAGGGAGAGATCGGATACATTTCTGGACCTTTTCCGAACTGTACGCGCCGAGTTGTTCAATCCCAGGGAGATTTTGCAAAACTGTGAGACAGCACTGGCTCCAGGCCCAGACTGGGTGCACATTACTGGCATATTTCAGAACAAAATGAGAATGTGTTAACTTGTAGATGCAGAGAAATAAATGTAACATTTGTCGCTGGTCTTAACATGGGCTTCCTTCTCTTCAGATTTGGCTTTCAGGGTTTTCAACGCACAGTATCAATCATTACAATTACTGTGGACTTGTTCTACACCTGATGTCTGTCCCAGTGTAAACTGCTCTATATCCAGACATTAAACTTGCAAAACCTGATGTGCACTGAACTTTGTGTGAATTGAATAATGAGGTATAAGATCTAATAGTTACAGTTTAAGCAGTCAGGAGAGATTCAGCTCGTTCCACTGAGGTCTGCAGTTGGTTGGCCATGAAGCAGAAAGCCTGATCCCCACTCTCCTCATTCACATTACCAAAGTGTCCACTGAACCCTGACGCACAGAGCCTCCACACGTTCATGTGAGTCAGGGTGTCACTGAGCTGTAGGTGAGTCAAAGTCGAGATGCCAAATATAGTTAAGACAGATTCAGCAGTAAACAACTTTATAACTCACAAATAAACATCTAAAATAACAAATGATGATGCTTTTTGTCAGTCCCAGTGGGGGAAAAAAATCCAAATAATTTTTTTGTTTTATCACCAGTGGTCCAAAATGTTCATTAATAGAAGTTAAAGTAAAACAAGATCATCTTAAGCTGGGTAAAAAAAAAAGGAGAGATGAAATGTACACAGTTACCAATGAGCTCCATTACCCAATTCATTCCACTCAATTCACACAATTTTAGAATATTGAAAATTCAAATTGGGGTTTCCATTTGATTACTTGTGTTACGCATTTCCTACCGTACTGCAAGTTAGAAGCTGATACAAGTTACTGCCTCCATATCCTAGAAGTCTTATGGTCACCTAAGGAAATAACAGGTAACTCTATAAGGGACAAGACTTACTGCCATATCTGACAGGCATTCACTCACTCACTGTCATCTTACTGTGCCCCATTCATTATAATATCACACTGATGTCTTATTTTGTTTACAGATGAACACTCTATCTCTGTCCCTTTTCTAAGCAGCACCTGACAGAATAAACAGTGAGTGAGTCATTAATTATAGCACAATGGCTTGAGGAAAGGCCATCTATAAATTTGGAGCTGGTCAACACAACCATTTGCATAATACTGAGCTACAGATAAATTGTGATTCTATTGAGAGACAGTCGCAGGGCCAAGCTAATGCATCCAAGTCAAAGGCAGCTCGACACACATTCATAATAAATTATCCCTCATCTCTGCAATCACTTGAAGAAATGATTGGTCTCGTCTCTTTCATTAACGCTGCCTCTTTCTGTGTTACTCCTGAGTCCTCTTCATCCTGTATTTTCCCTGGCCTATTCTCTCTGTGTCGTTATTTCTATCTGTATGCGACTTAAAGCAACAAATGCATACAATTATACGGGTGCACTCTTATTGTCTGCTCCCACCATCCCAGAGTCACACTGCCATTTAGGTAAATCTTTGTCCCCCTGCATTTAGTGACAGGTGATGCATGGTAATGGCATCAATTATTGAGAGGCTCTCTTTCTTAGAGCTTCCCACAAAAGTAAAAAGCAACAACTAATGTTTGCATGAATGACTCATCAAGGGCTTTTAGGAGCACCGTTTTCAATGGGAAGGTTTGCATTTGCACAAGTAAGACATGCTCTAGAAAGCATTCAGAGATCGAACTGCCTATTTGTGGTTTCACATTACTAATGGAAACTCCCGATCACAATTGTCAGAAACTGGTTTATACAACTGACATATGATGATAGACTACACCAAATGCACTCAGGCAACTAAACAAATACAAATAACACAGATATAAATGAGGTAATTGTGAAATATATGCCCATGGAAAATGCCAAAAAGAAAAAAACAGATATGGGCATTCCGTGTTCTTGCCGGACCATCTGCAGAGCTGTCAGTGCTGTTGTAATTAAAGGTTGCGACAGGCGAAGCCACCCAGCAGGGGGTCTGCCTGCCCTGACCCAGGATGCACATCAAATGTAGCCCATCCACCCTCTACTGTCTCTCAGAATTAGCCCTAATATGCAGCGACATCAGCTGATAAACAAAATAGAAACTGGACTTTCCCAAGGAAACAATATGCCAACAATGCACCCATCCACTGACCAAAAGCATGGACACTGTAAGACTATAAAAGCCAGGGCTGGTGAGTACTATAAAAATGATAAAAAATGATACTCCTTTAATTATCCAACTCAGCACAAGCTTTTTAAACTTCCGAGCTGACTTTTTAATGTGACAAATATTCCAGAGCTTTCCATGTTTCTCATTTGGCAGTGAATATGGGCAGATCAGTTTGGATAAGACCCAAACAACTGTGAGAGGCTGGAGATCTATTTGATCTGACTTAGTGGACCTGCATGCATAAATATCCTGCCCCGTACCCCCTGCTCCGCAACATACACTGCATGTAACATTTATTAGTTATCTGGCTTCATACTGGCATGAAAATATTGGCAGCCCGCTGAGCAGCCACATCAGTGAAATCAGTGTGTCCATCCATCCATCTCTCATCCTCACCACTGTGCAAGTCCTGAGAAAAACATGAAAACATGATGCGCTGCTGTTTGAGCAATCAGACAGCAGAGTTATGTTGTTTGGCTGATGATGTAAATTGCCTGAGTGATTAAGTTATTCCAGTGTCAGATTCTTTTATTAGAGCTGCAACAAGTTCAGGTATTAGTGCTCCTCTTGGACCTCTTCCAAGTCTGCAGTCACCCACATCACACTTACACACATCGACAGAGCGTCTGCCTTTGCAGGTGTTTGGCTTGCTAACAAGCGTCCTCTCATTATTCTTTTAGAGAGCTGATTAATCACTGCTCTCCAACCTATCACAGTCTCTAATCAGGCAAGGGATACCACAACATCATAATTCAGAGACTTGTAAACTTTATTTGTCTTAAATGGCTTGTATACCATCTCTGTAAGTCACTTTGTTCCAATTTAGGTCTATAAAAATGCTTTATAGGGAAGCTTATGCTCAGTCTGAGGAGATTAAAAACACATGGAAAGTAGGATCTATGTCATCTCTTACTTAGGCCAAAGCAACTTCTACAATCCATAACTGTGGATTTGAGGCAGAATATGGATGTCATGGGCGCTGTGACTACTGGGACAACATTTCAAAGTTACTTAGAGCTACATGGATTTTACATCACATCATAAAAAAGGGTCAAAACAGTGTGTTGGTGATTTGCAGCGTTCTGTTTGTGGTGCAACTGTGCGCTACACTGGGATTTACCCTTGGCTTATTGCTATGAACTAAGTAGGCGAGAGGAAATCAATATCTGGTGACAGCTAGTCAATCTTAGACTCAATACTGAAACTCCAGTCCTCTTAAAAGGGACGGATCTTCCCTGCACACATTCAATTTTGACAAGAAAGCTGTGTAGCCCAAGACACAGAAAGCTCCATGTAAATTGGACCATGTAGGAATAAATCGCCCTACAGCCTCACTAAATAACTTTAAGTCGGACTGGCCCCAACTGGAAATAGGTTTACGTTGACTTGCAATGGAAGCATTTACATTTGGGTGAGCCTGCAGGATACTCGCATGCCTGGACTCAGAATAAATAGAAATCCTGACACAACAAAAATCTGGCTAAAGCTAAACCAAGTCTTAGAAGAAGCACTTTTAAGCTTTGAGCAAAAATGTTGTCACTATGAAAGAAAAGCAATTTTAGTCCTCTGGTCCCTGGATAAATCAGATGTGTGCATGTAGGTGTTTCTTTATCAAGCAATATCTGTGGAGCTGCAAAAATCCTGGTTAAGCCCAAGGTATTAACCTTCTCCAGCTTTGTGAAATCTTTCTGTTGACTTTTTTACTTTTGTTATTATGGAAGTAGAATTTATTCCATCTCAGTATGCACACTCATGGGGCACTGAGCATAATGATGGACCTACTGTCTCTCAAAGTGTTTTCAAAGTCAACAAAAATCCACATTACAAATGAAAGTAAATATTATCAGAATTTTGACAAAAAAAAAAAAAAGAAAACAGAAAAAATAAGGACTGCCTAATTACTGTTGAAACATGACCCCTTATATAAATGTAATTTTTTTTGGTAGTGGTGTTGGTAGTGGAGAAGGTGTTGACTGAATGACAGCCATGTCAATCAGAATGCTCCAGGGCTACTTTATGGCCCACAGAAGCAGTGTGACAGAAGAGCACATGAATAATGCAACTTATTGTATTGCATTATAGTTTATCTATAGTTGCTTATAGCGTTAAAAACCACTTGAGTAAAACTAAGCATTTGATTTAGTTGGTTTACCAGCTATAGTCTCTATTAAGTGCAAGTTCTGAAATGCGAATCATTTCAAAACTATGTGAAAAGCTGAATGTATATTTAATCGTGAGGCATGTAAAATGCATGAATCAAATTGTGCAGGGGATAGAACTTGTTTTGAGGATGTTGAAAAACAATCTACACATAATCATGCCTTGTCCTGACTGTGTTCTAGAAGTGAAAGTTATGATCAGTATGTTTGACTTTGGCCCATTTTTCTCCCGAACTATATCCTACACATAACATATTGTTGGAGCAGGCAGCAGTCAGTCATGTCTATTCCCGGTAGGAGGTCTGGGTGGAAAGAAAAAACACAGTGACCTTGAGAGAACAGTCTTGAGAACATTCAGCTTCACTCCATGCCTCCTATTGCTGTTTTGACAAGTACAGCATAATCAGACATGTTGGCTCTGGCTCCCATTTTCTCACTCTCGGGTGACCGTAGGGGGTCATGGGGGCCGCGTGCTGGAGAGACACCCAAGATAGGACGGGGGAATTGGTTATCATCCGGTAGTGGGCATGCTTATGAGTGACACTCGTTTTCAATTATGTGTATGTGGAGTTGTTGTTAGGGGTGCAATTTGGTGGTGGTGTGTCTCGCGGTGCCTCTGTGTGTACATAGGGGTATTCATTCACAAGTGCAGATAGAGGGGCATGTAGATGTGGGAGCCTGGACCCTAGCACCCAAGGATAAATGCGGGATGGACCTGACATGTGCCTTCAGGTGTTTGTGTGTCGCGGCATTTATAAGCAGCATTTGTCTGGTACATTGTCAGCAGACTACATTAACTAGCACCACAGGGACACATGGGCTCTGTTTTTGCATTTTTATACATTACCAGATCAGAAGAAAATGTTTTGGATGCATTTTCTAACATTACATGTAATGTTTATGTATATGCAGTGTTTGTATGAGACTGCTTTTGAGTCATTATTGTAAATCAAAGAAGTGAACAAAGTGAACGCTTAAGTGTATTGTTACATTTGCCAGTTATGGTTAGAATTCTTATAAAATGGTGATGTTTTAATGTACTGTATATAATAATGAATAAAGATGCTTTACATTGCATTATCCATTCATTCTGCACCTGGTGATGGTAAAGCTACTTCTGCGGCCAGAACTGTCCTGGGTGTCTTTACTGAGGGACACAAAGTTGTCATTGTGTGCCATCTGAACATACTGTATCACATAGGGGGGTGAAGTGCCTTGCCCAAGGACAGCAGCACTCTTAGTCACCACTGACAGCCTTTGACTTTACAATTGGAAAGTAAAAAGAGTGCACTAGATAATAAACAATCTGTATATTTCTCTCACTTCTAACACTGCACCATACTGTATGTAAATCATTTTATTTACTATAGGAATTAAAGAGTAGAGGGAAGCTGACACATCACAGGAGCCTAGGAGCCCAGTGTCCTCTGTATCTGGTTGGCTGGGGGGTAGGTGATGTCAACCCCTGACAGGTAATTTGGTCTGAGCCTGGCTCCCCGGGGCCAGCAATACCCATACTAACCCACCAACACAGGACCGACGCTGCTGCATGTACTCGGCATCACACGCTGTCTCAGGCCTGCTCCAAATCCCCACAGAAGTCACTATACTGGTCTGTGCAATGAGAGGAGGACATGAAGGAACTAGCCCACGCAACAGTGTCAAGTGTTTGTAGTTGGTCCAAAAATAGTAGGTGAAGCTGTGGAAGATGCGCCAAGCTAAAGCAATAGAGTTAAAAAGCAAATAGTATCTGATGAATATTACACGTTATAGAACTGTGTGACTTGTTTCTCCTTCACCCAAAATGGTGCTCATATTTCCTATGGAGGATTCCCAAAGTCTCTATGAAGTCCAGCGCAGGATAGATGATCTGCTGTCAATGGCTGATAGGGGACTCCAGCTATAACCGTACCTTGGTCTTTTCCTGTCTGCCGGCCAATTACTGCCTCCTTCTCAGCGGCCAGGACTGATGCCCTCACCTTGTCTGGCTCAACTGTCCCCATATATCCCCCGTGTGCCCCAAGTGAAGGCTCGGTAAGGGCATGTCATCTGGCAGCCCGGTCAGCCACTGCAGCTTTGGCCGAGACCAGGCAGGCGCACATTGGTTTTACTGGCTGTCGGCCATGCTAACTAAATAAGGAGACTCCTAATGACTTTCATTAATCCCCTTCACTATTTACAAATGAAAGTGGCTAACTGTGTTTTAAGGGTAATGAATTAAGCTTTACACATTTTTAAGTTTATTTTGGGTCTTTTTAGCCTTTATTTAATAGACACCTGGATGCGAAAAGGGGTCATAAAAGTGAATGACTTTGAGCAGAGCGACCTAAGCCTGTGGTATGAGCTCTATGATGTGCACTAAAGAGGTGTCCCCACATGTTAATAAGAATGGAATACATGCGCTGTGATATTAGCACTTTGAGGGAAAAGCAATATGTGACAAATGTATCTAGAAATAGCTTGCTGTCAGGAACAAATTCTGCCACATGGAGCGACAAGACTCAAAGCCAAATAAGAGTCAGAGAGGAGGTTACATTATGAAGCAGCATGCCATCAAATCAACTTTACATAATGTTTAGAGGTACAAATTTGTTTTTCCTGCATAGACAAGATTGAAAATCATGAATGTTAAGAAAAATAATACATTTTCGTCGCTATTTTTTGTAATAGCAGTAGCGCTCATTTAGCAGAAAGTTTGGAAAATGTCCTGTAGACACCTGCAAATAAAAAATGAAGTAGCTGAAATGGCAATTGAAAGTGTAGATTTTGGAAGTGCGTTTGTTTATCAGCCTGGTTTGTGAACGTGTGGGACTGAGAGGCCACTAATAGAGCGGCAAGCCCGTATCAGCACAGCCTCATCTCACAGTGGGCCCATCTATCCCCCCATGTGCTCTGGATGTGAAAACATGTCAACATACTGCTTGGCCCGGTCAGAGCTTCCATGGCCTCTCCGGACTCACTAACTGCCTAGTTTATGTCTATCTGTCTGATACTTAGATAAATTTGGCCTGGCCTAGGTCTAGGGCCTGGATGTCCACTGCCCAATTATTTTCCCCAAGCCAAGACCCCTGAACTCTCTTCATCCTGGACCGACATGTGGATCCCTGGTGAGCCATGGTCGTGTCACTAAAGGTTGGCCCAGTCACGCCTCTGTCAATTGGGAATGCGATGCCTGCCTGCACACAGCTCAAGGGGCATGTTTAAGAAGACCTCAGCTACATCCACATTAACTTGCATACTTGTATACATGCTTTACTGTACAAACAAATATTTCAATACATTTTTAGATATTATACGGACATTACATTTAGTGACAGGTCAGAGGTTATTTAAAAAGAGATTGTGCCTTTATTGAGTCTCATTTTCATTAAATATATAAACCTTTATTTTTTGTTCAGCCACAACACATGACTGTGTGTATATTCCACTCCATATGTAGCAAATGTGAAGTCTCTAGCAGAATTTCTGTACTTTATTAAATAGGGGAAAAAATATATTAATTAGATTTGGTTACAGCATAATTTAGGTCTGTATGATCTGTCAGACAGAAGACCATACACAGGGCTGGGTACTCTGACATTTTTTTTCCTGTGCCAGTACCTTTTCTTGTATTATATATCCAGCCTAAAGATTATATAGTTGACTGTAATAAATTTAACTTTTTTTTTTTTTTTAAATGACTGTTTTTATTTTGCGACGATAAGTATGGGGGCATATTGTGAGATTGGGTAAACTACGTTGTTTTCAGGCTGCCTGTCAGGACTGCTAGTTATTTCTTCCAGACCAAGACCCTCCAGAGAAGCAACGATGGAGTGGTGGTCCTAGGCAGGGTCAGGGTCTTTGCACAATGTGGAAACAGAATATAATAAACACACACTCTCATACCTCACAGTGTGCCTATAGAAATGACTTTATTTTTTCTTTTTTTCTTACCCCAATATGCATTTTCAAGTGTATCAGCCATTTCATACACCCTTTTCCATCAGCCTATTTGCAATATTACCTCCTCCTATAGCTCATTCATAAATAAATCATGTGTTGAGCTGAGGCACAGTTTAATTATTTTTAGACTTGGGGGTAAAGAGACAAAATAATTTTTGACTCAGCTAAAATGTAACCCAGCAGTTTTCCATTACATTAATGACTGAATAGGGGTTTCTACTTAACTTACTTTTTCTTTTCCTTTTCTTTTCCAGTCCTCTGGCTCCTAGTGTGGACTAATGAGGATGTTTATTATGACAAAAGGTTTAAATAATACACTTTTCGGCTAGGCTTGCAAGGGCTTGTTACCTTATACCTTCAAAAAATTGATAACTTAACAATTTTGAAGCATGGCAGTTTGAGGAAAATATAATGTATTTATAATGTATGCATTCCCTGGCACACTTGCTGACAATTTCTGTACACATGGAATTATCCTATTAGCTTGTCATCTCAAAGACAAGACATGGCATCTCCTCATTATTCAACCCTCTCCTTTTCTTTTTCTCTGTTTTTGGTCTGACCCCCATCCCCTCCTACACCCTCCATCCTCTACTCCACATATCCTCTATCCATCCTCCAATTCCCTCAGTGGCAGGCCGGGCTGCAACAGAAAGGCTTCAAGGGAGAGAGAGCAAGAGGAAGAGAGAGGGAGAGAGAGAGGGGGGGAGAGAGAAAGAGAAAACGAGGTAGAAAGACTCGGGGAATGATCCTGGCACCAGCGCACATTGTTTTCACTCTTTGCCATGTTTCCTATTTTCGCTTTCTTCACCCCACACCATTCTCCTCCCTCCTCTACTTCCTTGCAGCGCTCTCTCTCTCTCTTCCTCCCTGTCTGCCTTTTTAGTGTGCGCCGCTCCAGGCAGATCAAAATTCAACTCAGTGATGTGTGACTAACGTTAGGACACACAATACGCTGCCACAAACTCTTTGATCATAATTCCATTTAACAGTGAAAATGTATGCAGCAAATAAAGAATAGGAAAGAAAGATGGGGTAGGTGGGGAGGAGGCAAAAAATAGGAAGATGATTGTTACTTTGGCTTCACGCCCCATCAGTTTTGACACACTGGTAAATGTCAAAAATGATGGGCACATAAACGGTTGTTACTAAAAATGTAAGTCTGTGTAATTCTGTCCTTTTTGGCCTTAATGCAGTTAGAATTACATTTACTTGTAGATGCTGATTTGTAAAACCCACAGACACCAGAAGCACTATAAGCACGTTAGCGTTACTTTTAGTTTCTCGAAAGCTTTTGTGTGTGCATTACTATGACATACTATTGTTTATTTACAACCATCAATAAAAAGGACACAATGCACTCACTGTTGATTCCTCTGCATTTGATACTGATTTCCTTGCCAACAATTCCTACAACTGGACCATCATTTACATCTCTTCAACAGACAACCAAACAAAGTGTTCCTCAAGGATTGGTTATCAGACCACATGTCTTTACCAAACGCGTCCTTTTACTTGGACAATTGATACACAGATATGGACATGCTGATGACACTCATATACACGTTTCCACCAAGCTGTCTGTCCAACCCATACCTCATTCCCTTTCCATTTGCCTCCATGACCTCAAGACCTGGCTTTCATCCAACTCTCAGATTCAGCTGTGACAAAATAGCGCTCATATCACCAGCCTGTCACCATCAGTTCTGTGTCACCTTGGACTTGAACCTGTCACTTGAACGGCACGTCAAATCAGTATTCATATCATACAGTGGCTCTATATTTTTGTCGCCAGCAAAATATACAAAATACAGAGAAAACACAAGTACTACTAATCCTTATTCTCTAAATAAAAGTACATAAATAGATGCGAAACTTTGGTGATCTTGATGATCATTTGCCGTACAGTGTACATGTAACCTGTTTTTATTGTTGGCAGTACCATGGAGTGTGGAGGTGGCACTCACTGCATAAACATGTATTTACAATGTGCTTCCTTGACAAGGAGGAGTAAAGGTTACATCACCCAAGTGTTACCTTGTGTGCGCGTGTGGGCAGGTGTGTGCACGTGGATGCTGACAGCAGCTCTCCCAGCAGGTGGCCCCTTCTGCGCATCTGAATATCCAAAAAGCTGATGGTTCTGTCACTGATCACAACCAGCCAAGTGTGAGAAAAGGACGGAAAAACACCCTGCAAAACAACAAACATTAGCTTCACAACTGAACTGTTTTCAAAGACTTTTTCAAAAACCAAGAAATCATCACACTGTTTGGTGGCACAGCACCCAGGTAAATAATTCATTTATTATTGTGCTTATATGCAGTAACTTATAAATATACAGTAGTGTACAGTTAGGCCTCCTGCTGTGAGAAGAATGAGGGGCTGTACACAGCTTGGCAGGATCTTGTGCCTGTGCATATGGTGCCGTACTGAGGTGTGTCTTTGAGGGACAGATTGAGGAGGCTACTGGAAGATGAATGAGAAGAAGTGCACTTTTGAAGATACTGCTATTACAGAGGTACTTGGCGTTACTTAAATCATGGGATACACATATTTACTCGTAAATATGTATGTTGACATATCAGAATGCAATCAGAATTGCATGTGATCCTCTCTGTGCTGCTGAACGTAATTCTATATTGATTTTTCACAAATTTATTCCTCCAATAAAATTATACCAACTGATTTTACGGTTTTCAATATTCTCCAAGATATAAATTCATACTTAAATGCATGTTATGCATTTATTTATTCCATTATAAAAATGTAAAACAGGGCCAATGCCCAAGTCAAAGGTTAGAAAGCTTCACAGCACTCCTCCCACATGGTATAAAGCACAAATGACAGAGGTTATGTGGAGCGTTATTCCCAGTGGAAAGATGTCTAACATTAAATGTTTAGAAACCAGGACAGAAAAAAATATTCCAGCCTTTCCTTATAATAAATTGTGTATCAGTCATATTTAGGCATAAACTTACCCTCATAGTGTTTGTAAGCAAGTTGGCACCATTCGTAAGGATGGTTTCAGCTGGCCAGAGACACTCTTTGACAATACAGTCAATCAAAATTATTAGTTACGATGTTAAAAAAACAAGATTGCTTAAATGAGTTGGAGAAAAAGCATTTCTTTGGAAATGGGTGTACGGCTTATAAGGTTGTAGGTATGCTGATAGTACAGAAAGCAGATAAAATATAATACCCACAATGAGTGATCAATATGGTAATATTCTTCTGTAATGTCACAATGTGTAGACATTATTTATTTATTTTTCTATGTATGAGTGTGAAAAGTTAGCATTTCTAGATTACTGCTGACCCAGCACTAGCTAAACCTTGAGAGTTCAGACTGCTGACTTTACAAGCAACGCATAACTGCTGTTGTTTATCTGCATAATAGTTGATTCAGTGCTTACATATTGCGAACCATCTATATGTAGAACATTTTTAAACTCACCTCAAATAGGTTAATTCAATTACACTGGTTAATCTATGTATACCTTTTAAAACCTAAGGATGACTAGGTTATATGGCCCTGGGCATATGCTACTTATTGGAGCACAAATTAGTCGCACAGTGAGGCAAATTAAGTCTGAAATGACCATGCATATTCAAATTAGAACTGCATTTAAGCTTACATGTTCACATACAAGCACCACTCTAAAGATAGCTGGGGGATGTCTTCATTTAGTGCATTAACTTACGGGTATAGAGTGAAGCCCACTGTATAGTAATTATGCTAAAATAGTGATGTTATGGACATACAGCCATGCAAAAATTTTCTTACATGAATTTGTGTGCTATTAAGCAATCTAAGGCTCACATAAGTGTTCATGATGAGTAAGAATATTTTAATGTAAAGGAATGAACTTTTTTATAATGTATTAAATTGACTAAATAACTGTACAACTATATGGTGTTTTAGAGGGTGCCTCAAGATAAATTATGCTTACATTTTTTTCAGTAAGGGATAGCATGGGACTAAACATAATAAAGGCCTTATCCAAAACAAAAAGAAGTTGACAGCAGTCTGTCCAAGTGTCCTCCTGGCGTGTCTAGACTTAGTCTATGCACATGGCCATCAGGGGAAGTCAAGACTTTATATGGCCCACAGGTCCAATTGACAGTGAATATGTTTCCCTGATCTCTCATCAGTTTACTCTGCTATGTCCTTGAACAGACAAATGTGTTACAATTACAAATTATCCTTTAAAAAGTACATGGACAATCTCATACTGCAGTGTGGTACCCAATTCATTGTTATTACAGACTCACTGTCCTTTCTCTAGAATACTGCAATACTGTTGCAACCGTCCTATGGCTTCATGGTTTCTAAATGGTCTGTTGATAGATACATAAGTAATTACTAATAAGCAGTTTTAATAATAGTTTTAATAATCAACTCATCTCACCGACATGGTTAGATGAGTTAAGTGAGTTGCCAAACTGCAATTTAGGTTTTTTACCTGACAATGACAAAAAATATATATATTCAATGTTTCAATATCATTTACTTATTAATACATTTAAATTATAAGAATAGTTTAGAGCTCTTTGCAAGTTGTCGCTCAGCCACTCACCAAGTGATGAGTGGACCTTAGCTAGCCCCATCTGTGCTCTTGTTCTGACCCTGGGACCTCTCCTGACCCCTGCTGCCCTCATCTGTCTGAATGAACCATGCATATACCACTGCTTCTTCTATGGTTATATTCAACTTCATTCAGCTGCCCCGGCTCTGAAGTTAATCTTGTTTTCGGTAGATCACCCTGAGGTTGCTCCTTTTCACTATAGCTATATTTTTTTATTCTTTGAAAAATCTATGGGAAGACATTGTCTTTCTGGAATTTTTTTTTTTTTCAATATGAAATGTTCATTCAATAGAAAGCCAATAATTCTCATGCTCTTGTGGAGCAACAGATACTTATCAATATCAATATTTTAAAATCCGAAACAAGGCCTACATATTTAAGTTTAAAAATTTACTTCTCATTTTAGTAAAAGTTAGGACCAAAATGTATTTATCGGGTGTAATTTTAGTGATTATGGTTTATTGTCTTATGGTGTAAACATACAGCCACCTAGATTCCCATTATAAAAAGAAAAAAAAAACTCTTCAGAAAAGTTTGCCCTGGCCCCTGTAAATCCTTCACCAATATATTAACAACAATATCCCCCAGTCCCTGTATAAAATTGAAAAATAGCTGATAGACTTTTTACCATACATTTCACCCTCCCCATAGTCTCTTTACGCTCACACCGGGTTATGATTAAACTGCTGCTGGAGTGGCTTGAGGTAAGAATGGTCATGTGTGCATACATTACAGATCTGTGCATGTGTGTCAGCCTTAGGCCCAACAGCAGCCGCCCACAGCACTTCCTGATTCCCCACATCTCACATCCTCCTCTGTCTTCTCCACACTCTCTTCCTTCCTGTCACTTCTCCTTCCCGCTGCATTTTCAGTTGCAATTTACAACAGTGTTTGTCGTAATAGTAATTATTATTCACAATATTATGGTAAACAGCACATAATGATGCCCCCATTGTTGACTCTAATGTTTAATTAAAAACAGAAGATAACTCAAATCTTTTAGTCTCAAGATCAGAGTGGTTTGCCACAAGCACTTCTTTAAATGTTGGCTATGCAAATTATTTGTTTACCCAAATTGTTGACAGAACAGTGGAGTTCATTACCTCAGTTCTCAATGGTTTAATACAGTATTTGAAACGTAGGGGGTAAATCCCAGTGACTGATACACATAAAAACACAGTTACTGGTACTCACTCACACATTCATTCATCCCATTCATTGACCAATCACATTTTAACCTGTCTTTTCAAGTAACTAATCCCCTTTTTGACTTTTGAACATACTTGTGACAGTCAACAATCAATCAATCAATCTGGAAGCACAAAATATTTTTTTTTACTGTGTAAATATTGAACTGCTCATTTCTGTGTCAGTGACTTTCTTTCCGCTAACATTATGTGTCCCTCATACTGCCACCTATCCTCCCTCTCTTCCTCTCCTCTCTCTCTCCCCAGCGTCTCTGTGTCTTTTCCAGTGTGCCGTTCAGTGCCAGGTCGTAGTGGCTGGTGGTTCCCTCTCTCCAGATGGCCCACTCTGATCATTTATTGATGACACGAGAACAGAGGATGGTCTTCCCAGCTGCTGCAGCCTGGCACCATGCTCATTATGCACATGCACACACAACAAAGTCCACAGACACAATGACTCACACAACAGAGTTACATCTGCGGACAAGTGGAGATTTCTTTGCTTTTCTTTGGTTTTTGCCTTGTCACATATCTTGCTGCTCGTCTGCCGTCACGCGAGGTGCTGTGCTGCATTTCTGCGCCCTGCACCGCTCCATCCTGCCTCCAGCGCTCCCTCGTTCACCTCCTGCTGTGGTGTTAGTGACTCCGTTGCACAGGAACAGACAGACGGAGAGGCCGGGGAGAGGAGAGGGGGAGAGGGGGAGTGATGTGAGAGTAATGGCTTTCAGACGCTCCAACCGCTGAATGTGCTGCGGATCACATGTAGGACAGGGAAAATTATAGGGAAAATAAACTCGACATTAAAGGGAAACATGAAAGGGATAGAGCAGAAATTAGTTAAAACTACTGTAAGTGTGTGAAGGCAGCTGGAGCAGGAACATCTGGACATAGGTACGGGAGTCTGTACAAAGTGGGCCTCTCTGGCCAACCGTACACAGTATTCATAATCATTCACTGATGATGTGCAAAATAATCATATTAACAAAGTATATACAGTACAAATACTTTGGTTTAACCATAAAAATCAGTTTGACTAAACAACAGAAGTTTCTAAATACATTTCTGTTCAACACAAGTAAACTATACACGTAATTTACAAGAAGATACATTCTATTTGGCTATTTCTGACCACTATCAATAACTAACAAAAATGCAAGGTGCATGAAGTTTATACAAGCATAACAACACAGAGTTGGGACATACTAATAGGTTAAGCATGCATGTATAGAAAAAGTGTATAAAAAGTTCTGAAGTATGTCTGTCACTGGACCTTGTGCTGTCCAGACTCAGTGCCAGAGAGGCTCCTCCATAATCCTATTGAGAATCCAAACTCAGTGACACCATATCCTTAAAGAAACAGCTCCAACGCTGTGGGAAGGTGAGAAGTATTTTATGTATGTCCAGGTTTTGTTACACAAACTCCAACATAAACACATGTGTCCTTCCTTTGACTGTGTCAGAAATAGCCTGAACTGAGCTGGCTGCGACTTTGAAGTTACACTTGGGAGAATGCTGTGATATACAGCTGGCTTTGGCAAGAGCACCCCCAGAGATTCATGAAAACACACACATCTGAATATATTCCTCCATACATCACACACACAGACACGCAACGGCAACCTCTCCATTACCCCTGAGGTGCTGTTAATGCTAACACACATCGTTACACACCACAAGGGTCAACCCATCTCCGGAGTCCAACACGAACATGCAGACAAGGCCTTTCTGCTTTGGTACAAAAGAACAGAGAAATCACCAGAGAAACACTTCTAAGTGTAAAAATAACTCACTTCTGCTTATGCAGGCCATATTTCGACATAAGAATGATCAAGTCTTCACAAGAATTTCATTTCAGCTCAATATATCAAAATGAAAAATTACAGTATATCATCCACACAGTAAAAGTACACAGTAAAATTATATTTCATTGTTTGTTTTGATCGAGTGATGACAAATGTGCAGTAAATATGTTGTTATCTGCTGAGGTGTATTCACCAAGAGCATGCAAATGCCTCTAGGTGGCAGTGTACTCATTTGTGAAGCGCTCTGAGTGTGGTTACGTCACAGTCTGTATCAGTAAACAGGGAGAGGTGCTTTATGTGTTTTAATACTGTCCACATGTGAATTCCTAATGCAATTATACTACTATAGGAAAACTGGTTAGAACTATATTTCTTTATGAAAAACAAAATACAGTGCATTCAATATTACTAGATTTACACAAAATCTATAATTAATATCTGTAACTACAGTCTCAGTAAATCTAATAAAAATATAGCCCATATGTACAAATGAACAAGACAGAGAAAGAAAAACAAAACAATGAACAAAAGTACATACAGATTAATGCTGCTTCACTGTGTGTCTTTTATGTATTTTAGATATATTTCTATTCTTGACCCATAGTGATAGTTGAAACAGGATTAATGTGCATGCACTAGTCTGTATGAATACTACTAGGACAAACACCTAATGTCTAATACCCAATAAAAGAGAAGGGATTCAAAGTATACAATAGTCCCCATGTTTTGGTAACTTTATTTGCAGCTGGAGTAGGCTTGAAGGCAAATGACTGATTCTCAGTATTGTTTGCTGTTTGGATTCTAACTTGCATATAAGAGTGCAAATCAGAAATGAGGCTATCACAAAAATCTATAAAAAACAAGAAACTTCATCAGGTGTTTCATTTTTATAAGTTTTCATTCATTCAAATCTCTTACATCCCCACCTAATAAAAATCAATCTAAAGGTGCATTGTGTAACTTTTCTGGTGAAAGGTCCGTCACCTGCTTGTTTCTATGGATATGTCATTGCTCTGGTTGCGATATTCCACAGTATTAAACAGCTCTACCTTACATTTATTCAATTACAGGTGGCTTTACAGCTCAAAAACACTTAGAAAAACAGGCTGGTTTGGTCTCCAAGAAGATAGAAAGGTTTAATGCCATACTGTGAAACATTCCAGACAAAGCAAAAATATTTCTATGGAGAAAAGCATTTGACGGACACTCCACCAGAAAAGTTACAGAATGTGCCTTTAAATGTATGAGATTTGAAGTTTGCATTTCAAAAACTCCATTTACTTCTGTTTCTGTGCATAGTGGGTAAATGGGTGCACTGCAAAGTTCAAACAACTCCACAAAACTAAGCCAGAGTTGTGCTGCTGAGCTCAGGAAACATCTGCAGGGCTGGGGAAGAGGTTACCAAGGCTGAGGACAGGCTGACAGCTCCAGTCCATCCATGTTTTGTGTGTACGTGTGTGTGTGTGTGCGTGTGTGTGAGAGACCGAAGGCAGGTTGACAGGCACCGAGTCCTGCTGCGGTTTAATCCCTGCTGGGGTCATTGGGGGTCATACGCTGGGGCACACATGTAAGACAGGCTTTGTCTTTGTCAGTATGCATGCACTCACAGTCATGCATAGGTATGTTCTTGAGCCCAGTAAAAAGCAGGAGCAAGGCGGGCAGCACAGAGGCCCTACTGTATGTCCAAAGCCAACTGTACATTCCTGAATCTCCCACCGGACACAGAGCTGCTGCCGACCACCACATCTGGAGCTCTCAGCAGCCTTCAAACCCCGCCATGTGGTCAGAACTGTTACTTTTTGAGGCTCTTGGATGAACTCGCCAAAGCCATACAAGGTGAGATCATGCATATGTTAACTTGAAACTTTTCTTCCTAAACTGTTCTTCAATTGTATTTTTTAGCAGTGGACATATGTCAATTCACTTTGAGTCTCATTAGGCTTGATCAAAAAAGTGGAGCTCTTATTGATGCCTTGAGCAAATGTTCTTTTGTATAGTCTAGATTTATAATTTATTGGGGACACTTAAAACAGCAGCTTGAATAGGGCTTTGATTAAAAATGTGGTTTGATACATAACCTTACTCATCATGTTTCTGAACTTACATATATATATACTTACATATATATCTTGTGTTAAAAAGAGCTGAAATATTTCAATATTGGAAATACTCGTTACACAATAAGGAAAATGTTTTGCAACAAAGTAAAAGATCATAATAGAAATAAAAACATGCAGTAAAAAATCTAAATAAAATAAATCTAGAGTAAAATGGATGACAAAATTTGCAATAAAACTGTACTTTTATGTACTTTTACTTTTATGTACTTTTACTTTTATTTAACAATTATGTACAAGTAGCTATGTTGAAGCTGTTTAACTTTTCTGTATACCTGTCCTTGTGACAGAAGATATAACAGCTATGCTATATATATATTATACTATATACTAAATACTATGTGACAATATGGTGTTTTCCACATCTATTATGAATTAGTGATACAGGCTATTCCAAAATGTCTTTGAACACCATAATTACCACAGGAAAACGGTCATGTAACACTTTTTCCCCAGCCAAGCGTATCTTCCATGCTACTGCTAATGATAAAACAGTTACATTGCCTTTATTACGTGTTAGTAGATTTACGTTGTCTGCAGTTCTGATGTGCTTCAATTAAATCAACACAGTTCTCTCTCCAGTCGGCCTCAATGTATAGTTATAATGTTATATTGGCCTTTTTATGCTTCTACCAGCACATACAAAACACTTTATAAAGGTATATGCTTAAGTTTAGTGCTCTCTATGCTCAGCTGTGACTACTTAGAGACAATAAAGCAGCGGGGGCTTAATGATTCGGAGGAAAAAAGAGGAGAACACGAGGTAAAGTGGTCTTAACTTCTTTGGGAAAGGCTGCAATCAAGAGCACATTTTCCAAGACTTCATTAGAAATGGTTTTCACAAAAGGCCTATTATATAGCACACAACCCTGATTAGCACCAATACGAACTGAATATAATTTGCATGCAAAGTAAAAATTGGTATGTTTAAGTGTAAGAGGGGTAGGTTATAATATTTTAAGGAAATTCTTACTAGAGAGGAGGAAAAACAAACTAGGATACATGACCTAGATTTTGCTTCAGTTCAAAATTAAGGATAATGTTGGATTTTCCCGTTATTTTGAATGACTAATACTTGAGGATAATTATTAAAGGTCCTAGATTACGCAAAATTGACTCTTGTGAATTTTAAGATGTTGGAATGTTATTACCTCATGAAAAACTTACTCTATTTTGTTTAATTTACACATGTATGAGTAATGCTTTATTATTAGTCTGTATGTATATATCTTCAAAGCTCAAGATGCTCTGTTCCACCTTGTTAACAGCTACCTTTTACCTTTAGTTCAGGAGAGACTGTAAATTCCAGGGATGAAATTATTCTTATGATTCTAGTGAAGGCGTGCGGTGTTTAAAAACACAGTGGAGCACTTGATATATTACTACATGACATTACGAGATGGAACAGTGTTTTCAGTTTGAGAGAAGAACTCAGCTTAAATACGGTACGCAGAATTGTGAAATATTTGTGTTTTGGTACAGCTTAATGTTTGTTCAGGCAGCCCCCAATGGGACCTGATGACTGACATTAAACCTGATGTTGTTATGCTATGTTCAGACTTAGGGTAAAAGTTACGAGTTAGTCTCCTGTCATCATCATCATCAATAATCAACTCCTCTTCATTTTCTCCTTTTATAAGAACAGTTAACATGGAACAGGAATGTGGGTTAAGTTGTAAATCTTACTATTACTATTGCAACACACTTTGAGACTCTAAACAAACAAATAAAACTTGATTTGTTATTAATTTGGAGAATGTATTCCTAGCACCACATTTAGGCATTTTCTTCAAAAATTTCAAATCAAATGATTTAGCTGACCAAAGAAATTCTTGTTTGGGTAAAGACGTGTGTTATATAAAAGTTAAATGAAGAAGGGGCATGGTGCTGGCAAATGTTCTCAAATCTATTAAGTTAGTACGTTTCTCTGAGAATGTATCTGACGCTGCACTTACAAGACAACAGGAGTTCATGAATTTACAACTGTGCTAGTAAAAAGTACCAGTAAACCGTGTATTTTCCTGTAAAAAGGCAAATTAAACTCATTCACTCCTAAATCTCAATCAACCTCACTCCATCCCTTCATTTCACATTTTGGCTGACTAAAATACACTATCAACCAATTAAAAAACAAAAAAATATAGCATATAACCCTTAGAATTGTATATATCATGCAAGTACTTAAACCCCTGAAAAGTAAAGTTATATAATTTATGCCCAGAGAATGACTGACAAACAACATTTGCTTTTGTGCATCTGTTGCATTACATACCTCAGAAACAAGAGAGCAGACCTCGATTTTCCACACTAAACAGCTGTACAGTAAAGCATGTCCCCCTGCCCTGACCATGTGAGCGCCTGCAATACCCATACCAGTCAAAGGGTGGTGCTGTTCCCTGCAGGATGGGCCTCGGACAGCTCACACATTGACCTACTGTGAGGTCTCTTTGCTCTGCACTTTGCTAATATGATTTTAAGCTGCAGATCAGTGGGGAGACAGGTGGCCCACTGCCTTCTCATGCCTTACATATCGTAGTCAGTTATCACACACATTTCCATATATTTCTTTACTGTCATGGTTTAGAATAGCACGCAGACCTTAAACAGGCTTTGAGAGGTGACAGTACAACACTTTTCAGTCTGTTGTTTTTGTAAGGGATTAACATTTGAATTATGCTCATCTTAAGTCTTCAAGAAGTGCTGAAAGACACACAACACACAACAGACAAACAACTATTCATTCACACCCTGCTGTACTTTACTGACCAAGCAGACTGTAAACAAGACATGGGGTTATTTATGAGTGTTTTGACCATTATATGAACAATAAAAAAGCATTGATGGAGGTCATGAGTTTGTAAACAGTTGAAGCAAGGTACACACAAATACATAGGTGGTACAGAGGGGAAAACACAATTGAATGTATTTTTCTATTAGCTATTAACTGGAATTAAGACCTGTTATTTGAACGAAAATTGTGAAATATCAGTTGCAACATGTAAAGAAGAGCATCTGGTGGTAAACTAATATCAAAATATAAGAAGTAATCTTAGCAGTATCTCTGGATTAAAATAAAAGTTGGTATGTCGAATGTCTGGTGAATAGAATATGGTTTTATAAAATGTGTGATTAAGTGTTTGGACTTGTTTGAAATTTGTTTTATATGTGTAAATGTAACTTTTAGCAATTTAATTTTCAATGATCAAGTCCTTGTCTTTTAATATTCTGAAGGTCTAACGTGTGAAAAAGGTTCCCAGTATGTGCAAATGAAAAACCTGGTATGTTTATTCATAATTGGCTGCTTTCTGTGTTTGAGCGGGTAAACATTTTTCATCAAACTTCTATGAGCGCAACAGTCTTTGAAGGACATTTCCTTTAGGTACATCTGTCTTCAAAGCCACTGCGTTTTCCCCACAGTTCTCCACTTTGGCTCCGTGTATCTCTTTAATGCTAATCCTAAACATGTGTAGTAGCAGAACAAACTCCACAAACTTCACACTCTTCAAACAGCCTGTGATATGTATGTTCTAATGTGTTTACCTGTTTATATAGAGTGAAGAATCAATCCCAGAAACTATACAACTTTACTTTAGTCTCTTAGAACTGTCTGTGTCCTCAAGCGACACTTCACTATCAGTAAAAACCTGAGGCAGAGGTGCCAAAACATATAAAGTAGTTATAAAATTGAACATGAAGTTAATAGGAGAGCTCAAATGAAATGCTGTAACAAGAGGCGGACAACAAATAAATTATTATATAGCAATATTAGGACAATACTGGATAGTATGGTAGAGCAGAATAGTTTACAGTATAGTATAGAGAATCACAGGGTCCCTCACAATTCAATATGTGTCACACATGATACTCTGTGATATATTGCAGTTTTTCCAAGTTTTGTATCACCATATATTCATATTTTGATATTTATAATATTTCATATTTTTGCACACCCCTAGTATACCAACAGCAGAAAGTCCCTTGATGTGTGAAATCTACAAGGTCCAGACATTACACCCAACACTAACACTTAGATTTTTGGCCTTAGTGCCCAAAGCAGAGCAAATATCTCTCTGAAGACAAAAAACAGTATTACCAAAGCAAACAGCCATGTCTTCTGTTTTTCCAATGTTGTATGCTTTCCGTATCGCTTTGGTGCTAAAGCCTAAATATGTGAAGTAACAGACTAAACTCCATAAACTCCTCAAATCCTGGCGTTGCATTTTGTGCTTTTCCCTGTTTATATGAACTCAAGGCTCAATCATGTTGTTCCTATAAGCCCGAGTAAAGTACACAATTTCTCCACTAGTCTCCCAGAACTGTGTGTGTTCATGGGAGAATCTTTACGTTTGTCCTCAACACAGCTCAGTTTGAAGCAGAAATCCTACAAAGAAGTTAAAAATCTGGCTGGGCTCCTCTGTTCCGCTGCGGTGGGCTGCATCACACACACATCCACTGTGAGCAGTGGTGGGAACACTATCAAAGACAGAGATGCCTGCGAGGCAGAGCCGCCTAAAGCCTGAAATTGATTTACAGGGCAAGTGAGAAAGTGGAGTGCGGAAGAGAAAAAAAGAGGATTTAATTTCGCAAAGAGGAAACAAGAAGGTATACATAGACACAAATTGACAATATTCACAGCTAAAGTGCTTGTTAAACATTGTTTTTTTTTTATTATTAAGTGAAATCTCCTTAAGGGTGCAAAAGATTTATGAATTAAACATTCCACAGTACGATTTAGCTCGTTGTTAATGTGCGTTTTAACCTTGAATTTCAAAAACCTCATTTCAAAATCTCTTAAGGATAATGCCATGAGATGATTAAACATTGATTTCTTTTTCTCCATTTGATTTGTCAGACTAGATCTCAGGCAGAGCAATAAAAAAACTCTTGCTTGGGTCCCCATGTGAGACAAATACCTTAAACCTGATCTGGTGGATTAGCCAGAACAACATGAGTTTGTACGGCAAATTGCTGGGAGAGCAAGAGGCCATGGCTTGGATTGATTTAGATAGCACTTAAGAGATGTACTTTGTGTGGACATAAAACTTTTTCACAGTGTGTTTGGGGAGTAATGTTATTCCTACAAGTTGAAGCAATGGCCAGCGCAAGTGTAGTTCATCTGGAGAAATGTACCAGCCAAGTCTTGTACTGTTCTAGTTGAAGTCTGCTTGTGTGCATACAAGCTAACAATATTATTACAAGGAAAAACACAGACTGTGAGGCAATATTGGCTACAGACATTGACCACAGCAGACCTAGCTCCAGGCTGCCTGCTTCCACAAACTGTATTTAGTTTGCAGACTGCTAACTATATCACTGGGCATTTTTCTTCTCAACTCCACACACTAAAAATGTCAAAAGTGAAAATTGCACCCACAAAATTGTCTTTAAGTGATAGTGTGCACAGGCTTGTAAGTAGATGGAAGGCCAACATGTTTTAGCACTCATCTATAAATACATTGTATACTATTTACTAACACGTAATGGCCACTGCTGCTCTTAATAGGACTTTTTGCAATGTTGCATTGATTTTTAAATATATATATATAAATTTGACAATTATAGTATTGTAGTGTTACATGTTTTGAGGCATTGTAGACAATACAGAGACCACTTGTGTTAGATGTCTGTAGAAGATAACTTGAACTAGAACTAAAAAGACAGGTACAGTTCTGAGTTCACAGCAGAAAAATGAACTGAACGGGGGTAATAAAAAAGAAAGGAAAAAAGGGAGATGATTTGAGGTTCACAAAGTTTATATCAACAACCTGACAAAGTGCTACCGATCTGGAGTCTACCCTCCCCAGTGTGGGAACCCAAGACCATAAAATTGTGTAAACAGACCATCTAGTGCCTTCCGACATCGAGCCCTTTCTCATCAAGAGCCATAATAAAGCACCCACACAGTGAAGGAGGAAGTCACACATTAGTGTCCAGGGTACTTTCCTTTGACTGCTTAAGCCCTATTCCAATCCTTTGATGGACGATAAGACAGGAGACAAGAATCTCACAGTTAGATTAAAAGTGCTTATGCCCAGACAATGCTGTTATATAGGTTTAGAGAAAGGGACACTACAAACGAATTTAGGACTGTAGTTGTTGCTTTAGAGGTTGTTTTCATGTTGCTCATGTTTGGGCCAGAAAGTTGTGGGTTAAATCCTGCTTGCTCTCCCTGTGCTTATAGCAACCTCTGTATTCCTTATGTCCAAATGTGAATTAGAGCTCCTAGCATACCTCGTGACAGCAAATAGGGATACAACAATACTCTAATACTCTAATACTCTAATATTGAGCTGTTCAATACAACCCTCACCATAGCCCTATGGCAAAACCTATCACTTCTATATTGGAAACAGAGAAGACATACTGCAATTTAACAAATATTGAGCATTACCATAAAAATAATAGATAAATAATTTGTGTTTATTCCTCTGAGTCCTAAAACATATCAAAATCACATTGATATTGTGACACCTGTAGATATGCATCAAATCGTTATATCGAAGCATCCCTAACAGCATGGCTGCATGTCTGTCTCTGAAGATAACTGATAATATTCAGGCCCATACAGTAGTAGCCGGCCTTCACACATCTACAACTCAAAATAAGAGCATAAACAAAATGAATGAGAAAATGAACAGCACTACAGCTGATCACAGGATTCTCATGAATATGCATGTGGATTGTCCATATTTGATGTTATGCCATATTATGTGCAGAGGGTTTTACCAATGGCACAGAAATTCCTTTTTAAAGATGAAAACACAGCATCCGTGTGCTGGATCATGTAAATGTTGCCAAAGCACATACACAAACATTTGTTTTGCATTTTAGTGTTATTTTAATAATATCAGAGTCCGGCAAGTCAAGCCTGCCATCTGACAAAAAGAAAAAAAAACATAATTTTCATATGGGGGACTTAATGTTGCTTTTAAACCTTTCATTGCACAATTGGTGTAGAGCTCTTGAAAACACATTTTGGGTGTAAGTAGCGTTGCCTGATGTGGAAAGCTAATGACATCAAAATGCAGATTGGAGCTTTAGTTTGTAGCACAAAACACCTCTTACTTCCCACAACTGCAGATGCAAACCTCACCAATACGAGAAGACTATATGCATCATTCACAGAGACATACCCGGAGTCTGCTGGCACCCACTCCACCCAAACGCCACACACACACTTTCCACAGTTAAATCAAACTGATTTGCTACCATTGTGAGGGGAAATTAGCATAACAAGGATGGGATCAAATGAGGTAGTTACAGCTTGAATCATAAATTGCAGACTGAGCGAACGTGTGGCTGCAAATGGATTGTAGTTCACATCAGTATTCATGAAAAAAGAAAAAGTAAGCTTTGGAATGACTTTTGGTATTTTTCTTGTCAATGTAATGTAAAAAGCTTGTAGCTCAATTTTAGACTTGTTGGGTGGCTTCAATCAAGGTGCAGCTTTAACCTGGACAAAAATCATAACTGTAAATCCAAAAGTTTGCATGCCAAATTATATTATCGAATTCTTAGTGGGAACTAGCAGTTTAAAATCCAACGCAAATCTAACAGGTACTGAGCATATACTCAGAAGGTAAATAAAATGATTATAACTAAGATTAATTGTGAATAAAATGTGGGTTTTTTTGGATACAGCTACTTTCAGCCATCATCCATGTATGCATGGTTAATCTAAAAACACCTCTTGTGATTGAGTAGAGTAATTAATTGTATTTATGATCTGTCTTTAACTGACCGCCGTCTATCTAAAGCCCAGTATTAAGGCTTTAGCTAGTAGAAATAGATGACCAAAGAAGAATGAGTTGTTGTCACCATTTAATAGATTTTTTAGTGCTTGCAAGGTTACATTTTGATTCCACATTGTCCTTTTTGACCACTGACATTATATTCACAAACATTGTATGACACAAGGACAAGCTAAATCTCAAGCATGTTTCTTGTTAAATCCATTTTCAATCTCTTCTTTACAAACAAACATGGCTTTGCAGACCAGTGTGATGGGCTGCTGAGATACTGCTGTGATACTATCATGAATACACAGCCCATAGATCAGCTCTGTCCATACAAATGAAGTGCAGATGAGGCTAGCACCAGCACTGAGAATGAAGCCTATTATCATAACACATTCACCTGCCACTGCTTTCGATTAAGTCCATAATGGTATATTACAATAGCAATAAGTATTTAGGTTATCTGTCCACAAATATCAGGGCCCCTAGTCACATGTGCATAAATGCATAAGATCTTGGTTTAATGCTTGCTACAGACCAGGGAGGCTAGGTTTCATTTATAATTTACCACGTCATTTGGTGCCAATAAAACATTTAATGATCAAGCAAAACAATAAAAAGCGGACTAGTTTAATATCCCCTGTTTGGCATTTGAGCATTAGATTGATACACTTATCTGCCCCAAACACAGAATCTTTAGATTTATGGGCTAATAATCTTGTGTTATTATGGCTGCTGCACCATTCTTTTAGTAATGACACAGCATTATCAAAGACAAGTAGTGAGGGCATAATTATGTGTGAATGTGTCTTTCATTGTTCTCATTCCACATGTCTAATTCCACTGAATTCACTTTTATTCACACATCCATCTTCTTCTGCATACTGGAGCCCATCCAGGCTTCTATGGGCCTGAGGCAGGGTGTATCCTGCTTACGAATAAACATTCAATATTCATACAATAAATATGGATCATTTTGAATCACAAATTCAGGTCTTAGGTCAGTGAGAGATGCACATGGAAACACACAGAAGACTCCAAGAGTGTTGACAGGCTTGAGAATTGAACTAACAACCATTTTGCAAAAGACAGGGACACTAATCACTCAGTCGTGTCTTTATGTGATATGAGCAGATTGCAGCATATTACCAATTCAGTGAAAATAATAAAGTATAGAAGTACATGTACTTAAATGCATTTTATGCATCTGCGCTTTACTTTATTTGACAGTGGATACTTACTACTAACTTCACTAGATTTTAAAGCAGGTACTTTCAACTTTCTTACATTTAAGAACTGGACAGAACAAAGGAGTAGTAGTAGTTTCCTTGTAGTTAGTTTGTGTGGTTTGCTGCAATAGCTGAGGGTTTGTTTGTTTTGTAATATGTTCATGGATTTTGCCATTTGAGACAATTCCTTATTAAGATCACAGTATGTGATTCCATACTTTTACTTTTTTGCTCTGAAGTCCATTTATTACTTATTATTATTATATTTATTATATATTACTAATATTTTAACATAATAAAGATAACTTAAAAATCAACTTAAGTAACAAGATCAAAATAAGTATAGCAAATTACACTGATCCATTTATATGTTTGGACAGAAACTAAACAAAAAAACTACAAATGGGTCAAGTACATAATGGTTTTTCATATTCTTGTTGATTAATAATTATGAGTCCTTGTTTAGAAGACTACGCACTGCAATCAAAACTCTCTGTAATGTGTTTGATGCAATCACAACTGTTTGAAGCATAAAGTGTCCATTATATATCTTCACACTGTTAGATTGACAGTTACATTATTTTTATTTACAAAGTTCATTGAATCTGTCCCTAACCATATAATACTACAGCCACATTCCTGGTGTTGACTTTAATGTGCAGACTAAATAAATTCTGTGATATTAAAGGTAATAAGGCAATATTGCTATGTGACATTTTGCATGCTAAATATTCACACCATTGGATTTGGGGAGCTTAACCTTCCATATGAAAAGGAGATGATTGCAAATACATTTCATCTTGACTCATATCACAGAGAATCCCGTTATTAGCTCATAAAAATTATACCCAAAACAAGAAAGTTGGGTCTTAATATAAAATCCTTGATTACATATTCTGCTTCCGAGCTGTGGAAGTGACACAGTGCATGGATGTAATTAAGCTTGAGCCACATGGATAAAAAAAAAAACTAAGCTAGTTAATATGTTTGGGAAGTAATAAAAAATATTGCATACAAGTTCAGTCCTGCACAGATACTTTGGAAATGGTGGGTCTAATACTGCAGAGATGGGAGGTTGAACACGACTGGACATTTGGTAAAAGGTGGCGGAAGAAATCTGTTTTGACCATCACAACAATCCCCAGTATCTCTGCACTCTCTTCCAAATTGAATCCAATAGCCTACCTTAGCCTTATAAAATATTCTGTTACAACAAATTATACAACACCACAATTAATGAGAAAAATGGACAGCTTCAATTAATATTTTATCTGCAGTTCTGGGGATTTAGTGTGCATATATATACTGTTTTATTTTTATCCTGGTACAAAACCAAAAGCAATTATTCACTCTACCAGTTCATGACCTCAGATTCAGACATGAAGTGTTTTATTCAGATAATTACACTCAATTATTGTCCACTGAAGACTGCAGAAGAGGAAAGTTACATTTTAGTTTTTGGAAATATTCAGCGGAGTTGTTTAATACCAAGAAAGGGAGGAGTCCACTATGATACTATAACATTATGATCACTGACAGATGAAGTGAATCTTCACAGCATCCATGAGTGGGTGGGATGTTAAGCAGACACTGAACATTTTGGAAAGGAGAGAGACAAGCTGAAAAAGGGCAATTATTTGAGCAAGTTTGGAAAGACACAATTTGTGATCAATAAGGGGTAAGAATCTATAAAACTGCAGTTCTGTCATGTTTACCAGCTGCGGTCAGCAGCAAAGATTATTCAAGGAAGAAACAGCTATTTAATAAGATCAATCAAAATGACTACCATGTCGTCAAAGTCTGAGAGAACTGGTTTTAAATCCTCAATGATATAAGGAGACTTAATCAACAGGTTCACAGCCAATCTAGGGATGGGAAAAGCATAGCGTTTTGAGTTTTTGATTCAGACTATGAAGAAATAAATGGACATTTCTTTTGTTTGTGATATGCTCCTAAAGTGCTGAAGAGTTTATTCTTAAATATCATATCATGAACCGTAACAAAAGCCATATTTGTTTAAAAGGCTCATATTACGCCATTTTCTGATCTATGTTAAAATGTTGTTACCTCATCAAAAACATACCTACTGTTTCGTTTCATTCATACATTTAACACAAAAAAAACTGCATATTTAGGCTGAGTTCTTCTGTCTAACAGAAAACAGATGAGGTTATGTGGTAATACAGAAGTGCTCCATTGTGTTTGTAAACTCCATACATAGGTGCACAGTGGACTGGGCAGCAAGCTGCCCCTGCGACCCAGCCGGCTTAAGCGGGAGAAGATGGATCGATGAAACTCCATACATTTGGATCATTTTGAAAATTTCAACCCTGGAAATTTCATTTCTGTAGACAGACTAATAATAAAGGACTACTTTGTGTGCGTGAAAGAAAACACAACAGGTATGTTTTTGGTCAGGTAAAAACATTAAAACATGCCTGAAAGCTCACAAGAGTCCATTTTGAGTAATATGGGATCTTTAAGAAATCATGATCAAGCTACACAAATCTTAATTTCCTGTTTTGCAATATCACCCAGCCCTTCTTCAGTTGGTATGTAAAATTATAGAACGAGATAATGTTATACCATATCATTCTGCATCCATTATCCCATCTAAGGACAGAAAATGAAGTCAAATTAAATGAATCTCCATGGGGACATAATAAACACTGTTTATATAACACGTAACAAACAACACAAAACAACATATCTAGTAAAAATCCAACTAAACATGTGTAGAGGAGAGGGACATGGCAGGGGAAGTGATCCTCACAATCTCTTTACAGTGAGTCAAGTCTATTCTGTAGAGACGAGGAATACCCAAACGCACATGCATTGAGGTAATTGCCTATGTCTGTAGATGAAAAAGGGGAAAAGTAGCAAAGGAGGAATGAAGGAGAAAAATTAGATGTGTGTGTGCCAAGGGCCGCTCTAGCCTGAACTGATGAGCTCATTATTTTTGCTCCCAGAACCCCCTCCAGTCTCTGCTACAGCCAACGCACTGTGGAGTTCCCAAAGTGAGCGCGGGTGAGTCTGGCCTTTAGGAATGCCAGCAATACAAAACACAGCTAAAATAACATGGCAAAGTGTGCTGAATGTAACAGAATAGACAAAGGAGTGGGCATTTACTAAATACTATACCATAATAATAAGATGTCCGCTTTTGAAAATTATACATGACTGCACTGCTGATGAGTGAAAAATGTCTTTAGATCCCTCCTCTGTGATCTTAAGAGTGCACCACATACTGTTATTCCCTAATGACTACATGGACACTTTGTAATTAACATTTTCAGTCTTAACAAGCAGAAAAGTAGGTGCATACGCAGAAACATGTATTAGATTTTGATAATGAATGCCAATGCAAACTCCCACACCAGAGAGGCCCAGCATGTGATACACTGTGTATACTCAAACAGCATAATAAAGCTCACAGTGTTGTTAAAAATGTAATTAACATAAGCAGACGTCTTTCAAATCCAAAAATGACATGAGCTGAGTGGAGTGTGCGTCTTCATATAAACTGTATATTATCTGTAATCACGTTAGAAAGGGCCTGTTTCAAAGGCAGCATCTGTGTCTCATTTTATAACCCGCCTCTGATGCCTGCAGCAGCACTGTTTTATCTAAATTTGTGGTTATCTTTTGTAAGTAAAGGTCAAAGGTCACAGTTCTACACGGGCAGGACACATAAACAGAATGGCTTGCTTGATTGTAATTCATATTTACATGGACCACACCAAGCGGCACATTCATAGACATACAATTGTATATTAAAATATGCACCAGGCAGAAGTAAGATGTATTATTTTTTGGAGATACTGCTGTTTTGGAGATTATGCAAAAATAGACATCAGAAAACAGCAAGAGAGTTGATTAAAAATCGTAAAAACAGAAACTTGAAGTATAATCTTACAGTGCACTTCAACCATTACATTTACAGGCACATTTTAGCACATTGTAGGAAATATGATGATAATCCATGATTAATCATCCATGGAATAAAATAGAATCCAAAAACAGATGTTTCTTTTGCCACAATCACCCAGTGCTTCCTTTTTAAAGTAATATGTTTAAGCAAAACTTTAACACAAATGTTACATGTTCACTTATTGAATCTTATCATTCATAGTCTGCAGTCTGTTTTTTCAGTGCTCTGAGGAAATCCAAAGATTACATCAAAGTTTTAGGTTGCAAACCAGTGTGCCTCTGTAGAAAACATGCTATAGATAGATATCAACATCAACAATATTTCACACTGAATAAACTGAAATGTAGACCACTAAATAAAATGAAATTTGCACAGCCAAATGTTTTGTTAAATATGAATTACTCCTGGGTAAAGTCTGTGGTATTTTAGTCTGTTCTCTTATTCTTCCCCACATATAAAAAACCCAACACAAAACTTTAAACTATATGGTGCAATTTTACTTCCTGCATTGAATTATAGTGAAACACAATTTGCATACCTCTGTTTATTGAAAAGTCTCCAGTCCCGGAGTTTCCACTCTGGGGTTGTACGTGTCTGGCCCTGTCAGCAGCTGGAGTTCAGGCTCATTTAGCAGATCCAAATCAGACAATCCACATCAGTTCTGTTGCTCCACAGTTTAACTGCAGAAAAGTACAGGAAAATAAAGACAGAGATAGCATCAAAACAACAACATGCACATAAAAGAGTACTGTTTGTCATGTATAATGAACTCAAACTATTTTAGAGAATGTAAGAATTAATCCTTTACACAAGGTAAGTCATATCAGCCTATTGTTGCCCCAGGTAAAGAATGATAAAATTAAGTTAACATAAAGTAAAGGGAAGATAGGCAGAAACAAATTTACTGGCACCAAATGGTATAAAGTTGTTAATGACTCTATTCCACTTTTTGGCATTTACAGGTCTTGTGCAGCTGGATGTGATGTCATGGGAAATGTTCAAAGTAAAGAACAATTCATCATTTTACAAATAAACAGAGAAGCACTCACATGAAGGCTAAAATAAAAGGATCGATGATGTTGGGCTAAAGGGGCAAACCAGCTGCAGTTGGAAAGAAAGTTCAGTCCAAAAAGAGGCCGTAAATAAAGAGCAGCTTCCCATGACCAGACAGTTTGGCCCAATGTCACTTAGCTCCGAGTCACTGAAACAAAATCCCAACAATGTGGACTTATAATAGTTGTTTTATTGCAGAAGCAGTAATCTAAGAATGCATAAATAACTGGAGTTAAATTAAACTTTAAGATGTGTAGCCTTAAAGCAAAGCTGAAGATCATTAAAATTCATAAATACTCAAGGAGGCTTTCAGAAATACAACTTTCCTGGAGTGTAAATCAATTCCAGTCTAACTCAATATCAACATCGCTTTTCAGATTTGTCTCTGTGCACAGAAGTTGTGCAGATGAGACCACACAAATTTGCAATAGCCTCGAGGAACTGGTGAAACTGTATAAATTGTTTTATTAATTGTATTACTTATAAACATAGTTTTCTGGCAGCCATAAATCAATGTTGACAATGTTGTCATCTAGGTCAACTTGTGATCAGTCAACGTTTCTTTTTGTTTTAACATGCATGTACTACTATTTACATACATTATATACATTTAATTCTAAATTATCCTAAGTGAATGGTGTGTACATTGTTTATACTACAAGAGTTAGACGTTCATAAGCTCATAAGCATTCGCCTGCTTACTGCCCACTATTGTCGATGGTGCTATCTGCAAAAGTGTTATATGATTTTTGACGTTTTCAAACATTTATGTTATAAGGTTCCTTCATGTATACATGGTAATGTGATAAAAATCCCTATGTAAAACGCAATGAAACAGATACAGGAGGCTGAGCGATGACAGCAGACGCAGATAAAAGATGCTGATGAGAGGCACTGTGAGAAGGCAAAGAAATCACAGAGTGAGATCAAGAGTAAAAATATAAAGCGAAGAGCAGACAGTGAGCAACACAAACAGGGGGAATAATAATAGGCTGAGGCAGCGGTGAGATAAGAGCCACATGTGAAATGAAGCCTTGATTGGGAGGAAAATGAGACAACACAAATGAGAAAGAGAATTGATATGCAGCTCCCTGACAGCATAAAGACACCTATGAAGCATCGATCCCTCATAAACAACTTAACCATACCTCCAACCTTAACTTATTCTGCACCATATGCTTGTCCCATCCACTTACAAGCAGTGTGCAGCCATAATTTAAGTATAATTTGTTCCTGCTGTTTCATATGCCTGTGTCTTATTGGTGCCCATATGGCTAAGCAGCATGGCATTGCGTCCCTCCATACAGCACGCTTCTATTTCCAGTGGCTTCTATCAGATAACATTCACTACAATCATACTCGATATTGGACTGGTCATGCTTTCTCCCGTTGCACAATGTTTTTTTCTGATTACCATCGGAGGCAATATGGAGCACTGCAATTCACTTGCAAATGCCGCGTGTGTAAGAGCGCATTATGCTTTTATTGGCAAGTGAAAACATTTCTAATATAAAGACAGACATTGGATGGGGGTTGGAATACGAAAGAGAGTCAGTGTGGTGGTGATGGTTGCGGCCTTCAATAATACAATTTGGTGTTCGGCAGCAGTGAAGGCCCCCTCCTGTGCGGCGTATACAGTCAGACAGGCTTTTATTATGAAAGACATAGAGGCAGAGCACATCTGAGACAGCCGCAACAATTACAGTATTATTTAGGTTTTGCTTATTTCTCGCTTCCCTGTGTCTATCTGTCTATCTCCCTGAGTGCTTGCTGGTTGTTTGTGTGTTCCATGGGGGTGTGTGCCAACTGCCTTGTCGCTCGTATATGATTTTTTCACCACAACAGGAAATGTGAATGCCTCCTAAGGACCTTTATAAAAAAGGCAACATCTGGAATATTACACAGACAGATGTGATCACATTTTTTTCTTATTTTGCCCCATCTATGTCCATCATTCAATTTTAAAAGTCAGCAATACATTTTTAAGGGGCATCACTCATGTTTCTGAGGCCCCTGTAATGAGCTGACAATAGGTGATGATTGGAACAATGCTTGCATGATGGCACATCTTCCAACATGTCAACAATCTGGGTCTATTTATTTAACAGCTTGTAGACCACAGCTTCCAATAATCATCACATGCTTGGTTGCATTCTTACATCTGACCATGTAGAATAGTATGAATTTGAGAGTTCAACAAGCCGGTGCATTGGGGTAAGACAACAGGTATTTTTATATGGCGCATGATTTATGAGGTGTAATGATGCAACACTAGACGGAGGAGGCCAGAGGTTTTAAAGCTGCTACAACTTTTAAAATACACAAATACCTCCAATTTAGCAAGCAAGACGTTCACATAGTCAAATAGATACGTTCTGGGTTTTATAATGGTTGTTTGGAAAATTCTGACTGAAAGTTTGTCTACAAATATTCCATACATGTTAAAGATGTACTATGTAACTTTTCCAGTGCAATGTCTTATTTCCATGGAAATTGTACTGTTTTTGCCTACAGTGTGAGTACATTGACTTGGTTCACCTTTCCACCTGGCCTGGAGGTGCTACTTTCTTGTCTCCATGGAGATGAATAAGTCTAATGCCATACTGTGGAACACTGTGGGCAAAGCAACATTTCTATAGTGACATAGTGTAATATTCTGTATCAAGCCCAGACCAAAGAACAATTCAAGTGCTTTGAATCAGAAATAACAGGGTATCCATGGTGTTAGTGGGTACAGTTATTCACTTTTATACTCCTATAATAAGATCTACTATGTTTGACTTACCACTGAGCATGTGTGTCAATCACTCCCTAATGTGATCTTTCATTAAAGCTTACAACCTGCTAAATAATCATCCAGGGGAAAATTACTATCAAGTCGATTAATGACACCTTTCAGTTCATTTCGAGATGCAAGTCAATGGAAAGTAAATTGCTCAGCTCCATATGGGGCCTGACACATTGTTTGATGTTTTGCTCCCCCTGATATTACATTAGTTGAAATTAAATGACACTATAATTATGAAGTGAATGACGTAGACACTTTAATTAAAGCTTATATTGTGAAATACAGAATGAAGAATGTAATAATCTAGTGCAATGTGTCACTGTCCAAACACAAAGAAACCCTGAACACATTTAAACTAATTACTACTTCCTGGTGCTGTCTTACAGTGTGCACTCACTCACATAGGTTTAATTGGAGGAATGTAGTATGCAACAGGAGAATCTGGACGAGGACTGTTAAAATACACTGATCCTTGTAAAAAGGGAGGACAGATGGGAGAAGAGTACAGCATGTTCTTTTAGTTAAATACTTATAAATGTTAAAGGTAAGTGGAGTGGATACACAAAAGAAAAAGTTGTTCAAATCCTTGAAGTAAACTTCGTGCAGTGCTTAGACTTAATAGCTCCCACTTAATCTGAGTGGCTGAGTTGAGTTTGCTTCATCACATAGTGGTATACTATATCATGATACAGTATACAAACTGTATCATGAGTCCATAATGCTAATGCACATACCAGTAAAAGGGACCCCATACTGTATAGCTTTAAACAGCCAGTATAATTTTAAGTTTTACTACAATTTAAAGTTGACAAGTTCTACACCAACATGTACTACAGATTTCATTTTATACACGTTTATAAGAGAAATTGTTACCATCACAAGATCAATTTAAATAAGCAATTTTGACAGGTTGAAGTGGATGCTAAAAAGACAATTTGAACTCTACCTTTATGCTTATGCTTCACTAAATAGAAACAAAGCCTTATCAAGTTTACAGGTGCATTATAGCTCTCTTCACTCCCTGCAGGGCCAGAAACAATTTGCAAGCTAACTACCGAGATCTGAAAGTGCTGATGATGTGATTTGGTGGTGCAAAACATCTCTGTTCTCGCAAGCTTAATAACAAAATTCAACTATCACATAACTGTATATTGGAATCAAAACAACATAACAACATAACACAACAACACAATGTACCTGTCAGTTTTGGACCAAACAGTGCAAGTAAAGGACTGAAAACAGCAGTGGAAGTATTCGAGACAACTAATGTTTTCTTCTAATTTTATCAGTTCACACATTTGAGAAACACCTGCTGTATTTTCTCTACAAACATTACATTTCTTGTGATTCAACATTTCTACCCAAACATTGTAGTTGTATAAGCTTTTGCATTCCAAGAATCCCATTACTCCTGGCATTTAATAGCAGCACTTGTCTACTGTATGCTGAATGAACAATGTTTCAGTATTATGTGAATGAACCCTGATAGTGGACAGGATCTTGGCCTTGTCAGATTCTTGGATTCGTGTGTCATCAGTTTGGTTCCAGCGAAAGGTGAAGCCGATGAATACGGAGCGAACACCAGATGGGACATTTCAAAAATCCCCGATAAAATTGCCCTGTTATTCACTATTCTGGGTTTTAGTGAGCACAGTGGACAAGGCAATCTTCTGGAGGCAGACAGGTGATTTTAGTGCCAATCTTGCTGTCACACACTGGGTGACCAATGGGCTGAAATCTCCCCCTCCAAAAAAGCAAAGCAATCATCTAATAGCAACGGAGCATTTCAGCAAAGAAACAGTAAAAGTGAAAGAACAGCGTTGGTGTGAAAATGCTCCAAATTATAACAGGCATGACTCTGAATTGCACAATATGACGATAGTTAAGTGGAAAGATTTAAAGCCTAAAGTTTGAGAGCTGAACATGTTGAATGCCAACAAGGATGCCCCACAATAGATGTACGTAACACAACAAAAGCAGTGATGAAAATTGCCTTGGGGCTGCGCTGTCGGAGTGCACAAGGGAAGCATCATTTCATATGTACATCAGTGGTAAAAACACCCACAGATTCTCACATGTAGCCTACTTAAAAAAAGTCACATCCATTTGCATACACAGCGTAGCCACCATGGAGGGATACCATATTGGGTGATGTCCAAACCCAAATCAAAGCTCCAAAGCTAAGCCCTCGAAACCTTTTAAAATTCACACCTGCAAAAATGTGGACTATTGTAGTGTACCGTCATCCATTTCCTCTCAACGGCGGATCGGTATTAAAATTGGTCCTCACTGCCATACAAAGACATGAAGAGGCACACACATGTGCTTTTTGCTCAATAGGTGGTCTGACAGAAATGGTTTATTGGGCATGAATGCTCCTCAAATTTCAGCGTGTTGCATCAGCCAACCAACTGTGTTTTTGCTAAATTAGTTTGCCCTTGTTTCCTCGAACAAATAAAACAGCGGTGTAGGCAGCATAAATGACACTCCAAGTGAAAAATAGCCATGCAAAATGCAGCAAAGTATGTAAATGTAATGCTCCCTTTTACTATATTTCTTCGTCTTTGTTCCCCATTGTGATGTTCCCTGGTTACAATTCACATAGCCAAGCTAATTTAGCATCCACTAAAATCAGAATATGCTGCGATTTACCTCAGACTAAAGGGATGGTAATTTGTTATTTTACACTTAATTTGGGAATACAATTAGAGAAATGTTTTAACTATTGAAGAGACTGTGTGAAATCCCAGTATTGTTACGGATATACACAGTGCACAGAAAACATTCCTATTCTTTGGTTGTACTGCGCAGGTTGGTATAGCAACAATTATCAAAAACAACAGTGTACCAGATAAATTATGCAAATGTCACATCAAGCCTTTCAAGCACTGTCACTTGCTTTGTTTAACTAATTAAAGACGAAAACACTCATTATTATTCATGCATTTGTCTGTATATTTACTCATGTCATCAGTCATTCACTGAATCACATAATTTGATACAAAGTCGTTGACAATTATTACACATGCATAAGGCTTTGGAGCAATAAGACAACTGTTGTGGCAAATGATATTTCTGTTCCCGCTTTTGAGAAATTATTCAATTACTTTATCGAATAACTAATGGCTCAACTATTTTAAAGTAGTATTTTTTGCTATTACATGTTGTTTGCAGTGTTTGTGGCCAGTTTTGCCGAAAGTTGTTCTGACTTGGAATGGTCTAATGTGGGTTTTGTAGCTGTTACCAATATATGATTTGACCTGCTTTCATGGATTGGTACCTGATATAGCCGATATTGACAATACTGATTGTATCCATATTTGAAAATCTATGGCAAGGACCACAAATTCACTTCTCATCTATTGCCATTATTAATACAAAAAATAGAAAAATGGTCTGTCCAATAACAGGGAGCTATTATCAATTATCAATATTAGCATCAATATATCATCCATTTCTAGACCTAACCAAAATGTTCATTTAAATGAATGGGAATGTTGAGAAGGACATGCAAAAGATGAAAATCTACTTCTATGGCTCTTACTCAGGAAAAGAATATAACTATTACAGTGAGGCCACATGTGAAATTGCTGGATCAGTACTTTTAAAAATTAAAACATTTTGGATTGACAGAGCAGTTGAAAAAAAAAAGAGAAAAGAAATGAAATACAACCTAATTTAATGGTTAATGCAATAAGCAAATGTGACTCCTATAAGAGACACCAGGAGAGACAAAACATTAAATTTGACTGGCAGCTGCACTACTCATGATTTATTGACTTTGCTGAGAGAATAAGCAATATCAGTGGACGGACGGCACTCAGTTTCTTGGACGTCTGCAATAAAGTCTGAAACACATCTGACAAAGTTTTACGCAAACCCACAACAAATATTCCATCGATGACTCTGTCTATTTTGCCTCCAAAACAAGTGTAACGTATCAAAACCCTTGTTTTTGGGCGTAGGTGAACACTGGTGCTGTAAATGTTTCATCATTCTCTGTTGCTTGTGTCTGAATAAATAAATAAAAATAAATGTGATTCTTTTCAATCTCTTGGAAAAGGAAAAAAAAGAAAAGCATTTGCCATTGTGCATGTATATTGAGTTCACACACATGCACACCACAGCTGTCAGGCCTGGTTTCTCTACTGAAGTCACTCATCGTGTCTTTCATCATGGTAAAGAGAATGCGCGGGCCAAATGACAGTTTCAAATACACAAGTGCTAATTCCAGGCCAATCCTGCTGATATATTTAGCCACTAAGTTTTTTCTTCTCTTTTTTTCCTCTATTTGTCTAACAGTTAGTTTGGCTGCATCTGCTCTGTTACAGTCTTTAATCTTGCCTTCCTGTATCCTACATTTCTTGTGCGACAAAAAGGATGTTATGTTCTGGTAGTCTGGTTTTCTTGTCTACACTAATTAATCAAGAGCGTTTTTTCTATTTCTATTAAGAAATTAAAACTTGAGCTTTGCTAAACTGACAACATTCTTACATTACATACATTCTTCACTTTCTGAAGTGTCAGTCCCCCTGTGAAAGTCAGATTTTAACATTTTTAAGAAAAGACATTAACAAAGAGGGTATTAGATAAATAATGTGTTAAAATGTGACAAAATGCAAAAACAAACTAACAGGATAGCAAAATACTATCAAGGCTGGAACTAGTTCACACTCAGGAGTTAAATAATGAATACTTTAAGAGTAAAGATGTTGAATTATAATTTAATGTGAATAAACAGTTACTGACAATTCTGTATAAAATGAAGACTCATCCCTGAGACATTGCATCATTTTGGTTGCCTATCAGCCAGAATCCACATTTCTTCAATTCTTAACAAAGATGGTTCATCCATCCACAAAATCAGTGAACAAAGGCCAAATCTCTGTTAATCTGTATGAGAAAGTAGTATGAACTCACAGATTATGGCTTTGGCTACACCATTAAAGCAACGTACATATGAATTGTGACAATAAATCCAAATTAAACTCTAGAAAATCGTGATATGAGTAGTTTTCAGATTTACTACTGCAGATTTTGAGGTGTTTGAAAGCAGAACATTTCTGAATGCTTCAGAGTATTTCACCTTTTCTCTACTATGTAGTGCTGCACTTTTTGGTCTCACCCTGTCAAATCTTCCACTCTGCTCTTGTGTGCGCTCTTCCTGTATCACCATATTCTGTTCTATTTTCATCTGACCTTCCTGTTTTTGGACGTATTTTTCATATGTTATCATCAGGTGCAGTGAGTGACAGTTATTGGTCTGGGGTCGGTGGTTCAGGCGTTACCTCTTTTTTAGGCCTGATCTCATTTCCTGCACACTTCCTCCTGTGGTGCTAACGGCTGCTAGCGTACACACATCAGGCGGGCGCATAGCGGGGGGAAAACAATATAGGTGCCCCTTGCCATTATAGGCACTAATAAGTGGAACATAACACTTGTGCCGTGTCATTTTCATAGTGTAATTGCTTCAAGACCTCTAGAAAAGATTACATCGTTAGCAGAGCCATCATCGTAATATTCGTTCCCTAATTGCGCCATCAACATCCTCTTGTAACATGTAGATGCTCTTGTGCTTGTCCTCTTTTGGGAGATTTATCTAATCGGCACAATGTCACGTGAACCTGCACCACACACTCCGGCAATTTGGAGAGTGCTAAACTGTAGTAAATAACAAAACAGTGTCCGCGCAAGGCTTATTTTGTGCTGTGTAAAAGCAAATAATAACAGCTATAATGGCAAAAAGCCTTTCTGTTTGCCCATAAAGTCGCCGCGTGGAAAACAGAGTAATTACCTAATCTGTTATTGTAATGAGAGTGATCTGTAAAAAGCCCAGAACTAAATAAACCATCAATTATTCAAGTTAGATGGAAATGTTTTGTTCATCGCCAAAGTTTTAGCCAATTACATGCATGCATACAAGTAGACCCATGCTTACATTTGACCAAGTTATTCTTTATAACCATAACAAACATATAATGTGAATAAGAGGCTATGGGCAGATTAGTATCAGCTTTACAAACCATTCTACCAACACAATTATGTATTTATGTTGTCAGTTGATTAACAAGTTGATATTGCATTTCGAAAATTAACTTTTGATTACGAAGGATGATGATGATGACGCCTTCATTTTGTTTTGATTTTGGTGCTACATGCATTTGTGGATCGGTGGATAGGCCTTTTGTTGACAGGATGGGCCGGGTTATCCCACATAGTTTTCAGTTGGGTTTTCAATAGCAGTTAGTCAGTAATTCGATTTTAAAAGCATCTAAGGGAAGGTTCAGACTTTTATTTGATCCTAAATTTAAATATACTTGTTTCGTTCTGACTTGGACTTCGTTTGGTCCTGTTCTGGTTCGTGTTTAGTCCTGATCTAGTCCAGGTTTAATTTTGGCTTTTGTCCTGGGACTCTGTTTTGATGTAGTACTTCTGTACTATTTTGTTGTTTTTTCTCTTGTGAGTTTTGGATCAGATATATGTTTGGATCATAGAGATACTTTATAGTTTTGAGAGCTCACAGTCCTTAAAAGTGCTCAAAGTACCCAAAAGTGGTAACCCCATCGAAAACATAGCATACACAGTAGTAGCAGTATTATTACTACTACTGCCACTAATAGTTGTAGTAATATTATACTCATGACATTGATTGCCTGGATGAAAATGGTAGGAAACTTGATTTAAAATACAATATTGCTAGCTGGTCAGAAACACCACTGGGCCACATTATATTTTCATGAGACAGATAAATAAAAGTGTCTGCAGATAAGATGCATTATCCAGATGTAACACTCCCGCTCTATGATTTTTCCAGTGATCCAGTAGCTTATTGCTTTATTGACTGAGCACTTCAAAAACCCAACGTCAATTAAATGAACACGCTTTTTATAAGGACATCACAAAATATTCAGTATTATTTGCAGTCTTCAAAATTTGGAGCAGCTCAGTTATGGGGGAACAAAGAGCAAGAACCACAGTGGCGTTGATGTGTTTTATGTCTTGGGAGGTAAGTAAGACAAAACACTTTTATGATACAACATTAATCATATTACCTTGCGCATTTAGACCCATATCGTGCAATGCCAGCGAAAATCACTTGAATCACACAATATTTATTACATACTTTATTTAATAGGATTCACTTCCATCTCATCCTAATGAACTAATACATTGGATTGCTCACAGTTTAAAATGCAGAAGGTCATGGTAACTAACACTCAATCAGCTTGACGTGTAATTCAGACAGTTATGGTCTCCGCTAATGGGAACTTGCTTAGCCCTCCTTCCTGTTTTGCATTTGCTAGTGAGACTTTCAGGTTATACATCATATGGGCATGTGCAATACTGTAATGTACAATTTAGCAGGCAATGGTATTTTCCAGAGGCTTTGATTTTCCTGTCTGCTGGACTGAGGAGAGACCAGCAGTGTACGGGGAGGAAGTGTGATAAACATGTCCAGAGAAAAGTTCGGGGGCCCTGTCTGAGCACTGTAGCCAGGGTTGGTTACCACAAACAAAGATATAGAAAGACAGATAAGAAGCAGCCTCAAGACGGCTCCCATAGCACTGTCTAAAGTCTAACCTTGCTCTGGGTTATACCACAGTCTGTTTTATTCTGAACATACAATGCACTGAAAGACAACAAAGACGTACAGAAGAGAGTAGTGATCAGTAATTAAGCAGTAGTTATGCTTTTTCTTGGTGTAGGTCACAGCTATGCTAATAACAAAGATGACAGAGCAGTGTTGCATTTGAGTTTAGGCACAGAAGTTGTGGGTTCAACCATAACTTTTTGTGGTGGTGACTTCATGTCAATCAGTCAAACTTTATCTGTATAGCGCTTTTCATACATACACGATATAGCACAAGTGCTTCACACAGAAACATTTGCAACAGAAAGAAAAAAAAAGTTAAGTGAAATAAATGCAAATACCCAATTAAGGAATATATGTAAAATATGATAAATATATGTATAAAAATGGTAAAAACTAAATGTAATATAAAATTCATGAAAAAGCTAAGCTAAAAAGAAGGTTTGAGTTCACTTTTGAAAATATGTCCACTGTTATTTGTTCTCTGTGTGTCTTACCTTATGAGCCACTATCACCACCACCACCACCCAAATGCATTTATATATATACTGATGTCATCTTTATAAATCGCTACTGAGAGTTCCCATCAAAACTGGTAAGGTTTAAATTGTATGTAATAATATAGTAATAGTTTAAAATCACTAAGTGTAGTAAAGTAATTTTGTATTTATTTTTATTTATTTATTTTGAACATTACACATGCAATAAAACTAGAAAGAACCGGTACAAATTAGCATAACTAGATTTCCTGAGGCATCTGTTCTCTACATTATTTTCCCCAAGGTCCATCAATGTAACTGCTGTACGAACACAGACAGTTTCTCCTGTTTTCTCCAGACAGTCTTCATCATAAGTGTTAGAGAACTACTGTTACAGAGTATTGCCTAGATTTTTTACCAGGCCTGGCTGTGTTCTTTAATAATCCATGTTACAGTAATAAAAGTGAATCACAATACATATGTTGTCACATGAGAGCATTAAAACATGGGCTTATATCTCCACAGAGCTTTGCATATTGTATGAGTACATGTCGTGCTACTCTTCTGCTGTTAAATGTTGTCTGCATTACTCCTTATCAGACACAGAGGACTAGATTCATTAATATATTATAGTGGCAGATAAAGCAGGTTGCCAGAATCACATCAGTTTGACTGCATGCATTTTCAAATCTGTTTTAACATTAATTCCAAAGATTTTGTTATGCAATCAGGTAGTTGTATAATTTATGGTTGACAGAAAATTATTTTATTGCATAGTCTGCTCCACAACAAAATCATTTCCTTCATATATTTTACACTGGATGCCGTTCTTCACTCAAAGAAGAGAAAATCACTGAGCAAAATCGACAATAACAAAAAGTAACAGCAGTAAAATATTCTGACATACAACTGTTTCAAATTTAAAGTTTTGAATCCACTTTGCACATCAGAAAAAGTCATGCATATTTGAGGGCATCATGTAATTTGCACTTGAAATGCAAAGCTGAAAGGAGGTTATAAAAATAAGCTTTTGAATGCATTTTATAGCGGCTGTTGTGTCTGGGTTGATGTCCTTTATATTGATTGATTTGCTTTTGAAGACCTATGCATTAAAATCTAAATTAAAATGTAAATGCCCACAAACTATACGCAACACCTTCTACCAAAATCATTCAAGTGTTGAGTTGGGCTGAGACTGCTGTGGCTCCAGTCCATGATTCATGATCATGAAGGCCGGCTCATATGGCTGTTTTAGGGCCACTTTCATTATAACTTGATAATAAACTGGAAATGTTCACTTGACTGGAACAAGGAACTCATTTATGCCAGTAAGATATAAGGTGAACTTGAAGTGCCGCGTGAACACCTTACCAAACCGTATTAAGGAAATGCATAAAAAATGTCCTTGCACTATAATTTGAGCATTTCTGAAGCCAGTTACCGTTAGATCTATACTCAGCGTGTTAAGCTTTGCCCGGAGCATTGAGTGTCTATGCAAAATGAAAGGTCTCGTAAATCAGCACTCTTTAATACTATATCATTAAACAGGATCTGACATATAAATCACTTGTCTGGTCTATAGTCTCTATTATTCCCAGGGGGTATATGTGCTGAGCCCTGTCAGGCTGTCTGTCTCTCAGCCTGGCAGACTTCACATCTGGATCACTGTTATTATGACGAGCATAACATTTTACAGGCCAGGGTATTTTAGGTGCTATTATGCAATATTAAAAAGTCAGAAAACTTGTCAGAGGATGCATCTGTGTTAAAACGCACACAAAATAAAGTTGTAAGTAGTCAAGTGGCGTGGCGTGAACTGTGTGTAAAATGAGAAGAGCAAAGCAGACGCCACCTTGTATGCGTCAGACAGTAAGACAGATTATCAGTATGTGTCATCTGACAGGGAAAATTCCAGCCATGATTCACTAGTGGTCACAATTTACAAAGAACAATTGTCAACTGTGCTAGGAGACATATTAATAGCCCACTTTTTATTTAGTAAACTCCAAAGTACAGTGCTAAGCAGCGTTTATGCAATTTGAGAAGTGTTGTTGACAGTGCCGCTCAGTCGGACCGACTATAGCTTATGGTCGGAGCATGTGTTTGGCTTCTCACGGGGATCAAAACAAAAAGTCACTAGTCTGAAATTCATGCAAGTCATCTGCTACATAGATGACAAGGTGGTTAAAAATAAGCCGCCTTCAAAGACCAGAATCCTTAGCAGTTGTGCCTCTTTCCCTCAGCTCCTTTCGTTCTGTGCCTATTTTGCCGCTTCACTTCTCCTTCTAACCCTCATCGCTGCATTCTCTCTGTCAGTCTGTGCCTCTGCCTATGACCAGACAGGCCGAGACAGGGAGACTGTTGTTGTGCTAGCAGTCTGACACTATCAGCTCATAAATCCCTGTCAACAGCTTGTATGTCTCCTCTGCTCTTCTCTTCTCCTCCCTCCTTCTCTCGCTGCACTGCTGAAGGAGTGCAGGAACTCAATGACCTGCCATGCATGGGGCGCGCTTGACTGGCACAGCTGCACAGACATGTAAGCAGTGACAATTAGAGGGGGGCAAAAGTATACATCAAAGCTATAGAGAGTAGACTGGGTAGGCTGGCAGTTAAGTATGCTGCTAGGGCAGTAGGCGTGCAGGTAGGTCACAGGTAGGTGATTCATGCTTCTCCCACTCTTCCTCCCTCAGGCAGAGTTTGGCGCAGACAGTCGTCAGTGACAAGTGCTTCCTGTGGTTGGGGGTAAACACCTGGGTAATGAGGCCATCCCCTGCTCGACTGCTCACACACAGCACTACGCACACTCAAATTCTAAACAGCCACTGCTCACCAAGCCTGACAATAAATACACAAACACACGGACAGGTAAACATACACTGGGCATTTAAGGTAATGATTCAATAGTCAATATCTAGTCTGGCTACAGTGGCAACCTCAGGTAAGGTGAGGTTAAGGTAAAAGGGATCGAAAATAAACAGGGAGTCTTTGCAACTCTTAAAGCTCAAAAATCAATACTGTTGAGCAGAGTAATGGTTTAAAAAAGGTATGCAGAATGTTCAGGCACATAGCATTGGAGATATGTGAAATCACAATTTGAGTAAGGTAAGGTAAGGTAACTTTATTAAAAATATAGCGCTTTTGACAGACCGATGTCTCCAAAGATGCTTTACAGTGCATTATTTACAGAGCATTCTTCGTTCACTCCATACCCGGTGGTGTAAGCTACTGTTGTAGCCACAGCTGCCCTGGGGCAGACTGACAAACGCGCGATTGCTAAGCCCATGGGCGATATCGGTCCCTCCGACCACCATCATCACTCACGCGCACACACACAGTAAGCACAATTATGAAATTGCATGGCTGCAATTAGATAATAAAATATCGTCTGCTTTTGGTTTTATAAAGGAAACATTATGTTTTACCTGTAGTTAACTTCTACTAATATGTTTAGAAATTACTTCTTGTCACAGCTCATATTTCTCTTGTCAAATATCAATGCTCCTAAGATATTTACAACTAAGGGTGTGCAAAAATAACTAAATATTGATATATCGTATCATTTAATGTGATGATACGGTATCAATATTGTGGGCTGCTGTATTGATATATCACCAAGAGTATTTTTTGGTATATTTTACTACAAGTACAAGTATTTTGCTACAGAGGTACAATTTGTTTTATTTGTTTAGAGGAAAAAAACTTGTTTATGCAACACATTTGACTTTCACTGTTTTGACTATTAAAAGTGTCTTTTATATTAACTTTGCACAAGAAGTGGTGTGACCATAACCATGATTTAACCATTATTTTTATTAAACCATATCAAACTGATTTGAAATATTTTATATCGAATCAAGAGCTCACTGCATCGAGGTATGTATCGTACTGTGGCCTATGTATCGAGGTGTGTATCGTATCAGCAACTTCTTAATAATACCCAGACCTATGAGTTACAACATTGTACGTAGTGCAACATTTTAAACATATATCTCAAATCTAATAATAATTTATAAGGCCTAGACTGAGCACCAAGAGAATTACAATTTTAAAGTAAACTAAAATAAAAATTGTACATCTAACACCCACATTTCTCTATTTTAAAACATGTCTGTAGAGATCATAAAAACTGTTTGTCATTTTTTTTCTTTTACATATGAAGACAGTATAGCGAGATTCATCTTGTAGCCCTCACAGCTGCAATATTGTGTGCTAATACTTAGAATAAAATTCAATAAAAAGTAAAAGTAAAACTTTTGTAGGCCTAAACACAACAAAATAATAATATTTTACTATAAAAATAACAGGTCATTCTCCTGCCTCGCTCACAATGCAATATCTCTATCCATTCACAACAGAATCACATCTTTTTGGTTCATTACATCCAAATACGTATGTGTCTGCTTCGCTGTCTGAAAACAATACATCACATCATTCTATTCGGCTGGTAAACTATATATAAATTGCATTGAAAAAAAATTCATTGTGAACAGTGACAAATTAAAGTAATACAATGAATCAAATCAGACAGACTTCCCCTAATGGAGAGAAAGGGAAGAATGGAAGGGGAAATGAGCCAGTACAGTATTTATACAGTGGAGGCAGGAACACTAAGGATAGCCTGAGGGACACAGAGGGCATTTGGGATCAGGTAAACACAAAAATGCAATGTACTTAGTTTACTAAAAGTATTTGATGCTCGTATTACATGTGATTTAAAAGGGCTAATGCGGTGGTGTTAGTCTTTCTCTCTCCTCACACATGGTGGAGCTTGTATCATGGCTCTGTGCACTTCTGTGTGTGTGGCCCACACATGTCTGCGTGCAACGGAAATTGCTGACAGTGAAAAATGTGACCAATTCTAATTTTAATTGCCAGTGGAAAAAGCCCTCAATATTTATGGGTTCTGTCCAGACGAACAGGGAAGAAGAGTTTAAGCATGAAAGCATATTTCTTATCACAATTAAAATGTACTTTAACATGACTGCTACCCTTTGAAGTTAGATTAGTCGTAATACTGGATCAACCTTGGCTTCCAACAATGAGAAGTGAATAGGAAACGAAACATTATTTAGCAGCGCTAGGTAATGGTTTCTCTTTATATGTCTTTTTGAATTAGCTCAGCTCTATTCTTCAGGATTTTTTGTGTGAAAGTGCTAATTCTTCTCTTGCTTTTCATATAAAATTACTTTTGCTGTATGAAAATATGCTTTATAGCAAACCTGATTGAAGGTACAGGGAAGAAAAGAAAATAGTTTAACAGGACGGCTGGACAATATGTGTTCTGCCAAATCAAGCCTCCTGTGAGAAAAGGTAATTTGCACCTTAGGAACAGTAATCAAAATGACTTTTCACATAGGAAGGATTTTGACAAAAAGATAAGTACATGAAGGCAATAACAACCATGCTTACAATGCTACTAAGAATTGTCTTGTAGGATGTCCTACACTTGTTATGAAACTCTAAGAGAGCGAGAGAGAGAGAAGCGAAAAGAGAGAAGAGAACAGAGGTTGAGCAAACAGCAACGCCTCATAACAATAGTGGGGCTAGCTCATCATTACTACAAGGTCTGTTCGCATCTAGCCTTACATAAGAAAACACAAGCCCATGAGAAGACATGGGGCTGGAGCTGAGAGCAGTGTAATTAGAGAGAAAGGCACAAGAATGAAAGGGAGCTTAACCCCAGCCACACAGACAGGAAGAGAGGCGAGCCGACGCGACAAGGTTCAGGGAAAAAAATCTCTTGTGTTAACCTGAAAGTGAAAAGAGAGAGGAGCAGGCAGGGCACCAACCAGCAGCTGCCGAGGATTTACATGCTGTAAATTATTTATGTAATCATGTGTGGAGGTAGAGAGGCAGAGACTGTGGGGGAGACAGACAATAAGATGAGAAAAGAAGCTGCACAGGGAGATGGGATCGCTCTGCTATAGGATATGCTGTTGATGTTATTGAGGTTTAGTGGAAACACAGATGGAGTAGTCTGGAAAACAAACCTTATTGTTGAGAAATGAAAAAATAAACTTACAATGTCTGAGATACATTCTTAAAAGTAATCATGGTCACTTTGTGTTGACTTGAACTCACGCAGAACTCACCAATAATAAACATTATTTGAGAAATCAGTTAAAATAGTCAGTTGTGGTAGTTAGCAACACTCATGTACAAATCTAGATCTAGAGAAGGCTAGAGATTTATTTTTTATAAAATTCTTATAAAATAAATTTCTGTAGACAATACAACATAAAAAAAATACTTTCTTAAAGATTATTGTGTTGTATCACACTAGCTCTGAGAATATTGTTCTAATAATGTTTTTTTTTTTCTGAATTTTGTTTCAGTGCCTGTTTTAGTATTAGTATCTGCGTAGCTATTTTTTGGAGCCCTACTTCATAAGGATTTGGCTTCAAACACTGAGGACTTTGTGTTATAATTGAGTCATCGTTAAAAGTGGTGGGAAAATAGTATGCAGATGCCCAAGACTCCCTGTGCACTTCCTGAACTCTCACTCTCCAAACACAGACAATCAAAGTCAAACAATGCTGACCTAAATATTTACCCACTGTAAAGCCCTTGTTTCTACCACATGAGTGACAACATTGTGAACATACACCTTGTAAACTTTGACAGAGTTGACTCACACAACCGCGACAGGACTGAGAACAATCCTCAAAAGCTAAAAGTTCCCAGTAACCAACACCGTATCTTAATGCTAGTCACAAATATAGCTGCAGGCAGTATTCAAAACATCAGCTTAAGAATAGTACTGATGTGGAGCTCTGTATAGCTGAGACAAAAACATTTCTCTCATAGAAACTTATATAAATTACGACTTCTATCCAGACATCTTACAGTCAGTCTTGAATAAATTATTAGCCAAAGTATCACCATTTATGTCATTAGGTGCTAGCCTATGTAATCAATTACTGTGTTAAGACAATTACAGCCATATGTACAAAACAAACTCAAAAACCATAGTGAATCTGGACATGATTTTGCAGTTGAGGTTAAGAGTGGAATTATTTGACAGAGGAAAGTTTTTCTTGTTTGACAATGAACTCTCTCCCCTTCTGGTTTGTGCCCGAGTGAGGTAAGGCTGGTGGGTGTCAGCCATGATGTTTTAGGGTCACCAAGCTGTCAAATCGCATAGCACAGTAGGAATCAGTAGATATGACAATATATGCCTCTGGGTGTTTTTTGAATTTAAATGTAGATTTTGGTGAGTTCAGCTGTCATTCCAGGTGGATGCAAAACTATTTAGTATGTATGCAATACCAGCAATGGGCTGTCAGTGGCTTGGATAAAGGCTCTGGGAATTTCAATACTGCACGAAAGGCAACCCACTGTATAGGATAAAAATATTTACTCCAAGGTTCACGCAAGAAAGTCGGCTACAGAACCAACATAAAATTCTAACATTTTAATATTGCAACCATGAATCAATGACCAATGCAGCAGACCAGAGCAGCATCATACACCTACAGTTTTACAATTTTTTCACTATAGATCACCAATAATTTTCACACTCATGATGAAGAAGCTACAATAAAAAAGCACGGGTCTGACCTCATGTGGGGTCTGCCCCATGGTCCATCAGAGATGAGTCCAGACAGTGTCCAAAGATGGCGTTGTTGTAGCACCATTCTGCAGTGCAGGTCCAGGATGTCACCTGTGGAAAGATAAAACATTCAATTACCTTCAAGCTTTTCACATTGTATTGTGTATTATTCTCAGATGACTGAAAAGCCCAGCTAACCCATGGGTAAACAGTGCGCCCACATGACCCAAGCCCCTCTTAGCAAGATTAGCTAAATGAATGACAAAATGCGCTCGCAGGCAGATTGGGGCTAAAAAGTTTATATTTACACTAAACACTTGTAGAATAATGAGGTTTATATAACTTGCTTTATTTGATTTTGAATGTAGAAAAGAAACAGGAGTACATCAAAACAGAAACATGTGTTGATTTTTCACCCGAGTCTGTCCTGGTCAAGTTGGAAGACAAATTCGGCTACTCACTTCCTGTTTACAATGTAATGCAACATTTAACTTCCTTTAGCTCTTCAAAATAAAATATACTTTTCTTTTTTTTTTCTTTTTTTTTTTTTATAACAACCATTTTCACCCATTAATGGAATTCATTGTCTTCTTTTTTGAAAAGTTTTGTTAACAAAGTAATTTCTCATGTAAATAGAAATGATAGGCTATTAGATTATTTCTTTATCTACTTCGTTCCACCAGTTCTTTTTAAACTCAGATAAAAGAAAAGGGAATCTGACATGGACTTAATTGACTGTATAAAACAGAGTTAGAATAGCCAAAAATGCCGTTAGAGTAGCCAAAAATGCCTCTGTGCAGATCATTGGGTATATTGGAAATTAGCCCCAGACCTGTTCTGAACTTTTGGCCCTGACAATATCTTTATTGTCTTGCCTCACTTACTTGTAAACACCCAAACCAGACTCAGACTCACAAAAACAAAGCAGAACAGCTACATAAAAATAATGACCTTAATGAAACCCACTGCCCCTACTGCATATGCTTTGACGCCCAGGAGCTTTTGAGAAGATGCTGATCCAGAAACTCCCATGGGTTTAGTGGAGTGGACTGAAGCCAGTGGAAATGGCAAACAAACAGTGGAGCTGCTTTGTCTGATAGAGCCACAAAACAAGCGCACCCTTATTCTCACACATCAGCTCTGTGTTCACCACTGCATATGTTATCACTAACCTCCTGAAGAAGCACAAGAAACTATCATATGGTTACAAAGTACATGTGAGTTCCCACTGCAAAGCCCTGCGAGCATTACAGCATCAGCTTTACAGAGGCATTCACAGTAACACAGGCAATAAACCAAGCTGTCAAAAGTTCATTCTGGGTCTTATTGTGGCGAGAGAGGGGAGGGGCTAGGGGAAGACATAAAGGCAGATATTTAGAAATAGCATGTGAAATCGCTTGAGAAACAAAACACATATCTATTCATCAAAATAGTGAGAGCGTGATTTCATGACAGGCCAAAGGACAAAGTGGCACGACCAAGAATTCACACAAAGCAACTGGGAGAAGCAGTTGCAAACTTCTTCGATGCTCCACCCTCTGGTTTAAGTGGCTATACACAGACCACATTGGTTTTATAATAGCTGGGTGTGTTCTGACTCTGCACACAAGTCAATGGCAGCCAAGTTTCATTCCTAATTAGTGGTGGGAATTGGAATCAAATATGGAGCAGATCAGCTGAAGAACAATTACGAACATTACTAAGGGAAAAGAACATTTGACAAACTGTTTTTCATATCGTGGGGAGCTGTCTTATATGCCTGAATACGTGCGGCAGACATCTTTCCTTTTCATCACTACATTTTCATGGTTCACAAGGAATGTAATTAGTATTAAAAGCACATTCAGACTGTAAAATGTTGCTCCACTTTTAATGACACCACATCTGAGTGGCCTTTAAGCCATTTGTGGAAAAGAAAATGATGAGTAAGTAGAAAATGGGTGCCACCAGGACACCAGTAACAAAATACACGTTTTAGTACGTGCATCATAGCTATAGTGGATATTATAAAGGCTTACAGATCATATTAAGTCAATATGTAACACATTTATTGTTTCTTTGAGATGGCAGGATGTTATAATGTTGTTTCCTCATCAAAACATACCTGGAATTGTGTTTTGTTTCATTCAAACAAACACAGACAAATACAAACCCTGGAATTGAACTGGAACAAAAGGTAAAAGATCACTGTTAACTTGAAAACTACAACTTTACGATGTCATAAGGTGGGACATTGCATTTTGAGCTGTAGAGATGTATATAGACTAATTATAAAGGATTACTCAAACATGTGAATGAAACAAAACACAACTCAAAGTATGTTTTTGATGAGGTAAAAACATTCAAACATGGCTTACAGCTCACGAGAATCTGTTTTGCATAATATAGGACCTTTGAACAATGTCCTTTTCCAAAGACGTATTGTGTTCAAATACATCAGCTTCTCTCTGATTGTCTGACTCCATATTTCAGATAATTATATGCTGTCTGTCTGTATGTTTGCTTGTTTTTATATTTGGAGATCCATCTGCTCATTCACTTTCTCTTACATTTTTAGAATGGTTTACTTCAAGATTTCAACAGCTTTGGCCTCATGGTAGTGGACATACCCTTGCAGTTTTTCTTACTGCAAATGTATTCACTAACGGGTAACCCTTTGATACCCACGAGAAGACAAGCAGACTCAAGCCAACAGTACCATTTCTAACTTCAAGTTGTTTCTTGCTGAAAGTGAACTTTCACAGTAAAAACAAATGTGCTTATGAAACTTTTTTCCCTTACATTTTCAAGAATGATAATGTTACATCGATTGAATGCCCCTGTTTTCGTCACCCTGGTCTCTCATTTGCGTTCCCTGAAGTTATTCTAGTTGAGAGTTCATACTGTGCTGTGCTCTAAAGTGCTGACTCGCGGTGGGGGCCTGATGTCAACACATTGGAATTCATCTGTGTCTCTGGAGGAGTGGGAAGGCGAGGAGCGCTCATGTTTGACTGCACAAGTATGACACGGGCACAGAGACCGGCAAAGAACCCAATCTGATTGACTGTACCTGCTGCGCAATTAGACTGAGATTAATTGGCCGGTTGTCATTTCATTTGGACTGTTAATAGCCAAGGTGATCGTCTCGGGAAAGCATTTAAATATGAGCTAATTGATGTAATTGTTTGGCGGATGACAGAACTCCAGCGGTAGTCACTTTTCCACTGTGTGTTAACAATGAGCTAAATGGTAATTGACAAATCACTGAAGACAGAATGAGAGGAGACAGGCAGTAGTGGCAGGAGACTGACTTGAAAGAGAGAAGAAAGGCTCAAATGGGGAATACAATGGCACAAAGGAACAATAAGGAGTCTGTGTGTATGCAAGTGTTGATGCATCTGTGCCTCTGTTTGAACAGCAGCGGGCTGAGGTCATGGAAACCCAGCACTTGTGTGTGTTTTGGCTTGGATTAGCCTGGACATGCCTGCACTCTCCAGCCTAGGATTCTTTATCACATACACAGACTCCGGCAAGGTCAGGCGGAAGAATTAGAAGTAGCCTTGTGTGGGAACTCCAACCAATTATAGAGATTTCTCATGTTTTATGACAACGGTAGAGTACACAAAAGCTGCATTCAACGATGGAGGAGACAGAAGGCATCTGGAAATAGTTGACATTTAACCTTAGATGTATTGACTTGGGGAACCTTCAGGAACATCTGTTAATATTTTCAGATATGTTTAGGCTATAAGTAAACATCTAAATGAGGCCTAGGAGTACAAAAGCATGCATTGGAACCTCAGTTAAAATGTTTGCATCCTCATTTCAGGCACCTAAAATAATGGAAGTGTATTATGTTATATTATATGCCCCTTTGAAACTCAAATACATCCTCAACCAGTTTGTTTTGTACCCATGCCTGTCAAGGCGGGCTGTCAAATAATTGTTGTGAGACACTGGAAGAGTCTTGTCACCACAAAGTTCCACATTATGGCAACCTATGTATGTCCATGGAGACAAGCAAGTGACACCACAAGGCCAAGTTACAAGTCAGAGAGGCCCAATAAGAGTGTATGTTATTCAAGGCAATGAAAACACTTGAAAATGAAAAAATGCAAAATATATAAGTTTAATACTGTATATTGCAAACAAAGTCAAGCAGCTGAAGGATCTCCAGTAGAAAACTGACTTAGTGCACCTTTAAGGTTAAAGTGTTTACTGCCTTATCAAAAGCACCAGAGTAATTACTTAAACTATTAAGAGTCTTTTACAGAAGCTTCATGAATTAAAACATCTATAAATGTTACATACTGAAAATATGCTATAGCTTAAATGTATATTTAAACATGGTTAGTAGAATATTTAGACTCACTTATCACTACAGCAGAAGGACTGTGAAATAAGCTGTCAAAGAGATTAGATGGCATCATCAGTTCCCAGGATTTTACCAGAGTTCATTCATTAAAAAGACATCAAATAATCTGACAAAATCATCGCAAAGTGTGCTTTTACAGATATGATAGAAACCAATTAGGAATAGCGTCTTTTTCTTCACCAAATCTCCAACAGGATCAATCTGATAAACAAGCAAGAGCTGTATTTGCTCTTCTATCTTGTGCTGAAAGGTAGTCTTCTGTGATATGAATCCAGTCCACCTTATTCCCAAACTGACCAGAGTTGGATAAAATACTCTTCATTGTATTGATATAGTACTCAATAATACACAGTCTTAGATGTTCTTTCTTTGCATGCTAAAATAAACCTTCAAACCTACATGTCTGTGTAAAACATTTTTGCTTATTTTTTTTACCTTTAGGGGACGCACCAGCAAGTCATGTGAGATCAAACAAAGTACACACTTAAAGACATGAGCTGGAAATCTTCTCAGCAACTTACAATCTACTATCAAAATGTCAGCTTGTTTTAATGGACTTGCAACCTAATATTTTAATGTAAGATTTATTTGTTTTAGATTGAAACTCCAAACATTGAACTCTCATGTCTGATGTCTCATCATGTCAAGCCCTGTTCAGTGACCGGGCAGATCAAAACCTGAGCCCATGCACCATCTGGAACGTATTACAGTAGGTTACAGTTATTTCCCACAGTGTACAGGAAACGCTTTATTTCTCTTCCTAGGGCCGGGGCAGCAGACCACATGAAGCTGCAGTGGACAGGCCTGTTTGCTCATAGTCATTTACACAGGTGAGGGACCAGAGAGGGCAAGGAACACTGGGAGCCTTGTTCACAAGTCAGCGCTAAAGGATGGGAGCTAATGGCAAAGGTTATAAATTAGTTTTATTGGAGCATGCTAAAGAGTTGACCAGTTTAAAGTACGGAGAGTAAGGTCAGTGCGTTTTGGTTTAAGGGAAATAGATCTCTGTGTCAACATGCATGGGTAATATATTATTTTTTCATTCATTTATGTGTTTTTGTAATGTATGGCAAGTGGTTCGAGCCCATCTCAGCAGCAGTGAAACTCCAGGAAGAATACTATATATTATAGACAGTGGTCAGACTGAAACAGATTCACCACAAATGAAGAACGTGCAATTTGTCAATTCAGTTATAGGTTAAAGTGCAGCTAAGCATGGTTAAGGCTCGCTTTATTGAATTTGACCCATCCTTTGATCCTGCTACTGGCAACCTGGAACCCATGTCCAGATGTTGAAGCTCGGTCCAAACTATTTTAGGTGGAGGATTTTATATTTTATTTTTAGGATTTTTGTTAATGTTTTGGCTCGATTGGAGTACCAGGAAGAACATGCAAACTCCGCACAGAAACGTTAGGGCAGCCCAGGCGTTGAACCCATAACCTTGTTGTGATATAAGAGTGCGAGCAGCCATCATGTCACATGTATTCACCCACTATTTACGCCCTGGAATGAGGATAATATAACATAAATATAACAGAGACAGTTTCTTTTATTGTCTTTACTTGTGCTGGTACTGGAGCTTATTTGGAAAGTGCCTTGGAGTGACAAGATGAAAGAAAACTGGATAAGTCTAGATTTTTAGTTCATAGGTGGTGATATTTTCATTTTCATTTTGGTGTGCTGTTTTTGGTTAAGTTTAATGCTTAATATTCTGTGTTTAGCCTATTTGTTTGTAATAGTTTTAATAGTGTTAATGATTACGGTTCAGTCCTGATCAAGGTTCATTTGAGTGCACTAAAACAGGCCAAACATCTGCAGGAATGTGAAGAGAATGACAGCATTAGACTATTATGAGTTCCAGCAGTTCACACTTGGAGCAGCCTCGTGCTTTATTCAAAGAGATATATTGCCTTCACAAATCAAAAAGTTACTCATTCCTCGTCATCTCTTCACCTGCTCAAGGTTAGTGCTAATGATATTCGGACTTTTTTATTTTTGGCCCGGAACACCTCCCATCTCTCCCACCCACCGTGATTCTGCCTCTCTTATGAGGTTATTCATATTGTTTACAACCTTTCTCTTCTAGCGCTCCTCCACCCACAGTCCACTCGTTCATTCATCATTCACTCCACTCATCATCCATCACGGTTACGACCATCTCTCCATCTTAATCATGTCTCTTCTCTTGACTATGAGCTACACACTGTTTACCGGGCGTCCTTGCTCCTCAACACATTCTCCTTCAACTAATTCACTAGCCCACTTCCTCCAACTTTACAAATATTACCTAAAAATCAACCTTGGTCTTGTTGTTGGGGGATCGTTTCATCATAGCACTATTTTCACCTTGTAGGTTTGTTTCCTTTCTGCATCTTCTATCTGGAATTCAGTAGTGATTCAGTAGTAATAGACATATTTTCTCATAGGGAAAAAGTTTGGTTTGAGCTAATCTCGCATCATAAAGTCACAGCACCATATGATAGAAAATTTGCAAAAACACTACTTTAAATTGTTTATTTTAAAACAAAAATATAATTGATACTCACAAATCCTACAGGAATTGAAACCTGCATCTATATGGCCGGTAAATAAGAACAGATTTTAGTCCTTGCTTGCTTTTATTTCTTTTAATTTAGATGTACCTGAGTCTGGGCTAAGATCTGGTTAACTTCTTGGTTTAGATTTGAAGGGGCCATATTACACTACTTTCTGATTTCTGTTCATGTTTAATTTTGCATACGGAGATGCAGACAGACTAATAATGAAGGATTGCTCAAACATGAATGAATGAAACAAAACACAACTCTAGGTATGTTTTTGATGAGGTAACAACATTATAAAAGCACAATTATAAAAGCACAAGAGTCAGTTTTGCATAATATGGGACCTTTAATTGGCTTAACTGTTCATATTTGTGTTTTCCCTTATCAGCCTTAATACATAATGCTAGTAATCCCTATTTTATCACTGGTTTTGTCCATTAGTTTAATTTAACTGGAAAGTCCAATGTTTTCTCAAGTGGTATCTTAAAGTTTGAGAGTTACAGCTGTATTGATCGCCACTCAACTTCTTTCTTCAAGTATCCAAAGTCTGACCACAACAAACTGGGCCAGTCAATCAAAGTGAACTGCTTATGATAGCTCGGAGAATTTGGGAGGCAGCGTCTGTAAACTTTTCAAACTATTCACATAAATACACTCTACAACCTCACATGTTTGGATATTTTTCGTTTTATTTATTCAGTAATCCTCTTTCAAAATCCTGTCCGCTGCCTGTTCGCCTCACTGACCGACTGCCCTCTGCTTCTTTTCAAAGAATTTTATAGACCTTGAAAAAAACCTGGAGGAGCGGCGGGGGTAGAAAAATACACAGCTAAGGTAATAACCTGATTTCGCCTCAGCTGGTTTTGATTTATGAAAGGAAGAGAGTGTCAGAGCAGCAGCGGGTGCACTCCCCTGTTTTTGGGATGTAGATACACAATGAAAAGAAAGACAAAAGACAGGGAACCACAAACCTTGTCGATGAAATAAAGTGGGCTGATATAACAGAGGCTGGATGCCACTGAAGAAAATATGCTTGTTAGAAAGAGAAGGTCTAGTATGATTTTAGTCCAGCTTTGGTCTCGGTTAGGATCTTGTTATATTCTTTGAAGTCCTGGCTTCTGGTTTGGTCAGTATTATAAAAACACACACAAAGTAATATTTTGTTTCACTGTTGCATGTTTGAGCAATGCAGTATCATGTTTGCAATCCTTCTGGTTTTAAACTGTCCATCTTACTTTTTTTGAATTATGTCATAATGTTTCCACTGAAAACATATCTGGAATCTGGTTTTGTTTCACTCACACGTTTAACACACAAACCCTGCATATTTAGGCTGAATTCTTACCTCAGACTGAAAACACTCCACCTTGTGATGTCATGTGGTGATTCAGGTGCTTCACTGTGTTCTTAAACTCCATACACCTTAACTAGAATTATTTGGAAAATTTCGGCCCTGAAATCGCTTATCTCTACTGAACTAAAGGTAAAAGGTAGATGTTAACCTGAAAACTATCACTTCGTGACATCACAAGGTGGAACAGAGCATTTTGAGTTTTGGAGATAGACAAAATAATAATAAAGGGTTACTCAAAAATGTGTGAATGAAACAAAGCACATGGTGAGATAGCCGTAACATTAGAGCTCACAATTTATATGTCCAAAAATTATTTCATGGTGAACCTTTGAGGATCTAGCCTGAATCCTGCATTGTTTGGATTTGGTTTAGATCTAGTTTACATCAGGTTTTGTCTGGGCTAGTTTAATCTTTAATAAGATCTAGTTTGGCCTCTAATATTTAGATATGAGCTGCATATAGTCCTGGTTTAATCCTGGTTTCATCTTGGTTTAACTGAAGAGACAACTGTGACAGTGAAACTATTCATGCCATGCCAATAAAAAGTGAAATTCTACAAAGAGACAGGAGTTCTATTGAGGGAAATGTGCTTGTTACAGAGGGAATAGTGGGAGGGTATTAGCTCAGAATGAATTCTTAATACAGCCCAGCACCAGGCGTACCCACATCTCAAACAGAAATAAAACTCACCGTGTGTCACTTAAATCTCTTTTCATGAACTTGGATTTTTTTTTCTATGGAGGATGAGCCTTAATCAGCAAATATGGGTATGAGCTGAAATGAAATGAGAGAAAGAAAGTCAGACTGAAAGAAAGAGAGAAGGAGGGGGGTATAGTGGGTAAATAGAGAGCAGAACACCTATTCAACATGTAATGAAAAAAGTTCTGCTTTTCTTGAGTTAAAGGTGCACTATGTAACTTTGGAGGGTCCGCTGCCTGCTTGTCTCCATGGAGATCTTATTGCTTTGGTATATTCCACATTATGATATTAAGTATATCTGTTTTCATGGTGACAGGAAAGTAATGCCACAGGGCCAAATTACAGGTGAGATCTGCTTACAGTATGAATGAATGTATTTTGTTGAACTTATGAGCAATAAAAGCACCTGTAATTGTATTAATTATAAGATTTAACATAAATGTCACACTATGGAGCATTTGAGGCAATAGTATCTCCATGGAGACAAGGAAGTGGCAAACCCTAAACCCACAAAAGTTACACAGTGCATTTTTGCAGTAAGAGAAAATATCTAAAAATATACTTACTAATAAACATTTTAGCCTATATTTAGGTCTATATACCCTAGTGGTATTTGAAAAGCTGTATATTTAACATAGTATTAGGTTTGAAAAAGCTGGAGAGCCATTGCCAGAGCGCATTCCCAGTTGGTGAATTCACTGACAATGAAATAAAACAGATTTTTTTTCTGATTTAGTTAAAAAATTCAAAGTGTGTTTTTTAAAGAGATTCACAATCACTAAATATGACAATGAAAGGCAGTAGTGAATGAGAGAAGGAAGGAGAGGAGAGGGGGAGGAGAGATACAAGCAGCCGCAGAGAGGATTATGGGTAAATACAGCGCGGCCCGCCACTCACTCGCTGCCAGTTGATTAGCCCAGGTGTCTGTACCCACACATGAGCACAATTTGAATTTTAAACTCAAGCCCCAAAACATGTGTCAGACCTCGGCAGGCTGTCTGTCACCCTACCTCGCGCTGACAATAGCACACGAGCAATTAATGTAAAGCTGCAGCCATGTGCCAATTTACCCACAATTCCCTGCTCACAACATAGGCCTTGTCCTATCACACGGGCATTTTTTTAACATAATACATGAGGCACACCATCTCCTGTGCCAAAAACATCTCCATATCAACCAGCGGTGTCCCAATTTACTCATTTTGGAGTGTGTTCCAATTTAAGCAGTTTTAGTGTCTTCCACGTATACATCCCTGTGCTCCCTGAGTAGTGTCTTTTGGATTGGCGTTCTGCATAATGTTTCTAAGTATAGACTTGGTGTCTGGGTTATTGACTGAATATTTTACAATATAAAACTATATTCAATTCATCACATTCAAGCAGAGAACAGTCCATTTAATGTATGAATATGTCACACACTTGAATAGGCAAATATTTAGACACTACATCCCAGTTTACCATCTATATTGTATCATATTGATGGCTTTGAAAACATACATTTTGCAAGATACTAAGTTAAAAAGATTTAAATAACTTCCATCACTGAAAATAGTACATGTTAAAATAATAATATTTTTTCTCAATGGAAATTTTAGAAGAGCCCTCAAAATCTGTACTCACATAAAAGTAATATTTAATTTAAAAAAAATAACATAAAAAATAAATCAGATATAATAACTGTTACCTCAGAATAACTCAGTCTAAAAGACTGCACAATTTAAGTATAACACAGTTTATTACAAATTTTAACACTAACTACTTACTATTACTTTTACTATTACTTTTACTATTACTTGTACTAGTACTATTACTACGACTACTATCAAGTCTGGTTTAAAAACACACTTTTATCAAATCAAATCAAACTTTATTTATAGAGCATTTTTCATACAAAAAAATTAACTCATTGGTTTTTAACCCAGCAGAAGAATTGTGTAGTCCTCTGATTGTCTTCATTGGATTTTATTCTGTTTTTCTATTGCCAATTTTAGCATTTATTTTATCCACTGTGGTAACTTATATTGTGCCAGCTATAGGCAACACTTTGGAGATGTTGTATTGGTAAAACGTGCAATACAAATAAAGTTGGATTGGATTGGATCAAGTACTACAAAACCACCCTACACTTAAGACTTTCATTTTATTTCACAATTTCATTAATATTTGCATGTTAGTACCAGTACCTTGTTAGTGGTAAGTATTCTCAAAATGCTTTTTTAATGGACATACTTTGGCTTCCAGGACTAATTGAATACCAAGCGTTTTAAAACCACATTTTAATTTGCGACACATTTCGTCTTAATGCCTATTTTGTCTGTCTCTATCTCATTGTACATTAAAGTGGATGTGCACTAGGAGCCGCTTCTTTAATTGGGGGTTAACTCTACACATTATGCATACTAAAAAGACTGTTCCTGCCTGAAGCTCTTTGTTTTTCTGCATATATGTGAGACACTTTGACGTCCAGAATGACAGGGAGAGTAGACAATTAATGTTAGCATATAGGTAGACCATACAAGCAAGTGCCCCAGCAGCTGTTTTCCATATAAGCAAGCTGAATTAGTGCCAAAAGCAAAGGGATACAGGTGCTGCTATTTTCTATGAGACTTCTGATACAGCAGAACAATATTATCACCATCCTAGCTTGTGTGTTTGTAAGTTTTGTGTTTTTCTTCAGAGAGAATTGATTAAAATTCAAAGCAGCAGTTATGAAAAGCTATTCCGATTCTGAAGGGTGCACTAAGCAGTGTTTTAATAAGTAAAATGGATCAACAGCCGCTGGGATTTTTCAGGTTTAGTTGTATTCTCTTTCCCAGTAAGGTGAAATTAAAATGCACCACTCCGACCTTGTATGAAATATAATTATTGCAACTCGATTCAATAATCTCGCAGTTCTTTATATTTTAACTTTGTTTTCAAATATAAAAGGGTTTGAGTGAATGAAAAGAGGAGGAGAAGAGTACTTAAGAAGAAGTCAGTCTGTAATTCTGTCTTTGTTTATGTCTGTTTATGCTAAATACATGGTGTTATTGTTGCTTTCACAATAGTAAACAGCTCGCTATCCAAACAGCTATTCATCATACATTTCTTGTTTTGTGAGGGTTCAAATGATTGTACCTGTTTTGTTTGTTATCACTCATATGGGATCTGAAATTACATGTGGCACATTTACTGCAGGATAACAGTTATTCCAACTAACCAATCTACAGTGGTATTATAAGTAATGTGCAGGAGTGGCCGTGTACTAGTACCATGCAGGAGTGGTTGTGGGAGTATAACATTATAGGAAGAAAAAATTAAAAAGAAAGAAGAAATGAATATGTAAATACTAATATTAAAACTTCAAATCCAGTATAATTCTAGATGGATAACAGATGATGTGAATAATCTCATTCCTTTCTGATTTAACAGGTTTTGACAAGGAAAATTATGCAAAAAAACAACAACAAATAAACAAATGAAAGAGAAAAGTTTAAAGGAGCCCTAATAATACAGGATTACTCAAATGTGTGAATGAAACAAAACACACAACTCTAGGTATTTTTGAGGGGGTAACAACATTAAAACATGTCTTAAAGTTCATAAGAGTACATTTTGTGTGTTATAGGACCTTTAAAGACTGAAAGACCAAAACTTACTGTACTGGACTGCGCATGTAAACACACCCCAAAAAGCAGATCTAATGATTGGGTTATTATCTGATTTTTACTGGCCTTGTAAATGTACCCATATAAGGTTCCTCAACACTGTGCACAATAGCACTAAATAGCCTTGACATTTAAACACATACTGTAACTATAAGTAGATAAAGTGGAAACACATTGTATAATATCATATAGAATCAACCTCTCTGCTCCACGCACCTACTCCTTTTATTAGCGGCTCTTACAATGACTCAAATTAAAACTCCCATTAATCCAACAGTGTAATCCATGCATGCGTAGGGCTGCTCCATTCATCCTGAGTGGGGATTAGTGAACAGTGAGCCCTGTGTTGGTGGTCACTGGACTATGGCACCTCATGAAGATAATATGGCTGATGTGTGCGTGTGTGCGTCTCTGTGTGCGCTGCTGGTCAGTATTGTGCGTATGCAAGAAGAGGTATTCAGTACATGTGGCCAATGGGCTTGTCCGGGCCCTTTGTGGTGACCTGCTCAAGGGGAAAATCCCTGTGTGGTGGTCTTCTGGAGATGTGGAGGTCCGAGGGGGAGGCCCGCAGCATAGGTAACTGTGAATAAATGGAATAAGCCCCCAAAGCCACATTCTATTTGTAATTAGGCTTAGTAACTGGATAAAGGAATGAATTTAGATTGGTAAATCAATGTTGGGAACGGGTTAACTGTAAAGTAGGGGTTATACACAAAGGCAATTCTGGAAATATTTAAGCACTGTGTCAGGTTAATAAAATTGAAATCACCCGTTTGCATATCTAAGATGGAGGTGTATACGATCCAGTTCAATTACTATAACCTAGTAGTATGTAATGAACACTAACATTTCTGGTGAAGAGTCTACCACTTGCATGACTCCATGGTGATTATTGCATTAAATCAATGTTACACAGTATGGCATTATATGTATATATCTCCATAAAGACAAGCAGCCACCAGACAAAGTAAGATCTTTGAAGAAGCAACCCAGCTAACAAAATATTTTCAAGGTGTCGTTTACCTATAAAAATTCATGTAACTGAACAAATACAATAAAGATATAGAAGTTAAATGACATATTGTGGAACATTTCAGGCAAAGCAATAACATCTCCATGGAGACAAGCTGCCAATTTCTTCTCAACCTTCTTTTGCCACTCATTTGGAATGTGGTTTTGTGATATTTGTAATACTGCCATTATAATCTGTCATTGGATTAATGTGAATGAAATACATTTAAGTACACCCATAATGAGCACTTTGTTTTTGTGGTATCAATACACTACTGTGAATTTGACAATAAGCAGTTTTCCATTCAGAACTCTTTCACAGAAACAGCAGAAGCATTAGCAGAGTCTTTCAGGCTAACACCTTCAGCTGTGCACGCCATTGTAGCGTTGTGTTTCATTTGCATATCACACTTTTTAGGCTTTAGTTCTTCTTCTCATATAGTGCCACAAGAGGAGTCTGCTTAGTGCTGTAGATTCAGACCTTTTGTTCCTCTCTCCCTTTATGTAAACAGCCTTGTATTGTATCTGCATGTACCCAACATTTATAGGACCTGTTTTCCCCCACACAGCAAAAGCAAATGCACCTCTTGACCCTCCCGCATTGCAATCCCTGAGATCATTAGTTAAGCACAAATTGGAATTGGTGAGAATAAGGGACGGACTAAAATGGAATCACAAAACAGTAATAATAATAAACATTTATATCCCTGTACTGGAGTATTGAAAAATCTATACAGCGCAGCCTTCAGTGCAATCATGAAAAGAGATCGGTCAGAGATGCTTGGCTGCTCTGTTCTCACCGGGCCATACCGACCAATGGATTCATCTTTGCACTGTTGTTGCATCCCAAATGAGAAGCTTCTTAAAAGGTGGTCCTAACATGAAAACACTTTATCTTCATTTGAGGAGATGATGCATGGAGCGTAGTGTGTGTGTGGGCGGATCTGGACAGAGATATACTGGATTTTCATTGCTGATTTTTACAGCAGTGAAAACAAGTGCCTCTAGTTTGCACTGCGAGATGAGCGTATATATCCATTGTAAGCTTATGGGCCCATAAACATGCATGCTGAGTTGGGGTAATCTGTCTGCCAAGTAAAGTATATTGGGCCAAACTAAATATTATGTATATGCTTTATGTAGTCTGTGGTGGTATAGTGATGCAGGAATTATGGGTAATGGATACATAGTACATCTCTTTTATGAATGCATAATAAGAATGGCTAGGATGCAAATGGCAGAGCTTGTGCCACACAGCAAGGAGGATGCTATAGATTTGATAACTGAAGTGTTTGTGTAACGTTTTCATGCTTGACTCATATCTACATGGGGGTTCTCTTTGCAATGCTTTTACCCATCAACCTAAAACTTTCTGCACATACTCTGCTAATCCTCCATAGTCCAAGATTAAGACTTATTGAATGTTTTATATCTATGCGATCCATATAATTGAGATTAAAGGTAAGATTAAGGAAAGAGTAGCTGGCTATAAAATAAATGGAGATCCAATAAACAATAAAGGTTCCAGAGGATACATTTAAAGACTTTCATTGCCTCTGATAGAATAATCCCTCCATGTTTTTTTAATTGTTTGTACAATTTAAAGCTTACTTAGCTGTTGTAACAATGAATGTATGGCTTACTAACAGAAGCAGACATGAGACTGGACACTAGACAATTGGACCCTTTTTAATTTTTGGTCCAGTTAAGTTTTCTCAGATGAGTATAAGTGGCAAGAGTCAATGTGTGACTAAGGACCCTTAGTATGCAAAACTGGCTCTTGCAAACTTTAAGCCATGATAATAATGCTGTTATCATGTGTTTTGTTGTGTTTTGTTTCATTCATACATGTTTCAGTAAGCCTTTATTATTAATCAGTATACATCTCCACAGCTCAAACGGCAAGGCAAGGCACGTTTATTTGTATAGCACAATTCGTACACAAAGTAATTCAAAGTGCTTTACAGAATAAGAAATACATTAAAATCACAATACAAGCAAATTAAAACATAAATAATCATCATAAAATTTTAAAATAGAGATGCAACATTAAATTAGAAAGAATTAGAGAGAAGAGTAGAGAAGAGTGCGGAATGAAAAATGAAAAACCTTTCAGTCATATGCACAGCTAAACAGAACCGTTTTTAGCCTGGATTTAAACAAAGTCAGAGTAGAGGCCTGTCTCACATGTTCAGGAAGACTGTTCCAGGTTTTAGCTGCATGAGTCTGAAATGCTGACTCCCCGAATTTAGTCCTGACTCTGGGCACTAGCAGGAGGCCGGTCTCTGAGGTCCTCAGAGTACAAGATGGTTCATACGGCACTAACATGTCACAGGTGTACTTTAGAGCTAGGCCATGGAGAGACTTGTGCACAAGCAGAGCTGCTTTAAAGTCTGTTCTCTGAGCCACAGGAAGCCAGTGCAGAGACCTGAGCACAGGACTTATGTGCTTGTACTTCCTGGTTCGAGTCAGTACTCGAGCTGCAGCGTTCTGGATGTTCTGTAGCTGCTTTACAGCTCGTTTGGAGAGGCCAGTGAGCAGGCCGTTACAGTAATCTAACCTACTGGAGACAAATGCATGGATAAGTCTCTCCAAGTCTGTTTTAGACAGTAGACCTTTGAAATGCTCTATTCCACCTTGTGATGTTATGTAGTGGTAGTTTTCAAATTAGCAGCTACCTTTTACTTTTAGCTAAGCAGATATTGTCAATTCCAGGTATGTTTGTGATGAGAAAACCACATTATAACATAGGTCTGAAAATAATGTAATAGGCTCCTTTAATAAACAATAATAATGAATGCCACAAACAACAGAAATACAATAGAAATACAGAAGCCCATTTTGATCAAGCTTCGCCCAAAATACGTCTGCCCTAAATCAAATGTAATACGTAGGTGGGAATACAAGAAGTGTCAGGTACAGCTCTGAACAGAAATCTCCTAATCCGAAAACTTGGACAGCCTTCCCAAGTACATAATACTTTTCCATTCAGTCTGCACTGGCTCCGTCTCGGGTTTGATGTTCCTCCAACATGCAGCAGCCTATCATTATTTCATTCCTTTTTTAACATAAAGCATCAATTATTCAGCTTTGGGTAGATCAGATATGATTTTTTGATTTGACAAAAATGACTGCGCAAGAGTCCACCCCTTGCCTATAAAAACTGCTGCAATGATAATACCTTGAGTGATGGATGAGAAATGGGAGGAGTAGATGGAAATAATTTCAGTATGCTAGAATAAATTATGGCTACATTAGCATAGTGTGACAAATGTGACTTTCTCTTTCAATAAATAGTGTTTGCATCCTTAAAAAATGCCCAATGCAAATTCCTTTTTTAGGGTTTTGTATAAATCTCATTTGTAAGGAACCCTGGAAAGTTCTCCTTCTGGCGACAACAAAAATGATTAGACGATTATACACTGATGCGCATTCATTACTCCTAACTTTTACAAATACAGACAGTTTGCTTCGTAACTTTTCCTCAATGTCCTAAAAGTCCTCATTAATTCCTACCTTTACTAAACTGGCCCTTTTTCCTGTCTCCTCCTTCCTCCACGGTTCCTCCTCTGTCCTTACATCCTCTTCCCTAGCTAATGAGGCAACTTAAATTTATGCCAAAACACAAACAGTAAAAAAGAATTAAGGTAGCGCTCACTGGAAGCTGTTTGTAAAAGGATTCATCATGTGAGCAGTTTTCAATAAATAATAAATGCAAGTGGTGACTTTTGTCTGCGAACGAGACTTTGGGCTATGAATAATGCATTGTTATTCCGGGATACGGGGCGGTGCGGGGACAGCATGGCAGCGTATGAACTGTCATCATGTGTGTGTGCGAGTGTGTGGGGAAAACAACGCCATGAAGTCCATGCTGTTTAAAATAGCAACAGCAGTATTGAAGTTTTGACTGGAGTTGAACTTTTAACATGTTTCTTGATCCACACCTAACCCGTATCCAGGATATTATGTTAGCAATGTGTTGGTGTTATTCAAAACATTTCAGGCATTTTATTTACATAGCCTGCAATAACCTCAAAGGAGTTTACAAGATGCATGGCACTTCTCAGACTCCCCACCGGGGCAAAGAAAAACTCATTGGGACCTCGAACTGCAGGACAGAAGCTCCTTTATAAAACAACACGTGCATGTGATTAGAACAATAACTGTGTTGTAACTGCACCCTTTATACTGTGTTTTTGATGTTAATCTTTGTTTGGGAAGGGGGTTCAGGTAAAACTACATTCAAATTCACATAGATTCATTTCAACTTTTATATCAGATGCCCTTCCAGACGGGTATATACTGTATTTATCTTAGCAAAAAAATAAAAATAAAATAATAATAATGCATCAGTTTTATATAGCGCTTTTCAAGACACTCAAAGACGCTTTACAGAGCATTATTCATTCACTCCAGACCCTGTGGTGGTAAACTACTATTGTAGCCACAGCTGCCCTGGGGCAGACTGACGGAAGCGAGGCTGCTAATCTGTGCCATCGGCCCCTCCGACCACCACCACCATTCACGCACACACCACTTTCATACTAGGCAATGTGGGTGAAGTGTCTTGCTTAAGGACACTACGACAGTTTTTTTTTTGACTGACGCCCCACTGTGGCACCTGGAATTCCCAGTGGTCTCCCATCCAAGTACTAACCAGGCCCCGCCCTGCTTAGCTTCTGAGATCTGACGGGATCAGGCTGTGATGAGCCGGTATGGCCACAAGTACTCTTGTTTCTCATCATTTGTGACTGCATTCATACTATATTACATCCAGTTTGAATGTGGATTAGAATGTTCCACAGTATGACATTAAAGAGCTCTACCTTACATCTATTACATTTTATAGTTTCATAGCTCAAAAATACCTAAAAACAAGCATTCTGAGTGGGGTTGCCTCGCCATAGATTTGACCTGTAACTTGGTCTGGTTTGGTTTGGTATAAACCTTTAATACCATGCTGTGTAACAATCCAGACAAAGCTATAATATCTTCATATAAAAAAAAGCATTTGATGGCCCCTCCACCAGAAAAGTTACATAGTGCACCTTTAATGAACATATAATTTGTGATCTGAAATATGTTATGAAATAATAATAATAATTAAAGCCGCCCATGGCGACGATGACCGTCCGACTTGCTATTGTCCCTTCCCGACAGCTGCCCAGGCCCACAGATACTCCACCAGAAAAATTACACAGTGCACTTTAAATGTTTTTTTCTTTGCACCTCCACTGTGAAAAATGTTCCATGTCCATAATATATATTTTTTGCTTGTAGTCATGCATAGAATTTAATCCCCAAATTTCAAATTTTAATCCTAAAATGTTGACATTTCATGTCTATGATAGGTGGCGCTATAGAGTTCAGTTATATTAGACTTCATATTTCATCACATTCAGGCTGGGGTTACACAATAGTGATTTGAATTTGAGCTCTCTAGACCAATTTCTGTGGCCGTGACAGGTCATCAAAGAAACAGGAAATGAAGCTGTTGTTGAGTGGCATGCTACGGGTAAACCACTAGGAATATCACAAAATAACGGATAATTTCTGTGAACCTATGTCTTTAGATGTAACATGCAAAATGTGATCTTATTTGGACCAAAAACCAAGGACTAGTAGCATTTTACAAACACGCAGTCAAAACTGTGGCAAATTTTGATCCAATATGTTCAAGTTTCTATTCATCATAGGGGGATGCACCAATTCAACTTTTGGCTTGTCTTATTGTTCACTATCACTGTTCCATATTTTATTTGCCAACAACAAACTTTGCTTGTCCCTAATCCATCTAATTTCATTTAATTTTTCATTGCACCAGTCAATCCCATACCCTGTTTGAGGACTTTTCGTTGACGTTTAGGGCCTCAAAATCGCAATCAGTTGCAAGAAAAAATAATAATAGAAAAGAAGCAACGGGTGAAAATCAATAACCCTTCCAATTTCATAAATTTGGCCTCAGATGGTGCATATTTCACTATTGGTGCAGTTGTTGGTGAAAGTTGGGATTAAAAGTGAGTGAGAAGTGATAGACTATGTATCGCTCATTTGAATATTAGATTGGAGCATCTGTTGGTCAGGTCCTAATGACCCTTAAGGAACTATCAGTGGGACGTCTAACTGCAGGACAGACATCTGCACAAGTACAGTATATAAATAATGAAATACTCTTCTCATGATTAAAACATGACGTGCCGAAGCTGAAGGGTTTGTGTTTGGGCATTTGATCGAGAGTTGCAAAAAATTGATCTTAAAGGTGCAGTATGTAAATTTTCTGGTTGAGGGTCCATCATTAGTTTGTCTCCTTGGAGATGTTATTGTTTTACCAGGAATGTTCTGTGGTAAAGCATTAAAATTATATATCTTACATTTTTTCAATTCCAGGTGTTTTAATGCCAGAAAAACATGAATTCTCACTGTGAGTGGAGTCACCTCTCCACAGATCTGACCTGTAATCTGACGTGACATACTTGTCTCCGTGCCTTACTGTTAAACATTTAAGAAAAGCATTTCCATCGAGAAAAGCAGGAAAAAGTTACACAGTGCAGGTTTAAAATCTGATTGTACCTTTACTAACCAAAAACTATCACTATTACTATTCCTATTATAGTTAACCATGACAGGGATTGTACAATATGCACTTTTTTCCTAGCAAAACAATGCAGATATTAATAACTAATATTTATCCTGCTGTTGTGGCAAGATTTAAAAATTTCAAGCAACAGTCAACAACAGTCAAAACTAAACTACTCATGATTTGAGTATATTTCACTTCAAGTAAAAGTACCTTCCAATGGAATAAGACTTTTTGCACTTAAAACACAAAATCCTGCTGCACTTGTATGTACAATACAATTTTCTAATCAATATTCAAGCAATGCATTGTGGTCAGATATAATAATAATCATGTTGATTAGCAATTATATTTTGACAGTTGTTTGATCAGCTTTATAGGGCTTTTCAGACACACTGGATGGAAACCCCAGCTTTTCTCCTGCTCTTATATTGGCCTATTATTATTTCATCTGAGCCTAATAGCTACCCATTGCCCTAACATGATATGAACATCTAATGTATATCCTCTTGTCCATGTGTGGGAGTTCTATGTGCTGGACCCTGGAGCACATTCGTATTGCACATTTTCTGTTCATTTGATCTCCTCTCCATCCCCTTTCTTCTCATTTCCCCTGCTTTTTCCCCACTCTGTAATCATTACAACAACAAAGGCAACTACTTTTCCTGCTAGCTTCTACACAGCCTAATGTATGTGTGTGTTTTTCTGCTCCTCGTCAGTTGTCACGGGGGATACATGAGTGAAAAACTTGATTGAAAATGTGTGGAAAAAAGGGAATAATTATAAAGGGGAAAAAGCTGCAACGGCCCGTGACAGTAATCATCGGTGATCTTGGCTGTCATTCCAGAATGTTGTAAATAATTTATCAAAAGAAACAAAGGGGAAACAAATATGCAAATAAATCCCCGAAAAGGCCGCTAACAGGGGCCTGCAGTGCCACATGGGAAGAATAGGAGCGGATTATAATGGTGGCAGGTTATGGCTGTGATGAATCTGAATCTATCTTGTTTCATCTACCTTGACAGTACTGAAGTCGCACATAACAGGAAAGAGGAGAGAAAAAAAACCTGGAGGGATTTGTGGTTTTGATTGAGGAGGGAAGGGAACGAGGGAGGGAGCAAGGATTAAGGACAAGGGGATAGGAAGGATTGGAGAAAGGAGGGGTGAAACAACATTTGGGAAAGAGATGGAGCAGAGAGGGATAGAAAGAGGGAGGGAGGGAGAGAGGGAAGCTTTTGAGGGTGTATTCGGCAGTGCTGTGAAAGGTAGCCATCAAGGGCTTTGATGAAAAGTGCAGGCCTTCTAAAGCTTAGGAGTGACAGCATATGATTTGGTCAAAGCATGGAGCTTTTCAAAGGTAGACATTTTCCCCTCCATTCATCCCTCACAACTTGACTGTAACTTTTTAGGGGGCTGGGCTCAGGCTCAAATGTAGAATTGGGATGACAGATTGTCTGCTGCAGTATTGTCAGTGACTTATACAGAGTGCAGACTGGCTGAGAGCAGACAGGCTAAATGAGGGGGATTACACTCAGTAGTTTAGCTAAGGGGCCACAGTCAAAGACAAGTTGTGTATTGAGGATAATTAAGAAGAAATATGGGTGCTGGTCAATGCATTAGTTCTGGAAAATTGCTGTTACTTCTGTATTCTGTACAAACGTAAAGTGTATGTACTCCTAAAGGTGCACTGTGTATCTTTTCCAGTGGAGGATCCATCAAATGCTTTTCTCTATGGAAATGTTATTGCTGTGTTTGAAATGTTTCGCAGTATGTCATTAAACATTCCTATCATCATGGAAACCAAACCGGTCCAAGCTACTGGTCAGCTCACAGTCAGAATGCCTGTTTTTCTGGGTATTTTGGAGCAATAAAAACGATCACATGTCAAATTCTTTGCAGCGCGGGCATCTCCCATACACCCCCCCAGTCTCACTATGTTCTTCCCGGGGGGGCACCAGGAGGGGGATTAAAGCAGTGTATGACCACCACTGGACATATCCACAGAAACAAGACGGTGATGGACCCCCAGCCAAAAAGTTACACAGTGTACCTTTAAGGACATAATCATGTTTGCGGTAATCCATTGTTATTGTATCGTGTGAGTTTGGACATTAACTACAACCCTTAATCATTTCTTGGGGGTATTTCTTTCTGTGAGTAATGGATACAGAAAAGCTATTTACTGCCTTGTGCTATATTAACTTCATGCAACACTTATGATGATAAACCTGTTCAGATAAATGCAATACAATGTTAAATCAAGTTAATGTGCACAAGATCAAGATCACATGGATAAACAGTCTTTTTTTCTTTGCATATTTATAAGGTATGGCTTTTACATCAGACTCCCTCCTATATGTATTACTTCTTTACTTATCTGGGGTTCACATTGGCACAAATATCTGATTGTTGTACTTTTCTTATCTTTTCTTCTTTTTTGGTGATTGCATGTTTAATTGAAGTAAAAAAAAACTATCCTTTCTGTTGATACTACTCCGCAAACATCATCACGTTCTTTTTTTTTCTTTATCTTTTTCAAACATAAAATTATCCTTTCCCATTATTTTTTCCCTGGTTCTCACTTCAAAACCCCTGATTACATTATGCGCGGCTTAATTTGTACCTTTAGACTTTCCATTTCCACTCTGCTATGACAACAGCCCGCGCAACTGTTGTCTTGCAATGCCTTTCTCCATGTTATTATCATTCAAGCTCGGAAAAAAACATTAGCTTTGGGGGAACAACAGTCATTACATTTACAGCGCCTATGCTAACGGGCTCCTGAGCTGTCAGCTGATGCATGCGTGTCCCTTCACACACATGACAACATAACGCCTTGTGCCTTATGTAAAATGTAGCTTTAACACCTATGCACACAGACAGGCACGCTAATGACATGGCTCTTTCAAAGTAAAAGCATGCAGGAGGGAGCTAACATGCCACCGGGGCCCTTGTCCTGATATAGTGCTACCCACACACAAGGAAAGATAATAGCGTCTAATTTAGGCCCTCATATCTGCACAGTTCTCCAGAGGACCAAAGCTCATCAGGAGTATATTGGTGACCTACATACGACGCAGGGAGAGGAGAGGGCTCAAGTGAGTATGTTTGACAGAGGAGCAGGGACTTGTCTTAGCACAGACACACAAGCATGTAAACATGTCTCTGAGCATGTCTGGGTGAGCCTGCATACATAACATACTGTACGTTACATTGGGTACATGAGGGATGAGGGATTCTCCATGGGCTAAGAAAGTGCCCAACTAATATGAAGCAATGTAAGTTTAACGAAGTCTTGAAAAGAGCATTGTGCTGGGTTTCAGAATAGATCAGTGTCAGGTCAACCGTACAATACTTACTCCAAACACAAGAGTTCAGTAAAGGAGCAGATATTTGATAGTGTATACAGTTTCAATTAAATTTAGCCCAAAACCACAACGGCACAGCTTCACAAAATGGTTGATTTATATTAAGGTTAAGTTAGATAGTTACTTAGATTAAGTTAAATACTCTATACTGATTTCAGTTGCCATGTGGTCTTATGGTAATTCTGATATAGATCTAAAACCATTCTTAACCTATTCAGGAGAGGTTCCATTTTGTATTATTTTTTTCCAACAGTCTTTACTATCCATGGGTTTCAGACATAGCCTGTATATATAAAATAAACATAGCTAGCCCAGTATCCAGGGCGTTCCAAATAGGAAGTGAGCATGGGTATGCTTCAGGCTCCATCGACTCTGGCTCCAGTTCAGTTTGTATTCAGAAACTGTCTGGCCTCTCTCTGTAACTGCTCCTCATTTTTTACTTAAAATGTTCGTATTAACCAGCTCTACATGATCCTGGAATTTTTATTTCAATATTTTTTTCTGTAAATCAGTTCCTTTTGCTAATATGGAGCTCAGTCCTAAATTCTCCCCCATAACTGCTAGTCTCATGAGCTTCATTTGACTGGAGCTGAACGCTGTGGGTGACGTTACATTCCCTTAGACCACTTCTTTATATGTTTTACGGTTTCAGAATAATGTGATGTAATTATAGCAGTAACCTGAAAATGGAGCACATTTTACTTATCAGAGTCAAGATTTAGATTTACTATTTTATATATTTATTATTTTATATTACACAATACAAAATTACAAAACCGATTAAATGTGGGGTTTGAACAGTATACACATCCATAACAAGAGCAAATTAATTGACAACTACGCAGGTCAACAAGTTTGAAAGAAAAAAAACTGAACAAAACAATACACGATTTCAAGTGTACACTAAATCAAGTCTCAGCTTTTATGAAAACCCCACAGAGGGTCTTGAATATGTTTAGATCTCTCCTCAGATGGTCGCGCGTGTTGCCGGGGGGACCCTCAGTCAATGATGTGATGCACCGTTTTGTGGCGAGAAGGCCAGAGAACGGCTGGATGTGCGATGTAATATGTATTCAGCTGGCATCAGACAGACCTCCAGTCATCATTCATCATTCATGGGCATCGTCTGTTACCTTCACAGTCCACCAAATGTCTGAGAGAACCTGACAGGGAGAGAAAAGAAGAAACACATATAAGTAAACACAATAGAAGAAGAGAATAATACGCTGTTTATATAAGAGGATAATGGGTCCTTAAGGTTAGATGCTGACTTGAAATTTCTGTTGACGTGTGCGATTCTTGTACCAGAAAGAAAAAGTTTTATTTTATTTAATTCATTTTTATCAACAGAAATTTGAAATATGTCAAATATATAATGTATACCAAATATATAATATACCAACTTCAATTACTACAGTGTATTTAAAAAATCTGTCAAATGTTTTAAAGGGCCTATATTATGCCATTTTCTGATCTATGCTGTTTCCTCATCAAAAACATCTAGAGTTTTGTTTTCTTTCATTCTTTCATTTAGGCTGTGTTTTTCTCTCAAACTGAAAACACTCTGTTCCACCTTCTGATGTCATGTGGTAATTCAGGAAGTGCTCCACTGTGTTTTAAACTCAATACATCTTCACTAGAATCATTTGGATGACTTCAGCCCTGGAATTGCCAATCTTTACTGAATTTAACGTAAAAGGTAGCAGTTAACTTGAAAGCTACCGCTTCATGACGTTATAAGGTGGAACAGAGCATTTTGAGCTTATTCATCTATCTAATAAAATATTAGTGTAAATGAAATAAAACATGACTCCAGTTATGTTTTTGAGGAGGTAACATTATAACATGACCAAACATGAGCATCTTACAAAAGTCAGTTTTGTGTAATATAGGACCTTTGTTTTATTTATTTTATTGGCACTTTATCCTTATTACAGAAACTTAAAACAAATTTTTGCTATTGTTGTTGACAAATGCAGCTATATTATACTACTATATATACAAAATACCCCATTAAACTTTAGTGTTTCAGTTTCCAATGTAAAGTATATTGACTGGTAAACAGAACATTCAGAATACCCTGGTCCAAAACACAGTATATACCAAAGGGTGTGGACATGTGCAGACGTTTATGTGTCTGTCTGGCCCAGTTATAAATGGCCATAGAACAACTTGACTCATGCATAGTAGTGGTGGTTGCGATTGAAGGAGAAGGAACTGAGGTTGGACCACAACTGATGCAAAAATAGCTATTTGAAACAGCCTGGAAATGTATTAGCCCTACTTTATTTGTATGGGTGGTTGGAAGACTGCAGGATCCAGCTCCTATGTCCCTGTTACCACAAATAGTAACCTAATGTTTAATAGTTATTTTTGCAGTTTTCCTTCTGGGGTCGTAATTATCAGCATTTAGCATAAAGTATTGTCTTCAGTAATGTATTGTTGGCAGCCATTTTAAGTGGGATGCCCTGCAGCAAATGTAACACGAAGATATAAAAAAAAATGCTCATAAGGTTCATACACACATGTTGTAGATATTTGGTCTAATACAATGGAACATATCAGATCTTCATCCAGACCAAGATTAATGCCATTCTCTTTTTGCATGAGAAAACAAACTAGCTGTGTTTATACAAAAGTGAAAGAATAGGAAATATTGGGCTTCTCATTAAAATGATCCACATATTTTAACCATCTGATGTTCAGCAACAGAGGTCTGGACTTGGTCAAAATGTCATTTTGTCAAAACTCGGAGCTGGCCTGGGCATCAGTGGCATGGCTGCAGACTTTTTAAGAGTTTCCAGACTGATGCTATTAAGGCTTTTGTTCTTACTTCAAACATTTTGGAATCACCAGTGACTTTCCCCTCTTTTATCTCTGATTGACTTTTTCTACAGACATTTGGGAGCATGAACAGAACATGTTTATGTGCTAAGTTGAGATAGAAGCACTGGTGAGAAAACTCGGCGCTAAAGAGACAGCTCCTTGACGATGTTGGGGCAGCGGAAGTGAAAGAGACTGCCTTTAGTAATTACAGCTTCACTGAGTGCTAGCAAAGAGCTGAGCTACTGTTATGTAAACCCGAATGAAAGATTAATGAGAAAGCCATCATCTCACTCTCAACCTGCTGGGGTAGCACATGACTGACCCATATGGATGGCTGCTATCTTCAACTCTATACTGTATAAACCCTTTAGTGTTTGCAAACAGTTCTAAAGATAGGGATAGTGAAAGTTAGTGATGTGAGCCAAGTAGACCACAATTATGATTTTATAAGGAACCAAAAATGGCAACAAAAAAACAAAAACAAAAAAACACAAGCATGTATAATTACTGGGCCTTAAATTTCATTATTAAAGCACGCACAAAGAGTTAAGGACAGGCAACACTTCAAAATAACTACATCTTCATTCACCTTACAAAGCATGAACATGTTAATTCATAATGAACAAATAGTAGAGTAAAAATGATTCAAATTAGTAACTTAATTAAAGGGTTAGTGTTAAGGCATTAATTAAGTTCTTAATAAATTATTTGTTCATTATCTTAAAGATGCATTGTAAAATATAGGTTACAAGTCAGATCTGGGAAGAGGCAATGAACTTTCCAACAGAAAAGTTACACAATGCATCTTTAAGAGCAATTATGTTTTTTATTTTATTGTTATGATACGTTACCGTGAAGAGTAACGCCTTGGATTATATAGAGCTTTAGCGCCTTAACAGGTTATTCATTGACAGTGCAGATAAAAAATATATACACAATAACTTAACTATCAAGTTTTTATGTTATATGTACTATAAAAGAGAAGACACCCTCATTTATATTGGAATTTATAGAAAATACTGATGCCAGGGCCAATAATATCAACTGCAACCTTTACAAGTACAAATGCTAATGTCATATTTGAGCCTTAACTAGCAATTGGACAGAGGTGCTGGGGTGAAGGAAACAGATGAAGGACAGACAGCAGGGAAAGGAGACGAAGGTAGGAGCTAGGAGATAGGAGGTAGGAGAGAGAGACAGGGATTAGGCAATAAAAAGACAGATGAGATCGACACACAGCCCTGACACACTGAGGCTGTTCTTTAGCCTGGGAGCAGCTGCAGTCACCACACACGCACACACACACACACGCACACACGCACACACACACACACACACCCACATACACACACACACACACATGCTAGCTTTGTGATGTGGTTAGTGCGCGTGCATGTGATGTTTAGAGAGGGGCCATGCTGTAGGAGGCCAGAGCCACAAGCCTGCATCACAGGAGTAGGGGGAACTTTGCCATGTGTTGTATCTTGACTTCAGTTGTGGCTTCCATAATTCTTAGTCTCTCCATCTTTTTTCCTCTTTCCTTTATACTATATATCCGCCCTTTTCCCTCCCCATCTCTTGTCTCAGTCCAATGCTCCGCTTCCCTTCAGCTCTTCCTCCTCTGCCTGCGTCGTGTCCATCAATCTTCCCGGCTAACCTTATCACATCCATCTCCAGGCTCTCTCTTACAAAGGATACACTTCTATGAATAACAATTGCAACTCAATCATCTGACGGTATGATATCTGCATATTACCAATCAAACAGTCAATGCAAAGGTCTCCAGCTCAGCAGTTTAAGCATAATCAGGAAGGACACTGGAGTCGTATTTAGGTCATAAGCAGGAGGTTGGATATATAGGCCTCAACTGTGCAAAGCCGTGGAGAATTTTATTGCTATACTTGATGATTTATTTGAAATAGGATGAGCCTATTTTTCCTTAAGTTATTATGCCGTTACGCCTTTTAGACACCTTCACCTATGCCATAAAGTATATATGCAAGTGCAACCCAGGTTCCATATAACAAACAATAGATTAGGATTGTGTCTTAACACTCCAGAGGGTTGGCAAACATCTTCTGCTGACCAGTTCAAACTTGTGATTGACATGAGTAACCCCACCCTGTACAAAGTTGTTTTGTACTGAGTGTTCGTAAATGAAATGAGAACACCTGATTGTCTCTAGTGAGATATTACAATTTATGGCATCAAATTTATCTCGATGAAGGCAAGCAGGTCAACTTACAGGTCAGATCGGTAGAGACAGTAATGATAAAATGTATTTTAATTCAACAGAGTAATAGTAGTATTATGATGTATTGCAATAGGAACACTGGTAACAGACAGAAGGTGGTAGTAGCTCAAGTATTAGCATTAGAGGTAACTGCAGTATTAAAAAGAGTATTGGTAGTATTAGTACTATTATTAGTTCTGGTAGTGATACATTAACTTTGCTTTCTTGTTGAAAACAGATTTTGCATTTCACTTTCTATTACACATTAAGTAGTCAGCAGCTCTGGAACTTCTGAAAACTTTGGCAGTCCAACAGTAACATATTCTGCACATTCTGCTTAGCACAGCCCGAACCCAAAGAAACTTAAATTACCCAAGTGGGTAAAAGCAGTGGGCAAAATGGCAGTAGATTGATGTCATTACCTCAGTGTGAGCCTGGAACCTTCACCACAAATAGTTAAGGAATCTGATCTCTTTCCTGGCGTGCATGTGTATGTGTGTATGTGTGTGTCTGCATGTGGATGTGTATGTGCGTCTGTGTGTGTGTCTGTAGGTTTGCAGTAACACGAACTTGGGCACAGTTTAGATTATGACTGTAATAAGTATAGGAACCTCCAACCACATTAGCCTGTGATCATGAGGTGGTGGGCTTCTCTCAGTCCTTTGAGGTCTGGCTTCCTCTGTTGTGGTCCCTTTGAATCTGAGCTATTCTGTATTTTCCTAGGATTATCATTGGCTCCCCATGCGTTAATCACCCTATAGCTGTTTCAGTTGTCTGTCCTTGCATGCTATATATGGGTGTGACTGGAGCACATTTAAATAAGGTAAATATGGTTGAAACAATTACCCGAGAAGGCTTCAGAGCTAAACTTACAAGCCTCTTGAGTCATGAGTAATCCTAGACGCTCATGTATGGACACCCACGCACTGTACACCTCGCAATTCCGATTTAGCCGGGGATAAGCTAACAATCACATCTGACCACTGTTCACTGCCTTCCACCCCCATGTTAGTTCCTATATACCTCCAACGCCCACACACTTCTATATGATTCAATTAATGCTCAACCCCATGGAGTGACCAAAAACTTCCAAGACACATTCTGCCCTGCCAAGGGCCCTTACTGCTCATTGCGGTAATGGATAAGTGAACTTTGACCCCAGAAAACATTCACAATCCACCCTATATGTGACTTCCAGTAGCACGGTTTTTTATCATCCTGTATTGCCCGTCTGTCTTTCCATCTCACTCTTCAGTAATGAGACAAGGACGGTCCTCCCTGTGGGCAAAAAGGTCAGTAACCCTCACTCACACAAATACATAGACACGCAATAAGCATCTAGCCCTCATGCATGCACTATGAACACATGCGGACATGCACACACCGACTCACAGATGAAAAGGACCCCACTATGCCCCACCATCCCCCGCCTCAAACCCCAAGCGCGCACACACACACACACAGCAGTCACACCGACGCTGACCCAGAAATCCCATCTCTATTATGCAGAACATCAGTTGGCTGATGGTGGAGCTGATTATGCAGCTACCCTCCGCTAGCCCAGAACTCCCCAGTGGATCGCTGCCTTTAAAAACCCCTAATCCCAAATGTCTTTTTAGCATATCAATAGAGAATTATATATTCCTAAACAGTAGGAACTTGCATACATCTCTGCGTCTCTCGCAACTTTTTTCTCATCTCACCAAGGCCCAGTGAGAGCCAATTTAAAGAAAGAGACAAATTTAAGCAAACATGTCCTATATAAAGTTACTTGGACTGTCACTCAAAAAATATGCTCCACTCTATGGATGACAAATAAGACTTCTGAAATGATCTAAACTGCTTATTATTCCATTCTATAGTATTGGCCAGGAAACTCTTGGAAAAGAGAATTTTAATTTTAATGAGCTTCTCCTGGTTAAATAAAGGTTAAATTTTTTAAAATCCAGCCCGACTCTGGACCCAAACCTTTAAGATCTTTCCAGCTAAAATTGTGTGAAATAGTAAATATCTAAACAAATATACATATTTGGGGATTTTACAGATCCTTTCACATGTTTATGTGGGCTTGGGATGGGTAAAAAGCAGTTTGCAGGCTTGACTTGATTCGTAAATGAACCCCCAATGAGAAAGTAACCCACAGCATGCAGGCTGTGGGTTACTTTGTCTGTTTGCAATCTCTCTTAAGAAAACAGTGGCTGATCATCTGTTATACACACTAATACCATCACACCTAAGAAGAGCACATTCTTAGACAATAATCCCACAAAGAACCTTGAAAAACTTTTCTAAAATGAGAAAACTCGAAGATTAGTTCAACTGTTCCAGGGATGTATAATGTTTTTATTAGATAAGGAACAGAGCTAGAAGTCAGCAGCAATGGCAGACAGTAACTAACTTTGTATGTATTGGCTTCAGTGGGTCCCAGTGGGCAACTTTATGGATTGCTCCGGTGCAGGGGTGAAAAGTGGTGACCCCAACACAGAATGCTGGGTAAGCAAATTTATGAAGTAATCTGAGACCGTGTGTTTGCATGGGGTCCTGGAGGCTACTTGCTTTATATAAACACTTGTAGAGACAGAATACCATGCAGACAGTGCGGTTGAATAAACAGTCAAGCCATGTTTACATACACAAGATAAACGAATTAGTTATATCAATACTGTTTTATTACTAACTTCTGTGCATGTCCAGTTATGCTAACACTTTATAAAGCCATATTTCACAGAAAACAAATTTAAATAATTTAATAAATATACTTTTTCACACCAAATTCTGTTGAAGTTGAAATCACTTCCATTAGTTATGGGAGGGCTATCTTGAAAAAAAAAAAAGTTAAATAAATATCAACTGCATTTTAATATATTATAAAACAGATTGACGCAATGGGATATGATAAGTTGACTGTATCCTTGGCTGTGGATACAATTCCCAATATGAATACTGGTCTGTATGTATGTGCACGTATGCTTACTCACACGGGCTGAAATTGTGGTCCCTCCCGTACGCTCATTGATAATGCCATGCATAGCCATTCTGCATGTTTTAGCTTGGTAATTGAAAGGCCATCTGTGGTCTACTGGGGAGGTTTAGGAAAGGGTAAACTATGAAGCTCATTATTTTTAGAGTCGGAAGCCCTCGGAGGCCACAACAAATTAGTTTGTGTCCAGTTTAACCTTCACAAGACTCAATTACTGGAGCTTAGGTATATGCATACATGTGTTAGTGCAAACTCACGTAGCAGTAGTAATATAGCAAAGTCAAAGGGACCCTACCCGAAAGTGGAAAGTACTTTGTCAAACGGACAATGGTGTCTGAGTTAAAACTTTGTCTGGATGACACAAAACAAGGAGAATTGATTACCCCATGTGAGGTGGAGAGTGGGTCTGCTTAATCTATAAACATGGAAACAGAAATAAGCTGCATGTCTCAGCAGTTTCCTGTAAGGTGAGCTCTGTGTGTGCATGTGTGTGTGTGTGTGTGTGCAAGTGTGTGTGTGATTGCTCAGGCCTGCAAAGCTACGCTCACCACTCTATTACTGTGTCCCTGTGTCTGTTGCCTCCATCGTGTGTGTTTCCATCTGTCTCCTGTCACCGCTGGTCCTCTCTGCACCATTAGGACCTGTTAGGGTCAGAGGTCATTTCTCCAGAGGTCAGAGGTCATTCTTCCAAAGGTGAAGTGTCACCAGGGTCGGCTCTGGTGTGAGGTGACATTGAACAAGCACACAGCTGCAGTCCTGACAACCAACACCTCTGGGAACTTCAAGAACATCCCTCTTGGGTGGCATACATTAGTTCACATAAAGATATTTGATTGCAAAGATGAAAGGTTTGTTTATCATATTCACAAATCCCATGTTATTATTGACACCAGGACAAGCAGTGGCTCATGCTTAGTCACCTTTTGGGTATGCCCCAGTCACTGTTGATTAGTTAACCTAACACCTTAATACTGAAGTAAAAACTGAATTAATAAAATGGTTGTTTGGAAATGTTACAATGTGGCTGTGTTAAGCACTGTGCTGAGTTTAACCAGAGTATTTACGCCCATCAACTTAAAAATAAAAAGTATTATTACTGTATTAACTACCTGCACTCACTACATTTTCATGTACATTTTCATGATGTCATTGTATGTAAATACATTATATTGTATTACTTTTGAACACATGTTAGCATTTAAAAATTCCTCAGGGTTAGTATTTGCCCATCTGAAAATTTGATGTGATATATAACATAACATAAATTCTGCCAATCCACAAATTTGGATTTTTTCCTGTGTGGCATGAAATGTATATATTCTACAGGTAACTCCTCTGCACTAGAAGGGGAAAATACAACTAAAATCTACTGCCATAACTTTTAGACATCCACTGCAGGCCTGTTTCCCCACGAATCTCCAACACAGCAGTCTAGTGAGGAGACTCAAGTATATTAGTCAACTTATTTCTTGCCAACAAGTGCCTACTTTAGGAAAAATGTGAAAAAGTATATCAATAACAAAACTCTGCACATGTACATTAGTCAACAAGACATGAGATCGACAAATGCTCTGGCCTCACTTTATCTCTAAGTGTAGTCTGGTCTAGGCCAAATTATACCTGGGGTTAGTCTGGGCTGGAGTTAATCTGACCTGTTACACTGTGGACTACAAATCTCAAAGATTCCAATAACACATTTGGAGAAGCCGAAACATAACAACAGCTTATGTATTTCTGCCAAATCTGTGGTTATATCCATGACTGTCATTTTGATTTGTTAGCAGTTTTGGTGCTTATGCTAAATTGTTAGAAGCACCTAAATAAGTTGTAGCCCCTGATCTACACTTATTTGGTACGTTGCCCTGCATGTAGACTGGGCCAAAAGTGGTCTGACAAGTTTTGGGGGCACTCAGATTTCCCTGTGCATGCAAACATAGTGATTACTGCAAGATAGTGAAGTACATTGGCACATTATTTCTATTCTGTTTTACTTGTTTAAAAAAAAAAAAAATGAATCTCACAATTTGTACATGTTTGTATGTTTATAAGTTGTGCAATGTGACTTTTCCACAGCATCACACCTTATTACACATAAGGAAAAAGCAAAGGATGTAGAAAGAATGGTGTTTATGGTACCTGCAAACTGTACAAACTCCATACAGTAAAGGTTATTTAAACATGGTCTTTAGGAAGAAGAATGGAGAGCTGCCAGATGAATGACTCATTAGAAAAAGCCCAGTGTCAGTCGGTTCAGTTAAGAAGACATGAAAGTTCAGGAAGTCCAAGTTCATGCTGGTATTGAGGGTCTGTTTAGCTAACATACACACATGTCCGTTAACATCTCCACAAAAACAGAGTCTCACCCAAACAACAAGTCAACTCATTCACCCGGGAACAGTCTGTCAGCCTGCAGCTAAGTCAGGCAGACCATAATGACTCTTTCTGTGAGAGTTTAGAGGTGGAATTACATCCAAATCCCAAACAATAAAATACATCATTGGAGATTGGTTACTGAACTGGTGCAGTGTTGGGTCATCTCCATGGCTTCAGATCCACACAGCTGAATAGCACAAGTTCATCGTCGGACAAGTGGATTTAATAGCACAGTATAATTATCCAAATCATTTATGTGCCTTATAAGGGAGAAGTCCACTTGTTTCTGGTAACCATTAACATTGTTTTATACCACAAATGGACAAACAGATTTCTGGACAAAACAAAACCTAATGAGATTGCTGGCCCGATGATATCTCAACATAACAGGAAAAAATACAGTCAGCTACCTATGCTGGTGAAATGCCACACATTTGTGTGTGCCTTAGTCCTTAAGTAAACTTGATTTAGTTTTTAAAAAGACCTTGTATGTACTACTTTTTAAACTGCATTAGTGATACTTAAACCTTGTTTTTTCACATGGTTAAACATGAATGAGTGTTCATGTTTGGGAGTCTAATTGAAGTTTTTTAACCCACCAGAGGGTGCAAGGACTCAAACTGCTGCTGCACTGAAAGATGAAGCATCAGGCTAAAAACATTATCCGCTATGTAGCTGCGCGGTGGAGCTAATTTCAGTGTTGGAATGCTTGGAATAAGTAAAGTTAGCAAACCTAATGACATCATGCAGTGAGGGGAAACGTTCTGAGCTATAAAAAAGGAGCACAGTCTAAATGTGCAGGATTACTCAAATATACATGCAGTGAAACAAAATGCAGCAGCAATTTGATGAGGAAATGGCATTAGAACATGGATAAAAGTCAGATATGCCAACTATACAATCGCATAGGTTGCTAATTTTCTGTGGTTAGGTTTAAAATAAGGCTTCTAGGACATTTTAGTGTGTTTGCTATTATTTGTTATTGTCTCAGTTCAAAAATGTGCCCATGGATCACATTTAACAAAACAAAAAGTATAATACTGAAGTACTGGTTTCATTAATGCAAAGTCGGTAAAAGGAGTCAAGCAGGTCGATTCAGATCTATAATGCCTTTCCTCAACGTTACTCTCGTCCATAAACTGCATGTAAAGGAGAAACAAAAATGGTAAACTCTCAATTTGGTTCCTGCCCACACAATTGAACCCCCTCACCCTCAGGCCCCCCTGTGTGAATGTGGGTGTGTATGCATATGAATGAGCGTGTCCATCTTCTCCCCCAGTTACACAGGATGCAAAGGTCAAAGGACAGGTTCAGAGGTCAAAGCCTGACTAAATAATTACCAGATAGTCTTTCCAACAACACACAACACACACACACACACACAGCAACACAACTATACAACTTGTTATTTTTGAAATGCCTGGACAGTGTCTTCCTTATATGACCCTTCAGTTTATGCACACCTCTAGCATGTCCCTTTTTCTCTCTCTCTCTTCTTCTGTCTACAAGGAAACTCACACTCGCACCCAAACAAACCAAAGCCAGGGGAGCTAGCTTGTCCCCCTGACAGGCTATCAGTCAGGAAACACTGGGGTGAAAAGGAGAAGAGGGCAAGAGAGAGGGGTTGGGGAGCTAGATTTAGTCTGTCAGTCACAAAGGGTCAAAGGGCACGCTCAAAGCCCACTGACATGTATGCACACACTAGCATGCATGCATTTGCGCACACACACACCGAAACGTTCATCAAAACAAGGTCAAAAGTGGAGGGCAGGCAGCTGGCTAAGGTTTAGCAAGAGAAAGAACAAGTAGACAGCTGGGTAGTTTTACTAGTGTCTGCCTTTTAAATACAGACTGGAAGAAAGTTTAAAGGGGACAAAAGTAAATGTTTACAGCAGGAAAGGAGATGTAAGCACTTGATTCAAATGTTCTACAAGATCTCACCATGTTTTCACTGTTGTGTTCTGGGGAGTGAGATATAAACCATTTAATAGAAAGCATGCGACGTCAGCGTAACACGTGGAGTAATAACTTTCTATGCACGCGTTTGTTTTTATTAGGGCGTTGTACAATGAAACATGAGGATTTTGCAATAAAAACAACATATGTGGGCATAGGTCCAATGCAATGTTTTGTTCCCCTTATGCAATCACTCAGTGGAGAGACACACATTTGTTATGGTCAGACAATGACAAGGCCATGCCAGAATTTTAAATTAAAATTCAGCATGGAGCAATGAAGCATGCTACCAATACCTATATAAATATGGAGTAGGAAAAATGTGTCATTCTATGATGGACACCTTGACCAGTGAAGGGGTTATAGCAGCGGTAGTGGTTATTGTAAGTCATTTGAAATTTCATAATGTATAATGGCCAAAAGTACAACTCTGTGTGCTGCACCAAACAAAAATTCTTATTCAGCCTTATATTTTTGGGTAGTTTCCTGGGATATTCTAGCCACCTGCGGGGTCCCCCATCTGGCCCTTGACATAAGAGTATGAGGGGCTTGAATAATGATCCCATTGAGAGCAAAACAAGAGTCAGCCAGAAACAACTACAACATGGGTGGTCAAGGTAGAGCCGCCAGGTAAAGTGCATGAGAAGAAAGTCTAGAGTGGTTAGAAGGGTCTAGCATGTGCTTAGTGATGAGTGATCCAAGGTACTTTAACCATTGTTTTTATTACCTTGTCTCTTTTTGTCTGTTTTTGCAAGGCCCTTACGCAAATTGCATCACCATATGCAATTACTCATGTAGGTTGTTGACAAAATTTTAACATTGGTCCATTCTTCTGAACAAGTGAAATCTTGCAAACACAAATAGTTTCCAAACATTAAGATCTGTATGTCAATAAACAACTTCCTTTAGTGTCTCTATATACTAGTACACGCTGCTTAAATACCACGTACTTTGACTGTCAAGTAATGCCATTTCCTTTTGCAACTGTTATGTACTTTTACTTTCATGTTTATCACATTCATACAAGGAGGGTAGAAGTGCAGAAAGCTACTGTAAATAGCATTAGATGATATTTCTCAGCTTTTTTCATTATCGCCTTCAACTGGCCTCAATCCAATTCTAAGGCTACTATTTTATAAATGTATTACCATAGACTAATATTCACATTTCCATTGCAATTTTCTGGACTACCAAGAAAGATATATTTTCTGCAAGCCATTTGTTTAGTAAAAAAAAAAACGCGAGAGATTATTTTTTTATTAATTTGACCTGTCTTCAAGAGGTGAGAAACAAATAAGGGTCTGCTTAAACATTCCGGCAAAAGGAGGCTCTTGCACTGATGCACCATGGCTGTAGGCATGAAGTTGACGAAGGAGAAATAAGGTTAATCTTTCATTTGCCACACCATTTATATGTTTTTACAAAGCCACGTCAGGTACGCTCGAAAATACATCCATCTTCACAAGTAATTTCATCTCACATTCAGAGCTGGGCTGGTATCTCTGAGGCACCTGCTGCAAACACTCTTTCTAATAAAGTCTGGACCAGTCCCAGAGGAACACACTCATATTGCCTATATTGATCAGTTTAATCTTAAATAATGCAAAGTATATGCAACCGAGGCATTTCAACACATATTTAGGTGTGAAGTGTTTGCTAAGTAAACAGTACGATGGCAGCTTCAGTTTGCACTTGGCATATCTAAAAACAAACATATACGGTATATCATGGGCTTGGAACCAAAAGGCATAAATGTTATTTCACAGTAGGAAGGGAAATGCTTTGATCTGACTTTATGTGAAATTTTAAGTGCTAAAATATGCGCACAGATGACAGGCTACTCATGCCCCCACTTTTATCTATTAGGGAAACATACATAAACTATATGGGTTTAAAAACAAATACCAGACCCAAATTAGACTTACTGTTTGGTGGCATTACTTTGAGTCTTTTCAAAAGCATAAAAAGGAGTCAATATAAAGCACTTATATTAACATGCAGATATTATCATACAGCACCAACATATAACAGAATATGTGAGATCAGTTTGGGCTTCATCCCACAGTGCATCTAGCCATCTGATTGCATGGCTTTTGATTCTCATATTCAAGTTCATATCACTCTACAAGAGCGCATTACTACAATACACTATGGCAATTCAAATCTATGTATAAAATCTCCACCCTTAGAACCACACTGGGAGTGGAAAGATTGCATGCAAACTTGCTAAATCAGGCGGCAAGGGGAAACAGCGGGTTGCACAATGGCACTCTTGTATTAATATTCCCTTCTACAATTGTTGGATCGTGACGCAAAAAGTCAAGTTAGTCTGGGAAAATACCAGCTTCCTGTTCTGTGCATGACTCCAGGGTGCAGACTCAGAGGAAGTGCTTGGCGTTGCCTTCTCACTAATGCACTCACTCAATGACCCTGTTTCTCTCCCTCTCTCTGTTCCTCTCCCTCTCTCTCCGCCTCTGTCTGCGCTGCTGCTGCTATTTGGCTGGCTCCCTGTTTACTCAGATCAAACTTGTCAGGAGAAGCTGAGCCAAGTTTAAACAAACACACATGCACCTACTTATCCCAACTCCAAAAACACACCAAGTTTGTGAGAGCTTCCATCAATCCTAAACTCCGAAATTCTCATGTGATGTGCTGAGATCATTAAAGTCTAGTATGCCGTTGGACACAAGTGTGCAAAGGGTTGGAGAGAGTGAGAAACTAAAATCTATTTTTTATTTTTCTTGTATTAAACTTTTAGGCAGTGTTGGTAATGAATAAATAATGAAATGCTCAGTATATAATATACATCGCTTTAAAGATTTGCAAAAATGCATTACTGGATATGTCTTTTATGATAACATATCTTTTATAGTAACAAAATCATAAACATTTTTTGGAAAAGTGCCAATCAAAAATAAAAAGTGAACAAATGTGTTTAGTAATATTTCATACAAGGGCACAAAGTCTATTTCTGCATGTTTGAAGGTAATTTTATGGCCCTTTCACATGAGTCTGTTTCTTACATCTAAACAAATACATTTAAAGACATATTTTAGCAACTCTGGTTGGGTTGCCAAAATAAATATCTTATTTAAAAAACACTGAAATATTTGCCAATATCGCCCACCTTTAAGAGATATCTTACCAAATTACAACATATCTTCTATTAACGGGCCCATACTACACTATTTTCTGATCTGTTACTATGTTGTTTCTTCATCACAAACACATCTGGAGATGTATTTTGTTTCACACGTTCACTGACTAATAATAAAGGATTATTCAAACATGTGTGAATGAACAAACACTCTGGGTATGATTTTGATGAGGTAACAACATTCTAACATGACTTAAAGCTCACTAGTCAAATTCATGTAATATAGAACCTTTAAGTATTTACTCCAACTAAACTAAAGACTCCAGCTGTTATACTTTTATCATTTCAAGATACAAGTAAGGCCTACACTACCCACCTCCTTTAATTTGGACTTTTAACTACCACATACTGCATTTCCTATTCAAACTTACACCATGTACATGGGAAGAAGGATGTAAGGGATTATGTGAGGCTGTTCATGTATAATTCTGTGTTGTTTTTAGTCGAGTTCCTCTGCCCCAACTCCACTGGTGTTTAGAGCAAAATAACAGTGAAATCACTTATCCTAACATAAGGCCATCCAACTAGTGGGGAGTGTGTCTCTCCTTAGGCAATACTCACCATGTTTCTGACCTCATCTGAACCACAGCACTTCTGGTAGACTTATTCTGATTATGTGAGCTCAAAGGGAATGATGAAGACGAAGATGGAGAGAGGGCCTACAAAATGCCCTCATTAGTTTTAGCAGAAAGTACAGTGTATGGCAAGACAGAATCACTCAACTGTACTAGAAAGTTTGAGTCAGAAGCAGACTCAAATTAAACAGAATATTACTTATTACTTATTATATGAAGTACATGGGAAAGTGATTAATCAAAAAATATGCTGTAAGTGCCGAAGTACAGAAATTAAGGAGTATACAAGAGTTAATGATTATAATATAACAATAGTGAGTATATGATGATTAAATGTTTTTTTTAATAGTGTTTAGTTGTTTTTTTCTCTTAAATTGAGTTGATAATCTCTAGAAGCATAAATAGGTAGATAAATTGGCAATGTTCTAGTATAGTACAGTCCAAGATATTGTATATTCAACTGAAAGAAAATACACCTGATGCCCTGGGAGCCTTCTTAATACAGAGACACTATACAATCCACATGCAATGGCGAGTCCAAATGTACTGAGCATGAGGTAGTTTGCAGAGAATGAAAGGAGGACAAAGTCACAGAGGGCAGAGTGAGAGTGAGGTGGAACACAGAGAAAGTGACAAGGAAAAGACCGCATGCAGTGTTGTTCAGCAGGGACGCAGACAGGGCCGTGATGGAGTTGGCACTGGGAGCAAAGGTAGAGAAGGGGACTGATGAGTTTGGAGAAAGAGTTCAGCAAAGGCCCAGGATCCAATCAGAAAATTGTTTCTGATTCAGTTTTTAATTTCGGCCAAAATCAGGTTTCAATAGTCACTTGCTCATAGCTTAGCTCCAACCTTGGTGAGTGAATGGGTACTCGTTTTGAGCAAAACACTTCTCACTGGCCCTGCGTGAACCATGCAAGTGCTCTGGAGCAGCAGCTCGGGACCAAACCATGTGGGATTAACTAACCCCTGTTCACCATGGCAACCGCAGGAATGACGGAGACCCCTTGCAGATTTGGTTTGAAGCAAGGCGGCTCATTGTTTGACACGGGTTTTTGTTAAATGAACAGGATAATGTATGAAGAGAGCACTGCATGAGTCAGCCACGGAGCACTGCTTTGATTTATCAATCTCATTAAAAGTGAGTCTTTTAATATGACTTTGAGATTGACACGGCTAATGACTTGTGAAATATAAACTGGAGGGTAATTTACCTTGTTGAAATGTGTTAATGATCACACAAAATAAAAAAGGACAAAGTTTTTTAAAATGCACATTTTGTGGAAAATCTAAAATTATTATTATGACTTTTCATCCAAAACAAAAAGTTCACTTTTATAGACTGAAGAAAATGCTTTGGGCACAAGTAGAAACACAGAGGGAAGCAGTTCTGGCAGTCTTCATCATAAATACATGATAATTTACTGATATAGATCAGAACCGCTGCACTAATTCTCAGATGAGATCAAATATGGAGAGGGATCGATGCAGTGAGCAGCAGAAATAAAAGCAGCCAAACAGTGAGTTTTACCAACTGTGTGGGGTCTCAAAGGTAGACTGTTTACCACAGCACATACAATAACAGGACCACGCGTCTCATTCTCAAGTGCTTTCAGTGCATATGGCCACATCAGTTCCACACTGTCATACATATGCATTATCTCCTTAGATACCAAGTTTCCAACACAAAATAATTTAAGAGTCTCTAAGTGCATAGTGAGGACATTAAAGGGATTTAAAGTTGGTTTTACAGAGAGAGCCGTGGACGTGGAGAATGGCACAACAGCAGCCGCACATAAAAGCTCACACAAATACATAAAAACCTGCATGTGTCAAGCTCCTCAGCAGCTCATACATAAATGCATAACATTTTGCACATGAGCACATGTGCTGTATGGCTGTCTGCCTCCCACATGCTGGCTTTGTGACGCATAGGAAAAGTCATTAGGCCTGTACTTCCTCTACAAAAAGAAAAGAAAGAAGAAAAGCCCATTGCACATGAAACACACAGGAAACGTGTGGGTGACTGCTGGATCTGTATCACTCTAAATGTGTGTGTTTGCGTGTGCATGAGGCTCACGTGCACACCCATATGTCAGTCTGTATGCTTGCTCCTGTACGCTGCTGAATGCACACACATGCCCTTAGGCCCGGTCACCACTGTCCTGTAATTGCTTGGCTTTGATTGCCTTTTTTTCAGTCGGCCACAATTACAGACAATTAAATCCTACCACCATGGGTCAGCTCCTTGCCACTGCAAGATATGCTCCGCTGGCCCAGCTAATACTGTTTATATTAGAGTTTGTGATGAAGAATTGAACTTGAAAATGTTATCAAATCAAGCTTTTGACCAAGCAATGTTAAAGGGCAACTCAAAATGACTTTATCATAGTATACTGTCCAAAGGTTGTAAAGGTCAAATGACTTGTCTTGTATGCAACTATTTATTATGTTTAAGTAACACTGACAGTCATATTAATTATAGTAGTGCTTTAGAAGTACACACAACAACATCAACAACAGCAAAACAACAATGTAAGCTGTAGCTGTAATAGTATTAGTAGTTGAACTGTAATTGTGGTCTTACGATAACAGAAATACATTCAAGGCTACATTGTAATTTCAGTCTAAAATAAATATCTACAGCTCAAAGATGAACAGTATATTGAATTTAGTGAACTTCTACCTGGCTCAGATAACCACTGCTTAACATAATCACAATTATGTTTTTTGATGAATGATTAACTTTCTTAAATTTCACTTCCTCTGTTGGAGCTTCTGCTTTTGGGTGTAATTGTGTAACGTATCGCTTGACATATTCAGACATGTGCAGCCCAGAGCTCCTTGTGTGCCTGTCAGAAGCTATCATTTTTTCACATCATGTCGCAGCCAGCACCTCTATGTGATATTTAAACTGTGTGTGGGTGCGCATTTACGGCATCCTCTGTCAACCCCAACCAACTGTCCCTGCATACTGTACCCAGCGCATTGTATATTATGTAAATGCGTGGGTGTATTTATGTATATAGAGGACTGGCTTGGACTATTTAAATAATCCCTTTGGAACACTGAGCCAAAATGACATTTAAAAGAAGAAGACAAGAATACACATTGACAGAAATTCCCAAAGAAAGAAAGAGCTGGAGAGGATCCTGTGGTTTGGACATCTGCTAAAGCTTCAGGAAATTCAATCATTTTATGGCCGAGGGTGGAAGTCTTGGAGTACCTGCAGTAAATCATGTCAATGCACACAAACATATACTTGGCCACAAGGGAAATAGGTGAAGGACAACTTTTCCCACTTTATGGAGACAGGGTTGGCTGTAATACACACACGCACTCATAAGTGGATTAATGTGGACATGTGTGCCCATACGTCCCCCAAACATCTGTCCCCTCAGCAGGAGCCAGCACACTAATAAACACCACATATGCAACAAACATGCACTGGGTTATTATTACATGCCCTGTCAGGTACACAATGGTATCAGCATGGAGCTTTGTTGTACAAGGAGTAACAAAGTGCGCAAGAACTACACAAAGTTACTTTTGAAAGTTTTGATGGAAAATCGCGGAAAAGTTTGGTACAACTATCATCCTAGTACTACAAGAAACTATAACTGTACAGGAGGTGCAACATCATAATGAGAAATTATGTTGTAAATTACATGCAAGTATAAGATTTGTGAAAGAACTACACAATATGGATTTAGGCTGCACTACATACAAACTATAGTGCACTGCGCGGGCCTTAGCCTCACACAATCAATTCTGACAATAAATGTCTGGATGTCTCTGCCCACTCTTCACACTTTACACTTGCATCTGTCAAGTGACGCTCTCGGGCCAAACATACATACTGTGTTCATATCAGAACACTTAAATCGATCATATCAAAACACAAATATCTCTTATTAACATTTTAACAGTGAAGTGTATTACTGACTGCTTTAATAATTTCGTACATATTTAGAGTACTTCCTCTGCCACTGGGAGTGATCAACATATGGTCTAAATGTAACAGTATACTCTGAGCTGTATTAATTTCAAAACTGAAAAAATGTGGTTAACAAAATCCACCCATTGAGTTCACATTACATAAAGCAGTAAATGCAGTTACTATCCACCTCTGCTGCTGAGTAATGTGAAACTCTCCTGTGATCCTGCATTGTGTTAAAGCCATTAGTCACCTGTTGCCTGTGCCTCCCTCTGGGCATGACTTTCTTTACATGGCTAAAGCTAACTGTTTGTAACATGTAGTCTGCTGGCACATGATGAAGGGAAGACGGTCTCGGAGCAGGGTTCATAGGCTCTAAACATCGCACACTGCTCTGGAAATCCCCACGCACACACATGCACTTGTGCAGGTGTTGCTAGCTGCACTCTTTGCCCTCTGAGCTGTGCAAGTAACAACATTTCACCTCAAAGTGTGCTGCTTTTCCTTTTATGTTCCAATTTTAAAACGGCTTGGAAAGAAAATACATCTCCGGTGTAACTGTATGTGTGTGGCCTTTTTATACAGGGCTTTCACTTGGGCTGGTTTATATTTTTTCCTGATAAACCAACTGTAATTCCAACTTCAGAGTCAATATTTTCTGTAGTTAAGGGGAAATTATATGTGGGGGTGTTGACAGCTAACAGCTAAGGGAAGATCTAAAAGGTTATCTGCAACCTGGAATGTGGGTTTGTACCAATAGTGGAAAAATACATACAGAAAATACTACTTTATCCTTTTAACAAAGCATATTTAACTTTGGTCATAAAGTACTAGTAATAAATATAGTGATAATAGTTCAATAAAAGTTGGTTGTACCTTCAGCACACTCCAGTGGAAAATAAGGGGTAGTAGTGGGTCCTTTAAAACTTGTAGCAGACATAGCAATAACCGTGCTTCAATTAAAGAAGTACTTTAATTTAAAAACAACTTTGTTAGATGAATAGTAATTATAAAAGTACAGCAATATAACTGTCACAAAATACTACTAACTAATGAAACAGATTTACTGTTTTGAAATGAAAAAGCAGATACTTTCTACTACAACACCCAAACTGCAAGTAGCCCTCATTGGAAATATAAAATTTATTTCTGTGGACTTACAGTGGAGAAAGTCTGATTACCCATAAGGCATTAATGGTTATTTGGGTATGTTTGGCTGCATATTAAATTGCAGTTTAATTAGATCATAAATCCAAAAGGTAGTAATATCATAGGCTATTAGCATCTAGTGGCTATGAAACACATTACCTTAGTCCCATACCTTTGCAGTTCATTCTGCATACATTTTGACAGTGGAGCTGGGAAGTCAGTGAGGATTTCTCTGCTGTTAATTAAACCGTCTGTCTTGGAGAGAATTAAGGTCATGATCTCCCAGACCTCTCCACTCCCACACGCCCTGAGAAGAAAGGCAAGAAGAAGAGAAGACTTAATGAACGAATAAAAGGATGAAATGACTTAATGAAGCGCCTAACGAGGCCGGCGGCCATTTAATAAGGGCTTATTAAAGCTTAATTAGAGCAATAATCCCGCTTGTTGGGAGTCGTTCAGTGTTGACTCGCGCTTGATTGTGTTTTTACGGCAACAGGATAAACAAGGAAGTATTGTCATTCAGGAGGAAGGAAGACGGCGGGCGTGCAGCAGGAAGTGGCTGCTGTAGATCAGGCACGAGGTGAGCACGCATCAGTACTGCTTCACCACATGACCTTTAAGGATAACTTCTTTTATTTAAACTTGGACTTTTGCTGTCTCTTTCACAAGTCTCTTTCACAACTTAATACATTTCTTAAAAAATGGCGTGTTGGATCATGGGTTTTAACATCAGAAAAAGAAGATGACAAAACATCTTTCACTGAATTGAGGAAATGTACATTTTTCACATAACTTAAATATGTGTACAATTTTTCAGATATATAGACAGAGAATTTGTCTACATCTGTTTTTTGACTAATAAAACAACTGCAAAGTGGGTGGTTGTGAAGTACAGGGTGTGGTAGTACTAGTACTAATGATGAACATGAGAACAACTAAATTACTAGTTCTCTTACCTCCTTAAGACTGTAAATAAGATTAAAAGTCATTATGGTTAAGTCAATAGGTCTACATAATATAACAATAATGAACATACTAAAGCTGTAGCACATGGAGCCACTAATGAAGTTCCTTCACAGTAGACATCACCATGACTCACAGTTATATCACACTTGGAGCAGCTCTGTCTTAGGTAACAGCCAAATCCCATGCGAGCCACAGCGCCCCCTTGAGACTCACATTTTCATTATTCATACAGTGACGACATCACTGCCCTACAATCTGACTCAAGCTATAGTCGTATCCCACTGGTATAGAGATGCCAGCTAAGCCCCGATGACAATGGCTTTCTACTAAAGCCTGTTAATCATTCATTTTATGTGTCTGATTCACAGCATAAATGCCCTGGGCTCTTGTATGTGGTTAGTAATATCCCGGAGAGCCAGCAGTGAACAGAGGTAGTCATCCGCCTTCCCGAGCAAGTGAGATCTTATAATCCAACCACATCTACCCACATCTACCACAAGGTGTCTTAATTAGAAGGGCAATTTGGAAAAAACAAGTAGCTATTGTATATCACATCTCTGGTTGATGCACACACTAACGCATAATTAGGTATGAGTACATCGATGTGTTGTGAAATCGCAAGTTTGAGTCAAAGATAGTGATTCCAAACTGAATCATATTATTATAATGAGCACATGTCAAAGATAAGAGTTTAGTCATCAGACTGAGTATTTGCCCCTAAGGTAGGTAATAAATTCACAAAATAGATTCAGAAAACCCAGACAACACTGTAATGTTATATGTAATATGTATAATGTTATAATTAGAATGTATTAACTGTGACACATTACAACTGCCTTATATATAGCGCTATTCTTAACAATTTGATAGTAGTAAGTTAATTTTGCTACAGCTGCCCAGGAGTAGAGTGACTGAAGCAAGGTGGTCAATCTGTGATACTGACCCCTCCAACTAGCACCAATCCCTCACTCACACACTACATTCATATAGGTCTGTCATGAATACAAATTTTGAAGTACAATATGTCTCCCCCCTCCAGGACTAAACCTCAGACCTGGGGAGACAGGGCCTTCTCCGCTGCTGCCCCCACCCTCTGGAACATCCTGCCCAAACACATCAGACTCATCCACACCTCCATGCTTAAAAAAACCCTGAAAAGCCATCTCTTTAAAACCTTTGATTAATTATCTTTTTTGTTTGTTTGTTTGTTTGCCTTTGTCTCTCAATGTAAAGCGTCTTTGAGTATCTTGAAAAGTGCTATACAAGTGTATTATTATTATTATTATTATTATTATTATTATTATTATTATTGTTAATATATTGCTGATGTAAATGATACTGAAACCCAGAAGTAGCAGAATGAAAGTTTAATACATTAATTCAAACCTTTTAACCAATTTAAATCACAAATTTTCCAGTAGAGCAAAGAAAAAGTTCCTACGATATACTAACTCCAAAAAAAATTGCTCTACCTTTCATATATTGTATGATAAGTTGATGTAATAGTAGTATATTATCGTGACAGGCCTACCTTCATACACAGGCAAGGTGAGTGTCTTGCTCAAGGACAATATGCACTGATCTAAGCATTGTTCAGACGGCTGACCTTTGTGTTGGTGTATGAGCTCTGCAACCATTGCGCCGCTGCCACCCAAATATAACATAGCTCCTGTGATTAAAAACACTACACTTGAGCCGAGTGGGTGAGGGTGAGTGAGAGATTGGAGGGTTGCAATATGAAGGGTGTGGTAGTCTGGGTCCTGCAAGGTCACTGACCCCTAATTAAATTACTCAAGTAAACATATCTAGTTACAGTCCACCTCTGAAGACCCCTTGTTCAACTCCCAAGTTCTGTTGCAGTGAAAGATAGGATCAATGTCTGTGCTCTCCAAGTGCTTCTAGTTAAATCTGTTTATTTTTGAGATGACATCATTAGCCCAGAATGCCTCACCACAGCCTACTTTTACAGCAGTGGAGGAGAGACTTAAGTTTTTTTTACAAACATTACACACCACAAACACAGGCCCTCTCCCCTTCACCCTTTTGGAAAATGCTGACCAAGATTCACCTTTCTACTGCTGTGGTAATCATCATTTCTCACCACACTGACACTTTTCAGAGTAAATCCACTACTCTTAAAAAAAAAACACTCTACAACCGACAGAAACACTAGAGAAAGGATGATTTTTATTACTTTGGTTTTCACTTTTCAGTCTGAAGATTTAATTATTAACTAAAATGAGCCCCTGTCTTGAATGAAAGACAATTAGAAAGATGATGGAATTTTTAATAAGGCAAAAAGACAGTTTAATCTTCCCAATGTGGTTATGATTTTTTTGGTAATCCTTCATATTTCCCATTTTTAAACCTGTTTTACACATGCTACAAATGTCTGGGAATGCTGCTCCTTAGCCCCATGCTGTGTGAGGTCACTCTCGAGAGGATTTTAACTGATCTTCAATATTCCCGTCTAAAACATATGGGAAATTGGAGGGGAAAATTGTGTGACAGCATTTCACAAGGATCCCTGACAGTCACAGTTCACAGACCATGTCTTTGGCTAGTCTGCCGCTATTTTAAAAACACACTCCCTTACGCAGTTATTTCCACAACGCCAAACAGCTGACGAATCCTGCAGAAGGACCAATAATCTCCCTGTTTCTTTTATGGATTTTTCTTCGCCTGGACACATGTCAATTGGATTTCTGTGGGAATTGGAGATTCTGTGGCATTGCTGGATAGAGCCAAAATACTATAGCTTACCCCACAAGAGTTCAGTTAATGGCCAATGCGATGTGTGCATGGATGATGTGGTGTGTTTGAGTGCCAAATAAAAGCAAAGTGTGGTAGCTATATGGAAAATACCCCTCAACAGTACCTACTCATTATTAGTATAACTCGCCTGACCAGCCAGTCCCTTCCACATTCTGTTTGAATCCAGAAGGACCTGGAACTGTACAATAGAGGGTGAAATCTTCTATCCTAACTTGAGACGATCCAGCCACAGCTGCTAATTTGTAGTATGCAGGAGAGATTTCCTCTGAAAAATTCTCCTAACATTTCAGAACTAAATATATAGCTTTTTACACCAGACATAAACAATAATTTGGTGCTTTGATTGTCTTTTTGTTGTTCTTTTCCTTTATTTACGTGTAAGCAGCCATACTTGCTTTTGACGCAAATTGAGCACACGTCTCTCTGATTGGTTAATTCGCCTGTCAATCACACCCTCTGAAATCAGGGGTACAGCTCTAGATCCGCTTGTCTTTGTAAGGTTTTGTCATGCCGTGTGTTTCTGAGAGGTAAATAATGTCAATGTCATGTCAATTCCTTTCGATGAGAAGCTTCCAATCATTGAAGTACCCATAATCTTGTAATTGGTATTGCAATAAAAAACTTACTATATAATGTTTCGACAACAACTGCTAGTTCTTTGCCAGATTCTCTTATTTTAAAATCGCACTCCTTTATTTCCACAACGCCAAACAGCTGACAAATCCTGCAGAGGTGCCAATAATCTTCGCTTTTTCTGTTGTGTATTTTCCTTCTCTATGCAGGCACGTGTCAATTTGATGTCGGAGAGATTTGGGATGCCAGGTATTGTTCTGCACTGCAAGGATGATGTCAACTTTCCTACAAGGTCTGAAGCAGCTGACAATTCCAACAAGCATGCCAAACCATCACATCATCTCAAAAATGTGCCTGCGCCTGGCCCCTGTCAGGTGTGCACCGGAGAGGTAGAGGAAAGCGATGATGTCACTCTTACAAAAGGGCTCTAAATCTCAGGATCTACAGGATCTATAGTAATGGTGCTTGTGAGTAGTACTAGTAGTCATATAGATGATGACAACATGATGCACTATTTCCCTCCATTGTCTAAATGAAACCACTGCTCTCTAAAAGTAGTTTGTTTAGGCCCCATTGACCAAGAGCAAGATATGAGTAAGAGTGTATTCAAGGTCAGTGCATATTACAAGGGGAGATACAGGACACATAAAATTCAAATACTGGCGTGTACTAGTAAAAGAGGTTATGAGGGGTTATCAGTGATTGAAAACATCAAAGTATGAGGAATGTTCTTTGTTGCTTTTGAAGATGGAGAATTCTTTCATCCAAGAGCATTTCTAATAAATAAATTGTGTTCTTGGCCAGCTATTTAATCACCCAAATACTGCCCAAAACAGTAATAATAGCAGGGTATCCACTGTACAGGACAAGTACTATTAAAAAGAGCACTCTGTGTAGTGAATACAAGCTCAGGGGTAAATACATGATTATGGTTAAATTTTGTTCATTATAAATTACAATATTGATCTAAAACAACAATAGAAACAGTCAACTGATACTTTGTGGTGCTGGGGGTGGTCTACAGTTATCTCCAAGGGTGGAATGTTTAGCTGCCATTTTAAAATGCAAGAAAAAAGGATGGATGGAATGGATTGAACTTTTCAGAAGCCTGTGATCAATACAAGTGTTCATGGTCCTGTTTAGGTGTTTGATTTTCAACAAAAAGGTTAGCGTGATGGAGTGAAAAACTGTTGTTGTGTAATGTTAGGTGATAGAGACTTGTTTAACAGCCCAAAACATCTCACCTGCTGTAGTTCCAGGTAAACCAATTCTTGCTGTGTTAAAATAAAGCTAAGATTAAAGTCTAACACACTTCAGATAGAGCAGTGCTTACAGTTAGCGTCACAGCCCAAGGAAATGTTGATGACATCAGCTTTAACGTATCAATAGACTTCCTGTTCAGCACTGCAGATCTGATTCTCTGCTGTTGGCCCTGCCCCTTCACTGTGGCATTTCACTGTAAAAAGTGACAGTTTTCCATTTACAGTGTTGTCATTTTTGAAATATAGCCACACAACTTTTTTTTCCACATTTCAGTATGATATAGAGACTGTTTTCTATATAACCTCCTGAGACCCGAGCTTTTGTCTGGTGTCCATTTTTCATTTCTTCTTGCTATTTGGGATAAGTAGGACCTACTAAGTAAGTCTTCTGTATGACACCATTGGTTAAAAAATGTAAAAGCATTAAAATATATAAATAAATTACAAAAAAAAAAAAAAAAACAGCAATTAGCTGTTTATTTCAAGCCCTAAACCTGCCAAATGTGACGAGGTCGACCGTGAGCGGGTTGGGGTTCAGTGAGTGAGGTTAAAAACACACAAAAAGGCCTGAAAATGTGGTCCACAGTTTTAATTTTTTCTGGTTTTCAATCGTTACAAAAAAAAAGTAGAGGTGCAAAAGTGGAGACAGGCAGCAGTTTCCTATAGCAGCAGAAACGTCCAGCAATTTATAACTGTAAACTCATCTAAATATTCCCAAGTTTACCTAACAACATGTACAATCAATAATATAACACAGTCCCAATGTCTTCAGACGAGGACATGACATTTCCTGATGCTCGTCTGCTGTGGTCAATAAAATGTGTCAAATTTTAATGCCAAATGAAGAGACATTAAGATACATGAAGAGACATTATTGTACATAAATACATTGGTTTTATTCATAAATTTTGCATCTAAACTTTACCATGCAGTTTTTTTTTTACTTTCGGGAGCTGCTGTAGAGGTTTTTAGTTGATTACAGGTGAAAGTTTAAAATAATTGAAAATCATGGTGCTAAGAGGCAAAAATGTAATGTCCTCGTATGAGGCCACAGGGTCTCAGGAGGATAATGTGGGCAGCGAGACATGCATGAATGGATCAAAATAGAACTCTCAAGTCAATGATGAGGAAAACTTATATGACATGGTTAAGAGCTCATCAATTTTGCATACAAGGCTTTGTAAAATGAAAAGACTTATATATGAACAACTGCCACAGAAAGTCTCTCAAGGAATTTGAATGTGAGAAAGCCACAGTAGCTTTTAATAGTGGCGAGTATAGTGGTGCTCAAGACATCTGGATGAGGGCAAAATGATGCACTGTTTCCTTCCATTGTCTAAATGAAACCAATGCACTCAGTGGTATGAGAGGTGCTGGACCAGGCTAAGTCATGAGTCAGAGCAGAGTGCACTCAAGGTCACTGCATAATACATGGGATGAATCGAGAAACATAAAAAGTGGTTTATTGGCATGTGCAAGGTCAAACATCAAACTGTGTTGCATCTGAAGATCATACTAATACTCTCCCAGTACTATTCTTGGCAAATAATAACACATTAGATTTCTGTTTTTTCTGATTTGGAGAGTCACAATATAAGGTGCATGGACGTAAACATAATTATGTCTACATACAAAAAATATGATTATCCATTGCCAAGATCAGTAATCAAAGTTCAGGTTTTCTAGGTCTAAATTCTGTATCAAGAAATATCCTGCATGATGATTGTAGTATGTGACTCACTTAATGAACTCAACCTTTGAATGAATGAATGAATGAGTAATGTCATACAAACTAGGGCCCGACAGATATATCGGTTGACTGTTATTATCAGCCGATATGGGCTCTTGGAAACATATCCTTTATTGGCCAAAATCTTGCCGATATTCCACGTGAACATGTTTTACCTTGTTTTGAAGCTTAGACTCTATATTCTGCCCATTTAATCCAATTTACAGACAGATAAATGTCCTCATATGTGGCGCCACATCAGTATTTATCTGCAGAGTCATTAGTCTGTGTCTATCCCGCCCCTGAACACACCGGCGTGTGCGCTTGTCATAGACCGTATATATGAGTGAACATAGCTAACCCGTTAGCCGCCGCGTGCCAAATAGGAAGTGCACCAGGAGGCTCTTCCGGCTCCTACTCTCCCTTTTCCCCATTGACTTACATTGAGATCTGATCGCTCCTCTCTCTGGACCTGTTTTAGTGAGCCTCGTCATTTTGGTCTTACAATGTTCGTATGAACTCGCTCTACAGGATCCTGAATTTTTTTCGCTATTTTGTCCGTCAAAAAAACCCCGTTCATAACATAGAGCCTGGCTCCAAATTCGCCCCTGTAGCCGTTAGTATCGCGAGCCTCATTTGAGCGGCGCTAAACGCTATGGGTGACGTCACGCTCACTTAGTCCACTTCTTTTATACAGTCTATGGCGCTTGTTTACACCCGCAAGCATAGATCCATGTGCACAACACTGAGATTTTATTATTTTTATGGACGATCAGTTTGAGTCTGGATTAAAAGAGCAGTTATTAGTGCAGACTTGTGAATTGAGAAGAGCCTGTGTGGTAAATATATATAGCAGTAAATGTTGGAAATGTGTTGTTAGCTAGTTTCTCATTGGTTAGCGATTAGCTGCTGTAGCTCCCACACATAAACAGGGTGTTTTCTCTTCTATTAGCGACTGTAAAGTGACTATAGTGGCCGTACATATGTTACTGGACCCGCATTGATATGTAAAAGAGCTGTGAATAGAAGTGTGAATTATCCGCATTTAGCATATTATTAATTACTGCGACACACATGCATTTACCGCTAAAAGCTAATAGCGGTAGTTTACTTAGAGTACTTTCTTTACTGGCTAGAATATCATACAAAAATGCCATTAGGCAGAATAAAGAGGCAGAATAACAATAAATGCAGCCTAAATAAACCCAACTGAAAATCCAATAGAGCCAAACCTAAGCTGTATAAACAATTGAAGATTTACAATGAATTTTTACGTCATAAATATATCTGCGTTTATATTGGCTATCGGCAGCTCTAACTCCAACTTTATCGGTATCAAATCAGCTGCAACAAAATCCATATCGGTCAGGCCCTAATAAAAACCAGTCAGATTTTATTTATTTATTTAATATTATGTTATTTTCTGATCTATGTTATAATGTTGTTTCCTCATCACAAACCTACCTGGAGTTGTGTTTTGTTACATTCACACATTTATCACACACAAACCCTGCATATGTAGGCTTACTTCTCTCAGACGGAAAACTCTGCTCCACCTTGTGATGTCATATTGTAATACAGGAAGTGCTCCAATGTGTTTTTAAACTTCATACACCTTCACTGGAGGATTTCAGTCCTGAAATTGCTCATCTCTACTGAACCAAAGGTAAAATAGCTGTTAGCTTGAAAACTACCACTTCATGACATCACAGGGTGGAACAGAGTATTGTGAGCTTTAGAGATGTAGACAGACTAACAAAAAAAAGAGTTACTCAGACATGTGTGAATGAAATAAAACACATCTCCAGGTATGTTTTTGATGATATATCAACATTATAATATGGCATAAAGCTCACAAAAGTACATTTCAATTAAAAATGTTCTGGTTCAATATTTACATAACTCGTGCAACTGTTTTTGATCATTTTGTTGAATTTTGTGACTATATTTGAACTCTGTCTTAGATTTTGTTCAAATTTGATTTACTATGTGTCTAAGAGTCAAGTGTGAGTGAGTGTGTGTGTGGTTGCGTTGATTTTGTTGTTTTGTTTTTTCTATGTTTATTTGAATCATGTAGCCGACTGCCTGCCCTACTGTATCTGTCTTCTGCTGTTGTGAGTATGAGGACCCCCTGACTGATTTATTTCTGCTTCTAAACCTTCACTTTTTTTTAGTTCTTATTTTGCCCCTTGTATAATCATGAATGTCAATGAACCAGACAAGCCTGCCATCCCTGGTGTGAGCGGTGCATGATGACAACATGATGCAATGTTCCCTTCCATTCTCCAAATGAAACCTCAGCACTCTGTAAGCAGCGATTCGCGAAAGACCACACTGACCGGAGTCATGTTGCGTCATGAGTTACTTGGATGACATGTGACCAAGGTCAGTGCATAAAACATGTATAATAGTGACACGGGAATCATAAAATTTAAATATGGTTTAGTCATACGTCCATGTAAGAGGCCAAGAGGGTTTTCTGTGATTAAAAACTACAACCATGAGTAATGTTTTGGTTACATTTAAACATATTAGTCTAACACAGATCACTTTATCAGATTGTTTTATATATCGTACCACATTAACCCCAAAACCTGTATGATAGGTAAAAAACTATGGTAGCCCTGACCAAGCCTAGCTCAACATCTGGGGATGAGTGAAGGATGGGTCAAATGCAGACAACAAATTCCCCTAGGGTAACAATAAAGTGTACCCATAGATTAAATATATAAATGGACATAGCTAACACACACTAGCCATGGGTTTCAAATAGGAAGTGTTTATGGGCGTGCTTCCGGAAATGTTCTCACCCCTCTCTCTGTAATTGCTGCAGTGAGCCTAGTCGTTTCTTAATTTTTTTTGGTTTATTTACATGATTTACATGATCCTGGTGTTTTTTTTTTTTCACTATTTTGTCCATAAATAAATTCCTATTCCTAATATGGAACTGGCTCCAAATTCGCCCCCAATGCTCAGAACCTGATTTGACGTCACGTTCCCTTAGTCCACTGCTTTATACAGTCTGTGAGTGTACTTTAACTTTAAGATCTAAGGGTAAAGAACTCAGACCAGAACCCATAGTATAACTTTCTCTGGTGGCCCTTAGAGACCAAAGGTAGTAGCAGTAGTATATGTAGTATAGTAGTTAGTAGTATAGATTTGAGCCGCAGCAGGTTGGTCAAACAGCTGTTATATCTTCTGCTGTTCACATGAATTACTCAAAACAATAAGCCATTCTACCTCCACCTACCACCAGATACTAAACTTGTAATTTTCTTATTTTATGGCAGTAAAATAATTCAATTTTAAAAGGGAGGGTCTCCATTTGTGATTATTTTTCCAGTAACACCCATCTGGTTTAAAGTGTATCTAGTTTAACACAGAGCCATGATGTCACAGGGCCTGCGGGGCTTTCCCATATCCACACTCAGCTGATAACACATGTGCTGCAGAGCCATTAAAACTCCTCCTAGCCCGTATCAAACCTTCCCTGAGAAACTTAAGGGGAAAATCTGGCAAAGCAAAACAGGGCCCCTTTCTCTCTATATATTTTTTCTACTTTCCCCCGGCAGCAACCTACAGCTTTAAAACTCATCTAGATTGTGATTACCTTGGCTGAATCCAAACAGCCCAACCCTGTGTTGTTACAGGCAGGCCTCAAGTCCATAAAATCTCCCCAAAACCATTTCTTCCCTCAACATTTTCTGTTTTACAAAAGCTTTCAGTAGAGAGGGCAACAATATGTTTTAAACTCACTGAAATATTTTGCCTAAGGTTTGTTTAACATTGGTCTCAATTCTAGCTTAACAATTGCTTTGACATTACAATACTAAGCACTTTTTGTCTGAAACTGGAGATGTTTCTCTAAACTGCCCTTTGGGTCAAAAAAACTGAATAAAGCAAGGTTGAAATTAGTACTTTGTGAGTTCACAGCCCTTTCCATGCTTTTGTAAATGAGCGAAATGATGGAGAGAAAACAGAAGGCAAAGAGTGTCTATGGAAGGAGATGGTTGGTGTAAAACAATCTCACTGGAGGATAAGCAGCTGATATGGAGCAGAGAAAGAGGAAGCCGGACTTGTTTATGAAGGAAATGACATTGTTGGGCTTGGACAATGACCTCATGCTGACAAGATAATAGCTGATAGGGGGAGAGAGAGGGACACATGGTCAGGGGAGAGCTGCTGCATAGTGATTTAACTGTTTAAAGCCATGTTGATAACAGGGTGCAGAAATGACTTTGGGAGAACAATAACATGTTTTTAACTGAATATGGCAGTGTGGGCTCTAATCACGGATCTATTATGAGAAGTTTGGCAGGCTGTTAGGTTCACCACGGGACACACACAACAATGAGAATAGACCCCATAAATTTCAATCTGAATAGAAGCTCACCATCAACTGTTCGCCTTTCAAACATTCATAATTATTGATACTTACAAACATTTTTGGCCTCTGAGCACAGTTTAAGCAAAAGAACTTACAAAACAATAAAAACCAACAAACAGGTGTTCAAATCGCTAAGATTTGTATCTCTACTGAAAGAGCTAAACTTGTAAACTGTGTCAGCACTGTTACTAAAATAAAAATAAAGACCAACCTGGTAACTGTTCCAATTTTGACATATTGAACACAATTATAGTATGTTTATATTATATATGGATATTACAATTGTATATTATATGTATATTATAATTATGTATTATATTATTACCAACTTTTGCTAATAAATTGAAACAGATCATTAATTCTGTCTTGAATTAATATGAAATTAAAAAAAACAACAGATATAATACTGTTTAACAAACTTTTGTTATGTTGGCTATTTCTAAGTGTCCAGACTCAATTATAGCCAAATATATTTCTATTTAATCAACGTCCAAACAAGAATGACTACAACTCACCGGACACAAAATGAATAGTATTGTGTAAGTAAAGTTATTAAAAGATAAGCAGCCAATTTCTCTTTCAGTGCAATTTTGCAACTACTGTTGAAAGCCTGTTCGTCCACTCAAGGGACCGCTACAACTTTGGTAACAACATTCGGGTTGCTCTGCACTTTCTATAAATGGCTCTGAGGTGACCTCTAATTGTACCGGGGATTGGGATGACATGATTGAAAAATAAAAAAATACTCCATGCCAAAAAATGACTAAAGGGGCTTGGAGGAGCTGTTGGACCTCCCAAGAGCAGTGCTGGACTCAAGCCCAAAACAAAGCTTGCTGCTGGGTTAAGAATTTTAGAAGTTTGCCCTGGATTATGGAGGCAGGGAGCTAGTGCATATCTTGGGACAGTGGTGCAAAACTGTAGTGTTTTTGGCTGAGCAGAGATAGTGGTTGACGAACAGATAAAAATAATTTCAGGTCTGATGATAAAGTGGAGAGAGATAATTTACACCAACAGAACGCTCCCATCTGGCCTGATTTGCATACTACATTGCTAATGCTAACTTTTAATGGTGCGATTATCTCACACACTCATTTTCACTGAATTCTTAATGCAGAATTAGCATATTAGAACAGCATATTGTCTCACACATACCAAGAGTCTTATACAAGGAGTTGTCACGTTCTACTCTTGTCAACAACAAGATGCAGGAAATAAACAGACAATAATACAGATGAACAGGTGCATGTCTGGAATATATCAGTAGGTTTCAGGGTGATGAAAAGTTATGACTGTTTCCATAACAATTAACAATTTAAAACTAAATATTAGTGGCCATACCAGCTCGTCAAAGCCTGATCCCGTCAGATCTCAGAAGCTAAGCAGGGCCGGGCCTGGTTAGTACTTGGATGGGAGACCACTGGGAATTCCAGGTGCCACAGTGGGGCGCCAGTGGCAAAAAACTGTCGTAGTGTCCTTAGGCAAGGCACATCACCCACATTGTCTAGTATGAAAGTGGTGTGTGCGTGAATGGTGGTGGTGGTCGGAGGGGCCGATGGCGCAGATTGGCAGCCTCGCTTCCATCAGTCTGCCCCAGGGCAGCTGTGGCTACAATAGTAGCTTACCACCACCGGGTCTGGAGTGAATGAATAATGCTCTGTAAAGCGTCTTTGAGTGTCCTGAAAAGCGCTATATAAAACTGATGCATTATTATTATTATTATTATTATATCTTTTGAATGGCACCATATAACATGAAGCTGAAACCAATGAATAAAATAATAGAAAGATGTAATTGTTTGTGTAGGTATATATAAAAAAAAACGCTTAAGAACTATAAAGAATCAGCAGATATGAAGGTCAGGAGCAAGGGATTGTCACCCACTAATCCAGGGGTGGTTAGTTTCGTCACTGCTCGATAATCCTATTCTGTCATTGTGTCCTTGGGCAAGGTACAAAAACTGGCATCTAAGGGGTTAATACATTTGGTAAAGTCAATATGTCATGGAAAAATACAAAATCAATCTTTGAAAAGATAGTAATGTTTGAGTGTTTACTGGTTTAAAAATAAAAAAATACAAAATATGTACAAAACAACAATGCTAAAATCTGGAACTTTCTGACATCTGCATAGATGCAAACGGGGGGTGGACCTTCTACCTGTAAAGTTACACAGTGCACCTTCATCTATCCATTTTCTGCTGCTTTATTAGTCATATTGGAATCTCATTATCCCTTTAGAAACATTTCAAAAACAAACAGGATTTGTTTTATTATTATTAATACATGTTTGATTAATCCTGGATTATTTGTCTGTTCACATCTCCAAAACTCAAAATGCTCTGTTCTACCTTATGACATCATAACTTGGTTCAGTACTGATTGACAATTCCAGGGCTGAAATTAACCAAAAGATTCTAGTGAAGGTGTTTGGAGTTTAAAAACACAGTGGAGCATGTGCTGTTACCACAGCACATCACATAGTGGAACAGATTGTTTTTGTTTAAAAGAAGAACTTTCAAACAAATATGGAGGATTTGTGTGTTAAACATGTGTGAATGAAACAAACTCAACTAGGTATGTTTGTGATGATAAAACAACATTATAACGGATCAGAAAATAGTGCAAAATGGAATTGTGTTCCACATTAGTACTATTTTTATCTGTCTCTGTGCAGCACTTTGGAAATGAAAAAATGTGCTATATAAATAAAGTGGATTGAACTAAATACAAAACACTACCATTTTATGCATTTTTTGCCAAGGCACAAGGTTAGTTGGTACTGTCACAGCTGCCAAATGGCATGCAGTAAAAATTAACTGAACTTGTTCTGAAGTGTGTCGAGTGTCCACAAAGATCAACACAACAAAAAGCCAAGAGGGGGAAAGAGTTTGAACTCTTAGAAACTCTCAGAATTCCGACAAAATCCAAATCCATGGAATCATACCCTTATTTACAGTCGACAAAACTAAACTCACATTACGTCATGGGTCAGATCTCCTCCATGTTTTGCTGCGGTAAGCATTTTTCATAGCGCAACAGCACGTTTCACCATTTGTCCCTCTAAAAGCCTGGGAAGCTCACTGGTGAAATATTATGAGGCTGGAAAATGTAATCATTGAAACGCTCACAGCACAGACTGCAGCCTCACTGTCATCCCCATCCCACACACATGCCCGATCCGTCGCATTCATAAGTCAGTGCATCTCTTCATGCAAGGAAGAGGAAACATAAAATAAAAATGCAAACGCCGGCAACTGCCCTTTAATGTTGCCATAAATCAAGAGGGGCCATCAAAGGTAGCCGGTCCCACTGGCAGAATCACTCTCTCTATTTGCACACTGCTAAGACACATGTACCGATTGAGCTGGAGAGATAGCCCGGACACTAAAGCAGTTATCAAAACAGATCGCAGATATTGCTGTATGGGTTGATATCATGCTGGCTAACTGGTAGCAAGTCAGCAATTATTGAGAGATCTTTAAAGATTAATTGCTTATTATCTAAGTTAATTTCACTATCTAGCCATTCACTATCTATTGGTTAATTAGCTAGGCCTATTTAATTAGCTGGAGGGGTAGTTACATAAATTAGAATATCTATGGGGAAATGGGAAGAGCCTTTTAGAATTGGCTAAATGTAATGATGAAATGTCTGGCCCGAAACGTAAAGCATTTTTATAATCTGCTCCAAGAAGATTTAAAAAAAAGTTGAGACACTAAGTGTGACTAATTTACAAAGATAAAACAAAACTTTGAAGTCATCTGTCTTATATATAATAAGTCTATACATGTTGTAATGGTCACATTTGAATATAACCCTGATCTTTCTTTGGATTTGTAACTCACAATATCCCAATGACCTGCTATTTAACATCAATATTTCTTGATACTGTTGTAAGATACATGTCATAACGTGCAAACTGCTATAAAATGCGCTCCCATGGATGAGCATAGGGGAAACAATAGCTCTGTTCATATGCAAATACCAATACTAGAAAACTTTTTCTGCTAATACAAGTAGAGGAGTACTTCTGTAATTCCTCTTATAGCACTCATACGCCGGCCTCATGAGTGAGCACTTATAACTCTTAAGTAGGTCTTCATAAAAAGTGAATTTATTACATCCAATATGTTTTCATAGGTGGATATAATAACTTAGCAGTGGACAGGCCTTCTATTGAGAGTAAATGGCATGGACTGACACAGAGCAGGAGACAGAGGCAGGTGTGGAGAGGGAGAGAGGAGAGAGGAGAGAGGGAAGAGAGGGAAGAGAGGGAAGAGAGGGAGGGGCAGTGCATATTTCACCTCCACTCACCTGCTGACACGGCCTCTCAAAGAAACCTTTCATTAGGCCCTCACAACAGTCAGCTTAGTCCGTCCAATGCCGTCAATTTAGCTGTCATATTACACTGGCCCGCTCCCCACTCTTTCATCTGCAGGGGATTTTTCATCTTGTGATTTTAATATGCACGATTGGCAAAAGAGGTCAGCGCACAAAAAGCCCTTAGAAGTAGAATCATCGAATACATCAGTTAAGTGATTTAAAAAGGCCCACGCGGTTAACCTGGACACCCGAGAAACGCTTTATAGTAAAGGAAGAAATAACTGAAAAGAGATTTTTATATTATAGAGCACATGTTCAAACGCTCTATTAAAGAATCATGCCACTTGATGCTCTCTCCTCTAACACATTTTCATTAATGATTTTTTTTTACATTTGTGTCTAACCCTGTGAATTTATTTTTCTGAAATCCAGGACAATATAGTACTCAAACATGTGTAAATCAATCAAAATACAACTTTAAGTAAGGTACTTCTTATCCCCAGTACTTCTTCTCACTTTACCAAAGAAAAAAACATGTACCTCAAAAGATTTCAGTATATTACAGTGTATTTTAATGTATTAGTAAATTATATGAATAAAGTTAGCTTGTTTTCCCTCTCTGTTCAAAGGGAGCCACATTTGACAGTATTTTCAATAGAACCTGGGCTGAACGCTAATTACCGGTCTGACATTTTTGTTAGACTCGGTGGACCTTGGTTTATTCTCACTGTGTTGAAATATGTGAACTTCATGCACTAGTCTCAATGGGCCCTTTCAGTGGGTGACAATTTGGCCTGCCAGCACCTCTTCTAAATCATTAACTTCAGGCAAAGTTTAGCCACAGCAGTCAAGCAGAGCACAGGGCCAGAGCATAAACAGACTCAAAGCCCCTCACCTTAAAATAGATCACATCAATAACACTGGGCTGTTGGTGTTAGACTGAGAGGATTGGCCTGACTTTCTCTCTTCACAGAACCCGCTCTCTCCCTCCGGTCCAACTCAGGCCACCCACATCATATAGGCCTTCTCTATATGTCCTTCTGCTAAAATGTGCACTCAGCAACTTCTGCACTCTTCAATATATCCGTTATTTCCACACTTAATTAAGATTGGGCCCAGTACTTATGCTGTGTTGACTCAAGAGTTAATAAGGAGTAATATAAGGAAGGCTGGTGTGTATCTGAACCAATCCAAATGCAACCAAATGCAACCATTATAAAGTAACTGCTGAAATGTAATATTACTTGGAAGGCTTAACTTTTACAAGGTGACCAAGGGTTTATGTCGTTTAGCCAGCAGACATCTAAATAAAACTGAAAAGGATTTTCACTCAGGAAATGTTTGGGTTTATTTAAAGTTGACAGTTTAGACAAGAAACTGCAAGGCTCCGGCTTGTGGCAGAGTTGAACTGAAAAGGTGATAAAAACATTTTTCTTTCAAGCTTTCTGGGATGTATATCTTAGCTTATATTGATTTTATTTTGTAAAGTCCACAGTTTACTACTACAAGTGTTTAAGTATTCTGTAATATTAAAATAATGATAATATAAGTTATATATATCTAATATAATATGTCATATAGCACTTGTTATAAGAAAGAATGTGTAATATGAATGGACAATTACAAATAATATAATATAATATATATAATTTGTATCAATGTAAATGTGAGTCTTGATAACCCTCTTAGGCTGGAACATGGTGTGTTTTAATAGCCCCTGCATAAATATTACTCATGTTGAAAGCAAGCCAACATAGCAATATCAGAAAAAAAATCTATTTATTTATTTGGCCGACAACCAGGAAAGATCACTGAGGTGTTATATGTCTATGTCGTTTGCAGTTAATTTATTCTGTAGATAAGGCTGACCTTTGACCTTTCTGTCGTACGGCTGGTCACATTCCCTACTGAGAATACAGTGCGTCCATAAAAATTATCAATACAACATTACAACTGTAAATACATGGTTATGAAGCTTTCATTGGGAATAGTAATGTTTGAATCCACTAGAGGGATCTTTGTGTGAAAGTACATTGCTAGAGTTTAGCTTTTACTGTCTACTTTATTTAGCTTCATTTAAAAATAAACAATAATCTTATTTTAATCTGGTTTTGTATGCTACAAAAATGAATGAGAAAATGCTAAAGGATTAGGCACAGTTTGCAGTATTTACATCTGGTGGTTTAAAAGTGGCATTACACTTTAAAAAGATTTAAAAAACCACCACAACTTTAATGTTGTGTATTTGTAAATTAATCATCATCATAAGTGTGGTCAGAAAATCCATACAGGCTCTTTTCACGTTGCCATTGCCGCAAGACACAATGATTGATTAAAGCTGCATTATGTAATTTTTCTGGTGGAAGGGTTTGTTTTTTTCCCATAGTATTAAACTTATCTATATCCTTAGATGAGAAGTAAGGCCACCAAGGCAAGTTACAGGTAAGATCCTTGGAAAAGTGACTTCACTCACAGTTAAAGTATGTTTTAACAAGATACTTCGTAACCATAAAACACCTGTAATTGAATAGCTACAAGATGCAAGATGTTTTATGCCATAGTCTGAAACATTCCAGGAAAAGAAATAACACCAAGAAGTCCACTCATCCTTGACGTTACACAGTGTATCTTTAATAATTACAACATGTGGATGTTTGTTCCTCCATAGACTATTGTTATCAGCTATAGCATTACACAAAATCAAACAAGCTATTTCCCTAAGAGCTATGAGAAAAACATACACCACTTTGTTTTCATTTCTTTGATATAAACCTCCCTTTAAATCTGATGAATGTTCTGTTTACTGCAGAGTCAGCACAGGACAGCCCTTTTTTTGCTCAAAACTATGCACCAGTGAGAACAGTCAAAACGTATTACAACCAATATCCCTGAGTCACCCTTCACACGGCGATATGCAAACAAACTGGGTTCTGACATGTCACAAGGTAGCCACAATCCCCCCCACACACACGGACAGCCCAACCACTGCACCAAACAACACGCACCCATATACAACACAGGGGCCACCCAAGAGCAGCCTGAGAAATTGTGTTTAACTCGGGATTACAGGGTTGAGAGAGGGAGCGGAGGGAAGAGGAGATGCATTTAGGTTGCTCAGCTGAAAATAATTAAAAAGCAGCAGCGCGCCCTACTCTGGTGCTCTCCCATTCGTCACTCCCCACACGCACACACACACTCACTAACTTATCACTTCTACAAAGTACTCCCGGCCATACATTACCTGGGATACTTTCATATAAACATACCAGAGTTATCTCGTTCATATACATCCTCAGAATATGTAGTTATACGTCTATGCGCTGGGTGGGAATCTCATAATGTGTATAGTACTTCTAACAGACTAGGTAAGTTTTGAAAGAACACTGTGAGCACCTTGTAACTTTTGATGTAATGATTAAAGTGTTTAGTAAGTAAGTAAAAGGCACATTTTTACTTACATATCTTATTTAATGTGATGTCCTCAATAGTTTATAGTAAAGTTAAGCAAAAAATTGGAAAACAATATGATGAAAACAGCTTTTTTGAAATTGGGCTGTAAGGTAAAATATAATATTAGTCTTCTATTCAAGCAACCATGGATTAATAGATTAATGTGCACTGGGAAAACATTGCAAACATGGTTTGTACAAGTTACAGCCGGTTCAGTGTTCCCAAAATATCTAGAAAGTCCACTGTGTTTACTAAAGATTACAACTTATTATTATCTAACCTAAGATAAATAAGATAAGGGAACCATTATTTGTTCCAGTGTGGCTATGAAAAGTTCAAGAACAGAAAGGGAATAGAAACATGCAATCAAAAATAAAGTCAAGTAGTTAGATACATTTTATGAATCTAACAGAAATCTTACAAATATTTTGAAGAGACTTGAGATACAAAAAGGTGACAAAAAGATAATAAAATACAACACACGAGCAGAGTAAGCAAAGAACAACGTAAAGCTACAGAGTGATGTAGAGCAGCTGCATGTTTACACACTACAGCATATGGTCAAATGGTGCTGTATGTGTTGTTCTTAAACTGTTTTACCTTTTCACATTACGTGCTGAAAGGCCTGACCCAAATTGCTTTTAAATTTGTTTCCAACTACTGTAGGCGCCATTGAGTTGCAGACATGTGGCTTTGTGAGTGACGTGTGACCCTGATTGGAGGTCAGTAACCTTACCCAGCAAAATAAGGCCTGGCTGCAACAAAAATCATTTAGGAAAAAAAAGTTTGAAAGCCACTGTGCATAAAACAGTCAGCTGCAAGCCATTTAGTGTTGGGGCTGTGGACTAGCTGCCAAGTCTTAAACAGCATGTCTCATTGGCAGAGCTAGCACACAGCTGAAAGTCTTATAGATGAAAGACTTATACTGTACCAGGCCCGAGGCTCATAAAAGTAGTTATAGTGTGAATGGGGCTGTGGAGATTACCTTCACAGAGGCCCACATTACACATAATTGATTACCTGTTTAATCAAAGGGGCATTTTTGGAATGAAGCCTTATAGGATATGCACCGTTCATTTCCCATACCAGGTGACCTTTGCTGCAAGCCACTATAATTTTTACTTCAATTAAAAATGTACAATTTGTCTGATTAACTTAATGCATTATATATTATGGATATGGAGCCTATTTCTGGTGTGGGAGCTCTGTGCATAGTTTAAACTTGTTTTGTAGTTGACCAATCATCTTTCTTTATAACCACTATTTGGAAGATTTTAAATTATAATCCCAGCTAAGCAACGACTTTATTCTCAATGGCATAAGCCTTGTGTTGTCACGATACTGAAACTAATAGAAATAAAAAGACTCGCTCTTTGATACAATACAGCAGGGGTGCCCGGACTTTTTTCGCTGCCAACTTCATGTTAAAATATCCTATATTACACAAACCTGACTCATGTGAGCTTTAAGGCATGTTAGAAATCAGTTACCATCTCAAAAACAGTTGTGTTTTGTTTCATTCTCACATGTTTGAGTAACACCGGTTAATTAGTATGTCTGCTCCTTTAATGTTTTCAAGTTAACAGCTACCTTTTACCTTTTGTTTAGTAGAGATTTACCATTTCAGGTCTGAAATTATCCAGATGATTCTAGTGAAAGTGTATGAAGTAGAGCACTTCCTGTTTTACCACATAACATCACATGGTGGACCAGCATTTTTTCAGTTTGAGAGAAGAATTCACCCCAAATATTCTGTCTTAAACATGTGCGAATGAAACACAACTCCAGGTATGTTTATGATGAGGAAACAACATTATAACACAGAACAGAAAACAGCGTAATGTAGTCCCTTTAATGTTGGCTTGGCTAGAGAAATTTAGACAGTAAAAAGTACCAAATGCTCTTGATAGCAATCATTTATTTGACCAAAAAACTAAAGGGCAGAGTTATGCTGGGCAACTTGACCAAAAGTACAATAGCATGTCATCCAAAAATGTGTTTAATGTTGTTTGCTTCTATAAAAATCAATAGAAGAAAACTTATCTGTCACACTGATTACATCACTTGTGGATAAGATCGATTTTCACTCTCATCCCATTTTGGACCTTCTTTACACACTTTCTCCAAACAAAACTTGAGTCTTTGATTGTTGCCTCACTATTAGCTTGTTTTGGAAGACGTTCAATTTTTGGAGACAGAATCCTCTTCAAACTAACACTCCAGTCTCCAACTTAGACGGCTGCTTCCTGTGCTGCATGCCAACCAACATGCAATTCCCGAGCCAAGATTTAGCAGTGCTGGGGGTTACGAGTTCAGCTCATATCAGGCGCACAAACACACACACTAACACACAAATGTACACAAATGTAGCCAGAGACCAGGCCCCTTTGAAGCCAAAATGCCAAGCTGTCATGAACTTTTCAAACTTACAAGACTTAAGGCCAGTGCACCATGACACAGGGAGGAACCGCTCAAACGCATCTGATACAAGTGGCCATTTTTTACAGCTGTTTACACAAGCCTTATCCTCCTCCCCAGTGTTTGTGTGTCAGAGCGGGAGATGTATTGTTTTAAGAGGTGAACCCACTCTTCCTTTACGGCTCTTTTGGTGAACACACAGAGATACTTCACTGTTTCTATTTGGCTGACTTTTTCAGGTTTTTTTTTCTTTAACACAATGTTCACTTTACATTCAACAACTTTACATTCTACATCTTACAAATGCAAAAATATGTGGCACGACAGTTTTGGTATTTGAGAGTGAACGCTGGCCGCTGAGCAATAACAGCTGTTTGAGGTGGAACAAGTAATACATCTGTTATATTTCCTTTAGCAATACATCACACTTCAAAATATGACAGGCCTACAACCATTCCTGCTTGTGATAGAACACATACTGCTACTGCTTTCATGACAAGTACTTGCATGGTTGCACTTTCAAGTAGTACAACTAGCAACTTGTCTATACGTATTCAAAACTTTATGATCATATGTTTGGTTTAATATTTATTGGACATAGCTAAATACTCTTAAACTGCTTTTTGGCTTTACACATACACATTACATATAATTTACACAGACATGAGAGTCAGGTGGAGAAGCCAAGAAATGATCATGAAAAAATAAATAATGCAGAAAATGTAAGATTTGATGGTAGCCTAAAGGCTGCCATTACAGGATTTTTCAGTCTTAAACGATTTTTAAATGTGCAACAAAAAGCGCACACCACAGACACGAAGGGAATCTTATGAGACTCTGATCACAAAGACTGCAGCAGGATATGGCTGCGTAAAACAGGCTATAAAGTTGTGAGCGAGTTCGCATCTGCTGTTTCCTGTCTACAGTAAAACCACTCGCTTAGAGACTCTTTTAAATGTTCAAAAGATCAGAGCATCGCACTTCAAGTTTAGATACAAGTCAAAAATTTCTTTCAAATACATGATTTTTAAAGCATAAAAGATTGGCTTTAAAGTTCACAGGAAGTAGAGTCACTATCGCTCACGTGCAGCTTCACCCCGATCAGCCCTGTGTGGGTGTAAACAGACACGTAAGGAACTATTCTAGCCTTTTTACAGTTGTCCACAGCCGCCTCTAGAGCCATTTGCACGGTGGCTCTGTGCTCTCGTTCCTTCGCAGTTCTTTCTGTACTGTACAATTCTGTTCCTCTGCATGTCTCAGTTGGTCCATGGGTTGCTGCACCAGGGCAGCCTCAGGAGGAGGGTTCCTCTTGAAAAATCGCATTTTTGGAGCTTTGCTGAAATGCTTCCTCTTGTCCATCCATCCATCTTCTCCCGCTTAATCTGGCTGGGTCGCGGGGGCATCTTGCTGCCCAATCCTCATAGCACCTGACCCCCCCTATGAACCCCTCTGCAGGTGGTGAGCCCACAGGAGGGTGGACAACATGGTCCTTGATGTTAGTTCATAGGGGTGCGGGCATGTTTTGGGTTGATGGGGGAAACCGGAGTACCCGGAGGAAACCCATCCAGACACGGGGAGGAACATGCAAACTCCACACAGAAAGGCCCGGGCGACCCGGGGATCGAACCCGCAACCTTCTTGCTGTGAGGCCTGAGTGTTGCCACTCAGCCACCGTGCCGCCTTCCTCTTGTGTTCAAGTGAATTCTGAGCTTAAATAGGACCAGGATGACACTTACTGCAATCAGAACTCTGAGGAGTGATGTTAGAGTCTGCAGCCAATCACCTTTGAGCCACAGAGTGATGTCAGAGACTGCAGCCAATATATATAGTTATATAGTAGACATTTAGAACTTAATGAGAAGATGTGCACTCAACATGATTTGATGTTATGCAGTAGTTTGACTCTTAAGTGTCCTATGAATAGGCTTTTCTTCTTATGCTGCATTCCAGTTATCCTTGGACTTAGATTTACACCAGAACACCCACATATCACAGAATTAAATGGAAACATTTCGGAACCCTAAGCAGGTTTCGAGTTTTTAGAAAATCTAACACAGCCATGTTAGCCGGAGCCTCACCTCGCCTCAGGGAAGTGTGCTCAGCAGGAGCCAGCGACACCTGGGGAGGGGTCCCTCGAGGAGATCCTCCTTCACCAAGCGGCAGTCCCTTGCCCGCCGAGTTGACAATATCGCTCTGAGAAAATAGCTCACCCGCGCACTTGCTCCGCTCGCACACTAGCCCCAATCACACTGATTCAAGATGCTCTAACTCAACAATTTTGTATAGAAGCATGATGTATCGGGTGCGTAGTATGGCATGTCTGTCATGTGGTAGAGAGGAGCTTGAATGAAATTTGACCTATTTGACAAAATCTGCCGTTTTATTCAGTGCAGCATCTTGACAACTTAAGTCGACAGTGGCGTCTAGAGGGTTAATAAGCCTTAGTGACGCATGAACAAAGATTTTATTTATAATGAACAAATTAGAGATTGACAAATGTGTTTTTTCATCAACAATGTTGATACTGATTGTACAGAATCCAGAGCAATCACTAGCCAAAAAGCTCTGTCGATTTTTTTGACAATATGTAGAGCTAATTATAATTATTTTCCCCAAATTATATCATTTGAATTGACTAACAACCCATATGCAACCCATATATCGACCAACCAATATATCTGTATCTCTATTTTAGAACATAGAATTAATAATGTAGTTGGTAGGCCTTGTTATTAAACTATTCACTGTTTATTATGAATTGAGTCTTTGGTCATGCTTTATTAAGGCAAATGATCAACACTGAAGCCTGCACAAGCCCATTTATCTGTTGTCCTGTGTGTTGTAGCGTATATTTAAGTGAAATATTTAATAGTTGGGACAGACGCATGTTAAACTTCCATGCCTCCATAGGGCCTTTATGTGTGAAGCGCCCTAATGGTGTAGCGGAGAGCGTCAGACCTGGATTTGTCATGCTGCCACTCGGCTGTGTGTCCTCCCCACAGCCCCTCCCACTAACCCCCTTTCATCTCTCCATCAAGATCCTCCTTCAAACTCTTTGATCCTGCCCATACACATCACTGTCCAAGCCCCGCCCCCATATGCCTTTAATTCTTGCCATAAGTTTAACCTTTACAATGTCAAGTCTTTACTTTTTCATTTAAAGGTGTACACAATAGAGCCCCGAAACCAATTGGACTCTGTCAGCCACAACAGCCCTGATTACAATCTCAATCTTTTAAATGTCCCCACGTAGGAAATACTCAATTTCCTTTATAACCTGTAATTTCACTCTCAATCACCATAACCTTTCATTTTGTCCACAACAAAAGGAATGTTATGTTCATAGCGGCCTGACAAAGATTTATAATGAGCCCTCATAAGAAATAATGAAAATTCTTGACTTTTGCCCTTTTAATGATAACAATGATCATTTGAGCATGATTAGAGCATGTAATTCAGCTTCAAAGCAAAGACAATAGGAGTTGGAGGTATTTTGAGATTATTTGTGCTTCCATTAAACAAACAGCTGTGTTTCAAACCCCTGTCTCATAGACAAATATTTACACTCAAGCTTCTCAAGTTAAAATTAAGTCCAGAATCATAGTTTGAGATTTCAGCGGTGTTGGTTGTTTTTCACAAAGATAGCATAAAACTTATGATAGTTGTAAATGTATTAACTTTATTATACCGCTTTTGTGCTGCCAGACTGTTGTAAATGCAAATGTGCTCTCTTTGACCTATTGAACAACTACACACTTACAAATAATTAACAAATAACTTTAGCATCTACATACTTCCTCTTCATTTTTAAAGCACAAAATATCTTGTTTATTTTTGTATAGCCTACACTGATGTAAATATCATTAATCATTGCATGTACATATACAAAAGGCCTCTCAAGTTGCAAAAGTACTGAATGTACCTGAATGTATCAGTATAGCTTTCACCTGATTACAATATATGTAAATAACAGCAATATACAATATATGTAAATAGCACTGATACATTTAACAAATCACACATGCTTAACAACCTTAATCTATAGCCAACCAACTCCATAGGCCCTTCTATCAAGCACAATACGTTTCCAAATAGCCTGTAGACCATTCTAGCTACAGTCGGAGATATTATTATTCTCCTTGTGCAGTGATTTGCACAGGGTGGGTATACATAATGTGTTTTATGAGAATGAATAGGTATTATTGTTATTAAGCCTAATAAATGGCATATATTGTTCTGGTTGACGCTGCTCACATCCAGTCTAAACTGCCCCGTAGCACAAGGTCAAGGTTCAGCAGCAAGACGTGTTGACTAGAAGTATGTTTGCCTCACGCAAATATCAAAACTACACATTTAGCATCCCCATAGAAACGCATGGGCTGTAGTACCATTACATTACAGTTAATAAGAATTGTGATATGTGTGGTCGCAAGTCTATATATCCCCAGTAAGAGGTATTTAAGGTGAGACCAGATGAATCTTTATAATGGTCTGTGACATTACCCAGGATGTCTGGACCAAACAAAGCCCCTCTTACACCCACCACTGTTATCTCCTCTGCAGGCTTCTCCTTATCTCAGGCTGTGGGGCCCCGTATAGACACCCAATCATCATATACATCAATGGCAACTAGGTGGACAAACACACAATGCGCTCTTAATGTCAAGACACTAATGGCAACCGGACTTGATCCTCTGCTTTTTTACTACCATCCATTAAAAAAAAAAAAAAACGTATTGGGAGAGGTGGGGGCCGGTGAGGAGGACCCCCTTTTTTCTGCAGATGAAATGAAAGGCTCATGTTGCAGTGATCTGTCAAAGCTAGTGAAGGTTCAACGCTGGGTCAGACTAGCTGGGGGGATTTTTTTTTTCTGCTACTCAAATTACATGGTACAAAAGGAATATAAGGAGAGGAGGGGAGGTTGATACCGGACAGCTGAGGCAACAATTGATATATTCAGAATGGGTATAGCGAAAGCATGAATTTTAAGCTGTAAATTCAAGTTTGGATTTGTTGCAACCGTAGCTAATTGATTTTTGAAATAAAGAATGCTGCAAGGCCAATTGATTTGGTTGGTTTTAGTGCTTTTCGGGGAGGAATAAATTCAATCAGATGGTTCAGGGAAGAGAGGCAGGTGGATGGGAGGTCAGTAGGGCAGAATAAACATCAAAGCAATATATCGCAGTACAATTTTCCATCATATATTCGCCACTTTCTTTGGTCGCCCACCACCCTGACCACTCACCCCGCCCCCTCACTAACTCACTCACTCCAGCCTGGTTCTCTGCACTGGATTTGGACTCTCCTATTTCAAACACACTCAGACACACACACACACACACACAGGAGCTATGGAGTGAGTTCAATCACCATCTGAAAATGACCGGAGGCAGTGAAAGAGAAGAAGAGAAAAGCATTGTGCGACTTGTGTGTACGGAGGGGGGTAATGAGACAGAGAAAGAGGGGCTAGGGAGGCAGGAAGTGTGACAGACGGAGCGGACGGCAAATAGGAGAAGGAGTCAAACCAAAAAAAATGGGGAGGAGGACCAATCAGAGGCGGGGTTAAAAAGTCGCAAGCATCATAAGCGTCAAAGGGAGACTACAGAGGCCATTCTTTCAGCTGTCTCCTCTATCTTCTTTCTCAAGTGCGCGGCAGTGGTGTTAGGCAGAAATATGGCTGCTTCTCACACTGTAAAGACGTGTTGCCTCCATGTGCCCGGCAATCCCAGGCAGCTGCACATTTCTGAGAGAGATCAGAATTTGAAACATCCATTCAACAGTCATCCAAAGAATTATAATACTCCAATGGCCTGCTCCTATGTGGTGTAATGCTATGTATTAGAGCACAACTACTAGCACCGCGCCTCAAGATGCATTACTGCTATTCACAGCTTTAAAAAGCAGGATGTCTGCAGAGGCAACCACATAAGGCAGGTTACAAAGTGCACTTATAACCACATGACCCCACATCCATTTAAATGAATGCACCAACTCCACCAAAGTTACTGCTAATGTTGCTTAGCAACTGATACTTTTAATAACACACAAAACTCACTGTTGCAGTCTTATTCGTTTAACGGACTGACGTGTATAGTGCATGTATGAATGTTTCCTTCCTTTCCGCTTATCTAGTTTTCTGTGAACAAATGACCCACAGTGCCCAAGATATTTTACTTGTGGAAGTTAGTCCTAAACTTTCACTTTAAAATACATCTTTCAATATTTCTCCAAATGACATTTAAAACACTGTTATTTTACCTCTATCTTAAAATAATAGGCCTGAATATGGAAGAGTGAAAGTTACCTTAAAATTGAGCTGGATACTGTTCAATTGCAGCAAAGCGTAGAGGAAGTACAAAGAAAACTGCCTTTTCTCACCTCTTCACTCTCGACATCTGGCAAAGTGGAAAAGCCATAAAAAACAATCTGGAAAGACATTAAAGATAAGTGTGGCGGAGCCGTGTGAAAATGAATACATCTCTCTTTGTAATGTTACACAGGGAACAGAGTCGGCCCAGGAGAAGTCATACATTTAGGAGTTATAAAAAGTCAGACATGAGATCACACAGATTACATGGAGCAGGGAGGAATCAGAGAGGCAGAAAGGAAAAGAAGATTTAACACAGTGGAGATACGCTCAGAGAAACAGCCCAGAGTGGAATAGATTGGTATTGTAGTCGACAGGATGAGAGGAGCGCGGTGACAGTATGACAGGAGCAGAGCACATGATGAAGGGAGCAGTGAAATCAACCAAAATGAGAAAAACAAAGTTGTAATGAACAAGATTTTTTTTTTTACACGAGTGACATTACAGCTGCAGCTTGCAATACATAAAAAATGTTCAAAGAGCAGTCTACAGTTAATCTGACCACAAGGGGGCACATGAGAACACACTCATTGAGTCAGTCCTCAGCACACATGAACTGGAATGGTTGGGATAAGATAAGATAAGTTTTATTAGTCTCAAAATGTAAAATTGGGTCTAAACTGTAAGTAAATCTGGAATAGAGACTAGAACAGGACCAAACCAAGTCTATGCTGTCTAAACTGGTCTAAAACAGGACCAAGCCGGGACAAATGTGAATACACCATATATTAAATAAAATTAGATGAAAGAATACAATTTGCTATAGCAATGAAAAACTAACGTGGTGTTTCTCAAACTGTGGCAGGTGTATATATGAATATTTTATTGCACTTTTCCTATGTATCATCTGTTTTTCTGTTTTGTTTGTTCTTATGAGGCACTTTTATCAGCTGAAGTTGTTTTAAATGTGTTATAAATAAACTTGAATTAAATTAAATTTGTTTTATTTAAAGACAAATCAATTTGTGTTTTTGTTTCCCTTTTGGATGAATCATTATTTTCGAACTATAAAATGTTTTAGTCTCAGTTTAGACCTGCAGGTTTAACCCTAATGTAGGCCTGATATAATCCAGTTTTAGGTCATACTTGAAAAGCAAAATATTATCATAGGTGGTGCTTCATGTTTGAGAACCACAACTAAATGTAAAATATATTGCCCCGTGTTAATGCTATAGAATACAAAATAGAAAAGTACAGCTTAATAGTTTTTATGGTTTCTAATCCAGATGCCCATCCTGATGGAAGTCTCTATTTTTTTTATCCAGGTTTTGAAATCACAAAGAGGATTTTGGCCACAATGATAAAACCCTGGGTCCAAACCTACTCAGAAGATGTTTTGTTGTGCTTTTTAGCATTTGTTGACATTTTTAGGGGTTACAGTTCTAAATGACACATTACTGGTCTAAATGTCCTCTCCTTTCTGATGGTAAACTTGTTTTCTTTCACGGTTGACTTGATATAATCTTCATTGCAGCTATCTCAGTGGTGTGGCAGGTCTGTTGTGTGGGCAGGCCAGGGATCAGCCCAGAGGTTATGTCATTAAGTGGAGAGATAAGTGCTGCAGGGGAGTCTTTAGGGAATGACCTTGGTGTTAGCACAAGGGAAGACTGCCTCAGCTGCACAGGAGGGACTATGCTAAATAACAAAACCATGGCTTTTAAGGTTAAGGCTCTGCACATAGAATAACCTGCATTTGCTTTTGATCTCTGTAGCGATGATCAAAGGATTCTCAAAGAGGAGACTTCCTCTACATGTTCATCAGATTTGCAGTCCATTAACCTGACTACACTGTTAAAGTCAGGGCGTTTTCAATAACAAGTGCAGCAATATATTTGTGGAAAAATCTCAAACATCCTGGACAACACAGCCCTTATTTGGATATGCAATAAGAAAAGTTGGATCTTATTAATGATTCAAAAACACAACTCTGATCCTCTCTTTAAGATGCACAGCGTAACTTTTCTGGTGGAGGATCCATCACTTGTAGTCTTGTTGTGTTATACTATATGTTATTGCTTTTCCTGGAATGTTCGTTGACGTTAACACATCTATCAAGCATTACGGATGTTTCTGTTGCTCAAAAATGCAACAATCCTCTCTGTGAATAGGGTTGTCACTCCATGGAGCTGACCTGAAATGTAATCTATAGTTGTCTCCATTGAGATAGATAGTTAGATTTAATCTCTACCATGGAACATTCTAGACAAAGCAATAACATCTCCATGAAGACAAGCAGGTAAGGGATCCTCCACCAGAAAAGTTGAGCAATTCACCTTTAAAGGGGGCTTAAGGGGGCACATGATAATTTAGCTTTTCTGTTACGATATTAAAGGTTCACTATGTCACTTTTCTGGTTGGGGGCTCACCAACAGCTTGTCACCATGGAAACGTTATTTCTTTGCCTGGAATGTGTCACAGTATGAAATTACAATTTTCTATGATGCATATAATCAGTGTTTTAGTGCTAAAACATACACTGAAAAAACAGGCTTTCTTACTGTAAGTGGGGTCGCCTCTCCACAGATCTGCTAGAGTATTTGCGTTTGTTTTAATAATGATAATTTCTGTGTAACAATTTCAGTTTATTGGCCTTTGTCGTTCCATTTCTACTTCAGACTGCAGGTTTTTATTTACTTTAAATTATTCATATTCTGTTATTATTTAAGATTTCTAATAATATGGCTGATTGGTATGTTGCACTTGCATTTGCACTGACTAGACTGTGTAACACCAGATAACACCAGCTGGTACACTGTGTCAACTTATTTGCTGAATTGTAAAAAAAAAAAAAAAAAAAAAAAAGCTGCATGGGATTAGAACTTCTTACACACCCCCACATACACCCACACACACACGCCCAAACCCAGAGATACACACACACACCCAGTGGTCACTCCAACATACATCTCCCTGTGAGGTGCAGTTGATTCAAAATTGAAGAGAAAAAGTCGCCGAATCTCCCTTGTGAGATTTACCAAGCTTTTTTCACTGAGATTTGTTCTGTTGTGTTTCTCCAGCAGGCTGTTGAGTGCTGTGGCAGGGGGATAGTCACGCTAGAGCTGCTTGTATGAATAACATTTCATGTGCAATAATCTGTGGCTTTCTGTCACAAAATTACACACGTTTTCAAACACACACACACACAAACGGATGCCCACCAAACAAACACACACTTTTGTTGACGTGTCTAACTTCTTTTCTCACACACATCATTCTACCAAGAGACGGCAAGGGACCAGCAAATCCAATTAAAAAATATGGGCCTCAATGGAAACCACTGGCCCAACAAAGCTCAAGTTATGATTTATGACAGATCTATAAATACATGTCTGTTTGGATTTGCATCCCTTAGGTTTTGTTTTAAATGATCCAACTTAACTTTAACCTGAGAGTGAAAGTACTGATGTGGAAACATAACGACAGGAACAAAAAAGAACTCTTACGACCAGGGAACTACATACAGTATGTGTATGGATCATCAAAAAATCTACAATACCTATTTACATTTACCACTCAAATACTTCTGGTGGAAGTTTTACTAGTTTCTTGTCTCCATGGATAAATTATTGTGTTGCTTGTAATGTCTCCTAGTATGACATGTGTATTGCTCAAAAACACTTTGAAAACATACATTATTAAAATGAGCAGGGTGATCCTTCCACAGATCTTACTTAACTTTTTTATACCTGCTTGTCCCACTGGAGAAACTAAAATGCCATAATGTGGAATATGTGGAAAAGCAAGATCCTCACCATGGAGACAGGTAGAACACCACCAGGAAAAAACCCATAGGCCAAGTTTAACCACACCTCTATGCCACTGTTTGCCTTGGAAAGAATATGACATAGCGCATATATCTAATTAACATGTCTACACTCATTTGGAGCCAAGAGATTATGCAAGTTGACCGGCTGTGAACTTCACCGTGAAGTCACGTTTTGTTCCAGTGAAGCCCCAGAGACTTCAGTTATAAGAAAAACAAGAAAATCTGGTTAGTAGTTCTGGTTATGCCACTTTCCAAAATAGAAAAGAAAGTAGTAAAGTGAACAAAACAATGAATATTTCCGGATGACTAAAAAAAAAACACTTTCATCCTTATGCAACGTATTTTTTTAGAACCAATTTTGTGTAATTTGACAAAATAGCCACGGATTAACACATTAACTCTGATCACTTCTATATTTAAACCTGCCTTGTCAGTTGTTCCACTTTGCAACTGAATGAGGTCACGTAGTACACATGTTATCCCCAACAAGAAAAACTGCAATATGTCTTCATATCTCGACAGAGCCAGACTTGCCCAGTGTTCTGCTTTGGAAGAACTATTAAATGACAGATCTGTTTTCTATGTCAAAATGTGTTTTCCTTGTCCAACCTGTCTCTCCGTCTGTGGCAGTGATGTCAGCATTTGTAAGCAGGCTACTAATGACCAGTGAGGTGCTAGGGGCCAGTGCAAAATGTTCCCCATGAGCACCATAAAGCTTTGTGCTGCTTGGGCATATGGGTCTATTTACATGGAGCAGGTGGTGAGGAGAGAAGACCGAGGACATGGCATGCACGTCGCGGCATTGGCTCGCAACTTAATTTACGGTTTAAGATCAAACATTAGAAAATAATGCATCTGCGTCTCACTGAACAAAGATAAAATGAGGAGATGAAGACCAGCAGCTGTCTGCTAATTTACATTTTGTGTCTATGATCAAAACAAGAGTGTCGTGTTTTATCACCAATCAGCCATAACATTATGACCACTGACACGTGAGGTGAATCATCTATTCATCATGACACCTCTTTGTGGGTGTAATATATTAGGGAGCAACTTGGGGTTTTGATACTGAAAGCTAAAGTTGAAGTGTAATCGTTGTCTTTTTCTTACGATTACTATGAGCAAGTGGGCAAAAAGGACATTGTTTTGTTATACAGTATGACTTTAAACGTATCTGTCTCCCTTGAAACTAACAAGTATTTGTTTTTCAAGGTATTTTAAGAGAAAAAAATGAATAAATAATAAGTAAAAATTATGTGGATGACTACTTTTTACATCTACTTGAGAGATTATTTTTAAGATAAACAAAACTTTTTGATTTGGCACCTCCAGTGAAAATAAAGAAAAAGAAAAAACAGACTAGGATTTCCAATTGTGAAGACTGAACTGTGATGACTACTGGGTCAGAGTACCCCTGAAACTGCAGCTCTTGTAGTGTGTTCCCAGTCTGTAGTGGTCATCAGAAGTACTCCAAAGACTAAAGTAACTTTGCGAACCTGAGACCCAAGTGAGGAGCAGAGTAAAACTAAGTTAAGTTTCTGAAAGTTTCTGCACCTGTTTTGTATGTTTGCATGTAGGCTAACGTTTAACAATAACAGGAAGATCTTAAAGCTAGGTCTGATGAGGTTACCACATCTGTTGCATTCCATATTTGACAGAACCATCTAAATATAAATAGATAAGAAGTGTCATCCGTTGGCTTGTTTACACTCGTGTCAGTGTGGAAGATGGTTCAGATACAGCAGGGTGATGTGTTGTGACCTGGCAGATGCAGGTGCTGCAGGAAGACGACAAGAAGGTGGAGGAGTTCACATCTGTGGGTTTATGAATGGTAATTATGGTCATAACCATAACTGTCTCAGGGCTGCAGTCTCAACATAGTGGAGCTACTCACCACACTGTCCCAGACTCCTCCTCTGTTTCACACAGACGTTTGTTCACTGGATCTGTTCACGTGGGTCTTCCCATTTGTACAGTCACATTATTTTGGCTTGTATTTCTGAAAGAGAAGAAAATGAAACTAATTAAACATGACTATTAGGTAACAATCTGGAAACAATTGCTACTGCTGCTACTCTAGATACACCAATGCAGCTTTTTCTCTTCTGATACTGATGGCTTTAAGTATTTGACAATAGCCAGTATCAGCCGATACTAGGGCAGAGACTGAAAATATCTGAACACATTAATTAAATATATTACATATTACCCAAGTGTGCTGTTATGTATCATTTGGAGTAACTACAGAACAGCTTTGAAAAAATACAAGTTCAATATTATGAGATATTTTTGGCCAGTAAATAGTCTTATTACACCAATTTACAGACCAAAATGAAATATCGACTGTATCAATATCTTGGAACCGATATCTGTCTATCAATATTTTCAGTATTGATGCTGATATCCGATACCAGTACTGTACCAACACATCCCTAACTGCTACTACTTTCTAATAACACCTAATATCATTGTGAATCTATATGTTCTTGGATCAATTTAATTTAATGTTTTTTATTGATTTATTTTACCATGTGGCATTTGGACAATTAGACAAGACACTTCCCGCTTACCACTGAAAGGTAGGACCAGAACCTTGGAACTCTTGTACTATCTGACTCGTAATTTATATTGATGTTTTTATGATGTTTACATTTTTTTATACATGATTATACTTTTTTTCTCTTCCTCGACATTTTCAATAAGATATCGAGAAGTTATGCCCCGTGACTTTGTGTCTTCATATGAAACATGCATGTGGGGAGGAAGAATGTATAGACGGATAGATTTTCCCATCTCCTGATTTAAAGCCATAACATTAATCTTGCGCTCTTCTTTCCTCAAGTCATTTTAACACCTTTAAAATCAATACAAATCTAACAAAATGTAAAAACAGCCCTGGTCATGAATACATATTTCAACAATGTCATTTCCCTCTTATTTACGGCACGCTGGAGACGCCACCGCCGCGGGAATGACAAGCCTTGTTGGGATTGTGTCGCATCAAGCCAGCAGATTTGAATGCTAAACCCATTAGCCAAGCATCACTCACAGTCAAAGCTGGCCATGATAAATAACCCAAGCAGGGAAATCTGATTAGGAAAGATGGAGGCCACGGATCTGAGGGAATGAGGAGCAGCAATGTGGCCCTTATCAGGCGGCAGTCAGATTGGAAATCGCACAGCAAGAAAATATAAAATGTTCATCTGCAGTGGCTTGAGTCGGCTGTTTGCCTAATGCCCGGGTTGAAAGCCAAAAATGGGGCTGAGTTTGTCTTTGGAGGCGACAATTAAAATGAAAGCTGAACTGTGTGTGCCTGTCGCTCGGCTGTGACAGAGTAAGTGATCTGAGCCTGGGCCGGATGGTGGTGGTGGTGGTGGTGATGTACTCTGACCTCGGTGAAAGCAGCAGTTTGGGCAGTTCTGTTGCCTCCAGGCTCAGGCTGTGCTCCGCTGGATTAGTCAAACTCACATGACATTCAAACGTAGTGAAACGCAAAGATGAATGATACTTTCAGCCTGTTGTTCACTGGTTTCAATGTCATGTCAACTATTAAATTACCACTATTAGTACAACTGACTCTTATGTAATGCTATTATTAACATTCGAAACTTCTCCTATTTTTATTGTAAAACTTTTACAATTAAGGTAAAAAGAAAGACAATGAGAGGTGTAAAAATAGACATTGTGTTCTCCCATTAGATCAAATGTGTTTTAGGAAATGGGCTACAAGAAAAACATAATTACCTTGTTCTATAAAGCTCTTTGAATTATTTTTTTACGGACTGCGCTCTATAAACCTGCCTGCTTTGTCTTAGCAATTAAGTAACAAAAGTCATTTCTGTACATGAAAAACACACTAAACTCACAGTATAAAGAAACAGTGTTGTTTCAATATAAGTAGTGAATTCTTGGGCTCTAGTTTTGTCCACTTTTGACAGATACTGCAAGTCTAGTCCAATTTTAATGGTGAAGATGAACAACCCATTCCTGTCTGTGGCTTTCCTCATAATTAGCCAGGTCCAGCTTAAAAAGGTTATTAGTTTGTCTTTGCTGTGTTTTTATGATATTACATTTGTGAGCAGTGGCACACTAAAAAGGTCATTCCTAGACTCAGCATGCAACATCTCAATGAGCCTATCGATTCACAGCCCTTAGCCTGGTCACTTGGGTCATGTCTGTACATTTACATTCATTAGTGCCTTATAGTCCACTCAGCATAATCCAGAGTGATCAGAAAACCAAGCTTCACACATTTGCCTTTTTCCTGGTATTTTTCATGATGACTAATTAATCGGTCATTGACAGTCTGAACTTAACATGCCAGGGAGAATTCCTCCGGTGGGGGTATTTTAATTTTCAAAGTGACTGTACTACAAAGAGCAGGGACACACATCATGGCATGTAATCACTTGATTACACATCATCATTAGCAGGAGTTCGCCCTACAGCCAAGTGCTACGCCACATCAAACTATCAGTCTGGCTTAATTATAAAGAAGCAAATTCAATTCGCACTCGCCACTCCACTGACAAGCTCATATAGCGGCAGTTCCAAGGGCCTTTATAGGTTGCATAAGCGTCCCCTTACAAACAATTACACCCAGCCATACACACATACATACATTGATTGACCTTTCCCACTGAGTGTTACTAATACATGCAGGTCGTATTAGGAAAGGTTAACGAGCTGGAAGGCCAACACTACGCACATGGAATAAAAACAAGAACACAAAAAAATTCACCGCAATATAAAGGAGAAATGCAGATCACATGACTTTTAGTATGCCTGAAATGTAATGACATCATTTACATTGCATGGCAACACTAATAGGTCACCAGAGAAGGGGATAAGGGCAGGCCCAGACAGCATTAGTCACCGCTTAACCATTTAAAACCAATTATTCCAGGGTGAGATATAGGGACACTATAAGGTAGACATGATAATAAAAGCTCTGAACCAGGCAGTCACTGCAGCCCTTAATACAATCCATACATATAATAAGGTACTCTATTCACCATTTCATCATAGCTTGTTTAAATACATATATGTGGGATGTAAGGTTATTAAACAAATAAAAGTGAATATTAGTTTAACAACTACAAATGTTACTTGAACTACTACAAATCCCAGCTAGGACAGCCACTACAAGCAAAAGTGAGTTTTATAGAGTTACTTACAAAGTGTACTAACACTAAAAATGTTTAGATTGATCAATCTTTCACTGCTAATACCGCTGTTGCAACCATTTATCACTAGGGAAAAAAACTTTTAGGGGTTGGGCCTATTGGTTTTAGTGAGAATAAGCCGTAGTCAACAGTCTACAAGGCAAACAAACACTGCATTCCTCTCATGATTCAACAAACACTTGCAAGTCTTTGGGCATTCACTGGAAGACATACTAATTCCTAATTTCAATCACATCTAACAGTGGGGTGAGAGAGGAGGACACCATTCTGCAGTTATACGCACACCCATGTCTACAACAATATTAATATCAATCAAATCAGAACACCCCAAAGTGAGACCAATAGAATGCATTTTCATTAGTGTTGACCCTATATTTAATCCTGTGTGGCCATAAGTCTTAATATCTCTGGCTGTCTGACCCCTCCCCCCCTCGTCTCTGTGGAAGTGGGTCAGTGTGCTGATGGTGTCGCTGTCTGGACTGAGCAGAGGCAGCATATTTGCATCAGTCATCCCAAGTAGACCGTGAAGAGAGGGATTTCCCTGCTTCAGCTGTGCCTCTGAGTCAGTGAAATCCACCTCCCACAAGCTGCTGTGGACTGGGAGCACACCCCTCTGAAACTCGCTCAGCTTAATGGTTACAACTGGCTTTGAGCAATGCAGATAACATTGTTTAACTTATCTCAAGGTGTAGATAAGATAACGAAGGCCATAGGAGAGGAGACAGTTGTGACAGCTTTTAACTATAAATCAAACGTGAGAGTCCTGACACATATGGTATATAGGTGTGAAAAATGTTATAAGCGAAGACTGCTGTATTCACTTCAATTTTCTTTTTAAAGGTGCACTGTGTAACTTTTTGCTTCGCGGGGTCCATCACCTGCTTGTTTCTATGGATATGTCATTGTTTTGCCTGGAATGTTCCACAGTATGAAATTAAACAGCTCTACCTTACATTTATTCAGTTACAGATGGTTTAATAGCTCAAAAATACCTAGAGAAACAGGCATTCTGACTGTGAGCGGGGATGCCTCTCCACAGATCTGACCTGTAACTTGGTCTGGTTTGGTCTCCATGAAGATAGAAAGGTTTGATACCATACTGTGAAACATTCAAAGACCTGATAACATCTCCATGGAGACCCTCCTCCAGAAAAGTTACACATTTAACTGAGTAGTTTAGACGTACTTCTGTGCAATATATTTTAAAAGCAACTGTAAAAGCGTCATTTTGAGATAATTGTCGGCATCTAATTATGAAGTATTTTCTACATCACTAACCCAGAAAAAAGAGCTGATTTTTGCCATTCCACTCCTGCTTCACTGTCATCTGAAAAAGGTGCTCTAAAGCTGTGCCCAAAAAGAGTGCATGTGAATAATAGAAATGTGCCAAAGGGCCTGTGAATACTAACAATATAAATAAGATTTACTTCCTTCTTTTGTGGTTTGAAAAAAGGGCAATTCATCTTTAATAGTCAGTGCCAGATTATAGCAATTACGACATAAAAATTTAAGTTCAAGTCAAAATCAGAAATTAATCATTGAACAGCTGTTGAATAAGTGTGCTTTTTCCCTGAATAGTGCGGCCCAAAATATTTGTTTGCTCATCTCTGTATTTATTGTCAATTTGGTGATCTGTTTTATTCAATTTATGCAAAACAAGAGAAGATTTGTGACTCTATGCAATCAACACATGTTATGCATTTAAACCAGGACACCAGCACAGCCCCTCTGGTGGGTTTTTAAAAAGGGAAAAGTCAGTGGTGCAGCCAAAGCTCTGCAACCAAAATCAACCTCTAATTAGGCAGACTCAAATTTAGAAAACTGTGGTAAAAATTTCCATGATATAAGCAGCCTCGGGACATCCCTTAACTAGAAATTTTTGCTACGACGGCAAATTTGGGTTTTAATTAATTGTAGAGTCAAGCTTGCCGGGTCATCAAAATAGCAACATTAAGGTGTGGGTGAAAGGTGAGTAATTAATGAGGCACAAAAATAAAATGGAGACTTTATTCTGATATTGTTGATCCAATTATAACTGTCTGGGGGTCTGCAACATTTGCAACCATAGGCCTAAGGCGGGTACACCCTCACTCACATAAATGCACATTACATTAGATGGTAAAAAGCTTCTTAAACAAGGAGTTATATGGTCCAATCCCAGTTCTGTCCAGCCATAATGTTTCTGTGTCCTTGGGCAAAACACCTCATTCACCTTGTGTAAATGTAAATATAGTGTGTGAGTTATCTGTAGTGGTCAGAAAGGTGGTTGGTGCAGTTTAACTGCCATGTTTTTACAGTGGAGGGTAAATGAATAATGCAAAGTAAAGAAACTTTATATAGCCAAACAAGTGCTATCTGCATTAGAACACAGACAAACAATTTAAATGGTCTGTATCTCATTTATATGTATTCTTGTCAACATGATGCATAGTATGGTAAAAGGTTCTAAATAAAAAATAATATATTCATTCTACATAGCATTTTCTCCAGTAATAACTAATATAGAAGCTACTGACAGGGTCACCTTTTTGTCCAATAAGGTACATGTTACTAAGAATCATTCCATATTCTGTCATGGTTTATTTTCAACAGTGATAAAAAAGCAAACAGTAGGCAGAAATTAGAGATCAATAAGGAAACAATGGCATGACACTATCCCAGACAGCTGTTTCTGTGTCATGGTGCAATACCACAGAAGCAGAAAGGACTGTGGGTGGGGCTAAAAGATAAACTAAGAAAAAACATGTTCCTGTCTCATGGTTTGAAATCAGGTACATGAATTCACTAGTGGACTAACCGACTGGAGGGAGCTAAAGTACCTAAGATAACACATAAAACATGTCCACAAACCTCATACTAGACGTAACTGTGCCTATGTTCACAGAGTAAACTTCTTTAAATAGATATGGGGAAACAACTTTTTTCATTGTTTTTCCACTTGATGAGAAACCTGGACATAAAAGGAGATAAAAGTGTGTCTGGATGGGTCAGTGCCAGCCCATTCCCATGTCCTGGTTCCAAAGGTTAGAAATGGTGTTTTTTCCTAAACTGTGGCCGCCGAAGCTTTGCTCTTGTAGAGATCAGTGGAGATTTGTCTTGATCCCAAACTCTAATCTCTCGAGTTGAAAAGACCCCTACTGTGTCTTTCAACTTTTGGACATACTTCCCATCACCCCCTCCTGACTGCTGACTGAGTGTGAGCAGATAGCACCAGCTCAGAATTTGTTGGACTTTTGAGGGATTTCAGTCACGTCAGGCAAAGACTGATGAAAGTGCCAAACTCTAAAACTTCTTCAAAAACTGAAGAAAAGGTGACACCCTAGGTAATAGATTCACATATAATACACATTATCTGACCAGATGTTTCTATAACTACCATTAAAGAGAAGAAGAGATAAGTTTTGTTGTTAACAAAAACACATAAGCCTTTTAGGAATGTATGCTGCCATTATAGCCTTAATCCTCTCGATGTCAAATCTACCCCAAAGAACAGATGAGTGAAATGCTATTTAAGTTTAACTTCTTTTTAAATCAAAAAACATATCCCAGTAGGCCCTGGGCAGTCCTCACATACCACCAAGGGTCCCCACCCTCATTTGGAAACTCTAGCCCTAAATTTTAAGATGTATGAACTACGTAAGTGCAAGATAAATGAACAAGAGATGCTTGATGATTGGACAGTTCTTCCTGGAGTGGGTGGAGTTTGAAACATTTGTTGAAACAAGAATGTTCAGGCTCATAAAGGCCGCACCACAGAATACAGGATTACCATGGAATGAGAGAAATGAAGCACAACTCCCACGATATGATTTTGACAAGGGAACCAAATGAAGGAAACTTGTGGAAAGACAGAAAGAGAAAATAAACCCCATTAAATCTCTTTAGTGCACTGCTGAGGTTGGAAACAGAGAGACACGCTGCGTTTGGACACTACTTTCAGTCTCTTCCAAACTCATGAGTGCACACAACACATTTGATCAGTGGCAGGAGCTCTGGCTGTGCAAAAAGGACAGTTCTGGTGCCAAAGCGACATGCGGCTGGCCAACACGGCGAGGCTGTCACCGAGTCTTCTGCTCACTTAGCACTTCACACACAGTCTGTCAGAGCACCATCGTGCACTCAGCAAAAGCATGAAATAACTAACTGTGCTGCTGGTACAAAGTCAGAGAAACTCACTGGAGTTTTCAGGATGCGATGGGCCAGTTTTTAAGTGAGCTGATGGGAAATGAGTCTCCAAGTTTTTAAATAGCTGTAGTTAGTTAAATAGCTGAAAACATAAAACCAGTCACTGAACTCAAGGTAGTGTTTTACTACTAGTATTACTTCTGGTACCAAAACCAAAACCACCAAAGAATTTGATACCTAGAACGCAAGTATCAAAACTAGATACCAATTTGAGCAAGTATTGACACACAAAGAATTCACATAACAATATATAAACTTTTCTCAAGAGTGCAAGTCTGGTCTTAATGGTTTTAAGAGCTACTATAAGACTGTGTGGTAATATGTAAGTAACCACTATTGGTTTGTGTTGAAAATGTCTTACTGCGTATTGAGAGGTTGTCTTAGTATCAAAAATTGACTTTGAAATGGTAATACTGTAATGATACCTTATTTATAACCAACTTTAAGATCAAAAATATATTTTAGTTTCTTTTCAAAACACACTAAAATATTGATATGTTCTCAGAAGGTTTTTGAATACAAGGATCCAGTTACTTTCCACCTCTTCATGACTCCCTTGCAGCCACTAGGGGGTCGATAATACCCTTTTAAGACATTCAATACAACACGAATCTGCAGGATGATGACACCACACACCATAATGAGATTGTGGGATGAGTAGCTGAAAAGGAATTGTACACTCATAAGATGTTGGTTATATAAAACCTGGTTCCCATTAACTTTTATGCAGCACTGACATCACAGAAGATTCGCCCACTGTTGATGTACAAATCCCATATAATGTAAGCACACAAAAACACTCCCATATGCTCTCATATCCCTCTCCTCCTCTCTCCTGTGTCCAAGTGCTTACTGTGCATGTCTCTCGCCCACTGTCACCATCACTCAGTTTACACACAAAATCAATCACCTTGAAGCTGAAACCTCTGAGCCTTAATTGGTGGTGACATAAGATCCTGATTTTGTGTACTTTGGTGCTGACTAACTCCTGTTACACATTACCTCATCTCACTGGTTGTCAAAATCAGGCTCAGGTCTGTGTATGCACAGGTATCAGTGAAGTGTGAAGTGTGAAGGTGTCAGAAAGAACAACCATCACTTTAGAGGGCTTTTCAGTTAAACATTTAGCCCTGAACAATGACTTCACTGTAAAACTGAATCATTGTCTTAACAGAGTTCTCATTGGTCAATTTTCAGTGCCTTGTACTGACAAAACTGTACAGAACCTCTGGACCACAGGGCACATCGGGTCTGCCCCTTTTCCACTGAGGAAAAGCTCTGAATGACAAACAGCAGAGTCAGCGTGAGAGCAGTTACACTGTGCCATCACCCACAGCTCCACCATGTTCAGTACAGTCTGACAGACTTTCACAAGGTGTCTCCCAGGACTCACAAGGCTCCAGTAAAGACTATGATAAAAACATGCTTCGATTCGAGTACATTAGAGTACTTATACTAGATCTGTTTCTTTTAAAAAAAAAACATTTGCTCTGAAATAAAAATATCAACCCTTTTATATTATACATTTTAGAAGATAAAATGTAACATAAATAAACAGACAAATGGATTTTAATGTATAATAGTACTAAAATATTTTCCAAGGGGGAGCAGTCCAGTAGAAATTTTCATTTATAGGCTCACGTTAACGACACTTTAAATATAAGCAATGTTGTTGGCTTATTGTTACATAGACATGACAGTCTTCCACAGGAACACGTTCATATGTGACCTTTCATATGACTGACTTAAATGAACCAACATCGTTAGCTCAATACCCTTCAAGACTGACTTGAATAAAGGGTATAAGCCTAAGAAAACACATATAAAATCTCACTCTTGCTTCCACATGTGATTAATGAAGTGAGAGTTAGGGCCGACCCTCCTGACCTGCTGCTGGGCCGTGGAGCCCGGGGCGCTGTGCACAGTGCTGTGTGTTAATGGCTAAACAGGAGACAGAGGTGTGTCTGTCTACAGTGTGTACTTGTGGGAGTTGATGCTTTCAAGTGTGTTTATGCATATGCAGGCTCAGGAGTGTGCTGTGATTGTGTATGGGCGCGCATGGTCCAAGCTACATGCCCCCAGGCTGTGACAGACGGACTCTAAACCACGTTACCCACACACCCCACTGCCTCACTTAATAGTGCATGAGATAAGAACATTTGGACTTCAAAACACCCCCATTCCACCCCCCATCTTCTCCCCTGGCCCCTCTCACTCTCTTCTACATGGGAAATTGAGTTTTATGGCTGTGCAGTTTAAGACAATGGCTCGACTGGCTTGGGTTCCTGAAGGAAAATTCCACGTCAATGATTAAAGATGTCCTATTTGGTATTGTGAGAAATCTGAATATAAAAACAGACAACACATGCTTCCATATATGGGCATCTGCTTCCATATATGGGCATCCGCACAGAAGCAACAGCATATTGTTTATGTGCACATAGCAAAAACATAGGCGGCAGGCGCAGATGCACAAGGAATGCAACATGTCAGTGTCCACATATGGGACGCACAAGCTGACACCAAACCAAAGCAATGGAAACAAAAGCAGTCTTCTTCTGCTCACAATAACGACACACACAACCAGAACATGCATGCAGATATTTATCATACAGATACTTACATCACACCAGTCTATTTCTGCTGTTAATACCTGAAGGTGCTAGCATGTTTGTCATTCCGTGGATAACTCAAACCATTGAATTCCCAGTCCCAAAAACAAATCATCTGCCAGTGTGTCAATGATTCATGGATATATTGATTAAAAAATATTATGATTTGAAAATATTTATCCTTATGTATCTGACAAATGTCTAAACTAGGCTTGAAGTCATGTAGTCCTTTAGTCAATTCATGGGTTAATGGAGCCGTAGTCGACCAAATTTGATATTAGTCAACTCATTATTCTATGTACGTTTATTAGGATTTATTTAATTTAATCTGCACTTATGAACTTGTGTCTCTGTTTTTTTTTTTTATAAGAAATCCTGACAAATTTAGCCCATTTCCAATCCATTTATGACATGCAAATTAAGACACAATCATTTAATCCAGTTCAACACTAAAGAAAAGGACAATTCATAGCGCCTTTACTCTAGTTACCCTCTGGCTTAATTTTCTCATGTCAGCTTCATACACTTGTGTTTTGTCTCATCCATCCATCCATCCATCCATCATCTCCCGCTTAATCCAGCTGGGTTGCGGGGGCAGCTTGCTGCCCAATCCTCATAGCACCTGACCCCCCCTATGAACCCCTCTGCAGGTGGTGAGCCCACAGGAGGGGTGTTTTGTCTCAGTTGTTCCCAAATGTTTTTCCCCTGCAGACTTTGAGAGTAACACATTCCCAAGGTCGTCTCACAAGCCAAAGCCCACACAAAGTATTTTAAGTGAGCACATGTCAGAAGTCACAGCGCTGACTCACCTAGATCTTGTAACAAATAACTGGGTAATTGACTTGAATGAGATAAGCGAGCAGCAGATACATCAGCGGCTCTCCAAGGCCGAGTGGTGTGATGGCTGTAACTGGATGAGAGCTGGGCTGACTGCACTGAGCTCTCACAGGGATCAGGTGAACTCTGAGCAGACTCTGCCTCTGGAGCAGTCTGCCACCAGCGGAAGTGATGCATGCTACTGTAAGTACTGAGAGCACAGAGGCTTTATTTGTAATAGGATACCAGCGTGGGGGTAGGGCGGTGTCATCTTTGGCTATGATGAGTAATAATGGCTTCAACAATGGGTTTTGGGAGTGCAGAGAGAGCATCAATAAAGGTGATGTGGGTGAAGCAGTGAAAATCAGTTTGGGCTTAAATTTGGTTATATTAAAAGGTGCACGATGCAATTTTAGGTACTGCTTTGTGTGTAATGTTCCACAGTATAGCATTAACTTCAGGCCAAGTCAGATCTGTGGAGAGTAACACACTTACAAATGTTATAAAATAATATTACAACTACTATTTTACAAGTACCAAACCAACTCATCATATTATTTATTTAAAAAAAAACATTTTAATACTTTTATTGTCCCTTCCATAACTACAGTTGCATTCACTTACAATATTATGATTGTTTAGTTACTACTGGGAGGTATTAGCATTCAAAAATAAATATGAAAACATAGGATATTTAAAAGGTAAGCAATGAGTGGGATAAACTATTATATCAACTTTATATAAAAATGTCAACATTATATCTGATCCTCATAGATCGTCCAGGTATGTATGGTTATTGGGAATATGCTACTTTATGCAGCTCATTCTAAAGTAATTAAGGAATATGTTAAGCATATGTGTTATAAAATAGTAATTCACAGTAATATGCCAGTAATAGACAAGCCGGTATGTGGTCATACCGGCTTGTCAAAGCCTGATCCTGTCAGATCTCAGAAGCTAAGCAGGGCCGGGCCTGGTTAGTACTTGGATGGGAGACCACTGGGAATTCCAGGTGCCACAGTGGGGCGCCAGTGGTGAAAACTGTCGTTGTGTCCTCAGGCAAGACACTTCACCCACGTTGCCTAGTATGAAAGTGATGTGTGCATGGCAGGACTCCCTTGAAAAAGAGATTAGTAATCTCAATGGGACTTTCCTGGGTAAATGAAGGTAAAAAAAAAAAAAAAATAGGAAATAGTAACAGGGATTAGGCTAGATATCAGGAGGCTAGGTATCGCTCAGGAAGAGAGTAGGCAAAGACTGAGTGTTGCGTTTGGTTGGTACTATATATTGAATACTAAAGTGACACAGGAAAAACAATATAGTGCAAAAGTGCGAATGGGGCCGGCAGTGCTATTACCAGTACAGTTAGAGAGAACAACAACTACCACAAACACAGTCCGGTATTAAACCCAACCCTGACACAGTTCATGAGTAACCCACATCTTAGGTTATGAAGTTTGTATTAAGTGCAAATGAGAGTTCAGTCCATATGGAGGGGAGAGTGATTGTGGGTTTGAGAGTTTGTCTGGGCTGCAGGAAGCCCCATACTGTCCCTGGCCCTTAAGCTGAGTTTAGGCTTTAGACCTGCTCCAGATTTGGATCAAGAACCTGGCCGGTTCCACGTTTAGCGTCGCACACATAAGCCCATATGACGGGAAATAGACACGGTAGACGATGGCTCCTGCTGCACAGCTCTCCACTGTCATCCCCACTGCATCTAACCTGACTGAATCACCATGTGACATGTGACGTCATGAAATGGGAGCAACTGATTGGCCAACAGGTGTACGTGATTGCGTGACCCGAAATCTCACATGAACATTGCAAAATACCGCGTGATTTGAGCAGAAGTACAGATATATAAATGAATGGAGAGAATAACAGAGTGGCAGGCTGGTCAGGATTTGACACCTAGGTTACAATTATTATCTCATTTTAGATACTTTTGATACTTTTGACAACCCCTCTTTGATCACATTAAAAAAGTTGAAGATAAAAGATACAACAGGTCTAAAATGTAAGAGGTATAAGACAACAACGGGCATACACTTCAGCCTCAATATAAAACGACATAGGAAGAAAACTCCACAGACAGATATCCCAAGTGTAGACGACAGACTGCTGCACTGTAAAAAAACACTTTAGAGGCGGCAATGCAAAACGGCAGCATTTAGAAGGAGGAGAGTCAGATATAAAGTGCAGCATAGCAGTGACAGAAGAGAGGGATGGGTAGTGATCTTGTCTGAAGAGAGGAGCCAAAATGAGACAGAGAGTGCAGAGCTCAGCAGGGGTCCCGTCTGATGCACTCAGACTCCTCCACATGACAAGGACAACACAGCATTTGTACACACTCCAACACTGCAGCCTTGAGACAGCAACTATGAGACAGACAGACCGTGGAGCCGTCACAGCCTCTCCGTAAAGATCAATCACATGCGCCAGGCTTACAAAGCATTTTACTAGAACCAGGTCAACAGAATTCATTTCCATCTGTTCTGAATCTTGTTCTCAATTACACAAGAAATAAACTCCTTTATCAGGCACAAACACGTATTACAAAGTTCCCGTTAATTGGCGATCATACCGACAGAATGTTACACTCTCTGTACACCTATACACCCTGGAAGACCTAATGATTGAGACAGGGTTACGCAATTATCAAATGTTAATCGAGATCAAGATTCAGTCATTTCTAACTGTCAATGATAGAAATCAGTCTTTTAATTAAGTTACAGTCAATCATCTGTCAATAAAAGCAAGTGGGTTTGAGCAGAGTTTGGAGGACGAGCTTTGAAAAGTGCTAAAAGGGACCAATTAATCTGTATTGTTACTTGTTGTGTGTTCAAGAAATTAATATTGACAAAATCTAACTGAATCTAATAATTTGTATTATCTCCCAGCCGGTAGCTTTAGACTGGGGGGTAGAGGGTACTGTTTACCCAGGGCCCAGTGCAGGGAGGGGCCCTTTACGAATTCTGTGCATTTTTCATTAGACAACATGTAGTGCGGGCTCAGCAAGATGGTTTGTACTCAGGGCCCAAAATGTGGTGAGATACTATTGGATACCATAAAACAGCACAGACCAGCTTTGAGTCTGCTTCACCTGTGGCTGTTTCACCACTGCTCCTCCTGTGGGTCACTATTGGTCAGACTGAATACACATCACACGAGCTGCAGTTTTGGAGATGCTCTGCCCCAGTCATCTAGCCCAATTTTGCCCACGTCAAAATGTTAACTAGTGCTCATTTTTCCTGCTTGTAGCACATCAACTTGAAGACAAAAGCATCACTTGCCATCTACCACATCACGCCCATGAACAGGCAGCACATTGATGACATCATCTGTCTCATTCCCTTCACCCGTCAGGGGTCATAAATGCTATACCTGATCTATGTATACCCGTGTATACTATACCAAATCCACGGCCAGCTCTGCCTTATAAACCTATTCATATCTGTCAAAACAAGTCATCATCATTACCTCCTCACAATATTTTAGGCTCCAATATGAACACCCTACGATATTATGCCATTTTTCTTTGTGAAGATAGTGAAATCTCTTGTGACTTGTGTGTGAGCAATTTAATGGGCACTATGTGTAAAAAGGGCTTAGGATAGTTGCAAGAAGCATACCTGTGGGATGAATTTGATAAATAAAAGCTATTAAAAAGAAAGTATATTTTTAGTTGCTCCTGGGATATATGAGTCAGCAAAGTAACATCACATTAACAGGCTAAAGCCCCAGCACGCCTTTGAGGTAAGAATAGTCTAAAGCCTTGTCTAAAAAGTCTGGATGTGTCTTTTGAAACCTGCACAAATTGCTTCTTGAAGTTTTTTGAGGAGGGATGTTGAAAAAAAATGAGTCTGCCACCTTTTGCTGTCACTGTCAAATTTGCATTATAACTCCTAACTTTATTCCTGTCAGACTAGCGAGGCGTGAACTGGTGATGAACTGAAGAAATAGCAAGAGAAAGATGGCTCTTACCGACAACGTTTTCACAGCGGTGCGAAAGTGAGAGGATGAGACAAGAAAATGTAGTCAGAGCTGGATAAAAGGGGTGGCATTTGGAGGAAATAAGTGCAGAGAAAAAAGATACTTACAGAGTTGAACAAAGGAATAGTAAGAGAGGAGTAAACACCTATTTGTGAGTATGGCTGAGTGCCTATGCAGCCCTCATCTCTCTGCCAATGTCTACGGTTCACAGTGTCAGCAGGGCTCATTAGAAAACACAGAGGAGGGCATTAAGCGCGTTTGCTAAGGAGCTGCTTAAGCAAACCACATGGCTGTCTGAATACAAATAGCGTAACAACAGGCAAGCATGGTAAACATTAGCATAGCACTGGAAGGTAACTGGATGCGTTTATGTAAGTATTTACCTCATCAGTAAAGCGGGTTGCAGTACTCATTTAAACAGTAGACAATAGTAGCAGTAGGAGGTGAGTAAATAGCAACAGTGGTGGTAAAAGTGGATGTGCTATTTGTAGTTGTCTTTATAAGGACAAATATGTAAAGTATTAACTGCACAAATGACTTCATGACAGTAGTAGTAGTAGTAGTAGTAGTAGCAGCAGTAGTAATTGTAGTAGTAGTAGTATAATAATAACAGTAGTACTTAAAGTAGTAGCACAAGTAGAATAGTCACGGGAAATTAGACGTAGCAGCAGTAGTAGCAATAGTAGTAGAAGTCGTAGTAGTAGTGGTAGTGGTGGTAGTAGTAGTAGTAGTAGTAATGGTAGTAAATAATAATAAAAAATAATTCATTTTATTTATATAGCACTTTTCAGGACACTCAAAGACACTTTACAGAACAAATATTAAAATAGTCAAAAGAGTAATAAACAAATAATACAGGAAAGATATAGTGAGTAAAGAAAAATTAAACATGAAAAGCTATTCTAAATAAAAGGAGTAGTAGTACATCTATAGTAGAGTAGTGGCACAAATAAAAGAATGCATTATCAAGTGGAAGTATAGTACTTTTTACTACAAGACTACAGATTTCCCTAGCGCTGATCCACCTCTGCATTTGCTCACAGTTGCACGTATTTACACTCTGGAGGCTTGGAGTGGATTATCTCGCTTGCACATTTGTGAACCAGTCAGACTGATGTACAGGGATTAACACAGTCAAAATATTCACATAAATTAAATTTGGTGCAGAACGAGGGCAGTTTCCTCCAGGCGGTCGGCGAAAGAAGATGCAAATAATTTGGAGTAAGAGTAAATGAGTCATATTAATGAGCCATTACGTATCCAGAAAACATGGCCAATTCCTTCTAGGCTTATTAAGGTGTTTACACAAGACCTTTTTCATTTGGAAAGTGAGCAAATTAGACTTGTTAAGATGTTAGGAGACTAAGTGTAACACCACTAGTTACTTCAAGTCTTGTTAAAATGATTTACCAAATGAGCTTTTTCTTAGAATTAGGCCAGAAGATTTGCATATTCTTAGAGACTTAACAGCTAATTTCCCGGCAAGACTTCCACAAAGGATTTCAATACTAGTACTTTTAAATGCTGACAAGTACACTCCTCTTTTTCAAACAGTTGCAGAACAATAAATCAACACATGATTTGCATACAATTGGCATAATCTATCTTTGGTGTGCTACAGCTTTGCCCCTGTGTACGCAATGTATCTGTCCAATTAATTTCTAGTCTGGGGTCTCACCCATTTAAGCAGTTTTAAAGGAACACTATGTAACTTTTCTGGAGGGATGTCTGTCACCTGTGTCCAGATGTTTCACAGAATGGCATTACCCTATCTTGCTTAGGTTTTTACTGCTTCAAAATGCCATGATGATGTCTCCTGCTTGTCTCCATAACATATATATGATAGATAGATATACTGTAGCTCTGGGGCATTTCAGGTAAAGCTATAGCATCTCCATAGTAACAGATGACCTCCCCTCCACCAGAAAATTAGTGTGCCATTGATTTTGTAGATTAAGCTTTCCAAATTGAAAATGTGCTCAGTCTAGTCTCCGTGCTTTGAGGTATGCTGCTGCCATTAAATAACTAAATATTACAATCATTAACTGTTAAAATCACAGCAGAATAAATGGCCTTTATTGTTAATAAAGCGTGTCTTTTCAAGCAATGCAAAGTAATACATTTTTAATTGACTTTTAACACAGTATGAAAATGAGCCTGTGTATGTATACGTGCATGGGAGAGTGGCCTCGCAGGGTTATGCATAATTTAAAATATGACTCATGATTACTCAGATTCCCTCTCAGCCTAAGCCTTGACCTTGTCTTGGTTGAATTTGTGTCCATTTTGATATCATGATGGATGGCTAAGACACCTATCTTAGATATGGACTATTGCCAAAGGCTGTAGTAGACCAATAGCTTATAGCACCTAGCACTATTTGCCTTCACACACACGCACCACACAGCTTTTGAATTACAGTCTAATTTTATTCAGCAAGGACATTTACAAGTAGCATGAGGATGACCTTGTGAACCGGAGCTGGCAACGGCACAGTGCAGAATGGCTAACAGCTGACGCATAGTAATTAGATGCATAATAATGAAAGAGGGCCATGACTTGGTCTTATTCAGCCATATTCCCACCAGAGATTACAGACTGACCCTGTATGAAAAGACCCTCAAAGAAATATGTCAGCTTTTATTCTCCATAAGATCCTTTTATAATGCTCATAAAAAGCTTCAATAGATGTGGTGATTCTAAAACTTATATGCATTTTTCATTCTTTTTTTTCTTTTTTTTTTTTTTTTGGAGACAGATCATAAGAAGTGATGACTACTGGGCAACTGTGGTGGCAAGTTGGATGACATACACACACTTTTGACCACTTACAGATGGATTGGTAGACTGGTGAATTTTGTGTTTAAAGACGCTCTACACATTTCTTTCATGTAAAAATATATATAGATATATAGGAAAACATATATAGATCAACTGTAAAAGCAAGCTGATTCTGCTGTGTGCTGTCATCTAATTATGAAATGTTTTATTGTCTGTGAGTCAGGAAGTAACAGTGGCTCTGTTATCATGCCTGTTGCAGTGTCTTTATGGAAAACCTCTGGCATCGGAAAGATGTGAAACACTTCTGAACTCATCAAGGTGAATAATTAGGATGCGTAATGTGTAAGGAACGAGGAGAATATGTTTGGATTGCTGCAAACCGTTATAATGAACTGGTTCTGTTCTTCATGTTTTTAAGACCGTGAGAATCAGCATCTTTGTGTAATAATGAAAACGGTTCTATATTACGCAAAACTGACTCTTGTGAGCTTTAAGCCATGTTATAATGTCACCTCATCAAAAACATACATGGGGTTGTGTTTTGTTTCATTCACACATCTTGAATGTTGAACCATTAGTCTGTCTACACTTTCAAAGTTCAAAATGCTTTGTTCCACCGTGTGATGTCGTGAAGTGTAGATTTCAAGTTAACAGCTACCTTTTGCCTTTTGTTCAGTAGAGCTTGGCGATTCCAGGGCTGGAATTATCCAAATGAATCTAGTGACATGTGTAGAGTTTAAAAATACAGTGGAGCACTGCCTATATTACCATGACATCACAAGGTGGAACAGAGCGATTTCTGTTTGAGAGAAGAACTCAGCCTAAATATGTAGGGTTTCTGTGTTAAACATGTGCGAACATGTGTTTTTGATGAGGAAACATGATCTCATAGATCAGAAAACGGCAAAATTGACAAGAATAAGGAGTTGAGCAAATTGGATGCTGCCAATTTGTGATGTCTAGAACACTGCTATGAGTTTTCAGTTAACAATATACAAAGTTATCGAAAGAATGCACTACAAAGATTTGTTGAGAGTTGATAATCGAAAAGAGTCCAAATACGGCAATACACCAGTCCAAGCTTAAACACACACAGCAGGATAATCATTAGGCTTTACTACTCCTGACTGAGGTCCTAGCTCAAGATCTGTAGCTGGGCTCCCAGGCACTGCACTGCAGTCGCCCACTGCTCCTGACAGGCTGCCCACAGGCAATGGTTGAAGTATGGGCTAAAGGCAGAGAACTACTTCCCCTACAGAGACAATAAAGTACAATAAAAAGTCACGTTGGATATCGGATATATAGCCAGGTGATTACAATGTCATATTGGCAGAAATCCATCCACCTAGAGCCCATATTAATCTAGTATAAAAAGTCAATATTGTCTGCAGTACTGTAGATCTTACAGCTCATATTTAGATCTACATAGACTGATATTTTGTTTTGGTCAGTCTGCTGTCTAAAAAATACAAAGCTTTATACTAATTCTAATACAATGAGATGCACAAAACATGACTACACAGCTCTCTTATAGGTTTGTGGTAAAAAAAAAAAAAATGTAATGGCATAATTTGGGGAAAATAATAAAAATTGGCCCTAAATGTCGGCCCAGAAATATCAGCAGAGCTTATCAACCATTGGTCGCTTTGAAATCTATATCAAGATGGGCCATGAAAAACACATGAATTAATACTTTTGGACAAAAGCATGGAAACTCTAAAAAGAAAAGTCAAAGTAATCCATGCTGCAAAAATGCTGCCTTTAGAACCAATCACATTTACAGCCCTGTATCATTGATTTCTTAAACACATGCAGTATTTAATGCAGAATAATCCATTGGGTTCCAGCATGCTCCTCTTACATGACTGAAAGCAGGTCATTTACTTATTCATCCCATTTCCAGGCACTCCGCTTATGCCCACGCGCCAAACACAAGAGTGGTGCCACAACAGACTCTCTGACGGGAAATGCATCCGCCGTCCGTGACATAATCTGCCTCCAGGAAACACAACTTTATACGTGAATCATTTCAGCAGGCTTTCCCACACGATGAAGAGCAGATTTCTACAGTAAAACAGATAAAACGTGAATCATCATATCACCATCAGAGAAAATTAGAACTCTCAAAGTACCAATTGGCTTATGAAGAGCCAAAGGAATGTCTCACAAGTCTGCCCATGTCCAGTTTTTGGAGGATTCAACAAGAAAAGTATCTCTCGAAACCTGCCAAGACAACTGATGCAAAGTGTTGGCATAAGGGTGCAATAACAACACACATGCTGTACACACATGCTTTATTTATTTATTTTCTTACAATTTTTGGAATTTTATGAGTATCTGAGACAGGAAACAAAATCAACACAAGACCAAACTAAAGCAGTGGAATGAGAGGTAATGGAAAAATAAAAGTACCACTAGTTGCTTAATGCAGTAGTAAGCAAAGGTATTTTGGTTAAAGATATTAAGGTTTGTTATCATTAGAAAGAGGGGCAAGGCATAAGTGTACCATGTATTTAAAGATTTAACTCAAAAGTCAACTAGGGAAATTTTATTTTGATAATATTTTAAATTTAACTGAGGCTACTGAGTGCAGTCATTTTGATCAACTACTGACTGCAGATGTAATGTCAGGGTGAACTATTTGAGTGTGAAAAAGTTTTTTAACACTTTTTACACAAGTCGCTAGATAAAGTTGAGAAACAATGGCCAAAGGACAGTGCAGGGGAGAGTTCAATACTCTTCTCCAGACTTCTCTGCAGTTTTTGACATAGCAACTAATTTTTAACCTTGAGAAACAATAAAAGATTGGAAACAACTGTCAGAGCATTCTTTTACAAGCAAGATTAAAACTCAAAGCTGACCTTGCATTTGCATTTTTACTTCTTTGGGAGGATTCTCACACGTTTCTTTGATGCTGTGTGCAATTTGTAGTCTGATTCACAAGGTTAGAGGTCTCAAAACCATGGTCAGAGTAAATTCTGTTTATATGCACAATGTTCTCTAGCAAAGTTTCTCACAAAAGTCTGACTGCAAAAGAAAACAATCTCTTGAACTTTCTGCGTCATCACAGCAATCATCTCCCATCATCTGATTTGCCTATGACGCTGCCAATACCTTTCATGCTAGGTGCTCTTCTTCCCAGTCTGTTTATCCAAACGTGGGACGGTCAAAAATCACAGCACTGTAATCTTGTCAGATTAAACAGTCCTGATCATGGAAAGTAGCCAGGTGTAAAAACTAAATTTGACATCTTAAATCTAAATGTAAGTCTGTCCCACACTAATAAAGCCCTGGTTTTCTTAATCAATGCCACATCACGGGCCTGTGTCTGTGCTAATGTTTTATCCTCTAATGACATCAGGGTGAACATTTGTGTCAATAAAATCTGTTTTTCTAATCTCCTGACTACAGCAGACAATAACAGATTTGTGTGTGATCAAATCCTGGACGCACACATGTTTGCTGGTCTATCAGACACATCTATAATCAGACATCAGTCCCTGCTCTGGGCTGAGGAATGGCATAGGCCTGTGTGTTTGTGTGAGAAGCAGCTTTAGCTTCCATAAAACCCCAGTCTTTAGAGGGATTATCAGCCCATCCCCAGACAGCGACATGCTGTGCATTTATGGAGGTAATAAGTTGACCTGTAATACACAGACAGCTAACAGCTAAAGCTGGTCCAGGCCTTTTACTGGAGTCTGGGACAGGATCTGGAGGGACTCAAAGCTGTAGTTTCTCACCTCTTATCCACAACATCCATTTGCCTCCATGTGCGCTGCATTACCTGATCTGACATGTTATTGTGAGGATTTACTGAGAAAACATCACAAAGGCAGCTGGGAAAAATTATCACACACTGAAAGGTATTACCATTAGAAGACATTCTTTCAGCTCTGTCCTTAGGATCCCTCTAAAGCTGCTGTCTGACATATTGTCTCTATAATGTTCCCATTCTGCAGTGAAAGCAACTCAGACCTATTTAAGTTTTTCAACGCTTTTATTGCTCCATTTTTCCAGGTTAAGTGCTGCTATTTCTCTTTACATGATTCCAATATTATAAGAGGGGAAATGCTTTAAAGGTCATATATTGGTTGATTCAATAGCTTCCATACTGAAGTAATAACATAAATCCGGGCAGCCATTAGTTGCCAAAGCTGTGTGCGGTGTTGTTCCCGGGCACTATCAGTATTGGAGATATGGGAAAAGCTATCAGGTATCTGTCTTGTTAAAAAGAACAAACCAGGGCTCTACGTTTTGAGGAAACTCGATCACGGCAAGGATAAGATGAGTTTTACAGTTTTCTCTGCAGCAGAAACACCATTAAGTGAACAGAGAATGATTTTATGTCTTTTTTCCTATTGTGTCTCAATTCCTTCAAGTTGGCTTCCCTCTCTCGCGCCTCTCATACAGCTCCAGACTTTCTCCTTCTCTATGTGTTATCTCACTATATTGGCTGTGAATCTCTCTCTTCTTCATTCTTAATGCTGTGTGCACACTCATAGCAGAAATTATTTATCCCCTCTCCTGACTAGTACATATTAGCATGCTATTAAAGTGTGTTAACTTATCTTTGGGCAATTGGACAAGTGGTAGAACTAAGTAAGGATATTTTTAAACAGCATAACCGGAGAATAGCCGACTGCAACAAAAATAAATTGTTCACCTAAAACAGTTACAAATCATAGGGTCCATTTCAGAACCTTTCAGAATTGAAAGTATTGCTTCAGTGATCTTTGTGTTCCCAGGGGGCATTCAGCATAACGATAGATCAAGTCAGAAAACGTTCACATTGGAACAAGCCTTTTCTGGACATATAGTTCTACTTGCACCTTATGAGACTTGTTGCTGTCAATGAATTCAAACTAGTGTAATATATCATTCATGACATGGAAAAATATCCCACCTCTCCCAGTCACCTGATATGTTTTTTATTTCTCAGTAATACTATAAATACTGAATACCTTAGCCCTTGATCGCTGGTATTTCCATCATTTTGTTGTTTCATGAACCAGAAAATACATCCAAGGAAAACATTAATGTACTAAAGTGGTTTCTAGGAGGGGCCGTGAAGTGCAATGCCCAGGGGCTGCATGGAATGAGTACTAAAACTAAACCTGATAGCTTTCCTGAGGCAGTGCACGAGACGTCTGAGTGAATTAGACTTGTACTAGTCACTGGTTATTCCAGGCTTAATGTGGTATTCTGGTCCGATCACACAAGCTCAAGGACATGACAGGCCTTTCAATGGAACCACTGTATCCATGCATCTTGGTAACCAGAGAATTGGACCAAACAGATGAATGAAAAATGATAGTCCCATGATAGTTATCACTAAAATAAAATTGACAAGAAATTGCATGTGATAAAGATGTTAGAGGTATCTTAATTTGTATTGCTGAACAGATTTGAGAATTCCATTTGCTTTTCACACATAGACTGTATAAAGAAGTGGACTAAATGACTGTGATGTCACCCATAGTGTTTGGCTTAGGTCAGGCTTAGGAACATTGTCATTCAAACCTGATGTTAATGCTAGTGTGAAAAGAGACTTGATTTGTCTGTTATTAACATTCATATCTTGATTTACGGATAAAATGGTTAAATTAAAAACCGCTGCAATCATGTAGAGTGGACTTAAAACAGTCTGACAGCAGCCGTTACAGCGAGAGGGATGACGTTTTCAGTAGAAAGTGAATTGGAGCCAATGGAGCTGGAGGTGCATCAGTGCTCACTTCTTATTTTGAACACAGTGGTTAATGCATTAGCCATGTTCATTCATACATACAGTCTATGTTTTCACATTCACCCATTCTTTTCTGTAACTAAAGATACACTAAGTAACTTTTCTGGTATAGTGTCTGCCACTTGCTTGTCTCCATGGAGATGTTGCTGCTCTGCCTGAAATTCTCCTATTTCCATGGAAACAAGCAGGTGAGACCATCAGGCCAAATTACAGGTAAGTTCTGTGGAAAAGCCTGCTTACATTTTCATTTATTTCATTTATTTTATAAGTGTTAAAATGGCTGTAATAGACTAAATGCTAGATGCAAAAGTGTAATGTGGAACATTATGGCACCTTTAACTTGGTAATGTTTTGTAACCAGCTACCAACTTTACATAAGGTGGACTGACTAAACACTTTGCAGAACCATCTTGATTATTAATACATTACTGGTTGCCCTTTCCTCCTGTGAATAGGCCTATTTACTGAGATTCGCTTAGCGTATGCTAGCATCTTTGTAGTGCAGCCTCATTACAAATGTCAATAGAGTCTTATGGTACCCAGCCGTGCTTTGTAGCAGAAAAAGGATCTTTACTCTGGAGAAATGGCCAAAACAGATGAGCGATTAATGATTGAGTTGTGCATATGTTCATAAGACAAATTCTCGGACTTTTTAATATGAACGGCAGCTGTAGAGGACACAGGGACTTTGATTGCTGACTGGAGAATGCCTTACTGCTGAGATCAGAAACCCTTGTGAATCAGTGGATTAAAGCCCCCGTTGGGATGTCAATATAAAAACATCTATGTCCTCATGCTGCCTTGACTAAATGGCATCTGTTATGAAAACTGCAGTGGGGAGAGAATTACAGATAAGAAATGTCATTCATCTGTACACAGTGGAGTATTAGTGCAGAAATCATACTGCATATCAAGAGCTCAATGTAGCAACTGCCAAAGTGATTAGTTATGGTAAAGATTAGGATTCCGTCTATAATAAGTCTATAGCTTCATAAACTGCACAGCTGAACAACAGACAGTGCAGTGCAATGTGTAAAATGTGTTTTGCCACCAACATTAGTGCAATATTTTATAATACATTTGATTTAGTGACATAAAATACAGCTTTATTTTAGGTATTTTTTATTTTTGACTTTGCAAATAAAGGGGGAGGTGCACAGACAATCATATGAATTCATTTGTGGACCACTGCATTTCCTCATGTTGCTTTATAAATTGCAGGCAAAACATAGCCTCCATCAATACCCCCCAGCATTCAGGCACACTGCACCATAGATCCATGGCTCCCTGTGGTGCTGGGACACGCCCCTCCTCTCCTGCTCCCTGCTCCCTCTTCCTGTAAGTGCATGACTCACCAGCAGCCTTAGCCGCAGCCTCAGCAGCCGCCATATTCAGCAGTGACCTACATGTGTGGAACCTGCGTGTCCCTCTCCTCATTGACCCACATTCTACACTGATCCTGTCATTTCCAGGCTGCAACCCGGGATTGTTTCATAACACCACCAGACACCACATAAACGCCTCTTCTGTCTCTAAAACAGCTCGTATGGTGTGAAGTTTTAATTCATCTGCTTTATTTCAGTGCATACACACAGTAAAATACGTTGTGCCAGTGTGATTTACAAAGGGAGTCTCTAGATAAGCTCAAAGAGTGTCATTGCTCTGCTGGTATCGCTTCCACACATTCCCCTTTAAATCTCACGCTTAATGGACTAAGCGTAATCGTGTAAGTAAACACAAAATGTCATCTGTGTTTACTTACTTCTTGCCTGTTTGTCTTTAAAGTGTATTATTACAGATACAGTGAATAACTATTAGAGGCGAAAAGCGCAGCCTCACATTTGCGTTCACCTGTTCCTCTGTGCAGCAGCAGCACAGGCACAGGCAGCAGCGTAAGCGTGTTGAAAATGTGATGCGGCAAGAACCATGTGCGCTCCCACACACCAGGCACTCAGGGGGCAGGGCTTCAGAAATGGCCACTCCCACTGTGGCATCTTATTGGCTGTCAATGACATCATTGATTAGAGGCTGTAAACAGTGAGTGAGAAGCTCACTCACACTCCTTTCATAGCATCAATGCAGTGCAGTAAATTAATAATGAAAAAGCAATATAAATATACTTCAGTTATATTATTAATACATTTGAGATCAAGTCTATTAAAGGTCAGCACATGGAGCAAAGAGCAAAGAAAATACTTGATAAACTACTTAAATCCTTGTTCCTATAGTTCAGATAACTGCATGTTTTTTGAAGTATAAGTTATGAAAGAATGATTTTGTTGTCTGAAGAGTAAACGCAACTATAACCATTAGATTGTACTATAACTAAGAGCATGAATGATTTGATTTAGTTGGTGCATGATGTAATGAGCGTACTAGTACATGATATACATGCTGTAAAACAAGCCAGATTGTAGCCATAGGCTCATTTCCATCCGTTGTCCAACCACATTCACTTTCACACTTACATTCATACATGTGTGTACATGGACATTGGAGATAAGGTGGGAGAAGTGTCTTGCCTAAGGGCATAACAACAGTTTGTGCAAGTGGAAAAGTGCTCCAACTGAGTCACTGCTGCACAACTGTCCACAACAGTACCTGTTATTCCCAATGGTCTCTCATCTAGTACGACCCAGGACCAACCCTGTTTAGCTTACAATTAGTATTCCTGCAAAAGTATTGAAACAGACCATCTTGCTGCTTAAATTAAACCTACAAGTGTAATTTAACAATAATAGCACTTAGATCTAACACAGTTCAGCACAATCAGCACAATACTTTTTTCTCATTCTAGTTAGTGACTTTTACCTATTCACATTTTTTCTAGAGGCCTACTTCATACTACATATCACCTGTACGTGCATTTCAGCAAGCTCTTCCAAAGTTGCAAGCTACCTGTAACTCAATTGCACAAAGATGGAAATTATCACATCCCAGCTTTGCAGAGACAAATGTGACATGGATCCTGATATAACATACTGGTCTCAAAACTGAAATGCCCATGCAAAAATCCTCTGAATATTAGCATGTCTTCTCTTATTTATAGACAGCACTCTTGCGGTGGCACTAAGTAGTAAATCTGACTATGTCCTGCAGCAGAGAATGATGCAAACTGAAGCAACCCGGGGAGGTAGGATTTTGTCAGGTAAGTGTTTGTGCTTACGGTGCACTGTGGAGCCTGCAGAGGGGGGACAGCCAGCCCACCCCAGTGATTATAGAGCGCACCCACTCAACTACAGGCTGCAGCTCTCTACTAGGAGCTCTGAAAGCACTGAAAGAGTCGAGGAACAGATTGGAATTATATTTAGTGGGAACTCAAATGGTTTTATCAGTCGGGTTATAGGTGATGAATACAGATATAATAACATGATTAAGTGCCAATGTTGCGCAGTCAAAATAAAACAACTTGTAAAGGTAAATAAAGCTGGAAGATCAAGAATTTCTGAAAACTATTTATAAGCACACATAAAAGCATAGTGTCCTTCATAGTGTAATGCCAGACAATATTAAATGTAACCTAAAATGTATGTACAAAAGAAACTTGTACATCCATTTTAAGGATTCCTTACAATTGTCAGGTGTATAATCATCTTTAACTCCTACGTAAAAACATTTTAATAGTGTGAATAATTCAAAAGAAATAAGTGTCAAATTGGGTCAAAATGTTAAATTCTAAATTATAATAACCCAGTTAATAGGATGAATCACATTCATGTGGAACAAAGTTTGGCATTCCATGTGAAGAGGTGAAAAAAAGTTAAGTATTTAAGTTTGAGCTGAATGGAGTTTTTAATATAAGTGCATATATAATGGCGTTGAAGTGGATTTTGTGCCATGTGACTTCTACATACCGTACAGTAGAGGAACGAAGGATATCCTGCCTTTATCCAGAGAAGTTGTAAGTGCCTGAAGATCTTTATAATCCGCAAAGTGGCTCCAAGAGTTGGAGATTTCCAAGTGTGCCTTAAACTCATCCTGCACGCTACTTCTGTTCTGCTGCTCAACTTTAAATCCTTCAGAGATGAGTCTTCACCTTCTCCAAAAATGAAACCAGGCCACTGTGTCTTAATCCGCAGAGCTTCTTCTTAAAGTGCTTGATAGGTGACTGGCTACATTTGCTGCAAGATTTGTGGAGATTTTGTGGAGGGTTTTTTTATTCCTTTAACCTTTCCTGGGGAAATTTGGGAGTCGGTTAATCTGGTGTTAAAATCCCACCTAAGGACAGAAAGAGGAAAAAGCAAAAAAAGTCAAAAAATGGTTATTATAAAATAAATGTGGTAAAACCACCCATGAAACAGCAAATTTGTGTTTTTGCTGTACGGGATTAAAAGGGTTAGCTAAAACTTTTTCTTTCAGATACTTTCAGATGAAATGTATGGTTTTTCCTTATTATTATTATTATTATTTTATTACTATATAGTAATAATACAAATAAAAATAGCTACTTCAGATTGCGCTTTCTGTCCTGAGTGCTAAATAGTTGGGCAACTTACTGTACAATGGAATGCAGCATATTCAAACAAGTTGTTTTGCCACACCTTCATACAGAAAAAAAACTTTTTCTTTCTTTTTATTATTATTAAAAATGTTAACAGCAAAACAGTAAAAACTTTTCATTGTAAAAAAAAACTTACTACAAAAGTAGGACCAAATTTACATCCTTTTATCCACAGATGCTCTGAGTCCCATGTGCTAAAAAGTTTTAAATTGGTGTATAATAATGTATTTTTACTATTTGGGCTTATAGAATAAATATTATATACAAAATAGTACATTGTGGTGTCCTGGGAGACACAATAATTGTTTTTCTGACAGAATTACATTGCTTTGTGCGGAGTTTCTTTGTATGGACTAAGGGCTGAGAACAAAGAGGCTGTACTGTAACAAAGAGGAGCTGAGACTTATACCTGTTGCTCCGCTTCTAATTAGCGGCAAACAACTTATTTTTATACTTTTCAAACTGGAAATACAGCTAACCTTAAGATAAATTCGTTTACATTACATTTATTCTATATTTTGCTGCAAAACAACTTTGCCTCCACGCCAGTGTTGTGTTTATGATACTTTACACCTGATTGCATTGTTCTGAATTCCCACAGTGAATTAGCAACTTCGCCTGACTAAAACACAACTCAATTATAACTACACCGTTAAATCAAACAAATTCAAAAGTTATGCCAAACTTCTTACAACCACTTTGTCTTTAAGCAGCGTGCGTAAGAGGAGCATTTTTCTCCGCCAACTTCTCCTGACAGGCAGCCAGCGCGTCGCAACATCACCAGGGACAAAAGCAGCACCAACTCCATGTGACGGCCGATAAAGCAAACAAAGACATATAATCCCATAGAACAAGAAGTCGTGCGTTATTGCGCGATTTGGAGATGTAAAGAGCATCCCCGTCAACTTGTCTTCCTCAAAGCGCCCTGCATCAGACAAAGGAAAGAGGGGGACCGCTCCTTTCCCTGCTTTGTGCTCAAGTTTGCGCGCTGACGCACCAAGTACAGCGGCAGGCTCGAAACTTTTAACTTGCAAATGAGAGCGACCGCGCGAGCATGAAAAAGTGTGGCAGCCCGGAGAGGACTCACCTGAGGCTGTGTCCCGTCGTGCCCGTCGGTGGCGCGTGACGGAGGGGCAGAAAAAGTTTGAGAGGGCACATCTAGCTTTGTGTTGTGGAGTCCCCCTTTGTCTACACGTGTGATAGATGGATGGGGCTGTGTTTGGCCGCGCCTTGTTCGTTTCGCTCTCCACGGAGTCCCGCCCTCCCAAAGTCTTACAACTCTGCACTTTACAGCACAGGAGATCTGCATATATGTACATAAGCATGGCTGAGTAAGCTGTAAGGTGCTGCATCCATACAAATGTGAACTTTTGAGAATTCTTTTGATGGTATTAGTACTTTCAAGTACATGTCTTATTGATTGCAATATCCCCTCTGTAAGGCCTATTAATTTAATCCATAACATAATGTGGCCAGGGCTAATATATATATATATATATATATATATATTAAAAGTGTAATATTATATGCCATGGATTTTGTTCATGTTATTAATAATTCATATGTAAATCTATAGGCTGAACTTTGGTTCATGCATGGCTGCTGTTTCCATTGTGTCTGGCTGCAGCACTGAACAAAGGCATAGCCCTCTTTGTTTTAACGCACAGTAAATACAAATATGACAGCGAGCAGGGGACTAGAGGTTCAATTTGCACACAATGAGAGTAATTATAGCACTCCAGTCTCACTTATGTGATGGCAATATAATTGAATTAATGAGTACTCATATACATTGCTGTATAGTGTATGATAGACTTGACTTAAGAGGTTAGCTTCTCAAAATAAGTGCAGGCTTGCCTGTTGTATTCACTCAACTACTGGGTAATCATTTCATTACATTCAATGCATTTTTGTTTAATTTCCTTGAGCTTTGATTGTGTATTTCTGTAAAATATATTAACTTGAATGTATGTTCATTTGTATCACCTCTTGTTAAGGGTTGGTGGCTTGAGGCTTTCTATGGCCCTATATGGCGGGATACACCCTGGACAATGGTGATTGCATAGTAGTAATGACAGAGACAAAGACTGTTCACATCCATTGACTAGAGGCTATTTAGAGTCACCAATCATTTTAACGTGTGCATGTTGAGAGACAATGAAAGGAAGCCTTAGAGAACTCAGGAAGAAATCAGTAAGGCTCGAAGTTGGAATTGAACCCCCAACTTCCTCATTTGCAGAGATGTGGAGAAGCTTGTACTTGAAAATTAAAAAACTCAAAAATAATTTTTTACACTCTACAAAATAAAAAAGCAGAAACTACTGCAAACAAATATTTCTTTTACCAAATGTTTATTTAATGAGCTGCAATCCTCAGACACCTTTCGAAACTTTAAGCATTCAATAAAAGTTGGATGCGCTATATTAAACGCTGTTCTAGAAGATTGTAGGTGTGGAATAAAAATAATTTTCAGTGGGTGTCAAGTATTGTTAGGTAAATTATGGAAACTGGAAAAGCTAATGTTTGTGCCAATATCCAGCTTTAATAATGCACAGGACTTATTTGGATAAGGAGGAACCTTGTGTAGGAAATCAATGGCAAATCAAAATTTAACTCACTGCCAATGTGGAGATAGATGGTTTGGAGTTGTGGCCATGGAAGGGAAGAGCTGAAAAGAAAGAATTTGGGCTGAACTTTGCCCACTTGCCATTTTTAGTTTTACAGCTCTTTGTTTCTTTTTTGATCAGTGAATTGCTAAGACCTATCTATTCAAGACAACCCCAACCAGATCTCGGTAAAAGTAAAGAGGAGGGTTTGCAATGCAGCCATCTTTTATGTCAGACTAGGACTACCCTGTGGACAAAGTGGTGCTTCACTCTCTCACCTCACAGTCAAACGGTACAGGGTTTGGTTTCCAGGTACTGGGTAGAGGTTTGCATGTTGTCCCTGCATCCTGGTGGGGGCACTCCAGTTTCTCCCATAGAAAAAGCATAAAAGACTTATCCTCTTGTAGTACGAGACACTAAGGGTGGGTAAAATGCAGAAGATATATTAACCTACAAGGCAATACAGTAATGCACTGTGTGTATTTGCAAAAACAGGGAAGTGCCATTAAAACAACATAAGAGCAGCTTACATCTTTGCATAACAGTGTTTCAATAGACAAACCATTCCATCTTCATGAAATCCAGCCAACTTCACTTTCGCTTTCAAAAAGTAATTTTATGTTGTTTGTATGTATGTATGTTTTTGCAAATTAACTCTTCAAACATAAAGGGTTATTAACAATTGGCTTTTCCAACATATTTTGCTGATAAATATAAACACATTGCAAAGAAGTTGTTAGACAGATATGGAGGTGTGCGTGCATGCCAGTGTGCCAGGATCCCATTGCAAACCTTAAAATAGTGACACTCTGTGGATTCATCCCACCAATTGTGCACCATCCATCTCCCCAGGGACGAGCTACAGATGCAGACAGCAGGCTGCCATAGAGCTCTTATCCCACCACTGTGACCCTCCACCCCTCCCCTCCTCACTCCTGCTGGGTTTGTATGGGCCGCTGACTCCAGCCGTCCATCAGCTCTGCTCCAGTCTGCTCTGGTCTATACTGCATATGCCAGACATGAGACAGCACCCTTAAAAGCCTATAGCAAAAATACACAGAAGCCAGGATCAAAATGCATAGATCTGCTGCCATGATAGGGTATGCACCACTGAAGACAGTTGCAGAGCTGTTGTGTGACAAAACTGTATATATGTTTGGCAGGTGGAACACTGGGTTATTATGCACAGCCAATTAAGTGCAGATAAAAAGCACAAATCTGCATATCGGTGCGGAGCTGCAAGGGCTTAATTATAGCAGCCTCATAAAATCAGTTATGTTTTAATGCTCCACTGCACATTCACTTTATTTCCTATAACTACAGACAGCAATGCATCTTCCTACACATGCATGCAGTTGCCAGTAAATGATCATTATATAGACACTTTTAATGAGTGGGCTGTCTCCTGCAGCTGTGTTTTTGCATACAAACTACCATAGTTTTAGGACACTTCTGAATAGGGAAGATGCAAAGGCTCTGGAAAAATCCCAGTCAAGGTCAACAGTGATGAGTAATTATAATAGTTTGATGAAGTAAATGAAGTATTCCATTTACTAAAAGCATTAGTCCAAATCGCAATGTCTGTAATAAAACACACTGCAGCTATAATCTTATAAGCAATGGCTTACATATAACAGAACAACTGCACTTCACTTGAGTGTAAATCAAGCTTGTGTCATTGATTATTGTGTTTCATTGTGCGATTTGTCTATAAAGCTTGAAGTACATGTCAAGCATCAAGTATTGACCCTGGCCTGTTGTGGTGATATTGTTTAATTTCATGCATAGATTGCCCACTACTTCCTGCATGTAGACGGGGAGATTGGAGGTAGATAGACACACATATAGCTATAGTCAGCGATGCTGGAGGGCCCTTGGCTGACTGCTGCTGCGAGACCAGGCCCATCCCCCACAATGAGGGACTGTCTGGAGAGGGGGAAGGGAACCATGACTGTCTGAACAGCAGACAGCAGTGTACCTCACCACTGCCTGCTATTTAACATGAAACATAAGGACTGCCTATAGACCTTTACCTTCATGAAGTGCAATTTGATTTTGTTAACCTGTTACTATTACATTAGAACATGATTTTAAGCACACAAGTGGATATGTCTAGCTTGCATCTGCAGAATACAGTCAGTATGAAACACTAACCATGAAAATTGCTTACAAGGGTAGTACATTAGTAATGAAGTAGTAGTGTTAGTGAGTAGATGGTGACATAACTACTCATATTCATCATCTCATTGCTGTCTGACATGGATTCTCTCTTACTGCATATGTAAAAGAATTTGACAGCAGTAATAGGGCAAGTGTCTCTACTGTAAAAACACAAGTATACTTGTGTGTTGTAATGCATGATACCACGTGGAGAGTGTTTTGATTCTATAGCCCGGAAATTGAATGAGATTTAATAATGACATTATAGTATTTTCCTTATATGTATTAGCCCTTTGAGCATGTAAAAGTGCAGTACTATCATAGCATGTCGTTTGTACAGTGAGCCTCTCACTTGGAGGATTTGCATATTTTCTTTACTTTCACTGACAGTGGTTTAGCATGCAGTGACAAAAATGATATAGTTTATGCATAATGCATGTGCAAAACTTAACACTTTAACACACATTTTGCATAACTGGTATCACTACAAAGAGAATTTAGAACTCTAATTTTAAGGTAAATCTGAAACACAAACTGTATATGTAAACAGATTTTGTGTCAGATTATTCTATTTTGAAGAGTGCAAGTGTTGGGTCACAGAAAGGAAGACATGAGGTCAAAAATCACCAGAGAAATAGTAAAGTTTCAGTTCCAGCTGATATTTATTTCCTTCTTTGAAAAAAGTTCTGTACACAAGTTTATATCAACAATCTGACAGGCAGTGAATGGACACAATTTAGCTGGCATGAGTCTCCCCTCCCTTTGAGCCCCTACGAAGGATGGTTCCTTTGTATATGGCATGATTAGACAATAAATGAACGAAATCTACACAGCATATTGCACAGGATGAATGAAAAATAAAGTTAATATATTTAAAATGCTTTGATATATATAAAAATGAGTCCTGAACTGACCACCTCATAAGTGTAAGAGTGTAAAAGATAGCAGTTCAAGACAGTGCCTGTCCTTGATAGCAACAACGTACATAAACACACAATCTTTTCGCTTTATGATACAGTCAAATATACAAAGATCGAGTTCACGTTTCATCATTTTTCGTTTTTCATTTTTTTCTTAAAAACACAACAGCTAATAACCTGAATCTGAAATACAAATGCTATTCACCATGCCATAAAGATACTAAAACAATTATTAGCTAGTTAGCCGACAAGTAGAAAAGATTATATATTCAAATACAATGAGAAACGCAGTACAAGTAGATGAACTCAAGTCAGAAATTTCAATATGCTTGCTGTTCTCACTTTTGTTGCTTGTTATTATGTAACCTGTTCCATCCTGTAGATCTGACATCAATTCATGACAAACAGTGACAAACAAGTCCAATTTAAAGCTACAATCTCCTCATGTTGTTGTCATAGGCAGGATTATCAGAAAGGAAATGCAACAAAAACAAAGGAGTGGTTTGTTGGAGAGAGTTATGCTGTTGGAAAACCACGTGGTGCGCAGGCAGCGTGTGTGTGCCTGCGCCTTTAAGAAGTCTGCAGACTTGGCACTGTAAACGTAGGAGGGAGGCTGATAGAAAGACTGGTGCTGCGTTCAAGTGCTATCGTTCATATCTAGAAGGGATCTATATTTAATATGTCACGAGTTCAGGGGTCAGCCATCAAAAGGGTGTCGGTCCTAACTGCTGGTAGAAGATTAGTTTCCCTGTAATAGTAGTTTGGTGCCATGGATTAATAAGTTAAAACAGTACAAGTCTCAAAGGTACAAGATAAGCATGAGCACTTGAAGGCAGCATAGAAACCAGACAGCCCATGTCTAAAAATTAGGAAATCCAATACAACTGTATTAGGCTACACACACCGATTGTTGACTTCCCCTTTTCCATATAGATTTGTACAAAAATACACTGAGAAAATAAACAAACTGTTTCTTCTCTTTAAGTGTCCAAAAGTGTGTACATTTAGTTATAAAAAAGAACTTAAAAAGTTGTGTGTTCGTAAAACTCTAGCCCTTCGCCTGAGAAGGAAATGTGACATACTGACAAAAACAACAGGACTAGTACAAGAAATAAAAAATGATCAAGTCAAAAATGCTTGGCCCAGTATATAAATACAATATCCAGTATAAAATGGCATCTGACACATGTACAAAAAAAACAAAGCTCAGAGAATGAACCAAAATAACAGTGAGGATTTCTCTATAGCTATCATCTGAAATAAACAATAAACAATTTGGTCCTGAATCGTAGAGAAAGTGTATATAAAGTTCAGCACAGATTTGAAGTTGAATCCTGAAGAAGTTTGAAACATTACAACAGCTGGTGATTATTTCAATGTCCATATTTTGTCTTTAAAGAGAAGAACCGAAGCGAGCGCCACCTATCCATTTTAAATACTATCAAGACTAAAGTGTTCTCACAGAAAATCTCAGCACAAGATAGGAACAAAGTAGGCGATCATGCTTTTAACGTGTTTTTTGCGTTTGAAAATACTTGAAAACTAAAAAACGACAACCCACCTCGGTTTATCAAAAAAGAAATCCCTCTTTGTGACACACAACAATAAAACTGTCGCACGACACAGCAGTCCTATTGTACCTTGTCAGTGAAGTTCACTTGGAGCGTTCAAACTCGTGAAATGTCCCTTTTTCTACTTAAAGTGAACGGCGGACCGTGGAGCTATCGTGCAAATAAATCACAGTTAAGTTCAAAACAGTCGGGGCTGAGTAGCGTTTCAGTGCGCGCACATCTGCCGCTACAGTCTCCTCTCCCTCTTTTCTTCGCCTCTGCTAGTTTTGTGCCCGAGTCCACAAAAAACACAAAGTTTGTTTTCCAGCGACTTTCAGGGCGAGGGAAAGAGGCTTGCAGTTGGGCTTTTTGCTAGTCTGGTGCGCAACACAAACTATAACGCCCACTTTTTTAGATTAAGTTAACATGGGTCACTTTTACGCGCTCAGTACGTGAACACAAGGTTGGAAATAGTGGATTCGAGCCAATCCCCGGAGATCATCTCACTGACTTCAGGTGTGCAGTAGTCGGGGAACTCGAAGTGGGACCCTCCGGAGCCGGACTCAAAGTTCAAATCCAAGTCTCTGTCCAGAACTGAGGAGCCGAAGCCGCTGCTCAGGGACATCCCGTCAAAGCTGGGGCTCGGGTTGATGTCTAGTAAGTCATCCTCAAACTCCTCATCCTCCGAGGAAGATGACGAAGACGAGGAGTGGGACGAGTGCGAGGCGGAGGGAGTGGGGGACGAGGAGCGGCGACTGCTGGTGTAAGTGTGGCCGCCGTACAGCCCTCCTACCCCGGTACTGCTGCTGCTGCTGTTGCTGCTGGTGCTGGAGCTCGGGGAGTGCGCGTCCTCTTCCCTGCAGCCCGCCGCGTCCTCGTACAGGCTGAGCGGGTCGCTGCTTTCCGCCGAGCTGCTGAGCGTGGGGCTGGCCGGCACCACTACAGAGGAAGCGGGGTTGGCGAACACGTAGACCCGCTTGGGCTTCTTGGAGTCCTGGCTATGCTTAGATGAAAAAGGCTTGGACTTGTAGAGAGAGTTGTGATGGTCTGATTCAAACGCTTTGGTGTTGAAAACTGATTTGTGTGGCTTTGGTGACTTGGAGCCACTCTTCCTGGATGAAGATGTTTTATTATTTGTGCTGGTGTTATTAGAGCTACCGTTGACTTTCTCCGCCTTGTCGCCAGGTTTAGACGCGCTTGACTTGACTTTCTTCCTGGGCCGGTACTTGTAGTCGGGATAGTCCGCCATGTGCTTGAGCCTGAGCCGCTCTGCTTCTCTGATGAACGGGATCTTATCGCTGTCTCGGAGCAGTTTCCACCGCTTGCCCAGCCTCTTGGAGATCTCCGCGTTGTGCATGTCCGGGGATTGCTCCATGATCTTTCTCCTCTCGATTTGGGACCACACCATAAATGCGTTCATGGGTCGCTTGATGTGGCCACTCGGGGTCTTACACCACGCCGGATTCTCCCCCAGCTTGTCCCCCGCGGTGGATGACGCCGTGGAGCCGGGGGAGAGAGGCGACGCAGCCGCGTCCAGGTCCATGCATGCGCCGGAGTCGGAGCTGGAGTCCCCGCCGAAGAAGGAGAGCGCCTCAGCGGTGCTCTCCGTGTGGCTCATTTTCTGCACCATGCTGTCCGGTTAAAGCGCGCAGAGGGAGAGCAGTACAGGCTCTTTCTCTCCCCCTCTTCACTTTAAAGCAAACTCAGCTCTTTTCAGCCACTCTTCACAGTTTGCGCTGCGTAAAAAACAGTGTAAAACAGTTGAGTCCTGAGAAGTGCGGTCCAGTGTAGCCCCAAAAGGCCCGGATATGTTGTTAAAAAAGTTTAATTTCCAGGGTTAGTATGTGCCGTACGGCTCTCTCCAGTCTCTGCCGTAGTCTGTCTTGTTCTGAATCTACTGAGCCGTGGAGTGAGTGAACACAAGTCTTTGAAGGGCTCCAACAGTGTGTAAGGTATCAGCCCTGTTCCCTCTCCTACGAACAAAAGCCATGCATGCTGAGTAGGGAAAAGGCAGTCTGGAGCGAGTCACACTGTCCGCCTTTCCATTTGCAAAAGCTGCAGTCGAGTTTCAAGCAACCTTCCAATACCGGCCCCTTGCTTCAATTTATCCCTTCCCAGATACAACAGCGATAAAAATCCACCAATGAAACGCTGTCGCTACCCTGCTTCTGCGCCAAATCCACGCCCCTCTGGCTCCCATTGGCTCAAAGAATCTAATAATAATCAGCGCGTGCAATGAGGAGTCTCGTGTCTGACCTCATTCCAGAATACAACAAGAAACTTCAATTTTTTTCAACAGACATGGCTTATGTTATGGACCCCTTCTCTGCTCTCTCTTACCACGAGCATGTGTGTGCCATTAGCATAGATCCATATGGGAAGTTACCATATGGAAACTTCACTTCGTACACTCTGTTCTACTAGGGTTAAACTTGTATAGTAGTATCAAAACTAGAAATTAGGGTAAGTCGGTTTAGGAAGTTTACTTAATTATTTATTACACAGTTATAACATAGTTCTTACAGAAATAAAATACACGTTTTGAACTAATTAGAGGTTTAGTCGGTTTTTATGTAATATTACTACTTTTCCCTACTTTTTAAATTAACTTCAATTCATTTCCGTCCACAGGTGGTTGCTTTGTAGGCTGTCACCCTCACTGTGTCTGAACAGAAAGTGTTTCCACTGTGCCTCCCTCGCTGCGCCCTCACCAATGAAACGTCTCCCGTACGCAGCGTTATCGTTAGTCTGGTGTGAAGATTGGAAGCCAACTGTATAACCTCTCTCCCTCCCTCTTTCCCTCTCTCTCAATCAGGCGGGGCAGGGCGGTCTTTTGTCAAATAACGCACAATCCAGATCTCTAGCACGCTAAACCTAGCGAGGAGACAGTGTGGAGAGCTTGGAGGCAGCAGTGGTGTGTGAGTGTGCGCAAACATGTGCGCGTTTTAAGTGACAAACTGCCGGGCGCGCACGGACATAAACAAGCAGCTCAGGTGACAGACAAATAAACACATGGCATTGCGCGTTGTTGCGCACGTGATCACTTTTACGCACAGGTGAATCCAGATTAAAAAATAAAAATAAAAAAAAGTCATAAAGGGTTCATTACACAGGTCAAATATATTTTCAAAATCTCCAAATATATAAGTGAATCCTTCATTATTTTAGTAGCCCACAAAGAAGGCTATTGTCTTTGTAATTTAATTGACTTGAAATATATTAGCAGTAGTAGTATATCAGTACGCCTGTCAATGGGGTGGGATATAAGAAACCAGAATTGTGTTACACGAGGTAGCAGCCGACTGGGCAAGAGGCTCATGTTGAGAAACGCCGCTAGATGGCGTCGCAGAGCCGGACAGGATTTGGGGCTGAGGGTAAAAGGGATCAGAGACCAAGCTTACAGAGCAGTTACCAGAGGTGAATTACATAATGTCTCAGTGCAGTGGGGAGGGATACAAAACCTTTTACCTTCTCTCTTTCTTTCACCCCGGTGTAATCAGCCCTTCATTGTGCCACAGACAGGTGACAAAGGACAGATCTTTGTAAGATGTGAGCCACTAGCCTCAATAGCAATGAATCCATATAGTTTAGCTACTAATAGAGCAAGAGAATGATGTCTAATGTCTTGAGCGTGTGGTCACTGTGAAGGCCAGACTAGTCACATGATCATAAAACCATTTAGCCAGCCCTTGAGCCACGGAGTAATCGTCAACTCACAGGGAGATAGAGCGATAATGCAGATCTGAGCATACGAGGAGAGAGCCAGAGGTGACTAGGATCACCGCAGGGAAATTAGTATGGAGGCATGCTACTCACCTTACCGGATGCAATTCACTGGCTACAATTATATTCAATATGGGCTCATATCTTCAGCGCATCCAAGTAAAGCATTGGGTAATTGGGCTCCAATTTGTGTGTTCATGGAGCAGAACCTGCAATGGAAATAAAAATATGAAATCATAAACTCAATGATTTTTAATAAGGAGGCACAGACAAAGTTATAGGACATCCCTGTCTGGCATGATGGCATGTTGTTATTGTTCAGGAAGATGGACGTAACTTTAATCATTCACTGATAGCAAAATCATTAGTAAGGTAGAAAGGACAGGAACAACTGAGAGCATTATTTCTGAGTATACACATTTATTACAAGTGTAAGAAACATACATCAAAATATTTTAACTATAAATATATAAACAAAAGAGATCAGTGGTAAAAGTACAGTTGCAGTCCCTGAAGAACTTTTAAAACTACATTCACTTGCACCTTTTACTTTTTAACAGAGAAAAACTTCCACTCAAGCACTATTAGTTTAACTCAAGTACAGGTTTGGCGACTTGTTATAAAAGCTGCTGTATAAGCAGTGCACCTGGAGGGACAGCTGAAAAGTTGATCAGTTGGACTACTCATTATTAGCTTGAGTGTAATAAGCAAATGTCCTCCTTTGTGCCAGTTCCTATTTTACATGCAGATAATAAACAGGACCTTTCACCCATTTGGGGCTCATAGTTCACTTGAATGCGAGTCTTTCTTGGGTGCCCACACTTTTGTCTGTCCCTGTGTGTGTCTCCCTCCCTCTCCCTTGTGTCTGTGTGTGTGTCTCTCTCCCCCTGTGTGCACGCTGGGATGCCGTGCACACATGACCTGCACGATAAGTAGTGCATTCAAACTTTGCTCTCTCTGCTTTTTGTTGGAGTGAGGCGCAGCTGCCACGCGAGTCCGAGTGGGTCGCGTGCCAGCCTTAATCTCAACAGGTGTTCTTTTGGGCCACTCTCTCTCCACTCTCTTCTCTTTGTCTGTACTCTCTCGCCCCTCCCCCTGCCCCTGGTACTTTGGATTTAATAAGTAGGTTTCTTCTCAGTCCCGTCCCCCCTCCCAGATAATCCAAACTTGTCTTTTGTTATTCTGATATTGGTTGGATTAGTGTGTTTATGAGCAGCTGCTTTGTTGTTGAATGTTGATTATTATTTAGCAAAATATACTAAATATTATAAGAGCACATTCATCATCGTATTTCAGTTTCAGTAATTACGGTTGCTTTCTGTACTTATGTAATTCTTTGTGGAATCTAAGCATGTTTCTATTTAAATAGACTGTAATGTTAAAAACACAACGCAAACAAAACAATCACCAAAGTTAAAACCGAGAATAAATAGAAACATGTGTCCTTGGCTATGATATTCCATAATATGACATTAAACTTTATGGAGAAGCAGTTTAAACATTATATTTCCACAGAATATGATGTGCCACCTCCAGAAAGTTACATGGTGTTAAAAAGCACTCATCAAAATTAATTTCCAAAAACATTTCAAGTTATAAGAAGATTATGAAGATTATGTAACAACATAAGTGGTGTGAATGTATAGCCCATCATTATTATTCACTGTTCCCTGACTGTAAGAGCAAACCCAGTATGCTCAAGTCAATAGTGGAAAATATGAGGTTATTTCGGCCTAAACACATATTTTGACATTGTACTGTTAGAGTGTCATTGGCTGCTCTGTGTTAGTAAATCTACTGGAACATGCTGTTACCCTAAATGCAGTGTCAACTACCAAAGGATTATTTTTCTAAAGTTTCATGTGGACAGAACTAGTTTTTCCCGTTCCAAAACTGCTCTGATATTTTATTCCCTTTTGTTTTTATTTGAATGCAAAGCTCCTTGTAGTAACCCTGTCTTTATCTCCGCTGCTCAGTTTAGCCTGGTTCGTTTTATTGGCATGAATGTTGGATGAAGTGCGTTGCCAAATCACCCCAGCAGCCCGTCCAACTTCTCCTGTGATAAATCTGATCTGAGGTCATCTGCTATTCACAAAACTGACACCATATGGTCAGCCACCCACTCACAGTACTCAGGCTTTCATGAAAACTTAAAATCTTCCCATGTGAAATATTGATGAACCTGTATTTTCACTGTTTGTGACCGAGAAGTATAAAAGTGTAACTAAAACTCATGAGAAGATACAACAGAAGTCTGTGTGTCACTTTATAATAACTACAACTTAATTATCCATAATAAACCATGAACAAAGACATCTAATAGATGGTTAAAATGATTCATACTTACGACTACTTAATTAAAGGTGCACTGAGCAAGATTTTTGGTGGAGGATCTGCTGCCTACTTGTCTCCATGGAAATGGTATCGCTTTGCCTAGAATTTTCCCTAGTGTCACATTAAACATTTCTATCTAGAATTTATTCATTACTGGTGTTTCTACTGGTCAAAAATACAATAATTCCTTCTGTCAATAAGGGCAATTCTCCACAGATCTGAATTATAACGTAGCATAGTGCTGTAACCTGCTTGTTGGTCTTGAAACAAGCAGGTGGTGGACCCTAGAAAAGTAACGCAGTGCACTGTTATGGGGTTGGGTAAGTATTGGTTTGTGCTTTATTAAGGCTATATAAGTGTAGACATTATAAAATCTTACCAAAGTCAATGAGTATATTTGTATAGTATTGTATAATCCCAAAGAGTATGAGAGATTTCAAATAATATAGAGACAGATGGTGGTCTTGGAAACCTGATGTCAGTGCACTGAGAATAGAGCCCAGGCAGTTTACAGGCCTCAGGGACTTCTGAGCCGCAATGAGAGGAGAGGCTGGGACTATTGACTGGTGTTTCTGACATATGGAGAGTTACAACTTTCTTCCACAATCAAGATGTAGGAGGTTTTAGTGTCTATCCATAACATACCTGATGCTCTGTAGTAAAGTTAGTAGTAAACTGTCAGTGAAGTTATCAGTTGATCTCTAAATATATAAATTATATTCTGCCCTGAGGGATGCAATTAAAAGGTATTGGGTGTGGGTGTCTTGCTTGGGGACACATCAGTAGGCTCTGTGGTTACTGGGCGAAATCAAAAAGCAACCAAATTTATTTCAAATGTATTGCTTACATATATGTGGTCTATATGGAATAAGGAAACAAGAACAGCCATAGTAAACTTTTACATTATAATCAATACAAAAGAGCTATGGGTTGTTTACATTTTCCAGGAAAGTCTGTATTTTCTATCCCTGTATGGCTATCTTTGCAACAACAACAGCAATATCATTGGAAAGCATACTCTTTTTCAGAGGAATCTACTGGTATGTTTACAAGGATATGATCAGCTGATAAAAATATTGTATTGTGCATGCCACTACATGCCTTGAACCACACAGTGTAAGCCCCAGAACAGATAACCTTTGGAGAGATGTATTTTCTGGAGTAGCCTTTATTGAAAGTCTTATTTATAAAAACAGAAAGCTGCCCTGAATACAAATACAGAATAAGCTGCATATCTACAAGTATGTACAAATCAGTCACAACCATTATTTACTGGAGCATTTAATTTCAAAATCAATGCTAAGCGAGTTTAGCAAGAGACAAAATAAATTGATTGGTACTGGTGTATGTAAACACCTCACTTGAGTTTGTCCAATGACCAGTCTTAGTGCGGCAAGTATCCAAAGGTCAACATGGCTGATCTGGAACAGCATGAGGTTCCTGCATTAAATCTAATCATAACTGAAGACATATCAGGAGGATATGACCATACATTTATACATGTACTTAAAGGACAACAAACAGGGAAACAGAATGGGCTGTACTTTGGTAATCAGGTCAGAGACAATCATGCGTCACCCGCGACAGTCAAATAAAATGAAAAAAGCTTAATTATGTATCTCCTAGTATGCGGGGTATAGATGTTTATACTTATATCATGTTACAATTTTGTATCCTTATAAAAATCATAGCTGAAGCTGGAGATGAGCGCTGTTTCAGTCCTTTTTCAGTTTTTTTTCAAACTATCTAACAAACTCACTGATGACCACGTAATGAGGGCCCGAGCTGGATGAGGGTGAGAGAGTGACCACCATGGAAGGTGAGGAACATACCGTATTTTTCGGGCTATAAGTCACATTTTTTCAGGGTTTGGGTGGCCCTGCAGCTTATACTTATTACATTTTTCACACTGACAGTCCATAGACCAAATATATGAATCATATATATGAATAAAAAATGGAAAAACAAATTGTCAATTTTTTCATTTTGGTTTTAGAGACAAATAATAAAGTTGTTTTTTCATTTTCTTATTTTTGGTTCTATATTGAAAAATGAGCGAATGATACATGGATTGTTCTCTATTCAGTTGTTTTTATTCCTATAACTTCTATAACTTGCTTTTCAAGATAAAATGCTGGTTCTTGGTCTCTGATGTTTTAAAATAAATTTCCCCCAAAAACAACAGAAAAATACGGTATACAGATATGAATAATTATTATTATCTAATGTTAGCAGTAAAAGGAAAGGAACAGGAAAATTTAAACTTCCTTAAAATGAATATGGATTTGTTTGACTGAGTATGACATAAGATATGAGCAAATCTTTATCTGTTTGCAGCATTTGGCCATGCTTCAGAGTCACATGAACACATGTCAGGAGCAGTGGGCACGTATAGGGCAGTGCCCAGAGACCAGTGTCCAGATTGTGAGCCAGGATCTTGGTCAGGAGTAACTAGAGGATTATTTTACTGTGCGGGTGTGTGAAAATCCATTCAGACAGGAGGAGCCGTCGGACAGGGGAGTGAAGGGTACACGTTTACACAGAGCTAGAGGAGGGACCCTCACAAAACCTGTGATATAGTAAACAATAGCAGCAGTACCCAGGGCTCTGAATTTTATGCTCCACTCCTGCATGCAGACCCACACAAAAACTGAACTGGAAAAGACTGCACTACTTTGCCACCTTTGCATTCAAAAAACAGTATTGGGTTCTTTTCAAAACTCTAGCAATAAATCACACTGTTCCTTTTGCTCCTGTAATTCCACACCAGACCCTGATATGATCAAAACCTGCCTACACTCTAAACTCCATCAACAATTATATTTTTACTGTCATCAAAGTCAATGTTCACATCACACACTCCTTTACAACCTCATAACAGACAGATGGTTGGTTACAGTATATGTCAAATGTATTTATTCAGTTGCATTTCTAAAGCGTTGTTTGAACAGGTGTTTTGAGGCACAGATACGGACAAAGATGCAAGCATAAACACACATGTACACGCACACTCTCTGCAGTCTTATCTTATCCACCACAGGCAGCTGCAAAGTAGAAACTCAAGCTTTAGCTGTTAATGATTAGTATTGTGTATCTCCAAGTCTCTCCCTCCAACTGAAAAGAGCTCATTATTAGTGAGCTAACTTTGATTTGCGAAGTTCAGCGAGGTGAATTTGAACATCTGTTGCGTTTCAAGGTTGTTTCTGCATAAGGGAAAAGGCAAACATGGGTACTGCCAGAACTAGCGGGGTGGTTAAATAGAGCAAGCAAACAACTCACACGTTTAGTGGGTTAGTGCGTATTACACCAAGTATCATCAGTGTAAATAAAGAGGCTGCTGTGTTTTGGCAACAAAGTAAAAGATCTCACTGATAAAACTGGAGTATATTTTAAGAACGTCAGGTCAGCTTAAGTTTGAACCACCAAAACTCTGGAGTTCATAAAAACAAGACTGTAAAAAACAAGGGTTTATATTTCTAGGTAGACATTTCTCATGAATAATAATTCATGTAATATGAGCAAACTGATATACATGATCTAACCTGTAACTTAGCCTGCCGGCATCAACTCCGTCCATCCAAGAAGATAGATTTGGCTGAGTAATGCCATAGTGCAGAACATTTCTGGAGACAAGCAGGTGGCGAACCCTCTACCAGAAAAGTTACACAGTGCACCTTTAAGTATCCTATGTCAAATCTACCACCATGTATAAATCTTCCATGCTAGTAATGTGCTATTTGCAGTATGCACTTAATAATCATAGTAATGGTACAGTCAATTGGGCCAGGTAGAGTTTAGTGCGAAAATTATGACGCTAGTATTGAACTCCAATTCCATGAGAACAAATCTTGAGCCAAGAACATATTTTTAATGCTGTAAATGCATGTAAGTCTAAAAGCCTCTATTATAACAAAGATAGTTATATAGCATACAAGTACCTCTAATGCCCTTTTTCATGTTTCCCGGACTGTTCTCTCATTAAATGGAACATATGTATGACTATGGATTTTTCTTTTCTTTTAATTCCACGGTGAAACAGTGACCGATGGACATAATGAACAGAGTTTAGTGGGGTGTGAAAGGCTGGGGCTGCTGACAAAAGGAAGAATACGCAGGCTGTCATTGTGAGACTTAACCACGCTACACACTTGATGAGGCACATGCATATTAAAGCACCTGACATTTGGCATACAGCCTCAGTGTGGAGGTGTGACTCTGTGTGCTCTGTCAGGCAATAGGCAAGTACGAATACGAGCACAGAGAATACCCAAATGTGCCATTCAAGGGACCTCATATCACTTTGTGCATATTCCTGAATATATTTATATCCTTGGTGGCTACATTTGTGCGCTGGTTTTTAAACTGCAGCTTCTATGCGTCGGTGTATGTGTCCACTCAATGGTGACCAGCTCTGACAGGAACCAACTATCAGAGTCATAGTGTCACCTTGTCACCTGCCACCTCTGCTCCTGGGAAGTGTGTGCACGCATGAGTGTGCATGTGCCAGCAACCCCATTACCACCAGGTGAACAACTGACGGCCCTGAGATTTCCTCTGCTCCTTATAGAACTATCTATCTTTTTGTGCACCGCTGTCAACAACACCTATATGGACAAATCAGACAATATTTTCTGTCTGATGTGTTTTTTGAAATGTTAATGTTGTGATATTCAAGAAAGATGAAGCATGTTGTTTTTGGTGTGGATGATTCAGAATCATCTAGTGTGAAAATTATAAAACCTACTAATATAATGAGATTAAATAATAAAACTCAACCACAAGAATTATTATGCAAACAGAAAGGTGATTGTTTTACAGCATTTGTGTTTTATTTGACATACAAGGTACGCCATATGTGTAGTAGTAGAAGTAGTGTGTAGTATTTTGGCATTTTTTTATTCTCTACAGCTCAGACTGTATTCACATTTCCATGGCAAGTTAGGGCAACACAACAAAAAGCTATCTTTAACACATGGATTTTACTGGTTTTACTTGGGAAACCTTCATGAAAACCATTTTGATAGTTTAGTTTACCTGCCATACTAGATAAATCGGTATCTCATATGGCAACTAAACCAAACTGTCAGTAGGAGACAACACTTTTTTATCCAGTTTAGCGATCTGTATAAAAGCAACACTGATTCATACCTAACTGTTGAATTGACTGAATTGATTTAGTTAATCTTTAGAAAGGATTTAGGATTTAGCTCACAGGGTTAGACATGGTATAGTTCAAATGATCAGGGTTCAAGTTGGGGACTGCATGATGTCCTCTCTATGCTATCTGCTTCAAACACGTGTGATTGCCTTGGCATATCCCCTCCACAGCCCCCCTAACCTCCGGCCAGCGCGAGCCAACTGCACACTGACAAACACAGGGGGTCCCCAGGGTGCAGGCAGGTGAAGGGGCAGCGTTTGTGTGTTCCTGGATGACACACACATGAAAAACCCACCGAGTTTGGAGCAGAAAGTTGAGTCTCCAGTGACTTGATGGTGAAGTCAGTTGGTATTAGGGTCAGGGTCAGACAGGGAAGTCAAAAGCAGGACAACGCAATGCTAGGAGATGTTTGGAGATTTATGGAGTAAAAAATGCTGTTATTGCACAGGTTGTCACAATGGTGGAATTTGAATGTCTATCCTGACAAAAGTGCACAAAGGTTGTTTTATTTGAAATGCTTAGACAGAATGTGTTGTGACAGTCTGCATTTAAAACAGTGGAAGATCAGTGCTCCCAGCTGACAAGGTACCGTAGTATGGACCATTTTACAGTTTGGATGGGCAGAGGAATAGTGCTGATACAGACACATAAGCCAAAACAATATGAACATGGACATGTCATGTGAAAATGACAGATTTACGTTAGTCTATAGTAAAATTTCATAGGTTTAAAATGTCCCATATTATGCTATTTTCTAATCCATGTTATAATGTTGTTCTCTTATTGAAATGATACCTCGATTTGTCTTTTGTTTCATTCACACTTTTAACACACACTGTAGGTACGAAAATATACGGTATTATAGTGTGGCTAATAACTCACGAGAGGCAATATAGGACCTTTAAGATATTGCGGTGTTCCAGGTTTGCACTGTACTGTCTAAAAAGTATTTTAATTGTGTCACAGTGCAAAAAATATGGTGAAATTTAAGGAGAGACATAGCTCAGCTGTTTGTGGGTTTTCCAATGGTCACATTAATTTAAAATTTGATTTAAAAAGAGGTGAAGCCACATGGGTCTCATGCAACTACAGCTTTTGTTGCTATAAAAGTTCATGTCACAACACACAGTGCATCATGGGACTTCATATTAAGTCAGTGGTACTCTCACAAAACATTACTACTATCAATAATCTGCAGGTGGACATAAAGTTATGCCCGATCTGCACAAATAAAGACAAATAAAAGCCTCAATGGACCAATAGAGCTGTGCAGTGTCTCCAAGTGCAGCATAAATAAGCAACAATCTATATCCAGCTACTAGCAGGGTGCAAGTAAGCCAATAACACTCTTATACATTTTTAATGGCTGTTATTGTTACAAAGATGCACCTCCAACCAAGCTCCTAACATGCTTCATATTAGAGGCAGAGGTACAGGCTAATCCCTCCATGTTGGTTTGCATCGTGGAAAGAATTTATCTAGATTATCTCTTAGGTAAAATAAATGTGTCTCCCCAGTTAGATTTAATTGACAGCGTTATTTTGGGTTAATAATCGCTAAGAACGCACGGATGTTGTAATCGCTTTTCTATGGCTCATTTTCACTGACACAAGGAGGCCATTTTGGTTTGTCATGTTCACTTTTTGCCTTGAGGATTGTTATAACAAGGATTGATATGGTTTGGTTTGCCATCCCGCTCGTTATTAGAAACATCCATCCGGGAAAGTGACAAAGTGCTTTCTCACCAATTACCGACTGCCATCTCCAACTTCACACCTGGCAAAGGGAGAGGGAGAAAGTGGAGCTGAATTGAGAGTGTGTGTGTTAGAGGCAGACATAAATAGGCTCAGGCCAAGGTTGATGTATTTTCAGGCTTCATAAGGTACAAGGTGGAATATATGGTGCTTTTATATTTGAATATATGCAATAGAGATGACATGATATAACATTAGTGTTTGATGCTGATTATTGTGAGAAGAAACATACACAACTGTGAAATTGTTAATTGTTAATCTATTTGACACATTGTCAAATAGATTACCATGTCTAGCTTGTGACCAGCATCATGAAATCAAACTTACTATGATGTAACAATAATGTAAAGTTGATGTGGCATAAAAAAGCAACTTTTTGGAATGTAGATTAAATAATATTGGAGAAGCAATGTGCAATGTTTAAGGCTCTATATTATACAAAACTGACTCATGTGAGCTTTAAGTCATGTTTGAATGTTTTTACCTCCTCAAAAACATACCTGAAGTTGTGTTTTGTTTCATTCACACATGGTTAAATAAGCTTTTATTCTTAGTCTGTCTAAATCTCCAAAGCTCAAAATACCCTGTTCCACTTTGTTATGAAGTGGTAGTTTTCAAGTTAACCTTTTACCTTTTCTTTAGTAGAGATTGGAAATTATGTCATAAACATGTGTGAATGAAACAAAACACAATTTAAAGTGCTTCTGATGAGGAAACAGCATTCTAATAAGAAAATAGCGTAATAGGGGCCCTTAAATGTGTTAACATATGTGTGATTGTAAATAAATATAACAATATGGTATCAGTTGTGATTATGTGAGTTTACAATGCAACATATGTCTATATTATTAAAAAACAGCATTAATGTTTATGTAATTATTAGTGCAATTCACTGTTATGATAATAAGACAGGATATTCATTTTAAGATTCAGAAATTGCATCAATTTTGAGATTAATTTCAAAGCAATGAACACGTACTGTGAAAACTCCAGGAAAGGGTTAATCCATATTAATGCTATTGCACAGTACAGTTTAAATAAAATGTTTGGTAAGCACTATATCTGCCTATGTAAAGTGTTCAAACAGTATTACTGTAACTGCAAACATTTCAATAAAATACACGCTTACTGCTAGAAAGCTTCAATGCAATTTTTATTGTCAGCTTTGTTTATGTCAAATAAGCTATTCCCATATATTACATCTGTCAACTCCATTACATTACATTGGATTCAGTAATGCAAAATGAATAACATCAGCAGAGCCAAGTCTAAGTATTGATCACTGTGGTCAGACAGCGGCTGGCTTCAGGCTGACAGGGCACAAGTGTAAGGCTTTTCCAGGACCACAAGAATCACATTAGGAAAACTTGCCGTGGTTCAGGTTTGCTGTAGTTGCTAGTTTTGGATAAAGTATCAATTCAACCTATCAGACAGTCTTGCTTACCAATTTGTTCATAATATACAGTACAGATGGATCCTGTTTGAGCATGAATATAATCTTCAACAGTGCACAGTGGCAGAGTGGTTAGCTTTTCTGCCTCAAAGCAAGGAGGTCATGAATTCAATTTGTTTACATGGATAACACAAAATCCCTTTTTGTAGAGTCTGCATGTTCTATGTAGTGTTATGCTATATCTGATGTCTACTCTCTAGGAGTAAATTAATGTGAAATGGTTGCCAGCAATGCTACTAAACAGGTACACTCCACCCAGGAACTAGACTATTTACTTCACTGAGAATCATGATAGGTGTTGTTAGGTCATACAACGTGAGAATTAAAAAATAATAAACATGAGAATAATAGAAGCAATATTTTATATAAATTCAATTCAGTCTAAACTCTAAAGAAGTAACCCTGTATGTCAAACTAACTGTATCAGTCAGGAAAGCACAAATGGAATGGTGATTGATTAACCAGGGGGACTCCAGATGATATGGTAAAAAATTGAAAAAGTGAGCAATAGTATTAAACAAGGCTTCACCCCACAAATGCAGTGTTAAATGTAATATGTTTTAATTTATCTCAGCCCATATTTCAAAAATAAAATGACATACATCAGACAAAAGGCTATTTTATGTTTTTATGAGTAGCCTTTTTGGCCGTTTGGGAGTCGTCAGTGCCAAAGGTACGCATTATGAAGGTCGAATTAATAAGATTGAGAATGAGAACCACTGTATCAGACAATGGAAATGAAGGAAATGAAGTTTAGCGATGGGAAGTAACACAAACTTGCTAAAAAATAATCAATTGTATTTTAAAGTTAAAAGCATAAAAATGGCACAAAACTTGTAATTGAGGATAAAGGTATTTATCACCCATGATGTCATATTGACCAGATGCTATAAAATTCACTAAGCAGCTGTTCTCGAAGCATTTTCAGTTCATGAGGCGATGTTAAAAGCACCCAGAGCGGCTGTTAGCACCTATTACCAACAGTCCTCACCTTCACCTCTCCGGATGAGTTCAACAACAAGGCTGTGCAAGAGAGGCGTGCAGCAGAGGAGGAGATGGGCGGCCAATAACAGGCTTTCCTTATGACAGATGTGTGTACATATGTCTATGTCTGTGTGGTTATGGCTTTATCACAAGATGAATTCATTTCCTCCGGCTTTCTGTTTTCTGTCCATCATTCAGCTCTGGAATCAGGGCCAGGCCAATTTCCTGTTCCTGTACTGAAATAGAGAAACACGTCGCTGCTATATGGGAGGCTTCTTCAGATTCACAGTAGATTTCACACCCCTATAAGATGTTTCAATTGTGCACATAGAAGGTTTTCAAGATATACTTTTGTAAAATAATAGGACTAATACATGGTACTCACACTTCATAGGTGTGTATCATTAAATCTGAGAAAAGAAAGGCCAGGGTCATGTCAGGAATCAGACGCCAGTGGCTAGTGTTTTGACCTCCTAAGTAAATACCATGCTCAGGTGGGTTCAGTGGGTTCAGTCTGTTGGACCTGCAGTAGTTGTGGAACTTCTAGTGGCACACTTTTAGAGCTCAGGATTTCAGTTGTCTACAAACCCATTATTATTGACAAAATCTACCATTTTGTGAGAATTTCTTAATAAGTTCATTATAAAATTTCATGGTAATTTTGTATCATGGTCTAACATGAAACTATCATGACTTTTAATCGGACATGTTAAAACATTTATAAAAATACACATATGTCACCCATACATCGCTATACTAAAACAACGTTAATAAGTAGACAAAACAGTGACCGCCCAGCTCCTGGTTCTAAATTTCCCATTCGCTTAAAGACTTTCCGGGAAAAAAATAATATTAAAAGTTTGAAAGCTTGGTCAGGCCTAATCAGCTATGTGGTAACTAATGATCACAAGACCTAGAATTTTATTTAAAGTCTCTTTCTGAAACGTTATAAAAACATTTTGCAGAACCTTGCGTTTTAAACAGCCCTTTTGGATGTAAAACAAGCACGTTATGGATATCAGTTAGCATGTAGCTACTTAACCTCCGCGATGTCTTTGAACTCTTAATATTTAGATTTTTTGAAAAATCAGGAGAATTTTTTGGAAAATTTACTTCTGAAACCTACTCAGATCTCCATAAGCTGCTGAGTCACTACTGGTAAATACACGTATGACTCTATACCATCAGAATACTTTTAAACAAGCACTATGTTTATTTTTTAGTATTTTAAAATCTCCACTGATTTAACATCATTCTATCAGAAAATTCAGAGGTGCAACAATTAGAAACTCTGTGGGTGTGTGAAATAAAACTGTAGTGTCATTTCGTTTGAATGCACAACTTCCAAATAAAATCCACTTATTTGACAAACTGCTAAAAGTTGAGCGATGACAAACTTCCCCTGTAAGTTATTTAGGGGTGCTGGGTGAGTGTGGTCCCTTAGGTGCTGACTGTCATGTCTACACCCACTTAAACACCCACTCACCCTCCCACAAATCCACACAGGCATTTGTTATGACAAAAGAGCCCAGGTGACAGTGATTGATGGCGGGCTGGTGGCCTGGGTGGACGTGCACGCCGCTACCACAACGACAACAGGCTAAATGCACATAAACACTTTCTGCCAGTCTGCCACCACAGAGTTAGCAACAGTGTGCGTTTTTCCTCCCTCACTCCTCCAAGCCAGTCGCTCTGCACTGCGGCAAGGCAGGGGAAGCAGACACACACTCTCCACTGCTCCACTCCCAGATTTTTTGGAAGAGGAGAAGGGATAAGAGCTAGACAAAAAAGCCCAGACAGCATTGCATTTTTCATATCTTTTTATGGAACGCCAGCGATATCATGCCATTTTGTTTAAGGATCTCCAAGTTGTCTTTTCCTTTGCCACTAAAGTTTTTGGAATATTGTTAGAAGATGGAATATGTGCTGACAAAACACACCAAAAACATACGAAAAGTGTGAAGATAGAAGAGGAATCGTGGATTGCGTGTTGTGGATTTTTTTGGAACATGGCAAGACAACATGATCCAGGGGTCTTTTGAGGATAACCCTGCCAGTGACGCCAGCGAATCCTTACAGCATTACAAAACTCAGCTTTGAATAGAGTGTTGCATTGGCTGACAACGTTATATGTGTCTAGCTTCATGCAAAAGCTCTGATAAGGCAATGGAAATCTCGCTGGAGTTATTTAAGGACACGCATGGAAGCCGGGCCTTGGTCATTGTTGCGAACTTGGCTGCAATCCTTCCTCTTCCATACGCAATATCGATCAAATCCGATGTAGTCAAGTGCATAGGTATCCAGGCAGTAAGGCGATATGTCCAGCTAAAAGGCACGGAGCCCAAAGACATTGCAAACCCCAATGGAGGAGAGAATGAATGGTGTGAGTGTGGAAGAGGAGGAGAGAGAGAGGGAGTGCAGCTTCCAGACAGGGTGACCTACATTCATGCACTGTCTGGAAACACAGGCAGGCTACAAGAACGAACAGCAAGAGGGGTGCCATCCAAATCCCCAAACCTCTATGCATTTTTCAACTTTTCTATCCTTCTTCTATCCTATTTTTGGCACATTTTGCGGCTATTGTTCAGAACATCCACTATCTTCGCTAGGGGCATCCAAACAATTCAGCTGTTTTTCTGCTTCAAAAACTAATTTCCCTTGCCTCCAATTGGTTCCATTCTAATCCACATACTCTCTCACCTCCCATAACCCCATGCTTTCTCTATGCACACTCCCTCTCTCTCTTCTCCGTCTTCTCCTTCACTGTCAGTATTTATCTGTATCAAGCCTTCTACCAGGACTGTTTTTATAGCAGATTACTTTGTCTAGCTAGCACACCAATATCGAGTATTACTGCAGGGCTCCAAAGCAAGAAGCAGCAGCGCAAGGATGATGGTGGTTTTATCTTCCTATATAATAAGTCTAGGCGCGAGACTTCACATCTTCCAAGATATGACGCCTCCAGGACTGAGAGCTGTCTGTCTTCAGCTTCTCAGAATAGGTTCATATTGTACAATCGACTCATCTCTATTGGCGGTACGGTGCAGCCTTAGCTAGAGTAATAGTCATTTGTAAATAAAAGAAGAAACTACCTTAATCCCGAAAATTGCTTAGGTGCTTTGTGTTTATTTGGCTGCAAAAATCGTTCTGATTGGTCGAGGGCAGAGCCAATCACACCTACAGATACAGCAGGGTCTGGAGTGGAGAATGAGACAGAAAAGTCAATGTGGCCAAAATATGAAAAATAAATTCAGTGAGGAATTAGACAAAGTTTTATTCACTATAAACAGTTTTAGGAAACATCAGTAACAGATCAAGACCAGGGCTGATTTATGATAATTGTTTTGATTATTTTTAAAGAATGATTTTGAGGTAAAGCTATTTCAGCAGTTCTTTCTTGGAGGATCGCCATGTGAATTTGAATACTGAATTATAACATTGTTGAATCTGGGACAGGGGATTTTACATGGTTCTGTAGCATTTTCTTGAATGAGATGAATACTGAAACCTAATTGACATAACAGGGGACTGGTTGAAACAGACCATAGAGAAGCAGCTTTAGTTAATTAATAAATTAATCATTGCATTTAGATAGCACCTTTCAAGATATCCAAAGTGCTTTACAGTTCATTGTTCATTCACTCCAAACTCAGTGATGCTAAGATACTATTGTAGCCACAGCTGCCCAGGGGCAGACTGACGGAAGCAAGGCTGCTAATCTGCGCCATTGGTCCCTCCGAACACCACCAACTCTCATGCACACACCACTTTCATACTAGGCAATGTGAGTGAAGTGTCTTGCCTAAGGACACAACAACAGTTTTTGCCCCTGCCGCCCCACTGTGGCACTCGGTTTTCCCAGTGGTCTCCCATCCAAGTTCTAACCAGGCCCAGCCTGGCTTAGCTTCTGCGATCTGACGAGTTCAGGCTTTGACAAGTCAGCAAGGCTTCGTGGATAAATTGAGAAATAGCTGTCAACAAAATGTATAATTATTTGTTGTTTAATTTAAGATGTTATGTCTGTACTTTCCTGAAAATTAACAAAAATTATACATTAATATTTGGGTAGTGTAGCTGTTTGGACAAAATGCATTGAAAATTATCTCTTACATTACTATTTTGAGATAAATGGATTGTGTAGCCTAGTGGAAACAGCATTTACCCTAGAGTAACAGGGTCAAGTCTAGATCTGGGCAGTACGTCTGGCCATTGCGAGATAGGAGCGGCGTTGTCTACAGCTTGTTTTATTGTGTATGCGTGCATGTTTACATGGAGACCGCTCTCTTGTCTACGGCCCTTTGTAAAAAACCTGTCTTAGTCTAGTGTCTGGCTGCATTGTCTATAATTATTTATAAGCCAAACCTAGCTTGCCTGTTCTATATAGCACTTTGCTCCTGGCCTGGTCCCTCACTCCCCACTTATGTGTCAGTCCTGTGGGATCAGTGTTAAAGACATGAGAGGGGATTGCAGTTGAAGGAGAGGAAATGACATGCGTAATGCAAGGGGACACATAGGCACCTGTCAGAGAAAATCAGGCCTGCAGAGGGGGGAGCCCATGCATAATTCATCAGGCAGGAATATGCTGCTTTCACCATTTAATATGCTTCATCAGAATTCAATATTTCGTTACAATTCACTTTATTAGCTCCATCCCTCATTTCTGACAGGGGTTATTAATGGCAAAACAAATACACTAATAACGCTAATGCTTTGAGGTTGTTTTAAATCCACTTACACTTATTTTTACTACTACTGCTGATCATTTATAGCGTAATTTGTGACTATTTGAGCTAGTTTTACAGTTGTGCGTTCAATCATTTCAATATCATGGAAAGGCTGATTTATACTACATTTTATGCATCTTGACAGAAATAAATAATATTTTAATCCAGATTTCTCATTCTAAATTTATAAGCATTATAGAATATGTTAGTTTGTCTCTCTCAAGTAACATTTTAAAACAAAACAGTGGCATTTAAATACTATCATACATTTTGGCTATATTTTAAAAAGCTGCTCAAAAAATGCAAGTTATAAACATCATCACTGCACATTATAATGCAGTCAATTGTCATTTACCAACGCAACACAACTGTATTCATCTATCTTATGTAACTGTATTAATCTATGCTGGCAATGTGTGATTCAGTCTTATTTGTCAAAGTTATTCTTAAAAAAGAGGTACAGGTAAAACTGGGAAGTATTTAACTCTAAGTAGTTCCTAGCTCACACAAACCCTCTGGCTTAACACTAGTATTTACATGCATACATTTCTAGGCTTGTGCACAGCTTTAGAACAGCTTTGTCAGTCCACCAACACTCTACACATATCTATCCTCTCTAATTCCAAAGCACTATAAAGTAAAACACACACACTCTTTCTAAGACCGTGATCAATAAAATGTTTTACAATTGGATGCAGATGTCTGATGTGAATGTGCTGTTTGTACACTATGAGGTCAATTTCAATATTCCTCATTTATAATAGTGTTCTAATGTGAGAACATGGTTTAGGGATGGCACAACCATTCCAATAAAATATATATCTTACATAATAATCCAACCTATGAACTAAATATATCCTTAAAGCAGAGTTCACTCTGTTCTTTGACAATACACCATTTTAATTAGACCATTAACTTTTCTCCCATATTCAAATTGTGTAACTAACAATGCGAACAACATTTAAAATAATTATGTCTCTTTGCTATAATTCACACGTACATTCTAATAGGCTCCTCTCTGGGCCCATTTTGCCTGGTGTCCATTAGCCTATTTTGTGTGTGCGCTCTGTAATCCTGACAGATCCGCTGTTCGCCTCACTTGACAAGCTTGTTTAGGACACTGTGCTCTTTCTATATCCACATAATGAGCCTGACCTTTCTATAAACATGCATCCAATGAGCATCTCCTACTTTCCATACTGCCTTTTTCTCACATTAGCTGACAGCTCCATTATTTGTAAATGGCAAGTACACACATAGCATTTTGAGCCAGTGACATCACCTCTATTTGTTTGTGTGTGTCAGTGTGACTTGTTATTGCATGGACTTTGTGTTTCGTCTTTCGTTCCCAAGGCTGTTTTGTAAATGCCCCTAAAATCTTTGGCTAAATTGGGGAGAAAAGCTGGCGTGATTGCTGCATTATCCGCTGGGCCAGTTCAAAGCAGACAATGCCACACGCCAATTATAGTCCAAAAAGTGCGGCAAAATGGAGAGAATTGCGACGGGGCTCAGCAGAAGATGATGAATGCACTTTGCTTTGTGCCTCTTACAGTAAATGCCATCTATTTGTGGAACGGCACAAGTGAAGGTCTACAGAGAGGCTTTTTGTAGTTTCGCTCAACCTTATAGCACTGCAGGTACCAAGCTAACTCATTCCTATATGACATTTTGACGCCAAATGCCTTTTTCATCCCATAACCTTTTCATAATCGGCTCTATAATTTTAAAAATGCACAGTTATCAGGGAGCAGAAGGCTTTATTTTGTATCTGATTTTTTCACATCTTTTCTAGGTGGCTGACATTTCACTAAAGTTGAAGACACATACTGTATACTGACTGATGGGTCCAAAGCCAAAGCAGTCAAATCTGTGTAGAAATATGTGCAGTATTGTACATTTCAACCATATTCTTATTTTCATATGTTATCACACAATGAATGTGATAATTTACCTATAAATGGATCTGGACTAAGGAAGTGTGATGTCACCCATAGCGTTTGGCTCCAGTCAAATGAAGTTCTGATGCTAGAGCGGTTTATCAGGGTGAATTTGGAGCTGAATCCATATTAGAAATACAAATTTATTTACCAGACAAAACAGTGAAATAAAAACACCATCATGTACAGTGGGACAATATGAACATTTTCAGACCAAAATGACGAGTGTGACTGCAGCAGTTACAGAGAGAGGGGCGATAGTTTTTCAATTTAAAGTCAAGTGGAAACATAGTCGATGGAGGTTGACGCGCCCCTAACATCACTTCCTATTTGGAACGCAATTTCGATTCATATACATAGTCTATGATCCACACTATAAATTTGACTAAGGGTCATAGACAACTTTATATAAATTACATGTATATGTCCAGAAGATAATGCAAATGACAAAATGCAACTGAATTGATTAAGATTATTCTGATAGTCCAGATTTTCATACATATTATACAAGATTCTACAATGTGAGGATGTACAAAGTTTGGCTCTCGCAATATTCGCATGTAGCTTTTCTCCTACTGACCCAGTTTTCCTACCTCCTACATCCATTCATTGGGACAAACAATAAATTCATATTCATAACTGTGTTTACTGGCAATAGCAACTGGGGCAGCAGTAGCTCAGTTGGTAGTGTGTTCGTACCCTGATCTGAAGGTTACTGACCCACAGGTTGGCGGTGTGACTCAGTCTCCCACAGATGAATACTGTCATGGTGTCCTTTGGCAAGACACTTAACCCAACTTGCTCCCAGTGTCAACTCACACTGCTGTACGAATGTGTGTGTGAGTGGATGAGTGGTTCCTTGATGTAAAGCGCATTGAGTGCCTTTAAGGTGGAATATATATATATATATATATATATATATATATATATATATATATATATATATATATATATATATATATATATATATATATATATATATATATATATATATATAAGGTGTGTGTGTGTGACGTATGCACTCATAACTTATATTAATACATGACAAGTTAAATGGATTGCTAACACTGTCAACATATTCTTCTCTTTTTCTTTTCTCATACTGTTTTCATCAGCATCATAATAAATACAGTTTGGTGCACAGCTGTGTTCACCATCAGCTTTAGAGCCGTATGATATCGTCTCACTCATCTGCATAACACACTGCTTCTCAATTCAGTTCTTCCGGCTCCAATAACCCAAAATGTGTCCTTTTTATTACAGTTTGTCCAAAGGCTGTATATTTTTATTTTAGATTCCTCCTTCTTGTGCCTATTTCTCATTCATGGCTATTCACTTGTGATAAGATCTATTAAAGATTTGAGTTAATAAAACCGATTCAGTCTTGTCACTTCTTTTCTTCCTCACTGTCTTTGGTGAAGATATGCACATATTGTTACGTCTAACTATTTCAATTTAATCACAAACTGTCTCCTGTTAAGAGCCAATATACTCAAATGAGGTGAGTATTAAATCACAATGTAGCCGCTTTTCCAGACATATCTAATCTTGTGTATGTCGTTTAACCTGATCATATGAGCCCTAAATGAGAAGTGTCTGTCACCAGGTGTAATGAAACAAAGCACAGTTGACAAGGCAATGTTTGGGAGGTGGTGATTCTGTACCTGTGCACCATGTAATAGCCATATCCCAGTCATTTGAACACATGTGATACAATCGTCTTATCACAAATGCTGGTTAATAACTTTAATTATAAGGTAGCTCCAAGCAGCACAGTTCCCTCAGTGTAATTATTGCTTTTCCAGATAAAGCATTTGACACTGAGGCAAAAGAATATCAGAATATCTGTCTATAAAACAGACATTATAAAAGGCATATGCAGCATTAAAATAAATGTCATTTTGCAGTCATATGTGTCTAATGGTGTTATGTTAAATTCAAAATCTGGTTTTGATACTAAGGAAAAATCAGGATAACCAATTTCAATATCATAGTGATTACATGCCACTTTTAAATACAATTTAAACTTTCAACAACACAAAATAATAGTTCCTACCATGTGGTCTGCTATATAGATCTGAAAAAGCATTCAAGAAAACCATTCAAAAACTATTCAGGTCAAAGGTCAAACACGGTCTATTGCTGCATTATCTCAGAATTACTTCAAATTCAAATGAGTTTATACTAGTTTAATACTATAGTGTCTCATATAAATATATCAAATGCTGCTGACCTGTGCATGCAGTTGTTTACATTCTGTTTTACTGGGGAATATGTGAACACTGCAGTTCAGGAGGGAAAGGCCTGCACAAGCGACAGACAGGTCTGACAAGTCTCTAATCACTGACTCATCAGAAGTACACTCACACTGTATTGTGTCAACACATTCAGAGATAGTATCTTTAAACTTGAAAAACAAATCCTCAAGCCACAGTCAGGTTCACGTAAGTGTAGTGTAAGAAATATAAACAGATAAAACAGGTCTGTTTGTTCACACAACTTCAGTTCAACTGCTCCAACTGCCATTTTACATTGGCGTCACACAGTCAGACTTACTATAGAGATGCCACTGTGACATTCTTGACATTTCTATCAATTTTATGTATTACATGTATAATGTCTATGCATATTGCCAAGCCTGTTTATACGGCCCTGTGCTGAGTTTATCAGCACATGAGAAATGTAACTGACATGTTCAAGATGCACTATTATGTTTGTTCTGTCACCTGCTGTTTCTATGGAGATGTGATAGCTTTGCCTAAAATGTTCCAGTGTAGCTTTGAAACTGTGAAGCATTCTTGGCAAAGCAATACCGTCTCCATGGCAACAAACAGGTAGCGTAACCTCCATCAGAAAAGTTACATAGTGCACCTTTAATTAAGAACTATTTATGAATATTGTATCACATGGATTTCCAAGGCCCTATTTCTCATTACATCCACAGCTACAGAGTTTATTATATTTGTGTAGTAATACAGATACCCTCAAAATACGTCTTACAGATTCTTTCTTAATTCATATTTGTAAGGCATGTAGGTAAAGTGAAATGAACACAACAGTGTAACCAGCATTCCTGTTAGTAAGCAGAGCATACAAGTTCACAAGTAAGGGCCCGCTCCACTGCAGTATATACCGTATACTCTTTGTCATCTGCACAATTGATGTAAATATAGCTCTGTGACCTGAGGCTGTGGTGTACAGCAGGCCATAAACGCATCAGTGCTACATGACTTCCTGACAAAGAGCCTGACTTTATACAGCCCAAGCCTACAGTCATACACTATATGTCGTCTGGACCAATTTACAGTGAGTGTATAAATGCCATTGAAGCTATACTTTTAATTAACAATAAAATCAAACTCCTCACAGCAAACGCAACAACGGCCGTGGCGGTTGGCAGGTTCACCGAGTTTACACAGCAGGCAATGGAACACAGGGCAGCGTGTTCTCTCTCTCTCTCTCTCTCTTACAGCAAGATCCTAAACACACACGCACACAATGAGAACATCAATATATCCAGCACTACAGTGACTTTGTCTGCACCCGGTGCACCACCAGCTCAGCCCTCTTCCAGACGCTCCCATATGGACTCATTAGGGGCCAGTCTATCGCCACCTGTGCGCTCAATGGCCCAACGGAGCAGCTTTGACACTGACAATGGACAGGAGGTGCGCAGGGAATACACACTCACACACAGGTGCAGCACATCACCTACACACATGGAGCAAACACACACAAGCGCACAGACACACACGCGCACACTCGCGCGCACACAAGCTAAATGGGCAGGTTCAACTGAGGGAGTTAGACAATGCGCTGCAGCTTGAGACTCAAAGCACAGTGCAGAGAAGAGTTTAGTATCTTGGCAATGCGGCTGTTTAAGGACAACATACTCAATCCAAATACAAACTGTTATATCATGCTCTAAGCAATGATGCAACTTGGTCTTGCATTGATAAGATTTAACAGTGTACACTAGAACTTAAATATATTCAAATATTGATATATTGGGACAGTACGTTTGGGGATACAGTACCTTTATTGTGGGCAGCTGTATCAGTATATTACACATAATACACATTTATATTCACTGATTTTGATTATAGATCCTATGTTAAAAACCAAATTGAGTCTTTAAGTCATGTTAGAATGTTGTTACCTTCTCAAAAAAATGGTGCATTTTGTTTCATTCACAGGTTTGAGTAATCTTTTATTATTCTCCTATTATTATATCTCCAAAGCTCAAAATGCTTTGTTCCCCCTTGTGATGTCATAAAGTGGTAGTTTTCAAGTTGACAGCTACCTTTTACCTTTTGTTCAGTACAGATTGGAAATTCCAGAGCTGAAATCATTCAAATGATTGAGGTAAAAGTGTATGGAGTTTAAAAACACAGTAGAGCACTTCCTGTCATGACACGACATCACAAGGTGGAACAGGATGTTTTCTGTTTGAGAGAAGAACTGAGTCTGAATATGCAAGGTTTGTGTGTTGTGTGAATGAAAGAAAACACAACTCCAGGTGTGTTTGTGAAACAAATTTATAACATAGATCAAAAAATAGCAGAATATGGGCCCTTTAAAATGGGTGTATTTCATACTAGGTTTGTGTTTGTGCTGTGGTTTAACAAAGAAACACTTTGTTTTATAATAGTAATATATCACAGAATATCATGTACAACAAATCGATTACCGCAATTATATAAAAAAAGATGATATTATTGTGAACCATGTATGGTGTAGAGTATGAAATCATGAGAAACCATGTAATTCCCTGCCCAGTACAACCTTGTGCCTAAAAGAATTCAAGCCAATCAATTTTTCAAAACACATTTGTTGTAAACAAGATAAGTTCCAAAGTGCTTTACACAGCATTATAAAAAGAAAATAGTTAATTTTCTGGTATCACCTAAAGTAATGACATTCCATAGAACTAAATAGCAGCAAAACAGGAAAAACAATGCATTGAAATTCTCTTTCCATCTGCCCTTTCTTACTGTTGTACAATATGGCCCACAAAGTCCTAAATTTACAGCACTGGCTCACATATACATCCCCTGTGTTACAATGGGTTCTCCATACACTGCATTGTCCACAGACTTGCATGTGTTAGATGAATTGGTGACTCTAGTTTCCCCCAGAGATTCCATTTGTGAGTGCAAATGCTAATGAGTCATAACCTCTGTAAATTTATATCTTTAACTGCCCCATGACTTATTATCGAGGGATTAGCCTGTCTAAAGACTATTGTTGGGGTGGTTAGCCTCTAGTCTCCCACACAACTTGCAATACAAAGTGTGAAATTGTGAAAATAAATGATGTGACTGATGAAATGAGTGATTAACGTTAACTATATTTTTAGCTTCTAGGCTGTACCCATTTTTTCATATAGTTGGCAAGACTAGTTTTGCCCCACTCAGATATTTCGGAAAAGCGACTCTTGGGGTCGAAATGAGATTGCTGTGTGCAGCCTGCATCAAACTATACAGTGTTGTCTGAGAATCAGGAAGTGCTTAGTTAGCATTTTGGCATTACTGATGACGAAAATAGCAACAACAGACATGCTTGTCATTTTGGTAAATAATTAAGATGTTAGGAATGAATTAGGTGGAAAAGTGTGGAAAAGCTTTGAACTGAAAACTGTTTAAAATGAACTTAAAACATACCATTAAAAATCCTGCTAAATAATTAGGTGTACTTATAAAGATCTTTTATATAAAATGATAACGATGACTCTAGAGTCTAGACAGCTGTAAAAAACAAAAACAAAAAAAAAACTACTTGGCCTTGCGACATAAATGATCTGAGGTAATGTAGTGTTTTTTTCTTACTTTACACTATCGAAACTATTTTGTCAGTGTCAGCAAAAGCATTGGTGTGAAAACAGTGCAGCCAGCTTTTCTTACAAAACTGACACTTGTGCAACAGCAAAACCCTGTCAGAAACCAAGACGCGGGAGTGCAAAACAGGAGGCAGAGGCAGGCAGCAGATGGAAAGACAATAAAGGAGGACGTTAGCTTGAGTCGCCCGTTGGTTCCGAAGCTGTTCTTGTCATTAGGGGAGGTTGTAGCAGGCAATCAGTTGTGTCAGAGATCCCACAGGACCTAGCGCCTTGGGAACTATCCTACCTGACTATCCTATATGAGGTATAAGTGTGTATGTGGAGCAGGAGAGACAGTCTGTAAGCCACAAAAGCCCTAGCACGGATCGCCTTACATTCAGAGGAAGAGAGGTGTGTATTGTGGTGAATAATCCCAAGAGAGGGCCGGGTAGCGTCAGGCAGGAAGTCTCTGGGTACCTCTTGAGCTACCTGCATTAGGGGGTATTTGCGTGTGCGAAAGGGAGGCGAGGCAGGGGGAATTAAGGTGTGCTAGGTGAGAGTGGGTAATGAGTATCTACAGTATGTGAGAAAATCAGGCTCCAGCTCGCAGCAGATGTCTTGTTACCACAGTGTATAGCTTATCAGACAGGATACCAATACGGGGAGGTGGTGTAGTTCTGAGAATGGAGTTTTCTGTGCAAAAAGATGAATGAAATGTATATGAACATTTATAGATGTGTGCCGTCTACTGCAACATTTTATGAATCTACACAGGGGCACTGTGTAAAATGAATTCAATTTAACATAAAAGTTATATCGAACTGAATGCAATTTAAGCACATGGATCAGTTAAATGCAGTAATAAATGGCTCAAACAAAGGTCTCAGTGCAGCTTAACTGGAGGACTGGTCAGATTCAGTGTATGTTACAGTCTGTGTCTGAGCAGTTTGAGGTGAGTAATAGTCCTCAGTACAAAAGTGATTATGCTCTACAGAGGTTGTCTTTTTGATTCATCTGACCCCAAAAACTATTTTAAGATGATTAAGTATTTTAAGTTTGAGACCATATTTGAACACATGCAATCAAAGTATATTACAGATAGATTAGAGAATATGGAATATAGGGGCTGAATATGGGGACTGAATAAATGTCAAACTTTTTTTTAACCGTTTTAAGTAAACTTTATTATTTTTTAGAACAATTTCCTGAATGTTGTGTGTATATAAAAATATCTGACCCATTTCAACAATACCTATTTTTATAGAAGTCCCAGAATAGACCCATTGGGAAACTCTAAATCAAATTCTCCTCTGCCACTGCACTGCAGTAACTTCCAGCACTGAGCTGTCCAATCCGAGCAGACTGACCCCTGGTCCAAGTAGCTCATAGTGCGAGCACACAGTTGCACATTGTTAATGACCTGTCAAGGTCATGCTCCACTTTGAGTCATTTCCCTGTGTTTCCCGAGCTCCCAGTGGACAGGACATTCATACTTCATCACAGAGGGTCATCGCCATGGCTCCCCTCGCTGTGCACCAGGGTCCACTGTCCCCCTCCACGTCAAGGTAAAAACTCAAACTGTTCACATAAACATGCTCTGGCCTAATAATAGTGTAACCTTTATGCTGGAGCACTTGCTGATATCTGGGGATATTTCATCACGTTGAGCTAAGGTTAAGAGATCTTTTCTCTTCATTCGCAACTTCCTCCGTGTGTTGCTCTGACTCTCTTGATGTCAGTCCCCACACCTCCAAACCCCCCCACCCCACCAAACTGGCCTTTATATGTGAACTTAGCTTGACCCTTCTCTGCTAATCTGCCATGCTCTGGGGAGGCCTGCGTCAAAATGCAGCACTCTAATAGACTGTTGGAGCTAAGGGCCGGAGTCACACAGACAGTAAAGGGAATAGGAGATGGCTGCTTATAGCATAGCTAATGTCAAGGCTCCTCAGAAAGGGCTTTGCCGTCATTTATCAACTTGTGTCAAAGTGAAATGATCGGCTTTGTTATTTTCATCACTTTCAATGCTTTTCACTCTTAACTTGTCTCAAAGTTTGCCTCTATTAGAGCTTTGTGTTGGGCCGGCTGTCATCCTAAGTGCACTATATTGATACCATTTGTACTAACTAGATTGTAAAACTTTTCTTTCTTGCAGAGAGGCACAATCTGTTGAGAAAGCATGGCTGAGAATTGACACAGTTACAGTTGGCAATTTGTCTCTATTCACCAATGTTCATCGGCTAGTCATGCCTTATTGAGCCGCACTTACGCCAATAAAGTCCGTTTTAACAGAGCGAGTCGGTGGACTGCAAACGCCACAGTTCACACCATGTTTGTATTTTCACGCATCAAAATCAGTTTAAACCAAGTAACTTCACACTTGCCGACTTTACTATGTTTTATTCCAAGTTTTTGCTCTGGCTGTTTTAAATACACAGCAGGGTTTCTGTTCACTTTTCTTTGAGAGACTTTGGATCCTCAAAGGGCAAACGCATGTGTGAGTGTATGCTACACGTCTTTTGAAGAAATATGTGCTATTGCTGCTCTTTAAACCGCTTCAAACCCCTAAGATCCCCACCATGAGAGATCAGGAGGAACTAAAGACACTAGGACACTAGATACTTTGAGTGACCACATATTAACTGAATAAAAAGCATAACAAAGTGCATAACAAGTGCTTGATTATATGCTTCATTATGTCTCTGTTAGTATTTATAGTACTTTTTGACACTAAGGCCATATTTAAGTATTTAACCAACTATTTTTGTCATTTACAACTAATCATTAGCTTTGAGTGCCTTGAGGATGAAAAAGTGCTATCTGAAAATGTGACCATTTACCATCATTAGCATTCATAGCAACAGATTCTTTTGTATGTATACTACAAAGAATTAATGAGTGTTTTGTAAATACTAACCAACAACTAGCATTTCAATTATCACTAGTTAGTATCTAATATGTGGAGCCTAAAAGTGTTACCACAATAAGTATAGTTCCCAGACAGCCCCATGTGTTTCATTACATTGTCTTCTTCAATGTAACATAAGCAATGCACTTTATTATTTTATTTAAAAGTGCATTATGTAACTTTTTAGTTTTTTTTTTTCTCTGGATATGTCATTGTCCTGTCTGGAATGTTTCACAGTATGACATTAAACAGCTCTTATCTTATATTTATTAAATTACAGGTGGTTATAGCTTAAAAATACTTTGAAACAGACCTGACCTGTATTTGGTCAGGATTGGTCTCCATGATGATAGAAAGGGTTATTGTCATACTGTGAAACACTCCAGACAAAGCAACAGCCCCACAGAGAAAAGCATTTGACAGACCCTCCACCAGAAAAGTTACACAATGCACCTTTAACGTTTATTAACCAAAGTTTCAGAATAAATGTTATTGGCACTGCAGTAGCGGCATGAGTAGAAATAGTGCATTAATACTAGTACTAATAGAAGTATGAACATTTGTTGTGTAACCAAGTACTTTTAATGCAGCAAAGAATGGACTAAAGTTGATGTTATTTTTTATATTTTACATTTGACTTTTTCATTTCTATTTGACATATTGTAACCTATTGGGAAGCCATTGACAAGTGCTGTGCTCCATCCATTAGCAGATAGTTGTCTATTATTTTGCACTGCATGAATGCTTCTCGCTGATACTGTCCTTGAACTGCAGCCACTGGATAAAATAAAAACATCACTTTGTAACATGTTTTGCTTTCTGTCTCTGTTGCTTTGCTCTTCTCCTAGTGTCATAACATTTCACTCATCAATGGAAACACATTACCAAAACCTATATGTCAAGGAGAAGTGGGATAGGAGCACTCTCAAACACAATACAACAAATAACTTGAAGAATTCTTTATATATGTTGCAACATGCATGAAGGGCCTATAGAGCTCCAGCTCATAGTAACGCATAGTATAATATTGTATAGGTAGAAAGAGGAAAAGGAACAATCTTTCTTGCTCAGTTTGTACCTTGAATACGATCGTTCCCATTGAATGCATCTGGGAACACGTCCAATTTAATTACATTTAAACTTGATAGCGATGTTTTCTGATATTCAAAGTTGTGCACTTTTTAATTAAAATGGTGTTGTTCATTGCAACAGTGGGCCTGAAGGTGAACGGATTTTTCATAAATTTACAAGACTACAGTCATAAATATTTACACAGAAGTCAGCAGCCTAAAGATATCACTGCGCAAACTCATAAATCATTGGTTGAGAACATATATTTTTAAAGAGTTGTCTGTAATGGCGAGAATGGCTCATTGCATATAGGAAGAACTTAACATTAGTCCTTTAAATAGCAATGTAAATATATATATGAATTTGCTGCACAAGTAATTTGGCTTAAATTGTGCATGTCAACAAGGTGCTTGCGTTTAAGTGTGTATATACATTGGTGTGCGTGTGTGTAATGTCCTGGTTCATTGCCAGTCACACTTCTGCCTTTGCACACACACACATGTTGGTTTTCCATGCTTCTTGGGGACATCGCATTGACTTTACATCATTTTCTGGCCACTGGTTTTAACCTTAACCACAGTTACTACTCCTAACCTTAACATAAACCATAACATTTACATATTTACAACCCATATCTGAAAGTTAAATCATGTTGTTGATCTAATAATAATTACGTCATGGGGACCTGATTTTCGTACCCATAAGGGAGGCAGGTCCCCATGATGAGCATGCATTTACACATTTTAGTCCCCACAGTGTCATAAACATGGGTTCACATTCAATATCTATCTAACCCGCACCAACAAACCAGGAGCCAAAGCAGCTCTGCAAGCACCTCCTCTTCTCCCATTTACAATCCCATTCAATTTCACACATGTCAGGGGAGAATCCCAACCAGGCAGTCATATTAAACCTCCTCATTATTTATGCAAGGGGAGAGATTGCCAGTCCCCGATTCGCCTCATAAAATGTTAATATATTCATCGGGAAATTGTAGTCTTTTAATCTGCCCCACCAGAAAAACACTTATCTGCCACTATGGCGCCATGTCACACAGCCTCTCTGCCTTGTGCCTGCTTCCATATCAGCCCGCACCTTTTTAACTGTCAGTGCCAGCGCTGTTGTGTTACACTAAGGACGGTAATGCCTTTGTCTCATCTTTTTAATCAAACGTGATCTGATAGAGTTGAACTGTTGAAAATAGAGCTCAGCATTAAGGATTAGCTGTCACAATTTCTCTATTTTGATTCATATGTTTCTTTAATTACTTCAGAAACACTATGTACAATACCTGTTCATTATCTGCATGCTTTGTGTTCCTTATTATAAGTTCCATATTATATTATGAGAATTATTTTGTGTTGAGTTAATTAATCACCTAGTATCTACTGTAACTTATAATGATGTTCCCTTATACATTTCTTCTACTTCTTCTTGTGCCTTGCAGACAAAAATATCTACAGTGCTCATGTTTTATTTTTAAAAATACCTAAAATGAACCAGTGCTTGCTAGCTGAAAATTACCTTGGTTGCTAAGCGACAACAGCATTGGTGTAAAGCCCTGTCATTTCCCAAGCCAAACTAATATCTCATAATAACCTCAAATAGGCCCTCTACCCATGTGGGCGTAAGTGTATGTGTGAGTGTATCTGTGTGTCCACTGGCCCTGAACTCACCACAATCACAATCTACAAGACTGTTTGGATAGAGCATTGTTTAAAAACACCAACTTTAAAACATGGATCATTTTGCTGTATGCTGCAGCAAAATGTTTAGGTCTACAGACATCAGGATCAGTCCTCTTAAATCAGATATTATTGACAAAATCTGTCATCTCTGTTATCAGCAGGAAAAATATCTATTGTGATGCATCTGACAAAACTATATAGGAAAAAGAGCCATAAAACAACCCTATAACTGCTGGGTAAGTTTTACCCTATGAAGTGTAATTTTGGCTTTAAATTTAAATAAAGAATTTATAAGGCTATAATAAGTACTAGTCATTTGTTTATAAGCCCTTATAAACTATTTGTAGATGCTTTATAATGTTAATAAGCCATTAACAACAAAACATGAGTGTGAGCATTAATAATCTGCTTATTATACTATTATCAGCAAACCAACTTGGTTAATTGTTAATTGTTAATTAAGGGCTTGAATACAACCCATGAATACTTGGTTTACCAAAGTATTCATGGGTTGTATTCAAGCCCTTAATTAACATGCTTAGTTTGATTATAACAACAACAACAACAACAAACAAAAAAAAAGACGGCCGCCGGAGGGACGGGTGCTATCACAGCACTCTTGGTCTATTGCTTGTTCGCAAATTTAATAAATCTGAAACAAGTCGATCCACCTCGAAGATTTAGAAACATATTTCCTTATCTTAACCTAAACGACAACCCGTCTAAAAATGAGGAACCTGACTACAAACAAACTGTCAATAACGAACTGGCAAAAGCAAGCATAGACTACGGAAATTACACACTGACTGTGATCCTTGTATATCCAACGCTATTCAAGAACTCAACCAAGAGGACTAAAATAACAACACCTCTTTCCTCTCCCTCACCCACCACTGGACTCATTATTATATTATGTCTGATGTTATCTGGGGACATCCACCCGCGCCCAGGCCCGCACCACAGGACGCCGGGAGACGCCATCACAACACCTGAGAACACAAACGGCACTCCGATTTTACACGTATGCTCACCAGTTACATCATGGTGTCCATCGGAGCAACATGTTAATCCTCGGCTTCTCCTGTGTCCAATGTCACCCGTGCCCGGACCGGCGGCTCTCGACGGGGTCAGCCTAGCAGTCGAGCGGCCACCATCTCCCCCATCGGGGAGGCTAACCCGGGCAGCGGCTACCAGCGGACCGGCGGCTACCAGCGGATCGGCGGCTCTCGACGGGGTCGCGCCTAGGCTATCAGCATAGCAGTCCAGAGACTTCCATCTCCCCCATCGGGGAGGCTAACCCGGGCAGCGGCTACCAGTGGACCGGAGGCCACCAGCGGACCGGAGGCCACCAGCGGACCGGAGGCCACCAGCGGACCGGCGGCTACCAGCGGACCGGCGGCTACCAGCGGATCAGCGGCTCTCGACGGGCTCGCGCCTACGGCCAGCAGCTTAGCAGACGAACCACGGCCAAGTAAGACACAACAAAATCCATCCGACCTACAAAAGGTAAAATCTAGAAATCCAGTTTTTAAAAAACACTGTACATGCAAGCTTTTTCAAACACTTAATCAATCAAGAATAATCTGGGACCCTAGTCTCAAACCAAAAGGACTGCTATGTGGACATCTGAATGCTAGAAGTATCTGCAACAAACGTGAGCAGCTTGAACACCTCCTAAACGAGTCCAACATTGACTGTCTAGGTATATCTGAGTCTTGGCTAAAACAAACATCAGCAGAAGCTCTAATAACAATGCCGGGGTGTCATGTATTCAGAAAAGACAGAGAGAGGAGCAAAGGTGGGGGGGTCTTGCTGTACATCAAGAACACCCTGAAATGTAAAAAACTAGACTGGCCTAATGACACTGAATTTGACCTACTTGGTGTTGAAATTACATTGTCAAAGGAAATGTCATTTATTCTAAATTGCTTATATCGACACCCCTCTGCCAAAGTAGACTTTTATGACCAACTAAAACACATGCTGACCATATGTGGCCAAAACAAAGAGATAAATATGATAGGGGATTTTAACATAAATTGGGACGATAAACACACTCAGAAAACTCTCAAACGCACCACAGACTATTTTAATCTAGAACAATTAATAGAGAAACCCACCAGACTAACAAACAAATCTCAGACAAGGATAGACCTCCTGTTCACTAATAAGCCTGACAGAATTGCTAAGACCTTCAACTTTCTGACCGGCTTATCAGACCATAATATAATTCTTTTTTCTAGAAAGCTCCCAAAACAACGATACTTAAATTCACGCAATGCCCCTCCTTCAAACATTATACCAAAGAAACAAACACAAAACATAAATGACGCTCTGAAAATGGTAAATTGGGAGGAGACTCTATTGTCAAAAAACATAGAGACAAGCTCCAAATCCTTTCTCCGAAAAATTAATGAGGTAATGTCTGTCTTTGTCACCAGGGGGCGTCACAGAACTAAAATGGACCATCACCTACCATGGATCGACCAAAACTGCAGAACCCTATTAAAATCAAAAGATGCTCTACTTAAATAGTATCTAAAATCCAGTATGTATACAGATAGACAAAAATTCACACACGCTTGCAATAAAGTTATACAAACCCTTAGAAAAGCCAAAGCAAATTTTTTCGTCTTCTTAATAGAGAATGCAAAAGGCAATGGACAAAAAACATGGCAAATTCTAAACAAACTACTAAGTAAACAAAAAAAAAGATGAGAAAAGAACCTTCGAACTAGTTATAAATAACACCTCAATAAAGGATCCTATGACAGTGGCAAACATCTTCAATAATTACTTTGTAGACAGTATATCCGAAATCTCAAGTCTTTTCACTGTCCCCACCACCCGTTATCAACCATTAAACGAGGATCAGCCTGTTTTTCAGCTGCAAGAAATAAATGAGTCAGCAGTAATGAAAATCATTGCAGCCCTCAAAACCTCGAAGGCTAGAGATGTTAACGGTATTGACACTAACTTTTTAAAAACCCATTCAAATGCCTTGGTAAAACCCATCACATTTATGATAAATCAGTCCATCAGTCAAAAAACATTTCAATTGTCCTGGAAAGAGGCCACCGTAACTCCCATCTATAAATCTGGGTCCAAAACACAGGTAGCCAACTATCGGCCAATTAGCATTCTGCCTATAGCATCCAAAGTAGCCGAAAAATGGATAGCAAGCCAACTAATCGAACATCTCAACAATGGCCATACTCCACTGCATCAAATGCAGTTCGGGTTCCGGGCTAACCATAGCACTGAGACAGCAAATTGTTTCTTTGTAGAAAACATTAAACATCTACTGGATAACAATGTTCATGTGTAGGATCTGTGTTCTTAGACCTTAAAAAAGCGTTTGACACCGTCAACCATCAGGTTCTTTTAGCTAAGCTCACATACTTTAACTTTTCCGCAGACGCTATACTTTGGTTTCAATCCTACCTATCAAATAGAAAGCAGTGTGTTTCCATAGACGGTGTCACATCTCCTTATCTTAATAGTAATATCAGCCTGCCTCAGGGATCTACTCTTGCCCCCTTATTATTCTCTCTTTACATAAACGACCTACCGGATGTGTGCCCCGAACTTAATATGCAAATGTATGCAGATGATGTGGTGATCTACACACAGGGAAAAGAGGAGAAAATAGCCGCAGACCTCACAAACGCATTAAACAAGATAGACAACTGGCTAAAACAAAATTGTTTTATGCTCAATAAAAAAAAATAAAACTGTCTGCATGATGTTTACAAAACAACCAAAACCGAGAAGCAGGTCCTTTGTTTTTCTGGAGGGAAATGAAGTGGAATTGGTGGCACAGTTTACATACCTTGGAGTAGTGTTAGACTCCAACCTGATATTCAAAAAACAAATAAAAAAGGTATCCAATATAGTCAAATTCAACTTACAAAACTTCAAACAAATACGCCCTTTCACCACAACAGAGGCGGCCAAATCCTACCTCCATTGCATGATACTGTCCCATATAGAATACTGCTTCACAACATGGTCGTTTGCCAGTACCACTACACTAAAACCAATTGAACAGCTTTATAAAAAAGCCATAAAGGCATTTGATAAGAAGCCACAATCATTTCACCACTGTGCAATCCTAGGAAAGTATCATTTTTTTTAAGATTTGATCATTTTAAAATATTTAAAAACTGCTGTATCATTTTTAGGTCCCTGCACGAACTGGCCCCACCACCCTTGAAAAAATACATAAAAAGGAAAAGTGTGTCTAGCACCAGATCAACCTGTAGAGGGGATTGTGAGATACAATTTTGAAAAACCACCTTTGCTCAAAATGTTCTCTCTATCACAGGCTGCAGCAGCTGGAACACCTTACCTGTCTCAGTCAGAACCAGCCCAACCTTTGCATCATTTAAAACGCACCTTAAGAGATGGTTGAAAAGCAATCAAAATTGTAACCATCTTTAGACACCACTACACACACACATACAAACACACACATACGTAGACACTAGCACTTTAAAAATAGTACTGTAATACTGTAGGCACCTTATAATGCACTCTATAAAAAGCACCTTTAACAGTACTTTAGGTCATGATAGCTATGTTTATTGTACTGTACTATACTGTGTATTATGCATATTGTTAGTTATATTTGTCGAGTCTGTCAAATGTCTATTTTATGTGTATTTTATATATGGGACTACGGATGGAAATTAGCACCTGTGCTAAATCTGGCGTATTTAAATCAATATGTGTGATTTCATACAAATTGTATGTTCATGAATATGCATCGTCCCACCCAAATAAACAAATAAATGAAATGAAATGAACAGAGGGCGGGACACATTTACAAAGGGTTTATTACTACTAAGTTTATAATGTGGTGATATGGTTCCCTAATCTCCAGTGGAGTCATATAGAGTGTTTGTTCATAAAAAAAAAAAAAGAAAACTAATTTTCAGTACCAACATAAAGGTACTAGCCCAGTAAAAAAAACTGTAATATTTGATGTTTTTTTTACTCGAAATGATGCAGAATCATGTTAACATTAACACCATTCATAATCATTATAGCGTCGATCCAGATATCCTCCTTTTTTCTCTTCCACATGTCTTCTCTCCATATCGGTGAGCTGTCGGAGCTCCACCACCACCTCTGCACTAGCATTAGCTGAAGCTGTGAGAACTTCGGTTGTTTGTGTGCATTCTCAAAAGAAACATCGATCGAGATGCCAGACTTTTGCACCGCATACAGACTGAACCAGGACTGTACCAGGAATAAAACAGGTCTAAACCAGGACTGTACCAGGACTAAAACAGGTCTAAACAGGACTAAACCAGGACTAAAGTGACGGCTGCGCTTAGCCCCATAGGGCGAGAAGCTCTGCGCAGGTCCTTTCGCCTGCCGTCACCCGACCCACAGTCTACGCGGGCGCACCTCCTGGTTTAGCCCTGGTTTATGTGACCTATGCAGGTCCAAGCAAAGTTAGGCCTCAACAAACAAGCCTGTTAATAAGTCACACAGTCAGTGTACTTTTGCAAAATAAATGGAATGTAGGCGAGGGATGAATTAAAACCACATCCAGAGCATTTGAAATCGCAAAGTCAAGTTGCAAACAAGAATGGGCATGTCTGTGACGATCAAAAATTAAAAATCAGTGAGCTCTAATTTTGAGTGAAGACCCAAAGAAAAAAATACTGAAAGATGTTTCAGTAGCGCCACCTCAAAAATCCATTTAAATGGGAATCTTATTCTAAAGTATTACTACCATTACCTACACCTCTGGAGAGAAACTTGCCATAATAAAAGTTATAAAATGTTTTAATGCACTGTGCAGCATGATGCTGGTTCACATCTAAAACTGGTCTATAAAAATGTGCATCAATTATCTTGAACAATGAATAGTTTTAAAGTTAAGTTTTAAAATGGTATTTAACTGCTGTGGATATTATGAATGTTACATATCCCTAATAGCCTATTTTAAACAGTTATAAGCAGTCGTCTACATTCCTATTTTCACTCTCATGTGCTTTAACATATAGTAGCAACAGTAACTGTTTGTCTCCATAACAATGTCCGAAGTATTCTATAACCTCAGAAACCCATTTGTGAGCTGAGCTCAGTCGTGTGCTCACACTTTATGGTCTTGCTGCGTTTCATTGTGCTTACTGCTTTTGTGAAGGAGTCTCTTGCCCAAATAAAGGGTCGCTATCATCTGATCAGGGTAAGCTTTTTGTAGGGCACATTTCCAACCAAAATAAGCTTACTGGCAAAGTGAGGAAAGTAAATATATCAAATATGTCTTTTCAGCGGGTACTTTTCATCACCCAGATTTGGAGGCAAGCTCTGCTGGCACATGCCCTTGTATAAAGTCACTGTAAGTATCACTCTCTTTTTGCATATTTACCAGAAAAAGTCGACCAGTGAACACTAAAATGTGTTTGTTTTCTGTGTCCCTCAAATTGCTGTGGTCCAGTACCAGCAGCAGCAGGAGGGCCTACTATCTTCTTTGGTGATTACTGACCACATGACCAGGGCAGTGCAGCAGCGGGCAAAGAAGTCCATCCGTGTGCAGACTTTGAAGTGGAGGGGAAAGATGAAGAGGAAGCTAGACCTCTTCCGAATTTGGTAAGACGTTCAAGCCTCTGTGAAGCCTTTAAGTCCAGTCCTGTGACAGTCCTGTGCACTAATGCAGATTGTTCTCTTTGTTGCAGACATGGGATGTTATGAACCACCTCAAAATGAGAGATGCTGTGTTTGTGAAAAGGCGCTTCCTTGTGTCCCCTGAATACATCCCTGAGAACTTTCTGTAGGTAACACACTGCTCCTTATGATGTGTTTGAAATGAATTTTCAGCTCATTTGACTTTGTCTCCCCAGAGACCCAAAAATCCTCCGCCTGACTCAGGAGTTTTCAGACTGTCTGAGAAAGCAGAGGACAGTCCTGCTCCAGCCCAGGAACGTGGTACTGGCAGTTGTCCCAGAGGTCTTCCACAGCCTGTGGCAGCTTCCGCCTGATGTAGACTTGTTCAGTATGCCATCATCTGAGCTCAGCATCCCAGCCACTGGATTGACCCATTCTGTCCTGGACAGTGTCACTGAAGCTCTGAACATGCTCCAGAGAGTAAGTGTTTATTTATATAGTGCTTTTCACAGACATATGTCACAAAGATGCCTTGCAGAGTATTATTTACAGAGAATTATTCATTCACTCCATACCCGGTGGTGGTAAGCTACTGTTGTAGCCACAGGTGCCCTGGGGCAGACTGATGGAAGCACAGCAGCCAATCCAATCTGCACCATCAGTCCCTCTGACCGCCACCATCACTCACGCACACACCACTTTCATACTAGGCAATGTGGGTGAAGTGTCTTGCCTATGGACACAAAAATGACAGTTTTTTGTGACTGGTGCCCCACTGTGGCAACTGATTTTCCCAGTGGTCTCCCATCCAAGTATTAACCAGACCCAGCCTTGCTTAGCTTCTGAGATCAGGTTTTGACAAGCCGGTATGGCCAGAGAGTGCACTTTTTAGACTGTATTCAGGACCAAATGGTTCTAAATATTATGAGGAGGATCCATCAAATGTTTCCCCATAATGAACTGGAGGAGCATATAGAACCCTTTTGCCCCCACCTGCTGGAGTCCATCACTGATCTCACTGAAGAAGAGATCTGTGCTCTCTTCCCTCCTGACACAGAGGAGCATGAAGACCCCAGTGCAGACCTGGAGTCTGCTGCCCTCAATCTTCCTTCTCGTGACGACATCATCCAAGAAGCCTTGGAGGAACCAACAGAAGAACCCACTGCAGACGTGATCCCAAATCCCAGGACTTGAGGAGATCCCAGGAAATGAGGAGATCCCAGAACTCAAGGAGATCCCAGAACTCAGATCTGACCCTTCCAGGACTCAAGTCCCTCCCAGGATCAAGCAGATCTCTGAACTTGAGACCTTCCCAGGACTCGAACAGATCCCTCAACTCGAGACCCTCCCAGGACTCGAGCATATCACAGGATAAACTCAACAAGGCAGAATGTTCTTAAATACTCCCTTAGCCCCTCCCCTGGGCAAACCAATAATCAAATCAGGGTTTTAAGGTTGCAATGCATGAATCAGTAATATTTTTAACATTAACAAATTAAGCAAATAGATTACAGCGGTTTAGTCCTTTATCTAATACCACAGAGCACAATGGCACCACCACGTTTAACGGCATGACTACTGCTCGTGCAAGCTTGTAACATTATAGTTTGATGCTTGATTGATAAGAGTGCAAACTAATACTTATGGAAACTCATCCTCATCCTTTATTTGCCTTTCTTAAAAGGTAAATCTTGAAAAATAAGACTGTAAGATTGTTTCCCATCATATATAAGCTTTCTGTAATTTGCCCATGACAAAAAGATATTCTCCATCCATCCATTTTTTCCCACTTAATCCGGCTGGGTCGCGGGGGCAGCTTGCTGCCCAATCCTCATAATACCTGACCCCCCCATGAACCCCTCTGCAGGTGGTGAGCCCACAGGAGGGTGGATGTGTGTATATATATATATATATATATATATATATATATATATATATCTATAGATATATATATATATATATATATATATAAACGCATTTCTCACCTTCCACGGTGGTTGGTCTCCCACCCTCATCAGCTCGGGCCTGGGAGCTTGAGAGTTCTGCGCAGTATCTTTGCTGTTCCCAGTACTGTGCTTTTCTGGACTGTCTGTTGTCCTTCCTGGGATCTGCTGCAACCACTCATCCAGTTTGGGGGTCACGGCCCCGAGTGCTCCGATCACCACAGGCACCACCGATGCTTTCACCTTCCAGGCCCTCTCCAGCTCTTCTTTGAGCCCCTGGTATTTCTCTAGTTTCTCGTGTTCCTTTTTCCTGACATTGCCATCGCTCGGTATTGCAATGTCCACCACCACGGCTTTGTTCTCTCGCTTATCCAGAACCACGATGTCTGGTTGGTTCGCCATCACCATTCTGTCAGTCTGTATTTGGAAGTCCCACAGGATCTTGGCCCGCTCATTCTCCACAACCTTTGGAGGCGTTGCCCACCTTGATCCTGGGGTTTCCAGCCCGTACTCTGCACAGATGTTTCTGTACACTATGCCCGCTACTTGGTTATGTCGCTCCATGTACGCTTTCCCTGCCAGCATCTTACATCCTGCAGTTATGTGCTGGACTGTCTCAGGCACTTCTTTGCACAACCTACACCTTGGGTCTTGTCTGGTGTGGTAGATCTGGGCCTCTATTGCTCGGGTGCTCAAGGCCTGCTCCTGTGCAGCCAGGATGAGTGCCTCCGTGCTGTCCTTCAGACCAGCCCTCTCCAGCCATTGGTAGGATTTCTTGATATCAGCCACTTCAGTTATGTTCTGGTGGTACGCCCCATGTAGGGGTTTGTCCTGCCATGATGGTCCCTCCAGCACCTCTTCCTCTGCGCCCCACTGTCTGAGACATTCTCTGAGCATGTCATCAGTCTGGGCCTTGTCACTGATGTACTTGTGGAGCTTGGATGTTTCATCCTGGACAGTGGTTCCCACACTCACTAGTCCTCGGCCTCCTTCCTTCCGGCTCGTGTACAGTCTCAGGGTGGTGGACTTGGGATGGAACCCTCCATGCAGGTCAGGAGCTTTCGTGTCTTAACAGCCGTGGTCTGTATCTCCTCCTTTGGCCAACTTATGATTCCTGCTGGGTATCTGATCACTGGCAGGGCGTAGCTGTTTATTGCCTGCGCCTTGTTCTTTCCATTGAGCTGGCTTCTTAGGACCTGTCATACTCTTTGCAGGTATTTGGCAGTCGCCGCTTTCCTTGTTGCCTCGTCAAGGTTGCCATTTGCCTGTGGGATACCAAGGTACTTGTAGCTGTCCTCAATGTCTGTTATTGTTCCCTCTGGGAGTGAGACCCCCTCTGTGTGGACTACCTTCCCTCTCTTTGTCACCATCCTACTACATTTCTCGAGCCCGAATGACATTCCAATGTCTGTGCTGTAGATCCTGGTGGTGTGGATCAGTGAGTCGATGTCTCGCTCGCTCTTAGCGTACAGCTTGATGTCATCCATGTAGAGGAGGTGACTGATGGTGGCCCCGTTTCTGAGTCGGTATCCATAGCCAGTGTGGTCGATTATTTGGCTGAGGGGGTTCAGACCTATGCAGAACAGCAGTGGGGACAGTGCATCTCCTTGGTATATGCCACATTTGATGGTCACTTGTGCAAGTGGCTTGCCATTGGCTTCAAGGGTGGTTTTCCACAACCGCATCGAGTTTGCAATGAATGCCCTTAGAGTCCTGTTGATATTGTACAGCTCCAGGCACTCAGTGATCCATGTGTGTGGCATTGAGTCATAGGCTTTCTTGTCATCAATCCAGGCAGTGAACAGGTTGGTCTGACAGGTTCTGCCGTCACGAGCGACTGTTCGGTCAACCAGGAGTTGGTGTTTGGCTCTCCTGGTGCTTCTGTGCTGTGCTCATGTATTGATCCATGTGCCCGCTTATCTTAGCCACGATGATGCCTGACATGAGCTTCCATGTTGTGGAGAGACAGGTTATTGGCCGACAGTTGGATGGGACTGTGCCCTTTGCGGGATCCTTCAGGATCAGGATCATACGCCCTTGGGTTAGCCATTCAGGGTGAGTCCCATCCCTTTGCAGCTGGTTCATTTGTGCTGCTAAGCGCTCGTGGAGAGCAGCATATATATATATATATATATATATGCAGAACAGCATATATATATATATATATATATATATATATATATATATATATAAATATCTATATATATATACGCGGCTGGTTAGCTCAATGGGTTAGTCATGGGGGACCCGGGTTCGAATCCCCCCCAAGGGCATTAGGAGCAAACCAGTGTGGGTCCTTGGGCAAGACCCTTTACGCTACTGCCCACCTCATACAATGATGAGAGGCGATAAAACTTACGAGATGCCGGCTCAGACGTCGCCCGGCCAAACAAGGTCTGCGTCAGGTGTCGAGGAACCAGGACACCTTGATGAGAAATGGGCTACTGGAACAAGACGGAAATGGGCGAGATGCGAGAACCAGGCTCTGTTGGAATGCTACTACTCCAGTAACCCTAGTCAGAGGGGTTACATGAACAGGATGTGGGAGAAATGGTTACTACGATACCCACAGTCCAAGCTAACGGCCAAACAACTAGTAGCTCAGTGTTCCAACATCCACAAACGGCAACTGCTATCACAACTAGAGATTGACGAGGTACAACACAAATGCTACGGCGAGGGGGAGCCAGGACGCCAGGTCAGAGGGGAGTTAACACTAACTCCCCAACCAGAGATTGGGAAGGAAGCCCCAATAAGTATCACGCTGAGCGAGGCAGCGACTGACCTGAAAGACAAGATCATGGCCCGGATGAACACAAGGCAACCCCGACGCCAGCTACACAGGCTAAGTGAAGTACCATCTGAAAGTCTGCTAGAGGATGTGAATGCAGCACTCAGAGCGATCCCTACCACAACCATCACTGAAACCAATGAGCTGATCTACACTTCAGCAGCAGTGATCCTAGAGGTGTTGGGCTATAAGAGCAACCATGGGAGCCATGAGATACGATACCCACCATGGAAAAGACGGTTAGAGGCTAAAATCAAGGACGTGCGGCGAGAAGTGAGCCAACTGTCAGAGGCCCAGAAAGGTGCAATGAAAAAGCGAGTACCCAAGAGGTACAGCCAGATGCCCATACCTGAAGCACTCGAAACTGCCAAACAAAGGCTCCAAGCCTTGGCCAGCCGCCTAAAGAGGTACACGAGAGAGAATGAAGCCAGGCGAATAAACCGCCTGTTCGCAACACAACCTGCGAAAGTGTACGCTCAATGGCAGGGTAATAATAGCAGAGCAGACCCACCAAGGCTGGAGACTGAGAGGTACTGGAAAGACATATGGGAAAGAGAAGCATCACATAACACCGATGCACAGTGGCTGGTGGCTCTGAGGGCAGACCACAGCAACCTCCCTGAACAGAATCCAGTTACCATCTCAGTGGCAGACATCCAGGGAAGAGTCTCAGGCATGAAAAGTTGGACAGCACCAGGCCCTGACATGATCCACGCATACTGGCTAAAGAAGCTCACTGCTCTCCATGAGCGCCTAGCAGCACAAATGAACCAGCTGCTAAGGGATGGGACTCACCCTGAATGGCTAACCCAAGGGCGTACGATCCTGATCCTGAAGGATCCCTCAAAGGGTACAGTCCCATCCAACTATCGGCCAATAACCTGTCTCTCCACAACATGGAAGCTCATGTCAGGCATCATCGCGGCTAAGATAAGCGGGCACATGGATCAATACATGAGCGCAGCACAGAAGGGCATCGGCAAAAACACCAGGGGAGCCAAACACCAACTCCTGGTTGACCGAACAGTCACTCGTGACTGCAGAACCCGTCAGACCAACCTGTGCACTGCCTGGATTGATTACAAGAAAGCCTATGACTCAATGCCACACACATGGATCACTGAGTGCCTGGAGCTGTACAATATCAACAGGACTCTAAGGGCGTTCATTGCAAACTCGATGCGGTTGTGGAAAACCACCCTTGAAGCCAATGGCAAGCCACTTGCACAAGTGACCATCAAATGTGGCATATACCAAGGAGACACACTGTCCCCACTGCTGTTCTGCATAGGTCTGAACCCCCTCAGCCAAATAATCGACCACACTGGCTATGGATACCGACTCAGAAACGGGGCCACCATCAGTCACCTCCTCTACATGGATGACATCAAGCTGTACGCTAAGAGCGAGCGAGACATCGACTCACTGATCCACACCACCAGGATCTACAGCACAGACATTGGAATGTCATTCGGGCTCGAGAAGTGTAGTAGGATGGTGACAAAGAGAGGGAAGGTAGTCCACACAGAGGGGGTCTCACTCCCAGAGGGAACAATAACAGACATTGAGGACAGCTACAAGTACCTTGGTATCCCACAGGCAAATGGCAACCTTGACGAGGCAACAAGGAAAGCGGCGACAGCCAAATACCTGCAAAGAGTACGGCAGGTCCTAAGAAGCCAGCTCAATGGCAAGAACAAGGCGCAGGCAATAAACAGCTACGCCCTGCCAGTGATCAGATACCCAGCAGGAATCATAAGTTGGCCAAAGGAGGAGATACAGACCACAGATGTTAAGACACGAAAGCTCCTGACCATGCATGGAGGGTTCCATCCCAAGTCCAGCACCCTGAGACTGTACACGAGCCGGAAGGAAGGAGGCCGAGGACTAGTGAGTGTGGGAACCACTGTCCAGGATGAAACATCCAAGCTCCACAAGTACATCAGTGACAAGGCCCAGACTGATGACGTGCTCAGAGAATGTCTCAGACAGTGGGGCGCAGAGGAAGAGGTGCTGGAGGGACCATCATGGCAGGACAAACCCCTACATGGGGCGTACCACCGGAACATAACTGAAGTGGCTGATATCAAGAAATCCTACCAATGGCTGGAGAGGGCTGGTCTGAAGGACAGCACAGAGGCACTCATCCTGGCTGCACAGGAGCAGGCCTTGAGCACCCGAGCAATAGAGGCCCAGATCTACCACACCAGACAAGACCCAAGGTGTAGGTTGTGCAAAGAAGTGCCTGAGACAGTCCAGCACATAACTGCAGGGTGTAAGATGCTGGCAGGGAAAGCGTACATGGAGCGACATAACCAAGTAGCGGGCATAGTGTACAGAAACATCTGTGCAGAGTACGGGCTGGAAACCCCAGGATCAAGGTGGGAAACGCCTCCAAAGGTTGTGGAGAATGAGCGGGCCAAGATCCTGTGGGACTTCCAAATACAGACTGACAGAATGGTGATGGCGAACCAACCAGACATCGTGGTTCTGGATAAGCGGGAGAACCAAGCCGTGGTGGTGGACATTGCAATACCGAGCGATGGCAATGTCAGGAAAAAGGAACACGAGAAACTAGAGAAATACCAGGGGCTCAAAGAAGAGCTGGAGAGAGCCTGGAAGGTGAAAGCATCGGTGGTGCCTGTGGTGATCGGAGCACTCGGGGCCGTGACCCCCAAACTAGAGGAGTGGTTGCAGCAGATCCCAGGAAGGACAACAGACATCTCAGTCCAGAAAAGTGCAGTACTGGGAACAGCAAAGATACTGCGCAGAACTCTCAAGCTCCCAGGCCTCTGGTAGAGGACCCGAGCTGATGAGGGTGAGAGAGACCAACCACCGTGGAAGGTGAGAAATGCGTTTTTTTTTTTTTTCTTTTATGGCATTTTCAAAATAACACTTTTAGAAGGTACTAGAGAGATTTTTTATTAGATTTGCATATCATTGTGTCCAGCTCACAAATTGGCATGCTTTATTGGGTTCATTCCATTCAAATTTTTGACACATGCTTAAAAACAACTAGTGCTTATTAATGCCTTTAAACATTCTCTAAAATGTGACACCATAATCCTAATCTCTGTTGCCTCTGAGCATGTGGTTGGCAGCCCACTTACAATGTTTGGGAGTGAAGGTTTAATGTGCTTTCTGTCCAGACACATGCTTTGGCACCTCTGTCTGACAGTGTACTGATCAGGTAATTTGCTGATTTAAGAATAGTGGAAACCAGAAAAATATTGCCTGGCCAGCCAAGACTACACGCCTTTCCTATATGTCTAGTCCCCAAAGAAAGCTTCAATGGAAAAAAACTAAGACCAAAGTAATACAAATATAAGACAATAATGTAGAGACAAGAAAAATACATTATATAACAGTTTTATAAAGGTCAATAGGAATGTGCATTATAGACAGCCGATATACAAAAGTAACCAAACCAAGATATGTTCTGCAAGTTACAACAGGTACAGTATATACAGCAGGAGTCTCCATTCAGAAATGCTTTGGCAAGCTACTTGGAAGGGGGTAGAGAGCTACTGGTAGCTCCCGAGCCACAGGTTGGAGACCCCAGATGTACAGTATTATTATGTAGGCAATGGTTAGAATCCTCTAATGGCGTTTTGGATGAGGGGGGAAATATGTTCTTGTCCAGTAATAAAGGCAGACTCCTGATGACATTCATTTCCTGTTTATTTCTTGTACATTTCTTAGTGATGGAGCATAAGTTCTGTAACAAGTATCTGAATGTTGTTAGTGGTTAGTTACAGTCGTACATCATCTCTGACCCTTTGTACCCCTCACTCAGTGAATGATTATGCTTTTCTTTTTCCATTTGTGATAAAGAAACTTAAATTGCTTTTTTGAACAGAAATTACATACTTTCACAATAACATGCTGCAGGGCAGAGGTCGTCATCATCCTACAACTTAAAGAGGAGATACATCAGTAGACAGAACACATAATATGTCTTTGGCATGTCATGTTTTTTCTGTTGGACTGAAACCTGCCTTGAAGCCTTGAAGATATGTATCATTATGTTCCTTATGTGGGAGTATAAAGTTCATATAATATGAACCAAGAAAAAAAAAAAAACATTGTTTATTTTACCAGTTCAACACCAGACTCTTAAATAAAAAGTTCAAACTTTACAAAATACAGTAATTTCAAACTAAGTCTTATATTCCTTGATTATTATTAAAGGTCTTGTTACACAAAATTTACTCTTGTGAACTTTAAGCCATGTTGTAATATTGTTACCTCATCAAAAACATACCTGGAGTTGTGTTTTGTTTCATTCACACATTTATGAGTAATCCATTATTATCAGGCTCTCTACATTTGCAAGACTCAAAATGCTCTTTTGCACCTTGTGATGTCATGTATTGGTAGTTTTTAAGTTAACAGCTACCTTTTACCTTTTGTTTAGTAGAGATGGGCAATTCCAGGGTTGAAATCATCCACAATTCTAGTGAAGGTGTATGGAGTTTAATAACATAGTGTAGCACTTCCTGTATTATCATGTGACATGACAAGTGTTTTCCGTTTAGAGAAAAAATAAATCAAAATATGCAGGGTTTGTGTGTTAAATATGTGAAAAAGAAACAAAACACTTTCTGGTATGTTTTTGAAGAGGCACCAACATTATAACAGATCGGAAAATAATGTAATATGGGCGCTTAAAAATGTGAAAAAGTGAGCATCTGTAATTAATTTTATACAGAGAAAGTAGAGCCTAAGTTGAATACCATATTTTCCGGACTATAGAGCACACCGGTATATTAGCCGCATTTGAAAAATTAAGAAAAAAGATATACAAGCTGCAACCGGGCTATAAGCCGCTGATATCCATGTTGAAAAATGAGATATTTACTGCATATACAGAACGATTTTGTACTGTAAATGTACATTTATGTACCTGGACAGATTCTTTCCGAACAGTGCCTCTTAACACGGCAGCAACTGTGCTGATTAAAACGAGGTCAAAAACAGAAAAGAACCGGTAATTGATTACCTTCATTTCTCCTGTGCAGTGAAACCACAAGTCACTTTAATCATCTTCACTGAAACCATTGAACCAAGCTTATGTGCAGCAGCACGGTAGAGGTCTGCACGGGACAGAATTTTCAGTCCCACTCCCGCATTCTTCAGTACCGCTTCCGCACACTCCCGCGTCGTGCGGTTGCTCTCCTGCCCGCGGCCGCGTCGTTTGGTTGCGCTCCTGCCCGCGCCCTCAATAAGCTTTCAGAATGTTCTTATTATACATCCATGGTCCCGCACCGCACTGTTTTGTGTTGGGTCCTGCGGGTCCCACGGGTGCAGGGCTCTACAGCACGGTTTCCTTACTAGAGCAAGATTGATGCCTTCAACTTAAAACTTGCATCATACAAACTCCTTCGTGTGCTTTTCATGATGAAGGGGCGAGGATTTGAAAATAATTACCAGTTAGTAATTTGTTGTGCGTGTTATCTCTGCTAAATAAAAAGTAGCGTATTCTTCTTTGCATTAATTTTCCGTCTATCTTGTTTTTTGAAATTCTGGTTAGAGCGCCCCTAGCGGTGGAAGAAAAATCCTTTGTAAAAGCTGCATGGTTCAAAGCCTGGGAAAAAAGTAGCGGCTTATAGTCCGGAAAATACGGTATATTCTATAATGCCAGCGCTGCAAAGAGACAATGGCACTTTAGTTCTTTTTTTGTAATAAATAGTGTTAGCACTATACAGTATGTATTAGGTGAAAAGAGGAAATACACATATAAAAATAATGTTACACAGGAAACATAGACTAGAATGACAGAAAACACTATAATAATGTTTATGTTTGAAGCTACAGAAACAGACAAACTGCAATATGCCTTTGCCGATATTATTGATCCAATTGTCCACACACAAAGGACAACAGTAAACTCACAACAGCTCTATAGGTAAAAGCCTCTGTCGGCACTGCTTTACTTTCATGTACAATCTGAACAGCTAATACAAAAACCTGGCTTTGAACTCTGCTAGTTATTGAAGTCCAAGTCGCACTCGAACAACTTCAGTCTAAACTTTCTTTAAAAAACCACAGGCATACAGTACACAGCGCTGGCCCTGACAGCATGTAACAGGCTGACCTTCTGTACTCCTCCAAATATCAAAAGACTCATTTCAACACCCATTCAGTCCCTTTCACACATTAATGTAACACATTCTCTGGTACAATAGGCCAACATACAAACACACGCAGATGGCAGGCGCTGGGCCCAGTCCAATACGTGCATGTGTGTCTACGGAGCCCAGCCTGTGGGGAAGGTTGATAGGCAAGTAATGTGTCTGTCCAGGCCATTTCTGTCTGCAGAAAGTGGCTTTAAACAGCACTATAATAATGCAAGGCTAATCATCCCACAAAATTGTTTATAAGATATTGTTCTTAATACTTTTGTCTGGTAAACCAAATAAATTAAATGATATGTAATGAGATTCAAAATTGTGTCAATCTTGCCCATGGGCACAACCATAGATTGTATAAAGAAGTGGACTAAGTGAGTATGATGAGCCTGACAGCAGCAGGTACAGAAAGGCGACCGTTTCTCATTACAAAGTGAATTGGAGATGATGGAGTCGGAAGTGCACCCATGCTCACTTCCTCTTTGGAATGTGACAGCTAGCAGATTAGCAATATCCATTTATATACAGTCTATGAACACAACTGTACTATGAAATGCTGATAACAGGAAGCAATCCACCTATTCCAATTTTGGTGGGTGAGCTACCTATGGCACAACTGTATTTCAATAACACATATTAAAATGGTCCAGAGCTAATATTTTTTAAAGAGTAGAATTATGAGGACTATCACCTCTAGTCTACATTTGAAAATGAAGTGGGCTAAGCTTTGTGTTCAAATAAGGCATTTGTACCAACTTCAATCACACACTTAGTATTTTTGGCACAGAGACACCACCAGTATGCCTAATATCCAACAGACTCAGTAAACTGGCTCCCATTCTCCAGCCAAGCCTCTCCAGCTCTGATAAGATTTTGCCCTAGACTTCAAACACTTACATATTGCCCAGGAAATTGTCACACACAAAAAAATGCGTCAAACAGATAAATTCATTCCTGATCGTACATCTTGCTTGATTTATTTATAGTAGCGGCGTCAGACAGAGAAAGAGGAGGAAGAGAAGGAAGGGGAGGAAGAGGATGAGGGATGATGGCTGGAGGAGGGTCTGGAGAACAGTTGGATAGTAATAAGAAAGATGGAGAGATGAGAGGAGAGACGGATGAAGAGGGATGTGGTTCCATAAGGTTCTGAGGAGATATTGTATGTATAAGCAATAAAGTACCCTTTTCTGGCAGATTACACTGCAAGTTTCTTTTCTTTTTATTTTGGTCAGATCTTCAATAGATCATACTCTCTATATCGCCCACCTTTATAACACAAAGAGGTCTATTCTAACTAATCCACATAAATAGCTCACAAAATAGTTGAGACATAATGAAGAGAGCTAAAAGGTAATATAGATACATCTTTTTTTTCTCTTGTTTTCTGGAAATTGCATATAGAGCTTTATGTCTGACACATTATTCATTATACAAGACCAAGTACCATAAATAAAACATTGAATAATCGGTGAAAGGCAAATTTTCTTATGTAATACACAGAATAGTTTTGCAAATTATAGTTGTATCATACAACTCACAGTTTCATTCTGAAAATGTACATTATCACAGTATTAAAGGGCCCATATTACACTATTTTCTGATTCATGTTAGAGTGTTGTTTCCTACCTGGAGTTGTATTTTGTTTGATTCACAGATCTATAACACAAACCCTGCATATTTAGTGTGATGTGATGTCATGTGATAATACAGGAAGTGCTCCACTGTGTTTTTAAATACCATACACCTTCACTAGAATCATCTGAATTAGACCTGGATTAACCTATCTATATTGAACAAAAGGTAAAAGGTAGCTGTGAACTTAAAAACTACTCCACCATGACATCACAAGGTGGAACAGAGCTTTAGAGATGTAGACACGCTGATAATAAAGAGATAATCAAACATGTGTACATGAAACAAAACACAACTCCAGGTATGTTCTTGATGAGGTAACAGCATTCTAACATGGCTTAAAGCTCATAAGACTTAATTTTACGTAATGTAGGACCTTTAAATCATTTCCAAATCAAAGATGAGTAAAAAATTAAATAGACAGTGGCCTGCAGACAACTATGCATGAATATCGCAAAAATGAAAGCAAAAGCAACATGACAACAGAACTAACATGGATAACTTTTAGTGAATAAACTGAAAAAAGTTTAGTCTATGTAGTTGTAATTATATAAATATATTTTTGTACATCTTCTAGTTATTTAGTTGTACAAAATGATATCAACCCTCATATTAAAGCTATGTCAACTTTTCACACTAAGATACATCCTGTTTACAGTAGCAGCAAGTAAACTATTTATAACACTTGTAAGCAACACGTCCTTTCCCCAAACCTCAAGAGCCCATGCGTCGTTCTAGTTAGCTGATTTAGCATGTTACTTAAAATCCTGTTGTAATTGCTCTCTGCACGTCAAAGGCAGCAGGCAGCCACAAGTGTGGGTAACTGGCTGGTTTCTCACCGTGCGATAAACACAGATGTCACCTAGTTTGGAGACACAGCACCATCCTGTTTGCCTCACACTTGTAATGCTTCGAGTGCAAAACAACACAACCTCCTGGTGCAGTCTCTGTCACAGTCCTCCCTTTTGACCTGATTGTACCTGCAGGGCTGTGGGAGCATCTGCAAATATGTCAGTGAGGTCTTTAGCTGATATGCTTCCAAAACTCACACTATTGGACTGATGTATTTCACAACTATGGGAACAGAACCGGTCTTTTTCCAGCCCGTAACAAGGTCAGTGCATGAGGACTGAAGAAAGGTGCACTTCCGTCAGGAGAGGTGTACTTGACATCATGTCACAGCTGTGTGTGGGAGTAGACGTGTCGTCAGGGGGCTCGTCTGACTCACAGCTCTGCATAAATCCACCTTAACTTTCTTCATTTTACTATTTTTATTTTTCACTCAATCACTGTCCAACAGAGGGAAAATATATATAGTGTGGATTTTGTACTAAAGTGAGTGGAATATGTACTGCAAACTGTCCTATGAAAAGGTACTGCTACAACAAAAAGGTCCAAATACTAAATATATTCAGTGTAAAATGTATTATACTTCATTATACTGATAGTAATGCATGAGTTCTAGGTATTCAAAGGCCCTTTATCATTTGGCAGATTGATGGAAATGTGGCTGGCAAGGTCACCACCAATCACAGTCACAATCACATGCATAGACATGGCGGGTGAAGTGTGATACCGCAGCAGGACTCAAACCACCTACCTTCCGGTTAGTGTGCAAACGTCAGCACTAACTAAATCATAAAGCACTGTCATGCTTTTTAACCTTTTGGTCTACTGAGGCTGAGTGCACATTTTTTAGCCCTGTTTGAGTCTAGGTTGGTTTAGTCCTTTAATCTCAGTTTTGATGAGGTGGTTGTGCAAATGTGAACGTGCCCTGAGACTAGACAAATCTGATTGGGAAAACATCACAAACCAATGACCGTCTGTTTATGTAATTTTGCTAATTATGATTTGTCTGAGAGTTTGTGGACAGGACACAAATGTGTGTGAGGAGACTATGTTTATACGCTGTGCGAGAACAGACAGAGAAAACATGAAATATCATGAGTTTGGCGGGGAGTCAGGCCCTGCAGAGTTGTGTGCTAAACTAAAGTTTATAGTTGTGCTTTATGTGTGGAGGTGCTTTATTAAACTGGGACTGAGGGACTGTGTATGGGAACAGCAGCTGTCTCCCTCAAATCCTGAAAAGCAGACAGCTCCGACTATGAGAGGCTACGGCGATTGTGTTTTTATTGGAATCGAGATTAAATCCATGTTCGGAAATATAATGTGACAGGAGACTTTTGGGAGGCTCTCAAAGGTCGACGAAAGAATATTTCATTTCAAAACAGAACAACTTTACTCTTTAACTGTATCTAGTTGATGTCTTTAAATGCATGTGTCCCATATATTAGAACATATGCGATTCCCTGGTTTCTTTCTTCACTGTGTAGACACATGTGAGGGGGACACACACAACATATGGCTGGCAGTTACCAGGACACACTCTGACAGTTATGTCTGTGCATTATAGCTGCAAACTCTCACTTCCTCTGCGGCGATGACACGGTGACCTTTTCAATATTGGATGTTCACACCACTGTGCAGGTGACAGCACGAGTCAGGTGACATGGAGTCGTGCTACACCCTATACAGGTCTAATAAAAAAAACTAATGAATGATTAATTGGAGCAAGCTCAGCAGTGTGCTACAGAGGGGCAGTAAGTGGCCAACACAGTGTATTAGAAGTTTGTTGGAAGGCTGTGAGGATGTGAGCCTACACTACAGAAAATGTGTGGTGCCATTGTTGTTGTGGTAAACAAGAAAACAGGTTATAAAAGAATTCTTTAAATGTATAAAGTTAACAAAAGCAACTTATTTGACATCAGTCTCTTGCTATTTTTTCTACTTATTTTGAATTAATTATTCCATTTGTATTTTTGCTCTTTGGTATTATAATATATTGTGATGTGTGAGCTACTGTGTCCCTTGTGGATCAGTAAGGTTTGTCTAACTACTGAATATCTGTAAACAAAATATCCACCTGCATATTTCATTTTATGAGCAACACTTTGGAAACTGCTTTTGTTTGTAAAATGTGTGATAACAAAATAACAAAACAAAAGGGACTGGATAAAACCGACCATACAAAGAAAAATGGAGGCAGATAGGATCCATAATCTTGTTTGTACAGTTAAAAGTATACAACAGCATTGTGAAATAACTTAATTGCTGTAAATGATGGAGACAATGATTTGGTTTTAATGTTATGGTGTAAATGTGGGGTCTGATTCTTGTACCAAAAGCTGCTATAAATAAATGTGTTATAAAATGTACCTTTAGGAACTCTGAGTAGCCTGGGCTTCAATCAATAACAGCAGAATACCTCACATGAACCCAATTTCCAGTAAATTATGCATGAATCAAATTTACACCACGTTTAATCAGGCCTCATTGTCTACTACTGAGTTAATTAATGAAAACTGCGATAATGAAAGAGGCTGATAAATGCCTGAATAAATGAACTGTGTGGAAAAAATATATAAGAGCACTCCAGTCAAGCTAAGGTACGTCACTACAGTAGATTTGGAGTGCGCTTTGCCATGAATCACACATGTCCACTCTGTTGTCCCTGTCACCACTCCAGTGTATGTGGACATATGAGCCTCCGAATGGAAGTGTAAATTAGAATAGAGTGAAGATGGACAGGACGGAGGGGCCACGGAGATGGATGTGGTGAGAAGTGGCTGGGCGCCCGCTGTGATTGTCAGAGGGGAGATGGTGGGGGTAGGGACACATAGATGCAGGTAATGAGTATGTGTGAGTTATGAGATAGGAGCACCACTGTGGATCAGTCGGATGGCCTCAAATACAAGAAGACAAGGCATAAGTGAGAGTGTGTCCAGGGGGCATGTGCTAATACATCAGGCCCTATACTGCAACATGCAACTATGAGCTTCCAGACAGACAAGCTGGCTTCAGAGCTGTACAAGATTGAAGCAAACTATTAAAACCTGAAGTCTATTGTAATGGCTTTCGTGTTGTACGGCACCAGTTACATAAGAATATAATGGTCTATAACTTGTCTGTCTGATTGAAGTCATAAGAGTCACGATTCATATACATTCATGGTCATACTTGGGAGATGTGGGTCATGACCAAAAGAGCATGATCTTGGGTATAGCTGAAATGAGTTTTTCATGCAGTGTGGCTGGGCTAACCCTCATTTAAACGCACTGTAAGGTTCTCAGAAGATGGTATGAGGCTGATAAATGATTTTTTATTGTGAATACACATATGTTCTTAAACATCATATAAATGTGTTTCTGTTTAAGTTAATCACTGACAAAAAGCAAACAATTTATGGTATGTTTATGGTATGTTTCAGTTTTATGTTTATGGGCACCAGTCATTTTCACCATCAAATATATATAAAAACAAAAACTAATGAATTCAATACATTCTTGGCTGTACATTATTTACAGAGACCATACAAAATTTACTTTTAAGAGCTTTTAATATAATAATTGTCCTTCTCATTTACCCACTAAGTTGTATTTAGGTGAATCGTGAATCAAATATTTATTCTCCTGCATTTAAGATGCAATTTCTATCAAAAATTCCAGTTTTCCCTAACACAATTACTGTTATTTACTCACTTTACTCTCCTATTTTGTACACTCTAAAATGGCCATAGGCTTCATCAGCATTGCAGCTGTTTTGACAGAAATAAAATCCATTGCTCACTACTGTGATCTGAAGCTCTCCATACGCAGGGCTCCCAGCATGGTTCTGCAGCACAGCACTTTGTTGTGATGACATTTACAGAGATGCACAGTAAAGGAGCAGGGATTTTCAACAGGAATTACGCAAACTTGTTTCTTTCATTAAGCTGGATCCATGTGTATCATAGAACAATGAGGCAAATATATATATGTTATAGACTGAGCAGAAGTCCTTCCACTTGGATGAAGACACTGAAGTGTTTTACAAAGACATGTTGCGTGTCTAAGAATTCTCTGGTGATATAGAGAACTTATGCAATGTTGCTACACAGTGTAAAGAGGTATGAAAAAAACACACCTGAGATGGATGGGGACTGACAGGTCACAAATGTTAGTAGGCCATTGAGTCAGAGTGGGGACACAGGGTCACTACATATACACACTGTGGACTATAACTATAACCATATTTCCAATACTATAACCATATATCCAATAGCACATATACTTTTGTTCAATAGAAGCAAATAACCTAGTCTCACAACATACTGGTATGTTATAATGTGTGACACCAGTTTTCCTAACCTGAATAATAAATTACAATTATTTTCTAAAATAACCCAAAAGTAATATTAGCATACTGAAGTAGAAAATTAGAAGTATTAGGACTGATTACATGCTGATGCATTATTGGATAAAAGCTTTTGAAACATTGGAAGGGCTATCTAAATCAGTACAAAGGATTATTTTAATCAATTACAAAAAAATTACTAGAATTACATGGTGATTAAATTAAGAGTCAAAACAGAATTGGAAAATTACCATAAGGTGCACTGTGTAGTTTTAATGGTAGAGGGTCCATCAAATCCTTTTCTCCATGCAAATGTTACTGCTTTGTCTGGAATGATTCACAATTAAACATTTCTATCTTCATGGAAACCAAACCAGACCAAGTTACAGGTTAGATCTGTGAAGAGGCAAAACACTCACAGTCAGAAAGGCTGTGTTTCTGGGTATTTTTAAGCTATAAAACTACTTGTAATTGAATAATTGTAATGTGAACGTTCCAGGGAGAGCAATTGCATATCCATAGAAACAAGCAGGTGAAGGACCCCCGATCAAAAATTTACATAGTGCACCAAACCAACACACTTTTCTTTCTGAACAACCTGCATACTTTCAGTGGTACCTGCTCCCCAGTCTGAGAAACCTTATTTCCACCACTCCTGTTTGTCTGATCCCATCCATCTCCTGCTCCTTAATCGTTAATCCTGGCTCCTTTGGCCTAATTCCTTTCCTTAGGCTTTCACCTCTGTTACCCATCTTTTGTTTTGTCCTCCTATACATATCGACTCCGTATAGATCGGCTCCTGTTAGTTGAAAGACAAAACAGAGCCGCCATTATAACCAATCTCATTCACCTATTTAACCATTCATTCATTTCCTCATGCCTCCTCCCACTGCTCCATCATCCCTGCCACCTCCCGTTCACCCGGGCACTGTCTCATTCACCGGAGATTCGATAAAAAGAGCAACAGGATCACGGATCTTAGAGCTGGAACACGGCGCCTTTAATCACGCTGATGTTAAAGAGATTATCTACGGATAACAATCTGGAGCTGAGCGTTATCTAACCTCATCCCACTTTAGAATGGAGATAGCCCACAATAGGGATTTGATTAATATAGGAAGTGACATCCATACGGTATAGAGCCTGATGTTTGGTGGGTATTTACATATATACCGCAGGTCAGGATGGAGAGAATGAGAGGGCAGAGGCGTGATGTGAAAAAGAGGGAAAGATAATGTCAGGCGAAGGAAAGGGCACGAACAGGTGGTAGAAAATGAGCCTTATGTTTTCTGCTTGTGGAGAGGATGACTTTTTCCTGACTACCAAGACGGCCATGTTATGAATGTTGCATTGGTTTAGACAGAAGTAAATTAAAATCGGTTTTAGATATTCATAGTGGGAATTTTAAGCCAATGTGCTCAGCCTAAAGGGTAAAGGGTATAATCTGTTACCTGGCAGCATCACTATGGAAGGAAATTCCATTGTTCCAATCTATGCCTGTTCAGGTTTGGGGTCATGGCTACAATCAAAACAACTGTGGGTTTTAAGCTCTGGATCACTGTTGTGTAGGGCTGACATGATCAATAAAGCATTAGAGTTAGATAGCGTAATGAATATACCCATATTGGAGGGACAACAAGCAGAATGCCAATCAGAAAAGCTGAACTGATGAGTTTAAAGATTAAGCTCATGATCTTCTCTTACTATCAACTCTGCCACTGCATCCCAAAAGAGAGTCCCAAAAAAGCAATGAATGCAACTTGAGGCAGAGATATTAAAGTTAGATTTACTAAGGAACTTAATTGTCCTTGTTTCACCCTGACATCACCTCAGAACACACACATTTTCACTATTTTATTTTGAGCTAAGAAAACAACAAAAATTAAATCTTTACTAATCTAGTCATGGTTTGCTGTTGACAAGTTGAACTGAATGTACTGCTTGAAAAATGAAACGATATGATCTTGTCCATACTTTACCAGGGTTAATATAAGGACATTTTGAGCATTGGATCTTTTCTTAAGTGCTTTTGACACTTCTTGTCACAATACTTTATACTTCACTGACATAATAAACTATTGATATAAGATATTTATTCATGCATAACGTAAATTCTTCTACTGAAAAGACAGTGTGGTAAGCTTTCCTTTCCTTGAACATGCACTATGTAACGCTGGATGGTTGCCTGCTTATTTGCATGTTAAAGACTTGTCTGAAATCTTGGCAAGTATGGCATTACACATATCTATCTCCAAGGAGATAAGCAGGTAACGCCACTTGGCCAAGTGACCGGTCAGATCTGTGAAGAGGTGACCCTGCTCACAGTAGTATGTATGCTTTTTTTAGGCAAAAATGTAATAGATGCAAAATGGTTTAATACCATATAAGCAAAGCAATATCACGGTGTACCCTCCACCAGGAAAGTTGCATAGTGCACCTTTTGTTTACAAATCCTATTTTCATACATTTAGATCTTAACTTGACTTGAAGCTCGGTGTTTACAGAAGCGTTCCTCCATATAGAGTTTAGTTGTGCCATCAGAATCGGAATGCAAAAGTGGCACCTTGATAATGTACTCTCTGGGTGTCTGTGTCTCTGGGTGAGTCGCTCTAATCCGCTGAACGGCGCTTTAATCACATCTTGGTGGGCCTCCACTTTTTAATTAAAGCCGTGTTTCAGCTCATTTCACTGCGCATATTTAGAGAGCCGGTGGGACGCCAGGCATTCATCAGGCTGATGGTCTGACAGTGGCACAAGAGCGCATGTGAGCTCAGAGTTTAAAGACACTGATTGGGTTTGGAACCAAGGGCACGCCAAGGCACACACTATTATAGACACTACGGCCTCTGCAGGTGCCTATAGGTTTCACAAGTACACACTCTATTTGCTTTGTCACCACCGCACTAAGTGGAGAGTAAAGGGCACCATGGACTTTAGCTCTTGGAAAAATGCCAACTGAATTAAATTTATAGATCATTAGCGTACATTGTGTTCATGGTAAACCATAATATTGACCTGGAACAGCTTAATAACATAAATGGATCCACTGCCTTCCTGCAGAACAGAGAAACTGTTTTTTTGTTTTGTTTTTTTTTTCCAGAAAAATAGCTAGTAATAAACCAGTGAAACTTAAATGCTGTAAAGGATACAATAGCCTTTGAGTGGCAGTCCCATTATGAGGTTTGTGGTTCCAATCTGAGTTTATATTGCCGATGTGTCTCTGAGCAAGATGTGTGAATGTGATTGCGTGTTTGGTGGTGAATAGAGCGGATTTAAGTGCAAAATGGCAGCCACCTTTATTTGATTGCACCAAAAAAAAAATACACCAAAAATTAAACCAATGCAAAAACGAGCTACCCATTACTAAAACCTACCTAATGCGTGTTATTCTAAGACTTACCAATATTTTTCTTTATGCAGTTTCTCTGCACTACATTACCCACAATTGCATGCGCCTTAATTGCATTCTGCTCCTAAACTGTTTGTGCCTAAATGAAATGTTATTACTTTAATTGCAGCACCTCTCTCCCGCTGTATCTCCTAACTTCAAATTAAATATATTTGTGTCTCACTTGTTTTTGCCAGCTCACAAAGCAGCAGCAGATTCAAATATAGAGCACAAGCAAAAGGGCAGATGCACAAACAGTCCAAATCACATAGACGTGCCTGTGCAAGCATATGTAACCGCCACACGATTGGAGGCCTATTTTCTGGTCTTAACTTGGGGAGGAGAATTGCATATTGCTCCGAAGCTTACACCTCCTCTCTCCTCTCTTTATCTCTCCACGTCGCACGCACCCACACTGGCCCCCTTGCTCCATCAGTGATCATCGCACCGTTCCATTAACTTCACAGCAAGCGCTTTTCCATCTCCCTCAGATTGTTCTTGTTTGTCGTCCTAAGCTCTGCCTTCAATCATATTTGCCCACGCCTTTACAGCACATTGCCCATTTAATTGGATTGAGGAGCCTCTTTTGAATATGTAAGAGCAGGGGCTGAATAATAATCAGGAATATTCAAATGGAGGACAGGCCTGTTAATTGACATCGCGCTTGGGTTTGGGGAAGGACACACGTTTTTTACACTGAGCCAACACTGAGGCTTGCTGCTCTCTAAAAGGTTCATACAGGGCAAAAAGGAGATAAAGGAGAGAAACATAATCATTGCATTTATACTACCAATAAGCCATCATTGATGTGGTGTAGTGCATTTACACTTAAAGGGCAAATATTACACTATTTTCTGATCTATTGTATAATCTTGTTCATCAAAAACATATCTGGAGCTTTGTGTTGTTTCACTCACACATGTTTAACACACAAACCCTGCATATTTAGTTCTTTCTTTAAACGAAAACACTCGATTACACCTTGTGATGTCATGTGGTAATACAGGAAGTGCTCCACTGTGTTTTTAAGATCTACTCATCTTCAGTCATCTTCAGAATCATTTGGTTAATTTAATCCCTGGAATTGTCCATCTCTGCTGAACTAAAGAACTTCAAGATGTCACAAGGTAGAAGAGAGCATTTTGATCTTTGGAGATGTAAACAAACTAATAATAAAGGCTTACTTAAACATGTGTGAATAAAACAAAATACAACTCAAGGTATGTTTTTGATGAGGGACCAGCATTGTAACATGGAGTTTTGAGTAATATAGGACCTTTATCTTGTTGGATATGTTGGCTATAAATGTGTACTGTACAACTAAATGCTGTGATACATGTGTTACACCTTAATGGAATATTAAAAACAATTATTTATTGGAGTGATGAATGGGGCCCTGTCTGAAAGTACACACCTCCAGAGGCTAACACAATGTCTGCGCAGGCATATTGTTGTTGTTTGACCTTCATTGTCCACTTCAGTTTCAGTAATGTAGCTGATTATGACAGGAAGGACACCCAGCTTAAAAAGATACCAAGCAATTCACTGTGACTCTCCTGATGAGGGAGCAGCTGAACAAAAACTTAAATAACTATATGTTTTCTATATAGTATTATTAATATTATTGTCAAAGTAGGGGTGTAACGATATCCAAGTCTCACAATACGATATCCAAGTCTCACGATACAATATCCAAGTCTCAAGATACAATATCATCACGGTATGAACCTCAGGGTACGATATTTATTGCGATATCGTGGGAAAACTCATGATATGGTGGGGAGGCGCACGATATTACGATATTCCACATAATAACAAGACTGACATTATAAAATGCTTTGACCAGCCATTTGGTTCAACATTTATTGTCATTAGGGATGTAATGATATCCAAATCTCTCTGTATGATATTTTCACCATATACCTCTCACCGTACGACATTTATTGCAATATTTTGTGGAGGCTCACAAAATTGTGAATACGCCACTTTTTCCTCTAAAAATGTTTCACAAGACTTAATCCAAAGAATGAAGATTTAAAAGTGCTTAGAACAGTTATTTCTTCATGTAGTCTGCACTGAAACAGAGCAAAGGATCATGGTCTATGTAGTTCCCTTCTGCATCATAACTGTTTATATAAGCAAAGAGACTTGTGATTGGATATATTGTGATTGTCCACAATATTATTAGGAGACCTTTGACAATACGATATCACAATATTTCGGTTATTGTTACATCCCTATGTAAAAGTATCAAAAGTATCAATCTCTACAGTTTAAGCCCCAATAGTTTTATAAAGTAATAAATGTGCTTATGCTATAAAATATTTTCCTTTGTGTGCTCAGTGCATATTTCTACATTGTATACATTTATTGTTTATTGAAGATGCGTTTTTCCACAATATTTAATTATTGAAGAACACTTAGCACAGTACATTTGTTGATATTCTATCCTCACAGATTCATGACCTTGACTTTACATTATTCTACAGCATGTCAGAAAGATGGGTGAATGCATAAAAGCAGCTTTTCGTTGACAAATTGGTCACATAAACAATTATTTTGGATTCTGGAATAAAAATGGCAATTTACATTTCTCCTTGAAATGTTGGTCCATATGAAACTAATGGCACTATGATGTAAAGAGGGAAGTATTATTGTGAATGTGTGAGATGGATTTATTCAACTGGAGTAATGCATAATACATTTAAGACACAACCTTCAGGCTGCATAAAACGTGGCCTTGTGCTGTGATTGGCACTCGGGCCAGACTTTGAACATGACTGATTCTGCCTTTAAATATGCAGCTGACACTTTCCTCTACCTTTCACTGCAATTCTTCAGGAAGTAACACTAACCTCACGCAGGCCTCTTAGTGCTTCTACAAGAAGAGGATGACACTAAACAGGCATTCACATATGGAAATATCATTATCTGTGAAGAAATGGAGACCTGCATGGAATGATCAAATGGATATGTTCTTATACAACTCCAACTCAGTTTAGTTAAGAGGCAAATGTTCTTTCTACTGAAGGAAAATCATTCTTAAAGGTGCACTACACAACTTTTCTGGTGGAGGATCCATTATCTGCTAGTCTCCATAGAGATGTTATTGCTTTGCCTGGAATGTTCCATGGTATGGCTTTAAACATTTCCAACCATTTCCATTATTGCTCAAAAACACTATAATTCTTTATATGATTAGGAGTGACTCTCCACAGATCTGAATTGTAATGTAGCACAGTGCTCTAACCTGCTTGTCTCCCTTGTGATAGGTTTCATCTATACTGTGGAATATTCTAGACAAAACAATAGCATTTCCATGGAGACATGCAAGTAGCTAAAGTAAAATAAGCCATAAAATATCTATTTAACCATTTAAAAAAGATTTCACCATAAGGACCTTGTTTTCAAATGTTTGCCGTTTCAGGCCACAAACCATGAGCCAAACTGCAGTGGAGTGGACTGGACTGTGAGTGAGAGATTGCTGTTTATGTGGACCCAAATGCAGCCAAACTCTTAGAAAGCAATCTAAAAACATTAAAGTGGTTTTGTTAGAGCTAATTAAAGGCGACAGTGGTGTGATTAAAACACACTCTATGTAGCTGGCTGCAGACTGTGAATGACAGAAGGCTCGATATTGGCAGAGTGGCTGATGGCTGAGTATTGATGGTGCTGGAGGGTTAACTATAGGGCCAAGGAGTCAGAGTTCACACAGTGCAGTCCTATAGGAGCACGCTTTACTGAATAATGGAAGAGAAGTGTCACCATAATGACTCAAGTATAATTAAACAGATCCCAGTACCGCTCCTGTGGGTAATGAGCTGCATAAAACAGAGCAGAACGGACAGACGGATACATATGATACATTTAACAAGGACAGACCCTGCATGCAAGGAATATGGGATTCTATTATTTATTTTGCACCACATAAAGCAATGAGTCTAAGATAAGAAATAAACATAATCACATTTATTTTTAAAGGACTGGTATAATACTATTTTCTGATCTATGTTACAATGTTGTTTCCTCATCACAAACATGCCTGGAGTTGTTTTGCTTCACTGACACATTTTAATGCAAAAATCCTGCATATTTAGGAGTTCTCTCAAACTGAAAACACACTGTTCCACCTTGTAATGTCATGTGGTAATACAGGTAGTGCTCCGCTGTGCTTTAAACTCTATACACCATCGCTAAAATCATTTAGATGGTTTCAGCCCTGTAATTTAAAGTCTCTACTAAACAAAAGGTAAAGGGTGGCTGTTAACTTGAAAACTACTATTTTACAAGGTGGAACATTGCATTTCGAGCTTTGGAGATCTTGACAGCCTAATAATGAAGGATTACTCTAACATGTGTGAAAGAAACAAAAAACAACTCGAGATATGTTTTTGATGGGGTAACAACATTCTAACATGGTTTAAAGACCTTTAAGTATTCATTATATTATCTGAAACAAATGTTTGAGACAAGAAAACATAAGAAGCCCCATTTTAAATGTTTAAGTAAATTGGACTGGACTTATCTTTTAATTGGTTTTAGTTTGTTCTTTCTAAATCACAATATTCATCAAAAACAGCTTCACAATAGAAATAGAACTGACAGGTAGTTCCTCTTCACAGGGAAAGTAGTACATTTTTATTTCTGTGTTTTTATTATTGAAAAATGACTTCATGATTTTCGGAATGATCACAAGTACAGCGTGGGCAGAGATAGGTGAATACTGAAATGATGCAGAACAATACAGGATTAATCATAATTCAGTTCATCAAAATACAATGTTGAGCAAACTAATTGTTATAAATCCGTGTATCATTCGTTCATTTTGTTTTTCAATATAAAACCAAAAATAAGAAAACAAAAAAACAACAGTTTTTTTCATTATTTGTCTCCAAAACCAAAATGAAAAAACGGATAACGATTCGCTTTTTCAGTTTTCGATTTTGTGTTTAAATGAAAAATGGAAAAAAACGGATAACGGCCATTTCCCATTTTGTCCAAATTTGATCCTTGAGCAAGTTGCATAAACCGGAAGCGAACCTTTACTGGGAGCAATGCGCATGCAGCGGAGGAGCCGCTACGAGATGGAAAACTGTAGCCGTGTCCCAATTCAGAAGGCTGCAGCCTCCTGAAGCCGCATAGGCTGTAGCCTTGGAACACACCTCCGCAGACCGCATGGCCATGTCGAAACGGGGCAGGTCCAGCCCACGGAGCCGCGCCCGTCGCCCAGCAACCGAGACACGCTGCTAATGCTAATGCTAACAACACGCACCTGCAGTTTACGCGCACAGATCATTAACAAAGATTACGCACGGGTAATCAAAGTGTCACATTTTGAGAACAAGTTATTCTAATAATTCTAATCCACATTTTATGGCTGAAATATTGCTGTTTCTCCAATACATCTAAAATAGGCTAAATTACCTTAAAGTTTCAAAAACAGTGATGAGATATGCATTAAGTATTTTTAAATTGATAAGGGATTACATGTATACAGGGAATGCATTTAAGTTGTTTTATAAAGACTCTCCTTTGAGAAAAAAAATGGTTTATTAAACAATCAATTCTTTATTTGTATTTTCATTCTGGAAATACTTTGTCATAATATGAATAGTCAAACATTAAACCCATCACACACACACACACACAATGCATTCATAGGTTAATAATAAATAAATAAAACATGTCTGTGTACTCCCATTGTGTAACTTTTTTTTTCTTTTTTTTTTTTTTACAGAAGCAGGTACCAATCCAAAATGAACAAATTATCTTTGCCAAATATGATCAGATTGAATACTGCTTCACTGCAGTACAATAGTACATTCTTATTGTACATGTAATTATAGTTACTATTAAAAGACACATCAAATAACTGGGACATCTCACCATGAATCAAATGTCAGTGAAAACGTTCAGATAAACTTATGAACTTAAACTGCATGGAGACATCACTATTAGGACACATTCAGGACAGCAGCAGACAGTGGGTGCAGGAAGCCAGATACAACCAGAGGCCTCACAGGTCTTCTGCAGGTTGTGACTCAGAGGTTGTGACTCAGAGGTTGTGACTCAGAGGTTGTGACTCTGCAGAAGTCCTCAGTGACTCTGGACATGGACAGTGGAGACATCTTGTATCTTCTGAAGGAGGAAGATCAGAATGAACCTTACGTCTGATTGGTTCTGTTGGTTCAAAGTCCTGTCCTGCAGAGTGAAAACCTGTAATGACACACACATTAAGAAAACTACCTATCTAACTATTACAGGAAAATGAGGTCCACAGAGCAAGTACATTCACATCCAAAGTGTGTTGTGTCCTCATCCAGGAAGTTGCAGATGAGAAAAGAAAATTCATATAAAACATTTCAAACAGTTTTCTCATTGTTATATTAAATGTGACTGGCCTAACAGACACAGGTGTCAATATAATGTATTCCCAGAATGAAATGCATGTGTGGGAGGCTTATATTACCTGATTTACAAGTAAATATTATTATACTGCATGAAATAATGCGTGTTTTTACCTTACCTCCGAGCTACCCCTGTCCATGAAAATGTGACGTTTCTTCCTCTTCAATCACTCCATGGTCTTTTCCCCTAACAGTAAAAAAAAATTAGTGTTTGATGGAAATCTGTCCAAATATGAAAGTCTGAGCGGACTTGCTTAGCTGTAAATTACTAGCCAAACTTTTAGCTCAAAGCTCCAAAGTTCACGCAGTTAAAAACAAACTTTTTTGACTGTTTTGTGGGAGTTATGGCCGTATGTTAAGTTTACCGTTGTGTTAGTGATGATTTCCAATAGTTAAAAGTAAAGTGTGTACTCACATGAGTACACTGACATGTTTTATTTATTTATTATTAACCTATGAATGCATTGTGTGTGTATGTAATGGGTTTAATGTTTGACTATTCAATATTATGACAAAGTATTTCCAGAAGTTTATTTGATTGTTTAATAAACCATTTTTTCTCAAAGGAGAGTCTTTACATACATGTAATCCCTTATCAATTTAAAAATACTTAATGCATATCTCATCACTGTTTTTGAAATTTTAAGGTAATTTAGCCTATTTTAGATGTATTGGAGAAACAGCAATATTTTAGCCATAAAATGTGGATTAGAATTATTAGAATAACTTGTTCTCATCACTAACACAACGGTAAACTTAACATACGGCCATAACTCCCACAAAACAGTCAAAAAAGTTTGTTTTTAACTGCGTGAACTTTGGAGCTTTGAGCTAAAAGTTTGGCTAGTAATTTACAGCTAAGCAAGTCTGCTCAGACTTTCATATTTGGACAGATTTCCATCAAACACTAATTTTTTTTTTACTGTTAGGGGAAAGGCCCATGGAGTGATTAAAGAGGAAGAAACGCCACATTTTCATGGACAGGGGTAGCTCGGAGGTAAGGTAAAAACACGCATTATTTCATGCAGTATAATAATATTTACTTGTAAATCAGGTAATATAAGCCTCCCACACATGCATTTCATTCTGGGAATACATTATATTGACACCTGTGTCTGTTAGGCCAGTCACATTTAATATAACAATGAGAAAACTGTTTGAAATGTTTTATATGAATTTTCTTTTCTCATCTGCAACTTCCTGGATGAGGACACAACACACTTTGGATGTGAATGTACTTGCTCTGTGGACCTCATTTTCCTGTAATAGTTGGTAGTTTTCTTAATGTGTGTGTCATTACAGGTTTTCACTCTGCAGGACAGGACTTTGAACCAACAGAACCAATCAGACGTAAGGTTCATTCTGCTCTTTCTCCTTCAGAAGATACAAGATGTCTCCACTGTCCATGTCCAGAGTCACTGAGGACTTCTGCAGTCACAACCTCTGAGTCACAACCTCTGAGTCACAACCTCTGAGTCACAACCTGCAGAAGACCTGTGAGGCCTCTGGTTGTATCTGGCTTCCTGCACCCACTGTCTGCTGCTGTCCTGAATGTGTCCTAATAGTGATGTCTCCATGCAGTTTAAGTTCATAAGTTTATCTGAACGTTTTCACTGACATTTGATTCATGGTGAGATGTCCCAGTTATTTGATGTGTCTTTTAATAGTAACTATAATTACATGTACAATAAGAATGTACTATTGTACTGCAGTGAAGCAGTATTCAATCTGATCATATTTGGCAAAGATAATTTGTTCATTTTGGATTGGTACCTGCTTCTGTAAAAAAAAAAAAAAGAAAAAAAAAGTTACACAATGGGAGTACACAGACATGTTTTATTTATTTATTATTAACCTATGAATGCATTGTGTGTGTGTGTGATGGGTTTAATGTTTGACTATTCATATTATGACAAAGTATTTCCAGAATGAAAATACAAATAAAGAATTGATTGTTTAATAAACCATTTTTTTTCTCAAAGGAGAGTCTTTATAAAACAACTTAAATGCATTCCCTGTATACATGTAATCCCTTATCAATTTAAAAATACTTAATGCATATCTCATCACTGTTTTTGAAACTTTAAGGTAATTTAGCCTATTTTAGATGTATTGGAGAAACAGCAATATTTCAGCCATAAAATGTGGATTAGAATTATTAGAATAACTTGTTCTCAAAATGTGACACTTTGATTACCCGTGTGTAATCTTTGTTAATGATCTGTGCGCGTAAACTGCAGGTGCGTGTTGTTAGCATTAGCATTAGCAGCGTGTCTCGGTTGCTGGGTGACGGGCGCGGCTCCGTGGGCTGGACCTGTCCCGTTTCGACATGGCCATGCGGTCTGCAGAGGTGTGTTCCAAGGCTACAGCCTATGCGGCTTCAGGAGGCTGCACCCTTCTGAATTGGGACACGGCTACAGTTTTCCATCTCGTAGCGGCTCCTCCGCTGCACGCGCATTGCTCCCAGTAAAGGTTCGCTTCCGGTTTACGCAACTTGCTCAAGGATCAATTTTGGACAAAACGGGAAACGGCCGTTATCCGTTTTTTCCATTTTTCATTTAAACACAAAATCGAAAACTGAAAAAATGAATTAAAAAATGAATTGTTATCCGTTTTTTCATTTTGGTTTTGGAGACAAATAATGAAAAAGACTGTTGTTTTTTTGTTTTCTTATTTTTGGTTTTATATTGAAAAACGAATGAACGAAAAGGTGATTTTACATTTACATTTTTGGTGGGGAATGGTGTGAAAATAAACTACATTTGCAGATTGACAGAGCCAGTGTGAAACCTTCCACCTCTTGGCCCTGATGAACTCTGGTGCTCTGGCCGTATGTTTTGAATCATTCTCTTGTATCACAATGAAGCATCTCCAGTTTCTCATACCAGTTCGACTGCTACCAATGAGTAGTACAGCAGGTCCAGATGGTAATACCTGTTATTTAGGGCGGCAAGAATTAATCAGAATCATGACTAATAGGCAACTGAAATTATTTTGGACTTTTTAAAATGATTGCTAATTGTCATCTTGAGTAAAAAGACTGACATGCAATTTGAAAAACAGGGTTCATCACGGACCGCATAGTTTTAATAAAAAATTTTCAGAATTTGAAAATATGCTCTTTCAGGACCATTAGTATGTTTTCACCTGAAATTGGTTTAATTTTATGAAAAAGTCCCCCAAAGCACACTGAAAATTATTATTTAACTAGTTGATTAAAGAAAACAATCATTTCTGACCAGAAAAAATAAATAAATTAGTTGCAACCCCGAAAACAGCGGTTCGTCTCTTGTTTCACATTAATGCCAAACTAGAAAAAATGTTAAAATAATGGAATTGGTCTTGGTGTTTTAATATTTTTAATGGATTTTGCAAGAAGTGCACATTCTATTCAAACCAAGGATCATAAGGTAATTCTTGGTGTGTGGAAGACGATGCGAAGCTTCAATCCTTCCCATGTGCATAGAGATCAAACGCTCTTTAATGGTGATTAGAGCTGCAGGTTGTAACAAGACCACATGTGTAGACCCATGGGCCAGCCCTCCGCATGTCATACAAATAATTAATCCCACTGCATTTAAGGAATACTCAAGTTCTTTTTAGGTGAAGAGGGGTAAAAAAGGTAAAACACAAACAGAAAAAACTCAGCGAATGAATTGACCAATGTCAGAAATAGTGGCGACAGCGTGGAGCTGTGACTTATAGAGAAGTGACAGAGTTCAAAGCCCGGCACAGTGCTCTTGTCTCCTTATTGCGTTTGTCATGTACACACACACACACACACACACACACACACACACACATACATATACACACGCAGACACACACACATACAAGGCTGTGACAGAGGGGAGGCCGCAGCCATTCCTCAGAGCTGACATAAAGATCAGCGTTGCATGGCCCAGGCGGCACACGGAGCACTCTCACTGTCGGCTTCAATAGCTCCTGACGCTGCTCCTGACGTTGCGCCTGCCGCTGGGATGAGAGGACCCTGTCTGTTATCATATATGTGCTAATGTTTCACTAGCACTGTAAGGACACTCAGAGGCCACAATGCATTCTCTAAACTTAACCCTAAGCTCATAACTTATTCTGCTTCACTCACTTACATTTAAGCAGACTTGTAAGGATCAAATACCATTATGTTATACAAGCACAAGTTTTCCCTCTTACAATGGAAACAAACTGTCAAAAATGATGTATGTAATCTCATCTGATTGAAATCACTGTGAACTATGTCAACATCGGTATCTCCAAGTAATTCCTGTTGTGCAATAGTCCAGAATTGTATTTATTTAACCATTAAAAAAACCCTGTGTGTACTTTTTCTTTATACTATTGGGAAATTTTAGGGTATTTTTTGGATATATGATATGACTGATTTGAGACGAAACAGCAAGTCAATTCAGATCAACCTACAGAATATTCAGTCCTGTCCAAAGTCTTTTCAAACTGAGAATTTGAAATCTAAAGAAATAGTCGTAATTGTAAAAAGAAGACCAACAAACAGCGAATTAATTTTATACTACATGAGAAAATAAAACCTTGAAGTAGGTCTATAAATAAGTAAACAAGTAAACAATGAGATGTCCGTTGATTTCCTGCCCTGTACCTATGTAAATAACACGTCAGTTTAATATGCTGTGATTTAATCTGGGTGACACTGCCCTTCTGCAAATGCCAGCCCAGAGAGTAACTGTCAGAGCCAGGCTCCTAATGTAAACGCTGTGATAAGGGAGAAGGCCAGCTGTGTCCACGGGCAGTGCAGTAGCACAGCCCCGTCGCACATATGCAAAAACACTTGAAGAGTTGAGATAGTGCAAAATCAAGACTGCTGCTGACGGTAAAACCTTGTTCAAACTCTGGTTAAACATCCACCATAATGCACTTTGAAAAGCTGTACTTTAAACATACATTTGTGCTCTGCAAAAAATCTGATTGTCAAGATTCAACTTCACCTGGAAGATGTCCAAGGTTGCTTTTTATGAAAATAGCACTAAAATGTTACTGCATACTATTATGTGAAGCAAAATACTGTATAGTTACATTCTGGTTGTACTATAGATGGTAAAGTTCTATATACAAGTATAACTCAGTACTGTATCTTTGAAAATAATAATACAAACTGTCTAATGTCATATATGGATATGGCTAATTGATAGGACAGAAGAATATAAAGCTATGGGCTGGTATCAGTTCTATGGCATATCACTAAGAAGATTATCAAAACTAAGGCAGGATCTTTTATTGTAGAACCAGTGAATAGGACAGATACACAGTCGTGGTAGCATGGTATAAGGGCATATCTGTGTTTACATATTGATGTCCATGCCAGTTTCTCTCCACCGCCTTTATTTCATTGCTATGTGTGTTTACGCATAGCGGAGCACTATAAATGTGGACACACATATCAAATGGGATTGAGGTCACCAGTGTAATGAGCTTTGTTGTTCCCACATGGTCAGTGTGTATGAGCGCAGGCAGCACAGGCAGCACAGGAGCAGACGGGAGCGCACTCACAGGTCCCCCTGGAGGAGATACATATAGGCGACATGTTGGCACTGATGAGGCCCGACAGCTCACCCCGCTCACAGACAGGGCCCTGCTCACAGACAGGCCTAGACAGCATGGCACTGTGCCAACAGCAGCGACAGGAGCCCGCGTGTGCTCCGCTGCCTCCAGTGTCCTGCTGGGAGTCAGGGATCAGCCCACAAACAAACAGCACACACCCTCATGGCTACTCACACAAGTACATACAGATATGCTCTCATGTTTGCCTGTTTTTTAACCTTGTTTAGTGACACAATATTCTTATTTTTGCTTTAGAGGAGGTCTAAGGAACACTGTACTCCTGGCAATTTCAGCCAAAGTCTGGCCTAAACAATGGGGTTTTATTGGAGGAAGTGTTATGAAAGCTGGTTGTCACAGCGCCCTCTGGACATGTCACCCAATGCACCGGTACAAGCTGACAGGCCCGCAACAGAAAAACCAGGCATCCGTGGATATTTCCAACAGACTGTAATGAAAAAAGAAACATCCTCTATAGTGCTGATAATGCACCATAGGACTTGAAGACTCTCTGGAGGGCCTATTGGAGTGGAAAGGGGCAGCAGGTGAAAATTATATCTACATCAAAAACTCATTTAGCTGCATATTTCCCATAGAGAGATGTCTTTGGTCCACTGAGCGACCATCTTTGATTCGGTGGGCTGGCGGTATTACATGATGAGTCCGTATTAAAGCCAATAAAAGATGAAGCCTGTGCGATATGTCAGGTCACATCACCCGTCGGGCCCCCTCTGCCATATGCTTCAGAAACAGTGTGACAGAGCTGCTCCCACCTCTCTAGGTGTAAATGAAGGTGCACAAGCACAGGCCTGATGTCCTCTGCTCTTCATAAGGCTCTTTGATTCACATGCACACTCCTCATTCACATGTACAGTCCTCACACACATGCACACTCCTCACACATGTGCAGTGTTATGTTGTGTTTCTAAGCATTTTGGGGACATTACTCTGACACTGACTTCTTTTCCTGCTGACTTATTTTAACCTTAATTAAAGTTACTCCTTGCCTAGTCTTAACCTCTTAAAATCATGTCACTGATCCAATAATGGAGGATTTATGTAATGGGGACCTGACATAAGGGAGACATGTCCCCATGAACTGAGTGTGTTTTAGTCCCCACAATGTGATTTCATATGTGCATGTCTCCTACACATGCACATGCCTCACACATGCACACTCCTCACACACATGCACACTCCTCACACACATGCACACTCCATACACACATGCACACTCCACACACACATGCACACGCCTTACACATGCACACTCCTCACACACATGCACATGCCTCACACACATGCACATGCCTCACACACATGCACACTCCTCACACACATGCACACTCCTCACACATGCACACTCCTCACACACATGCACACTCCACACACACATGCACACTCCTCACACACATGCACACGCCTCACACACATGCACACTCCTCACACATGCACTCCTCACACGTGCACATGCCTCACACACATGCACATGCCTCACACACATGTACACTCCACACACACATGCACACTCCTGACACACATGCACATGCCTCACACACATGCACACTCCACACACACATGCACACTCCTCACACACATGCACATGCCTCACACGCATGCACGCTCCACACACACATGCACACTCCTCACACACATGCACACGCCTCACACACATGCACACGCCTCACACATGCACACTCCTCACACACATGCACACTCCACACACACATGCACACTCCTCACACACATGCACACTCCACACACACATGCACACTCCTCACACGTGCACACGCCTCACACATGCACATGCCTCACACACATGCCTCACACGTGCACACACCTCACACACATGCACATGCCTCACATGTGCACACGCCTCACACGTGCACACGCCTCACACACATGCACACTCTTCACACGTGCACACACCTACACTGTATATGAACCACATAGGCCCCCTGTAGTGAGCTGCTCTAGCTAGTTATGCTAATGCTCCCTTCAGTAAGACTGTCAAAGCGTGGAACAGGATTAGAGTAAAGTTGATTTCAAAGCGTGTGCATATGTGCTCACATAAACACAGGCATCTGTGAGCTAATTTAAACTAATCACTTTTCAGACAGTGAGTAATCACAAGATCAGGTGTAAAACCATATATGTACACTTTATGTAGTGCACTGCCTGTGTGTCTATATGTGATGGCCTGAGATGAAAATGACCACATTTTGATGATTTATGTTTTATAGGATGGTATCATGAAGTGCCATACTTTTAAATAAGGACATTTAAATCTTAAGTCGATAATCCATTCAAATCTATAAATCCCTTGACTGTATTTAGTTTTAGAATGTGAACACCCCCTGAATTTTAAACAACTATAATGTTTGATCACAAGGCTGTGTGCACTGATGGTCCCAAGCCTGTATAATCAGAGGAGCTTCAGTGACAAACAGGACCTCATCCTCCTTATCCACATCTGTGCAGTGGCCTGTGTGTAAACCCTGTAAACTGTCTGGAGTCACATTTCATTACGTAAATATCAGTGATTGGTGAGGTAAAGTTTTTCAATATTCTTGCAATATCCTTAGCAATACATAACAATAAATTAGTGCATATTTATGAACTACTCACATGGTATTGTAAGTAGCATAGAAAACAAAACTTACTTTAAAAACATACATAGTGCCAAAGAGTTTTTGTTATTTGAATGAAATACAACCGTACTTTCTCCCTCTCCCACACAGTCTCTCTCTCTCCTGCAGCATTGTGTCTTTCATCAGATGTTTAACTTATTTATTCTCTCACACTTTTTTCACTTCTTTTCCAGTAACCACGGGAAACGACAGATGGATGGAGGAGGAGCGGGGTCCTAGGGTGTTTTTCTTCATTCTTCTCTGTTTTAATCTAAACTAAATCTGAATTCTGTTTGCTGCCATATGCTGACCTGCAGAGAAATTTACCATATGCTCATAAATTCATCAAGGAGAGACTCGAGGCTAACACACCACAAAATGGATCTTAATATTAAGTAAATCCAAAAGCCAGAGACCTTACAGCTATTCACCAGTAGTTGCGAGTGAGTGGTGCAATTGTGTAGCTTGCAAAACACATTTGTAAAGTGTAGCAGCCTAGAGAGAAGGACTCAGAGGTGAGGAAAAACTTTGAATAGGGGAATACTGCAGACAGCTGACAAATTGGAGAGCAAATTGGAGTGGATAATGGACCAGAACACAGTATACAAAGCTACACAAGACGGTGTAGAGAGGGTTACAATGAATGAAGAATGTTGTGTCCAAGAGAGGACCTAGCAACATACATGTCAAGGTGCATCCAAGCGGACACGTCAAGAGCCACTGATTTAACCGTTTTATAAAGATTCCATGGAGGCTTCAGGATTTCATATAAAAAGGGTTTCATTCAAAAATATTATAGAAGAAGTGCTGGGATACAGCAAGCACAGGTTCATGGCCATATTTAGTTTTCATATTGGAGAAAAAATGAGTCATGTTTCAGAGATGCACAAACAGGGTAAAACATGCTGCAATGGATCAAATTGTAATATTTTTCTAAGTGTTTGTTCATTTTAGAGGTCTAACAGAATGAGGCTGATTGCTTTAGTGACCCTGTATGCACAAAAGCTTAAAGGAACAGTGAGTTCACCTTTTGAAATGAACTATTCAGATTCTTCTTTTTCGCTCTCTCTCTTTCTCCCTTTCACTCTCACTCCCTCTCTCTCTCTCTCTCTGTATTGTATAAGCCAAACTAAATAAGGCAAAATAGACTCACAATAGACTCTTTGCACAACAACGTCTTCATCTGTGCTCATTCAAAAGTGAATGTTGATTACAATAAAGAGGTAAACAAGGATTATGCTCGTAGATGTTACCACAGAATATATTCAGAATAGCCATGTGATGCTGGGTACTGGGTTTTATGTGCTCCTAAAGGTGAACTATAAAAGAGATACAAATGAACACTGCATTTAGCTGCATCCAACTTGCCTGGGATCCAGAATACACACTTCTTTAATACTTTACTAACATCTGAGTGTGGTCACCAATGAAGGTCCCCATTTTCAAATGGGCGTGATGAACAGGTGAATTAGCCAATCAGGAGCACACATGGTCCACCATATTGGAAAAAATAAAGGAGTAAAACTCACAGGGGACTGAAAAACACTGTGGACAATTAGTGAAGCACTAAACTCTGTTAATCTGAGATGAGATCTATTTGATTTTATTTGCAAATGGTATATGACCACTGAGCCCCGTTGTTTTATATGTGTCACTGAAAAAACAAATCTGAGTGCACAGTCACATGTGACTAGGCTTGAGATTCGGTGGAGAGTGTGGGGACCAAACTGATATTGATCAGTATAAAAAAATGCAGAGAGATATTCTGGATTTCCAGGCAAGCATCTTACATTCTACAACAGTTAAATGATCTCAAAAGACTTTGATAAGTTGTATTTGTTGTGACCAGATAGAGACCAGTGATTCTGCTGGACCAAGACCATGGACCTGGAATAAAAGACCATAGACCTGGAATAAAATCTGCAAAGGGCACATTTTCTGGTGCAAGTTTGACTGGTGGCACAGAAACTCGAGAGTGTATTTTTGTGAGGCTGACAGGTCACCTACAGCTTTCAAAAAGGTCACATGGCTTCATTATATTCACACCATAGTTAACAGTTTTTCTATTGAAAATCCTCAATGTGCCAAAAATTTGCTTTTGTGCTTTTTAGCCTAACCTTGTTCCAGCCCCAATCACACTGAAATGAAGAAGTAAAAGGTTCAAAATATATGCAATAATAACCGTCAGTGTCTGGAATAAAATGTAGTTCTTAAAGTTCCATATTGCATAATCTCCGTGCAATAATATTATTTTGTGAATGCCAAATAGCCACAGGGACAAACTTCCACAACAAAACCCAAATGCATATTCCCTCATTCTTATGCTTTTTGATGCTGTTTTTAGCTTTGAGAAAAATACACTGTTATGCATCCAATATGTGCTTCCCCTAGACTATAAACAAATGCAAGACTTTTCAAAGGCCTTTTCCTCATGATTTGGAAATGCAGAAATAGTTTGAAATACATATACTTTGTGTTTAATAAGAATTCTTTCTCCACACCAATCCTGCGCTGTGAGAGGGGGATGCCCCAAAGGCCTGTGCTTGATCCAGGGTGGAGGTATAAGCACCGGGCTGCCATTTTGATCCTCTCTCACACACACACACACACACACACACATATACACACACATTATGATGAGTGATACAGGGGTGCACAGATGTGTTGGGACAGGGGGGAGGGGAGAGTGGGCTTTGGGGGGTGGGTGAGAGGAGGGGGCTTTGGGGTGTGCGGGGGTACCCAGTGCTCGGGCCTAGCCTGTCTGCCACGGGTGTCAGTACATCTAAAAGGTCTCTACATAAATGGGATTAATGCAGTTTCTCCCATCGGCAATCATTAGGCATTCTGTTTAAAGCGCAAACACACTCAAAATAAACGCACTTCCACTCTCCCCTGCCGCTGTAAATTATTCAAAGGAGAAGAAGAGAGAGGAATTAAAGGAACGAGAACCAGGAGAGAAAGAGAGAAGTCTGGAAATGGTGCACATATCTCTATGGCACATCATACAGTAAATGCTTGAAGAATAGTTTTACAGTGGAGGATGTGAGCAGCAGTTATCACTACTCGATCCATTCATTTTGCTTTTTATAGTATTTTTTCGTATGTTTCAGTAACATGGCTCTGGCTGTGTCTTTAAAATCCCAGCTCTCCATACATTAATAACTGTTTACTCCCCACTGAGAGCAATTAGAATAAGAGGGTTGATTAGCTCATCTGATCATATTGTTAAACTTGTGGACGTATGGTGTGAGGGTTATAGGTGGTCCGTACTCTTAATTAATCATATGCTTCATGGCTATTTAGGGCTATTTAGGATGACAGTAGAAGTTGCGATTAATACACACTTTTTGCTTCTTTTATCGTTGAAAGTGATGAAGAATTGGGAGTTAAAAGTGAGAGTGGAGAGTTAAAAGTGAATTGTAAGATAACTGTCTAACAAATTAGAAAGACAGTTTCAAGAATATTTTTCTCTCATTCACTGGCACAATTTTGAGGAGGTCTACACTATCTACTACTATCTATTTTTCAATCCAACTTAAACATCAACTTTGCACCCACTGTTACGCTATTAACTCTGGCTTCAACAATTAATTGTGAGAAAGCAATGAACATATTATGAATGAACCATTTTAGGCATGTTTGCTGACCACTACAAATTCACAGTTAAAAAATTATAATAATACATAAAAAGAATAAAACCTTTTGCCTGGTAAGCCCAGATCTCTGTACTCTTTATACAGAGTCAGATCACCACTCCCTCCGTGCAGTCAGATTTGTTTATTTCAGTGTTACATGTGAAACCAAGAGCTTAGTTTGAACAAAATCAGACATATCTGATTTTTTTTTTAGTCCCCTGTGATATTTTTCTCATTTCTTTTTTCCTCATTTTGATATGGACAAGCCAGGCAACTGGCTAATCCACCTGTCAATCACTCTCATCTGAACTCTGGGAGATGTAACCAGTGACCAGACTCACATGTTCATAAAGTACTAACTGTTTATTCTGGATCCAAGACTATATTATTTGCTACTATAATATATGCAGGTTTGGTACATTGAGAGTACTTATTTTATGGGTTTTTGTGTTTTCAGAACACATAGAAAGGTCGTGGCATATGAAGGTCTCTTAAGGAGTGATGTAGAGAAAACAAATGTGGATTGTATAATACGGTAATTCCACTTACAGGTAATAGTGAAAAACTCTAATGGCGTACATGTTCTTCTTGTAATTTAATCGCGGTTGCACTTAGAGCATATATGGACATTCCTCATGTCCATTATCCATACACTGCATTTCTTTAGCTTGGCCTTCCATTGCCTGTGCTTTCATCCTCTTCAATTAACGTCATGTATTACACAACCCTGCTCACATTATACACATAAAAGTAGTCCTGCTTTTTTCCAATTAGCCACGACTTTGTTATTGTTAATTACATTCCAGTGGGTTGAAAAGTGTTTGAACCCGTGATATAGACATTTACACAACCTGTCTATGACATCTCCAGCCACGAGCTTTGATGAAATATAGTTCAAGGGATGAGCACTATATAATATCCATACCTTCTCCTCACATCTCTCTCACACCATCTTTTCATTCATAAGTAATGGTACACAGTGAGCTTCATCAATAACCTAGAGCGTTCCTGTGTGAAAAAGCATCATGCTCATAAATGTTATCATTACCCCCAAAGTGTGGCATTAGACATATCATACATCAGACAAGCGTGGTGTTAAAAAAGAGGACGCAAGTCAGTGAAGCACAAATTAACTTATTCTCATGTATATTTTAAGGCACATGTGTACAGTCCCCAGAGTTATGGTAGTGCAATGTGTGGCTCTCTTTGTTAATGCTAGAGAGCAAACCTAATATAGCCCCACTGTGGACACATTTGTTAAAGCGTTGTGGCCATGTGACAGTTCGCACTAGAGAAGGTTTTGATTCATTAACTCAGATAAGGACCATAAAACTCACAGGTTTGCTTCAGCCTCTGAGCATCTCCAGCGAGCATCTTACCATACTTTATTATGTCCCCCAACTGAATTAATGTTGTGGCCGGACACTGGGACTTAATCAGTAACTTAGATGGTTAAGGCCAAAAAACAGCCCCAAGAAAAATGAAATGTTTAAAAGAAGGAAATATGTGGTTATAGCTTTCATTTATGTGGTCACAGAAAAGATCTTTATTTAGTTAGAGTCAGATAATTGATGGTACCACAGAAACCAAGAGATAGGGAACAGTCAGAAGATTCCATGGAACAAAAATGGCCTTGCAATAAACGATTAAAAAAACATTCAAAATATCTTCCAAAAAGCTAAATATGCAATTAAATTTACTTTATGTTTAAATTACTATACACTGATGTTCTTAAGACTAAAATAAAAATGGATTCCAACTAATAAGTAACCCTTTTTAATGTAGTTGGCATTAATTTGAGCAAACATTTAGAATATGTTTGCTCAAATTAATGCCAACTACAAAAACAAGATCCTTGTAAAGGTCGCTACTGCACAGAAGAGTAAAATATAATATTTTAATTAAAAATTCCATAGAGCAATTTTCAAATGGAACACCAAAATTGCAGTAATCTACTTGTCCATGTATGTGCACAATCATGATTTATTTAATGTTTGTGAGTCTGTCGTAATTGCGGTCTACATGGTCATTTATCTCTGGTCAGGGCCCTTAATTCCACTTAAACTCAAAATAATCTCATTTTTCTTTCATCAGTGGCTGTCCCGTGGACATTAGAGAATACAAAAGTTCACAGGGTTTGCATTAGCAGTGGGACTGATGTGGTGGTGGTTTGGGGGTTAAAAATCAGGGGGAATACTTTGAACATATAATTAATAATACATGTCAGGCTTATTAGTCTATGTGAATTTACAAGGGACCAAGGGGCACCATCGGGAGGTGGCGTGAAGAAGCATGGCTACAGTCTTAGCGCCGAAAGCTACATCAGCACAACGTCTTCTATTAAGAGATTCTATGGAGAGAATCATTGCATTTTAGTTTGCTCATTTATTTAGCTTTGACCATGAAATTCTGCTTTATGTCCAGCTGCGATTCTTCATTAATTCAACCTCCGATGCTTCTAACCCATTAATCAATCTGAGGTGACAGTGGAATACAGTCTAATTGAATTTCAAACAAATCTAATAAAGTTTTTATCTAATTAAATATCTTAAAGGTTTTCTGAGGTCTTAAATTGGCATTTTACTGCACAAAAATCAGCATGTATCAGCTAAGAAATCATCAAATGTGGTCCAAACATCACATGGCAAAACACCTTGAAGCTACCGTGGCACTATAGCCAATTTAATTTCCATACGCTTATGCTAATTAGCCAGAAATAATCAAGCTAATTTAGAAAGATGCAAATGTGTTGGAGGTAGGGTTCATTAGTTAAGGGGGCCAGAGTGTGTGTGTGTGAGAGAGGGAGAGACGTGGTTTCATTAGCGAGGGGCCCTAACGTGTGTGGAGAGGAGAGTCTGGAGGAGAGGACTCTGGCAGGTACAGCCATTTTGGTAGATATCACTATTACAAATGGTATTTAGTACAGTTAGTACAGTAGCTTCAACAACAGGGCAAACCAACTTTATGTATGCAAATGTCATACAAGTGCAATTCAGTGTACAACAGTTAATTTGATCCTGGACCAGTTTATTATTATTCGCATTTACACCCATTTACTTTTATATTCAGTGAATGTAGGCAACTGGAGTTACAAATAAAAGTTAGAGCTGCACACTATATTGGTTTAGTCAGTAATTCTTGTTTTAATTTAAAAGACCTTATTACATCAAAAAATATATCACAATAAAACTGTTATCAATGCAAAACGTAGTTATTTAATATTGCATATTTTTAGCATGTTGCACAAGTCTAATATAGGTATGTAATATATTCAGCTGAAGTGAGAACAAAGCCTTTTATAACTATTAGGGATGTAATAATATTAAAATTTCTCGATATACATCTCAGGGTACGATTTATTGTGGTATTTTGTAGAGGCTAACAGAATTGTGAATATGATACTTTTTTCTTTTAAAATCCCTTGAAACACCTTTTGTTCAGTCATAATCCAAAGAATTAAGATTTAAAAGTGCTTAATAACAGTTATTTTTCATAGTAGTCTGCACTGAAATAGAGCAAAGGATCATGGTATATGTAGTGCGCTTTATTGCCGCACTAAAACAACAGATTTAAGCAAAGGGACTTGTAATTCGATATACAATATAGTGATGGCCCGCGAGATTATTGTGAAATCACAATATTTCGGTTCTTGTTACATCCCTAATAACTACACATTTAGACATTGTCACTTTCAAACTACCATCCTTTTTTCCATTCCATGTAGTATCTCTTTGGAATCTTCAAGCAGGACTGTGTCAAAGCCTGCCTAGTGGCTCTTTGGGTGCTATCCACGCCATCAAAATAGTCCTTTTCTATCTCTTAACTCAAAATAAACACAAAATATCAAACATGTCTGCTACTTGGCCCCACCTCATGTTTAATTGTAAGTGTTGTTAGCTGTAAAACTATGACTGCTATCTGTAGTCACTAATCACATGCAGAATTCTCACATCTCCACGAAGCCATGCGCCAACACATGCCGCAATTATGCTTATTGTGGCATGTTTAGACACACGGCAACAGGCATGTTCATTTCAGTGCATTTACAGTACATATTTGCACATACAGATATAAGGCTGTGAGCTCCCTAAAGACCCAGTCCCGGTGCCACTGCAGGTTGTAGCAATTAAAAACATCATACTCCACTTGTCACAAACATGATGAATATGTACCAGCAGAGCAGTAAGGCAGAACTCCGACAACTCGCAATATGTCACTATTTCTGTTGCTTTGGGTTGACATGATCCCGCTGTGCTAACGCTAATGAACTTCTTTAAGGCAGGGAACAGTAAGAGTAAAGATTCAAGTATATCCCATAGCTGCATGACCAATTATTTTTATTTTAATGGATTATGATAACAGTTCATGGTGCTAAGATGTTTCTTTCATCGATTTCTGTTGCAGTGTAGTGGTTTGTCATTGTTTTTAACTGCAAGTGGTGAATAAGGTAAGATAAATGTAAAACTATAATCTGATACGTAATGACACCTGAAAATTGGATGTTGTTGTAATTTTTAATATTTTCATAACTGGTTTTACCATCAAATATTTTTCATGTAGCATTTAATTATAGATGATTAAGTAGCTTTAGAAAATTGTAAATGGTGACATTTTTATATCGCTTTACCACCTTCAAGGCACTCATAGCGCTTTACTGCAAGGAACCAAACACACACACACCGGTATCTTGCCCAAGGACACACCAACAGTATTCATTTGTGAGAGCTGGAATCACACCGGCAACCTGTGGCCATCCTTTGGGACAGAGGATGAACACTATATCCGCTATTATACTGAAAATCTGTTATTATACCAGATTCAGAATTGACTTGCTTCCCTATATGCCTCTGTCTTATCTCTGATGGCCTGGGGAGACTTGAGCAAATGAATGGTTTCTGTTGCAGCTGAGTATTTGGTGTATATATTTTAACATTAGAAAACATATAGAAAAGAAAGAGATTGACGTCAAATATGACTGATTGTGGCAAACAAGCAAGAAAGCTCTCATGGTAGAGGGTCTTTCGGCAGATAATAATCACTACAAATGCTACAACTTGTACGACTAAGTGAATACTACTCCTAATAACTATATCTCATTGTGAAACAGGCATGGTAGACCCAAAATTGTCAGAAGAGATTACTAGATCAAGTTTGTTGCGCTGTAAAAGGCACTCTCTAATTCCTAAATCCATAGCCATTCTATTCACACAGTTAATTGTCACAAAGTGTTGGAGAGGAGCATTGAGTTTGTACACGAGCTGTCTTCAAGTCTTCACAGAGAGATTTGTCTGGCCCATTTGAAATCGGCTGACGTCCGCTGAGGAGATGAGAGTGTCTCGATCGCCCGGAGGCATCATTCTCCCTCTCTCGCTCCCTGCCTTTCATTACATTGCTCCTATATATGGTCTTGGTGTGTTTGATGGTAAATAGCAGAACAAAAGGCAGTGAGGAGCACAGAGGAGCTTTAGAAGATCGACTTCAGACCAAGCTGCGCAAATGTCTGCTGCTTTTACGCTCACTTTGTGACAAGGAGAAGGTTTTATGGTGATCACACAGACTTCAGGCCTCTTTCTGTTCTCAATACTTACTATTCAGAAACTGTTTGCTAATGGTTCATGTACCAATGTGATATGCAATGGTTCTTTTGCTGGCACAGCTCAAGCTAATTGAGGCTACTAAAGGCACTGTACCTGATATTTACTGTCCTGTATTAGGTCCTATGTTACACAAAAGCTTTAAGTCATGTTACAATGCAGTTACCTCCTTAACTTGTACCACCCGGTTGTGTTTTATTTCATTCACACATCTTTGAGTAATGCTGCATTATCAGTCTATCTACATCTCCAAAGCTCAAAACGCTCTGTTCCACTTTGTGATGTCATGTAGAGGTAGTTTTCAAATTAACAACTACTTTTTACCTTTTGTTCAGTAGAGATTGGCAAATCCAAATCTGAATACTCCAAATGATTCTAGTCAAGGTGTGTGGATCTTAAAAAGAAATGGGAGCACTTCCTGTATTACCACATGAAATCACAAGTGTTTTCCATTTGAGAGAAAAACTAAGCCTAAATATGCAAGATGTGTGCGTTAAACATGTGTGAATGAAACAAAATAGAACTCCAAGTATGTTTTTGATGAGGAAACGTTCCATTATGACAAAAAGAAGGGGAAAGAGAAGGAAAAAACTGATCTAGTTCACTTTAAACAGTTTGCAGTAGTCCAAAGTAATTCCTCATTATTCATCCTAATTATTCATCGCTTTTCACAACTTTTATGGTCACTGGTAAAACTATCAACAACTAGCAAGCAAACAGTGCACTTCCTGATTATCAATCAATAAAACACATTATAATTAGATGTAGACAGTACACAGTGGACATATGTGTCCTATGGAGCTGCTTATACAATTTATCTGTATTGGGGCAAGACAAATTTTGCTCAAATACGTGGGAAAAAATCAGGTACAGGGCTTGTAAATGTGAGCTATCTTATTTAGGTCAGGTATTTGTTGTTTTGTTTGTTTTGATCATACAGCAGCTTCAGTTTGTTCAAAGACACTGATGTGATAAGTGTTTCAGTGATTTCTAGAATATTTAAAGATTTCACTCCAGTTACTCTTTATCATATTAGAAACAGGGAAAAAAAGTTCACAGTCTTGCATTCACTGCTTCTGTTATTTTTTTTTATTATTATATGATTATTATATTATTATATTTCAACTGACAACATGTAAGCTCTATATTGTGAATGGAAAGTACTGGGTGATCAGATTTGTAAAGTACTGAACTGTTTCTAAGTGCACCAACTTTGTTTTACAAGTGTGTTTGCATAATGACTTGCACAGTGCTCATATTGGCAGCGTCATTATCACAGATTGTAATAATGGTGATAAGTTGCTGTCATACACATCTTCTGCTCCAGTTGGGAATTCATCATTAGGCTAAAATCGTCCCCTAATGTCAGCCAGCGTTAAACAATCAGAGCTTGTTAGGCCCCTTGTTTGTTAATTGGGCACTTGCTTGTTAGCTGGGGGTGAGATAATGGACATGGAGCGTGTATGGAACATTTTGGGGAGTGTCTGCAGGACTGATTTTTGTGTTTTCATTTTCAGGCACTTTTGCTAATTGGTTTGCCTTGTAGCTGTGATAAAGTCAGACAGTGTGGACATGTATGTAAAAAAAAATAGCATATGAAATATTTTTAACAATCATGCATGACAATTATAAGACCACTTACCCACAGACTGTATATATCAATAGACAAAGGTAACTTGCTAGCCACCATGTACAGTTCTCTTTCTATTGAGAAATAGAAACTGCTATAACTGCTGTTAAACTCCTCATTTTTGTCTTAAAATGTTCTTATTACCCCGCTCTACATGATCCTAGTGTTTTTATTTCACTATTCTCTTCGTAAATTTATTCCTATTCCTAATATGGACGTTCCAAAGTTGCCCCAGAACTGCAGGCCTCAATGAGCTACATTTGACTGGAGCCGAACACTATGGGTGACATCACTTAGTCCACTTCTTTATACAGTCTATGATACAAAACAGGTGTATTCTGGGATGAAGGATCAGACCAGTAATCATTTTAAAATACTTTTTTCTTTGTTTGACACTCCCTGTCCACTTTGAGGGACTGCAAACAGGGAACTTTCAACAGGAGTTCTTTCTACCAAGTCATTTAACCATCCAAAGTGGTCCCTTGTCAAACATTTATAAGTTCTTAATGGCCCTGTACCTGATTTTCATAGTGAACAACAGATATCGCTTTAAACTTCATGCTACCTCCTCTAAACGTGTGAAAGAAACAAAACACAACTCCAAGTATATTTGTGATGAGAAAACAACATTATAACATAGATGAGAAAATTGTGTAATATGGGCTCTTTAAATTTCTGTATTTTTAGTAGTTTTATCATTCTTTTGAGGGTACATTTCTTTCTCATTCAATAAATCCCACCTACTAACAGTTTTCATGAAGGGATAATCTGTTTCAGGCACTACACCTGTCAGTGGTCATAATAATATGCCTGATTCTTGTACAATGTATTGCCCTCATTTGCTATGCTAGGCGTAATCTCCCGCTTTCCTGATTCCATAGACAGCTACATCTCGTGCCAACTTCCCATTTTTCATTGTTCTGGGCTTTGAATTGTCTTGATGAATCTATCACAACATGGCAGGCTTTACCTATTATGCAAACAGCTCATGTATTTGAACACTGACTGTGTTACTGCATCTACAATCTTACCAAACCCACATAAACTTCCAACCTCCACACCTCTTGACATCTTTAGCAGGCTCGCGCTTTTAAAACCAGCCTACGTTACCCATAATTCCTAAATCCTGAAACAAGGAAGCTTAAGGTGGAGAGGTGTTTTAGATTGTTAAGAAGGAAAAGACGGCTCAAATCCTTGTCTATGGAGATTTCAAACCTTCGCAGCATCAATTTGATCAGCATGACTTAATATGCCAAGCAAGCAGATGAGAGAGGAGGTGTGCTCTTAAAAGTGGTCTTGCTGTTTCTAATCATCCTTATATAAAGCGTTAGAGGAACACGACGCCCCTGTTTTGATGACTGTTTGTGAATAGTGCAGTTGTTTTGATGTTGTAGCAGGTAATTCATTGGTCCAAAGCTGGCCGTAGAGCATTGCCAAGTGATACATAACACGGATTTAGTCAATGATGTCTGCGCCGTCAGTAAAGCCCTTTCTCTCTCTCCCTCATCGGATTTATTTTTCTGAGAGGCTCTTGGAGGGAAATTGTCATGTTTTTATGTCAAAGGCGCGCTTTTATCTGTTTGTTTTTTTCCAGGCTGCTTAAAGTTGTTTATAGTGCCGCTAGGGCTGCTCTGCCAGTGTTTACGAGAGCAACACCTCAAAATGATGCAACAGCGAGGTAGGAATTGACATCTAAGTATTTGGGGAGAGAGAGGGGAAGTGTGCAATGACCTACTTATCTTTGATGAAGGAAAAGCTGCTGTATTGACTCACAGCCAAGAGTATTAGAGACAATATGTGGAACGTTCCTGGATCTAGATGTCGCAGCCTGGATCGGACACTGTGATTTTCACTGTATTTCAAATATTATCATATAGTAGTTATAAATAAGAAAATAAACTATATATATATATATATATATATATATATATATATATATATTTAAATAAATGAATAATGTAAATTTAAAATGTTTGGAATTTAAATCTCAGTGCTGTATTATTGCAAAGGTTTCTCTTTTTTCCCCATTGACTTGCTTCATGGATTTTTATACTAACTATACTATACTAACTATTGTAACTTTTACCAGTTTTATCCCTGAAACTACACCTGTTAGCCCAACTATTTCATCTTGGGCTGTGGTGCTTTTGGGTGGAAAGAGCCATAAGCAGTTAGCATCAAGTTCATTACTACATTCACTATGTGGTGAAGACAAAAAATACAACAGTACAAGGCAACTTTAGCTTTCTCTCCGACAACTATCAACATATTTTCACATTTTTACAATGGTAGTAAATAACATAGTTAAAGGTACACTATGTAACTTTTCAGTTGAGAGGTCACTGATGTGTTTCTACGCATATGTCACTGCTCTGCTTCAAATGTTCCACAATACGACATTCAACAGATCTACCTCACATGTATTCTGTTACAGGTGGTTTAATTGCTCCACAGATCTAACCAATAATCTGGCCTGGTTTGGTCTCCATGACGATAGAAAGGTTTAATAGTCTGAAATATTTCAGACACAGCAATAACATCTCCATAAAAAAGAGTAAACAAGTGGCTGACTCCACTAGAAAAGTTACACAATACGTCTTTAAATCAGTTTTATAATTAATAATATTGTAGTTCAGTTTGTTGACCACTTTGTTGATGGGAATGGCCTGAGAACATTGTAGATAAAAAGGCAACCAGTAGTATAGAGTTGATACACTAAAATAATCACCATAAACTCTATATATACTGTATATACCATAGTGTTGCTCCAAACATGAGTGATGCAAGATCAAAGTAGAAACTGACATCTGAAACTATTTTGAGGCAGAGTGGCGAGAAGATTTATCTGCGGCCTACTTATCTTTGATCACGGATAAGCTGCCATTGATTCGGAGCCAAATGTTGACATAAAATAAGTTAAATGTGCCGATGACCTTTCAGGCATTCCCAAAGCTGAGCCGGGCCAATGTACCAAAGCTGGCAAAGTATGTGATGAAAATTATTCCTCCTTGACATTTCGGAGACCTCAGCGAACAGTCTTTCTTAGCATTCCTGTCCAGGCACCAAAGAGAAAATGTCACCTTTTTATTTACTTGGGGGAATACACCAATTAAATGTGACTCTAAGGCCAGGAAGTGATACCTGTGCTTGAGTAGCAGCACGCTCACACCCAATGCACAGGCAAACACCGTTGTATAGGCCACATTTTAAATTATGCTGACGCTTGACCTTGTTAGGGTAACCTTTCTCATATGGGCCATTTAGAGCCAGTCTGCCCATAGCTGAAGTGAACTAACTCACATGACCCGGAGAGCCATCTTCACCTGTCTGCACCTGTCCTCCAACAATGGCACTACAACTTTTAGCAGCATACAGGGAGCTTATATTGATTCTCGGTAGAACTGTGCCATAGAAACTTTATAGAGCCACACAGGAAATGTATTTAAAAAATATGAAAAGTAATAAAAACTTTAAAGGACCCATATTACACATTTTTTGACCCATGTTAAAAAATGTTTTTCGTCATCATAAACATACCTGGAGTTATGTTTCATTCACACATGTTTAATACAATAACAAACCCTGCATATTTAGGCTCAGTTCTTCTCTCCGACAGAAAACACAATGTTCCACTAACTCCAGGTATGTCTTTGAGGAGGTAACAACATTTTAACATGGCTTAAAGCTCAATCAAGAGCCAATTTTGAGTAATATATGACCCTTAAATATCTTAAAATATTACTACTTTTTTCTCTCACTTCCCCTAAATGACAATTTCTTGTACAACTATTTTTTTGACATGCAAAAAAGTGGAATTAGGATAATGAATTATAAAATATGATTCTGATACTGAAATAATGCATTTTGCAGCAATAGAAATAATATAGGAACTAATTAAAACACCAGTGAAGCTTCTAAATGCTAAGCGTTCTTTTTATCTGTAGTTAGGCCAAGACAAAAAAGAAGTAAATCTATACATATTCAAAAAAAATATGTTTGTAGCTTTAAAGGCTTGTGCAATTAATATTTTAAATAAGACAGAGTCCTGACCTTGCTAGGATAACCTTAACAGGCTCTTCTGGCCTGTGAGGTCATTTCCCCTCAGCTTTACACTTCTGTAGGTCCTGAACACTTTCCTCTAGACTTAGTAATGACAGTCCAACATTGTTATTTGGACCATCTTTTCTCATTATTTTCTAATTACTGTTAAAAGCCTGTGCCACAACTAAATGCCTCTTGTCACTTTTTGTCCCTGTATTTCCAATGGGCTCAAAGGCTCAATCAATCTCAATTAAAGCAATTGTCCAGGAGAGCAATATGGTGTCATTAAGTGTGTGTGGTTGGGAGAGACAGCCACAAACCACTGGTCAGATGAATACTCAGGAGGACCAAACAATTTGAAACCCATTAAAGGATGGCTGCTCTTTTGCATAAAGCTAGCTTGGGTGTACAAGAATGAAACTCTAATGGATTTACAAGGATAAGAGTCCAGAGGTCCACCCTTTTTAAAGGTTCAGTGTTTACACAGTGTATGATTGTGCAATTCTGATGAAAACTAGACCACAAATGTTATTTATACATGTTTGTGAATTCCATATTAATTTGGTGAGGTTGAGAGGCAAAGGTTGTGATCGGCTGATAGCAACAAACAGGTGAAAAGAAATTACAAAGCAAAAAGTCAAAGCGTCTAAATTAAAATTACGTTTGAACTTAATTTGAATATAATTCAGTAGGTAAGTAAAATTATCTACAAATAGAACAAGATTTTTTGTCATGCAGTTAAAATAAAAAACAAAATGCTCGCAATATTGTGATGTTGTGATATCATCAAAGGTCTCACAATAATATCGTGGACCATCACAATATATCATATTACAAGTCTCTTCGTTTAAATGAATAGTTATGGTGCAACAACAGCTAAATAAACACAGAAAACTACATAGACCATGATCCCTTGCTCAGTTTCAATGCAGACACGAAGAAATAACTGTTCTAAGCACTTTTAAATCTTAGTTCTTTGGATTAAGTCTTGTTAAGGCATTTTAAAAGGAAAATGTAGCATATTCACAGTTTGGTTTGCCTCCACAAAATATCATGATTAATATCGTACCATGAGATGTAAATCGTGAAAATAGGAGATGATTTCCATTCATTGCATTACTGAACTAAACAGCTCCAAATTAAAAAATTGAATCATGTTGCTTGTATTTTAAAACTGTTTGTACAAGATAGAGGTAGGTGGATCAAAAATAATTCTCCATTCCCTTCAAGTTGTATTTGATATTTTTACAAAAGGAGAGAAACCAGAATTTCTTGTTGTAATTAAACCAAATAGACATTAAACACGACTATTTTCCAGTTTGACTCAATTTATTTGGTGTAAAATTATCAATTAGAGTTTAAACATCAAACTCCTTTCAATCACATTAAACTGAATACAACACTCCCAGTCATTATCTCAGTGACAATAAAGCAATTTTTATTTCATTTCCTACAGCGCCCCACACTCTAATCACTGCCAACTTTCCCTTTTTAATTTTCGCTTTAGGTGATTTGGACCGGGTTCAATCAGCAGGCCCAGTGGAATCATGACTTGATGTAAAAATGGAAAAATTATATGCAAGAAACAGCAGATCAAAATAACTGATGCAACATATTAAATTGGATGGGAAATGTCTCGGAAGCACAAGGGATCTTTGGCTCGGCCCACTCTGCCCTCCCCCTCCCCAACCGCTTCCACCCATCTCTCTGTAATTAGTGCGTTTTCTTGGATTTCCACTAATGTTTTCATCAGTGGTGTTGTTGGTTAGAGAGAGCAGAAGTGGGGAGTGGGCTTCTCCTCTGTGGTTCTTAATAGTTCTCAGCTCTCCCCTGGACTCCCTGTTAATTGCTCTACTCTGCCTGCAGGTCATTATTACTCTGATCAACCTGGTTTTCATGAATATTGCCTTTTTCTATTTTTGAAAAAAGAAAAAAATGCTCTTAGCTCAGACTGGGGATTCACTCTCATCAGAAGAAAAGCAGTAGCAGATTTGATATTCTACAATAGAAAATATGGCTGTATAATTTAGTTAAGGGAGGAATATTAAGCAAAATATACTTTTATGAGCTTTTACATTACAATGGTGTCCCTGCTCCCTTATCATTAAACTAACCAGAGTTGTATTTTAGATTTATCCTTGCATGTTTGAGTAATATTGTCCTGTTTCTCGTGAGTGTTGAGAAAAATTGTGTTTTCACCTAAACCCTCACACTTCTATATTACACAAAATTGACTCTTGACGTGTTAGAATGCTGTTATGCCATTAAAAACATGACTGAGTGATCCCTTTATTATTACTCTGTCTACATCTCTAAAACTCAGAGTGCTCTGTTCCACTTTGTGATGTCATGTAGTGGTAGTTTCCAAGTTAACAGCTTCCTTTGATCTTTTGTTCAGTAGAAATGGGCAATTCCAGGGTGGAAATCATCCACATGATTCTAGTGAAGGTGTATGTTTAATCACAGAGTGGAGCACTACTTTTATTACCACATGACACCACAAGGTATTTTCTGTTTGAGGGAAGAACTCAGCCAAAATAGGTTTGCCTGTTAAACATGTGTGATTGAAACAGAACACAACTCCAGGTATGTTTATGATGAGGGAACAAAATTATAACATAGATCAGAAACTAAGGTAACACGGTCATTTTAAAAATAGACTCATACACACAGGATTCAAAAATGTGTGAAAAATAAAAACACATTAATATCCAATGCTCCCTACTGGTGAAATAAAAAATAAAGAGGTAGAGCTTACAAATACAGCATTTTTAACAGGAAATGAATGGTCCCAATTGATGGACATTCAAAATTGTACACACTGAATCACAAGTTTAAATTCTTCACAGTGAAATGATGGTAACAACAAACCAACAAAAGCATCCAGTATTCCACAGACATAACTATCAACTGTGGGTTTATTGGGATTATGTGGGTTTGTGGGATTTAATAATTGTTTTGTTAAACTCTGGCCTTTGATGAGAACATATTGGTACATTTTATTATTAGCTGAACAAAAATGGAACTCGTGACATCTCAATTTTTGTAAAAGTTTATGAAAAATATTTTCCTCCAAGGTGGTCTTGCAATAAGAGTTTGTATCATGAACTCCAACTCTGAAAAACATCTGTACCTTTTGAGAAAATGCTCAGAAAGTTTCATAAAAATACAACCTTGTTATTGTGATAATTCTGTAAAGATTTAAGGATACAGGGTTTGAATGAGGTTAAACTGTTGAATCACAACTAAAAGCACAGATTAGATGGTTTGAAATATTTATTTATCTATTGTACTGAAGGCAAGAAAATATAAATAAAATACATTTCAGTCTCTACCATATACTGATGTTATACCATGGCTAAAATAATTGGTTTTAGTCTTTTTTTCTGAGCTCCAGTGCTAAAGAACATTTGTCCAGCCCAGATGGCGTGCTCTGTACTTGTGATTTAAAGCTATGCATTAAACACACATAACCTATTGATTGCCTCCATCTGAATAATGTCAGCACTTGACATTTCAGTTCAAATCAGGCTTTCCCTCTATCAGCTCTGCACTTGTTCTGGTCCCAGGCAGAGAGGACATAAGTGAAGCACTGGGCACGTGCTATTTCCAGTTTGATTTCCGGCATGTTGACAAGATAAGGATCTGTGAATGCACGGCCCACATCACATAAAACACAACACACAGCTATCCTTAAGACAAGACTCAAATGTCAGCACAATTTTAAAATATAGACATTTCATTTTGCCATATTCGCCTCTAATACTGTACATACAGATTTAGCAAACAGGTATTAAGCGCTAAGTACATGGGAGCACAAGTGACTTATCCCTTCTGCTGTTACGACTTAAATAACAAACTGTGCACTGCAGTTTGCCAATAGGAAGTCAATCATGCAAAAGCTGTGCGTATAGCAATCTTCTCTGCAGTAGTTGTCAAATAAACAAGTGGATTCTCAAATATGAAGAGGATTAGGGCCGAGCGTCTTTCCCTGGGTACTTTCTCATTTAGATGGCCTTAGTGACGATATTCTTCATGGCAGGTTTTGGTGGGTAAACATCACACCATCTCCAGAACCTCTGCTGGACCCATTTCAGTGGGATTAGGCTTCATCTGAGCACAGCCTCTTTCTCATATAAATACTGCACATTTCTCAACTATGGATCCAAGTTGGTCTGACTGGAGCGAGATTTGGTGGAATAACGAGAAAGATGCAGGAGGACTTTGAACTGGAGTTAAACTGAATTCTACATTGATTTTGTTGTGTTTACAATGATTCAGCTGGTAACACAAGTGACAGTACAGACAACTGATTTGATATTAGGGATATTTAAAATCTAGGTACAAATTCAGGTAGGAGTAGAAGGCAGAATATGTGTTAATGGGTTCATTGTCTACCTTTTCTATTCAAGAGAAAACTAAGTTTTAGGGGAAGACTATAGGGCTAAAGAAATATGCAGTATGTGTGCCGTACAAGCTAGATATACTTAATATAATATCAGCTGAATGAGTGTTTCTCATTTGATAATTAAACATAATGGTGAAAGCTTGTTTTTGTTCTTTTGAAGCCTAAAATGTAGCATCAGTATTACATGCACTGAAATATGTTTTAAATCATGAAAAAACTGTATTGCTGCATCCCTAGTACAAGAATAGATATAACAATGGCTCCAGATGGGCAGGTCATCACACCACCCTGGGGAATAAATAAGAAATACACCACCCCCTGATTCACATTTCTAAAGTAAATATACTGATACTAAATACATATATAGTGGAATCATAATAAATATAATATTCAGAAGTAGTGACATATTTAAATATTTGCCTCGATGTCTCTGTTATAAATGTCAGCTTGTCAAAGGTGTGTCCAGCTGACACAGTAATGAACAGTCCAGACTAAGCAGCTCCTTCATTACACTCTGCTGTGTTATAATGAGCCCAGGACAACACTGTAGAGTGTAAGGACATGGCCTTTGACCTCCCCGGTACTGTTCCCATCAAAACAACCAGAGGATCATTTACATGTCAAAAATTATGCACACACGACCTGTATTGATTAGTCTGTATGTAGATGTATTTTGCTTTTAAGATATATCTAATCTGCATTCATTTTAGTCAGAAAATACATGTGGTGGTTTTTATGACTTTATTATTACTAATTAAAAAATTCAAGGTACAATGCAGTTACACATTCAACCTAGAATTAGCACTGTTCTCTAATTTCTGCATTTGAGTATTTTGGCTGTTATTATATGAGATGGACCATAAGAAATACTTATTAACTATACTAGTTATCAGTGCTGTGGAGTTTTTCCAGTTCAGTAAAAATGAAAGTATAACATATACAGTATAAGGTCATATTCACAGGCTCGGCATATTTCACATTTCTACTCGTTTGGCTTCATAAATATCCAATGAAAGATGAGGGTTAAAAAGCGCTTAGAGATCTGAAGAATTAACTGTGTCTCACACACGGGGCCCAGTATATGAACCGCACGCTTCCCTCTTAATTAGACATTAACATTTACCAAGTGTAAAAACACATCATTACTCCATCCTTAGAACATTACGCAATTAGCCTGCACATAAGAAGGAGCTCTGTGTGATTGTGCGCAAAAGAACAAATACAGATTAATAGTGCACTTTTGCCTGTTTTTGTGAAAATGTAGTATAATTACTGGATAATGCTTTGAGCTGACCTCTCTTTGCTTAATATATACAATACCAAGGCTTAAAGTCATTCCCAGTGGGTGAGGAGTGGTGTATCTAAAAATGTTTTTTATGTCTGTGGACTAAAGTTTTTTTTAAAGTTTTTTATTTTTTATTTTGTTTGAATGTATTGCACTGTGACTGAGTAAAAATTGGGCAAACTGAGATCCCAAACTGGCTCAAAAGGTAAAAAAGACTATGTGGATGGAGAGTTATGCTGTATTTTAAAATAACCCTTTGTCATGTATATTCACAAATGTCCAATTAAAAAAGCCATTACTGTGTGCTGTGGTCTGTTTGCTGGTAATAATAGTACACAACCCAAACTACTCTCCTCCGCACCAGACTCCCCAAGTATCTCACAGACAGGAAGTCAATAAATCAAATTTCAAATTGAATCTGCCAATCAGATCGCTTCCCCCCAGGTCAATCTGCTAGTCATATTGGTTTTCCAGAGGTCAAGGTTCATTTGGCTGGATCCCATGTGCTCGATATATCTTGGTGTAGCTTCCCGTCAGTCTGTGGTACATGTGCGCAGGGGGCTCCCACAAGACCTGCCACCGGCCCTGTTTCCACAACACATGTGTGAGTGAATCCAGCGGGGAGTAGAGTCGCTCATTGATCGGGAGCATGGCAGACATCAAAAGATCCATAGGAGAAAGAGCATCAAGAAGGAGCAGAGTAAGAGGAGAAAGAGGATGTACAGCTCAGAGACGTCTTAGTCCAACTCTACACCTTTCATTGCCTCCTGCTTCAACGTAAAAGAAAGTGGGAATTTGGGATGTAAGGGAGAGCTCTGATCTGGAATAGGGCTTTATTGTGCTATATCTGTCAATCCAGAGTGTACCGGAGAAGTTGGAGGAAATCTGTTCTCTTTTGTTCCTACTTAAATACTTACTACAAAAAGTAAGTAAAAGTACAAAAACTAGAACATCACTCGAGTACCATTTCTAGAGTTTATTATAATAGCACAAAAAACTAACAATAAATAAAATGTAAAGCAGATGTTCAGAATCACTGTAATATATTTTCTATTGCATATCAAAATTTCAAAAATACTGAAAATCTGAGAATATTTAGCATCCCTACAAAGTGAGTCTGCAGCTTTCTCAATCAGATGGTCAATCCTCTATTCTTGCACACACTGCTTTATAATTAGGTCCTATATCTCAATTTACTGTATACGAAATATCACTTTAATTATTGTTTAGCACAAAAATCATAGCTAATCACACAACAATTTAAAAAAAATCTGCTTGTATGTCAAATAAACACCGCTAGTGAATACAGCCTTCAAGTCACTTCAAGTCACATAAGCATAGAAAAATCCTTTTAGTGTGTATAAATAAAATACAAGAACAAGTTCAAGAGTGGCTTCATTTTTATAATTATCCTGTTACATGGGCTACTGCCACTCCAAGCAGAACACACATCTGCTCAGTAATACACAGGGACACACAGCACAATAATATGCATTCACCTTCTTCATCTGCTATTTGTAACACACACAAAACCAGGAGGCTGCCCATTATGTGCACAGAGAGAAATGGATAATAAAGAGAAGACTCAGATGAATAGGAAGCCAGGGGAACCTTGACTTAATGTGCACGCTCGGAGCTCTTAAACTGTAAACTTTTCTCTGAGATATTTTGTCGTCTCTTTTAAAAGCATTTCTAAGAGGGAAACACTGAAGCTCTCTTTTGATGAAGGGGTTTTAAACTGCAGCGTCTACTGAGCAAACTAAATTAGGAGATAGAGTTGTGAAGACAAAAAGAAGGTTATGCTAGTTTTTTAAATAATATCAAGAAAAGTACTATATACTTTTTAGCATTAGAAGTGCGTCCAGATACAAGGGCTAGTAAAGCATTTTTGTCTTGGACCAATGCCACAATGAACAGGAGGTTGAGCCGGAGTTAGTCCAGAGTTGCCAGGTAAAGTTAGACTAAAATCCTCTGTATAGTATTTATATTCTGGTTACTTGCTTTTCCTCCACATGTAGAAGGCCAAACTCAGCAGACACTGTCCCCATCCCACAGGACGTCCTTTGCTGTTTTACCTGTCTTTTAGTTAAGTTAAGTTAATGAGCTCATGTCTGTGAGACAAACGTCACTCTGCTTTGATATGTATGTAACTTTGTATAAAAACTCAGAGGTCACATGCTCTGGGAGGACACTTGGGAGAGAGGACACTGAGGAGGGTGACTCAGAGGAGGCGAGTCTGTTTCCTTTTTCTGTATTCCAAAAACTCACTAGGCTTCGCAAATGGATTATTATTTATTATCAAGAGATACATCACGTTTCGACCACAGTGTATTCTGCTCTTCAATACTGCCACGTTTGCTTTAATACAGATGGACCATTCTGTGATTGGTTAATCTGTGTGTCAATCACACCTCTGTTTGCTTGTGGAAATATGGCAGGTGCCCAGACTACATGTTTTTGTAGTAAGACAAAGTACAGCATAAATACATTTTTCAACAAAGGAAAAGCAAACTTTAAAATGTTACAGTATAATTGCTACAGAGTATACATTGTTTACAAATGTGGTATTATTTTATTTTTATTAAGTTGTATGGTAATCAGATGCCCTTCCTACTGACCTCTCCATTACTTGGAACATACACAGTTGTAAGGTTTGTGCAGTTTCCCAGTATTACCATCCCACATGTATACTTCCAAACATCTGACATGAGTAACTGAGTTTATTGGGAGAACAATTCCTTAATATTAAACTTCTGTTTTCCTCAGAGCTCATTACGGTAGAAAATCTTCCAAGTAAAAGTGTGTTTTGTGAGTTTTAGATCCACAAACACACTCCCATTCATTAGCTGTTTCTTAGTCTTTAGCCGAATCCATCTGTTGCCTGATGCAATAAGAGGTAATTGCTGCGAATTATCTCTCCACTGCTTTGCTATATTTATTTATTGCCTGGACTCTGTCCTTCTCTCTTTTTCTTTTTCATTTTCTTCTCTCTCTTTTTCACTTCTCCTCTCTCTCTTTCTCTCTTTTATCTCTCCTTCTTTTGTCTCTCCTTCACTCTCTCCTTCTTTGTCTTTTTCATTCTCTTGTCTCTCTTTTTTGCTTCTCTCTCTCTTTCTCTCTTTTATCTCTCTCCTTCTTTTGGCTCTCCATCACTCTCTCCTCCTCTCTCTTTTTCCCTCCCTTTTTTCTCTGCACTCTCTCCTCTATCTCTTTTTTCTCTTCTTTGCACTCTCCTCTCTCTTTCTCTCTTCTTCACTCTCTCCTCTCTCTCTTTTTCTCTTCTTCACTCTCTCCTTCTATCTCTCTTTTTTCTCTTCTTCACTCTCTCCTTCTCTTTTTCTCTTCTTCGCTCTCCCCTCTCTCTTTTTTCTCTTCTTCACTCTCCTCTCTTTCACTCTCTCCTCTCTCTCTTTTTCTCTTCTTCACTCTCTCCTTCTATCTCTCTTTTTCTCTTCTTCGCTCTCTCCTCTCTCTCTTTTTTCTCTTCTTCACTCTCCTTCTATTTTTCTCTTCTTCGCTCTCTCCTCTCTCTTTTTTCTCTTCTTCACTCTCTCCTTCTATCTCTCTTTTTCTCTTCTTCACTCTCTCCTTTCTCTTTTTCTCTTCACTTTCTCCTTCTATCTCTCTTTTTTCTCTTCTTCACTCTCTCCTTCTATCTCTCTTTTTCTCTTCTTCACTCTCTCCTTTCTCTTTTTCTCTTCACTTTCTCCTTCTATCTCTCTTTTTTCTCTTCTTCACTCTCTCCTCTCTTTTTCTGTTCTTTGCTCTCCCCTTCTCTCCTTCATCTCTTTTCGCTCTTTTTGTCTCCTTCGCTCTGTCCTTCTCTCTTTCGCTCTCTCCCCTATTCTTTCCTTCAGCCTCTCCTTCGATCTCTCCCATCTTCTCTCCTTCACTCTTTCTTTTTCTTCATTTTCTGCGTTCTCTCATTTCTCGTTTTTCGTCTTTTTTGCTCTCTCCTCCTTTTTCTCTTTTTTGCTCTCTCGTCCTTCACCTTCTTCTTCTCCCTCTTTTTCCCTCCCTCTCTCTAAATCACACGGACACACAAAAACCCAGGCAACAATGTGGGTTAAAGCTGGCACATGGCGAGGGCGCCGGGGTCACAGAGGAGCACATATACAGGGGGATGACAGACAGGCAGACCGGGATAGTGCATCTGCTCTTTAATTAAAGTGAGAGGGGCCCCCAGACACGGCCCCTATTCACAAAGGGGCCCCGGGAGCTCTCTGGACATAGACGTCTTTTCAGCAGGGGGCCAGGCCAGGCACAATCTGGGCCAAGTGGGGAAAGAGAGGAGAAGTAAAATATGAAACAGGAATGTAGTTAATAGTCAGATAGCGCGTTATGTGGAGCTAGTGGAAGGATATAGTGTGGGGAGTTAATGTGATGAAGGGGCTGGATCGATGAAGGAGTCACTAAAGAAATGTGTTACGTATTGGATGGTATGAAAATCACAAGAAATCAAAGTCTGCTTCTGGTAATGCCATATATGAAAACAAAATTCTGCTCTGGTGTATTCCCATTATTACACAAAAATGGCCAATATTACGTTATTTTTCCACCAATGTTATAATGTTTTTTCCTCATCAAAAATACATACCTGGAGTTGTGTTTTGTTTCATTCATCATCACATATATTTACCACAAAAATTGAGCATCATTATGTTCTTGTTCAAACAGAAAACACTCAGTTCCACCTTGTGATGTCATGTGATAATACAGACACTGTGTTTTTAAACTCCGTACACCTTCATTGCTGCCCTGGAATCGCCCATCTCTACTGAACAAAAGACAAAACGTTGCTGTTAGCTGCCACCACATGACATCACAAGGTGGAAAAATGCATTTTGAGCTTTGGAGATGTAGGCAGAGTAATAATGCAGGGTTACTCAAACATATGCGAATGAAACAAAACACAACTCCAGGTATGTTTTTGATGAGGTAATATTATAACATGGCTCACAGAAGTCCGTTGTGCATAATATAGGACCTGTAATTTGTATACGGGAAGTTAAAGTTTGATGCTATAAATTAAAGAAGCAGAGTGATGTTAACATAGTATCAATGAAACAAAAACAACATACAATTATCTTACATACATAATACACTGGTGTAACTGCTTTTTTGTGGTTGAGAGGGACTAATATTAGCATAGTTATTTAAATTAAACAACTGCTTGATGATACACAGGCCAATAGAACCACAAAGTTCCACACTCTGCACTAATTATCACTACTAAGCTCACTTTGAAGTGTGGAGTTTAGCATGTAATTGTAATATTGAGTGGTTAAATTATATAGTCATTTAGACATTTATTAAGTGAGTCCATGTTTAAGGGATAATTGCAGCCATACTTGTTTGGTACGAGGTCATGTTTCTAGCAGCACAACGGTTAGCAAATAAAAAAGTAGTGCCCCTGGATTCGATACCATTTTAAACACATGTTGAAAAGTTTGAGGCTAATGAAAGTTCAGAAGTGAATTCCCAGAGAAGTGTACTAAGAGCACATTAGTAAACAGTATACGTATGCAGGGCTATATACTTTATATGTAAGTGTTTTTCTCGCTTCACAGCCGCCAACCGAGCTTTATGGGTACGCTGTTAAAGGCAGGATCCACATTGGATAATGCAGCATGTAATGTATTTCAAATGAAATACACCATCTCTACCCCCGGTTCATCAAATCCTCATTTTGAACTTGTTTTGACTCGAAGCCCCACAATAGTAAACGTGTATATATCATGTATGCATATGGTTATTTGTGTAAATGCATGTTTCTCAGTAGTGCTGCGTGGCCATACGTGATACGTGTGTGTGACTGGAGCTATAGGGTCTCCCAGGGGAACGTCTCTCTGGAGCAGAGTCAAACACACTATATCTACCACGACTAACAGGATTAGACCTGACTGCCAAGGAAAGGAGATAAAAAAGAGGAAGGGAGCAGGGGCGAGGGGTGAGGGGAGGGAGGAGAGCGGGTGAGGAGAGAGGGAGGAAATCAGGTTCTCCTCTTTCATTTAGATGAGGCACAGACGGGAAAATGAAGTCATGAGACGCAGAAGGATGTAGAAGGACAGGGCTGGGGCAGGGCAATGATCACACAGAATGACCAGTGCGACCTCTACATCCAGCTCTGTCTGCCAGCCTCCTTTGCATACGCTTTACATATTACATTTTATACCAGAGAGCTATGCTACACTATGTCCTAATGCTTTTAAGATCATATATTTGAATAACAAGATGAGGACAGAGGATTCATTTCTGTTTGATCTCATTATACAGTCATTTGATTTGATTTACTTTTAAAGGTTATTTTTATTCTTTCTCTTTTTATGCGCTTTATAATCTTGTTCTGTCATTTACGTAATTCCTTCTATTTAATTTTTGTTTTACAGCTTTCTTAATGTCATTATATTATTGGGACTCTAGGAGAAAGATTTGCTGGCTGACTAAACCAGGTTGGTAACACTCTGACCTCTACAATGTTTTTTCTGTTATGTTTTCAGTATTCATGCAAAATAAGATACAAAATTGAAAAAAACGTTAGGCAATGCAAACAACTTCAGAACTACAAGGACAGGACAAAACCAGGTCTCATCAAGGTCTGAACCAAGACTAAACTAGGATTAAATTAAGGACACACATTTTTAGATTTTAAACATGTTTTCTCATCAAAAACATACACAGAGTTTGTTCATTAGTCCTGTTTACATGTTTGTCGACTACTCAAATCATTTTGTTTCAGTTTTACCCAGACAGTAAAAGTTTTTAAGGTGAAATCATTACCAGACTCCTTCTGAGCATTTCTGCCATCAAACTGTTTCTATTAGACCTGTTTGGTTATATTATAGACCTATGTGGTTATGTTATATTATGTTGCTTAAATGGCTAGTTTTTTTGCCCTCTAAATCAGCTCTAAACAAAGTGACTGTTTTTACGCTTGCACACACAGCAGGACCAAACCATGTCAGCCTGAGAAACACAACTGAACAAATGCCACTGGTTCTTTAAACTTTAAGATACCACAAACAAATCCAAAAGAACTGCCTTAACTAGAACTTAAAACATATGAAAAATACCCACTAAGGCTTCATCTTTATTTGTGTATACTTGTGTATACTGTATACTTGTGTATGCTACTTTTTTCCTGGTATGCCATGATTCATTATTTCATGAACTGTTTCGTGTATTCGCTGTACAGAGTATCCGCGCTGACCACCAAAGTGAGTTTTACATGTGCGGCTCATATTGCGTGGACAGCCTGACTGAGCAGATACTTGGGCAGAGCCTGCAGGGTATATAACCACCTAACTCTCCCCAGAGCAATTTAAGAGCAATTTAGAAACACTTTCACACTTTAATGCCCTTAACACAAGCGCACACTCGCCAGCATATATCCTCTCTGTATACAGCAGGGAGAAGAAAGCAGGAAAGACAGGTCAGCAGTATGGGCTTTCACTAATTGTACAGCATCTTATATTAAATTAATATTTAACAATGTTAGCCAAGATACCCAGGAGATATGAATAGGAAGAGGCAAAAAGGCCAGCTATAGATGTTTATGAAAGAAATCAGTATGTTGCTTATGTAAGTGTTGTGAACTTTTACTGAGGTGTGAAAACAGCTGATGATATTAAATTTAAATATGAAACTTTTAGAAAAGGTTACAGTCGGGCAAGGACAAAAATGCATATATATTTTGTTTATTTAGTTATTTCATGTTATAATGGATTTTGAAGCATTTAGAGATAAATATTAAAGTACTTAACATCTTAAGCAAGAAAAAGAAGGGAATGGAAGTAATGCAGGAGAGGGCAAATTGATGAAGAGTTCAAGATGTCAAGGTGTTTTTGTTTATTATGAAACGAATGCATCTTACCTCGCTTGTAGTCATTTTTACATCTTTATTTTGTAACTATTGAATTCATTTTTCCCATTTAGAAATTACCATTGCTTGATACGTATTGTCCCTCACGATCACTTAATTCTCAAGATAATTTTCAGAAAGTGTTGTAACTTCTAAACACTACATCCCCAAAACATAGGACTACTCACATTTATCTGCACACATGCGTTAAGTACTTACTCCATTGCAGGTCCCCGGGGTGCGAGCTGGAGCAGCAGATGGTGAAAATCAAAATACATCATCAGACAGGAGAGCGTGATTTCCCAAAGCGTTGCTCACTTTTGAGACTACATCAGGAGTCGTCTGTAAAAACCTGCAGAAAAGCCCATAGCACATAAGCACTCCTGTTACTGTCATGGGAGGTTTAACCATGTATGAACAAGCAAACTGACATATAGCAAAAGTCTCAAAGGGGCACTGTGTCACTTTTTGGTTGGGGGTCCATCACCTGCCTGTTTCAATACATATGTCAATGCTCTGGCTGGAACGTTCCACAGCTCTACCTTACATTTATGAAACTACAGGTGGTTTAATAGCTCAAAAATAACTAGAAAAACAGGCATTCTGACTGTGAGCGGGGGTGTGTCTCCTGAGATCTGACCCGTAACTTGGTCTGATTTGGTCTCCATCAAGATAAAAACGTTTAATGCCATAGTCTGAAACATTCTAGACAAAGCAATAACATCTCCATGGAAAAAAGCACTTGACGGACCCTCTGCCAGTAAAGTTACACAATGCACCTTTAACCAGGACATCTTTGAACAAGCAGTGTGACATGTGACCTCTAACATACCCATGTGGATTTGGGTTTTAACTGCTTCTACCCACAAACTGCAGCAAAACGTGAGACTGAAGTAGTGGTTGGATTGTGACCTATTCAACCCTTGTCAAGTCCCAGGACAACGCAAAACACGGAAGCGCCGATGGTGAGGGGAGCGAGTAATTTCCACCGCATGCTCAGTACTGGCTCTAATCACTTTGCTCCAAGCTGCTCAGGGACTTCGTGGGCACACAGAGAGAGGGAACTCAAACTTGAAACAGGTCCACATTTACACTAGACTTAGGGGCGTGAAGTGTGAAGGGTGCCCTAGTACAGTGAGATAGGGGCTACACTGTATATGAATGCATACATATTTAGCGCAAATGCAAATATAGGCCTTGAGCGGTGACAGCACATCTGCTCAGGCTGGTGTGTCAAAACTGCAGGACATTAATGTACGCGGACAGAGACATACAGATTGACAGAGGAGGAGGAGAAAAGGAAGATTTTTGTAGCAGCAGAATTCATCTAAAGTGCAATTGTGCAATCATAATGGACAAAGAATGAGTTAGACAAGGAATCTTTAGTTGAGTCAAACTAATGTTGCATAGGTAGAACATTATTATTATCATCATTACAGGAAGAACTGTAAAGGGCTCATATTACGCTATTTTCTGATCTATGTTATAGTTTTGTTTCCTCATCAAAAGCATACATGTTTGCATTTTGTTTCATTCACCCATTTAACAGGCAAACCCTGCATATTTAGGCTAGGAGTTCTTCTCTCAAACAGAAAACACTCAGCTCACCTTGTGATGTCATGTGGTAATACAGGAAGGTAAGGTAAAAGGAGCTGTTACCTACCGCTTCATGACATCACAAAGTGGAACAGAGCATTTTGAGCATTGGAGATGAAGACAGACTCATAATAAAGGGTTAATCAAACATGTGTGAATGAAACAAAACATAACTCCTGATATGATTTTGATGAGGTAACAACATTATAACGGGGCTAAAAGCTCACAAGAGTCAATTTTGCGTGATTTAGGACCTTTGAGTATTTTTATTGTACAAAAAGAGGGTAAAGAATACACAGGAAGTTTATGATTTAGTAAGATCTTACACACTCAGTTCATCATTAGGAGTATGCTATTGTGCTTAGTATTGGCTACATCAGAGGTTCTCAAACTGTGGTGCAGATAACACTGGTTGTACGTTAGATCCTCTGAAGTTGTTTGTACAATTTGAAGTATTCATTTCATGTGCTTGTCAATTGGATTAGTCCACATTACTCCAGTTATGGTTCAGTCCTAATTTAGACACGGTATAGTACTGTTACAGACTCGCTTTACATTTGATGCTATTTGGAAAGCGATTTTTATTGGGTATGAAAACATTGAGAACCACAAGGCTAGATATTTTAATAGAATCATTACACCCATCTTAATCCCCCGGTAACCAGTCACTGAACAGCTGTGAGTAAAAGAAACACAACTTGTGGCTCGTGAACTAAAGGTCAGCTGTAGATTCAGTTGCAGAGACAAAGCCACCGCTCACTTACATACAGCGTGTCTAATGACTTTCACATGTCAGCAGCCGGCCCCTTAAACGCAGGTACACTCACATCTCACAGGGGCAAAACTGCTTCTGTTTACATGTGAGCCCAGCATCGCTATGGAAACGTGGCTGGCACTGGTCCAAGGCGTTAGTCCGAGTCCCTTCTTTCAAGCAGCCGCCGCTTAACTGCCCTTGGACAAAGCACTAAGCCCTCAGGAGGAGCATGGAGGATGTAGGTGGAAATGCAATTATGTAGGAAGGAATGACTTAGTTCTGAAAAAATTTCATTAATATAGCAGTGACAATGCCAGATCAACAGACCAAATGTATTTACTTAATTATAAATAGTGTATATATAACCTTGTCTTCTTGTAGCAATTGTTCAGTCATGAGAGAAGTCAGTATTGTGGGTAGTATCAAGGAGGGAATCAAACTCGCACATCTTACCCTGACTTACCATCTCCATGAGTCATTAACTCTCCATCTCACACTGAATTTACTTAAACATTTTACCAACACACTAACATGCATAGTTTTCCTCTTCTTTCCTTTAAAGCAGCTACAGTTAAAGTGCCCTTGAGCAAAGCACTGAGCCAAAAGGGCCCACATAGGGGTTTAGGGTATAAAGTTAAAAAGCTCATTGGAAGAAGAGAAGGTGGAGATGCCATGACATCATAAATGGGAGTCATTTATAGTATTTATAGTTACCAATTTAATTATGGTGTTATTTGATTCAGGAATTTGGAGTAATTCCTCCTCAGGAAAAATATGGAACAAAACAATGTATTATTAAGGGGCCGATATTACACAAAATTGACTCCTTTGAGATTCAAGCCATGTTATAATACTGTTACCTCCTCAAAAACATACACTGAGTTGTGTTTTGTTTCATTCACACGTGTAATCCTTTATTATGAGTCTATATAAAGTATAAGTAAGTATAAAGTATGGCTGAAATGGTCAAAGTGATTCTAATGAAGGTGCACAAAGTTTAAAAACACAGTGGAGCACTTCCTGGACTACCACTTGACATCACAAGGTGGAACAGAGTTTTCTGCTTGAGAGAAGAACTGCCTAAATATGCAAGGTTTGTGTGTTAAACATGTTTGTGATGAGGAAACAGCTTTATAACATAGATCAGAAAATAGTGTAATAAAATAATAGAATAAGGACACAATATACACAGAGGGTCTGAGAAGGAGTCAAACCAGCTATTTGGTGGGTTACTCAAGTCCTTGTCACTCCACACTCAATTTACTTTATATTATTTAGAATACCCAGGGCATAGAAAATATAAGTCTCAGGCAACCACATGAATGCAAGCGTATTCCTCTTCTTTCCTTTAAGCAGCTATAGAGTTGAAATGCCCTTGAGCAAAGCGGTAAGCCATGGCAGTCAGAGTATAGGATGGTTTAGCGTGCAAAGTTAAACTCGGCAATAAAAAGGCTCAGGTGGCTGTTGGGAGAGGTGAGACTCGATAAATGCAGATAACTGATACAACACTCACATATTATACAGGCCCATATACAAGGAGCAGGGGAGAGGAAAGGAGAGACGCTATTATAATGGAAATAAATCAGTAACCTCTCTGGGACTGCACAAATGAAACCTGAAACACTCAAATCTGCAAGGACGTATATAAGATGATATGACCAAGTATTAGATAACTAGAATCTGTCTTTTGTTTCAGCTATAAAGCAGCACTTTATTTGAGCAAAGGGATGGCTTGATTCAGACAGTAGACAGTATGGAGACAGAGATTATCACCACTTTTCTTTTGCAGCCTCATCACAAACAAATAATCGGATCGTCATGAGCCAGCCAGGCAATTAATATTCAAGGAATTAGTTTTCTTTAAAAAAAAAAATAAAAGGAGGAGAAGGAGATTTAGATTATACCCTCCTTTTCAATGCGAGGATCCATTTTGTGGGCTTAGGCTATAAACAGCTTGAAATCACTTTGACAGGCGGCTCTATCTCTGCAGTCCCATGCGCGTGCACACACATACACACACATATACACACACATACACGCACGTACCACAGGGGATTTTAATTTCAACCTGTGAAATTGTAATTGCCTCTCCTGTACCAGGCAAAGGATTCTGGGAAGGCTAGGTGCAAACTCGCCTGTATCTTTTTGTTGATTTTTCCCACCTTATGTTCCATAGTAAGCCATTAAAGTTATCCATCCTGCATTAATCTATTAGGAGACAAAGCATCCATACGGGGAGCGAGATTGCTTCTCCACAGATCTGACCTGTAAACTGCAAGAGCGTGGGCAGACATTTTTGACTGGAGGACCTTTGGAGGTGTCAAGTTCTTCAATGGAGGTATATACTTAATATGTTAATTTAGAGCCTTTTATGGACGTGAGCAGACTCCCATCCTCTATCATGTTTGTTTTGCTGTTTTAAACATGTTTAAATGTATTTGGCCCCTGTAGTCCTTTATAAAACCTTATAAAGAAATATTGTTTTATTATTTATTCTCATTTTGAACACTGTAGTTGCCATTGAACATTTTTAATTGAGATTGAATGAAAATAGGGCAAAAATCTTTGGGGGAGTTATGGGAGCATTGGCAATTCTAGGGGAGGCTAGTGTCCCCTCAAGCCTACCCCCGGTGCCGCCCCAGGTAAAGTGGGCAACTCCATAAACAGGTGCAGCTTTAAAAATCATGTAATTTAACCCTCAATTTATCCTGGATTTACTTGTCTTTCATCGTGCTTAAAATGGTTTGTTTTTTAATGACGTTACAGATTATGGTTTATGTACAATTAAAGGGATTTTGATTGTAGACTTTTTTTCAATAAGTAAGGTTTATGCCCTTTCTAAAGCTCAAAATTATGCAAAATTCCTTAAAACCCCTCTTGCTCTAACCTAGATCCACGTCAAAACAATTCAGATTCCAATGACCTTTTCCTGAAATTGTCTTAACGAAAGGTTTACAGCATTTAACTAAAACTTGGGTCGGACACGCATGCTCAGTTTTCCTGTCTCCTGTAAATGTCTGCTCTGTGATGAGGTGAGCTCCACAGCTGACATTAAATTAAGTGAAGGCAGCAGGAGAGGAGGAGGAGGCGAGCGAGGAGCTAGGAAGTAGAGAAGGAGTGGAGTGAGGAAAGAGATGAGAGAGCAGGAGTGGGGTGTGATAAAAGACAGAATAATGTACCACAGGGTGAAAAGCCCCATGACACAAGAACGTGATGAAAATGTCTTAAGGGCCTTCGGGTGCCATTATTATTTCTCTTCTTTTGTTCATTTTTTACTTCTGACTTGTGCGCTGCGAGCCTGCCCTGTGCATGACTTCTCCCTCTCTTGACGTGATTGTTGTTTTGCAATGTGCTGCCCGCCTTTTTGCAAACTGTCAGCAAAAGCAACATCCAACTTCAAAAATATCCCAAACAGCAGGCAAAACAGGCATGAAAGCATTGCATGTGCGCATAATTAGAAGTGATATTAAGTCATTCTGAACCTGTCACAGCTGTGCTCTCACACATACACACAATGAGGTGAAGAGGTGCTTAACAAACTCTTATCAAAGGTGTACAGCTAAAGTAGTGACTGCTGCACACTACACATGTAATGTTTGCCATGTGGGCACTTTTACATGCAGAGGGTTTCACAATAGATGCAAAATGAAAGAAAAAAGATGGGATTTTAACTTGTGAGCTATGGTGCAATATACACATAGAATGCTGAAATGACAATTTCACTATTTTACTGTATGATCCAAGTCAACATATTGACATAAAGCACATTTTTTTGTCATTGTTTACACAGCTTGGTCTTGCATTAATGCATTGTTCTGTATATTGTGTCAAATACATTTGATATTATTTTTCTATGCAAGAATATTTCTATACTTATGTTTAAAAATATATATTATTCCTTAAATATTTTTCAGCAAATATAGCATTTTCAAAACAATACAAGGTAATATGGTGATGTGAATATGCAGGAGGCGACAGTAGTATTTGTCCACTGATTTAAAGATTGTTCAAATCTTACTCTAGACATAAACATCATTGGCAGAGCGGTCACATCCACTAACCCACAGGTTGGCGATGCAATTCCAGCTCCCACAGATGAATTCTGTCATTGTGTCCTTGGGCAAAACACTGGACTCACCTCACCTCCAGTGCGTGCACACTTAATGAATGTGTGTGTGAATAGGTAAGTGGTTCCTTGATGTAAAGTGCTTTGAGTGTCTTGAAAGTGGAGCTATATAAAATGTGACCAAAAAATTTGACCATATGTTAGCAGTTAATACCGCATAGGGTAAAATACCCCCTCTGTAATGCTTTCAGGGCCTTGCATTTTGACACTATCTACTGACTGCATACTACACAGAGAAGTAAATACACACATGTAACCTAAGTGAAGTCACTTCACCACTAACATAAAAGCTGTGGTCTCTTCCCACACAAAAAGTACAGATAATACCAAAGTGGAGCTTACAATAAGGCTATTAAAGACGTATTTATGTAAATGAGCCGAGTTTCATATGTGAACAAAATCACAGGAACAATTCTCCATGGCAACAGTGCAGCCCTGGGGAAGCGCATGTAATATACAGTTATTTCCATGACAACTTCATTAAAAGTTTCATGGCTGCCATCTGAGGAGCTCTAATCAAACATTAGCAGGAGGAAAACAGCCGCCAGACCTTAAGGTGACTTCTCACTTTTTTGTATTTGATATTTAAATAGAATCTGTCGCTCTTGATGATAGAATTTCTCACATAAAACAACTTGCACGGTTCATTATGCTAAAACCTGATAAATGTATTTTCAGTGCTCTAACAGCCACCAGTTACTTTTGACCTCTCTGAATGTGACTTGCAAGCTTGCCAACATAAAAGGTCTCACTGAAAAGCTTCCAATTAAAATTCTACCAAGGATTATGGAAACTTTTAAAATAGCTTATATATTTATCAAAAACATTTGGCTTAGATGATTAGTGGTTTCATTTAAATAGTAGCTAATAAACATTTACACAAGGAATTATTTGAAGATATTCTACAAAACAAATATAATGTTAGAGGCAGTGATATCTTCTAACACTTGTAATGTGGCAAGCCTCTGTCCCTATGCGCCCATTGAAGAGCGTTCACAACAATATTAGAGTTAAAATATTGACTTTGGTCGCCTGTGTCTCTGGTGAATACAAATACCCTTAACCAGTCAAAGTCAAAGATGCATAAGCCCATCAGACAGACAAACGCAGGGAGCAGAACACCAAAACACAACTGGCATGCCACCAAGACCCTCAATAGAGCCAATCTCTCTGTAGCACCGCAGACGGAGAATTCCCAGTTTGCATTGCAGCGACAACACGGTGTGAGTGTGTGTATGTGTGGAGAAGGAGAGGAAAAACATAGCAATCACCAAACGCAGGCTCCCAAACTAAATGCTTGGATGGCGCTGGCGGTGGATTCATGTAGCCACACACACAAAGGGGCACACACGCATGCGATTAGGAATGGATATGCATGCCAAGTCATTTTCCCCTGTTCCACGAGCCACTGAAGTGCTTAGCCTATAGAAAGAGCAGGGGAGAAAGAGGGGAGAGTGGGGGAATAGGAGAAAAGGTGGGAGGTGGAGACACAAGGCAACAAAGCATGCTGGTCACCAAAATTGCAAAATTAATTGGTCACACCCATGTGGCTGAGTTTGTTATGTGCAATTACGCTTGGGCCCAAATTCAAGAGAATAAGGCGTGTGTATGACATGTTGTATTAATAGTGTATGAGCAGAATTTTCCATCCCACTGCCACCGTTTAAAATGATTTCTAAATCCCCAAGTACAATGTAGCTTTGGTCTTTTAATACAATTTACATAAATAAGAATGTAAAGGGACACATCCCATATGCACCATGTTGATCTGAAGAAAGTAGTGATGAGTTGTATATATTATTTAATGACTTGATTTAATATATGGATCATTTCTAAGATTATTTTTATTTAGTATATAACATGATTAGTAAAGTATTGGTGGTCAATGGTTTAAGAAGACGTATGTAGTGAAAAGGTGAGGGAAAATGTGTTTGTTTGTCAATATAAAAATGTACATCAAAAGTGTCCAGTTCAGATGCAGTGATATCCTGTAACTGCTGTGCAAAGAAAGGCCTTGTGCAGTCAGGGAATCAAACCCGTGACCCTTTTGATGTGAGGCAACAGGGCAAAGCATTCAGCTTCAGAGCTGCCGAAGTAAGAGGCGTATGGGCCATGACACTTCTGGCCTTTCTGGTCTCAGTATGAACAGGATTTCTAAAAAGCAAGCCCATAACCTCTGTTATTATCTGCAAGAGTGATGATGTTAAAGGGGAAATATTATACCTCTGTCCTGTATGCTTTGCCCTCAGATTTTTGTTTTGTTAATCAGCGACACAAATAGGATTCAACATTTTGGTTAAAAAATATGTATATATAAAAATTCACTGCTCACTATAATGATTTGTATCAAAATGTTTTTTTCTATCCTTTTTTGGCTAAACATTACATACTGTGGCTTTAAAGCTACCATATGCAAGTTTATTGGATTTTTTATCACCAGGGAGATATATAAAAGCTGCCCACCCACCCTCTACCCTCACCTGGCCTGTTTCCTCCCTCAGTTTTTCCTTTCTTTTTAAATTCAAGTGGGGCTACAAGGTGTGTGCAGTCCTGTATTATTAACATGCATTGTTTTAGTCAGTTGTCAGTTCAAAGTTACTAACATTCAGTGCCAAAGCTGCTGAGCCAGTGGCCCGGGGCAAAACAGACCATTTTATACACACACACACACACACACACACACAAGTGCAGAGTAATGAGGAGACTAGCTCATTTCAGTTGATCAAATCATTAGGCTCAGTTCATTAAAAAAGACCATTTTGTGAGGTTAACCTGCTGGGACCAGATCGTTTACAGGAATTGAAAAATTAAGAATATGCATCTAGACTTCACTTTTTGTATGGCACCATCATTGCAGATAGATAACGGGATGGTGTGTGTATTTAACCTGTGTATCTACTTTAGTGTGTGTATTTAGTGAGACTGTTAGAAACATATTGAAATAAAGTTTACACTGTAAACATTAACACCGATCATCTCAACTGTCAACTGTGTTAAATCAACATTTTGGATCTGAAATGTGTAAGAAAGGGGTGTGTGTAAAAGCAGGGGGGGAAAGAAAGTAAGAGCGTTTTAGTCCAGCACTACTAGTAGTTTTAAGTTTTAGTATTGATAGCAGTGAGTGCACTAGCAGTAATTAGGTAGCTATGGAAGCAACAGCAGTAACAACAGAGACAAAGCAGAGATGCTTTCTTTAGACATGTTAAGTATAAATGTTTTTAAAAGTATTAAAGAACATGAATTCTTACTGTGTGAGTTGGCTGAGTGGCATCAGCAGCTAGTCCCGGTGGAGAGGAGTTGGATGGCATACTGTGGGACATTTTAGGCAAAGGCATAATATGAAAAAGCCAGAAAAAGTGACATAGTATACCTTTAAAGTAGTATTCATGGATTGTTCAAGTTTCTATAGCACAATGAAAATGCACTGGACGCAGAACACTTGAAGATGTACTTTGTTTTGGCAGAACTGAAAGGTTACAGTTGAAGATAGTGGCTAATCAGAAGTTGTGGCGGACATAAGTTATTCTTAATGTCATGTTCAGTAAACTGGAGCCACTGTTGGACTGGGGCCTGTGGTTATGCAACATGCTCATTCTGCCTACATGGACAAATGTCACTTTACAGTTCACTTTTATAGATATTCTTTGAGCGGAAAGAGCCTAAAATAGTATAAACCAATTATCTCATTGCAAGGCAGTCTCATATGAGCCTTGCATTCGGGTTGCCAGTTCAGTTCCTACAACTAAAACTAATTGGAAATAAACCTAAAAGAAAAAGAAAATAAATGAATCCTCACTACCTAAACCCCAGCACATGGAGCCAATCATTAAGCAGAGCTAGTGCAGCCTCTGCAGCTCAGAGAATGAATTCTGGATGTCCTGAGCTTTCAGATGAAGCATGAGTCCTGTATGTGTCCTCTATATGCAGATTCAGGCACTAAAAAAACATGTTCAATTGTGATTCTACTTCCTTTTTTAAACAAGCAAGAGTGCAGGCTACTTAAATCAACCAATCCAGCATCTGAATATTCAGAGTGGTCATTATGTCAAGTCTGAATAGAACATTATAAATTCTAACAATGATGGGACTGAATGATTGTTGTTGAATATCACTCACTTTCACTGAGTGGAAATTATCCATACATCAATGGCCTACTTCAGCTGTGAGCCAGCCCGTCTCTGCGCCTGGCACACCAAACTCTCCTAGGACTCAAATCAATTAAGTGAAATGGATGGGAAATGAAACAAGTGAACATAATGTTGAACCATCTTTGAATTTGTCTTGTGTCCAGAGTCGGCCTGTTCCACATCAGAAGGACATCATGGCGCGTATGACAAATTGACAACAGCTGCAAGTCTAAGCTTAAGATTCAGTCCTGCTTTTATTAGAAACAAGTGAAGTGAATGATGCAAAGTGAATAATGACGTCCTCTCTATGCTCTCCGTCTCAATATTTCATAGTAAGTGATGATCTCCAAAACAAAAAGGGAGTCGTGGCATCCATATTTCACAGAGGAACAATGCAATGCAACTGACGCACAGAGTGAGGAAATGTGCTTACAAAGCATCAAAAGAACTGTCACACAGTATGGATGGCTGCAGAATAATATAGGGCACTGCTGGATGGATGTAACAAGCTTCATCGCTACATGCACCATTTGATCATATAATACAAAGTGTGTGTGTGGTGTGTGTGTGTGTGTGTGTGTGTGTGCGGGACATGCACCATTTGATCAGCTAATGTAAAGCTTTGGTGCTGGTGTTTGTGCACAACTTTGGCTTGATACGGCTCATTTAGCCAGACAAAAGTTGCAGCGTACCGGCTGTGATTGTGACATGCAGCAGATATAGGTGAGGGAGAGACGTCTGAATCTGAGCGCCATGCTTGGTTTCCTCTGATAATACAGCCTGTGTGTGGATGTGAGGGACAACGGGGTGTATGGATGTGAGGGACAACAGAACTGTGTCTAACAACAGGGATTTCTCATTGAGACAGCCATAACCTGAGAACACCCATGTATGCTGAATGAAGTACTGGTATTTACACATGCTTCACCACCTATATATAGTACATCATCTGCTTGACTTAAAGGTTTCCCTCTGGGGAATGCCACAGGAAATGATCACCTTTCCAGTATGCCGTCATTTACACTCAGCATCAGTTATCGGTATTGTGTGCTTTATGTCAGATGTTTTTCAGATCGGCCGTAAGAAAACTGTCACATTTGATGAGGCATAAAACACCCATGCCGAACATAGAAGGCTGCGGTTTGGAGCTATATTAATATGTAATGATTACCATTGTGAAATATAAGCATTTTCGGTAACACGTTATAATAATTACACTATTAATAGAGTTAATACAACATGAACAAAGGCATAATTCAGAATGACTAAATAGTTTATTAGGAATGATTCAGGCATAGTAACTATTTAATAAAGGGGGTTGGGTTAGGAACAAGTAGTTGCTGAGCCTGACTCTTCTTAATAACCACATTCTGAATTAAGACTTTCTTCGGCTTTATTAAGACTAGTTGGTGTAGTTATTATTACATATTACTGCACTTTGTGACTAGATAGTCTTTCAAGTTACATTTGCAGCTAAATAATATTTCACATACATGTGACACATAAGGCTGCCTATAAGGAGGCATTATGAGTGTCAAAGAGCTGTGGAGACACTTGTGACAGGGGATATAGCACAAACTGATAAAACTGCAGCAGCTCTGACAGAGACAAGCACCACACAAATGCCACATAGAAATTGGGCCATGCATTATTAAGTGTTTGAGACTTCTAAGCATGTGTTGGGAGCCATGTACCTCAAAACAGACAGATTAGAGCGAATCACAGGCACACTGCTGTATGTGAATGATAACAACTGAGCAATGTGACAAGCAATAGAGGCATCGGGGACTATACAAGTTATTCCACTTTATACGCCTCATATGTTAATAATTCAGTCCATCGACAACAGCTGAAACACTTGAGACTTTCGCTCATTTATTTAACATTTGGGTTGGTAGTGGCAAAGCTTTTATGAAAAAAAGTGGAGTATCTGTTATCCTCTGTCACTGAAGTAGCACTCTTTCTATCATACATAATAACAAAATAAAACTTCATAAAATATATACCTTCAATGCTCCTCTTCGAAAATAAATACTTTAAAATTAAGGTATCAAATAACCTCTAGAAAGCATTGTACAAATCTGTACTTTGTAAAATACAATTACCTATAAAGGTAGGCTGTTTCTTTTTACAAAGGAGGATGAAACAGAAGTGTATGATAAAAGTGTTAACAGTGTCCATAATATGAAAAAAAAAACTAACTGAAAACTTGAAAGTTAAATGTGTACGATGTAACTTTTCTGGGTGAACAAGTGTTGCTTGTTTCTTCTGAGATATTATTGCTTTGTCTGAAATGTTCCACAGTATGGCATTAAAATTAACTCCAGAAAACTAGTGACAACACCAGGCCAAGTTACGGGACAGATCTGTGAAGAGGTGAACCTGCTCAAAGCTCACAAGAATATTAGCAATAAAAATAACAAGTATAACTTAATAATAACCCTATACTGTAGAATATTCAAACCAAAGCAATAAAATCTCCATGGTGGCAGACTCACCCCCCACCAGGAAAATTACACAGTAAACATTTAATTGAAAGACAGGGCATTGAAGACAGGGCAGCAGGACAAAACTGTGGTGATGGCAAGGTTGTTAGAGGAAAAAACGATACATTATCTTTTCAAAATAAGAAATCTAACATCAAAATATAAGAATACAATCACATAACCATCCACTGTTTGGTTTGTGTCTTGAAATGTTCTGAAAATCCCTCTGAATCCTACAAGGAATAGATGAAAACCCGGCTTCATTGTATCGGGCCGGTGCCAACACTTCTTTGATGTCAGTGTGCTCTCTGTGGTGTCAAATCCTCCTCTTGTTCACAGTTATTCATCAGTACAGTTTCTCCACAATGAAGGCCAAAATGGCGCCTGCCAGCGCAAGGCCAATTCCCAGCTTCGTCAGTGCATCCCGATCAACACTGTAACAGCCAAACAGCGAGACGGAGACACCAGCAGAGGAGGACGAAGACATAGCAGCGGGACTGTGGACGCCATTGGCCATCTGCTCCTGTTGGGGAGGGACAGGCAGGCAGCAGATAATTAGAGTGAGATTAAGAGAAGTAGGGCTTTATTATTGTCTCAACACTACATAATAGGACAATTTTGCACTAGCTGGGGATAAGGGCTGTTAGATATGCTATACAGTCCCGCAGTGTCCAGTTAGTACCAATGAAATGAATTCCTATTAACACACTCAAAATGATAGGGATTAAGAAAGCATGTGACAGCAATTACCCAATAACCACAGCTCACAATCTGAGTTTATATTGTATTTTCACATATGGAACACATCTTTCATAATAAACAATAAAAATTACATTTGTGTAGGATTGTACAGGTGCAATAAAAAAAACAAAAACTACAACAAGTGTGAAGAAATCAAACAAACAAAAATCTAATGTTAACTTAACTGGGAGCCTTTATTAAAACAGTTGAAATTATGGCTGCGGTCCCTGTTTTGTCATCAAGTCATTATGAGCTGTATAATTGGTTTACTTTGTCACTCTTAGTCAATCCAATTCTTCCATTAGTATTGAATATGCTGTACCATCACCCGAAATAACACTGCTTGAAATCTGAATTAGAACATAGAAATTCATCTTCCTATATCCCCATATGTTTGCATTATCTTTGTTCATTTTCTCTGTGAACTGAAGCTATAGGCTAAATCCGGGGGTTATGGATTTGGCATGCAGCCAGTGGACAATCATGCAAATATACAAATCACATAGAAACATGACGTTCCCTGCTTGGAATACATGTCGTATAAGCTGCTCTGAAAACAGCTTCGTTAAGAGAGGCTGAGGTTTTCCTACAGGCCGAGGAGGCACTATAACAACAGAGTGGGTCGATAATGGACATGTCTGGCCTTCACCCTCTCCTTGATCATAATTCTCTTTGATTACACATTTATTTTGTTTTGTTTTATGTACAGAGGGGAGATTCTTTTTACCCAACTATTAGACAAATTGAAAAGGGTGAAGTAACACCTGTTAACATTTGAGTGTGGAGCGCCCATCGATCGGGTGACCTTGTGCTGGTTAGTGCTCGTCTGACAGTCAGTAAAATGTCTTATCACCATAAAGGCAGATTATGTATGGTGCTATTGAGCAATTGATCAGCAGTCTTCTATAATAACCTTTCATCCAAGCCACAGGGGAGAGCCGAGAAATGTTTGGGCAGCTCCCATCGACTTCCAGATTCTTCATTCATCTGCCTTATTTACACACACTTCAACTGTACTGTTTCCTTGGATTTCCTCAGCTTCTCCCAGAGTGGCCTTCAGAAGGTAGCAGAGGCCTGACCGACTCAAAGGTAAAGGTGAATATATTAAAATGCAGCTAAAAGTAAATTTACTTTCAACACAATAAAGGGCTTTATATATAGATTTTAAAATATATAAATGTTGAACCTGATGTGTATTTTTGTTCCACATGGGATCTACAAAACAAATGATATTTTAAATTTTATTTTTATGTATGGTCTTTTCTGATCTCATTTTAAAACACTTTGGGTTTAACAGCAAATTGTAGCATACAATTATGGCTTGCCCAAGCTATTAGGTAATGATCGATGGTTTATGGTTTATTTTGAGCATAGTACACAAAATCATATGTACAGACATGCAAACTCCAAATACAAGAAACAAAAGAAAGAAGAGAAGAAAAAAAATTAAACAAGGACGATCAAATTTGTTTACATGCATGCCCAATGCTCTAGTACAATATAAAATAACACTCATAAGAAAACTCATAAATATTGAACAGAATATTTGCAATTGGCAACTTCCAGCTCTGATAAGTATAAGCACTCTCCTCAGTCGCTCTTGTTTAAATTATTTAATTCACTCTCAGTCAGTTTGAGAAATGCAGTGCACTTTTGACCAGTGAACTCCCAGTTAAATGATGAGCGAGTGACACCTACCTGAGCGCAGTATGTATAGTACGCTAGAGTGGACGCCCACACGTGTTTGAGTGCTCTGTGTGGCAGCAGCTGCACAGCGTCTGTCTGAGCCTCTCCCTCCCTGTTCTGTGGATAGGAACACTACCTCAACACCCACTCCTCCAGTGCTGTAGCTCAATGCTTCCTCTGTTACTGCGCACAATGGAATAAGGATCCTATGACCGACTACGCCTACATGACACATCCTTAAGTCCTTTACAGTTACTTGGCTCACTAAGTGTTGGCTGACACATTTGCTTACCGTGACAATAATCACCTGACTGCATAATGGTGAAAATGATATGCAGCGTTTTGTCCTGAGAATACTTGTTCTGCACTCACAGCTCTGGTAAACAGTGGTGGCTAGGTTAGGTCACGACTCAGTGTGGTACTTGGGTTTTGATTGTTATCACTGGAACCGACTGTCACTGCTGTCCATCAAACATCACAGAGGTTAATGTGCCTGGTGGTCAAGTGGTTTAGGGCACTCAAAGTACAGGAGAGCAGGTTAGACCCCAGCCCCAACTCTCTGCCAAATGACTCTACCACCCATTTTATCCTATCCATGGGTTTCAGAGTGATGACAAATTGGAGCTGTAGCAATTAACAATTCAAACAAACAAAAATGGCAGAAGCTGAAACATGACCACAAAAAAGTCTTTTAAAGAAAAACAATGTTCTCAAAGCAATAACAATGTGATGCAGCAGAGTGGTTATTTCGTTCTCTTAAAAAAGAGGTTGTGGGATCAGTCCCAATCCTGCTAGCTACTGTTACATCACAGAAAAAAACAACAAAAACATGTCAGTTAACATAGGGAACATGTAGCCTCTCTATGGGTATCCTGCCTCCTGCTGTCAATGTACTTACTAACACAGCACTTCTAATTGAACCAAGTGAACAAATGAGACTGTCTGTGTATGTCTCAAGTAAGTATTAGCCCTGCAACTGACTGGTCACAGTTAATTCTGTCCCCATAGGCCTCATATTGTAGTTTGTCAACTTAAATCATCTCAGTACAATAAGGATTAGAAAGGAGATTAACACATTAGTGGGCAAATAATTTGGTTACAAGTATAGATTTGTATACAATTTCTTAAGTTCATTTTCCTGAATACATTCCAACATAAAACTCTAGTAAAAACCTAATTTTAAATGCCTTACATACTGCACCGCCAAAACTGTGCACTGAATTATTTACAGACAAGATAGATCAATAAAGAGGAAGCGAAAACAATAAGAAGCCCATACAGTGACCTAAATGAAAAAGTTATTTCTCCAACCAATACACTCTATGACAGCACATCGCCTTTTTGTCTATGGGTCTGTTTCTCACTGCAGGTGTCTTCACAGCAGGAAGCCAGGAAAGAGACTGAATAGTCACATCTAAAATCTATTACTGGTGTGGAGGATAAGTGAAAATCCAAGTGCCAGTGGGCGCATGTCAGCACAGTGGGAGAGAGAGCAGTGGAGAGGGGCGAAGTGGCCAAACTCGGAAGAAATGAGAAAAGTAGTACGAGCAGAGAACAAGGGCCAGGAGAAGAGGTGAGCGACGTGCTTATCAATGATAGTTCACCTCCCGCTAGCCGCCACGCTGTGTCTGTGCATATGCCGGTGAGGAGGAGAGGGGCTTTTGTGAATAAGCGCAGTGTGGGAGTTGGTGTGCAGGTCTAGGCAGTGCTGCTGGATAATGCCTGCCTTTCTGCTCACAGCGGTGGAGGAGAGCAAAATAATCCTCCTGGAAAACAATCTAACACCAAGCAGAGGTGCAGAGTGGATCCAGCACACAGGTATTTGGACACTCAGATATGTCTGTACAACTGTGTCCAAATATGAGGGACAATGTTTCGCACCTTTTAGAGAAAACAGCTGTGGCTAGACATGTCATAATAACTATAACTATATTGACTTATGGTTCAACAAATGACACAGAATCACACACAGAATGAGTGGAGAAATTCTTATTTTTATTATTAGTATTATCTTTGTAGTGCGATAAGATTTGAGCTGCAGAGGGTCACAAGATAGCCAATGCATTTCCTGTTCTTTCTGGAGCCTCCTACTTAAGAAGCCTTCGACAAGTTTATTTACATATGTGCATCTTCTTTAACAATGTAATTAATTTAATTCAATATAAGAGTAATTAACTTCTATGTTAACTTTTGCCATTTGCTTAACACAGCTCATGTTTATAATTAATATAGTATATTTACAATCAATTACAATTACAATTTTTTTTTTTTTTTTTTTACAGAATAACAGTAGTTGCAGTACTATACTATTTCTGACAAAACTCAATATGTTCCAAAACTATTCAGAAAAGATCCACATTTTCTATTTTACTCTTTTTGGTATTGATTAGTGCATCTGGGTATGACAGCCCTAAAATACAGTACAGTGTTTGTTTTAGAAACCTACTTGCATACTAATGGAGTAGCAGCAAGGCAGAAATCAATGCAGTGAATGAAAAAGACATCACTTGACACAATCTTGGATATAAGCAGAACATATGGTCAGTGCTGTGTATATATAAAACACAGCAGCCAACAAGTCTCTGCAGCCCTCACAGATGTTGGCGAGATGTGGAGAAAATTGCCGGCTTGAAATTCCCATTACGCCTCCTGGAGCAGTTCTGAAGTCTTCCACCCAGAAAGTGCTGAGAAATGTATTATAAGCACAACTATGGCTGCCTCTTTTATTCCTGCTCTTTATAATAAATATATGTGCAATGGTCCCATGTGCAAATACACCAGCCACAATGTGCTAGACAGTGGTAAATTTGCAAATTATACAGAGGGACGAATTTTAGTATGATTTTCTCAGCCGCAAGATTGGATAAAATGCAAAGGTTGGGTGAGGTAAACCAAAACCTATACTATGTACTGGGCAACAGCTATATTGAGTGACAGCACAAAAAGTAATCCAAAAGGAAAACTAACAGTTAACAATATACTGGAACGCACATGATTTATAGTTACTCAAGTTAAAACAAAATCACCCCTTGAAAAAAGGAAAGTAACCCTAACCTACCAGTTTGAGAAATACTGTGGACATAATGGAAATGGCAATGCAGACACATGGGCCACAGTGAACATTTTGCACTGTTGTCATAGATTCAACAGTTCAAAACAAAATTTGGGTGATCAAGAGTTCTCAAAATGGCAGCTATAAACAGGAAACTGAAACATATCAACTAAATCATAATGCAGTAGCTACATGTATGTGGTTTAAAAAGTTGAGGATCTGAAACCTTGCACCATTGTAAGTACACCAAGCATAATATGTACTTCTATGTGATATGATCGGAAAGCATCCTGAAAATAGACATGGCTGATATTTTGATGGCCTATCATTTTCCCCCTTTGTTACAGTAAGTTTGGTTCATCAGTGTACATGAAGCATAGGCCGTGTAATACACTTTGACATGCTAAATGAAGTGCTTAAAATAGCTGCGGCTGTGGTTTTGAAGGGAAAACAAATCATTACTACAATAAACACAGTCACCAAAAGGTCAAGTAAAACCTTTTGACATTGCGAATCAAAACTTTAAAAATAGATTTGAGAGGATTAAATGTATCCTGACCAGGAGGATAATCTTTTTAGTTTTATTTCTTTCATTCCTGACAATACATCTGACAACATACGAGATTATAATGCAACATGAAGGCAACAATGGATTGGAGCTGGAAGTGGAGCTGCAGCAGGTTTCGATTGTTTGGAGTGAATGGGGATTTTGTTGCTACATTATACTTATGACTATCTGTGTGTTTTTGACGCCTTGTGCAGAGCCATGTCTGTAACATGCCTGCGGGCGAGTAGGAGTCTGCCAGGCACACCAGGGGAGCCGCACATCTGTGGAGCCTGCATATATTAACTATATTTGTGTGCTATGTTTTACTAATGAAACATCCAGTCTCAGAGCCACTGTGTGTTTATGCGGCCGCATGATGAAAAGTAATAGCAATCCCATTTTCCAGCGCTCGTGCTAAAACCCAAATGGAATTGTTATTGACCACACAAACCTGTATGTTTTGTGAATTTCTCTTTGCGCCGCCCTTGATTCATCCAAATGGAGCACACACAGATAGATTAAAAATGAATGGGATGAGATGAGTGAGAGGACGATGACTGAAATGATGAAATACTACAAAGAGAAGACACCAGAGAGCACAAGGAGAAACAAAAACAAATCCTACTTTTTTATATAAAATGTGAGCTATTGTTGAGAGATCAAAGACGCAAATTTCTGTATCACAAAAAACAAACCTTAAAAATAGTAGTGCTTCAGATTTAATTTCTTACCTTTATTTTGTTGCAATCAAGATGACGCTTTTATTTGCCTTTCTTTGCCCTCTTTCAATTGCAATGTCTGAAATAATATAAGCCTGAATTTTGTCACAATGTTGCCACGAACAGATTGTTGCACATATTAGTTTCAGTATTCAATGATTTCATGTTTTTTCATATATAACAGCTCTAGTGTAAAGTCGCTTCGTTATTCAGTAAATCTACAGTCATGTGGGGACATTGTTCATTACCATTTCTCACATGTATAGTTCCTCTACCTGTTTTTCTGTCTTTTACACAAACTGTCAATTTGTTGAGCAGCTGAGGCCTATACCCCCCGTCTCTTAGAGAAAGTATGCTGTGAAAAGAGCTGATTATTGAGTGACACTCAAGATCTCTTTTTGTCTCATGATCTCCCCCTGCCTTCTACCTTCCTAGCGTTTTTTTTTTCTTCTCACAGAGCCCCTTCTCTTCTATCATTTAATTTCATCTGAGGAGAGAGGTACTGGTGAAGTTACTTTTCCCTTTACCCGTGCTGCTGAGTGCTTTCTAGGCTTTTGTGTGGCGCTAAAAAGACTCATTACTGGCCTTCCCTCCCTCTGAGGAAAGTGGCATTTCTGTAAATGAAGGGCACGCGGGTGAGGAGCAGTGAGAGAGAAAGCAAGGAGCCAAAAAATAGGAGATGTCAATACAAGAAAAAAATGTCTCTATGCGCGCTCTCTAAAAACCTTGGTCTTGGCAAAAACAAGTATTTCAATCAACATGTCATTCTAGAGAAGAAAAATGAGGGAGAACAAAATGGAAAATAACAGCAATCAAAAAGAAATCAATGATAAAAATAAATGTCATAGTGGTAAAGTTGCCATAGTGGAGTGAAATGTGTCAGAATTATAGTTTAGTTTATAGTATAGAGTTCATCCTCAACTCGCTAGGGTGGCAATGTCTCAATTCAAATCAGCTATTTCCATCATAACCTCATTTTGGTGCTCCAAAACAGGGCTGTTCAATTAATCAATAAATTTGTATTTGAATCGATATTCTGTCCTTTCTATTTGTCAATGATTTACTTGGGTCTTTTTAATCAAGAGGTCCACAGCCAGTAAAAGCCTGTGTTTTCGGAGCAGAAGAAAGGGAAAGAAGAAATGTGTTTGTTTGTTTGTTTGTTAAATGAGCTCAAATAAAATTGAATCTTTTTTTCAGTTCATAGTTCAATAGAAGAAAAAAAAATTACAATTTCACAACTTTTTTTTAATCATATCCCTCAACATTATCTTTTCACAATAGAAAAAACACCATTCTACTTTTGGATCATAAACACAATCATGTCGCCGTGTACATTTGGTCCACCAGCTGTGTAAATCTTAGTCATCATGTCTAGCATCAGTTTATCATAATCCAACCATACATTTTCATGCCTACCCATCGACAGCACTCACACGCAGCACTTATGGTATATAGGCCATTGCAGCAAGTTATAAATCTATCCGTCCAGATCCACGTCTGCATTTTCACACATACTTGAAAATGTGTGGCATCTCTCAATCTATGAATCTATTTAGATTTGACACATAAGCATTACAGACATTCTCAAGCTTCTATCACTCTTTTCATGAGCCTCTATATTGACGGTTTGGAAGGGTAAGGCAACTTTGACCTTCTTTCACTGTGGAAGTCTTTCAAGGGTTGTCTTGGAACAAAAAAAAAAAGCCAATGCCAATAAGTTACAGCCTATTTACTTTTATATAATGTACATTAAAACATGTTTTTTTTTTTTTTACAAGATGCCACAAGTATTTCCAATTTAGTACTCAAGATATTCTTCCTGGAACCTAGTTCAACCTACTTTAAATATATAGAGAGATTACATAATTGCTCTATTTAGCAATTACGTTTCCATAACTAATTTAACAACATGTAATTTCATAGCATTCCTCATTTCTAAAATAATCAATGCTCTTCAAGGTCTTTTGTAACTTCCACATTTTTTCTGCTTTATGCCTTGGTACACATACAGTATGACTAGACTTCTGATCATTGAAACTCACACTTTTGACTGCCAACCACACTTCACCTTTTAAAAATGCGCTTTCTTTTGCAAAGGGATTATCTTATCTCCCATAATGTGCATCCCTCACAATAGGCTTAGAGCTATGTCCCCGTAGTTTTTCCAACTTCCTTTGAATCTTGTATGCAAAAGCTGAGGCTACTTCTCATGCTGCTCCTCACATGGACTCCCCTCTCATGGCTCACGCCTTGTGTTTTTCTCTGCACCAAAAGCCTGTAATTATAGACCTCTGTGCTGTAACATGGGGGTGAGTCTCTTTCGGCCTGGTCTTAATCACTCATTCATCTCACACACTTGCACATATTGAGCTCAGTGTGAGGTGGACCCATGCAGAGCCTCATAGAAAATAGATGGTCTTCAAATATGTATAGGCCAACCACCCATGTCTCTTGTATGTGTATGTGTGTGCATTTCTACCACTGTATATCTAGGAGAATACGTAAAGAGAGATGTTGGCATTCGCGAGCGTCACTACTTCTTCTTCATAGGCCTGGATGCTTATCATAAAGACATAGCTGGGTTGCACATCTGTCAAGGACATCCTATGCTCCGGAGGGCTCTTGTGTAAGCAGGCCAAGTGTATACAGCAGCAGAGAGAGTGGGTTTCCATGCCATTGGGTCATCTATTAACACTGGGCTCTTCTCAAGTGCCACTCTGCTGTTATTAGAGGCCTGTCGATGTGGGTCAGAAGGACTTGGGGATTTACACATGCTCTGCAGCAGTGCTAGAGATCACTTCATCTAACAATATGTTAATTGGACATATGTATTTGCGTGCAGGGACTTGCATTAATACATTTAGAAGCAATCAGGGTACATCAAGGAATGAATTTAGATAGCAACTCCACGTAAAAATTGAAAAACATGGCAAACCGTAACAAAAATAATAATTAACTCAATCTTTGGCAACATACTGAAACAGATTGAGTGTTTAATAGCAGCAACACGCTAATGGCTTTGCAGTGCATGTTTTAAAAACCTATATACCGGTACATCAACAGACACTCATAGGATATACTTACTACCTGGCTATATTTATGCAGTAAGGTAAAAGTCATCTAGACGTACAATATAAAATCACAATTTTGTGAGTCGTAGGTCATGATGTTGATTTTATCTTAATTCATGCAATTACTACCTTGTTATTGTTATTATCTGAGAGTTCACACTTTACTAATAGGCTCAATCCACTTGTCACTCACTCAGAGTATGACAGAGGCTGATCGATAGGAGGAGTGGGTGGAGAAAGTGTTTGCGCTTGACTATAGAGCTCCATTAAACAGAAAAGTGACAATTTCTATAATGATCTAATCAAAACAGAGGATTTTCTCAGGATCAGCTCACCATTAATTCTCACCATGTTGTCCAGCATCAATGAATAATATTAATGATTTCATAAAAGTTTCCAGGCTATAAGGCAAAACAACTGTCACCATCTATCTGAAACTTTTGCACAGTCCAGTAAACTGCTCGATAAATCAGACACAACTACTTTTTGAACACGGCAGTAGAACTTTAGTCCGCCAAGTGACATATTGCTTGTCTTGCTGTGAAATGTTTCCCTTCTTTTTATCTTATTTTCCTCAATCCCTTCCTCTTTTCTTAGTGTGGGTTTTCCCTTCACCACTGTCCCTACCGCTTACGTGCGTGTCTATGTGCACCCTCTTCGCTCCCTCTCCTCTGACAGTAAAGGCTGATGGAGTGTGAAATTAGAAAGTGTATCATATTCTGCTCTGTGGCTCCATGTCCTGAGCTATAAGCTACAGCTAGTCAGAGTGAAAAATAACACGCAGTCAAACAGATACATTAACACGCTGTTTGTGTGTGCATGGCCTCGTATCACTTACAATATGAGGATGCAAAACCACTATATGGCACTATATGGAAAATACTATATATACATTGTGTATTGTGTAATGTATATGTGTTCAGTGTATATGCAAAGGGACAGTGCAGATTAGTTTTGTTTTAATGGGAATAAGTCTATTGGAAACCTATGGAAGTCAATTTACTATCATCAATATGCGGATGTAAAAACACTACATAGGCACTATATGGCAAATACAAGTATATATTGTGTAATGTATATGTATTCAATGTGTGGAATAGGGCAGATTAGTTTTGCTTTAATAGGAATAAGACTATTGGAAACCTCTGGAAGTCAATTTATTGTCCTCTAATCGCAGAGAAACGTGTATGTGTGTGGCGGGGATGAAGACTGGGGCAGTTTAGTCAGCCACGGCTTATCTTAAATTACTTATCTTATGCTTGATACACTGCTGCTTTTTCACAGGCAGCGGAAACAAGCAGGGATTAAAAATGTGGCGAGACGCACAACCTCTCACACACTTTTCATCTGTTAACCACACTAAATTAGAATAGCCGGGTGTAAACAGGAGTATTTTATAATTCTGATAAGGACAGTGAGAGCCTGAGAGATGGAGAGGAGGTCTGTGCCTTATCTGGAAACGATTCACTGGAATAAATGTGCCCTGATAGACAGATGTGCACTCAAAATGCACTCGCCGACATAAAACTCAGGAAAATGCGCCTACACACGAGCTTAAATATATATAAAAAGAGAACGCGGAGGAAACAATCTAACCATTAATGGTAAGGTTTATTATGCAAAGTTTTGCCTTGAAGAAGACTGGTCAGGTTTCAAATGAAAGAAGAAAGGGGAAATGGTGGAGTAAAGCTAGTGAACAAACTGTACTGTACACACAAAAAACATGGAAATGAGAATAAAAAGCCACTTTTACTTAATGCAATCAACTAAAACTCGAGAGTATGTGGCTAGAAATGACTAATATTCTTGCTAATCATGCGACTGGCTGATTTGATGGAAAACACTTAGAGCCCAAGTATGTGTGATTACCTGTGAGAGACCAGAGACTTGTCCCTTCTGAAGTGGCTCCACGATGGACGGAGTGAAAGGTTTGCTGTCCTCGACCGGATGGCCTTTCAGAAAGTGTTTTCCTGCTTTGTAAATGTCCACCTCAATCATCTTCCCTTTGAACTCTGACCTTTTGGGCACCAGCACCTGCACACAGGGAGGAACACATCCACGAGTGTCACTGCACATTTTAAGAGCGCTAATTAGAGGCATGATGGCCATTGAAGCAGTAGAGTAGAGCCGGCAGTATTTTAGTTGAGTGAGAAATTGGTGATACCGAAATCTGTTTTTTTTTAGTTTAATTTTACTATGAATAAGTGAACTAAACTTCTGTATGCAATCCAAACACAGCCATCAAATCAGCTCTACAATCCATGCTTACTCACATCTGTCAATTATATTTTCAATTAACTTTCACTGAAAACAGCTCTCCCTAATGCGCGGCCCATATTGTTATTTAGCTGCTCCCGGTCTGCTAACAACAACACTGAGCTGAATGTCTCTAACTCCATTTGAGAAGGCCCTGAAGGTCAAAAAGTATGGCAACAGCTGTGAGATAAAACCAGCGGGATTTGATGGTTTGTCTTATTATTTCACCATGGCAACTATAAATCTTGTCTGATCACAGCAGGAAAGAAAAGGAAACAAAGAGTTGTAATTACGGCTTAGTGTGAAATGGAATTTGTTCCTAACGTCTTATGCCTGTAAATAAACATCATATGCAAATGTTGTTCTTCTGAAAACAACTTTCAAACTCACCACAAAGTTGTCTCGCAGTGCGGTAATGAAAAGTGGTGCAAAGTCAAAGAGCTGATTTCCTCTTGTGATTCTGCTGTTGCTTCTTCAGAGTCAACATTTACATACAGACTTGTCTGAAATGTCTGAGAGCCGGAGTGCTCTGTATATTTACACAGTATATTCGGACTACGCTCCAAGCCTGATTAAGTCCTCAGAGCCAGTTTACAACAAGAGCTGCCAGAACTGACTGATACACTCTTCTCCAAATGTTGTGCTGCATTTGCTAAATTGTACAGATGCAACACGAATTTATGTTATACAGGCAATGTGCCAATATAGAAGTTGTATTGCAAAATAAAGACATTTGCAGTCAAAAAAAGGAATATAGCAAATTACCACATTTAAAACCAATTTACACACCTCTCCTTTTTACCGAGTCTCTACATACATCAAAATAAGAAGAGGGAATAAAGGGACTAATTACTGCAAATCTATCTATGATCCTGAAAAGGTCTTCTTGTCGGCCCCTCGGACAAGTAGCACTGCAGTGGGAGGAAGATTGGCAGCAGAGCTGTAACCCCAGAGCATGCTGGGGGATTTTAAGTCTAAACCAAGTGTGCTTAAGTGAGGCGGCTGCATGCTGACTCAGATCGTGTGGTGGTCTGGCTAACCATTACACAACTCGGCAGGGCTAAGCTACTGGCAGGGCAGGGGGACGGCCAGTGACCTGGTGTGCTGGAGTTACTGCTGTGCTGGTGCAAATAAGCCTGGATCAGTGCTAATCTGTCAGAATGGCTTTAGAATATGAGAGCATGAGAGGAGCTGGTCAGAATCGGGCCAACGCTACACAGCTGCCTAATCAACACACCTGCTGACCACTGGGCAGAGCGCCGCCGAGCGCCGGTGCAGACGCCGGTGCAGGCGCCGGGCTTTGGGATGTGGAGCTGAAGGCTGTTCATTGCCCATTACAGGCTGATTAAATGATAAAAGAGCTTGTCTGAATTCATTGGAAACACCTCTTCCTGCGTTGCACGCCCCTCTCGCGCTCGCTCACAGGTGGGCCGGCCGCCGATTACAGCCGTCAGGATAGATATTATGTGATGGTGGAAAAAGTGAAAGTAGGCCATTTGTTCCTGCTCACCTCTCTGCTTCATCCAGCACTTTTTGTAGCATCGCCCTCCTTCCCCTCCCTTCTCTCCCAGCTCCTCCTCCAGCAGTTCCATCCTGCTACTCTTCCACTTCTCTCCTGACCTTTGACTTTTTCATTTTTTTCCCAACTCGACATAATTTCACAAACCACCCACTCCTCTGCACCGAAACAATTTGTTCCTTTTTTACTTTTACTCTTCTTTGTCTTGCCAGATTTCTTCTCGTCAGTCTGTAAAACTATCAAAATGCCTTGTGATTAAAAAATGCAGCCCTTAGTTTAGTAGTTTTTTAGTTGGAAGAATAAAATAGCTTACATTTGCAGGCACTCTATGCATTACATTAGGTGATTCACCTCTGCTCTTTCAGACACATAAACCGATGTCTTGCCCAAGGACACTTGCTCTATTTATGTGATTAGATGCAGACAGGATGAAACCTGTAACCTTCTGGTATAGGACATTCCACTGTAGCCAAGTTAAGCCTCATAAACTCTCAGACCAATTTCAAGTTAATATTGTAATTGGCTATTAAGTTAATGGTTACTACTGGTAAGATATTTGCCACATGTGAAAAATTATATGTCCTTTGTGAAATGAAACTAATACTGCAAGTTGTGCTGTAGTAAATTAAAGATGCACTATGACATTTGTCTGGTGGCCAGCCAGTTACCTACTTGACTCCATGTAGAAGGTATTGCTTTGCCTGGAATATTGCACAGTATATCATTAAACTTATCTCCATGGAGACAAGCAGGCATCAGACTAAGTTACAGATCCACAGATCAGATCTGTGGAGAGACAACACCGCTCACACAAAGAAGATACACCCGTGATTGAATAAATGCAAGATAGATGCATTTAATACAACTACATACTGTGGCAAATTTCAGGCAAAGCCATAACAGCTCCAACGGTTTGAAAAGCGGGTGATTAAATAAAGTTACATAGTGCAAATTTATTTATTTAAATAGCTACATTTTCATTTCATATTCTTAAATAATTCCAAACAATGATGTGCAGCTAGCTCATGCTTGAATGTAAGTTATATTTACAGCAGAGGCACATGACTGGTACTATACGGTACACAAAATGATGGAAGGATATACGACTACACTACACATGACCATACTGTATTACTTGCTTTATGTTTTCCCTTGTCAAGTTGTGATTTAGAGGAACATGCCTAAAGCTTGTCCAAAAAGACGGCATAAAACATGGCACTAAACTCTCCTCTTGAGTCCAGTCTCAGGGTTACAAGCTGGCGTACAGGCAGCAGCATGCTCTCTGCACATACGCATGCACCGGGTGACACCAAGTTTATAGCCTGCAGAAGGAGGTCCTGAGAGGAGGAGAGCAAACTAGAAGGGAGGAAAAAATATTACCATCCCCTGCCCTGCCTGCTAATAAAAAGCATAACTTCAAACATGTTTCTGATGATGGTTAAAGCAGTAGGAAATTGATTTATTTGAAGATGTTTTAAAGTGAATTTTCACAGGTTGAGAGCAGGTCTTTGAAGCCATGGTGGTGTGTAGGTGAGCAGCTGTGTGCGAGCCTCTGCCTCTGTGTAGGATGGAATGTTCATGTCTTTAGGGCCAACCTTAATGTTACTACAGTGGGAAAAAAGTACTTCTGCTATCAACCGCCAAAATGCTCTCATGACCACCGCGGGCTGTGTGTATGTGCGTATATAAGGGTTTGTGTGATAACCTACTTTACTCAATACAAGCTTAAGCCCTGACACCTGCTGTGAGTGCGCCTGTGACATGCAGAGCAAAGCGTCTGATCTGATTCACTAAGTGTGAAAATGAGGAATGACTTGGATCGGCTTCAAAATATTTATCACATGCAGATTAATTTACAGCTCCTTCATTGTATGTTATCTGTGGAGCGCCATCCGAGACAACTATTTTGGTATTCCATTCACGCGCTAGTGTCAGAAAGCATCCGTCAAGAAAGTATACCCAGAACGGCAAATATTTAAGTCGCAATATCTGCTGCCAAGTATTCAATACGGAGGAATTCTGTTGAGTGATTTGGTTAGATCTGAGGCAATGAATATGTTATGAATCCTACCTGCTCGTAGTATTTGTTGTGCGCCACATAGAACTGGGCATCAAATGACTCCTCTGTCACCAGCACATGTTGCCTCTCGCCAACCTGTAGAAAAAGCACATTATGAACCTTTAAGAACAAATATCAAAAACATCAACATTAGTTATCAAAGAACAGATCAAAAAGGGCTGTATGTTCAAATATGTGGCCATCTGTCAGAGAATATACTTAACCATATGCTATATAAACCATGTGTATGAACAAAGGGGACTGCTCACACCTGTTGTCAAAACACAGGTGTACATTTATGCTCAACTTATTCATACCATTTTGAAAAGTTTATATTCAAAACAAAACATCTTTGCCATACATTATATTCCAATTCATCAGGACTCAGATTCAATCAAACTTTTGCTCTTTCTCTCTCATGTTTTCTGTTAGTGCAGCTCACCATTTAATTATAATTTCAAGGTTTTGTGCCACTTGAGTTTTGTGCTTTGCAGTGAAGATAGTGAGCACTATTCAGCAATGGCCCTTACAAATAGAGAAAGCTGAATAAAAGGAAAAATTACAAGGCTATACAGGATGCAATTCAAATGCCTGCGGAAAACAGTCTATTCAGGACATCAGAAAATCAAATGCTACAACAAGGCTCCCAAATCAAATTGGTTACAGGGCTTAAAAGGAAAGTTTGTGCTTTGAATGAAATGTGTTGTTAAGGACAACATGTTGGAGAAGCTTATTTTCTCCTTTGTTCTCCGTATAAAAACACACACTATCTTTACTATTTATTCAGGCGGTACATGGCTGGATCAGTGCTCATTTCATTTCCCACTGCTCTGGATGAAGGAAGTCAATATAATGTTCTTAGTTTGGCCTAAAGCTGCGCATTGAATAATGGTAGTGGTGTAGTCATATAATGAATCACTAAACAAAGTTTGGATCTGAACCAGCAGAGGGAAAAATAGTGCTGCAGGATAATAAGAATGGGTGTTACAGTTATAAGGGCTTGGCCTTCGGTCCTATAGGCACCACCATTTACATTCTTCTACGCAGTTTAAAGTACAACTATCCTGTACATGCTGACTGACCAATCTTAAGCAATAAGCCATAGCCTCAGAAGTAAAGGCTGCGATGCGTTGCTTAAGGTGTTTCCATTTGTGCATACTCTTCTTTCTCCTCTCCATATTTCTTAGGTGTCCTGCCTCCTGTATATCTCAAGGCATTCTCTTTGTTGTTCACAACTCTCCTCCTTCTGTCGCTTTTTATAGACAGACTAAGTGCATATGAGTGCAGAGAGACAGACACCTGCAGAGGCATGCTGACTACCTGACTCACCCTCAAAATCACCACCTCCTTTTAACAACAGCAAACTGAATGGACAAAGCGAAGGGGGAAAAAGAAAGAAAAAGAGAGAGTCTGATATGACATCTGAATTTAGGACTGAAGGTTAGAGTTCACAAAGAGGTCACAAATGGACAAAGAAAAAAAAAAAGGTTTTGACCACTCATCATTCAAATCAGCTCGATATAAACATGTTAAAGGCGAACATGGGTCACGGAGAATACTCAACAGTGTTTGCATACAAAGAATTGTTTATTTACTTTGCTGCCATGGGGCTGACTTCCCATGATGCTCTGCAAATCCACTACAGATTTGTGGGATCATGAGTTTAATTGATAATTAATCCACATAACAACAACCATAACAAGACTACTATGTCTTCACATTATGGAAATTGCAGACACAACCAATGTGGCCAATGTGGCTGGTGTAAATGTTCATTTCACTTTTCTCTTACTTTTGGCCATATGCATCACAGTGATCCAAATTTGATCATTTCACCAAACCCACAGTTCTCACAGTTCATAACATAGCTTTAAAGATGTTATAAAATGTTTTGTAAATCACTGCGTGTGACAGACATATGGACATACGATAACTGCTTCAAAGGTTCCTCTTGTACACAAATGAGACAAATCCTAAAATTCAGAGAACTACACTTAATTTAACTTATTTGAGGATCTCAGGGCAATGCCACCTTCACTAAAAGAATGCTTAAAGTCTATAAAAGCTTTAACAGAAAATCAGTAGTTGCTAATGATTGCTGCTAATGCATTCAAAGAAGGAAGACAGCCCTTTCAGACCAATAAAAAACTTTGATCTTTGTGGGTATAAGTAAATCATGTTTATCTAGCAATGATTTTTTCACCTGCAATCAGAAATATGTAATAAAAATCACCCGCAAATGAATAGGCTCGCAATATAAGTGATATTATCAGATCTGATAAATAAAAGTGATTAGAAACTGTACACAGAGGTAAGTGGTTTTGATGCAATATTTAATTAAGTGTGATGTTGAAATAGGTGATGATAAACTACAAAGACAGAATGTAAGCTTCTAATGTATGAGAAATTCAACAATAAAAATAAACAGAGGAGAAGTCCTTCAGAGTTGTTCAGACCAGACGTAAACACTTAGGAGAGACAAGTGGGCCAGCCAGGTCTGAATACACACAGCTTCTATAGAGAGGAGATAATGGGGACACAAGGACAATTACTAATCAGCCATCAGTTAAGACATCCTTAAAGACAATGCATGAGGATTAGGCTGTGTGCTGGCATTTTAAGTATAGCTATGAACATACAGTATTAAGAGAAACAGAAATACTTGTTTAAATTGCTCAATAAACTATATAGTTTAAGAAGTTGAATAAAAAACTCAATTAAAAGATAAAAACCTAAACTACTACTGCTTACACTTAACTGAATAGAAGGGATTGTTACTGCTGCTTCTGGTACAGCTGCTACACAAATTGCTGCACCAAGTTAGTCTTTCAACAAACAGAGTCCAAAAAATGTAAATATGATTCACATACGGTATGTTGAGCACTTACAAAGCAAGGGTGAATATAAGATCGGTTGAAGTATTTGCATAAGTACTAACATACACTACGTATTGAGGGTCAGAAAAAAATATGTCTGCTTATAAAACCCTTAAATTGTCCATAAAACATGAAGCAACACTAGTAAGAGCAAATGGAAAGCTAGACTATAACTTGGACATCTGAAACTATTAAACTAGTTTTTTTTTTAACGTGTTTAAGAACGTGTCTGCTATGGCCCCAGCTCTTTAGCACTTTTCCCTTTTGCTATCATAACAGTGCCTTTAAGTACAAATCATAATTTAACCTCGACTAGTGTGGCCGTCACTGTACCACAACTGATACTTTTCTATATTTTGTAAGTGAATGCACTACTTAAACTAGTATAATAATTCAACAAAATATGTCATAATAAATATAGTCTAATTTAATTTTGATTTTGTAAAATTGAACAATGACCATCATGCCAGTCTAACAGTGACAGCTCTGCATTCATCAGCATAATTAATTCTGGACATGGCGAACATGTGTATACGCTAACAAACACTCAGAGACACACGAGTACAACAGGCGTCTCTTTAGGCTACTTTAATAGCAATTACGCTGATATACCTTCCTGAATACACACAGGACCGCTGCTCTGTATGTGTGTGACTGCAGGCTATACACTGCACTAATGCTTTCTTGGCAAATGCAGCCTTCCCTCTCTCTCTCCCCCCTCCCTCTTTTCTCCTCGCTCACCCACTCCAGCTCCCGAACGAGTGTGCCAGAACTGAGCACTGTGCACCTGCGTTAAATCTACAACACCCCCGGGGGCTGCGCAAAACACCCTCAAAGTTCACGACGCTGTTCTTCCAAGAGAGCTAAAAGTTTAACAAGAAGAATCAAGAGGAGAAGCAGTGAGGGTAAACAAAACCACAATCTAATTATGCTGGAACAAAACTGGGAGGAAATGTGTCAAACCAGTGAGATTTTACGTCTCTGGTTCAGGCTGCGGTTGTGGTTAAAGGCAGTGCAGTGTAAAGACGTTTAATGGATGTCGTCATCTGGGATTATGGAAGGCTGACTTTAATTATTGAGGGGGATGGCAAAAACTCTAGTATATACACAAATTGCAAACAGATTGAGCTATTTAGGGAAAAGAAGGAAGTTTGTGGCAGATGTGTGACAAAGTTTTACTACAGAAAACAAATATTAACATAAACTAAACAGTTTTTTTTGTTAGTGGTGTTAGACTAGAGAAAGCTCAATTGTTTTTAGTGTATATTAGAATGTGGCTGTCATAGCAGGCATAATGTTGTCTCTGGTCAAGAGAGACTAATTCTATAAAACAAAATTAGCTTTTTCATAGCGTTACTCAAACTGCTTTGGATGACCACTTTTGAGAATTTATTCAATTTAAAATCACCATTGAAGGATATGTCAGCAGTACCAAGGGATTTTTTCACATAAGTCACATTTAGAGAACCATGTCAGCATTTTGGTAAGTATTAAATTATATAACATGTTCAAGCCAAAGACCTTTACTTTAAAATATAGATAAAGAATATTTTCATTTGCTCAAATCATGCTGAAAACAGCTGGGATAATTAAGCAGCATGCCTCGCTCTGGCCACCCCCCGCTGTTCGGTGAAACCACTTTTTCCTCTCATGTTTCACCCAGTATACAGTATGATATCCTGCCAACTTTACCCACATGCATTTCAATGTGCAGGTCACTGTGAGTTGATCTGGAAACAACTCTCATCAAACAACTCTTGTCAAAGTGTATAAACTACATTTTTGATCTTACACAATAGAAAGACTGAATTACCTAAGTGATTAATTGCCAAAAAACTACTTACATGGCTGAAAAAAGTGTGCAGTGACAATATATGGCTATATATATTGCCCAGTTGTAAATGCAGTCAAAGCTAAAGGTTAGCTCAGACTGAACAACCCCATTCTCAGGTCAAAGATAAGAATCAAACCCTACTTTTTCCCCAGCTCAAACCAAGTACTAACAGCCTCCTTTGACCATGCCCAATCACAAGGCTAAAAACACACATGACCACACAGCCCCTCATGTGATTGCCTCATCAATTTGATCCAAGCAGCACAAAGCCAGGCCAGCCCAGTGCAGTGACAGAGCTAGTTTGTCAGAGCAGACAGATAGATGTCTCTCTTACACATGCACGCACATACGGCCTGTCAGAAGTGCCCCACGGCTCTGCTCCGCCTCAGATGCTTGAATGAATTACATCAAAATAGAGACATGGCAGAAAACACGCCATAAAGACTAACAAAATATGTACTATGAAATGTACACAAAACATACATAGGCTTGGAATAACTATGCCCTACAAGGAAAATCCGACGTGTTTGAAAATCATATCATTTGGGAGTTCTTATAATGAGCTTTAAAATGCTCAAGAGATTTGTCAGATGCCTAGAAATTTGAGTCTTTTCTCTGCGCTTTTGCATCAAACCAGACTCTAATCTAAAAGAGACTCATCTAGTTCAGTCAAATCACCATCATCATTGTGTCATCTGCCGTTTAAACACATAAACTTCAAATGAAACAGCCATTGGCCAGAATAGTAGACCCCATATAGCAATGTCCTATATACAGTTCTGACTGATTATTTAACCTTAAGCTGGAATGGTTTCAAATGATATCATATCTCACTTGCTACAAATTGCAAATATTCTATGTGTGTTTGCATTGAGGCTTAGGGGCTTGTTTTAAAAAGTTCTCATTTGCGGGTGCCAGCTTGTGTGTGCGTGCATGTCGAGTGAGTGTGGGTAGGTGGACGTGTGGGTGAAAGGGGGGCATTTTGGGGAGGCTGGTAGACCAAGCCCCTTTGGCGTTGCACTGACTACGTGTCTGCGATATGCAACAGCAGCATCCATCTTAGCCTCAGCTGTGATTGTCAGCCTGATTGTCCGTTCTGTCCCTGTGGAGCCCGGGGCCTTGGTGTGTGTAATGTGGCGGTGTGGGAGTCTTTTTAGTGTGACAAAAGGGGCCAAGGCAGGAAGGAAAGGCTGCTCTATACATCCAACATTAATCTGTGATTGCAGCCACAGCTAATGCCTTGGCAAAACTGGCGCATGATTATGATTATCACTGGCAGCCACACCTGAAGACACAACAAATCATACATGCATAAGAAGCCCTATCAGTACGCACGTCTGATTGCTGTTCCAGGCTAGCCCTCCAGTTGTTCTATTAGAGGCACTAAAATGTATGGATGTGTTTCGATAAGCTGGAAAAAACAGGCACACAGAGGTCATCCTGGTGGCTCTACAGGATAAGGACAAGGCAAAGCTGCAGCGTGACCTATGGTGCATGTCCTAACTGTGTTCTGCCAACACAGACAAATGGATAAATATAAAGAAAAGGGTAAACATGATTCAAATACATGTTTGTTAAGTGGAATTTATTATGATGAATACAGACAATTAGACAACAAGCAAATGCAATGTCAAATATGTACAAAATGAAAATAAATATGAACATAAAACCATGCAACCTCACTAGACACTGTCAAAAAACACATTTACATGGATGTGTTATCAATAATCCAGAGAAAATAGGCAAAAGCATAGCATTTGCTGTAATATTGTCTTAGGTTGATGACACTATATAATTTACAAATCCACAAAATATTATGAAAAAGGCACATATAGAAATGCCTCACAATGTGTAATCAGTATGATGTCTTAAAAAGCCCTGTTCTTTTGTATTTGTGAGACTACAGAGAGTCGGCAGTATGTCAAGCAATGTCAAGGAAGGCCTTAATAACTGTCATTATACACACTGTCCGAGGTTGTGCGTCCAATTATGACCCACTCCTCCTGTTTTTCCCTCTCTTGTTCCTGCAAAACACTGGCCCTGCTCTGAAGTGCCTTGTGCTGTATTCACTCTTAGCCAATCAACATCTCCATTCCTTTCACAGGCTAACCATTCCACCTATTTGTATGCGTGTGTCCTCTTCATCTGGCCCAATGACGGTACATTCTGTAGTGGTGCAATGATGGACTGTCAAGTACCGTGCTGTTTTTCTCTCTCTGCCTCACTCAGGTACCCAAGGACAGAAAACAATGAGCGAGCCAAGGACAGAGAGGAGAGCAAACAAAGCACTGGGAAGGCTTGATTTCCTTTATGAATTAGATTTTCTTCATACAGGTGCATTAGAATGCTTCCTTTCCACTTTGGCTTTATTACACAGTAACCACAGGCAACTGCAAAAGAGAAAAATACAAGACCAAAGCAAAAATGTTCATCTTCAGTGAACATGTAGAATAGGAACATAGGAACAGAAATAGCCATCTTACAATGTGTTTAGAGGTCATTTTCATCAAATGGACAGAGACAGAGCTGATGAGATGCACTAACCAACATTTCAAACATAGATTTTACATTGAACAACCTTGCAGCAAACAAAGACATGTATTTTTTCAATGAACAGTTATGAAATATTACTTCGATTTCACTTATATAAAAAAATATATAAATTATGGTCAAGATGTAGTAAGTTTTATGAGAAGAGAGTGCAGCTATAACTTTGTAAAGCCTTGGGCTATTACTGGAGTAGTATATATGCAGGACAGCAGAGAGTTGGAAAGCGCTGACACTCCACATCATATGAATGTATAAAAGGTCATGCGGCAAGGGAGGCATAAAGCACACACACATAGTGCGCTCCCTACAGGGAAATCTGCCTCATGGTGACAAAAGCAACATGTATGTGCTCAGCACTTCAGCACAAAACTGTGAAACCAAAAAGACAATATAGTGAACCAAACAAGAGAGGCACTGCTGTGTCCACAGGGCTTCAGTGTCTGCTGCCCTTATATCTGTGCTCACATCTGTGTACTTACAGTGCAAGTACAGTGTACTTCTACCAGTGAATAACAAATGAAAGAGATTTATACTCTAATTATCATATCAAAATATTGACATTTCAGTTCACTTGCATCTGTAAAATAAACCTTGAAAATAACAAAATATATATTATATTTTCTTATATTTTATTTAATTTTTTTTATTATGGTACAAGAACAGTCAACCTGTGTCCACTTTAGAGCAGCAGTTTACAGGACGACGATGCATGATTGCATAAATATGTAATGGCACTTGTGTTTCACGTAGCTGAACCCTGACTGTATGGGGTTAATGTGGTCTGGCTGCTGTGTGGCCAGAGGCTCACTACAGTTGACAAGTGAACAGTGAGACATGCATGCCTATTAGCCAATGTATAGACAAGGTGTGATGTGAAGGCTGCATGTGAACATATATGTGCATGTGAATAAACATGTATATATGTTACAGAGATACTCAATAAGACAGATGGGCAGCACAGTGATACAGACCATTACATTTGGAGCCAAACCATCTCAAAGAACAACTGAAATGACTATGTCTCAGAGCTTCAAAGAATACATTATTTTACTTAACAAGTAACAAATTATATAATTAAATATTTAGTTATATGCTGTGTAAATTACAGTATGTATATATATATATATATATATATATATATATATATATATATATATATATATATATATATATATATATATATATATATATATATATATAAAGGAACAATTAGGCAAGTCAAAATGATCTTGATCAAAGTCAGCTTGTCTGTGGCGAGTAGCGAGATGAAACATGAATGAGCAAATGACTCACAAAGGAGCCAAACTCAGCACTTGAATGGTGCTGATTGAAGTGACTTTGAAAGTACATAGAGGCATATAGAGCATTAACTCAGAGGGACGTAGTGATAGGGGTGTACTTAAAAGGCCGTCCGCTCAGACAGATGTGTGCTGGAAAAGCAACAGTCACACCATGTCTTAGGCATTTACATTAGCTCACTGAACTTCACATGGTTGCCAGCAACAGTCTACAGAACTAATGCAGAAGTCAAGTATTGGATTTTGTTTGTTTTTTGCCACTTAAAGTTAATTTTCAGTGAATTTGCCTTACATTACTAAAAGCTGCAGATGCTAATGATGGCCGTGGCAGAAAGATTAAAACTAAACCACTCAAAACTATGTACAATTTGTTGGCTGTCATTAAATGGCCCATATTACATTATTTTCTGATCTATGTTATGTCATTTCCTCATCTAAAACATGCATAGTTCTGTTTCATTCACATATGTTTAACACACAAACCCTGCATATTTAAGGTTTAAGGTTTATTTAAGGTTCAAACTGAAATCACTCAATTGTGATGTCATGTGGTAATACAGGAAGCGCTCCACTGTGTTTGTAAACTCAATACACCTTCACTAGAGTCATTTGGATAATTTCAGTCCTGGAATTGGCAAACTCTACAGAACAAATGGTAGAACAATGGTATCTGTTAACTTGAAAACTACCACTACATGACATCACAGGGTGGAACAGAGCATTTTAAGCTTTGGAGATGCAGACATCCTAATAATAAAGGATTACTCTAATTTGTGTGAATGAAATAAAACACAACTCTGGGTATGTTTCACGGATGAAAACTCACGTCAAGTTTTTCGTAATATAGGCCCCTTTGATAAAAGTTGATCATATTGGCCGGGTATATTAGTCACCTCATATACCAAAATTTAGACAGCTGTAACCTTGTCTAAACAAATTATTTTTTGCCTGCTCTGCCATTGAAGAAGTTGCTAAAATAGTCTGAGTAGCCTGTGGTGAAGCTGAAATGTAAACAGCCATATATACTGTAGCAGCCTGTGGCACATGTCAGCTCTGTATGCGAACTGGCTAATGGGTACTTGCTGTCAGCTTTTCATGTCAATACCAATGAACAAATAACAAGTCAGAACATGCTCAATGACTTTGTACAGGACCTCATTAATACCCTCACCGTAGTTCTCCACCAGTCCTCCACACACAGCTCTGAATCCATACTTGGCAGCAAAGGTTATCCATTCATATATGGTACATTAGATACATAAACAAGTTGTCCAGAGTAAAGGCCCGGAGCAGTCTATGCACCACTCTCCACTGCACAGTGCTATTTACTTGTGAAAGCAGCTACCATAAAGCCTCATTCTCACACAAGTTTGAGCTACTCCATGACTTTTGACTTTTCCAAGCCCTGCAAACAAATCACAAACTCCACACATGCTGAACATTAGGTACGTTTGAACAGCCTACAGCTCAGTGGCCTATGGAGCCAGTCTATGTTATAGGTCAATTTAAATGAGAAATCAAAATACAATATTCAACAATGAATAAACCTGAAAGTTAAAATAATCCACCAAGATTATAATTATGTGAGGGTACGGACATAAAACACAAACGCAATTACAAACATGACAAAGATTTTAATAATGCTTGTTTTATTACTTGTTTCAATAATGCCGCAGGCTGTGTAGTCCAGATAATGTTACGGTAAACAAAATATTGTTACGATTATTTTTATTCTGATTAACTGCTGCAGCCCTAATATACAGTATTTACATGGTACCGGATATGATGATGTCTTTTTAATTTATATTTCAGTGTAGTATATATTATAATATCCTAACCTTTTTGCCTTTGGGCTTTAGTTGCCTTCTACACAAATTAAGTCCTTAATAACAAAATGTACATGCAGCTAACGGGTTACAAGGTTAGGTGAAGGGCAGAGAGTTTATGGTATAGCCTACACAGCTCCCGACTAAACTGATTTACTTCAGCTTCTTAGTGTAAGTTTAGCTGGAGGACTTGTTGTCACTACATGCGTTGTCCTGATGAGCAAACAGTGTGCAGTGTGATTACACTGTAGCCCCGCAGTGACTTGGAAAGCCATTTGCTGTGAGCGCAGCAGTCAAAATGCACTAAATACTTCCACACACGCCGAGAACAGGCTCCGCTTCTGTGTCACAAGCGTATCAGCTGAAAACATAGCGCCTAACTACACATCGACACAGATGCACTGAGGTGGTGCCAGAGCACGCTGCGTATAAAACACATGAAATGTAAAAACATGCCTAAAAGAAGGCACATATATGGTACAGATAGGGGCCAATAAACAGCTTACGGGAGAGTTTTACTTCATTTGTATATTCTGAAGTTCCTGGAAAAGAGCCTGCTTAAAGGCACTGATGCTTCACTTCCACGTGAGATGACAACTGGTTGCCTCCCTCTATATTTTGGGTTCGTTTTAGTTTGTAATCTTGGATTGTATTTGTATTCTTGTCATCTGAGGACCTGTCCAAATCATTTAGAGGCCATTATTTAGACAGCAGAGATGATAATGTATGCAAGGGGCTGCTGTCTTGAACCATAAGCATGTAAATAAAAAGAAAATGATATGCTCCCAACAAATTGAGGCCGAATGTCATGGGAATCAGCAGAGTACAGAGAGATTTGAAAGGCTGGTGAGGTCATGTAAAGTTCACTGCATTGCTAAAGAAACACATAACATGACCTACTAAAGTGAAGGTTTAGTGGTTCATCCTTAAGCGCCCAATGTTCTATAAAATTAATAAACGCTATTTACTATGCGTTCTATTTAACCGCATCACACACACTTCATTACCCACCGCAGCTCGTGTGCTCCAAAGGTATAGGAACGAGAAGACGCTTCATTTAACCCATTTTCTTTTGTTTTGTTTGGACTGAATAATACTGTTAAAAGGTCACTATGTACATTTCGCTTCTTCATTGTCAGGCACAGTTGGCACACTTTGCAAGAATATACTTCAAATTAATAGAGGGGATTATGGTGAACCCCATAGTCTGTTTATTGCTCCCATACTCTAAAACAAGCTGAACAAAAATGGGTACATAGAATTATATTTAATCTTTAATCAGTCTCTTTTGATCAAAAGATGTGAACAAGTGACAGTTATACTGACAATAATGTATTAAAAGGAGACATGTTATGCAAATTAAGATTTTTAAGAGCTTTTAACCATGTTGTAATTGTTTTCCCTTCTCATTTATCCTCGTGAAGTTGTCTCTAGAGTGATTTCATGCATGGGAAACTTCTGTTTTCCTCATACATGCTGACTGCTCAGTTAGAGTGCTTAGTTCATCTGTGACACATTTTGATTCAGAAGCGTTGCATTAAAGGAAAGAAATCTCCACAGCTCGCCACAGTGAACTTTCACTATCCAAGGTCGGGCCTAGCAGCATGGTTTGGCAGCACACCACTGGTTCTTTATGGTAAAGTGCCATAGAGGGTCAGGCAGAAATCAGTTGCACAGTTTTCAAACAAAAATTCTTTTATGAAGTTTCTTTAAATCAATATTGCAATTTTAAAAGTGAAAGATTTTATGTAAGGATCCACAGCGGCCATAATAAGCATAATAAGGAAATAATAGTTTCTTGAGCAATTTTCCTTCTTATTTAAAAAGGTAAAATTTTAAGCAAATTACCGGTATGCCAGTAAGAACTCAAATACATAATGATAAAAAGTTCAAATTGCCATACTTAATGTTTTATTCTACATTACCAAGATTATAGAGACTTTAAGCAGTGGCATCTTGTGATTAAGTCGGTGGCCTCAGGGTCTCTTCTCAATCCATTTCCTGAAGTTGGAGCTAAACACTGTAGATCAGTGATTGATTGAGACGTGGTGGTAATGAGGACAAGGACAAATAGAGAATTAAAAAGTGTAAGTGCAGGTCATCGTGATTTAAACCAAGAACATGGGCCTGCACCACTCTGCGCTGGCAGATTTATGCAAATTATGTAAATGTATGTGAAATGAGTATGCTGATTAGGATAGGTGTAACCTGGGGCTCAAACTCATTGGGAAATGAATTACCAGGAAACATACTGTCATTTCTACCATCACCAATCGACCATTGTTTTGTGGAGCAGCCATTTAGTCAAAGATTGATTTATGTAAAACACGTTAACATGATCAAATCAAATTGTTTTATTTATTTATTGCTAAAATACATAATAATATCAAACGTACTCAACTACAATTGAGTAAAAAATATGGTTTCTTTAATTTAAATGATACTGCCACACATGAAAGCCTGTGGTTGTTATGAGAAGTTCAAGAGTTTTATTCCAACAGATTTTCAGTTGGTCTTCAGTTAACATAAGCAGCAAACAGGTGAGTGAGGCAGTGTCCCTGTGCAGAGGAAAAAAACCCTTTGAATGAACTCACTCAGTTATTTTAGCACCAACATTGAGCTAATTTCATTTAAAGCTGAAATTATGTAAAGCTGACTTTTATGAGCGTTTAGCATGTTATGCAACAGGTAACTGTTTCCTCACCACTCAGAGTTGTATTTCAGTGGATACGTGTGTGATTGAATAATCCTGTGCTGTCCTGTGATTGAGGCTCGAGTGCTCAGAAAATTAGCACTCAAAAAATTATCCCATATCACACCTTATGTTAGATCAATATTGCAGTTTACAAAGAACACAATGTGCATATTGTAGTTTGTAGTTACCAGAGGGAAAAAATGGTCAGTACTACAAACAAATATAGATAGAAGATAAGAAATATAACCAAAATGAGATTACATTGCCAATATAAAACCAATCCAACAAAATGTATAAATCAAGAGGAATTAGACAACGCTGCCTCAAACTACTTCAAATTGAAACAATGTTAAATCTAAACCACAGTCCATTTTAACAGTTGAAAATCCTTCTGTAGTTGTATAATAAGAGTAGTGGTGAGCAAACAGGTGTCTCTGAGTCAGAAAGGGCTATAAAGAAAGACAAATGCCTTCCCTGCATTGATCTTGTGCCATTTGACTTTTAAGGCAGAGAGTATTGTATATGTCGAGATTAAAGTCAGAGTCAGGAAATCCCTCTCCTATTATTCAGCCTGTTTAATGAGCTTACAATGTATTTCACTGGCAGCACATCAGACAACAGCTCTGACTTCAACATGTCTGGACTTTTAAACATTCAAAAGCAAAGAATAAAAGACTGAAATATTCTGGTCAAAAAACATTATGACAAATGCATGAGTTATTTTACACACAATCAGAGCTGCCATAAAATCAAAACCCAGTAAAATACAAATGACATTAAATACTTTGAACAGGTATTGATACTAAAAAAAACAAAAAAACAAAACTTAACATAGGAAAAGAATAGGCTTTCCTGGATAGATTTTTAAAGGTGCATTGTGTAACTTGAGGGATTACTACCTGTTTGTCTCCACAGGGATTTGATAGTTTGACTGCAGTGTTCCACAGTATGGTATTAAACTCGCCTGCTTTGCATTTATTCCATTACCTGTGTTTTATTGCTTAAAAATACCATGATAAACAAGCATTCTTACGACACACCGAGATGTCTCTAGACAGATCTGACCTGCATCTTGGCCTATTTTTGTATCTGTTGTTCTTCATGGAGACAGATGAGTTTAATGCTTTACTGCTGAACATACCAGGCAAAGCAATAACAGCTCCATGGAGACAAGCAGATGGCAGACCCTCCACAAGAGAAGTTACACAGTGCACCTTTAATGTTGCAATAGTCCAACATTAAACTTACAAGTGAGTGCATACGATCTCATTGTGTCCTGACACAGAGCTCCTTGTGCATAGGTTTTTCCATCTGCGGCTCACCTAACGACGTCTGTTAATTACAGCTATTTATTAACTCCAAACACCCAATTAACAGGCCTTCAGCACAACAAGCAAACACACTAATCTATACACAACACATTGAGGGATGTCTGCACCCAAGATTATGAAGAAAAATGAAAGCAAGGGCCCGAGATGTGAATAGGTGTCAGCGCCGCTCAAAAGGCTTTTTGTTGATTCCATAAATATTCACTTGAGTGTTTTGTCCCGCAGTGTGTCTTTGTGCTTCTTTTGTTTTAATTTCCCTCCTGCCCCATGTGAGAGCTGCACTTGTTTTTGCCCCTTTAGCAATTTTGTCTTTTCTTCTCATCATTCATGCAAAGACTTTTAGATAAAGAAATGAATAATGATGTTGGCTTGTGCTCTTCTTACAGGAATTACTTTTCTGGCACTAATAAAATTAAACTTTGAGAAATGAACACAATCCGGTGAGTACAGGCAGGCATCAATGCAATGACAATACAATGGCTTCAATACTTTTTATTCAATTTACATATAGACTCAATAGATAAAGAGAATTACCTCAATGTATTAATTTCAACTGTAATGACTGGCCATGGCTGGTGTTCTTTATGCCGTGTTTTAATGCTGGATTTCAGCTGTAATAAATGAATAGGTATAAATTATTCCCATTGGGGATTTATTTGGGGTCAGAACAGTAATCTAGCTGTGACTGAGGGGAGCCATATTTGTAGAGAATTCAAGTGAGGTTCAAACTGATGAGCCTTTCACTAGTGGGCAAATGCCTAACCCTCTGTTCCATGTCACAATAATTATTATATCCACTTATTCAGTATATAACAACTTGGTAAAATAATTTTTGGGGCTCAGTATTTATTGTGTGTACCTTTTCTCTACACTTGTGGGAAATTTTAGATTTTCTTTCTGCAATATAGTAAGATTTTAGTTGATGAAAATTAACTTTTTGCTGTTTATTTGTTGCAGCTCAATAATATTTAACAATACAGTTAAAGTACTTTTTGTGGGGATAATTCTGCTGTATTATTTGGTTTCAATATTACTGTTTATTGTCTATATATATCACACTTCAACATTTTTTATCATGACAGGCCTATGGTAACACATTGTACAATGACTCTTTTGATAATGAAGATGTAGTTATCATTAAGTGGTACAGATTAACACATGTTCTGCTTTATTTATGTGCATGTGTACAACACCTATGCAGCTTTACCATACAGGCTCCAATTTGTATTTTCTCCTCCATAATAACTTCAGCTAATACTCAAAGTGTCTCAAACATGTCAAACTGAGACATCCTGGGAATACGACTTGTCAATTTATCTCAAAAGGAAGAACATGAAAGGCACATAAACCACAGCAGTGATGTCACTATTTTTACACTTCCCATTAAGTCTAATTTCCACACAAACACACCGAGTGCCTGCAGTCACAGTAAATGTATCATTTTGCTCCCCTGCTGTGCCCCAGTTTCTCAAAACTCACTAATAATGAGAAAAAAAATCTCTACGACAGTGATTTGGACAAAGACACATAGCTCAAATTGACTGACTACACTCTCCTTGATACCCTGTTTACAAGGACAAAGAATACTGCTGTAACAAAAGTCAAGTTAAGACAATTTAAACCTCACACATGTGCCACATATGTTTGATCTTTCTTTCACATGGTTCACAAGAAGTTATTAATAATTTAAGAAAGGCATTTCAGGAACCCGCTACCAACTGCTAACAATTATCTATTTGTTCAGATTGCTCCAAAATCTGAAAACACACAGTCCCTGAGATAACACGCGTGCAGCCACCAATAATTAAAAGCAAGATTTAAACTGGTGTTAGCATGTAATTTACTACCATAGATAAGCCTCACACCTTGTTAAATTAGAAACTAAAGTAGCTTACAAAAGAGATGGTGTTGCTTGCATCTATCAAGGTAAAGTCAATTAATCTTAGACTTAGTTTATAGGAACATGTAAGATAAGATTCATTTTAAAGTACATTTTAAAGTTATCTGTGTTTTATTATGTAGATTGCGGAACAGAATAGACACAAAATTTACTATGGATCTGAAGTTTATTTCACAAAAATGGCAGAAAAAGTGTGTGCTATGAATCAGTAGCCTGCAACCATGCACCAGAATTACCATATAGATTGCAGTGGGTTTTGTTGATTTAGGCTGCTAATATGCCTAATGACAGGGCTATGTTATTGCAATCAGCCACAGACAAACAATTACTGGAGCTGAGAAGTCTAGATACATGTATTAGAAATCTGGCTCTGGTTTTATTGCTAGGTATGGCCCCACATGATAAGTTGTCATTGAGATTTGTTGACATTTGTTTAGCACGATATTTTCTTACATTATTAAAATACCTGCAAGCGATAAAGACCATATAATAGCATGCATATTATAGGAATATGATGGTGTATGTGCAATGCCTTCTCACTTCAAACCAATCATGGCCGAGACTGTAGAAGCGATGGCATACATACAAATACAAAACACTCATAGCTTTCCAAATGAGTCTCTGTGAATAGGGCCTTTTGAATGAACTAGAAAACCTTCACACTCCTATCCAGGAAACCATTTAGCAACATGGGCTCATGGATTCATTTCTCCTCCATGCTTTTCTCTCTCTTTCTCCTCTCCCACAGCAGCGCCATTCAGGTGTCACTCACGCAGTACGTGGCTAAAAGGAGACGGAGCGGTTTTTGAGGCCGGCAAGGAAAGCAAGAGGAGAGACTAGAGAGCAAGGAGAGAGGTGTGTGGGTGTCTACCTGTCTCTGGTCATGTGAGTGAATAGCACATGGGCCTGATGCCTTTGACCCAACAAATGGAAGCAATCAACAAGCTATTACTGCGCGTACTGTGTGGCTCCGAGGCAGCTCCTGTGCGGAGGGAGACAGAGGGGAGAAGCGAGAGGTGAGCGAGAAGGCAGGGATTCTGGACTAGTTCATTTTAAAAAGGCAGAAAAAATGGTTTAACAAAGCAGGCAAACTGAGCCATTTGATTGCTTGGAAGAAAAGTTATGCCCACTTCCATTTCCCAGTTCAATTCTGTGTCAGTAGAAGAATAGAGCGGAGCAAACAACAAATATGACTTTTTTTAGCCTTTCAGCAAGTCAACCTTGGACTTGAGCCCAACAACAAGTAAAATGTTACAAAAATGAGGCTGGTGAGGTTATTATTTCCATTGGGGATCCTGCAGGTCATGGGTTGACTTATTAAAAGATGCAATGTGCAACTTTTTTGGTGCAGAGTCCGTCACCTGCTTGTCTCCATGGCAGGGATGGTGCCAGGATTGCAGTTGTAGGTGGGCCTTAAATTAAAAATGTCATAAAATCCCTCCCTGTTTAACCTAATAAAATGACTAATATACTGTTATATTATCTGTCCATAAAAGAGATTTTAATAGCTCATTATTGCTCATTTAAATATTTTGTTGCATTGTAAAAACTTTCGGTGCATAGAATGGACCTATCCACAATTGCTCTCCTTGGTTATGACCAAAGAAGAGCTCTTATAGTATTATAACGAACACCATTTTGGTCACTATTGGCTGAACTATATCTATCAGAGTACAACGCACAACCTGATCGACCGCTCACAACAAGCCCCAACAACATAATGTATCGTGGTTTTGTCTCCAAAAGTTTCTTATTGTATAATATGAAGAGATCAAACTGGTCCAAGTCCCAGTACAGTTAGGTCCGCGACACACGGTCCAGGAGCCAAGTGCCCGAGTTGGTGGCAAAACTAGTCTTAATCCCACTTCTCACTTAAATCTGAAAGTTATGGCCATGCGCTAACATCCTGGGATGGCAGAAGATGAGCTCAGGTCAGCTCTGTCTCCAACATCTCTTGGTTGCAGCAATGACTCCATTTGTGTATGTTTAAGGTACGTAAACAAGGACGGCTGTAGCAATGTGATTTACTGGAAATAATTTCGACTCATTTAAAGAAAATTAACACCACCTCTGCTCCATGGAAATGTTATTGCTTTGTCTGAAATGTTCCATGGTATGACATTATACATATTCATCTAGTATTTCTATTGTTCAAAAAATACAAAAAAAAAAAGTGAATAGGGATGTCTCTCCACAGATCTGAATTGTAAAGGGGTGTAGAGCTGTATCTTGCTTGCCTCCCTCATGATAGGTTTAATCTATACTCATTCTAGACAAAGCAATAACATTTCCAAACAGGTGGGGGACCCTCCCCCTCCACTAAATGTTACACAGTTCACCTTTAAAGCTACAAACACAAAATGTATCAGTCCTAAATTAAGATAAGGCAGCTGGTATAAAATAATGTATATGCTTGGACAGGATCCCTTTGAAAGCCTGATGGCACCATTATACTATCCCCTACTCGTGGGTGTTTAGAAATTTATATTCGCTTTTTCACAGATTTCTACATTTTTATGGGTTCGGGAATGCCACAAAAACATGCCATCTTGTTTGCATCTTCTTATAGTAAGATGAAAATAGAACAATATGATAATTATGTATTATGTGTGCCAAAAGTATTGCCATGTAATTTCACCAACTTTGTCTATAATGAGGCTTGTATGTGCAAGGGTGACGCTAATAAGAACTTGGAATTACTTCAAAGCCAAATGTTGGTAACTTTCACATGTGTTAAGCCCTTGTTACATAACCTTGACAGATTGGGAGCAAGCATACATGCTCTCTCCCATTCTACACTGCACAAAAGTCGTGGAGAATGCTCGTCTTGGTCGAGGTTGTGGGTGGAATATCGGTGTCAATGCATTCACAGACGGTCCATATCATTGCTTTCTTTCTGCAGACAGGAGGTGAAACTCTAGCCTGCAGTGTTGGAGATTGTAGCCTTTGCAAAGCCCAGAGTACACCAGGAGGAGTCTTCTTTCAGGAATTAAAGTATTGTCTTCAAAGGAAAGCACAAGTGCAATTCTAGACGTTGAGTATTGAACCTCAAAAGAGCTAGGTAGGCAAACAACGGCAAGAAGAGTAGAGCAACAAATACAGTTTCCATTCTTCCCGCTGCCTCAGTCTCCTGCTCTGAATAGTCAGTTAATTAACAAGAAAAGTGAGGGAATCGTGTGCCAGGCAAATGTCAAGCTTGACAAAGATGAAGCTTAGCTTTTTACACTAATGCAAAACAACAGCAGCCTAAAAACTCATTCTACAAAATAAAAGTAATTAACATGGCCAGGGGGTGGAGGGTGGGTAGAATACTAATTACTCAGTTTAGAGACGTGAACGAATATGAAAATATGATCTGTTAGGGAGTGAGAGAATTTGGTTTACTAATTAACCTTTTATTTTCTCTCATAATATAAATAATTACGTGAACTTCAATGAGGCAAAGTAGAATCCCCGAAGGAAAGGAGTGTTTTATTCGTTTTCCTGCACACTTGGTAGTTAGTGAGTGCTAGTTAGGGCCACCTCTAGCTCCCTCTGTCTTCCCTCTTAGTGGTGGTGGTGTCTGGGCAGGTGCAATGGGCCATGTTGACAGCTTGTCCCCTCTTTCTTGCCGCGGGGGAAAACTGTCACCCTTGTCATTCAGGCCCGTGAACACAGCATGGAGAATCTGTGTGTGCGAGTGTTCCTGAGAGACTGTGGCAGAGAGGGGCAGTGGGGTAGAGGGGCTTTGTTAGCTCCACCAGAAACAGCAAGGAGACTCACACATTCACTGAGGCTTAAAGGCCCTATATTATGCATTATTGTGAGGACATAACTCAAACAGTTAATATGAAATTTGGCAATAAAAAAACACCATAAGCCTGAATGTCTTAGGTGAAATAGTTTGTATAAAGCTAGACAGCGTGTGATGGACATAAACAGCAAATTGTTTTTGTTGAAATTACTCAAATGAAACTAGAGATACCAGTCTTCAAGATAGCACAGAAATATACATCTCAAGCTTGTCCAAGCATCTACTAATACTAATATTAATATATTTAAAGCGAAGTATTTTTTTATAACTGAAAAAAATAAAGAATCCATAAAAGTAATCAATAAACAGGGGCTAAAAAGACAAAAATGCATCATATCAAATTTGAAAGTGCCCATATTACCCTATTTTCTAATCAGGTCATATCATCCAGAATATACATGGTGTTTTGTTTTGTTTCATTCACACATGTTCAACACAGACATCCTGCATATTTAGGCTGAATTCTTCACTTAAGCAGAAAACACCATGTGATGTCATGTGGTACACTGCTCCACTATGTTTTAAAACTCCATACATCTTCACAAGAATCATTTGATTGACTCAACCCTGGAACTTAAATCTTTAACTTCAAAAAGTAAAGGGTAGCTGTTTGAAAACTACTGCTACATGGCATAAGAATAAGCAAGAATAGATCATTTGGAGCTTTGGAGATGTTGACAGACCAATAATGCCAGATTAATCAATGCGTAAATAAAAACACAACTTCTAGTATATATATATTTGAGGGTTTATCAGCATTATAACACTATTTAAAACTCACAAGAGACAATCAAAACATGAAATGTGCAGTACTAGACAACTCTTCAAGTACTTCTAGTCAGTTCATTTATAGTTTCAATGAATCCCTTTCAGACTGTGCAAACTGGGCTGCTAAAGAAAGCAATCTGTGAGGAGAGAAACATTTGAAAGTACAATGGGAAAACAAAAGTGAGTCTGGATCACGGTTGACTGAGTTCCTGGGTGTGTACGTCCGTGTGGGGCACTGGCCTCAGACAAAGTGCTCTGCCAGCTTTCTGCCCACTGGTCTTTTCATTGTTGATGGATGGGCCGTGTTCTGCACCATCTGGCTATAGGATACTTCACATTAATCATCACAAACACACACCCCTACACACACAAACAGCCCGATAGGTAGAGCACTGTTAAATACACTGAAAGAAAAAGATGGATGTTAAGAAAAAATTAAGTGAAGAAAAGAAGAAAGAGGTAAAGCAATTAGTGCGCGTAAAACATTGTTTAGAATATTGCATGGCCAGGGGCAATAGAACAATGAAGCTCTCTCCACCCACAGCCCCCACCTCTCTCACTCTTTATTAATGACCTTTCTGTACGTATAGGAGGATACATATTAGCAATAATGGGTGTGAATCGCCAATTTCCCCTCCTCTTTGAATCCTCTCTCATACACACAAGAACACACACATACACAATGGTAAACACATGACGTCCTTACATAAACTGAGCCAAAGGGCAGGCACCTTAGGCAAGTTAATGTAAAATGAGGGGCATTATCTGACTTCATTTATTTCTATCTACCGGCTATGTGGGGGCTTAATCCAGCTGATTTGCCTCAGCGTCGACTGGCTGTGTGTGGACATGGGCAAGGGCAGGCGGAACAGTGGTTGATCAGGGAGGAAGCGTGCTTGACATTAGATTTATTATCATTAAATCATATCTCACGGCTATCTGGCTTGGTAATGCAAAGGGATTTATTTTCACATCTACACAATCTATGGAAGCAGAATGAGACCTACAGGAGAACAGCGTGCAGGCCGAGCTTCACAGCAGATGGAGCAGAGATTTCTGGAGCAATATTTAAACAGATCAGCCAAGACACTGCCTTTCAAAAATCATATCCTTTAGCTATAGTTCGGGATGCACCAATCCTCTATATCATTGCTTTGGCTTCAAGCTGATATGTCTGACATCAACAAATACCAAAGCTGTTTCTGAATTGAAAACAGTTGAAAAACTTACTTTTTTACTTAAAAAAAAAAAAAAAAAAAAACTACAACATGTGACTAAACAGGTTCAAATATCCATTACTTACAAGTACAGCTCTGTATAAAAAAACGTTCAAACATTATGAAATGTCCTAGTCTTAGGCCAACATCAGAATGTCCTATTACATCAATCAAAAGGCCCAAAAAGAATAGCAACTGAGCCAATATCCAACCCAGACTTCTAGATCAGAGATGATCAGATACTAGTTTTGGTATTGGTGCGTCCTTAGCTATAGCATTAAATTAATTAAATATTTCAGCAACAATTGCTTTCTTGGAATTAATAAAGGACTTCTGTTTAACAACTTGGGAAAAATATCCAAAATCCAGTTCCAAATACTGCAAATGTGATTAGATTTAAATCCCTACATTAAAGATATATGTAGCCTAAATGAAGTTGAATTATGTTAATGATTTATTCTGCAAAAACTTAAATTCAAAAGTCTTGTTCCCGTTGAGCACAAACCATTATCAGTGCGGAATGTGTGTGCTGCTGTGTGTGGGAGGCAGAGAGCCACGGCTGCCACACAGAAAACGTGATCCCTCTCATATCCTTTTAATTAGTGCGTAACATATAACAATTTCACTAAAGGCACAAACACCACTTAGGGTGTAAACTCTCAAAGATGAGCTCAAGCTTTGCTAAATTATGCTGTGTGACATTTGTGAGGAACACTCCAATCACCATCACGTAAGGCTGCCACACACTACAGGAGAATTTGTCCAATTTAGGCTGCGATTTGCTTCTCCCTGAGTTCAGGGAGTCGTGACCCTACTTTGTGTCTTCATGTGTGATTTTGAAGCCAATGAAACAGTGTGTCAGGGGCAGACGAAATGACGGACACACAGGCGCAAGACTCACCTCTTGAGAAGTTGTAAATTTAAACTGTAGCATAGAATCCCTACAATTTGTCCTCTCCAAATAATGTAACACAGCAAAAACTTTTAAGCACTTTTAAGCCAGTAAGAAGCGTTCTTTAAAAGCAAAAAGGTGTGAGCAGTTCCTCAAGTGTTACATCCGCATAGTGCGTGGATCAGGGCGAAGCTGCAGATTAGTGTTCGAGACTCTACTTCCTGTGTACTTTATTGTCAACCTTCTGTGGATTAAAATTATGTATCTGAAGTATTGCACCACATTTCACGCATAATAATAACATAGTTTTGACTTGCCTCTACACTAGACATGCTGTAATCTTTTGAATACTCAAGAGTCTCAAAGTGAGTTGTTTTACTGTAGACAAGAAACAACTTTGTAGCCTGTGATACGCAGTCATATCCTGCAACAGTCTTTGAAATCAGAGATTTTAAATAATGTCTGTGGTGTGCGCTTTTTGTTGCACATTTAAAAATCATTAAAAATCAAAAAATCCTGTTGTGTGTAAAGGCCTTTAGAATGTGCAGTGTGGTAGCAGCGCCAGTGTATACATGTGTATGTGTTAGATGGTCGCATCTGCTGGCATGGAACTAGGAACTAGGAGTGTAATGGTACACAAAAATCACAGTTTGGTACGTACCTCGGTTTTGAGGTCACGGTTCGGTTCATTTTTGGTACAGTATGGGAACAAAATGCAAAAATGTCACGTTTGAATGATAAAATGCAGCACTTCTTTCCCCCCAGAAGGCCCCTCACCTTGTGTATGCTACAATACTGCACAATACTGAATGCTCAGGGTAATAGTATACAAACCGTGAAAATCATTGCTAATAAGAAGAACTAATAATGATTATAACTATTATAATGATAATTGTTGAGACCTGGTTCAGTCTTGGTTCAGTCAACAATCGAACTTGGTAAATCATAAAAATATGTGTCCATTCAAACGAGCAACCATCAGGTAGGTTATTGGATCATTGAGAAACATCAGAGGCTTCACATTATGGTTATTGCTCACTATTGGACTACCCCAAAAGCAATGTCAAGAAAATAAAACCATACTCCATAGGGCAAACTCCATTACAGCAGAAAATGTGGTGACAGATGTTGTCAAAGAGTTGGCAGTCTCAGAAGGACATCTTTATAGAAGAAGTCACACACAGTCACCCAGTGTTGTCACAAGGGTCTCATCATCATAAGCATGCCTGAAGAGCGCCATGTTCAATCTGCTGTCAGATGTTAACCTCATAATGGATGAACCAGGCACACACAAATGCCGACGCACATGCACACATATACACACACACACCCACGCACATACACGACTCAGAAGATTTATCTGTGACTTTAGGATTCAATCTTGGCCACACTTACTCACACACACACACAAAATGTAATCAGGAGGCAACACTTGAGCCGTCCTCATCCACTAGATTGCTGACAAGGGGCGTCCATCTTGAGGAGATGACAAACTCATCACTCAGCCTTTAAGACAATATAGCGAGGGTGACCTACAAGTGCTTATGTGTCAATGGAAGACTTGTAGACTAAAGGTGAATGAGGCGCTGAGTTTCTCCCATTAAGAAATAGACAGTGAATGAGCACGCCTCTAAATGACTAGCAGTGAAGACAGAGGAATCACACTTACCTTGTGGTCATAAGGGTCGTATGAGTGGAACAGTTGAGACAGCTCTTTTGTCCGCTGTTTTTTCTGCAAATAACATACAATGTTTCAGAAATCATGTATGCACTTTAGAGGAAGAAGAGGGACTGAAATGGCAGATGTTAGCACAATTATATGCGTTATGTTATTAATAGAAAAATAGGGATTTTACAGTGCTTCTTTGTGATTAACTCTGGTCCTAACCCCCACTGTCCTTAATGTGTAATGAGATGCATAAGCGGGAGACATGACTATTTGATATGTGCCACTTGTTAATGCAATCAGTTACACGAGGCCCAAGCAGTTACAAAAAGCGCTAATTAGCTTGCTGATTAGGCCATAGCTGGCTAAAGGGAAGGAGATGTGCTTCTGTTGCTGAAGGGACTCTGGATTTCTTACAGTAATAACCTCTTTCAAGTGTCCTAAGGCTACGTTTCTACATATGCAGAAACAACTTCCAAGTTGTTCAGCTATCAGCTATCATATACAGTCATCATTATAGAATAAACAGCAGCATATGAAGGTAGCCTGAAGACAGACAGGAAGAGCTCAAGGGGAATGTGAGTGGACGCATATACAAAATGGTATAAATGGCTTTAAGTTTCAACTCAACTACAAGACCTCAGTCATATCGGTTTTAAATTCCTAAAGTAAGGAATGAGAAGGGCCAAGGTAATAAATGCAAGATGCTAAACAAAACACTGAAATATGGATAAACAATGAGCTGGAACATTAACAGTGTATGACAGAAATGTTGTAAGGATGCTCTTGTCGTGCATGCTTGTAGTTAAGTGCCACCTTGACTTTCCCTACTCTCTAAAAAGTCTATTCTCTAAAAGCACTCCCACTACGGATTCCTGCCTTCCTCTCCATTCAGTGCACCTCTATTTTGTGTTTGCATAATCTGCTACTGTTAATGTCTTATTCATAGCTTTTTCATCCTTTTTTCATTCACTCTCATAATCACTGGCCTTGTTCGTCCACAATTTCTCCATCCTTGTTTTTAACTGACTCTCAAAGGGCTCTTCACAATCTCTAAATCCTCTTTTCTCTCTTTTTTGCCTTTGCACATATCCACATATCCCTGAGTGTTGCACCTTCTCCCTGGATCCCTGTGTTTTCTTCTCGCGGGGGGAAAACTCATACTAATCATTGTGTCTCCCACCCTCTCCTTTTAGACTGTACCTCCAGATCTCCCTCTCTCCCTTTCTCTCTCTCACACTCTGCCTAGAGCAACCTCCGCTGAGCTCTCATTATGCTCCTCAACACCATCCCTTCTCCCCTCACCAACTTTTCATCATTCACCCCATCACTTGGTATTCACTCAAGTGTGTGTATGGGGAAGAGTAAGACAGATGTAACTGCAGGTAAGGATTTTTCAAACCCTGGTCTCTCCCTGCTGAATTTACTCAGTCCATCAGCTCGCATAGACTCACAAAACACCACAGGCTCATTCAGTGCAGCACATGCTACCTCTCTCATATGCTCTACATCGGAATACATTTACCAGCAACTATACAGTGAGCACAGTATACAATAGAAATCAAGACAGAAACACCGGTTAGTATTTGTAGTTTATTATTCAAACAAGAACAACAAAGATTCTATATTACTAATAAAGAACCTCATAAATAATTTATATGGTGTAAAACATGAACTTTTGTTCCCTAATTAGTGGAAGAGTGAAGGGTAGGCACAAAAATGGTAAAGCTTAGAATTATGGTTTAATATTTTGTAAAGTAAGTATTTTTAGGACTTGTAAGATCAAATTGTAAGATCAAATTCAGCTTTTATATCTTTCGTAGTTGTCTTTTTAGAGTATGCGTTACACATTGGAAACAGTTTATTTCAAAAAGATGCCAGGTCAGTTATGTTGAATGAATTATATGCATCATCACTGCTAGTAGCGTTGGAAGTCATATTTGTTTGCTTCATGAGCAAATGCATGGCTGTGGATCCAAAGTTTACAATAGGACAGTGGCCATGTGTGTGTACAAGGTCCATCAACCTGAGAAGTTAATCTAGCATGCTGTCGAGGTTGTGTTGGTGACAACCCAGCAATGCAAAGCCATTGTGTGCGAGTGTCTGCGGACCTGTCACGGAGGTGATGATGAACGATGGTTGTTACCATGACGTCCATCTGTTGTTGCCGCTAGAGACGGATGCTGCATGTAACGGGAAGTGACATTACATGGTTGTGTACACTTGTACTCATACTGACTCTAAAGCACTTGCTCAAAAACATACAGTACTGAATCATGAAACTATAATGTCCATTCTTCCATATCTGCTTTACATAAAAGTATTTGTTTTCTTGAAGAACAATATGTACATTTTTACCCCAAGCTGCGCATGGGCCTGTGCATGGATTACAGGGGTATGTTTATTTGTATTTCAGAAAACAATGATTTATTCACATACATTCAGGAGCACAGGCGTGTTTATGCGGTGGGCTTATGTGTCAGAATAGGCCTATGAGACAAGATGTGTGTTGTGGGGCAAGGTAACAGTGATGGTGCCTTCGCCTCTGGCTCCCTGCACATGTCTGTCTTTTGATAATGACAGACAGATGTCTGTGCAACAGAGCTGACACCCTGGGCTATCTGTGTGTGCTCTATGCTATATAGGCTACATTTACATATTCCCTAAAGCACAGGCAGCTCCAAGTTTGAGTGTTTGAGTGATGAAGGTGTTTTGACTTCTTCACATTATAAATCATGGTAAAGCATTTTATTTGTTTTATATGTATATTATATATTGTTATAAACAGTGTGCGGCTATTAATCCATGGATGCCTATTCATGCATTTCCACATTTCAAATCATCTGAATTAGAAAGAAAATAAAAATAACTGTAGGTGAGGCAGGCTAAGCTATAGTATTTCATTATCTATATTCTTCTCTCTTATTAAAACGTGTGAATAGACCTTTGCCTTTTAATTCTGATTATATTTATTTTTCACATTCTGCTGAAGACCATTAGAGTTTGCCTGAGTTGCTGGTTAACACAACAGTACAAAGACCAGCCGCCTGATAACCTATGCAGGTGCATTAGCGGATTATTAGCGGACCAGGACCTCATTAATCAAACTGGCTCCAGACAGAAATTTAACCATTAACTCAACCTTAATACCTGTTAGACTGCTTTTAGTCAAGTGTTATTATGTCCCCTGATATGTGTGAGAGAAAGGGCCCGTGCGTGGAGACAGCAAAGGGGGAATAGCATGCATGTGAGTGTGTGTGTCCAGGCGTAGATAAATGATAGTGAAGCTATGAGATAAAGCTACTAGTGGCTGGCCAGCTGTTTTGCACTGACAGCTGCTGCACTGGTGCCTCCTGGGTAATGGAGTTCTTAACCAATTACAACCTGGGGAAATTAAAAAGGCTCTCCCACTGGACAGCCATTCTCCTTTTCGATCACTTTTTCTCTGGTTGGGTCTCCTACATCTGCTCACTTTTAACTCCCTGCTACATGTTAACAGACAGGCCGTCCCACACACACATGGGCCCAGACCCTGTCCACGCAGTCTCTGCTCAGCGCCTCCATTTATCAAGGCTAAGTTCTAGTCACCTGGGGATGATTATGGAGATGCAACTAATAGCATTCACATCCTTTTATTCTCGGCATGCACCCCTCTGTCCTCGTCCCTGCACCCCTGTGGTCTACTTTCTCACCTCCTCTCTGCGCTCGCCCATCCATCCTCCCTGTTCACCTATTACTAAAGGTGAGCTCTGTGCATATTACCATACACCTGTGTTCTCCCATAGGCAACAGCTATGGATATATTCATGTTTACTTTGGTAGCAGGCAGGTCTTTGTGCACATCTAAGATATAATAAAACAATATTCACGCTATATTTCTAAAGGCAAACACACACTGTAAACTTGCTATAATAAACTGTATAAAAGGCATGATCTTTAGCATATATATGCTGTGTCTCAGTTATGATTTAATAACTAAGCCATGTATACTGGTGAAATGTTTGGGAAACTACATTTTCAGTGCTATTAAAGCTAACAAGTAAGAAAATGCAGGTCTGGCCACAAGAAATTCTTTTAGTCAAACTATCAAAAAATTATTTTTCTTTTTACAAAAACACCATTGTCAACTTTATTGCACTGAGTGCATGAGATGTCTAGTTTATAGCTGATAAATCTTTACTGTAACTCATAGAAACCCAAACAGAGTGCCGCCCCCTGGCCTCTGAACATTACTTTACATCTTACTCCAGTCTCTCTATCCATCTCTGTTCCCCTTTCGCTTTGTGCCTCATGTACATCGTCTTCTTCCTCTGTGTGTCTGCGCTTCCTGCTCCATCCATCCCTCCTGTGGTTATTCAACACACTTGTGCTCCAGACAAACCATCTGCTGCTCTTTATTAATGACTGACCCTATGCGGCCTGTACGACGTGGAGCTGCCACCATTCGCCGTGCACATAGGCTTGGATGTTCGGTGTGTATGTGTGTGTGTGTGTGTGTGAAAACAGGTGCACACTGACTGATGACGGGACATGGCCTGCAGCTTTATCTACCAATGCAGGTGTACAGCCAGAACAAAGCTAGCAATGACTTTGAATTGTAGAAAGTTGCTTTAGTTGCATTTCTCAATGTTCTTTATGTGTTTAACCAAGCATACACAACTGTAATAATCAGTCATGTAAGTTGTTTACTTACCGTCTCACTCACACTGCTTTAAAGGTAAACTATTTGTGCTGCACTGTAGGGGTTTAGAGTATCAGCATACATCAGCTCTATGTTGGTACCAATGTTTTGAGATCAGTTTCTGGCTCTGAATAATTTGCTGTATGCCTCTCCCTATTCTTCACGCCCATGTGCTGTCTGTCTAGGAGAGCAAGTACAAGTCAAGCCAATACTACAATCTTCTGCACCGAAAGATATGTAGAGCAGGGGCTGCAGTGGCTTATACCTGAAATTATGAGGACTAATTTCCCTTGTGGAACAATAAAGTTTGTCAAACTAGGTGGGAGGGACAGAAGATTGGAGTCCCACAGTAAACATGCAGACATATTCAGAGGAGAGCAAAGGATTGAACCCACAATCTTCTAGCTGAGAGGCATGACAAGTTACTGCTCTACACCATGCCCCCATGGAGTTCATATCCATAAAAAACAACAAAACTCTTCCAAAATCTGAAGTGAAGTGCTGATATAGCAAAAAACATTGAAAATCTGCTCTGCGCCACCATCTGACAATCAAAGAGCTATCACAGCAATAAAGGCTGGATGCATGCTGACATACAAGCACTGACAATAAAGTCAGAAGAGGCAGATGGAGCAGGAAGAACAGGAAGACAGAAAAGATAGGGGGAGAGAGAAGCAGCCCTGTGGTCTGTCTAGGGATTGATCCCTCGAAGACACTGTGAGCGGCTCCACAGAGTATGAAGAAAGGAAGGAGGGACGAGGGAGAAAGAGAATGACTTATGAAGACACTCCACTTGAAAGAGATGTGTCAACACTTTGATGGTAAAGAGGAATGGAGAGCAAATGCCAAAAGAGACAGAAAATATAGCATACGGCACAGCACCGGAGGTCACGCTCAAGAATATGATCAAAGATTATCAAGTACATGAAGGAAGCCTGCCTTATGTTGAAGATTAAACAGGGCTACAACAACAATATGCTGTGTGCTTTAGTATAAAACCAGCAAGAGCAAATGAGACCAACTAAAATAGTATTGAGGTCTATGTGGAATAGGCACAATATTTAAATGCTGTGCCACAATTAACATGGTCAAAATAAATGCAATAATCAAATACCAATATGTGTCATGTATTTAAGTTAAAAAGAGATGACCAATTCTATGTTATTCTGTGTACTTTTAGAGAATTGTGCTTTGTTATAAGTGGAAACAACAATGCCCTAGAAGAGAACCTCGTGTTTAAGCAGCTTTTTTGGCACACTGTTGGTATAATGGCCATCATCGATAATACAAAATGAATCACAAACAATAATTGTCTTCCTTTTTTAGTTGAAATTAGCGATATTGCTGTTTATTGTCCCATCTCTGAAAGGGAAAAAGCAGAGGCATGGTCCAACTGATGTGTTCAAGCTTTCTAGTCGTTTCTGTCTGAGCGTTGACACAGCTTTACAACAATTACAGCTTCATTATAGTGTCTAATTGTTTCACTTGGCAATGAACGAGACAGAGAGGCAATGGCAGTGTATCAATCAGGGCGACTGCAGATGGGGAACACAGCGAGACATAAACTAGAGAGATGAGTGTTGATTACTCTCCAGATCTACACTGCAATGGAGCTCTGTGTTGAGATCAGGGACAAGCAACAATTTCAATTCAAATGGTTGAAAATGTGTTTGGAGCTGGCAGATTTAGTTCAAAGGAGTGTCATTTATTCATCATTATTATTTTGTGTGTGTGTGTGTATCTCCTAGATATATGGATATAAAAGAGTGCTCTTTTTCAATATTTTGTAAACCCATGGATAGATTTCTAGATCACCAGGGAGATGATGTCCACCCAACTGGTCTGTCTCAATATCCAGGACTCCTCAAACCCTGAGGAAAGAAGTCTGATCCAGGAACTTAAACCCCTGGAGGACAGTGCTCTGGTCAGGGCGCTCTGTGAAGAGTTGGAGCAGACAAGGGCCAAGCTTGCAGATCAGGTACAAGTAAGCTTAAGAATCAGAAGAGGATTGGCAAAAAAGGACTTGCTGTTGCAAAAACACATTGATGCTCTTCAGAAGGAGGACAAGAAACTACAAAATCAAGTCAATGCACATAAGGAGATCCAGTACATCTATAATTCTACAGTACAAGAAAACATGCAACTAAAACAAGAGCTTGCCAACTCCAAAAAGTAATGGAAAAAACAAAATAAATAAAAAAGACGCTCAAGTTAGTGCGTACAAGGAGATACACTGACAGTGAATGAAAACGTCCAGGTGACTTTTTTTAATATAATTTGAAAATAAGGGTTTGGGAAAAGTTTTATTTGGAATGTGTCCATTGAGTAGTGTGCAGAACTCATTCGTGAGTCTTACACTCTCCAAAAATTTCTCATTGGACTTTAGGGAGTGATCCCTGTGAATCGGGATACTGAGCTGTTTTGGAGTAAAACAAGCATTTGTACACGGCTTAAAGGATGGGTTGTGAAGCCTTTATAAAGGTCATGAAAAGGCCTAAATGTTTATTCCATACGTCCAGTATGCCACGGTTAACTGGCGACCAAAGATGGCGAGCCCTCGGCATGGTGCAAGCCGGCCTGAGTTATTCCGAAGTTGGACGTCGATTGAACTGTTCTCATCAAACCATCCGACGTCTTGTTCAACGACATGATGAAACTGGCTCTGTGGCAGACAGACCACGTCCTGGACGTGAGAGAGTAACAACTCCGGATCAGGATCGTTACATCCGGAATCAGCACTTACGGGATCAATTCCGTACAGCTGGTCGCACTGCGAGGGAGACACCAGGGAGACACAACCCTAGAATCAGCAGCCCTACTGTCAGACGTCACCTACGAGAAGCACACCTCCATGCGCGAACGTGGACGTGCGCGAACGTGAAATGTTCTGACTCCTCAGCACCGTCAGAATCGCCTACAGTGGTGCCAGCAATGCCTGAGATGGACACAGCATCAGTGGGGAGCTGTTCTCTTCACTGATGAAAGCAGATTTTGTGTCGACCATGCCGACGGATGTGAAAGAGTTTTGCGCAGACATGGTGAACGGTACGCTCCATGCTGCATCCACCAAGTGAATCGCTGGGGTGGTCCAAGCGTCATGGTGTGGGCCGGGCATATCCCTGCACTACTACTACTACTACCCCTCTAGTGGTTGTTCAGGGGACTCTGACAGCTCAGCGGTACATCCGGGATATCTTGCTCTCATGTTGTGCCCTTCTTCCAGCAGCATCAGGATATGGACATCTTCCAACAAGATAATGCACATCCACATGCTGCCCGTGTCACTAGTGAGTTCCTTGAAGGTCACAACATCAACACCTTGCCTTGGCCTGCATATTCTCCGGATCTCAATCCCATTGAACACCTGTGGGATCACCTTGGTCAACAGATCCAGAACCGTGTTCCGCGCCCCATGAACAGAGATCAACTGATCCAGGCTCTTCAGGAGGAGTGGCAGGCCCTTCCACAAGACAGGATTCGACGTTTGATACGCAGTATGCATCGGAGACTGACCGCTTGTATTGCTGTTGGTGGGGACAACACTCGCTACTGAAGCTGTAACTTTGTAATGGAAAGGTGGCCATTTTCTTTGGACTGTACATTGTTCTTGCTTACAGTGATTTTTCAAAAATGTTTTCTTTCATCTTCTTCATGTGTTGATTTATTGATCTGTACTGTTTCTACATAATTTCATACCTTCGTTATAAAATTATTTTAAAAAATGTCACCTGGATGTTTTCATTAACTGTCAGTGTAAGTTATCTCTATAACAGTACAGTGGGAAACTGTACAGCTCAAACAAGACCTAGCCAGCACCATGAGAAGATAAACAATAAGAAGAAAACATAAGCACCTGTAATGGACACTCAAGCCACTTGTATTGATGTTGGTGGGGACCTAATCAACAAAGAAAATGAGAAACTGTCCAGGAAAGTGCAGGAGCTGTCCTCGAAACTCTTACCACAAAAAAAGCTGCATCTCCTGAAGTTTTTGTTTTGAAAACAAGCAAGGGTCAAAGGGCACCACGATCTACTCGCCCAGAAAGAGAGCGGCCATACTGGAGGAGCAGGGGAGCCCAAGCATCAACAGCACTAAAGCACCAATTATTAAAAATTTTAATCAAAATGGTTTTAAATGTGTACATTGACCTTTTACTTAGTAATTATTCATCTTTTTTCACATCATTTAATGGATGTATTGAAAATAATACAATACACATCATAAAAAGATTAAAATGGCAATGTGAATGTTTGTTTTTTCCCTCAAAACTATGATTAATGCCTGTTGGAATGAAATATAATGCTTACTTTTAGACTAATGTATAGTGAAGAAGACAGCAGGGAGCAGTCCTTACCACATGTGCAGGCACTTGCTCCATTTTAGCGGCAGGTGTCCCAGGTCGAGGGTAGAACTGGTTGATGAAGAGGCTGGGGAACTTGTAGTGCTTCACTAGCTCCATAGTTTCCTGAAAGTCCTCCTCAGTCTCTCCAGGGAAACCACAGATGATATCAGTGGCGATGGTTACACCTGGAACTCTATGGAGGGAAACAAACTGTATTAGACACATTTTTCATATCACATGTTCAATATGGCAAGACCACAGGCAATAAGACAAATAGATCTACACTCCCTCTGTCTTCGTTGATTAGTTCATCATGATCATTACATTATGATTGATACACATTCCTCAATTGTGGCAGCCATCTTTGAAGACGTCCAAAGTAAACAAATGAAACAGGAAGAAGTTTCCCCACAGACTTGTTTCAATCAAAACCTGATTAGCAACCTCTACTGCCAATCATTAGCTAGTGATTATTGAGCAGCACGCTCATAGGATTATTCTAAATCAATAGAGAATAGGAAAAGATGCATTGATCAGTTGTGTGCGTGTGTGTATTGTTTGTATTGACGGGCAGGATGAGAATAGCAGGTCTAAGTCATTGTTTTCTGTACATGCTGCAGCTGTCTGTCAGGATGTGTATGGGCATACTTCATTATAAATGTCTTGTAGAGCTGATTCTAGGTTTGTTTGTGTAAGTATCAAAGATAAAATCCTTCTCAATATAAGCAGGCTTTGGTTGAAATCTGCCTATGAATGCTTAAGATGCACTGGATAAGAGCTCTGTATAAGAGTCCTGTAATAGCCTTTTAATGTAAAGGCATGTGTAAGGGGGATTGCATGAGAAGCTGGAATTTACCAACAAGACAGCTGGATTTCCTACAACATCATTGAGAAAAATAAATAGAGAATTACAGATAAACAGTACCTGCACACAGTCAGGAGACCGCTGTGGCAAGTACAGTGAAATGGTGGAAATACAAACAAACAGAATACAAAGAAAGACAGACAGCTTGACAAAGACGTTTTCTGTGCAATCACCATCATGATGCATCTGTAATTACATTAACTCACTGCATCTGCAACCCTGCGATAACCTCCGACCTATTGATAACTTACAATTGGCGGCTGGTCATTAATATTAATCAATGGCCTGCGGGCAACGGCATCCTTGACCTCTTAGATCTGCCTGACAACAATCCTATGGACAAAAAGTAAAACTCAATGAACTAAAAATACAGAAGTCTCCAAATCAGACCCAAGTGAGTAATTATACATGTGAAGGCAAGCCTCTAAGTCTGCAACAATAAATGTTCTTTAAAATAATTTATCAAGTCAAAAGACATAAAAGGTTACACATTTACACACAAATCCAAATATTTATAATAGTGTAATGATAATGATAAAATAGAGGAACAAACAAAAAGACAGGCCAAGCTGAAGATGAGGTTGTTTTTGGGAGCAAGTAACTGAAAAGTCAGACTGAGATGGTTTGGACATGTACAGAACAGAACAGAGAATACATCCGGAAATGTAGCAGAGATTAGAGCAGCAGGAGGTTTACAACCACAGAAGAGATGTACAGATGTAGTGGGGAGGGCATAAGGGAGAAGACCAAACAGAAAAAGATGACTTGTAGCAATGTCTAAATGAAAAATATAACATTTGAATTGAAATGGTGAAAGATGAAATGATTTGTTTTAGAAGGGAGAAACTGACATAACTAAACTAAACTAACAATTTCAATACCACAATGCTAATTAAAAAACACACAATAATTTAGTAGGGATACTTGGTTCAGTACCAGTGTCAGTGATTTAGTGTCAGTTAGTATCTAGGTAAATATTTTAGTTTTACAGCCGTAATTGTGGCAGTTAAAATGTAACTGCCATAAATGTTAAGATTACGCTGTGTAAAAAAGATGATCAAAGTTATCAATTTTACTATATAAATTTGCAGTAGTTGCTAAATCTGTAAAGTACATTTCATTTTGCTAGGGAAAATGTACACCATTACCGGAAAAAGTCCAATTGAGTTTAGGGCAAAGTAGCAGAGACAGAATTTAGAGAAAGAGCATGGACAGAGAGTGGTGTGAATTGGCTTTGGTGGATTTTCATAAGAAGCCGAGACTGAGAGGAGAGGAAAAGAAATAAATAAAAGCCACAGTGGAGGCACTGACACATGCACACGCAGTCATTTTGACACCTCTGTCTCTTGCAGATCTAAGGGTGATGGAGGTGTGATGTGTGATACTAATGAACAAGAAGCACACTGATACTCGCCTTGTTAAAACCAGACAGCAGCAATGTGCCTTGTTATAGCTCACCTTTCAAAAACAGAGTGTGAGAAGCACAGCTGCAAGAGAGGGGCCCAGAGCACGAGCAGAAAGACAGCCAAGACAAAAGATTGGGCTTCTGTGCTGCTTTCAATTACACTTCAACAGGATGTTTTAAACTGAGAGAAGGAAATGGAAACTTATTTCAAAGTAAAAAACATATAATAAATTTGTCAAAAAATGGAAAGCTTTTATTTTTATTCAGCCATATACTGTACTGCAAAGGAAATAAATAAAACTAACATTGCCAGTTAGAACCGTGTGGGAAGTCTGATTTGATGTGCGTGTGAAATAGAGATAAAACAGCAAAACAGAAAAGGATTTATCACTAGAGACATTATCTGCCACGTCAGGCCACTGAAGGAGTTAACAACGATTACTATTGATTACTCAGTGATATCAGTGAGAATAGTTAGAATGCGGGAAAAATACTATTGTACAACTGGAATACTACACAACACAATAAGTAAAACCGTTTTTCCATATTTAGACAACCCTAAAACCATAATATTAAAATGTAAAAAGTGTCTTGATTTCTAGTGCATAACAGAATGTCCCCTGTTTAACATTCCTCTGGGTTAAAAGGCTTTAGTGGCTATCTGGATATCTGTAAAAATGATGTGACACTGTCATAGAAAATTGTCCTTGTGTTGACTAATTCTTTCACACAAAGTTGTGTGTGTGTGGAGGCACTGTCAAATCTATTTGAAACAAATGATTTAAAAGCGTCTTGACAATAGTGGTATCATCATTACCATCAGTAAATAAAAGTGTGTGCGCTTTCATTTCACTTATGCCGCTCAGAGACTGATAGAGCTCATCTCTGTGATAGTGGCCTCCATTAGCCATAATGTGCCACTGGTCTGCTGGCATTTACACAAGAAAATGTGTTCAGAGGAGACTAAAGTCTGTTAATTAAAAGTCCAGATAAGCGCACATCTAGTCCCAGTCTGCCTCAACAGACTGAAACCGCTTCAGAAAACAGTCCATTGTCTTGTGGACAATTCTTATCAACCATTTCTTTGTCAAGGCCTCGGCTCAGTCCAACTACTGCTGGTATGAGTGAATGAGGTTTCTCCCAAACAAAACTATCCTCTTAATCATATATTCTAAATATATTCATGTGTATGCAAGCGTGTTTGCACAACAGATGCCTGTGAGCGCCTCCCGCGATAAGATGAAGGCAAGACCACTGGGATAGAAGAGCCCTAAAAATGACAGCCATGAGTGTAAAGAGGTAGGCGATGGGTGGAGGAATGGAAGGATGAGGGGAGAAGAAAGACAATCTGGGAAGGTAAATATTTACCTATTCATCTGTCAGAAAGAGCCAATGCCGCCCATCTGTGCTGCACTGTGTGCTGCACTGTGTGCTGTGTGTGTGCTCTGTGAAATGATAATGTGTGGCACACTGGGGCCACGGCAGCGTAGGAGTCAGTGGAGACAGAGCAACCAAAGAGTTGTAGGAAAAAGATAGAGATGGTAAAAACTGTGCTTTGGGGAGACTTGTTGTCAAAACGAGTGCTGCTAACTTAGAAACTACACTTATGTATAAAAATACAACATGTGCTATGAGGGTTTTAATGTGAATGTGAGTGTGAAAAAGGGGGAGTTAAGAGCAGCTGGGACCACTTTGAAGATTAGTAACCCATATTATATAGTGTGAAAATTATGTACAAGTCAGTATATTACACAAAAACATATACTGCATTATACATTAGACAAGGAAAGCACAGCGCTAACGCTGAGGGTATCAAGTGAAAATTACCACTGTACTATATCATTAGTTTGTCAAAGTGTTGAAGTCATTTTAATTTGCATGTGGCATAGATCTCGTAGAAAATGAACTTCAAAATTATGTGAATATGATGAAAACATCAAGCGTTTAGCTCATCATCTCCGGCACCCCCCACTTCCAACGGGGCAGTTTGAAGGGCCATCTGCATGTTTATTTAGAAGGTTTACACAAGATTAAACCTGCTTTGAAGATATGATCAAAACCTCAGGAGTGCATAGACACATCACATATATCACATGTCATAAGCCCTGCCGATATCACGACTGCTGTCTCAAATACATTTCAAGCTAAATTGACAGTGAAGTAGATTAAACATTGGCGGCATATCCAGGTCAGTCATTTGTCGTCTCACTTAACTGTTGTTTTCAATCTAATTTGTTTAACGCTGCTTTTGACAAATGTCTCTACTTCTTAACTTTATCTCATCCGTATAAAAATGTGCTACTTTTATGTGTGCAGAATACAGAGCCGCTTTCATACTTGCTGCATCTAAGAGAAGCTCTCTTCTTACACTACACAGACAGGAAAAGGGTAAAAGAAGAACTCTTGTAAGAAGTGCTAGTAATGATGCGGACCCTTAAGTGTTTGGTTTAGCAGTGACAGCTGGAGGTAATGGCACTGTCACGTCTCAACTCATTTTAGAGGAGACCAGGACTCACTCACTCTCCTCACACTGGCTCTGCTGATGAAGGACGGGCCTGTCACGATTTGATATTAAAAGAGTTGGCAGTTAGTCTAGAATTTAAAGCAACACTCTCAAACTCTTTTTCTTTCTGCTTCCATAGTCCAGAGGTCTTTGAACAACCATATAACAGATCATATGACATCAAAAGTTTCAGGTTATTAAAATAATGAACAATGTGGGTTAAGTTAGCAATGCCTACTGATTGATGATATTTTGCAACAGACAAATAGCCAGAACATGATAATACATAACACAATGTAGTTATGTAACCTACAAACTAGAACCTCTTGTTTAGTGGGCAAATTGCTTTATTTCATAGCCAGCTATAATTGGCATTGTTTAGTTATAAAAATATTGAATCAAAACAAAAATGTATTTAAACAGTACAATATCAAAGTAATTTTATTTCTTTGCTACATTCTAGTCACTTGACAAGAAAAACAATGATGTTTTGGGCCAATAAATCGGTGTGAAACAGTTGAGTATTGAACATTGTCGCATTGTGCCCGTGCAACAAATAAAGTGCAAAAGAGAATCTAAAGAGGTTAAGACTTGGAGCCAGGCGTTTGACAGTGGAGAGGTGACAGATGAAGTATTGGAGAAGAGACTGAATGCAGCAGGTGATGGCTTTAGCTGGCTTAAGAGGAGCTGTCAAACTGTCACAAGCCCTCTCAGCCTCCCTCTCTCCTGCTCCCCTGCACCTCACGGCAAACTCAAGGAAGCTGGAATGGATTGCCGGGTGATTTTCTTATACTTATATGGAATATAGACTGTTGTGAAAGCCCCAATGCGCACACAATCAGGCCCCATTGAGCCCAAGAAGACTACTGGCAAGATCATCTTCGACCCATCCCACATGCAACACAACCGCTTTGAACTCAGCCCCTAAGGCGAGAAAGCAGAGATCTATAAAAGTGTTCAGTGTTTTTTTTTTTTTTTTTTCTTGTTCTGCAAAATATGGCTTCTCTGTGATTAACAAATGAACTGTGTCTTACAAAGTCTATTGTTACATCATAGTTAGAGTATTTTTTCACCTTTTGTAATAGGTAAACAACATCTAAATCTAAATGGGAGACGTGAGCATGTTGGATATGCTGCCGGTCTCCTAAGTGAATACTGAGCCATTTGTCTTTTAACCTGCAGTGCAAAATAACCTCTGTCTTTCCATGTAGCAGGTCATTTGTAAAGATTGTGCCCGGGTGTGGCGCGCTGAATGGAAAGCCAAGTAAATAATGATCCCGCCGGAGTCATCAGTAAACTTTATCATTTAATGAAACAGGGCCGAACAGCAGCGGAGCAGAACTGTGCTTCAATTTAACACACACATTTCCACACACATAGTTCATTAGGCTGGGAGAAGGGTAATGAGAACGCAGACGCCAAAGATCCATCCACCTACCGACGCGAGTGCACACATCAGGGGAAGCAGAGAGAGAGGTGCTGGGCGATGGTCTGCAGTAACTCTGAGCTGGGAATTCAAGAGGTTTTGCCATAAGGATTTGTTCACTATAGCACATTCATTTGGGTTTATGGCCTCAATACATAAGTAGTAGGCCAAATGGCAGAGGAGCAGATCAATATAACTGTCTATTATGGCAAATCTGTGCTGTTCAAGTAATATAGTAATGGAATTTGACATGCATTTTAGCTTTTTGGTGAATGGGAATGTGGTGACAAAACTTAAAAGTTAAACACTTTTTATACAATTTTAGATCACAGATATGGGGTGTACACTGCATTCACTCTTTTACCAAACAATCACATCAACAGTAAACTCAATCGGTAGATTGGCATTTTACAGCCTTTGATGAAGAGTTATGATATATAAAGTATTTCACCATTCATTTCATAGAGAAGAAGCAGCCAGACATCTATATGACGAGGCTGTTACTTTATAAGGCTGAGAAACATTCCCCTGCAGTAATTATTCAAGCAGTACAAAGGATCATATACGGCCTCGATATTGATTTAGATGATATAAAAAACAGCCATGGCCTGGCAGACAGAAACCCACTGTATCTCTTATTGCAGAGTGGTTGCAGACACCATTTCTCTCTCTCCCATTTAAGGCGGTGAGGAGAAAGACATTAAGGCGCTCACACATTTGTGACTGTCTGGCCATCAGCATTAAATGGACTGTCCCTTTGCACTTTATTTCAATTTAATCTAACATTGGCATGGATTCAGGGTGATTTATCATTGCGGCCCACAGTGCAGACTTGACCCGGGTAAAAGTGGATAACATCAAAGCAGCCGATAAATGTCAGACATAAAAGAGGTGCCCAAATGAAATGAATACTCAACTTGCTTAAGCACAAGCCTTCAGCCATCTCTCATATACTATACTCCTTACTTCAGACTGACACAAAGAAATGCATGTCAAATAAATGTTTATCATAGGCTAAGAGAGGAGGCAATCAAGTGTGCTTCACCTTCATGCCAGTTCACCCAACAGAAACACCATGAATAGATTACGCTTTAAAACCTCAATCAACAGCAAAAAATTAAAGCTGATGTCGTTGTGAAGACTTTTAATTGATGTTGAAGTTGGTTGTTTTCTGTTCGACAGGTAATTACCGGATTAATTATTTTAACTAACTTATCATTTTATGAATCATTAGGCTGACAGTCACGGATGCATCCGAGTGAGATTCAGAGTGAGTAAAAACCTGTCAGAAAATCAATTAGTGCTCCTTTAATGTGGGTTCCTTCAGCAAAGATACACATCACAACAACACTGGCCACATGCTGTGGTCTGACATAAAGGCACACAGCTATAAACAGGTCTCACTGTTTTAATGAGCTTTTCTGATTATCTGTCTTGATATCTCCACATAAAAAAGCTTTATAGGTTAAAATATCATCAAATTAATGTTTAATGATACAGTTAGTGGTGTAGGAGATAATATTCTATTTTTGCAACGGCTCAACTGTCTAACAGGCTCTTGTTACACAATTGCCCTCTTCTAACACATTTTGTGTTAAAAGTGCATTCCAAAGGGCTCAGTGGATTAACAGGGCTAAACATTAGATCATGTAACCAGAACTTCAGGTTTTTGGCGGCAAACTTTCCCCGGGGAAAGGAAGAAACAGAGGACACAGGAAGAAAGAGTTTTGTGGTGGAGTGGTATGGCAGTAAAATCCCATCATAAAACATATGTACAGTATAAGATGAGAGGAGTGACTCAAATGACACTCACTCAACATAGATTGAAACTGTGCTTTGAAAGACACTGACTCACACAAGATGGAGAAATGTGAGAGGAGCCTCAGAGGTGAGTCAGACAGGCAGACGACACTGTTATTAGATGTACTCGAGTATCAGCTGACCTCGTGTGGCAGGAGGCAGCACATCAGCCAAGGAAACAAAAACAAACACTATTATTTAAGACCGTGTTAGTGACTGTAAAGTGTACATAGTGAGAGACTAATGCACTTTAAGACTTAGGGTAAATCTTCAGGAAATCTTGTACATTTACATTAAATAAGTAATACTTTTTTATTGATTGAGTACTCACTAGAACCTTTTTTTTTCTATTTTCTTTTTTCTGTTGACAATTAGAATGTCCGGTAATATTTATATATTTCTGTATAGAAAAACAATCATTACATAAAAATACTTTACAATGAATCTTAATTTAAACAGGAAAAGTCCAACTAAAATTCACCTCATTCACAGAGAGGACACCTACACAAAACCAGAGAAAAAGAGGCCAACTTCACTGAAAAGCGTAACCTGGCCCAAGAGAAGTACATGTGAATGCTGTATATATTATACATATTATAGTTATTGTTTAAATAATATCACCATGAAGATACAAGAAAAGTAAATAGGAAAGTCTGAGTCATTGAACTGTAGGCATTGTCAGTTAGCTTAGCACAATACTGACTCACTGCTTTGTAGTTGCACTGACAACAAATTAGTAACATAAAACAGACAAACCGACAATAAAGCCCAATGAAAGCTTGTGTTAAATTGATATGTGCTTTGAAAGAAGAATGGGAGCGCCTATTTTATTCGGGATGAGCCAGGCAGGGTGTGTTTAGGACCGACCCACTCTGGCACCCGCTCTTTGTGATCAGTGTGGGTTTTGAGTTTCGCTGTTGCTCTGACATGTTTTAAGGACACATGTGCTCACTTATGTAAGAACACTTGTGTTTTTCACTCATAACTCCATTAATTATAGTGAGGTGTATACTTCCTGTGTGTCTGTGTCTGAGAGAGAGACAGAGAGGAAATGAAGTAAATCCAAAGGAAGTGCCAATAAGACAAGGCTGTGTCAGGGGCTGCCAAGAGCTGTTAGCCAAGACTCACAAAAGGTGTGCTCAAAGCTTGTTGAGAAGTTAATGACGCGGTCTTTGCTGATTTCCTGTTGTTTAAACTGAGCCCATTCACTACCTAGACTCATTAAGAGCCACAAGCAAGTATGTAGGAAGTCACCATCACCCAATCATACGTATTACATTGAATATTGTATTAACATTTAAAGTCAAAGTGGATATAGCATCACACACTTTCCTTCATTGAACACAGCAGTGTTGTCACAACACTAAACTGTTGAACTCAACTTTGATACTAAGGAAATTTCATACAATATAAATTTTTGTGATGACAAACACTTTTTTGTATTAAATATATATTTCAACACAAAGACTAGTTTAGTCTATATGTTTATTTTGTATCAATACTTGTTGAAATGAGTACCTGGTTTGAATACTAGTTTTAGTATTGCTTACTAGTATGGTTCAGATTGTCAGTTGTCATCTTATCAGGATCAATCTAACCCATGCTTTCAGTACAGGTTTTAAAAGTCTAGTGTTAAATAACCTAATAAATGGACATGAAATATGACATCTTTTTATAGGTCCTAAATATATGATTAATATTATTAAATTATTATTATGGCTCTTGTAATAGGGTCACACTGGTCTGGTTTGAAAGGTCAGGTCACAGGTGACTGAAAGGTCAAAATTTAGTGTTGTTTGTTTATACATGCATGGTTAATTACTCGTTACTTAACTTGATGAATCATGGGTTAAAACGCTGAAAACAGAAAACAGAGCAAAACACGTCACACTAAATGACTCTGACACGAACAAGCATAAAACACACATCAACATAGGGGACAGCATTAGTCAAAAACCTGTAAGTCTACCACAATAATGCACCGTCAGATCTAAACTGATAATCACTGTAAATTCCTTGGCCTCATGTACATTAGCTATAATTAATCTTTTTTTACATTCTATATATCATTTTATCACTCAATATTATTTTTTCTGTTGTGGAGTCCTTGTAATATAAACATTGCATGTAGAGCTGATAAACTAGGATTTGTTTCTTCAACACTGTACTGTTTAAATCGACTACAGTTCACTGCTTGATGACTCTTCAGCTGAAACAAAAAAACAGAAGGAACAGACACGTCCCGCCAGTGCACAGGGTTATCGCGCTGAAACCGTTTCCCTCTCTCACCTCTCCACTCAGTTCCCGCCTCTCTCCCCTCTCTTTTCCACCTGGCGTGTCTGATCTGTTTATCATTTCTTCAGCTGCCGTTCAGACCGCTGCCGCCTGCCTGCCACTGTTTGAGTGAAACATTAGCCCTGCCCGATACTTTAAACCTTTTGAGTGTGTGTGTGTGTAAACTGATGAAGGTATGTCTTCAACAACAAATTAGCAAGAGACTGTCTCCACAGCGCACACAAAAGCTGTCACGCTATTGGCACATCTGACCTGCTATAACTCCTGCTGATCTGATGAAACTCATGACTAATCAAGGTGACTAATCAAGACTTTTATTTAAACCTTCAGCGTCAGCACAAAAACCGTCTGGCAGTCAATTGTTTGAGAAAAACTGTCGCCTTTCTTAAAACAAACCATGATAAGCTTATTATTAATATGTAGCCACAGTTAAGCACACCTCTGTTTTGACCTAACCACACGTCGTAGAACTGACAATATTTGCAGTCTATTCATGAATATAACTCCATAAAACGTGTGTATATGCAATTAAATGAAATCCACTGCTATTAAAAGCATTCCTCCAGGCAAAAAAGGCTGGAGAATAGCATGAAAGGTCAAAGTCATTTCATTTATTAGCTTCATTTAACCACACAACATGTGCTTGTAGAATATATTTTTACAGACAGAATGAAACAGGAAGTAGTTAAGTGTGGTTGGTGTGGTGGGTTCTGGTTTCCCAGAGGTCACGCTGGAGGTCGTAGGTCACGGTCCCACACACAGCAGCCTGGATCACAAGGATTAGTCACCTGTTTACCTTTCCCAACGCCTCTGGGATCACATCTTTAACCCTAAACACAGCTGTGTGCTCTGCAAGAATGTGTCAACAACTCGAAAATCTGCTGCAGGCCGCTGGCTTTTCTAAAATTAAATAAAATAAATATAATTATTATTAATCTTTTTTTCTATATATTTTATCTATTCACTGTGAGGAATTATTGTATTTGGGCTAACTTATATTGTATGTGCTGAATGATACAGTTCTACAGTATGTTGTTTTTTGATACCCTAATAAGTTAATACAGTACTTAGAATGTTTGAAAGTCACAACACCTAGTCCAGGTTAAGACTTAGAAATGTATTAATAAGCAATTTATCCTAAAATGTAACTAAATACATAAGAAACTAAACCTTCATTAGTTCCAAAATATATTTATTTCGATAACTGCCAAATCATTCACATGGTTAGAAATCATGATATTTATTGCAGCTAAGTAGAATAAATAGATCTCTATGAATATATGCGGATTATGTATGTTCATTCAGCCCTTAACCGAACAGCAAGTACCACAACATTTGGTTTAAATAGGAATATAACCTCACTACACAGAATTCATGGTACTTCTTTAGTAGATCTACAGTGTAGCTGCCGCTGCACAAGGACCGGAGATTTAAAAGGTCAGAACCCTCACAGTGACCACAGGTAAAGACTCCATATTGCAGACCTGCTCCCATTATTCAGCCCATATCTAGTCCACAACATGCTGACTTCTACCTCTGCCTTTTCTGTTCGACCTCACCAACACTAAGACATTCAGATTCATCTTTCAGGCAGCCTCTATTCCCAAACCTCACTATTCTTTTTCCAGCATTTCATCTTTGGCCCCAGCGGCCCGACCACGCTTAATCCTCCTGGTGTACTTCAGGGAGCAGCCAGGCCCAGATATTGTGGCAAAGTGTGACACAAGTGTGAAAAATCCCCTGACCACGTTGGCTCAATCTGTAACAGCCTTATTCCACTGTAACAGGATTTTCTCTATACATTATTACATAAAGGCTGCACTTCATTATGTGATTTTAATTGATAGAAGCTGAGTCAAAGGGATGAGAAAAATATGGACCGTGTTGGAAGACAGAAACAAATTAACCATTTTAATGGAATAACTACTTCGCTGATTGTTCGAATTACGCACAGCGGGAAACAATTGCACATTACAACAACTTGGAGAAATTAGGCATTAAGCCATTGCAAGAATTATACGGCAGTTTTAAGTGAGGATAAAAAGTGCACCAGAAGTGGCCTAGGCTAAAAGTTGTGTAGAGCAAAAGTCGCTCGGCATATGCACTTACAATCAACTTCTATAATGACTGCAATTTTAAGCAAAGGGGAGAATTGATTTCCTTTCATACATCTGCACATTTCATTGAGCAAAAGGGTCACAGAAGTCCTCATTTGCCATTAGATTTGATCAGTGTAGACGAGCTCCCACTGACAGATTATTTGGGCACTCAACCTCTCAGAGACCTCCAAACTAGACGCTGTTGACGATGTTTCAATATGGGAGGGAAAAAAATAGATGTGCTGTCATGAGGGCATCCGACTGGAAAAAAAGGACTTTTGGGTTTTTCTCTGTTAAATAATTACATCTTGTCTAGCGGGATAACTACACTTAATAATGGGTATATAGATTTGTCTTATTTCTGCTCTGCCTGCATCCCACTGAAATCAATAGAGCGCAGCTCTATAATAACTATTGTACTCACCTTGGCCATGTGCAGATAATATCAAATATTGTGCAAATTTATTTATTATTCAATTATTTATTTATTAAATCTCAAGGTTTAAGGTTTGCATTTGGTAAATATATTTTAGCCTCTCAAATATATATTGCAATAGACAACAGTGCAACCATCAATTTAAAACACTAACAGTTTCTTTAATATTAACATGTGGTCTTATACAATTTCTGTGTAGAAAAGAACGTTCTAAAACTGTTCAGGAAAAAAAAAATAGTTTAGATACTATTTTTAATATCAATAAGTAACTGAGTAATGATGTTTAACAACCATAGCCAAGTAACCACATATTATGCTATAACAGAATGGCACTTTGTACATGTTTAAATCTAAGGCCATAAAAGGCAGTGAAGCAAAGACACCTTTCCACATGTGGGTAGTTATTCTCACTGATAAGAGAAGCCTGAGGCATTTGACCTCTTGACCTTATTGGTGTTGGTGGCACTAAGCTGCTTGTGAGGAGAACTACTTATGTCTCTTTTGTGGGACAGACTGACAGACCTCAGGCTTCCCCATCTGCACACACTTTGATGTCTCTTTTCATAAAGGCTTAACCAAGACATCATTAGGAGGTTTTAAAGGTTAATACACATTTTTGCATGTTCATTTACTTAGATTTGTAAGTTTCAAATATTAAATAAAACCGTCAATTAACCAACACATTTCTTATGTTGAAGTTAGTCAAAAATAATATGAAAATAAAAAAAATTTGCACAGTTGACAGAATAAAATTATTCTCTTGCTATGGATCCTACCTGCAAGACTAAGAGATTACACAGGCAGAAAATGTGTGATTTGAATACAGTTTAAGTAGAAATATAGATCTCTAGATTCACATTTAATATTGCCAAAATAACAAACGCAGAACTAGATAAGGCTTAAAGATATAACGACAAGATATAAAGAAGGCCATAGTCAGAACACCTAAAACATCTATATGAACAGTTACATTTATGTATGCCTGGTACTATAGACAGTTGCATTTCCAACATTCTGTGGGAGCTACAGTCAGGCTAAGTAATATTAGAATAAGAAAATGCAGTGTTAAACTCAATTTAATCCAAAGTACAACATAATTTCAAATATATTGACAAAGTAACTTAGGATCCTCTGTGTATCAGCAAATTAAATATAAAAGAGCCATATCTCAGGATGGTTGTTGCTACCTTGTACAAATGGTTGGAACACGCACACTCTTGCTCCCTCTTTTGCTCAAACACACAATTACAGACACTGAGGGTGTGTTCTTGGCTTGTCAAAAGCCCTGGCCTCTCTCCCAGACCCTCAACTGCACCCCAGCAATTACTGCTCCAGCCAAAAGGGTCAGAGCACTGCATGTGTAGCCTCCTGCTATTGATTTCACACAACCACCATCACCCAGTGTGGGATTCAGGCAGCCTGTGTAACAAAGGCTAAAATCCAATGACCATGTGCATCACGCACACTATTCAAGGATACACAAGAGTGGACAGTCAAATAATGTAAACAAGACTACAGGAAGCAATACACTAATGAGGACAGGGTATTTCTGTATGTGTTTAAGGCGTCTGGAAAAACTTTCTTCAATTGGATAAAAAAACAGCCAGAGGTGAGGACATGGAAAGGTCATATAGCATAATGATCACTTGAAATAAAAAGTAATGAACTCAACATTAAATTATGTGGCACGGTGAACAGTACACAAACTCATTATGTATAAAGACTATATCAAACTTCTCTGACTGGATCAATAAAAACACAAGACACAAATGCAGGGTTTGACAGTGACCTGAATTCTCCAGATTTATATTTGTTAAGCCTATGGCTTTGACTGTTGACCTACATGGGGCAGCTATATGAAATGTACTGATTGCAACAGTACATGAATCTCATCTTCTTAGAGAAAAGTCAGTGGTCGAAAAAGCCTTTAATCTGCAACATCAAAAGACATGTATGTGAACATATAGATATTAAAAACTAGACCTTTATGCAGGCAACAGACCATTAGAATTTCACAAGCTCAACTTCTGCCACATTCAGCAGAACTCAGACATTATATAAAAGACCCTGATAGTTCAATGTTAGTACACCACAAGTACATTGGGATTATGAGTTCATCATCTAAAGCTAAACCCCAAATGTCCCACATGTTTGTAGTATAATCTACTGTGTCACATATTACAAGTAATTCTTTATGTTAAGCAGTGACTGCTGTAGTGTGTGTACCTTTCTTTGAGGAAGTCCACCACTTTCCTGAAGTCGTCAACGCAGTACTCTCTCTTCATGTCCATCAGAACACTGTCTGAGGCCGACTGCACAGGCACATGGAGGAACGCATAGACACGCGGGTGACTCAGAATCTTCGCCATTTCCTACAAATATAAGAAGATGACAAATTTTAAGACAGGAAAGACTTAAGTTGTTATAGGCAAAGTAAGATGAGTAAGATGTTTACACTGGTGAAACAGTCATTGAATAAATATAGAACTTGTACATTTAATAATGCAAACAAACAAGCAGTTCAGCAAACATTTGACTAATTACAGTGGGCCAATATTCACCAATATTGGCCATGGAAAAGTTGATCAAAAGGGCAAAAAGTCTCAGGTGGCATGTACCAACAATACAAATCACAACCTGAGGAAAGCAATATCACAAGTAATGATTTTCCCCTGCGCTGCCAAGGTTTAGCGAAGCACACAGCAGAGGATAATAGTTGACAGCCTTAAATAATTGCAGCTTCCATTAACATTCTTGTCTGCCTGCACTCTGCTCACCTTACACCTCCAGTGAAAGACGGCAGCGCTCTCTTGTTTTATACTCCTAACCGAAAGCAGCAGAGGAGAATTCAGCACGTCTCCACTAGGATTTATAGTACAAAGAGTCAAGGCTGGTGCAGTAGGGGTTCTTTATGTCTGCAAAGTCAAGAGCTTGCTACAAAGCACACAGGTCCACATCTCCGATCAAAAATGTGAAGAAGAAAAAAAGACATATACAAGTTAAGTTAAATTATCTCTGTACGGATATCTGCCGACTGGGTGCCTTGACTTGAGTGGAGAATAAAGCTTGGTTCACACAAAGTGAAGGTGAAGGAAACTACCATAAATGCATGGATAAAAGATTTTGTTGTAAATGTAATATTATAGTGATTGCGGAAAAAGTTTTCTAAGATGTAAATTCAAGGTTATCAAGCTGGCGTGAGATATAGATTTATGGGCTCACAAATACAACATGTAATGTGTTAAAAATTATATGTTATACTTTAATGTAAAAATTATATGTTATACTTTAATGTATCTGAGTAGTATCTGTTTATTTCTTTTTTTGACACCCCTAACTGTGAAGTCTTTAGAAGACAATTACTTGAGGTAGGAGTGGGCGATATCTCAATATTTAAAATATATCGAGATATTTTTGAAACTCGATATGAATTCTGACATATCGCTATAATGCTTATGTTTACTTCTGGTTTCGCCGCTTCACTTGTTTTGCCTTCTCTGTGCCGCGCTCGCCTCCGCCTCCATGCTTTTGGCCCTGAGCTCCTCCGCGGAGCGGGCCACGGACTAAACCAGGACTAAACGCGGCCGCAGAGCCCGGGGCTCGGTCGCAGACTAAACCGGGACTAGGACCAGGGCTCTCCAGTGCGCCCATTTCACTGCGCATTTGCGTTCGGTGTGCGAACGTGGAAAACAAACAGTCACACCTGCACGAGTGCTTCTGCAGCCACAATAAGGAGCTGCGCACAGACGTAACGTGACGAGTTAAACTTTCTAAATGCACCTGCCCAGCGAGAGCACAACCACATGACACCTCCAACCGCGCACGACTCCAGCGTTCGAGCTCCGCGTGTGGCCGACATCACTCATACGAACAAACTCCGCTTCAAAACACCCACGCCCCCTTAAATGAGGAGCGCCCCGCAGCAGGACCCACACCTGTTCCACCACAGTAGACACCCCCACACCGCTGGACTTCCTCCTCCGCTAAAGCGAGAGCTTTGTCTTGGTCTTGTCTCGGACTCGAGCGGATTTGGACTCAGGTCTGGATACTGAGTGCGGTCATTTTTCATTAGCGCCCATAGGCTCCCTCCTCAATGAGCGTTGATTGGAAGAGCAGGACGAAACCCAAAGCAAAAACTAATTTTATGTCCGTGTTCGCACAGAGCAGAGCTACGGCACAGAGGAGGCTAAAGTTTCCCTAATAAAATGCCAAATAAATCTGATTGTCACAATGTGCGTTTGGTTTGATAAATGTGCAGAGATTAAATACCACTGTAAAACAGGAGAATGTAACTCCACTTAGGAATTTGAAAATACAGGTTTAAAAATCCTGCACACTTTATTCACTTTGAAGCAGTTTTCTGTAAAGTGCCACTGGAAGTTCTCTTTGCAGAGTGTTTAAGTGCAGTACTAAACGAATATTAATCAGATAAAATTTGTTGTTTTTGCAGTAGTTTATCCTGTAAAGATATCAATATATATATTGCATATCGAGATATAGCAAAATATATCGAGATATATTTTTTGGTCCATATCGCCCAGCCCTAACTTGAGGTGTATTATTGGAAAGCATCTGATACTACATATACACAACAAGTGTTACAATAAAATGAATAAGTGTGTAAAAATACAACTGAAACTTATCAAGCTTGTGAATCATGTACAAGACAAGATTTGCTATTGTGGGTTTGCCTGCAACTATGTGATATAATGATATCCTGTTACCAAATGCCATTTCATTCAAATGTCAAGTTAAAGATTAAATACATGTAATTATACTATATTTTATGAATGTGCAAAAGTTATAATGCAATATGGAAGCAGGTAACATCCATGTTTACATGTAATATGAATCTTTTTTTTTGCTTGCAGTGACATGTGAGTGTAACTACAACTAATTTGGTGTTATTGTTTTTCTCTATATTTGTGTTTGAATGTTACCTTTTCAAAACATGAAAGCACAACAAATTTTAATGTTCCTGTTGCATAAATAAACTAAGTTCTGAAACGAGATGTGTAATATTGATGTATCCAATATAATAAAGCAATATTTCCAGAACCAATATTTTCTTATACCCGTACCAATTACACTTTCATTTTACTACTAGACTGACAGACACGTCTTTTTACACCTCCCATTAATTAAAAGAATCCCTCTTTTTTAGTTTTTATGATTTTAATTTATTTGGGTGGTAAAAGAGCGAGAGCGCGCGCAGATGTCAGATTTCTGATGGACATAATCAGGATGCTATCATTACTATGCTAATCACCACAAGTAGGAGAGAGAAAAGGAGAGGGGAGGAAGAAATGATTTAATGATTTCCTACAAGAATGTGCTGATTGCAGTCCGTCTTCTCAATTAAGATCTATTGTAGCGGGCTCCCTACTTCATATGCAGATATGGGCCGTTTGTGGGCACGCACGCACACACTGAGAAAAAGCTCACTATGGAACGCCGCAGGGGGTTGACCACTGGAAGATCCAAATTAGCGAGAATTAATTTGGTTGGAAAATGGAGGCTGATTGGTGACAGAAATCAGAGAGCAGAATGTGTAGGAGAGAGGCGAGAGAAAAAAACAGTGAAACATGCTTTTATGTATTTTTATATTTTCAAAGTGAATTAATGGATGATTGATGGATCATTAGCACAAGTATTAATTACAACTTCTTATGACTTCCTTTGTGGGTAATTAATCCAGACATTTTACTGCAAGTATTTTACAATTTATATTTCAACACTGAAGTCACAGGTATAAATTTGCACAACAGGGATATTGAGCCAACAAATGGAGAATAAAATATAAAGCATGGCATCATAAAGTAAGCTTATTGATGATCATTTCACAAACACTGCGACGCAAGGAGATAAAGCTACACATTTATGACCGCTGAATTTATAGTTATTTTGTTACTATGCGACTACGTAGTACATCTGGTCGTCACAATAAAAATAAACCAAAATCCCAGTTGTTGGAATTAGACTGATGAGACTCATATGTGAAACAACATAATAAAATATATTAACCCCATTGTTTATCAGCATAAAAAGCAAATAAGAATGACAGCAAGTCATGTAATTCAAATAAACCACTAAATAAGGAGCTCGCTGATTCCCAAGTGGTGGACTGGGAACAAAAAAATCATACTCAATACTTTAATATGACCAAGAAAAACAAAGATTACCATGTTAGTTAATAAGTCCCCCAGTCAAATATAATTCATTAGAAGTGGAAGGTATAAAGAAAATAGACATTAAAGTAATGGATTTGTTGGATATATGCAAAATTAGAATATTGATATAGTCTGTGATCAAAACAAATAAAAAAGGCTGCAAAATATAAAAGGAAACTAACTGTAGTGCAATGCAATCGTTCAAAAAAGTATATCATAAAATATATCTGCACTTTATAATGGATCAAAATTTTGTGTGATACTTGAACCTCACCTAAGGCATGCTGTAGCATTTCTTATTGATTACCAATATCATCTGAATAATGTAATCAGGGTAATTACATAATAACAAAAAGCACTGAGATATTCATTTGTCAATATCGCCCACTACTGCATTTTTGCACTCTTCCAATAGAGGCTGCCTTTACTTCATCGATATACGGCTGTAATAGGGGAGATTTGCAGTATACTGTACCATATAGCAAATCCTTATGCATTTTTCTCTTCTTTAACAGCCAGCCTCCACTGTGCACAAATGTCAAGTAGCCTTTAAAGGAATGTGGGGTATTACAGATAAACAGATAAATAATGTACAGGATTTTTTCACTCAACAGCACTATTTATCATGTATGTATGTGACAGCATCCTTCCCGCCCACTAATGATCGCACACTACAGATATGAATCTCTGGTAACTGATCCCTGTGGAGCTCTGGCCCTTCTCTGTCTGTGGCTGACAGGCAGTTTAGGCAGTCTGAGGCTATAAATGATGCTATATGGGCACGTGTATTGCTTAGCTAAAGGCTTGGTTTATTGCTCATATGAGGTAACCATCTCATTTGGACCAGCCAAACAGGGGCACCACAAATCAGCACACACACTTTTGTACTTGTATCCTTATTCGTCCTGAGAGTGCTTATAGCTACACAATGTTGTTTGCACCATTCTTTGTGCCACTTTTCTCCTTGCTCCCACCAGGCATCCGCACGGTCGTATTCATACAACACACGAGGCGCGCTCCTTTCATCTCGGGTTGATCAGCCCAGATAGACAAACGCACCACAGAGGATCTGAGTTAACTGGCTTAGCTCAAAGCATCTGATATGTACCCCCTCAAATCAGATAGCAACAAAAAGAACATATAAAAACAGAGTGAAGCCAGATAAAAGGAGGCGGATTCCCTCCTTACAAAGACAAGAACTCTGTGTAGTTTGGGGATTTATTTTGTGGGTTTTGGGGCGAGAAAACTTTTGGTACTTGTGGGGATATTTTTCTCTAATTAATAAATAATTCAAGTCCAGTTAAACCTCAATACATGATCAATAGCATTTTTATCAAGGGCTTATTGATTGGTCGACAGCCGTTATCAACACCAAATAAATGACAGGGGCTAACAGAGAAAGTGCCTATTTCAGCAGATTCTACTAGTTACACTGAAAAACTGCACACAAAGAAACAAAACAAAGAGTAAGGATGGATTCAGCTGGAATGTAAAGTTGCACTATGTACATTTTAGAGCTTTACCTATAATGTTCCACAGTATGGCATTACATTTCTCACATTTATTCAATTACATCGGTTTTTATTGTTTTATTTATTGTTCTAATAGCTTAAAAACATGCACTTTGTGTGAGCAGAATTGCCTCTCCACATATCTGACCTGCAACTTCCCATTGGTGGCATCGCCTGCTTCTGTCCAAGGAGATAGATATGTTTAATTCCATACTGTGGAACATTCACAGGCAAAGAATTCTCCATGGAGACAAGCAGATGCATGAAAGCTAAATTTTGAGTCAGTATTTTTTTTTTTTATCTAGTCATACTTCATCATATTTGTTATGAGGATTAAATGTTTATCAAGCTTAATCACCATGTTGCCAGCTAGATCCATTACCGTCAATTAGAGCCACATTTGAGCAGAGAAACCAAAATAATTAAGCAGTGCTAATTACAGTTACCTGTCTCTCAGTGCCATAAATAGAGCCTTATCCTATAGGGAGCACAGTCTTACTTACACATCCAGCGCATCCAGCACACGGCTATGGTAAAGCTTCCCAAAAGTAGTGGCACATACAAACAAAATGTCCACACAGATATGGGATAGTATTAAGAGGGTTATCCCAGGGGAGTCTATGGAGAAAATGATTGAACACGGAGGTCTCAGGATGATAAGTCATAGTGGTGTGTGCACATTTCTATTTGTGAGAAGTTTATTCGGAAAAAAACTGAGCTCCCAGCGGTATTTCAAACACTTGGAGTTGCATTTGATTTTCCCTGGAGGGCAGAGCGGGCTCCAGCACCTCACATAGCACACATGAAGTCCATAGATCGCACAGAGGGAGAGAGATTACATTGGTTCTGTACCATTGCAGAGTCCCATACTGCACAATGTGTAAACACAAGTGGCTGTTACGAGATGGAAAAAACATCATATAAATTATTAAAACTAGGAACTTTGTCATGTATAAATAAAATCCAGATTAGGAGGAAAACAAGAATGCATTAATGAATAAATAAGTAAAATAAAACTGTATCTTGCATGCTCTCATTTTTAAGAGAATAATTTGAGCAACATTAACAACAGGACATCATTGGATCGCATAATTGAAAACTTAATTTGCATCATAATTATAACAATTTGCAAAAGCTACCATTTGGTTCCACAGCAAAACAACTTTAACTAGATTTTGTCTTGTTACATTTCCACCTCATTAAAATGATCATAATCTCAAAGAGCACATTTAAACACAGCCTCTATAGATTACAATATGTGCATAATAAACCTTTGTCTAGTATTTCACATCGTCTGGATTTATGTAGGCTTACGACATCTTAACATTGCATTTATATGCATTTGAAAAGTTTATAGAGGTTTAGAAATATCCTGCGTCTCCTCTAGACTTTAAATGTGATGTATTTCTGTTCAAACTGGGATGATCTCACATGATGTTAAATGGACAACAGTTCTTTCATTCATCGGGCCCTGACTGATTGCTACATATGAGGAGGGTACTTTCACACCTCATTTACTGACTCTGCGGGCATGCTATATTCAATCACACACTCTCACACACCAGCACACAGGTATACGTGCACTAAAGCACACTATATGATTGGATGACCTACTGTTGTGCACTTGACAACTTTGACAATGAAATTACATGTGAGGTATGGGCGGAATACCAGACGGATGTACAGATAGGCTTACAGTGAGAGGAGGCTAAAACAAAAAGCAGAAATTGAAAATGTCAATGAGCAAAGGGGAATACGGAGGGGGTATTTTGCTAACACTGGGAAAGGAACCACTGATGGCTCAATGCAATCAACAAAAATGGCCAAGACATCTGGAGCAGGAGAGGTGCATTTAACTGCTCCAATCAGCAAATGGCGGTATGAGCTTGTCTTCACCAGTCAGGAAAAAATGTGGAAGACTAGAATACAGGACTCTATGTGAGAAATAGTAAAAATGTGCAGAGGGAGAGTGCATAGGTCATGGTCAGGCTCATCTCCAGTCATTCACGGCGCCATTACAGAAACAGGCATCTCATCTGACTTGTGCTCACCATGACTGATTGACTAGAGAGATTTGACGTTCACCATTACACCTGTCCTATTCCAGTGATTACTATCATTAGGAGCAGCACTCAACAGAAGACAAGGAACAAGAGCCAGGGAAAGACAGGAAATACAATGTCTGATGAAAAAAGACAGGATTTCTCATGTTGGACCATTACATATGTAGAGATGAGAAGGTAAGACAGGTGACGTTCAGAACAGTTGCACATTTAGAGAGTGGGGTAGTGTTCTTTTCATCTCATTAAAAAACAATGTGCTTATCTTACCAATTTATTTCTTTGAAGGAAATGGACAGATGCACATGTCATGTTGTATTTCTCCCACCTGTTAGTTGTGCCTTCATGAAATAGCATATAGACTAAGAGAATACATTGAAAAAGTCAAATGTTTTGCAATCGTATAGTTGAACAAGCATTTAAAAATACAATATCGTTTCTGTTCAATATTAAGGGGAGCATATCACGGTATTCTCTGATCTAATTTAACATTTTGTTTCCTCATCAAAAACATACTGGGGGTGTGTTTTGTTTCGTTCACACATTTAACACACAAACCTGCATATTTAGGCTGAGTTCTTCTCTCAAACTGAAAACATAGCGTTCCACCTTGTGATGTCATGAGGTAATATAGGAAGTGCGCCATTATGTTTTTAAACTCCATACACCTCGGATTATTTCAGACCTAGGATTGCCCATCTCTGCTGAACGAAAGTTAGCGGTTAAGTTGAAAACTACAGCTTCATGACATCACAAGGTGGAACAGAGCGTTTTGAGCTTTGGGGATATAGACAGATTAATAATAAAGGATTACTCAAACATGTGTGAATGAAACACAACACAAGTCCAGGTATGTTTCTGAGGAGGTAAAAACATTAGAATATGGCTTAAAGCTCACAAGAGTCAATTTTGCGTAATACGAAACCTTTAATCAAAAAGCCTTTATGCTAACTTGATACACTAATTGCTACAAAAGACAAAATATGAATCTATTTGAATTAGGCTTGGATGTTACAAGCATGTAGTGGCTACAGCTACAGTTCTTATAACGTTTGATAATTGGTGGCTATTGCTAATTCCTTCATAGAAATTAAGCCTGCTAAACTAAAGGCAGTCCCTGGAAGTCAGCCAGTCTATATTTGCAGTGGGTCAACTGCACTAAACCACTATCAAGGAAGTACAGGCAAACAGACTCAAGAGTGGACACTGGAGACAAAAGAGTCTGATAAAATTATTCGCATTATGTAGGTTAATTGACTAAGGAATTAAAGCTAAACTTATAATTTAATTCTTTGCATCAACATTAACAATAAAACGAAGTGGTGGTGGCATATGAAATCTCTCTTAACACGCATACACCAGCCATGCAAGTGTGCCATGCTATATTTCTAATTATCAGTTAATTGTTATTCCCTATCATTAGGAGGGTGGTTTTTTAATTGTAATGTAGCCAAGCAGAAAGCCTACCTATACATGTGGGGGACAATTAGCCACCTCCATTAACCCCTGCTTAATTACAACCTCCACTGCTGCTTCCCACAGCACTTTTCCCACTCATTTTTACCCCTTGAATCTATCCCCAGGCCTTTATCCCCATTATGATACATTCTGCCCTCATTTCATTCAACTGTCATCTTGATTATTTGATTTAAAAGTATATCTGTTGTGAGCTCCGTGTGTTTTTTCAAGTTCACTTTTCTAGGTTATCCCCTGGATTTACCCTCATATTGGCATTAAGTTTTTCAATTAATACTTCTTCACTCAATTTGTGAAGTGTTAAGTGTCCTTGGGGATAAAAAGGAAATGTACATTATAAGGGTAGATATAAATGACACAGATTTAGAGACAAAAGTAGCTAGTCAACACCCATTAAAAAATAAATAAAATACAGAAACAATATAAAAATAATCAAATCAAATGAAATAATTAATATCAGACTACATAACCTTACTATAGTTTAGTAGAAACTTTTTCACTTTATATAAACTTCATACGGAGTATATTTGAATACAGTCTGAAAATTACAGAATTCTAGAAAAATGTATCCCAAGACAAAATGTTGGGGACCAATCATTCATTTAACCATTATCTATGTCACAATAAGCAATGGAGGAGGACACTAATGAATTGTATTTTTAGAAGTCAATATTGTAATTGTTGTTTTTCTTTGTACGCTGTTGGCTAATTAGTGGACATGTCTTATAAACAATTGTATGGAAGTTAATGTGCGTTTACAAAGAAGTGATGCACAAAGACCTTGGCCAAACAGAAAGTAAGTGTGAGAGTGAGTGAGAAGAGGTCGAGGGAGGAATAGAGTGGATAACTATGTCCATTGTTCCATTAGGGAAGACAATAATGACTGATAAAATGGGGCTGCTAAAGAGGACACAATGGTCCTTAATTGACTCATTAGGAAAAGAAGAGAATGAACTGCGCTAATGAATGGAGAGCCACAACTAAAGTGCTTTGCAAGCAAAACAGAACGACATTTGGTTTATTAAATCGACAAAGTGATGTTATTAGCTCACATTAAAGGCAGTGCATGAGGCGTGAGGGACAAAAATGGTAAATAAATAAAACTTGTCTTATTATTATTTTATTGAAGAGTGCCTTTGGGTCAGAGCAGCGTGTAGCACAATACCTCTAAGTGTTCCAGGATGTACGGAGGGTTGGTCATGCCCAGTCGCAGCATGGCTCCTTCGGGGATCTCCTCCACAAGTCTCCAGAGCAGAGTGGGCAGATCTGTGCCAATGTCTCTGCCATACGCTCCTGTGTCTTCACTGGTCAGCCAAATCTCGCACACGCCCTCTGCAGAGAAGACAAATGTACAGCAAGTCAGTAAACAGTGAACAAGAGGGTTGTCACTTGTTCCTATGAATTTAAAACAAGAGTCAGCATACCACTTGTGTAAAATTGGGATTTATTGTCCCAAGGTCCCTTTCAGCAGTTATTTGCTTGACAAAATTAGAAATAACTTACAGATAGGTTCTACTCTGAATAAATCCTAACACAATCCTATCAATTTATGTGGACTTTGGGCATATCTGAGCATTCTCTTTCCTCATCAAATCACTGATTTCAGACACAATATCAAAAAAGTATAAGGCACTTCACCCTACAAATAAGTTGAAGACATTTTACAATTCTTCATTCAAATAAGCAAGCGTGCCTCATTGGTGAGCATGGGCGATGGGTATGATGAAAAAGAAATGTGCGCTGTGTTATGTTATTAACTATTATGTTAATAATTTGAGGAAAAATGAAAGCAGCAAATTAAATAAAATGTGTTTAATGAAGACTAGATTATGTCTCAAGGTTTTGCCTTTTGGTGGCACTTGTATAACCCCATTGAAGTTTTCACTCAAGTAAAAAAAAACAAAGAGAAAATCACATTTCCTTATTCATCCAAAACTTTATTGCAGAATTCAGGAGCAACCCAAGAAAGATAACTAACCAAATAACACGCATGTTATCGGAGATTTGAAGGTCAAAGGAGGAGTTATCTAGCGACTTTAGGCTAAATTAGCGCATTGCCTGCTGCTGGAGCCTAATGATCTAACTGTCATTTGGCTGGAGGTCTGGAAACGCTTGAGTGTCTGCTTAAGCTATGTGTTAAGACATATCATATCATGCAGATGCACCAAAATAAATTCACACTTGGAGGGGCCCTGAGATCAAGAACACACAGCCCAATACAAATATGCAAGTGCCATCATCATTAGCAGAGCATGGACAGACACTAAGATACATGTGGTCATCCAGGGGAGCGAGCGTGCTGTTTGGCTAATTGGACAGTGTGTGTATGTGTTTGCATGTGTGAGGGAAAGTAAAAAGGCTGCATTAAAGGAGAGAGGATGGAGAGATTAAAGCTGATGACAGTGTAATTGTCCAGAGTAAGAGTCTCTAAAGCTCATCATCAATGGTATTAAGACACACTAATGATTCGTGAAGTCACCCATGTCTAAAAATGCCATCGAAAACATCCATCAATCACACATGATCACATACAAATGCTATACAGCAAACTATTAGAGTTCATTTGGTTTTGTATTCAATAATTATAAACAATTTCTTTAATGTCTCATAGTTGCCCACAGGACACAGGGTCCAACTTCAGAATAGTTTTGTTATTTGACCATTAACACTTCTCCCTAATGGTTTTACTTAAACTTGATTTCCTATCAAATGCTCAGATTTTTTCACCCATATAAAGCATGCTATACATGCGACATGAGCCCTGGGCAGGTTACTGACCATCCCTCAGTCGAATGTTAATACGCAATTTTCCAAAAGAATTGTATAGGACGTTTGAACCAGTATTAACTGTTACTTCTGTTAAAAATTTGCTTGTCTTTGTTGTTTTATACAATAAATATTACATATACTGCAGTGAGGAGCAATTTTGATAGCAACAATTTGTTGGTTGCTTTGTAAGCTCAATAATTCAAGGTGATCTGACCAAAATAATTCTGTGCCATTGCTGAATGGGCACAAGTGGTCAGTAAAGGAGCAATGATTATTTGAAGGAGATTTTTTTTACAATTGAGAGATATCAGGGAATTGTGGATCAATGGATGGAACATTTACCTCTGAACTAGAAGAACCCTGTGGTTCGATTCCAATTCTGGGACCTATTATCTTTACCTTTGCAAGATAAGGTCAAAGCTTTGTGCTCTTTAAGAGCTTCTGCTTTACACAGGCCTGACAGAGTTAAAAGCCAGCGCCGGGCAGGATTTTTTCCAAATAGCATGACAATGGTTCCAAACACGCAATCCAAAGCTAAAATTGAACTATTTCCCATTTCCTGTTTTTAATTGTTTGATGTTTCCTTGTCCCCATGATGCTGCGAAAAGCCTCAGGTGTAGACTGCAGAGTAGACACTCAATAATGTGTGCAGTGATTTGGCTCTTTGGCCCTCCTCCTGGTCCCCTTTGGTTTTAAGTGTGCTTATTGTGTTATTGTTGGCTCACAACATAGGGGATGGTCATTTATCAGGAAATGGTCGTCTGCTCTCTATTCTTATCTGCTCCCATACATTTCTGCAGCTGTTTCCTGCAACACAGGAGCACAATTGGTACATGGTGTGGAGCAATGCATTCAGATGAGGGCAAATATAATGTCTAAACTGGTATCCAAACCAAGATAGACCACCTATAACTATTAAGCATTATGTTTACATAATGGATTGGCGCCTTTATGAATACAACTACATTCACATTTCCAAATAATCAACAATACAGGAGAACAAATTAGATTTTTTTATCATCAGGTTATGGTTTCAGTAATTTAGGAAGAGCACAGCCCTTGTGTATGGCAAAGGAAACAACATGGCATGCATCAAATATAAGTTTCCAACAAGTTTTCCAATATATCAGAGAGTTAAGGGACTTTATTCAACATGAAAAAAACATCATCTTCAAAAAGACTTACTACCACTCTCAACCAATAAGCAATCAATGTTATTATTTTAAACATGTATAATCAAATATGTGTATAAAAAGCTGAGCATGTACAGTTTGTTTAGGAATTTAGTTGGCTCACCCTTGTTGTAGACCCTGCACATGTGGGTTCAGGCCTACCTACTTATCTTAATCTCTTTGGCATGGTGTACATTTTGATTGGCTGCCATGGGCTATACTGCCTCACAGATTACTGATAAGATGCACATACAGATCATCCTATTTAACAGCATTAAAGCCCATTCTCCATATCACAAGTTACAGAGCATGGCAGGAAACCGATGAGGCAAAGGCGTGGCTTGGTAGAATTGGCGTGGCTTGGTAGAATTTTACCTCCACAACATTTAAGATTAGGGCAGAATCATTTCAGTGGCGTTAATTGGCAATGAATCCTCTGTTGTGAACTATATGATACAGCATATGTGTACATGTGAGGTAAGGATTATTTATAATAGGATCATATACATTCATATAGTTTAATCTATAAGTCACATGTATGCGTCAATATCTGCGTAGAAGAATTTAATCCTATTTAATGACCAACTTTGCATAAATATTCCATCCGTCTTTTTCTCCTGATAGAGGTGTGCCATTTGTTTTAATTGGATATTCTCAATATTGCTTTCCATTACAACCATCAAATGTCTCACTCTGAATTAGGAATATACATGTGGAAAAATACCACACCAACAAACACCTCGTAATAGGAGGACAAATAAAAGCACACTTGAAATTCTAAGACTATTTGCCACATTATACATTACACTTCCACACTGTGAATAACAGAACTGTATTCATAGAGATTTAAATCCATCTAAGATGGACATGGCAAAAGACATGGGCTTTTTCCCCCACACAGACTGACTAACAAGCCGCGCATACACAGCATCTTGGTGCTGTGTATCAGTGACTGGAAGGCCTGTCTGACCTTCAATCACATTAGCCAATGCCCCTATCCGTTCTGACCAGTCTGGCCCTGCGGCGCTCTACCTCCACGCTAAAGCTTCCCACTCACCACAAGATGCTCTGGGGTTCCAGAGCATTGTCTACTACAGCAACATGTACAATCGACTGATTATAGTAGAAAGGAGGAGGCAGCATAAAATGCTTATGATAAAGTATGCAAGATATACATTACACTTAGGTCTACCTTTACACACTGAGACTAATAATTTATTAATAAAGTCAATAAAAAACTGAGCAATTTGATTTCCAGGAGTATAAGCTATTCAAAACTTCACCATAACAATTATGTATTTATTCTCAAGAACCCTAAACAGATTAACCATTACACACTACACAATACCACAGTTTAATTGCAGTAATTAAGAATCTTAATTTAGAGAATCCACTGTTCAAGTAGCACGTAGGAGGCTTGGCAGGTAACATCCCCTTCTTGGATTAATCCAGCACTTAAGTTATAGGTAAATATACTCCTGGGCATATGAACCCAAACCTACAGGTGTGTGTGTGTGTGACTGTAATGAACATTTTAAACAACAGCGTGTAAGCATGTCAGCTTTAACCCACTTTCACCGCTTCCAAACTACAGGCATGACCTTCTGAACAGGACTATGTACCAGATAAAAACGTCTGCATACATCAAAGGCACAGTGTGTGTATGTGTGTTGTGTTCATAAGAAAAACATGCCACAGCATATATGGGTCAGATATATTGTATGGATATATCAAAAGTAATTGGCAGAAGGGCTACAAGTGCCGTGTGCACAGGAATACAGTGTGTGCGTTTGTGATGTATGTGTACATGAATGTATGGGAAGTAATTGGGAGAGAAGTTATATCCTCTCTTTCATCTTTTCTCTGGCTCCATGTATATATAGATGTGTGTGCAGTCAAAGAGGAAGTATCTTGTGAAGCTTCCAAAGCAGATGGCCTGCTGTATATAAGAGAAACTGGGATCTGTGGGGACCAAAATCACCCTTTTGCTCACCATGGGGTGAGGCAGTCATGCTTTGTGTGAACTCAGGGCATCCAACCATAGTACTTTTTCCCAAATGTTACAGCTACACAGGCAAAATGTGTAGACTGCTTTTTATAAATGTACTGATTTAGTTTAAATATCAGAGCAAAACATTACCTTTTACTCAAAGATGAAAATAGTCAGTGAAGGTTTGTTTTGAATAAGGTAAAGAAAACTAAAAACACCACAAAAGTGATAAGCAGGTAAAGTAAAGTAAAGTAAAGTAAAGTAAACAAAACACCATCTTTTACCAATACAGACTGGAAACCATGGTCTAAAAGTTTGATATGTAAGGCTGTGGCTCATATCACAAATAGTGCGATATACTCTAACCAACTGATCAATTGAGATACTGCAACACTATTTCATTCTTTTTAGTACATTATAAAACCACTACATACACAATTGTTATAAAATACAGTCTACAAATATAGATAAATGTTTGAAAATGACCATAAGTATTGATAGATACATTTGCAATATTAATATAATTTAAAAAAAATAAAAGATTCACAATATAATGTTTTGCCACACTTTTTTGCAATATTAATATAATTTCAAAAAATAAAAGATTCACAATATAATGTTTTGCCACACTTCTGATCTAAAAGTCCTTACCTGATTTTTAGAGCGAAACATTCATCCATCTTCTCCCGCTTAATCCAGATGGGTCGCAGGGGCAGTTTACTGCCCAATACTCATAGCACCTGACCTTACCTTACCTGACCTTAGAGCAAAACAGATCTTGTTTATTTTAGACTGTCCAAACTCTTTCCTCACTTTTTAACACATTCTTAACATCCCAGTTCTTCAACACAATACAACTAGCCCACTAAAAGTCCACCAGTAGTAAATTCACAATGGAACAATTTTCCTGTAGTACTGGTCCTGCTGTTCAGGTGTTAGAGGATGTTTTCCTGCCTAAAGATAAAATCCAGACACACCTACAAAAATCATTATTTAAACTATTTGGACCCCCAATGTATGAGCATTCACTACCGGCTTTGCACTGATTATTCTGACATAATAGGGATTAACTCTGGACCGTTGACCTAATTTTCACTGTATGTGTGAGGCTCCATGGCTCTCTTATATGCTTTCTTTGGCACTAATTTGATAAATAATAATACAGTGTTTCTGGTCAGTATTTATGCTAATGTATTCATGACCCACCAGCAGGCATCATGTTGTGTGTTTGTTAATTCATCGTGTGTGTATGTCTGTGTGTTTGTCTGTGGGTGTAGCATGTGTATGTTTTAATTAAGTAATTGACTTAATATACAGTTTGTGTTCAGATGTATTTGGGAAACTGTCCACGGGTATGTAAATGTAATCCCATTATGTAAATATTTGTATTTTTATGTAAACATATAGGATTTTTTTTTTGTATTAAAGCTTGTGACTAATGACTGTAGCTGGTTTACTGGCTTAACAAGCTCTATGAACATTCAGGTCACCTACAGGGTAACCAGTCACAACTTATATGTCACTGATTTGCATTTAAGAGCACAGAAAAGCCATCATTTTAAAATGATTGGCAACCCAAGCTCAACATGATATTGCAATGGTTTGATCAATATTGTCTAACCTGGTCACCACATTATCAGTGAACCTGTAATGTCAATCATGAAACTAAGAAGGGTTGAATTTTCAATGTAAATCACTTGTAGTTGCATGGTTGTATAATTGATGGACCATATCCTCAGCTCTCATGAATATGAACTGCTAATACATTGTGGATCTTGTTGAGTCTCAAATTATGCTGCTGGGGAATTCTACTCAGTAATATGAAGTGTTGAAATACAGAAGTTTGGGAGAGCAAGAAGAAATAAAACAAAAACAAAAAACATGGGGGAAAAACATAATGTGTTGCATGGTAAATAAATTATATTATGAGATACAAAAATGATCCCTTAACAACCACCAGAAATTCAAGGTCTTAATTAGCACAAAAATCGAACTGTACAGATTTGTAAACACTATGAAGAAAAATGAACATCTTAGGGGGTCCAGAACTCTGTCTATGGGTAGATATCTTAATCCATTTTAGCATCCAATATCTGCAAACACTGGTAAATGCATGAGCAAGAATATATGTTATTTGTTTACGATTGATCATAAAATATTTGGGGAAGTGAATATGGGCAATGCAGTAGATTTCTGTTTGTCTCTGAGTGCAAAAATGTAATAAGAAATATTACATCTAATATTAAATAGAAAAAATGAACAACAAAAAGCAGAAAAAGCAGTGCCCCTTGAACCCAGAGTAATGATTAAAGGGACTCAGTGTGACATTTATTACTAAAAGACAAATGTGGCACTCACATATAATTGTATTATAAATGAATAACAGAAATATAATAGATGTAAATACAGTGCAGGGATGCCTGGGAGAGGGGCAGTTGAATGTGCTGAGACTTGTTGAAGACATGCCCGGACATGTATGTGGGCTAAACATATGCAGTGTTCTGAGATAAGCCTGTTCTGACATGTTCACTTGTGACACTTTAGTCCACTGATAAAACTGCACACTGGATTTTCTCCAAAAACAGAAGCATCTAAAAACACTAATGAGAAAACAAACATTTCACTTGCTCAAAACAGAAGACGCAAGAGTGAATAGTGATGAAATTGTGTGTAAAAAGTCGGAGAGTGACCTATTGTGGTCCGAATCCTTTTTACATTCTTGTACATGTTTGGCCTCATATTCAGAAGTGTGAAACAACCTCCTCAAATCAAACATCAAAATGATGGCTCTGCCTTTGATGCATACCTGCTGCAATATATGATTGAACTGTGGATGCTGAGGTCAGAGAGGACCATGCTTTGTGCACAGTTAAAAACACACATTTGCTCAGACCATTTTACATTTACAACACAGACTAAACATGCAATCATTTGACTGTTTACCATGATATAGCATACTATACTTTTATACTTACTTTTAAAAAAGCATTAAACAAGCCATATTATGGAAATCAACTTAAGTTGTATTTAATTTGATTCATGCATGTTGGAGTAATCCTGTATTGTGCTGCATTTGAAGCTAGTACTCCGTTTTCATGCTATTCCTATCTCCACCCACATCTCAGCATAATGTTCAAAAATTACATGTAACCTTTTTTTTTTTTTAAATGAAAACTGTAAATGAATTTATATGTTGCTTGTTAGAGTAAAATGCCACCATGAAGAGGTGGAGTATCATATAATCAGTTTTACAGTTTTGAACAGGAAGTCATTTTTAGATCAATATTGCTGTTCACAATTAAAATTATGTAAAATAATGAAATATATGTTTATAAAATACAAATATACTAACTCTGGGTCATCTATAACATTGAAAATCTATTTGTTATGATGAAACCTTTAATTTTAAGTTAATGGACCATTTTCAATTATGATATAGCTGGTTATAGCGGGCAAAATGTAAATGAATTATCTATATACGTGATAGCCTCCTGCTAAATACCTAAAAACAGTATCTGTCTTCTTTAAGCCGCAGTAGCCTTGGTGGTTGTGTGTGTGAAGGCATGACTTGGGTTCATTATTAGACAGTGGGTCACAGCACAGCCTGCTTATTGAAGGGCAATGCCACATGGCCCCTCCAGCACAGAGAGGTACAGAGTCTGAGCCAGTTTGAGGCTACACTTACCAGAGGACAGATCTGATCGTTCTCTTCCCTTGTGATACATTACTTTTAGCCAAAGTGAGGAACATGCATGAGCGTCTGAGTGTCCCCCTCAAGGACTTCCATGTCACCCAGCACCAGGGGCTCATGGGACGGCCACGGGGGGTCCACTATGTGAGAAGTGCTTCCTGCGGGGGGTGTGAAAAGACCCCCTGATGCTATCAAAATATACAGTATACCACAGGGGACAAGCACACAACAAGGCACACACAAACACACACATTCAAAGTAGACAAATAATTATGCACACAGCTCTTCAAAAACATTCAAAACACTTATTGAAACATATTTGAGACACGTTTTGCAACACATATGCTTGATACTTTGTTGAAACAGCTACAATCTAGTTATATCAATTACGGGTACTTATTAAAAGACAAGCGTGTCATACAGTGAATCATAAAAAATTTATTTACATCGCAAGAATGAATAAATGGTGGGGTAAATAACTGCGAGGAAAAAAACAAGCCACTAAATATTCCACTTTAATTCCAAGTATAAGTGATAAATACACTGTGAATTATGTCTGTGTACTGATAGGGAGGAGGCCTTAATATATTTTTCATTAACCGAACAAACAGACCAAAACAAACAAACATCATCACAACCAACCGACAACTGTGTCAGAAAAAGAGAAGAGCTTTATGGAAAGTAAATGTTTCTTTGATACAGACCATAAAGTGATGAGGAGGTTGGTAAAAGTGGGAACACTCAAATGGAAAGATAAGATGAAGTGAATCTGAATGAGGAGAGATCAAAGTGGTAGAAGGTTTTAGTGGCTCTGCAGTGGGCTGAGTGGGTAAAAACAATAATAACAGGGGGGTAGAGGCATGACGGCGCTGAGGTGGGAGTCAACTGATGGAATGGATCCAGACAAGAAAGCAGGAAAACAACAGCTAAAGTGGGACAGTTGCATAATGTTCAGGCATTAGACAGGGCCACATACTCTTCACCTGTTTGCACTGCTGTCACCAGAGCTCAGGTTTACAGAATATCATTAATACTGCAGGTTAAAGCACAAAGTAAAACAATAAAATCCAACCAGACAATTGTGTAAAAGTCAATTCAAGAATATAGCTAATCTACACAGAAACCACATAAAAAGTCAAAAATTAACAATTGTGAGAAGTTTGTAGTTGTTTTTCTTTTATGTTTTTTATACATGTTTTATTTTAGTCCCAACCCTTCACCACTGATATCAATTTTGGTGTTGTTCTTAAGTTGCTATGGTGTTATAGTGAATATTCTATTAACTGTAGTTCTTGTACTAGTAGATTTGAGTTTGTTGCTTCTCTCTCGATTGTTCATCTCACAGAAAAAACATGCACAACAAAAACACAATTAAATCTGCATTCTAATGGAATTGGTGCACTATAAGTCTGAAAACAGTGCTCAAATCCAGAATTACTCGAGTTATTAGAGAAATGTGTAATTGTGAGAATATTAGTTGAAGATACAATATTATTAGGCCTTGTCCACAGCATTGTAGCACTGTAATTTCTATATTAAGCTTCCAGTGAACTCCAGTGTATATAAACATAGTAATTGGGATTTGATGAAAGTGTTCAGTGTGCTATGCTCTGATCCACCTTTCAGCACTGCTCAGTCAGCCTCACTCCATAAACTGTCATTAGTCTGTACCTCTTTTGATTCTCACTCTCTTCAGGTAAGGGCTTGTGTGCAGCTCAACATTAACGTTTGACTTAATTACAGGTATGCGTATTTGAGTGAGTTTTCAGTGTCAGAGGAATCACACTATAGTTGTAAACATTTATGAAATCATGGCTTTTAAAGTATATATTTATCTCTATTGGATCTAGAAACTAAACTAATTCCAGTTGTGAATGTTGCTGACCAAGCCAAAATATCTCCGTTTTAAGTCACTGTAATGCCACTCCATACATGTCAAAAGGGTATACGAGTTCATTCATGTACTTGAGCAAGCCTAGCCAGTTTAAATGTCTGAGGAGCAAATTAGTTATTTATGTTTACTTCTGCAGGGTTAATGAATCATTGTTTCAGTTTTTTTTTTTTTTTTTTACAATTGCTGGTGTCATGAAAACTTGTCTGACAACACAACACATGCAAAATATTAACACCTAGATTTCAAACATTTGTCATACGTTTGATGCAAGAAAAACAAAACCTGTTTATATGTTTTTATTTGTATGAGTCATAAAAGCCAAAAATAACAATGTCCAATTTTGCCTGTGTCAGTTGAATGTACAAACAAAAGAGGAAGAGGGTATGTAAACAATACAGCGTCCAGGGAGAAAACAGTCACACACTGCTGTTCTGGGACCAGGAACTAAAAGCCAAATGTGAGTCAGAGGACTCTGAGCAGTTAAACATTTTAACAGGCACAGGCGAAGAGGAGCGTGAGCGAGAGCCTTGTACTGAGAAAAGCAATGGAGACAATAACAAGGGGAAGCACATGGTCTGCCTCAGAAGCTCAGTGTCTTACTGCCACCTAGTGCCCATAAGCAAGGCTGCGCTCCCCTCCCCCACCAGCTGCTGCTCTGCAATAGAAAAACTAAGTGGTATTTACACAGTGTTTATCTGTTGGGGAGAGCAGGAGGATTTGGGGCTGAGGGAAAATGTTTTGCCAATTCTGTAATGAAAGTGAATTTGAGTGTTGAATGAAGGGTTGCGCTAGAGAAAACAGACTTTGTGTCTCAGCTGAAAATTCCTTCCAAAGATTTTCATCAGGAGTTTCAGAAACTTTAACAAATGTAGTTTTAACTCAACTTGAAATGTTTTAGACAGCAAATTGGCAATATAAAAGAATCAAGTTTGACAAAAGTAAGAAAAGAATGGGTATGTGGACACAAGCTGACAAAGGATGGAGCAGATGGTGTCGGCTAGACTTACACAACTACAAATACACACACACACACACACACACACACACACACTCACACAAACTGGGGTGACATAATAGTGGAGAGCCAGGTGTGCAGTTGGTGGCTCGGCCTGGTATTGGCTAAAGTTGTGTGTGTATAGTGTGGGTGTGTATACTAAAATTGTGTGTGTATAGTGCGTGTGTGTATATCATGGCTCTGTTGTGTGAAAAGGGGCCCCCTATTCACAGTAGTTGGCTGGCAGCTTGGCACTAAATCACAGGACAAGACGGGACACACGCGCCTACAAACGCACGCACACGCACTCGGCTTTTTGTGTCCTGCCCATAGAGACTGAGAAGAGGTCACACCAAAAACACAGAGCTTTTACAAATGAAGGCACAAGCCACTCTAAAAAAGGTAAAAGCTGTAAGAACTAGCAAGTAATGTACCTTTACTGTCCTCTAGTGACCTGAGGTAGAATGTAAAAAAAAAATGTTACTAATTCTTTAAGAGGTTTAGATATATTTGAGTTAAAATTGTACCAGTGAGGCCCGTCACAGCTGAATTACCATACTGACTTATCATTTAATATATGAAAGCTGGAACAATATTTTCTGGGAATCAGTATTTATTGTGTGTACATTTTCTTTGCACTACTGGGAAAATTTTGCTTATTTTGTGGCTATAGGATTTAAGCTGTAAAAAGTTGAATAAATCACTTCATTAAAAAAACAAACTAAGTACTAATGTGTTTCATTCTGTTCTGTTTATTGCAGCTTGTTTTTTTTTTTTTTTTTTTTTTACAATATTGTAGATTTAGAGGTTTTTGTGGTGTAGATCTGTTCTTGGGTTATTGTGTCAGTGGCATAAATTACCTCAAAATTTGCAATTGTGACAGGTGTAGTACTAGCGTAAGTGAATTTCTTTTTCTAACAATGATAAAAATGTATATCCCAAAACTTTTGTTGTTTAATCACAACTGGAGTTTGTTAAAAATGTAATGTCAATCACTAAATTACTTACATTGAAATCTATAGTTGAATTATTTGATAGAATTATTTACAAGGAAAACATTATGATCTCATCTGTAGCAACTACCACTTTTTTAATTAGCAAGTCTTAGAAACTTGGTTAAAACTAAGGTTTACTTAAACCAAGGAATGAAACATCAAAGATGGATTGAAAAGACATTACAAATGGGCCAAAGAAAATAACTAAAAGTAAACATCAGGAAAGGCAGTGATACTGATAGAACATATACGCAAAATAACATAAACCACTCAGTCTCAATTGGGCTGGATTAGGACAAGTGGCTTTAAATTACTCTAGAGAAACATTCCACTGTTGCTCTGTCTTTTCTATTGAATAAATAAAGGATTTTGGAGTCAACTTGTTGAATTGAATTTGTTGTGCCTTTTTCATTACACCGCTGATTAAACAATGCCCCAGTAAAATCCATCATAGGTAAAATAATTTCCCTTTAATGAATGGGTAAAATTGACCTTTATTTTTAATGCCTTCAGACAAACATCATCCACCCTGCAGGAGTCTTACTGGGCCTCCTTAGCCTACCCACGCTACAGTAATGAGCTTTATCGCTGAACTAGCGGTATGCTAACAGAGAGCTGAAATTGGGACAGGAGAAGGTAATGCAGCCATGATTAATGCTATTAATTATACCTGTGCCTGATGAGTCCAAATGTCACATGAGGTTTAATTAAAACGCAGCTTCACATGACTGGAAATTATTTTTCTACCTTTTTCTTAGCGCACATGTGTTACGATCACGATACCAAAATTTCAAACTCCATTTTGACACTCTGAATGGCTTTGATACCAGTGCCAATTTCCACCACCGCAATGATATCATCATGTTATCATGTGGTGTTATACTAATAAATCTGGATAAACCATTCGAAGTGAAAATCCTGTTTAATTATACTTTCCAGCATTTGTATCAAGTGAGTATGTAGTTTCACACTAGCTGTTTTAGTTTGCTTAATTTGCCAACCCAACGGTGTATAGTGAAATGATGTCTCCTAAACTTACTTTTGCTGTGGTGAAGGGTCATCAGGGTTAACTTATTTGTTATGCAACAGCCACAATTAGATACTAAAGTCTGAACCTTACTTAGTGGAGAGAAGATTGAGAAAATCAATGGCAGCTTCTCAGTGAGAGCTCTCCCGGAGGATAATGAATTTGACTGGCTCCACCACACACAGGAAATTTCTGTTTGTGTTTGCATGCTCAGCACTTTTCTACATGGTCTTTCCAATAGTGTGCCCTTTGATGGTGGCGACTCCACACTGATCAATGAGCTTCTATCAATATTTTTAGCCGCTCCGCCCGCCTGCATTGTGTGTCTGTTTTCATTCTCGTCCATCTCGCCATCAATAAGAAACAAATTATAGATGAGTTTCCAGCCTCAATCTATTTTATCTTAATGATTATAAAGTGTGCAATTTACCATGTTACATTATGCATATAAATGAACATGGCCCACTTTTCATCGTCTTTATAAGACCTGGAGAGACGTAGAAAGCAAAGATTGGACTCTAAACTTTTGACACTAAAGCAGATAAGTTCACTGGCTCCGTGAAAATGTTTGTGAGGAAAACTTGACTGTCTGGTTGGTCCATGTGTCACAAGATGCATAGGCCGAGGTAAACACAGGATGACACCTGTCACAGAACCAAAGCTAGCCAACAAGCTAACTCACATCTCTGTCCATCTATCAGTGGCTATCTGTCATATGTCATCTAGGTGAAGCCAGGACCCTGTGCAGAGTCCTTTCTGATGATATCTTTCTGATGTTGATGTTATTAGTCATGCAGAGCTGCAAGGAAAAAATATAAGAAATTGGGGCTGGTATAGTGCAGAATACTAGTAGTTATGTTATTTTTACTGAGATATATAGTATGTTAGTAGACATATATTGGTCCTTATCATGAGAAATATATGGTGGAAGATCAGATCATCTTAACATGAGACCTAAAACCCATGGACTAAACCTGCTGTGTCTCACATAGAAGCTGTGTGTCTTGTGTGAACTTGGGATGCTTCACATCCTTGGAGCTCAGTTTTAGACAAGGCAGTTTATGGACCCCACTGAGAGGTTCAAAGGACAAGGTGACAGCCACCGTGGGTGTTTAAGACCACAACAAAAGAATGGGTCACGTACAAACCACTGTCACCAGCTGCTTCATGGCCACCACATTCATCTCACACAAAACCTGTACTTAGGAGTAACTTAAGGAACACTGCAGCCTGCCATGCACTCTGTTTTAACTGAGCAGTATATCACTATTTGTGATAACTGGTGTTATTAAAACATTAATATACTAATGCAACATAACATGCTTGATGAACATTAATACATACATGTTCTGACTGTACTTATTTATGTGAATGGGTTTAAATGAGTTCACACACACCCCAGTCTCCCTTCCACACTAAACTTCACAAAGGATCATATCCACTCAGTGCCAGTGCACATGCACACCTACAGTATGTCATTTTCTCTGACATTTCCAACCCAGATTACCTGCATACATTAGAAAGCCTCTGTGATGTTAAAATTACACATTCATACATTTGAATAATTCAGATTATTTTAAAAGCTCTACACTCACTCACTGTTTTTCAGATAGAGGGCGAACTATTCACTTCAAATCACATTTGAATAAATCCCATAAAACCTCTCAAAATTTCCTGAGATAAACCAATCAACCCCTCCCCTCAGCCGAATTGGCCAATCAAAATTAACATTCATATACTCTCAAAACCTTTATTCAAAATACACGAAAAGTAAATCAAATTCCGGGCAATATTTGTGAAGCTAAATTTGGTTCTGATAAGAAAACTGTGCTTAATGGAGAGGATGTTGGGATAAGGCAGCCCGCTCCATTGTCATAATGCAATTCTAAACAAAACAAAGATCTTTGATGGGGTAAACAGTGTGCCTTTAGATCACACTTGATTATATTTATTCAGTAGAAAAGGAGAGTGAGGAGGCTGCAGGGTGATTATAAAATGAAATGGTCTACCTGGTCTGCTTGCACAGTGTTTATGGACTTCTACTTGAAAATATGCTGCAGTCAGTCCGATCATTTAGTTCAGTGTATGTTATTGGACATAAATGACACTTTAAATGCTTTGTTCAGTGAAACATTTACCTCGGCAGACTATGCCCCACATTATAGTGAAACCTACACCTTTCCTCTTTTATCAACAGTATTTGCGTCTGGCCCGCTCTGGGCATGTACACTGTGAAGAGCAGAAACCTCCGGTTCCTCTTTTTCTGTTTTCAAAACAAGTACTAACCGTCTTTGTCACTCAGATTTCCTGGATTCTAACGGATCACACTAGTCCTTGCTGACCTAAACCTCTTGTTGCACATTTTACAAGTTTTGATTTTGATGTTTTACATAATATAGAAAGTTTAGTTATTTTTCTTCTAAAAACGTGCAATAATGTCCCATGAAATACACACTGAATCCAAAGCTGTATCAAAAAGACTTTGCAGGTAAATGATCCACTTAACATCTTTATTCTGGACATACGCCGTGGACCCAGAATTGTGACCTTTCTCAAAGGGTATGTGCATCATGAGCCCTTCCTGCCACTCACACAGCAGCTGGTGAAAATGCCCTTGACTGCCCACCCCGAGGCACTGCGGTGCTATGGATGCAGCTGTTTAAAGACTTCTGCGTGTGGTTGGGTAAGCCATGCCCTTGCCAATGACATGTTGTTTATTTCAACTAAGCTCAATAAGATATGAAAATGAGAACTGGTCACTGAGGCATCTCAGGGGCAGAAGTAGATCCACAGTAAGACCTAAAGGCAGTAATGCAGGTATACTAGAGCGACAAATTTTTTTTTTTTTTTTAACCTTTATTTACCCAGGAAACTCCCATTGAGATTACTAATCTCTTTTTCAAGGGAGTCCTGCCATGCACACATCACTTTCATACTAGGCAATGTGGGTGAAGTGTCTTGCCTAAGGACACAACACCAGTTTTTTGTGACTGGCGCCCCCCTGTGGCACCTGGAATTCCCAGTGGTCTCCCATCCAAGTACTAACCAGGTCCGGCCCTGCTTAGCCTCTGAGATCTAACGGGATCAGGCTTTGACAAGACGGTATGGCCACAAATAAACTATGCATATAGTTTATTGTCCCTATTGTCCCAATCTTAAAGTGGCTGATGGCTGCATGCATCTAATTATAAAGTGTTTTATCCTCGGAGAACCTGGAAGTGCGCTGTTAGCATGACAGTTATAATAGACAGCAAGATTCCAAACTGTCTTCAAGCTGTAAAATGCACTTATAAAGTCAGTGTGAATAATTATGATATGGCGCTTGTTTAAAACAAACTAGTTGTGTTTTTCACTGAACCTCCATAAACTAGCAGTTTATTAAGGTGCCGTGAAAAGACCTTTTCTGTGTGTAATCTCATGGTAAACTTGTGAAGTAAACTGAAGTTGGCACAACTTGAGAATGAAATAGATGAGCATATTGAAATAGGATTTGTCTTATCGGTGCATGAGCCTGCCCTTGACTGACCCGCCCGGGGCTTTAACAGAGGCATGGCCTGCTGAGCAGAGGGGATGCTGGGAGTCTATTCTTAAGGAACAGATGCCAGGGCAGGACAGCTGTTCATTTGGCATCCATCTAAAGCCAACTGGCCGGACCCTCAACCCAGGAACAAAACATCAACATGTGATACTAAACCCACTGGCCTGAACAGAACACAGGCCCACACTAAAGATGTTTTAACAACTCCAATTTCTAATACAGGTTTCATTTAGTTTCCAAGGTTTGTTCCAGTGTTTGCAGAAAGTGTCTTAACTAAATTCCAATCCATTCCATATTACTTTTGTGAGTTAAAGCTTCTCATAGACAAGCCAAGCAAGTATAAGCTTTTATACTATGGCCACTTTGGTTGTATTAGTAAAAAAAACTTATTTTGTTAGTGTTGAGAAAGAAAACATTGAGCTTTGTGCCCGTTTTGAACAGGCAGAGATTACAAAAGTTCTAAAGAACTGCAGTTTCTCCAAAGATACAATAGAATACATCTGTATCTATTAGGGGTGTAAGAAAAAAAATCGATTCAGTGATATATCGTGATACTTTATTGCACAATTCTCAAATTGATTCAAAATGCATCTGAATTGATTTTTTAAATAATATTTTCCATTAGTTGCATTCACTGTTCTCATTATTTTAAAAAAGGTACAAAATTATAGTTCATACAATTTGGTTCTCGTGATGTTGTAGTTGACAATATTATTAGAAGTAATTATTGATAAATTGCGATATATCATCTATTTTGTTAGTATTGGGATATATCATGATATGTTGAATGCATATTATGATATGTATCATATCGTCAGACTCAAGGCAATGCACACCCCTATTTCCATTATTATAGTTTTATTTGTCCAAACTCAAAAACACATTACATTTTCTACAATTTTCTAATTGATTGGAAACATAATTACTAATAATTACCAACTATTGTTAAAGCGACCATCCAAAAATGTTCAACAGAAGGTTTCAGAATATTCAGTAACATGTAAAACAACAAACCAAGGAGAACAAATTGAATGTACTTACCCTGAAATGACTGCCTTGCCCTCTCTACAAGCTCTTCTATGGGGTAGCTGGCTAGGTCTCCTCTGGCATGTTTCGTCTTACAATAGGTGCAGGCATTCAGACATCTAAACAAAGAAAGCAAAGATTCTCAGCAGTGGAAGGTGAACTGGAGCAAATACCAGTATATTCAACTGCATAAATAAATATAAATGTCCAGTCTCATTATGTAAAAAGTTGTTTAAAGCAAAGACACACCATTATAGTCTAGAAAAGGGCATTCTGTCCAAAAATATGTGGCCACCTACTATGACTCGTTATTAACAAACTCCTGCTCCAACATTCAGCCAGAATAATCAGTAAATTTTATTCTTTCATCTATGGTCGAATGAATTTGAGCAAAAATACAATGTAATCATACTTTCTGCTTTTGCACCTATAGAGTATAAGTATTACTGGACATTGTTACAAAAGTTTCACTGTAGTTTGAACTTGTAAATTATACAGAGTTTTCTTATCAGTCACGAAACATGTCACAACATCTGTACAGAAAGTCCTCTTCTCCCTCCATTACTGCCCTCAGAAGGCTGCACTGCTCCAATATATATCTTCATTATCAATTTGAAATACAACCTACGGCCTGGAGCATTTTTTATGTTACCCTGGAAAAGAAAAGCTGAATACGAAAATGGAATTTACAGCATCCATCTATCCATCTATTGGGCCATCTTTCCCCTCTAAGGGTATTGCCTATCCCGGCTGAGGGCACTAAAGATGGCAGCTAGGTCACAGGAGCTCGGTGTGGAGAAAACACGGACAGATGGGGCCCCCGCGTGCGCGCCCACACACACGCACGCACCACCAGGGGGTCCATCCATCTTAATGTGATCAGGCCCAGCTGAGTGGATCACACCAACATTAATCTCAAGAGACAGTCAGTGGCCCCGGCTCGCTTTTGTGCAGAAGATGAGTGCTGTGTGTGTGTGTGTTGTCTGCATCAATTGCGAGTGTGCATGTTTTTATGTGTGTATATTTTGTGTGTGCGCATGGTAGTATAAGGTACGACCATTTGTCCTGTATCACAACATCATATTAGCAGTTTCGACCTCTTCAGTCATCAGAAATAGACTGTGACAACAAGTCAGCAGCTACAGACAAGTTGTGACTGAAGAGCAGCACTATCATCCATAGACAAAGATGAGTCTGGAAGGTTAAGGAACCACAAAGTTGTGTTTTTTTGTTTTGTTTTGTATTTCAATATACACAATGCTGTCAAACAAGTAAGGAACCAACAGGGTATGGGTCCACTCTATAACTTTCATTCTACCTGGGCCTTATTACTAAGATGACAAGAGTACAAAAGTAGAGACAGTTACCTACTATCCAGAAAGTGTGAAAAACAGGCAAGAAATGATGCACAAGAGGTTGGAAAGGTGAAACCAGACAATAGTTAGCCTAATTTCTAAACATATCTAAAATTGCACTTTATAGATTTTTCAGCTAAACCCATTATGAAGCAAAGACTCCTCCCTGCCTTTGTCTTTGGTTCTGTCTCATCCTTGTTTAGCACAGTTAATTAAACCACAGAAGTAGCAGTTGTACCTGACAACAGTATAGTTCATCAATATCAATAGCAGCTGCCTCTTTGGTCCCTGGTGTGGCTGTGCATGTGCAAAAACAGGGACAGTTGTGTGTAGTAGCCTTGGAAATGTAAAAGGAGAGCCTGGAGGTTCTCTATACATTTGTAAGGCTACACACACATAAGCCTGCACTGTTTGGTCCCATTGGAGAAGGTCCCTTGTTCAACATCTTAAGAGGCACAGATTGAGAGCGAGTTTTCTCACTTTTCTCAATAATAGGCATTTAGGGTCTAGACATTAATTAGAAAAATGCCCTCAGCACATAGAAGCCAGCCAATGTGCATCGACTTTGTGCAGCCTGTGTTCTTGGGGATTTGTTATGTACCGACCTGAAGACGCAATTATAGAAAACAAAGCTTAAACTCAACTTTAAACAAATTGTCGGGCACGGCTAATACTTCTCATCTTATGGCTGAGGAAACAGACAATGCTGGAAGTGACTGAACATGAGCTAAGCCTGCGACTGTACAAATAAGGTCATTGCAAAGTCAAAGTGGAGGATGAAAATGTGGAGTAGACAAATAAAAGTGGCACGATATGAGCAAAGAGGCTAGAGGACAGAAAGCATTTAATGACTGGTGGGCTTGTTTATGATCTGAGCTAACCAGTGTTAGTGTGTCCTAATGCAGCTGGGACGACACCACCACGGACCCCTCAATCCAGCCTTTGTATCTGACGCTTGAGTTCTATGTAGTTTCTATTCAGACTGTTGTGTCTTTAGAAGATATGTCGCGTGTCAGCTTTGTATTTCTATATCTAGCACAGTGGCTTCTTGTCTGGACTAAAGTGGTGCAAGCATGGGACAGTATTATGCATGTGAAACCACAAGAATCTTGTGTTTTCCCAACTTCTTGTTTTTATTCTGACTGAACCTTGAGACAGTGTTTTTCTTAGATTACTTGTATTAATATATCATTCTGATTATCTAACCATGTAACCACATGCAAATTTATTTAAAATTAGTTTTTGTTAATGGATTTAAGGCCTAAATGACCATAATTCAATCCACTTATTAATTTACTAATTAGAGTAACTGTTACAAGATATTGAACTACTGTCAGAATTTAGATTTTTATATTATATATAAACTATTAACAAAAATATTTGTATAGTAAAATAGTGGGATATCATTGAAATACAAATCTAAACATACAAATGAACGAGTATGCCTTTCCTCTAAATACATTACATCTTAAAAGACACCCCGTTATGAACTCTTGAATATGAGATTTATTGCCCATTCAGACTAACTAAAGCTGATTTAATTAGCAGCATTTGAGGCATTTATATTTGAGAAACATCTTTACGTAAGAAGATCTGTTGGGATTCATTTGTGTCCATTTGTCTTTGTGGACACATGTTTGAGCGAGACACAGCGGCTAATTCACTTACACTGGAGATCTGAAGTGTAATGTCTTTTAATGAGACACAATCTTATTTTGACCAAGAACATGCATCAATCTTTTGGATTTGTGGCCAATGCAGAGTCTCCCAGCGAGAGTGTGGGGGTAAACCGTGCTTGGAGTGCGCGTGCGTGCGCGTTACAGGCATGTTTTGTGTGTTAAGCAGTGGGAAAGAGGGGAATGGAATAATATGTTCAGACCAGTGGAGCTGAAAACTACCCATACATAGATTTGATAAACAGCGGGAAGGCCACTGTGGCACGGAGGTGTGTGGCTGTCTGCATATGATCGTGTTTGTGTTGAGGATAAAATAGAAAAAGGCAATGGGAATTCTTTTGTGGAGTTGGTGTGATGGAGTCTAAATAAAAAGGCACTGTGTGTATATTGTGCATTGATGCATCTTCCAATCCGCAGTACATATGGACGTGATCAGAAAGCCTTGTGTCAGAGCAGCCCGCTCTCGCTGCACTATCATTGACTTATCTTTGTTCCAGCTATACATGTTCACTGAATGATCATAACATGAGATGGGATCAGTGAACAACAATAAACAACATAAAAGTCAAGTACAACTACATTTCATTTATATTATAGCTCCTTCTTATTACAGGAAAATGAATGGCGGGTGATAAATTGAGGTAAGTCACTTAAGTTTAGTGGTTATGAAATGGTTAGGGCTCTGTGGTAGAGCATTTTCCCAAATTGGCATCCAAGCTAGGAGTTGGTGATGTACAAAAAAAAATCAATAATCATGTTTTTGTGGGCAGATTTAGATTTTTTCACAATTCACATACACCCCCTGTGGAAGACAGGGCCAAGGTGTCGCAGGTAATGATGAATTAACATTTTATTACTGCTGCTTTTTAAAACATGTTATTATCTGATCTGTCCTTGTTGGTTGTTTTAAAACCACCGTCAAATCCCCTATAGCTAGAGATGTATAGGTACACAAAGTGCAGCAGCTATCTTCAAAGGCGTACAAAAAAAGTGTTTCTCCAACCTACTATTTTTAGAGAAGAAATTTAGAAAGAAATTGCATTGGGTTTTTCTCCACTTTTGGTGTGTATTTAGCTGTTTAGCACACAGGCACTTGATAAATGTGGCCCTTAAGTATTTTTAAATTGCCGTGTAGAGGTAACTTAAGTAATTTTGTTCTTCTAAAAGTTCACACTTCATTGCAATTGGTTAAATCCACCTCTCTGAGGCTAATTAATATGAGGAGATGGTGGAAAAATGTCTTTATTTGAGTATAGATCTGAAATCAAGTGAAAATGTGCAACTTACGATATGCTAATTTTACCAAAATATGTAATAAAATATGTGTTTAGTCCATATACTGTATATATACCTGGACAGAGCTAACGCACTAGCCGCCACGTTCCAAAAAGGAAGTTCGCATGCAGGTTCTTCCAGCTCCTACTGACCATGGCTACCATTGACTTACATTCAAAAAATAAGGTCCCTCTCTCTGTAACTGCTGCTGTGAGCCTCATCATTTGCGTCTTAAGATGTTCATATTAACCCACTCATGATCTACATGATCCTTGTGGTTTTATTTCGCTATTTTGTCCGTTAAAAAGTCCTATTCATAATATAGAGCCTGGGTCTAAATTCGCCCCTGTAACAGCTAACTAGCATCACAAGCTTCATTTGAGTGGAGCTGAACACTATGGGTGACATCATCACACTCGCTTAGTCCACTTCTTTATACAGTCTATGGTATAAACATGTAGTCCTAGAGGAATGAGATCACTTATTTGAATTTTAGCACCATTGCACCCAGTCATAACCCATGTTAGTCTGCCCGAAGGCAACTGTGGCTATAGAAGTAGCTTACTTCCAGAGTATGTGCATAATTGAAAAAAAATTATGGATACTAAACAATAGTAGATTTTGCATTATTTCCGCTAAGCTAATATTTTCCAGGGACAAAACCTCAAGTTGATGAGTCCTGTTGTTTCAATGTTTTGGCAAAGTGTTGAGAATTTGTCACAGGCGCACACAAATCAGAGGAAACACAAAGGCCTGAAAGACCCGGGGCCTCTCTGTGACTGAAAGTAAACACATTGAAAACGAGCACAAACACACCACACAGCTTTTGACTCTCGAGGCCAGTTTACACAGTCTGTGCATGTCGCCACTTTAGTTACAGTGATGAGACGTGAATGTAAAACTCAAGGATTTGGCATGGATAAAAAGGTCTCAAATAAAAGTCATTCTAATTTTAACCAATAGTTTAAACAGAAAATTAATGTTATTCGGCCTGGGTAAAGAAGTCAAGTCAATTGTATTTCAATGTATTAAAACGCTCCTCAAATGGCAGACAATGGCATTGCGCTGTATTCAGTATAGCTCAATGGTCAGATTAAATTGGCTTTCCTTCAAGTAGATAAATTTGTTACTATCTGAGCCAGAAGATGAAACACACAACAGGGGCATGAATAGAATCTGGACAAAGGTAGAAAATACTGCACTGGCTCCAAGGTTAGACTTTAGATTCTGCGGATATTTGAGGCCAACAACTTTGAGCACAAGAATTTTGTAAACTCTTTTTACACAAAGCCAAAACTAAATCTTTCAATGTCATTTCCTTTCAGAGTTAACCGTTTTAACGCCAAATTCTACTTTAAAATCAAACACAATAATATATAATGGAATCCAAATTACACGACTGAAGCAGTGACGCAAACGTAAACCTCCGAACTAACAAAAGACGTCCCTCACACCGGGAACATCACTTTCGCAACACCAATGTCTTTTTGAAGGGAAAAAGAACGGAGATTTTCCCTGTTACTAAACTTTATTGTGTATTGTGCAGTGCAGTATCGGCCATGCAATCACATACCATATCTACTGTGTTATAAGCCTATCTAGAAGGTAGTTTTTCAGATCAATGGATGATTCCCATTGAACTAGGCCTATCATGATAACAAATTTCAAAGAGCGATATATTGCTGTAGAAAATGTAGATGATAAATGATAATATTGAAACTACTTTATGCCAAAGCAGAATTAAATTAATTAAATGTACAATATAATAAAGAATGAAGAATAATGAAGAATGAAACACTAATTAGTTTATCTCTAGAATAAGTTGTGGAAGTTACTTGTTCGACTCTAAACTGCTCCAAATGGTTGATACTACCATAAAAAAGAACCAAAAAAACACACTATCACAAAGAAAATGTACATGCAATATATTGTGCCCCCAAAATACTGTTACAGCTTTCATACATTCAACGACAAGTGTATCAACTCAACAGTATATTATGATCCAAAAGCAAAAGCATGCATGCTGCTATTAGAGCATGTAATTTGATACATTGCAAGTGTTTACTATATTGCGTTTACTATTGGTAATGCGATAAAGCAACTGCAGTCATAGTTAAATCTCTACTTGCCTATTATTGAGTCTATGTATGTAATATAGCGCATTGTACCTATGGCCAAAAATCTGAGCAAAACAGATAAACAAAATTTTATAACATAAATGTTGAATAAATATGTTAAAAACAGAAAATCCTCCAATCTAATGGTAAGAGTTCACAAAAGCCGACCCAAACTGAAGCAAATACACAAGTTTAATGACCCGTTTTCACTCAATGGCCATAAATTCCCTCTTTATGATGCACAACCATCACAAATAAAAGCATTCACAAAGGGGCTTTTACTGCTGTGGACAGACACACAAATATAGATATACGCAGAGAGAGAGAGACTCGGCTATTAGAGTAGCCTTGGGCAGCACATACCAGCCGGCTTCTCTAATACTATTAAGTGTGCTAAAATAGAGCAATGAAACACTGCATTTGGTTCTGTCCCTGTCCAACAGTGGGAACAGATAAAAATGATCAGCGCTTGGACATTCCCATGAAGATTTGAAAAAACAAAACTGAAAGACGCACTATAAGGTGGCAAGAACATAGTCAAGCATCAATTATTTTAAATGTGTTCAAAGGGAAGATGATGTTTCAGTAGTTCAATTCAAAAGAAAATATAAATTATTAGATTATAAAATTATAGAACCCAGTACAGAGAATATTTCAAGCAAATTCATAAAAATGTAATCATTAATGGTTACACTGGCACAATACTTTGAGAAAAAAGCATGTTATTGTACATTTGCATGCACAGATTTAATCTTCTGGTTATATAAAACATTTTGAGGACTTTTTCCCCATTCGAAAGCTATATTGAATTGTTAATCGCTATGGAAACAGTGCTATTTTTTTTTTTTTAAACATCTTTAAACCAATGGATAGTCACTTTTTAAGAAGCTGATAGTCCACTTAGCCATTTGGAAATTTATATAAATATCTCATGATAAAGACATGCACAAAGGGTCAGATTTTGTGATGCAGTGGTCATTTTAAGAACAAATGCTGGAGATTGACAAATGCCACCAGTGATGTGAGGGTTACGTAAGAAAAAGTCCATACAAAGACCACATTCATTAAAATCTGCACAAACAGACAAACAAGTCAACATGTGAGTATTAACCATGAACCCTGCCATATTCACAACACAAGTGACAATTTACACAAAAGTACATGTTAAGCATGGATTATTCGTAACAAGACAGTGTTATTGGGAGATTTGTCAACAGTCAGTTCCCCCAGTCAAAGTATTTGCGTAATCTGTTGCTCTCCAAAAGACTTCATATTAACACAGAACAAACAAAAGGATTTGGCAGTGCCGAGAATCAACCACTGCAAAAACAACTGGATCAGATAGAGACCTAAAATCACAACACAGCAACACATGGTTGAAATAATTAAGGTGCAGTTCTAGATTATTGTTCATAGTATCAAAATTAATATGTAGTAGAGATTTATGGCATTAAGTGTGTCCATAATGATTAAAATTCCAAATTTCATATCCAAATGCGCTCCTGAGTGCAAGTTAAGATGAACAATTGCATGTTTAGACCCAATAAGATTTTAAGTTTGTCTGTACAGTACAAGAGGCTTTTGTGTGACAGTGAGAAAGATCATCAAATCTAAAGCAAATATACATTTACGATATGGCGAGCCGCTCTTTCCAACTTCAGGCCAGCTGCATAGCAAATCAGTCAACAGACAAATTGGTTTGTTCATTTTTCAAATGCAAAAGATTCCTTCTGAATTTCCTTGTATTATTCAGAAATACACCTAACTTTATAGAGTTTAGTTTGTTTTTTCTCATGGACTTCCTAAAAACCAGCATTGTGTCCACAGGTGAGACTTAAGACTCTACTGAAACTATGGCAATTCCAATTCTCCTGAGCTGCCAAGTTTAAAAAACAGACTTTTTGACAAGACAAAGCAAATTTTGAGTTAAATTATGACAAAAACATTCAGTTTTACTTTGACTTTCTGTTGATACATCAGAGGCACCATTTCCCCAAACACAGTTAAGCAAGATAATAGACACTTTGTGCCGGTGGTGAGGTTGGCTAATGTAGATTTTTGTCAGTATATATTTTTTACAGTTAGATTAAGATTAGGGTTAGTATCAGGATTAGGTGTAGAAAAAAACTTGACTGATCAGGCAACCTTTAAGACAACTACTTAAAGCTATAGAACTTGTATAGTCATACAAGTCAACTATTAGTCTTGCCCAATCTTGTATATAGTAATAAACTAGGAAAGTAACAATAAAGGTAGTTTCTTAATGATTGCAAGTGTAAAATCAGTACGCAGATATATTACAAGTAGCATCTTATTGGTAGCATTTTACCCCCAAAGTCCAAGTGTTCACTAATGGCAAATCCAATTAAATGTAGAAAATGTAGTGCATTAAACAGACAGGGCCTGACGTAGACATAATGGCCGTGTAATGTCTTGCAATTATACATGATAATGAGTAAGAACATGAGCCTATTAGCCAACTAAAAAGCTTTGGTTCAATCTTGTAACCTATAGCAGTACAAAAGAGCCACTGTGTCTTTAACTTGGCTCTCTGGAAAATAACGCGGTGGACCTTAAAGATGTCCCACGACGATGATTGATGGATTATCATCAGCAGAGCCCTATAGCTGGCTGAAATTAGTCTGCTGTAACCCTTTTAACTAGCCTACGGAGAGTACAGGTCAGTGGAGACGCACACATCTGTAAACAACATAAAATTAGCCCATAAAGTGTATCCCCATATTATGTATCTGTAAACATCAGTCATGCTGTTTCATAGAATTCATCAAACAGGAATAATATGGCTCTGGTGGAAAAAAAGCAAAGGTTATTAAATATTCATCTATTGCTAATATTGAGGGAAGATTATACTAAGAGTGAAACCATGGTGATAATTAAAATCTGCTGACTTCATGAGAAATGCTTAATAGCTCTGATTTGAGGATAAAAACAGCGATTGGATTACAGTGATGTCGCTCTGCAATAGAAAAGATAACTTATATTTTGAGAGAGAAAAAGGATTTGAAATGGTTTGGAGCCTTTTCTTCACTACAGTAAATGGAAAGATTGGATCTGTCAGAAAGTGTTGAGAAAAGAAGGTACAGAGTCTAGGGAAGAGTAATTGTACAATTACTCAAACAGGATGTGTTTTTCCTTGTGTTTTGATCCCCGTCATCTATAGTGTTTACTTCTGTTGTTGTTGTTTTCATATGTGTCATGTTTAGAGCAAAATGGAGTAATGATGTTATTATGTAAGCAAAACTATTACTAGCATAGATTTCTTGTGAATGAAACATCAAGATAATTCCCTGCTTGTTGTGTGTTGTTGTAATGTTTTAATTGAGTATCTTCATCTTACCCTGTATTGATGGAGATTATTTCAATGAGAGGGTTTTTCCTGATCTTCGGCAGGTCTAATCTGGCCCCTCCCAGTCTTCGTCCTCCATCTTTTTTCTGACCCAGTAGACGAACTGAATGTCCTGTAAACAATATACTGCATTAGAATATAAACCGACATTATGTCTTGCCTTCAAAGCATTGAAAGGTAAACCACCAAGTATTTGTGTAAAAACAAACACATGCTCACATATAAAAAGACATTTACATAGGCTGTTTCACCACAAAACAAATGTGGCTGCATTTGGCATTCAAATAACACAATTAAACTTCAAGCATCGACTTTGTTTTTCTTCCTTTTGATTTAGTTTGCACTGCTTCTAAGCTGTTGTTTATAATTTAAGGTTTTCAGAAGAAGTCAACCTTAGTACAAAAAAAAAGTTGTTGGATTGTACCATTTTGAAAAAAAAAAAATCAATTTCTAAGTAAAATCTGTTTTGCCCGTGTACAGGTACATTGTAAACGCAGGCCTTAGGGTGAAAAACCTGTGTGTGCTAGTTGTTGTTAACAGTGGTCTGCCACCCAAACTCCACTCTTGTGTTTGAAAGTTGTGAAAAAATGAAGATACTAGGAATGCGTAGGGAAGTGGGGAATATATTTGGACTGCTGCAAACTGTTTAAAAATTAAGCACAGAGATATGGCTCAAAGCTTTTAAAATTACTATCAATAGACAATTTTGTTAAGTAGGGAATTTGTTTACTTTGTTAGATTTAGAAAATGCACCTTTATTTGTTCCTAGCCCTTCCTAGCAACAAGATGCCTGTGTTTTAAATCTTGACAAAAGGTTGAACTCTGTTGTGTAGAAATTCAATACAGTTGTGGCTCTTCTTTAACCGTTTAACAGGTTGTGGACCTCTAAAGCTGGTATGTGTGAGATGAGGGTGTTGAGGGATGGAATTGTCTTCCTGTTTTCATCCTCTTTACACTGGTCTCTGGGGAAGGAGGGCTCAGGGCAGGAAGCGGGGCTATCAATTGGTAGATAAAAATGACAATCTGCCCCAGAGGAGGACACCGAGCCAATCAGTGAGGCGTGACTGCTTGCAATAACCTATATCGGCAAGGAAATGGGAAAACTTCCTACACAGAAATCAGTATTTATGAAAGTTTGGGTCTAAGATAGAAACTTGATATAAGATGAAATATGAGTGGTAGCGCATGCCTATTTTTATGATTCAGAGGAGTGTTCTCTTAAAAACACAAGTAGACAATAAATCCCCCCACTCAGTCATAACAGCCCATTAAAACACAGTAAAGAAAAAGTGGGGGAAGTTTGATAGGACGGTGTATGGATGGATGGTCAGGCGATAAAAAAACACATCAGAAATGAAAGATGTATAGGATGACCAGATGGATGGCTGGATGAAAGAGGCAGGGAGCTAAAAGGATGACCCGGTGACCTGCGTGTGATATCTCATAAGTGCTGGGTCTGCCCGTGCTCCCGCTCTGATTGTAAAGCAGCAGGCAGGGCCCGAGGGGGATGGGAGCACACTGACAACACGACATGGACACAGCTCACCACTACACAGCTGTAACACGGACACACTTTGTTCAGCACATGGCAGAAGGCAATGTGCCACAACCAAAATGCAACAGCCAAATGTCAGAAGAATCAATTCCACTGATCGAGTGTACAACTTGGCGACAGTTACATCTGCCTCAATGCAATCGTTCAGTGCAGTGTCGGCCATGCACGAACAATTGATATTTGACAGTCTCACAGACTTGGTTTTAGCCTTAGAAAGGAGCCTTCAATCAAAAAGAATCCATTTCCTCTGTTATAGACACTTTACGTATTGACATAAGCTACTTAAATGACAAATGTCTTGGAAAATCACACAACCTCTGTGCATCTGTAGTGGAGCCTAGAACCATTCTTAAAATGGTTTGAGGTGCTACATAAAAAATAGAGATCGACCAACATAAGTTTATCCATGGCTGAAGCCAGAGAAACTGACGTCATATGAACTGAGTATAATTTCATCCACGACTTGTTTTACGACAATTGGATAAGGGTGACTTTAGAAAACTTCCATCCATCCATCATCTCCCGCTTAATCCGGCCGGGTCGCGAGGGCAGCTTGCTGCCCAATACTCATAGCACCTGACCCCCCCCATAAACCCCTCTGCAGGTGGTGAGCCCACAGGAGGGTGGACAACATGGTCCTTGATGTTAGTTCATAGGGGTGCGGGCATGTTTTGGGTTGATGGGGGAAACCGGAGTACCCGGAGAAAACCCATCCAGACACGGGGAGGAACATGCAAACTCCACACAGAAAGTGTGGCTGAGTGTTGCCACTCAGCCACCGTGCCGCCTTTAGAAAACTTTAGTCTTCCAAATAAAGGTGTCTCGATAAGACATCATATCGAGGACAGCTCCATGGGAGATTTGACACTGATAGCCAGCACTAAAAAGCGAAACTATCAGCATGATATATCTTCTATCTGTAATAAAACCAGAAATTCAAACCAAGCTTTTAAAACATTTAATTATGAATATCAGAAGAGTTTGACTGACTGGAACAAAAATGTTAAGATTTACAAATGAATAATGACTTAAAGGCTAAATGAAAAATGAATAATTTGAAAATGGAAAATAGAAATGCAAGGTCCTTCACTGCATTCTTTCTCATGGCAGAGACATTCCTTCTTGAACTTTCACATGGCACTTCTCAGTATTTATCTTTATGAAATAAGGATCAGAAGGTTATATTGACGATGTGTAGCCTGTGATCTCTGGCTAAGTAGATACATTAGTATGTCTAACCTTTTTCCATTGATATGTTTGACACATTAAATCTATATGGTTTCTGGAGATAAAAGAATATCAGGTGAAATGGTATCCTATAGGCCTTGAAAGCAGATCAATACAAGAAAGCCATAAAGAAAATAAGATCTCAACATGCCGTCATAAAGAAAAAGGTAGTGTTAAATGGTTGGCCTTTGATGGCAAGAAGCATTTAACAAGTTTAAGTGGCAATTAAAAATATAAAATTTGTTAATACTCAAAAAAAATCTATTTAGGCTTGAAATGAAAAAAAAAAAAAAAAAAACGAGTGGGAGGATTTTGCAGGAAAATCAGCATCTGGCAGAGTTTAAGATATAATTGGAATCTGATTTGAGAAAGCATGTGTGTTACTACGGCAACAGCCTCACCGACCAAACAACATATGTTGTGAAGACACAAACAGATAAAGTGCAATGCCGCTGCAATGAATTTGTGATTGTAAATGTAAAATAACGTTTGCATGCTCAGCAACTCCATCTCAGATAACTAAAGGATAAACAGATAGCATTTACAACAGGTAGTAACTTGAGCTTTATGTTCAGGACTAAGAACTGATTAAAGAGAGCTTTGTAGTATTGCCACATGCTTACAGAGTCACCGTTGTTGAACACATTTGGAGCCACAATCCCAAACGTACGAATACTCACACCTCAAGAAATAAGCTAATAAAGGCATGCTAGTACTTGTCATGTGGAAAACAGACCTGCAAGCAATTTTTGTGCAGCTAAGAAGCATGTCTATTAGCAGTTCATTGCAGTAAGTATTTTAGTAGCCATTACAAAAGGCAAATCCCGGGGCTTTAAGGTTTATGCCCAGGCCTCAGAGCTGAAATAACAGCTCTCAGTTTATACGAGGTCATAAAGAACTGTAATGATACTGGGGAAATTAGTTTCCACGAAGGGGGCAAAGAGGCTAGAGCAGCAAGGAACTAGAGCAAGAACAGTATGTGGGGAGCCAAAGAAAAGGAATAAAAATTACACTATTTGGAGAAAAGGAGAGACACAGGAGGAGAGGACAGCAGAAAAGGTGTCTCTTGTTATAGGCAGTGCAAATAGGTGTGTGGGAGAGAAAAGCGCAGGTTAATGATGCACTGTAAAATTAAGGCCTAGTTCAGCTGTCCTTCATTAAAGAAACAGCACAGCAAACTAACCACTCGCACACAGTCTATGGTCAATCTGTTCTTTATTAAGGAACAGCTGGGGGTGTATGACAGCTTGACTGGACACTGTCGTACTATAAACTCTGCCTGACCTTCATTAAACTGTTAAGTGCGCTGGTCGGCTTTAAATGGATGACCTAATCACAGCCATGTGAGTCTGAGGCGCAGTCAGTGAGCCGCTCTGACAGAGAAAATCACTTAGCAGCAACTTATAAAGTAGAGCAGGTAAGGCCCAGAACGGCTACATTCAAATGCTCTTTTAAATCTCACCCTCCACTTGTTACTGTAGGTTTGCCCTGACTTCTCACACTGTCCAAAGTTATGCAAGGATAAGTCAGGTGAAAAAGAATCTAGAAAAGGGTTGTCCATCAGTGTCGCCTCTGAGAAAAGTCTGACTCTCCAGATCTTGTGATTGTTTCATGATCAGGAGTTCCATACAGTAGGATTGTGTATGTTTAAAGGGGACATACTATGTAAAATCTACTTTTAACCACATTACTAGTTTTTGATGAAAACTAGAAGATGAGCAAATTCTGTTTTGTTAGCTCCTGAAAACAGGAACTGTACCAGGCAATAAATCATACACATTGTCTAAAAATAGTTCAAACAGAAATGCCATCTCTGTTGCTGTTGAGCGCTGACATTATTGAAAATCAATTTTTTATTAATCATACTTGTGTATAAATTTTGGATTGGAAACTCGAGGCCTGCTGGACATGACTTATGTATTCAGCAAATAGTAGGGATAATTATTCACTCACAAGGTGATCAATAAGGGTCTGTTTGTGTGTATGGGCGCCTCTGTGTGTTTTAAAATACCTTTAACAGCCTCGTCTACGACTTCCACCACTCGATCAATCTGCTGGACCTGGAACACAGACACATGGGAGAGGTGTATTGATGCTGCTGTCCCTATACCCAAACCAAACTCTGATATTGACAAAGTACAACACTGATTTAAACAGGAGGGGCTTGTAAACACACTCCAATACAGATGAATAAGGACACGGACAAGTTTTTCCTCCATCAGGCTTAAGTGATACTGATTTCCTAAATGTCACTGTGAATCTATATTAGGAAATACATTAAAAAGTGGAGGCAGAGTGACAAGAAAGGCTTAAAACTGATAAATGGATAAGCGTATGAAAAAATGCAGGCACAAGAGAGGGAATATTGGAAAATTGACACTTCCAAGTATTAATTTGGAGTTTTACTTTCAAACTGGGTCAACAAAAGAGAACACAAGTTTATTTTTATTACCTTTAACTATAGTAAAATTTCACAGAGAACAGATTAATCCAATTTAGATGTACAATTTATTTTTATATAAAGAGTACACATTTTAACACATCAATGAGCAATAACATTATGGAAAACACCGAAAATATAAAGTGATAAAGTAACATAAGAAGTCAGTGCAGTTCAAAACATGTTTGTAGAGGTCTGAAACAGAATATCCAGATACTATATCCAGATACTCAGTACTAAAATTATATGAAAACTAGACAAGTATAGATAAAAAAGCACATTTCATGAATAGTTTTAGTATGATATTGATCTTAATCATTACTAGTATATGTGGCAACATAGTATAAGAAACTACAATAGTTTTGTGTTAAAAATTACTCTATAGTGTAAAACAGTGTCATCACTGTGGCACAGGAATCAAGCCTTTTCCCTTTCCTTCTGATCTAAAGTGTTAGTAGATTTTATACATAGATCTCCATGGAGAGAAAATAGTATCTGGGTCTTTGCACAGGACATCACATCTCGAAAATACCTCTAGCCTTTGCAATAGTGGCCATGCAATTGTGATTTCAAATTGATTGTGATTAATCACTTTGTAGCTCTAAGATACTCCCTGCCCCACCAAAGCAAGACTTATACAAGAGTATATTGCTTAGAGGGTTGTTAGTGCATAGTCTTATGTGCCTCAGTGCTTCTTTCTCAGCATTGAGCCTGTGAGTACCTCTCTGGTGCATCTAAACATACAGGATGTGACATGTCTGATGCAGATGGAGTAGGGTGCTGGGGTTTGCGTGACTGCCTGTGTACCTTTCTACAATACACTGTCATTCATTTTACTGAACTTCAGACAGAACACAACAGACAGAGAAGCGTACAAAGGCAGGCTCACAGCACAGGTCATTGAACTGAATAGATTCAACAGGAAACACCTTCTCCCAGCACAGCCCTTAACTAGCCGTTAGTGCAATCGCTTTATACAAATTCATGACTGGTTGTTTGCATATCATTTGCATAACCCACCAACTGTCAGCATCATTGTGTTGGTTGATTGTAACTAGCAGGGACGCACAACAGCAGTGCATGCATCTGTCTGTGTTTGTCACAATGCGTGTCTTATCATGCATGGCTCTATCAGTGTTTGAGCTGGTGCAAGTTGTATCAATGCATAATCCAATCTACTCATGACAATGAAAGCACTGGCGGTGTTAAACTTCCCAGCTGTTTCTACTCACCCAAAGGCGATTGCATCTCCACGCCTGCTTATGTGGATGTAATTATATTACTCATACATGCTACTTCATTTGAATCTAATTAAGCTTTACTATGGAATGTTTACTTAAATAGCATAAGATTATTTACGTTGACGGATATTTAACATTAGACATCCCCCAACACCACTTACCAGGTACATTCATTTACACTGGCACTATAGTATCTTATACGGTGTGAAGAATTACAATTTAGAATAACAATGCATATCCCCAGTATACCTGGTAGATTACATTTCTAAAAAATATAATTAAAAACATATGTTTTAAATATATGGTAACATAGACTTTTTGATTGATAGTGGGGCAGATAAGTGAAACAATCGTTCATTTGATGATACAATCATGAAATTTGGCATAATTATTTATTTTGCATTAGATTTTGAAAAAAAAGTGCTAGCCACTTGAAATTCCAATATGGCGGCCATTTTCCAAGATGGCCGCCATATGGTCCTTTTTAAGGCAGAATATTGCAGTACTACGTGCCATTAAAGTTCTTATTCAGATACTTGATGAGTTCTCTTTGTCTGGGTTTGATGTGGGAACACCACTAATCATTCTGAGGGTCCAATATGGCAGCCATTTTACAAGATGGCCGCCAAATGACGTCATTTGCTACATATCCCAATGTCTAAGAGTCCATATTTCAAACAATACTCAACCTACTCTGGCCAAAAGTCCATTAATTGTTCATCAGTTTTTTTTCCTAGGAATTCTGGCAAGGGCAACTACAGAGTAGAGTACAGAATAGTCCATTCTTTACACACTTGCACCTTCCACCACACTCTGTCTTGCATCCACACTTTGTCAGTTCACAGCAGCTCTTGGAAATGGGTTCCAGCATTGTCCATACAACTTCCCAGTCATCACCGTTTTTTGACCATCCCCACTTGGAAGGACACTGAGGTTCTGGCTGACGATTAACACACTGCCCCCAAATATGACCTGCTTGGTAGGCTGCTCGTTTGGCATGTTCCTTCAGTACACTTTTTGTTGGTGGAATCATATCATATGACCTCTGCTTTCGCGCAAAGAGATCAAGCCTTGCCTCGTCTACAGAAGATGTTGTACTCGACCGGTCATACATAAGAACCACATATTTCTCCAGAACATGTAGATCAGACTCCTCAATCTCAGATGGCCTGCGGCTAAGTTTTGCAAAGGTGGCAGAGGCATCATTGAAGACATCCCATGTCTGCCATGCTGTCTTTTTCCCTTTGCCATTGAAACCTGACACAACGTCACACCCAGTAAAGGCATGGAAGAATAGCATCCCGGTGGTCTTCTCTGATCCTAAGATGGACACCAGGTCATGAATAGGAATCCATCTAGTGTGCTCACCTTTTCCAAATCTAATCCACATTTGCTCCAGGCCGATTGCTTTGAGAGAAGGCATCTGTGATATGGCAATCACAATGACATCTGTGTTGTTTGCGTCGATCATAACAGATTTGTAGCCTTCCGTAGCTGCATGCCAGGCATGTAAGAATATACGTGTGTCAGCCTCCTCATGTGTACAGGGAGCCAATTCCTCTAGGCTCATGTTGGTGTAACTGGCACTCGTAAGGGCATCTTCTTCCTTCGTCACAATGGCTACATTTTCCGTAGTCATTTTAGCTACTGCATCAGCAAGAAAGTGGAAGAGCTCTGTCTTGTTAGCACTGTTGCGGAGGAAACTCTTCCAGTTTGTAGGCGTTTTACTCTTTTCAGTAACTCTCCTCCTGATAGCTTTTCCTCTTTTTGATCTAGCTTCTGATTTCAGACTTGACTTATGATATACATCAAAGATGATGTCTGTTCTCTTGTGTTTTCTACTGTACATTTCTATTTTGGGGAGGATGTCCTTAGTGGCATATTCTTCAAACGTCTTTGATGTCTTTCGTACAACTGCATTTACCAGTGATGAACCATCCACAATGAGGACATCCGAGTCTGGCTTTGACTCAAGTAGTCTCACTTTCACCTGGAGAACATCCACCAAATCAGCCTTAGTACATGCGCGTAGGTTACCTTTCTTGCTGAGTGAAGGAGGGTAAGGCTGGTTCTCATGTCTGAAAAATTCTTGTAGGTCACATCCTCTTGTTTGACAGGAGATAAACAGGCGAAAAAACAGTTGACAGTCTTCCTTAAGTACTTTAGTCTCAGGTACTTTGGATGACTCTGGCCCAGTTTTGAAGAAGCCAGTATTGTTCTTTTTGATTGGCTTGTAGAAGAAATCTCTATCAGACTGCAACTTCTCCATGAATGTTTCGAACTGTTCTTTTCCTCTCTCATGATGCGTTGCAACTAGTTGAGCGGCAGAAGGATCTACTATGTCATTTGTATCCAGCTTTAAAAGATCATCTGTCTCTTCTGCAAATGGATTGCCCATTTCCTCTAGCACTAGGGTGAGTTTGTGTACTTTTTCCAGGAACGTTTTCTGAGTACTTGGCGACTGATCATGGTGACGACTTGCTCATCCTTTTTACCACCCCGGCATTAGCAGTCCTTTTAAGGGGCAACAATGAATTATTTATCTACTATTTATTATTCTTATACTTTATTAATTTATCATTTTTACTAACATTTATTAATCTTCTACTCTATTTATCAACTGAGGACTTATAGGCAGAAAGCAATGGTATTTATGACTGTTTATTAACGCTTCTTGATGCTGTAAGGGTATAAATAGTATTTATTTGTGCAGGAAATCTACCTTATTCACCAGAGATGCACCAAAGAAGGCAAATATATCAATAATTTTGCACCAAGATGTGAAACATTGAGCGCTTTTATGGTTTAACATTGTTTTTCCATTAACTGGCGGCCATCTTGGAAATAATGGCCGCCATCTTGGAATTCTTGATGGCTATCACTTTTTTCTTAAAACATGACCTACATAGCACATTCACACCAAATTTCATGCTTGTATCACCAAATGAATGATTCTAGTCAAAATCACACTTTGGCTGCTCCACTATGATTGATTTTTTGACTTTTGAGATTATCTCTATGACAATATCTATGGCAATCAATTAGAAATTAAATAAAACATGCCAGGTAAATGTCTTGGTGAAGTTTAAAGATTGTACAAAATGTGAATAGAGTTTAAAATTAGTAACTACTGCTACTGCTGCTGCTACCTATCCATCTTCTTCCGCTTTATCCAGCTGGGTCGCGGGGGCAGCTGTTCGACCCCCCTCCCTTGGCTGCTAGCCACTAATAATAATAATAATAATAATAATAAAATACAACACTTCTAATTTTCTTATTTACACCAGATCAACAGTAGAGGTATTATAAATTCCTCGTATCTTATGTATACCCCACTAGAACCTAGATGGAGACTACTGGCTTTCAATAAGCAAAAATAATAGGATGATAAGCTATTGGTCTTGAGAAACCCCTATATATATATTACATATTGATCCAAAAGTTTGTGGTTAGTATTCCTAGTACAGAAATCTAGTTTTTCAATCCATGTTTTTCTATTTATTCTCTTGGACCTACTGTCTTATCTTGAGGCTTATTGTTGGAATACTTTGTACAACTGTGGCCGACTCCTCTCCACTAAAACTTGCACACCAAACTGTGTTCATTTTAGTGGTCTTGTTGGAGTCTCGGAGGGAGCTGTATTGATCGGCCTCACAGCTGGAAGGCTAGAACAGAACAAATGCAGCAGGCAGGCAGCCAGGTGAATGACAGGTCAAACTGAGCGTGTGTGTGTGTGTGCGTGAGACTCGGCTTCAGTCAGCGTCAACTAATGGGCACACCTCAACAATACACCACTGTACACATCCAATTATCGTCTGTTAGCTGAAACAGCTGAATATTGAAAAATGCATACCCCTATGATGCTGAGTCCCTTGAGGTAGTCCATTCTTGGCTGAGCTTGGGGTACACAGCCTGCCACCACCACCTTCTTTTGTTGTTCTTGGGCCTTTCTGTAAAAACAAAGGGAGAGAGGAACAGAATTAGTTTGTTGGCTAAGAGAGATTTAGTGTTTGCAAAACAAAGATCCACCATCAAAACAGTGAAAAATCACAGTGTTGACGGCCCAAACACAGGGCACATTAAAGCCATGTTAAACACGTTGCAGTGCCATTCTGAAGATGATTTAAAGCCCGCGCTGACTGTTGAGAATGTATCTACAAAGAGTGTGCGTGTGTGCCTCTAAGTGTATAGGTCTATGTGAATCTTCATGTCACCTCCACTTAAGGCCTCTGTGATTTGAGACACTTGGTTAGTCTGACAAAAGCTTTTGGAAGAGCTGCCTACAGTGAACCATGAATCTTTAATAATGAAGCCCCCTGACAGCTGGAGCTAGATAGAATACAAGAGGAAAACTGGAAGGTGGGGGAAGAGGAGTGTGCGAGAAAACTAGATGCAAACTGTCATGTGTGTTATATTTCTGATTGTGTTTATGTATTTCAGCAAAACAGAGACAGGATGTGGAGTCAGAGAGAAAAAAAGGAAAGGAGATGGACGCTGGCCATTAATATGCAACTAAGGAACAACCTAGAAGAAAACACACCAACATGTAGAAGCTAGCATCACGCAAATCTTTTATAGTGAGCAAAGTTTTCTTATTTTCTCTTTTGCTATAATTTGTTTTAAAACTAGACCTTATATGCTGCCATGTATTTTATTGTTAGAGGCAAAGGGATTGAACAATATATCCCAATTCCACTATATTTTATTATCACAATATCAACAATGCATTGCACATGCCCTTTTACAAATCATAAAGAAAAAAAATATAAAGAGAGAGTTATTTTGTAACGCTCTGTACTTCATCCTCCTGTTGCTTGATTATAAAAAAGAAATATAAATCACAATTCAGTGCCCTTACCATTCAGAACAAAATGTATTTTTAATTAGATCATTTTTGAAGTTAATTGGTGAAAAACACAATAAAATCACACAGTACTACTAACAAAAAGGCATTACAAAAATAAGCTCCCTTAAATCAAATTTTCCTGATCTGTATAGACCTTTAACTTAGTTTCACCAATCGGCCAAGTGAGAAAAGTAGAGTTTGTTTTATCCACACTGGCACTCCTCAGCACACATACAGTAGGCTTCTGACACACAGCTGCACAGTAGGGGTGCGTCTGCATAATTCACAGTCTCCTGCCAAAAAGCGCCAAACGCTCCTTTAATGCGTTGCTCCCCGCCCACAGACTTGGAGCTGACACAGCGAGTAAGCAGACAGCGCCTGAGCCCGAGTCGTCTGAGCGCCCCAGGGGAAACGGGCCAATCACGTCGCACATGCTTCCTGGATGGGACGAGATGGAATGGGATTATGTGATGCAGTTGCCGTGGTGATACTTTTGAGGCCGACCACGCACTCGCCGCCAGTGACCCGGACCGGAGCAGATGTCCCTGGAGATCGGGGGCAGAGCTTGTATGTGTGCGTGTACAAGTCTGCGTGTTTCTTGGCTTTCTTGGCACCTTGCCCTAAATCTCCCCAGCCCCCTGTCAACTTTGTGTTATGACTCGCCATAGCCTCCAGACCACACATATGTACCCACTGACAGGGTCCAAACACCCACATGGCCTGCATAGATTCCTATAGAAGATAGAGCAACAGCGCGGCCCGCTCCATGCATACATGTATGACCTCTGCGCAGTGAATGTATGGTCGGGAGGGCTGTGCTGTACATCCTGGTTTTTAACAGCTCAGTGGACACAGCGAATCAGTCAAATGAGAGCAGACTAAACGTCCAACTCAATTGATCAGGCCGAATGGAATGAGGCCCGGGCAGTAAATATGACATTAAAATAAGCACGGGGGCATGACCTATATACAACCCTTTTTCAACTTTCTCACAGCTCATCTTTAAAGGAAGAGACTTCTCCTACAGAGATTATAGCAACCTATTAATAAGTGCAAACACACACAAACACACAGGAGGTAATATTGGGAAAATGTACCCTTGCACTACAACTGATTATCATGGGATACTGCCAATCAATTGATGCAATAACCAACATCACCAGTGTTTCTCAAACTATGGTACTTGAGAAACTGGTCTACACTAGATTAGGAAAAAATTAAATGGCTGCCTGTAAAGATGGATTTTTGTTTGTGAAGTGAAATCTAATAATGCGGCAATCGCTAGAAACATTTTTGAAGAGGTGCACCACTCTAGACTCACTTGTCCAAACTGTGCACCCAAAACAAAACTTCCTGGAGACCTAAGGCCGAATGGCTCATCTGCTCAAGCGTGTGCCACATGAACCGCAGAAACCCTGAATCGATTCCCAACTCTGCTCCATGTCACTCACCTGTCTCTCTGCTTCACTGTCTCAACACAAAATAGAACCAAAATGGGACAAATTGCAAAAGAACAAAACGTTTGCGCCTACTGAGATTGAGTCATGACCACTAGTTTTGCATAGTTTCATACTTGATCATAATTTACCTGAGACACTTTGAAAAGAGTACATTTAAATAAGATTAAAATTAAATGGATTTCAACATCATATCAGACCATGACATTTAATTAGAGCAATATTGCTACATTCAGACTAATAAACAACACTTCACGTTTTCTAAATAAATGGTTCACTATCAATACTTTGCAGCTGATGACATCGACATTCCCTGAGGGTTTGATGCTAACATAGGCACTGCTCTGTTTGAAGCTCTGTTACTCAAGTTAGACTTTATCTGACCTTTATTTTAACACAATCTGACCAGAAACCAGTGACAGAGTTGTTTTGTGGTGTTAAACAAATCCTTCTTAAATGTTGTTACAGTAACAAGTTAGCTAGCAAATGTTTTTCAGTTAGTCATTCTCACTTTTATATTGAAAATAATAGACATATACTAGACAAGCTCCTAAAAATGTGTTGTTTAAATCCATTTTGGTATTTTTTGACTGTTTGCTCATGTGCACATTATGGCAATTGCTGAACAATTCACCATAGAGATACATGTAGCACCTCCAGTGTGAATTACCACAAAGGATCAGTTGAATAGTAAAAGTTCCTCTGCAGTCTGGTGCCGAGGTTTGTGTCTCTCAGAGTGTCCTCTTAGTGACTCCTCCTGCTGTTGCACTCTATGGCTATATGGCTAGCTGCATGCAGGAAGTGGATGAGCTCATTAGACTCTCAGAGGCTGCCATATGCTACTTAGCAAACACACAGCTCAGAGGATGAGGTCATACTAATAAAGGATAATGTTATGATGCTGGGAACTACATACTGATCCAGTCTGCTCATAACTTGGGCTGTTCCAGCATTAAATAAACAAAGACAATTGCACAAATCAGACCATTATGTTTATTTATTTGATATTAAGGTTTAGTATTTGTAGAGTGACACTGAGCTGATACACCCAAGAACATATTCTTTGGTCATGCCATTAGGGTTTTTGAGTTTCAGTACTCATACTTTCCGTTTCAATTTTTTGAGTTTCAATACTCATTTTGAGCATCATCTAGAGCAGGGGTGTCCAAACTTTTTTCATCAAGGGCCACATATTAAAACACAGACCAGCGTGAGGGCCAATCGAGGGTCATAAACTCCAGGTCAAAACAGTGAGTAATTCAAATCTGTGCATTTATAACAGGTTTAAATGACTCTCCAGACCTTTGTTCATGCTTAGACCCTCAAAAGGACACACTACATTTGCTTGATCAAGGTAGAGTTCAAAAACATGCAGTAAAAAGTACTACTTGCGGTACTATGGGCCAATTCACCTGGAAGCCTGAGGGCCAAAAGAATCTGGTCTGAGGGCCATAGTTTGGACATGCCTGATCTAGAGTCTGGACTTATCCATATGAAATGGTAATGGGCACAAACTTTAAAATCTCCAGTACCATTTGCCAAAAGTAAGATTCAACCTTTGTTGATTTCCTTTTTTCAAATGTACTTAACCTATACAATATAAATGGATTTCTCCCACATTTTTTAGATTCAATATTTGAATTTAACAGTCCAAAAATATCACTGAAACAAAACAATCATTTTAAGAAATAAGACAATAAAACACTTTCCTCCGCAGCATTTGATTAAATTCTTGGGAGTAGTTCTTTGTCTTTGTCTCCAGGATCGTCACATCTGCATTCCAGCAGCTGTTTCTGGCTGAGTTGACAATGAGCCAGCCAATCATACTCCTGACCTCCCAGCATTAGCAGGAGCACCCAGGGCCAAGGTTAAGTACCCATCAAGCCTCAGTAATTAAGATGTGGTTAATGTTGTGAGGTGGTGTGTGCTAGTGTGCGTCACTGTCCAGGAGATTTGTCTGATTCAGAAAGGTTTGAACTTTAATGGTCCACATTGTCTGCTTGTAGTTTAGTGTTGATTGTGCATTACTAACAAGTTATAAGGGATTATTGTTATTACATTGGAGCATCTGATGTCGTTTATGTTCCATTATTTGTATTTATACAAAATTTCCTCATGGAAGAAGCATTTCACATGATAAAGAAGAACACTGACATACCAACTGTCTACATTAGTTTCTCCTGCTAGACAGTTTTCTTTTGACAATGTTTGTACATTATACAGAAGGTACTGAATTCTAACAACAGCTGAGTACAGACCTTGAGACCTGATTGACAGTATGGCTGCAATGTAATAAAAATACTTGTATCTCCACTGTGAATAAACAGACAAGTTTATGAAAACCTCTCTCAAAAAAGAAATACATAAAACAGTGAACTCTGCATCTAGGGATCGAACTGCAGACAAACAAAATGAATACAGTTAATGTACGGAGCTGTGGGCCTCAGGAGCCGCTGCAAAAAGGAGAGAAGTGAGTGACAGCAAACTGTCAAAAGAACATCTTTATAAAAAGGAAAAAATAGGCATTGAGCCGACGGCGCGTCAAACAGATCCGAGCCAGGATAAAAGGAGAAAACACAATCCAGAATACTACCCAGTGAGTCTCCAGGTACCAGCACTCCCCCACGCCCATCACATCTTTTCACTCAATGCGATGGAGCATTTCAGTTTATCAAGAAAGTGACAGCTTACCACCAAACCAGCTCCGCATAGCACCATTCAAGCTTATTGAATGGCTGCAATCTCAGCATGATTCAGATTTATAAAACATTGAAAAGAAATGGATACAAACATAATATGTAGTAGTTCTTTCGCAAATCTCATCTCTCCTCTATATGTACTTTATATAGACACACAATAACCTAAACTACTATGTAATCAGGGAATTTATTCAGATGGACCACCTCCTAGATAGTGGTATTCAGACAAGAAATGAAAGAAAATAGATGCATGTCCAAGGCACAGGCCCTAAATGGTTGAGGAATAAGAAAGATTTAAAGGCACACATTTTGCTGAGATAGTTCACTGTGTCTAATAAAGAGAAAATGCACATTGTAGAGCAGCCACAAAATAAGCTTAATAAAAGCATTCATGTTAGAGCCGTGTTTTACAGGATACAGGCAATCTGTTGACCAATCAATACACCTATAACATGGTTAGTTTATGACTAGTTCACATGGCCGTGGGGTACATCAAAGATAGGATGTGGTCCAATTATCAACATGGGCCTTGTAAAACAAGTCAGTGGAAACTCCAGGTTTTCAGATTACTGCCTTTTTAAAAACAAATGCAGCACATAGCTCTCATCGACCCGGGTTGGATGACATCTGTCTTGTAAAAAAAGCTCAATGTGTGATGAATATTGCATTGCAGTAAATGAGTTATATTTACCGCTTGAATGATTCATAACAGGGGGAATGTTCATTTGAAAACAAGACAAAAGCTCCAACACAAAAGGGTCACACAGAGGAAAGTGGACAGAGTATACAAAAAACATTAAAGATGTGTAAGCAGAAAATGGTACAGTCTAGACCTCAAAGTGCGTCTCTTGAGCCACATTTCCAATGTAAAGAAAGAATTTGTGCAAGGCTAGCTGCTGTGGGGCAGTGGGATGGGCTCACCTATGAGCTGAGTTAGCTTATTCGGAAATTCATATAACAGTATATGTTTATATTTTAGGTGCAAGGGATACTTTATATCCTCAGACATGAGTGATAAATAAGGTAATAAGAGGTTGGACTCTATAAGTGAAAAGGGCTAAAGCTAAAGTTATTTCTTGCGTGGCAGCTTGAAGCCGAAAGTTAAAAGGGCACAAGTGGCCATTTATCATGCAGAGCCAGCACCACTTGCTGAGAGACTTTTCACCTCTCTGGGAATCAATCTGAAACTGTGTGAATATGTTTGGCCTGGCGAGTACACATGTGTTCAAAGGATAGGAGCAGGAAATCCTTTCAGAGAGGTGAAAAGCCGTCCGTGGTTGAATGAGTTCACTCCAAATTAGTCCAAGCATAAACAATCATAATTGGTTTCAAGGTCATAAATTATTACGAGCAGCGGTTTAGAAAGAAGAATGCCACAAGCTCAATGACCTGGAATCATCAGCAATCTTTGGGTATTATTATTTTTATTTCCAGCTTGCAAAGACAAAATAATTACACATTTACAGAAATCCTTTTCAGGGACAAAATCTTGCCATAGCCAATATCCAGACACAAGATAAATGTCTGTAGTGTTTAGCTTGTGAGAAGCTCGCCAACAAAAAGATCCCATTTTGGTGGGGGAAAAATACATTGTGTGTAGGATGTCTTGGTATCTTTGGCAAAATGTCACCTTAATGGAGCTTTTTCTGGGCTTGGGACTGGCACAAAGACTGTTTCTGCTGATCCCTCTTTGGTGGGTTAGATGTTCTCTGCCGATATTCTGCATAAATAGACTTGTTTTGCAGAAGCCAGCAGGCAGCCTATTCTATATAACCTTACATGTGAAATGGATATGTGAGTACACATAGTGTATGTGCATTAAGGGACTAGACAGACTATAGAAGTCTCATTATGGAGCTCCAAAGTCTAAGCATCTATTCAGCCTGTTAATTTCCCTGCTGATGTCTCCCTCCACACACACCAGAAGTGGCTCCTCAGTGGCTTATCAGTCCCTCCTAAAGGCCTCCTCATTTAACCACACTGCCTTATTTAGACTAAATAAGAATTCTGTTCAAAGCCAAGGATGCAGCATTCATAAAGCCGCTTGTCTGATTAAATTGCTATGCAGAACACCTCACCGCCACTTGCTCTGTAAAAATTAATTTATGGCATGTTTTAAAAGGATTTTTCTCTCCACATGCACGTTTCTCCATCGAGTCGACACCAATTAAAAAGAAGGTTCAAGGCAGGGTTCATTACATTTGACGACACAAGGTGGGTGAATTGTTGAAAGACAAAAAGCTTTTGCAAAATGAGATGATTTTAAAAAAGGCATTTGGCTCGTTAGAATGACACAAAATGCAGGCTGCAAATGAATACAATTATGGCCAGTCCACTTTTTTACATTTCCCTCCTTGCTTTACTCTTGACAATAAAAGATTTTCAACAAAGATTCATGCTTTATATGAATGAAACCATTTTACATAGGAACATGTATAATATCCCATTACAGAAACATATGATCCATCAATTCTATAAGCAGCGCAGCAACCAGTCACACCAGAAACGTGCCACATTTCGATAAAGAATAGCATTAATAACATTTACATACTATACCATCAGCCTGGCAACAAATGTACTTTGGTCTTGTTTCCTGGTTATAAATGCTTTCCATTTTCAGACAGTTGATTTATTCTTTTCCTAACACAATTTGTCAATGCGGCACATATATGCACAGTGGTCCCTTACTGCAGTGACATCCACGTAGCACAATTTAATCACAAGTGGAAGCTAAAGCGTTGCTCAAATATGTAAGCTATATGCCACATGTGCCCGCTCCCCTCGGCTATGTTCCTTCCGTCTGCATTGGCCGTTGTGCGCTTGTTCACAGCACCTCAGAGGTTAAGGACTGCCCGCGGTCTGCAGAGCCACAACCCCCGACCCTGCATCTCACACACACTGGCATCTCACAGTGTATGTTCCCAAGCATCCATCACTCTTACACATACACGTACCTATGGCCAAGTTATAGGCCTTGGGCTTGTGTCACTCCAAATAGTGTTTGGTGAAATTGCTTCTTGGCAAGTTGGCAGTGACCCGTCCATCTATGGTTGAGTAAAAATAGAAATAATGCCCCGCAAATGAATGCTTTGATGTCAATGTTCACTGGGCAATAAACGCAGTAGATGTGATTAAATTAGATGACAGCCTATAGAAAGTTAACTATGGATTTAATTTAATTTAATAGTCTAAACTGTTTCACTTTCTTTGACCAACTATCATCCTCATTTCAGCTGTGATTCCCGTTCACTGCACGGGTCGCTTATCTCCCCTCAGGGTTCAAACATAAGGCAAGCAAAGGTCAGAAGTTCTTACTGTCATCTTGCATGACTTAATGTATATCAAACTTGTCTATATACTTCATATCATATGGAACCAGGGGATCACAAGCATTTGAGAGGGGATTTGAAAGAGTGTGGCTATATTCATCAGTGTGTACATGTCTTATAGTAAAGTTTAACTAATATGCTGTCACATGTGCCCCTGAAGGTGAATGAAGAATGAACTCCCTTGGAATGTCATCTTTTATAACTCGCAGCCAGTATTTTGTATCTCAGTAGCTCAGTAATTTCCAGGTCAGTGCTTGTCAAGCCAACACCAACTGAAAAGCCTCTGGGATCGTCAGCCTAGAAAACAAGATCACAGCTCAGTAGGGAAAATGCCAAAAGCTTACAGGTGCCTCCCTACACAACATAAACACTTTTCTGTGCAGTTGACCTTTATTAATAAATAATCAGGCATAGTAAAACAGCCTGCTCAAATCGACATTAAAAGCTTTTGACTCTCGCTAAAAGAGCTTTGTGTAATTTGTGTGTATCCCAATTGTTGCCAGAGCGATTGTCTATTGGTCAACAGATCCAGGAAGCTCGTATTTCAGCGACACAGGGTTGGTTCAGGCTCAAATCCCACTGAGTGTAACTAAAGATACTTGATAGGAACACGGCAGGTGGCACGCTGCACTTCCACACAAACACAGCTGCCACCTGAGGCTGCGGTCTCTCCGGCTTTTGCCCAGAATCACACAGAAATGAGCATGTTTATTTACTTCAAATAAAAACAGTGTCAGAGAGTAAGACAGGCCACAGAATGGAAACAGAAATAGTGGCGTGTTAGTGTTGTTTGAGCAATGTTAGAAGAGTTGAGACAAAGTAAAAGAGGGGAACATGGGAGTGCAGGTGGGGCAGCAGGTGTTGTGTGTGTATTCTGTATTGAGTGTTGTGTATTTGTACTGTGTGTCTTCTGTATTGTGCGTTGTGTATTTGGACTGGTGCAGGTGAACAGAAGGTCAGTGCAGTGCCGGCTATATGCCATCTGTCACAGCCGCTACATGTGACAGTGACATTTCCCCACAACTGGCAAAAATGTCATGTCTCCCAGCCCCAAATTCAACACAGTTCAAAAGCTCCACTTATTCACTTCACTGTATATTCACTAATTTCATGAACGTCAGCTAAAACTAAAAACGCTGAAGGGTATATTGAATGGCAAATGGCTATAGTTCAAATAAAGGTTGTCCTGTGGATTACAGAGTAAGGCTGTTAAGGACATACTAATTACTAAAACTAGAATCAAAACTAGATACTCATTTGAGCAAGTATCAATCCTAAAAAAGTCACAGAGATGAACCTTTCCTGCATAGATTTAGAATTATCCTGAGCTGTATCAGAACAAGTACAAAACCACACAGACTTTTAGACGCATGGACCACTACCGAAATGACTGAGGGATTACACAGCTATAACACAGCGTGGTAATATAAAGGAAAGTACTACAATTTAATGTTGAAAATCACATTCTATTGTCGAAAACATTAGTGTTTCTATTATCATCGTGGTATCGGAATTGGTATTGGGTAGTGAGTCTACTCCTTGAAAACTAGTTAGAGATTTTAGTATCATGACAACACTATTAGAAAGGTTGAATTCATTAAAAGCCAAATTATTCCTTTTTTTTTTTTTTTAAAGAAATCATGATGCAAATAAGGTGTCAAAATAGGATATCCAAGCAGGTACAGGCTTATTTAGTCGAAAAGCCATACAATTTACACCCATTATATTTTCAGCTAAAAAAAACAAGGCTTGCATATTGCTTGGCTGCATTGGGGAAAAAATTGGTTTATAGACATTTTTACCCAGAGGCAGGGTGGAGGTATGGCAGTATAGGATGTGCAAGAATAAGGGGCCACAAACATTAAATAGGTGGAAAATGAAGGCAGAACAGCAGGAAGGAAGTCACTTGAGTGTCTGAGGGGTGCGAAAGTGGGTAAGTGATGGAGAATGATAGCCAGACACGTGTAATTGTGTGACCATGTGAAAGCCTGTCATCACCTGCTGTGAGAAAAACTACTGGCTGGAAATAGTCCAAGCCCCGAAAACCCATCAAATAGCTTCTTCTTCACCTCCACAAAACCTGCGACCAAATTGAGAATGCTGAAAATAACTCCCTCAATTAAACGGAGGAAAAATGGCCCGGGCTATGGACTTGTATGAATGCGTCATGTCTAATGAAGTCCACATCCATAATAATCCATTGTCAATTGAGGAGGGAGAAATATCAAATAATGTTAATGTGTGTGTGTGTGTATATATGTATGTATGTATGTATGTATGTATGTATGTATGTATGTATGTATGTATGTGTGTGTATGTATGTATGTATGTATGTATGTATGTATGTATGTGTGTGTATATATATATATATATATATATATATATATATATATATATATATATATATATATGTGAATACCTGCAAAGAGTACGGCAGGTCCTAAGAAGCCAGCTCAATGGCCAGAACAAGGCGCAGGCAATAAACAGCTACGCCCTGCCAGTGATCAGATACCCAGCAGGAATCATAAGTTGGCCAAAGGAGGAGATACAGACCACGGATGTTAAGACACAAAAGCTCCTGACCTGCATGGAGGGTTCCATCCCAAGTCCAGCACCCTGAGACTGTACACGAGCCGGAAGGAAGGAGGCCGAGGACTAGTGGGAACCACTGTCCAGGATGAAACATCCAAGCTCCACAAGTACATCAGTGACAAGGCCCAGACTGATGACATGCTCAGAGAATGTCTCAGACAGTGGGGCGCAGAGGAAGAGGTGCTGGAGGGACCATCATGGCAGGACAAACCCCTACACGGGGCGTACCACCGGAACATAACTGAAGTGGCTGATATCAAGAAATCCTACCAATGGCTGGAGAGGGCTGGTCTGAAGGACAGCACGGAGGCACTCATTCTGGCTGCACAGGAGCAGGCCTTGAGCACCCGAGCAATAGAGGCCCAGATCTACCACACCAGACAAGACCCAAGGTGTAGGTTGTGCAAAGAAGTGCCTGAGACAGTCCAGCACATAACTGCAGGGTGTAAGATGCTGGCAGGGAAAGCGTACATGGAGCGACATAACCAAGTAGCGGGCATAGTGTACAGAAACATCTGTGCAGAGTACGGGCTGGAAACCCCAGGATCAAGGTGGGAAATGCCTCCAAAGGTGGTGGAGAATGAGCGGGCCAAGATCCTGTGGGACTTCCAAATACAGACTGACAGAATGGTGATGGCGAACCAACCAGACATCGTGGTTCTGGATAAGCGAGAGAACAAAGCCGTGGTGGTGGACATTGCAATACCGAGCGATGGCAATGTCAGGAAAAAGGAACACGAGAAACTAGAGAAATACCAGGGGCTCAAGGAAGAGCTGGAGAGGGCCTGGAAGGTGAAAGCATCGGTGGTGCCTGTGGTGATCGGAGCACTCGGGGCCGTGACCCCCAAACTGGATGAGTGGTTGCAGCAGATCCCAGGAAGGACAACAGACATCTCAGTCCAGAAAAGTGCAGTACTGGGAACAGCAAAGATACTGCGCAGAACTCTCAAGCTCCCAGGCCTCTGGTAGGGGACCCGAGCTGATGAGGGTGAGAGACCAACCACCGTGGAAGGTGAGAAATGCGTTTATATATATATATGTCCCATTGAGATTACTAATCTCTTTTTCAAGGGGGTCCTGCCATGCACACACCACTTTCATACTAGGCAATGTGGGTGAAGTGTCTTGCCTGAGGACACAACGACAGTTTTTGCAACTGGTGCCCCTCTGTGGCACCTGGAATTCCCAGTGGTCTCCCATCTACATACTAACCAGGCCCGGCCCTGCTGAGCTTCTGAGATCTGACGGGATCAGGCTTTGACAAGCCGGTATGGCATATTTCTATGCATACGTTTTTAAAAAATCTTGAAAAAGTGCAAGTGATATGCATTTGTGTCATTCATTTTATTGTCAGACATCAACCATGGCATATATAGGCTGGTTTCAGAACATTTTTGAAAAATGTATTTTTGTCAATATTACTCACGCCAACCGTCACTCAATTTATATTGTTGCAATTTTCGTATAGTTGGAGGAAATGTGAGACAATACAAAGTATGATATCAAACCTCTAGAGTAGACAAATCATTACACACAGTCCAACATTTGTGGGCCTCAGACACTGATGAGGACATATTGCCTCTCCCCAAATCTCCAAATCTGATCTATCAATCTCTGGCTTCACTTACACACTGTCCTACAATAACAGACATGTAATTCATCACAGGCAGAGCAGAGCCTGACCTATGAACTCTGAGCTGCCCTCTGCCCTGCTCAATAAGACCTGACCAGGAGGTTGTTGCAGATTTATCAAACAACATAATGAGTATCATAGAAGCTGTCATGTACTAATGTTAAATCTATGCCAAAAGTAATATACAGGCCAAAAAAAAATTGTCAGCTTTAAAAGATACTACATATTTAGTTGTGCCCTAAAAGATTATATTTTGGAAGCTTTTGATTGTTGGTTTGTTACATTGACATCAAGATAACAAAAATAATTGTTAGATTTTGATGACATTTTCAGGAAAGGTCAGTGATGGGACACAGCAGAAATTATTAGATTTTTGGAGTGGCCTGGCTGTGTGGATCAATGGAGAGAGATATCACCGCTGCAACAGAGATACCAGCTCTGGCCACAGGGGTCACTAAAAGAACAAATGCTTGTTTTCAAAGAGCAAAATCTAGGGTTAAATATGGCTTTATATGAAGAAGCTATAATCATTTTCAACATATCTGGAGTTATTTTCTGTTTAAAGATATTGTGCTTCATTATGTTATATTTTGGGCATGTTAAATATGCACGCAATATACACATGCAATATACGCAATACTGACCTAAAAAAACAAAGAAATAAGTCAGCAGACTTTCAGGTTGGAAAATAGCATCGCATATTGGGAGGTGATATCTGCAAAACAATTTTTAAATTTGTGTCAAAATGGCTAGACTGCTGAATCCTGCATGTATCACTAATTTAGAAAATACGACTGAATAACAAAGTCAGTGAAGTGAAGTGGGTATGTAACGTGGAGGTGAAAATATAGGAGTAAGGATGTCTTGATTGCAAGAAAATAGATTAGTCAAAGAAGCCTGAACTATTGTAACTATAACTTTGAGAGGATAAATGAGATTAAAAAAAAAAACATGGTTAACATGGTTAAAAGCAAATGTCAAATGTGTTTTGCATAATAAGTCTCCTTTAATCTGTGCAGGTTTCAATAATGCTGCATAGTCGCTCACTAAAGATCAAAACATATCCCTCACGAATATATGCCACCAGTGTACTACTGCGTACTACTTCTGATCAAGACCTTGAAACGTTGACAGCACAGTTTAATTTTTTTTTAACTGATCTATTTTCTCCAGTTCAGGTAACGGTACTTGGATCTTCAGTACCTGACCAAACCAACCAATACTAGAAGACTTTACATAAAACTATTAGAAGGTTGGAACTGTTGTTAGAACTGAATATGCTACAAGAAGTCATTGTAAATGTGATTTGGAGAGATATGGGGGATATAAATGGGAATGAAAGTCTGTTGTTCATGTCCGTGAATGTTGTTTAAAGCAATATTAATGTTAAGGGAAAAAAATAAAAAATGATATAATTTTTCACTTTTATTGCCAGGCTCTGGTACAAAGTCCCATATTTAAATAAATAATGCATAATATAGGGGCTTTAATGTATTACATTTAGAAAAACTGTTAAATCCTTCATCATTAGCAAGCCTTTCATATCTCCATTAAAAGTAAATTGGATTCTACTATCAGGTCATCGTAGATAGAAGAGTTTTTGAAGTCACTTGAAGTCCCTTCAGAAAATACAAAATTTAGATGTGGCAGCCCAGTTACTTGAAAAATGTCAGGTTGAAAGTGCTCTTTTCTATCTTCTTTCCTATATGAACTTGGTCCCTTTGGCTTAACTCAAGCACAATCTGGGATGTGTCAAAAGGCTGGAGCACAGTGGGGTGCCTTAAGAGCGCAGACTTCTAACAGGATGAAGGCCTGGAGTTGTTTGTGAATCTGTAAAGGAAGATCTCAGAGGAGCATCGACCGGACGGCAGCCTGGGTCTATGCTGCTGTGTACTTAAGGTACACAGGCAGGTGTAGGATGGCTGCTTTGTATAAAAAAGGAAAAGTCTAAGCATTTAACCTCAAATTAAAAGAAAAAGCTGGATTTAACCATGATCGCAATACACTAGTCCTCTAGATCCCAGCTTTACACATTACCTTTTAGCTAAAGGAGCTTAAAACAAATGAGACTCTTACTAAACTTTCAGCTTTCATGAACACGTTTTTTGAGGAACAGATTAGTGAGACACTCTAAAACCTAGACTTTTGAAAAACATTTAAAAACAAAAGCGATGTGAAAAGTAAAATTCAAGAATTGAAAACCTGTATAGCAATGGCATAAATAGACATTCCATTAAACTTTGCTATAATATAAAGACACATAATTACACAAGGCAGTCCAAGTTTCTTTTGCCCCTTTATGTTCCATTTTCTATCTCCTGCGTCATGCGTTTGTGTCTGTCAGGATTTAGTCTGTACCCCAAAATGTAGGCTAATGCCCTGAAGTAGTGACAGATTAAATGCCAATCTCTGGGTTGCACCAAAAGCAGCCTGAGGGGGCAGTGTGGGTGTCTGATCGGCTAAAAATCCAAGACTTAAGACTCAGCACTGGCTCAACTCACATATATAACCAAAGGCCTCTGTAAATAACTCAAAAGGTCACATGTATACTTGGGCCTGGTACCTTTTTTGTGCCTCCATACAAGGGTTAGATGAGAGAAACATGGAAAATAAGACTGGCAAGTGGTCCTTCAAGAAACAGTGCGAGTCTAACAAATTAATAAATCATATGTTAACAGCAAAGATTGAAAGGTTATACTGCTAAACTGACTATTAAGCTGCCTGGAACCAGACCATAAAACAACTCCAATCACACCCCCTAATTTGTGTCTTTCAAATGTGAAAGATATCTTCTCTCAAATATTCTTGTAACATTCAGATTTACAGCCTACAGTAAAAGAAAAAAATGCTTGTAGATAGGACTGAACAGTTATCGAAATCAAAGAGTGTACAGCCAATCCTCTTCCTATAAGAACATCGGATTTCGAGGAGATGGAAGCCAAGCCCTAATTGCAGCCAACATTTTCCTACCTGTTTAGATGCTTAATCTTCTAGTTCTACCAGGATATCCAGCAGGATATCCAGATTAGTATGAGCCAAACAGCAAATCAACATCATAATTCAACAAACACTGTACTAATTCTGACGGCAAATAAAGTTTAGATTTCACAATGTCAGTTCAGTTCTAATTGTGTATAAGCCACAGCAGAGTGTCCTTTAGCCGGAGGCCAGAATACAAATGCACACATCTGTCACAAACGTGCAGCACACGCCCCACTATTCACTCTGGAGCCCTTCCAAGAGTTCGTTCTGTTGGTTCTGTGTCCCTTTTCAATTAACATTAATGATTTTTATTTCTCATGGTTAGTTCATGAATATTAAATTTATATTGAAATGAATGTAAATATAATATGGGAATTGGTGTATTTTGAAAACAGTGCACAACCGAGTTCTCGTTAAGCCTACATTCCCTTGATCATTCAAATTACTGGAGACAGCCAAGTGAAGTCTACGCTGCATACACACACACACACACACACACACACACACAACACACAAATATGAGGCTTACAAACACAGGGCAGCTTAATTACATGCTGTTGAGCAACTGTTTCTTTAATGCCTTCAGCATTCATTGATTTGAGAGGTCTCTGACAGTAAATTACACTACAGATTTGGACTTTTCAAAGACACACATATGCACGGCCAAATATCCATGCTAATTCACTTTTTAGCATTCAGTGGCTGCTCCTTTAGGGCTTTAGCACAATACGGAGGAAGGCAGGCAATACCCAAGTCTAATATCTAAATGTACCGTGCAATAAAGAAATACAGAACTATAGGACTGTCATGAAAATCCCATTTAAAACTTACTATCAGGGACCAAAATAGCATATTTAAACAGGAAACTTTAAGATTCTACTGCCATGGATTTTGATGGATGCTCCTATAACTGCTGGGCCTACAGTGAATTAATGGCTGCCGATAATATGCTGGAAAGTGCAGGCTATTTCTGCTTACACACAGAAAATGGTGTGGCCAACTGTCTGTATAACAAGCCCCAGAATCTTTCACTTCTCCCAGTAGCGGAGCATGTCCCGCACATATGGCAGGGATGCAAAGAGCAGCCCCACTTCTCCACAAGTAATAAAGCATCCTTCCACTGTGAAGCCCCAAGCCCCTGTTTATCTCAAACTCATTTACAAAAGGCACAGTGTGCTTCATGTGTGTTATGTGAACATGTTAGCTAGTGGCCTATTTACCCACATAAGCCACACTCACGGGGGACAATTCATTTTGACATGAATTAATTTCAATCACACAAGAACCAAACTAATTCATGCTACTGATGCTACAACCTAAAACGGGTTAACTTTGGCAAGCTCCTAAAACATATCACTAGAGGTCTGAGCTCTGTGGTAATGACGATGATTAAGACCCTAACTGAACATTAGCCTTTTGTTTTCAACAATAAATTACACTCACATTTTGAATGTATTTTCAAATGCAATGGGAAATGGTGTCCTACGACCTTGGCTGGTGCTATTGATTTAATTTTGTTGATGTTGAGGTAATATTACGTAGAGAGGAGGGAAAGTACTTAAAGTCAATGATACTAGTGCTGCCACTAACGACTAATTTTCTAACGATTAATCTCTCGACTAATTTTTCAATTAGTCGACTAATCTAAACGACTAATTAAAAAAAAAACAAGCGGTTCTAACACACACAAGTGTGTGTGTTAGATTTTCCCGGGAGGTTACCTTGTGTGTGCTGTGCGTGCGAGTTGCAAAGGTTATTGCTGTTATGTCTGTTGTGTGTGCTCATTCGACAATGTTGAACAACGATATGCACACACAATTTAACGAGTTTGCACGAGCAGCATATTGCAACGGTATTCTCAATACCTCATGCATCGTGGTCGTGCTCCCGTGATAAGCCAAAGAAGTCTTACAGAGTGTACAAACCACTCTATCACCATCTGTCCGAAAGTATTCCCAGACTTTCGAGGCTTTAGGTCTTGGTCTAGAAGAAGTCGCCACTGTTCTTGGATCCGACTCTGACCCACCGGCCGCTGCCATTTTCATACCGCTCTCAAATGCTCAAATCGGGGGAAGGGGGAAGAGAGAAAGAGAGAGAGAGAGAGACCAGCCAGCAGAGTGCACACGGCAAATACTTCCTCAAGTTTGTTTTCTTTGGCGGTGCCATTATTTACCACTGCTGTTAGCCTTTGGTGAAGCCGAGGTTAGCCACCTCGGCGTCAACCCCGGATGTAGCCGCTGTCAGCAGCACCGGTGTCCACCTGGGGCGCAGCCGCTGCCCGCCGCCCCGGTGTCCGCCTCGAGTGCAGCCGCTGTTAGCCGCGCCGGTGTCCGCCTCGGATGTAGCTGCTGCCTGCCGCGCCGGTGTCCGCCTCGGATGTAGCTGCTGCCTGCCGCGCCGGTGTCTGCCTCAAGTGTAGTACTACTAGTGGTGTGGAGGGGAAATACCTGATCTCAGGCAAGCAAAAGGTCTCTGGACGAGCCGTTTGAGACTAAAAATAAATAAAGGCGAATATTCGACCAAAAAAATTGTATTCAACTCATTTTCACATTCGATTACGTCGACAACGTCGAATAATCGCGGCAGCACTAAATGATACAATCTGTAGTTCTTCAAAGTTGCACTACTTTCCATAGACATATTATTACTTTGCCTAGAAGGTTCTACACTATGGCATTAAACTTGTTTATCTCCATGGACACCAACAGGTGACAGCATGAAGCCAGGCCAAATTACAGGTCATATCATGAGAAAGGCAGCCCTGCTCACACTAAAAAGTATACACACTTTAAGGTATTTTCTAAGCAATAAAAACACCTGGAATTTCATAGAAACAAGTTTCTAATTTACATTTATTTTTGGAGAACCAAACCTGAACCATTCATAAAGGAAACAACAACTACTTTATGTGATACGTTTCTCTGCCCTGTAACTACTGCAGAAGACAAATAGAGTAGTAATAAAAAACATGCTAAAATATTCCACTGATTGAGTTCTTACTTGATGGAGTTTCTGAAGTGATCCTCTGCTGGGTTTTTCACTGTACAACTGTTGAGCACCCACAAGTCTGCATCTGCTGGATCATCTGAGCAAGCAGAAAGGAAAAGAATTTTATTTGAGTTGCCACATATACATCATTTGCTCACTGTACATAAAGTATATTTAAATTTAACAAAAAAGGCAGATCAATGTGTTAATTTAATGGCTTGAACTAATGATGATTTTCTGTTTTACACACAATGCACATCGATTGTTGTGTTTTTGCAATGGACCCCACCTGGAACAATGTGGGATTACACAGCCATCACATCCAATAGCAAAATAATCATAATCAATAAGACTGCCTTTAAGAAAAGTTGTTGAAAATGTCATCATGGAAAGATCCTTTCCATTCTTTCTTACTTGGTCTTATAATACACTCAATGAAACGTGACCTAAATCAAGAAAGAACAGCATGTTAAAACCAGGTAGAAAATGTTTTGTGCATGTGAGAAGTCCCACCCGGAGATCCCCAGAGTACAGAGCCCTGACTGCTGCCGTTTCTCTGGGAACTTTCCACTAGCACATTTTTGTCAGATATTTTCAGATATTACTTTCTGTGAGTCAGCTTCACACACCCCTAAATTCTTGCTTTGGGAAATCCATGAAAAAATTTGCATAACATTTGCATGGGATTTGTGCCATAGCCAATAGAGAAGCAGCCGTTTGGTTACTGTTTGCATATTATAGCCATTAGGCGATTTCAAAAACTGGAGTGAACAAATACCTGTTGACCTTTGATCTGTTATGTGTGGAACAAAAGGTCAAAGTAGTGCACCTAAGGACTCTGGGAATGCATGCGTGTGGAAGCATGTAGTTTAGGGGAAAAAAAGTCAAGAACTGACACTGAGGGGAAAAAAGTACAAAAGCCTTACAAAATGTGCAGAGAAAAAGTAGCATGTTACAACAGTTGACCCTATAGATTCAAGTTTGAATTCACACCATGTCCAGAGTATTACAGAGGCATCATCTGGGGTTGTGTGTGAGTGTGCCTGTGTACACAAAGGTCATACATAACACATTTCAATCCCAGCCACCCCCAACAAAGACAAGGGGAGAGAGGAGGGTTACAGGGGAGCAGGTGCATGCTCCAAATAAGTATGAATGGAGAGATGGACCAAAAAGCATCGAGTGAGAGTGAGGATCAGAGAGTGGCAAGCGTATATTACAAAAGGAGATTAAAAGAATAGGTTAGGAAGAGGGACAGGCCAGAAGTGAGGCATTGAGATGGATGAATGAAAAAGGAGGAAACGAAGAGGTGATGGCGCACCCCAAGTGGGACTCCATGAAGATCAAAAAACTGCATAGGGGTGGGTGGGGGTGGTGGTGGAGTAAAGATAGTCCAATGATAGGAGAAAAACATGAAAGCGGTTGTAGTATAGATTAAGTATCTAGCACTAACCTGCTTTTTACAAAATAGCCCAAAACTGCGATTACACATGCATTGTTTGAGTGTGCCTGGTCCAATGTATAAATATTTTATAACAGAAAACACATTGGAATGCATTATTGTGGCTGTATTTACACATTATAGCTGCCTCTGCCCACACGTGTGTGCGGCCCCCCACTGAGGATAAGGATGAGGCTCAGCTGCAGGGTCGGACAGCGCACAAACTCACAAACAATAACAAGCAGAAAGGGAATAAAATCATTTCCCCAGAACCCCAGGTAGCCACGCACACAGCTGTATACAGATGTGCAACCTAAAGTGAAAGCTATGCATCACAATCTGTTGTTTGCTATAAATAGGTCAAGAGGTTGCCTTTAGTGGACTTTGTTTTATGTAAAGCTTATTCTAACAGAAATGTGAAGCGATTTTTCCAGACACTACGGTGATTCGGTCGGAAAGTTGCTTATTGTTCTTGCAAATATGCTATCAGCAACAGATCTGAATGATTTAAATGATGTATCTTTCCGTAAACCCTAAAGATAATACTAAGATTTGTTTTTGTTTCTTTTTTTCACAAATGTACCTGGTTATAAGTATCTTGACTTTGCACCACTTTACTGGACCAAGGGACTTTTACCTGTGAGACAAGAGATAACTTTTATCTATCAAAATCCTGTCTTTTCAAAGCATGTCGCCTTTGTTTGATGTGCGTTTTAGAGCAGGGATTGAAGTAGAGGGAAGACCACTGGTCTGTTGTCAGTGGTCCATCAAATGGCCTGTGCAGATAGAGCTTTCCATGTGTACACAGGGCTGTGCCGAGACTGTGGTGAGAAAGGGCAGACAGGAGCCAGCCTGAGGGTCAATAAGACACTCCTGAGGCTTTACATACGGACCAACCCATGACCCACTTTTTTATTAAAGCGCATCAAGTCTGTGCACTACAGGGTTGTCAAAACAAAGAAATATCCAGATACTAATCAATACTAAAACTGGTATAGAATATAAATACTTATTTCAACAAGTACTGATAATGAAAACCCCTCTTATGATCATTGTGGTATCAAAATTGGTATCAAGCTTTTTCCTTATTATTGAAAATAAGTTTTAATATTATGACAGAAACCTCACAGTACAATTAGAAACAGATGCATCCCATTTAAATCATGCCAATACCATGAATAGTAAAATGCACAGTAAAACAAAGATGCATTGCCAATCATTCCTGCATTGGCCCATGAGCCTCAGAATCGTAATAGAACTGAATTGTGACCCACAGATTCCCATCCCTATAAAAAGGTATAATGCAGTAGTGGTTAGGAAGGCGAACATGAGAGGCCACAGAGCTGCCTTTGGAATATACTTGATTGAGCTAACAAGACCTCTGTGGTCAGAGTTGGTGAGGGGTGGGAAAGAAGGTTGGACTACAGGTATACTGGAGGGCAAGGAAGAGCAATGACCAAAGCATAATCAGTCTTCAAAAGAGAGGAGATTCACACTAAGACCTAAGAAATTGTCCTGCAGATGTTCACCTGAAATTCATATTGTGCGTCTTGTGAGTGGAGTGCCCTCAAAAACCTGTATGTCAAATAATAACTACTACACAAAGAATGGATATGTTTAAGCTCTAGATGTTTAGAAACATGTTTTAGAAGTAGCAAGAGATGTCCAAACCCCACTCATACAGAAGTTATGCCATTTGATCTAGACCAATTTGGCTGTAATAACCCTATAAAAATCAGAAACACCTACTAACAAATAAAAATCTGCACAACAGAGAAAACATTAATGGAAAACTGGTGAAAGCAACAAAAGAACAACACCAACTAGTTGAAGACATAGAACTACCGGTAGAGCTACTGACAGCTCCAAAATTGGGATAAGAGAACTTAAACAGACAGAAAATGCTGGAATAACAAGACTGCACAAAGGAAAAATAGCATTAGAAGATTAAGTGGGTATATCTAAGTGAAAAATAGTAAGCTACCTCAGCTGAAAGTAGAACAGCCATGATAAATGCTATGAGACAGGCCAACAACTAATTTGTATCGCAAAAGTTCTTTCTTTCCACTGGGCAGAAAACGATATGTCTTTCTTATATCTGATCATAAGGAAACAGTAGGTGCACCTGGGTCTGTGCACTGGTCCTTCTTCAAACTAAATATAGAAGCAAAAATAGTCATATCAAGAGGAATGCAAACAATTTTGTCTTAAAGTGCATTTTTCACATATTATAGTTTGTACTGAATAAATACTATATCAACTGAAATGTTAAAATCTAATCTCCATTTCATCTACTCCCACAAAACAAATGTGACTCAAAGTAAATTGAGATGAAGCAGGCTTTGGCTACGGTATGGAAAAGTGTACAACATAGTTATTATAACCATCTGGCAGCGGGGTCCCTGTGATTTAGAGTGTAGTTTAATGGGATACACACAGGCAGAGCAGAGGAGACCAGCTTACGTGGATTTTTTGCCATTACATCCTCACCTTACCAAGATAGGATGATTTGAAGCCTCAGGTTCATGAAGTAACAGTGAAAACCATTATGATAATGAGACTGGGCATAAAAGGATATTTCACACAGCACGAGATAGATTATTAGAGCAAAGTCACGCTCAACTCAATGAAGGACATAAAGTAACAGACGTCAGGATGTAGGCCTTTGGATAGATGTGAGTTACAACCAGAAAGTATAAATTACTACTTTTTAGACACTTTTCTGATTTAATGCTTAATAGGGTGAAATGAATGCAAAATGTAATATAAGTTTCAGATGTAAAACTTAATACTAATAACTCTAATAATTTTGGCTTTTTTTTTTTACAACAGTGACCTAGAACAGTAATAAAACCAGGACAAAATCTGAGTTAAACCTGTTTTACAAACAAGACTAAACCAGGCTTAAATTAGCAATAGCAAATAAAACAAAATCACAGTAAAATCAGGACTAATAAAAATTTTTTTATAAAAAGCCGTCTTCTCACTAATGTTTACAAATTAAATAAAAATAATTTGATCTTTGTGAATAGCTGTTTTTAAGGATAAAAGTGATGTTAGTCTGTGTTTTAGTGAAAAAACCCCGTAATGACCTTTCAAAGAAAAGATGAAGGCACACTGAAAAAGACCAACTGTCAAAACCTAATGCACACCGCAGTGACACACCGTCATCAGTTCCCCATTTCACAACAATAACAGACTACGCAAATATTGACACACTATTTCCTTGACATTACAAATGTGATTATATTTGCTGTTTGCCCTGGGAGATGGCAGTTTATATTCAATGAGGTGTGTCCTGTTGGTTTGTGTACACATGTGCAAATTCAGGTGAAAAGACTCTAAAAACACACCACATTTATGCACACATGCCACAATGATACAAAAAAGACAAAACATAAAAGTGTCTACTTTTAAAGCAGCTCTTTCTCAACATTTTCGGCACTCCTTGCCGGTGTCCATCGTAAATCCTGCTGACAAATGGAAGACGACAGTTTGGTGGACCCTGCCAGAGCTGTATGCAGTGACTTGCTCCTGAAACCAGCTGCCCGGATTCGATTCCCACCTGAAGTAATTGTCTCAGTGTCAGGCTAACACACATTCTGCCTCATGTACAGCCAAATATAAAAGAAAAATCTCTCAGTTGTGCATGTTAGTAAATGTGGAAGGCTTATCTATTGCCCACTATGTTGATACCAACCAATTGTAATCCATAAAATGGATATTCGGTCATAAATAATACCATTACAGTCCCTCTATGTGCTGTATATTTTTTCTAAAAGTCAATTTTGTTTTTTATGCTAAAATAGATTATATGCTTATGGCCAGTTAAATTGGCAGAATAGACAAAAAATCTATATAGATTTATTGACAACACTGACACGTGAGTGCCTACAACTTTTATGTGAACAATATGTAATACAATATAAAGCATAGTATGCATCAATCTAGGCCTTTTACTGTAAATACTCTAACGACTTATCATTTACAATATGAAAGCTGGAACAATATATATTCCCACAACTGGAAAATTTTTGGTTATTTTTTGGCAGTGTGATAAGATTTAAGTCGTAAAAAGGTGGAATTAATAACTTCTATGACTCTTTAAAGACACAGCCTCACTAACACTAATTTCATTCTGCAGTTTATTTATTGCAGCTAGCTTTTTTTTTTTTGTACATTTAGAATAGTTTTTGTGCTTTAAATCTGCTCTTGGGTCATTGTGTCATTGGCATAAATTTGTTGCAATATCATCGTTTATCGTCTATATTTACTTCAACAATATATTGCACTTTAAATTACTCTTAGTATAAACCTTTTCCCTGCATGCTATTACTCACATCACCTATATAAATTGGACATATGCTTTTGACAGGCTGCAAAAAACTGAAAAAGCATATACATACTGACTCTACTCCCCATCTTCTATAGTGTTCATTGACAGGTAGCCAGCCGCTTCAGCACAGCAGGCGGTCCTATATAACCATGCAGACACCGGAGTACGGGGCATGACCGCTTTCTGTTCCAGTGGGTGGTCAGTGAGTAGCTCAAACAGCAGCTATCATCCCAAACAACAGCAAAAGACAAAGAAATGCACCAAAGAAGGCCTTGGAAAGACATTTTTCTGTCCTTGAATGCCAAACTCATTGCTACCCATCCATAAGTCTTCTCTGCTCATTCTCCTTCCACAACAGCAGCCCCAAAAGCTACATTAATTACATGTCTTTCAAGCTTTCATTTCTCTTCCATTAGAGGAATTGCATTTGTTTTGCCCGTTGATTCACACTGACAAGAAAAACAAAGAGGAGCTGACAAATGAAGTGAAAAAGACCACAAAGTCGGCTTGAGTTGCTTCAGACAAGCTAATTATTCAGATACAAAGAATGGGACAATGAGATGCCAAATGTCAAAGCATCTTCTGTGGCTGTTTAAGCTACTGACACTACATTTGACTGTTCGTCCTTAAAACAAAGAGGGACACTGGCCTTAATTTCACGAAAATAGTCACATTTATATCAATGTTAGGCAAACTTTGACAATTTGACTTCATAATGGTTTGTGTCATCATGTTAAGTCAATTAGCAATGTGGTGACCCTAATTAACAGCGCAAGCTACAACTCATCAGTCACTCCCCTGTATATCAGACATGCTAGTGTAACAAATGTATACTCAAAATTACTCAAATTCTCTCCTAAAAACTGCTCTATTGTAATTTAATAATAAGATGTAGTTGAGGCAATTATGAAGAATACCTCAATGTCAGTGCATAGGAAAATATGACCTTTGTATCGCTCCCATTTTTATTTTTCATTAGCACACTAGTGCCGTCAGAGGGCTTACATGGAAAGTGCAAAGCTGAAGAAGATGAGAGGTGAATCTTGGCGGCCTCCTTTCATAATCCCTGCTCTCCTCGGTCGCTCCTAACACTGTGCTTTTAGCCCAGCTCCTGCCATAACCTATTACTCACATCCCCTCCATAATACTGCCATTATATCCTTGCAAGGTATTCTCAATCCCCACAGAATGCAGCTAGTATTCCCGGGATAACCAAGGGATGACTGGTCCGCATGGCTCTATAGAGAATAGAGAATGGGACTAGTGCCCCTGGGAAATCCAACAAAAGAGAAAGCATAAAAACTTCTTGTTATTATGGTCTGTGTGAACGAGAAAAATGTAGGTCTAACAACTTAGGTTTTCTCACCGTGGCCTACTGGTTGAAAACAAAAAGTTTCAATGTGTGTTTTGGCTAGGGCTGTGCAATATGGGGGAAAAATATATCCTTCAATCTTAATTTTTTAAATCTCGATTTCAATCAGATTTTCTTTTCAAAGACAAAATTCAAATGATTCTTAATAGTGATTTCATGAATATAAACAATGCAGCCCTTTAAAAAGTGCCATTTAACCCCAAAAAACTAAACAAAAAACTCCAGAGTTTGAACTTTGCTGAAACTATAGGATTTTACTGCATTTGCTGCTGTAGAGCCTGTGATTAAAAAACTCAACCATATAATTGAAAAAGAATGATTCAAGATCTTTTCTATTGTTCGATTAATTAACCAACTCTAGTTTTGGCCAAAAAGCACTGTAAAACACTGTACTAGCAGAGTTTCTCTACATTTACTGTACATTATTTTCTTCCTTTTTGAAGATGAGAAAATGTCTGAATAATCTTAACTCAATAGACCAACCTGCTTTAGTGTTTTGTTGTTGTTGTTGTGAAAATTAAATTAAGCTGATCTCTGGATATTGTTTTGAAAGGTAAACAAATAAAAACATCAACATTTATTCCACAACTTCAACATATACCTATAATTCCAAAATGCAGAGGTGGATGAAAATGATTTTGAATTTTTCCTCTTATGAACATGCCAAATTGTCGTGTTTGAAGCTCAGACTGCGAAAAATTTACCCTTAATTAACCACAAATATTATATTATATATTTTAATAGTTTATGCTATATATATATATAAAAAAGCACAATAAAATATTTTTATATCTTTCAACTCTACCTAACACATTACAGTTTTATTTAACTAATCTATTTTAGCCACTCCTGTCACAAAATCTGCACAAAGTGGGTTGTATGGTACCGTACATTTTTGTCAGTGATTTTTTTTCTATAGTTTAAAATCATTGTCTTTCTAAATGTAAGAAGTCAAGTTCCACACAGAAGCTTTCAAGACAGAAGAGAGACTCAAAATGCTAGCTGCCACTCAGAAGTGCACACGCGCAGAGTGATCTTATGGAGTGACAGCTGCCAAAATGTGAAGTGTCTAACAGAGAGAGGAGAGGGTCTGTGCTCGCTTGCTGGATAAGTGTGGGAGAGGAGGAGCCGCTGACAAAACTGCAGCATTTCATTGGTTAGAAGAGTGTGGAGTGTAATACTGCGTAGCATTTAACCAGCCAATCAAAATGGCCAAACAGCACTTAGTTTTATGAATGAATGGCATATATGTGAGGTACACGCTGAACAGAATCTACTCCACTGTGATGTAACATTACCGGAATAAAGCTTCAAGAAAACTAAAGCTGTAAATATGTGTTTATAATAAAATGTTTTAAGAAAAATACTATTTTAAAAATCAGAAAATATTCCATTTTGTTTTGCCAAACATAAGTCATATCTAATTGGGTTGAATTTGTGTTTGACATATCAACTGTGCTGTGCTCAGACCAGGAAGCAATAGTCTTATTTTGCCAAAACTGTAGAGCGGGAAGTCATTTTGCCTAACTGCTATGTAAAATCATAACTGAAGAGCAATAAGAGCACTGTGTGGGGCAGCAGGACAGGGAGGAGACAGGGGAAGAGGAGAGCAGCCAAAAACCATCACAATGTCCTGGTGAGACTTTCCATGAAGGCTGTGCATGTGTGTACACAAGCACCACTTTCTATGAAGTCACGCTTTGGCTCACAGCTTTGTTGCCTAAATCTAATTTACTTCATGTAATGTCATGGGTAAACAGTGCCCTCTATTTTTGATTAAAGGAATAGCAGAGAAAGGCAACAAAAGGCAAGAAATGTTCTACCATACAGTAGCATGCAGTAGATTTGGTAATGATTAAAACTATTATAACAAACATTTTTATGAATTTGCAAATATTTACAAAAACAACACATCTGGCAAAGATACTATAAAATCTACTTAAATTTTAAAAAAGCTTAAAAATAAGTACTAGATTTTGCATAGTGTTAAATGACAAAATAAAAAAACGTTTCATTAAGTTGGACTCGCAGAGTGTGAATGAGTTATTCAAGCGCTTTCTGAGATGACCTCATCCTTGAAATGGACGCGTTACAGTGAGCCAACACTGCCACTTAGTGGTGAAATTGAGAATTACTACAACGGCTTCAACTGGGTGATGTCATGTCTTGAATGGGAATAAACATCATATATGAGGTCAAAGAGTTCATATTGACAGTGTAAAATTTTCACCTTACAGACAAAGTTATGTGTTAAATTCACACTGTGTCCACTCAGACTTACTCATCCACACAGTATGGATGAGTATTTTCATGATCTCATTAACAGTGAGCTCACCTTGCACAAAGCCCCACAGTGCCCTAAAGGCCACAGCCACACCAAAGGGAAAGTGTTGTAATTTCATGCCATTCGAAAACCATGTAGAACCATTTACAGCAATAGCTGCATTAAAAATGCTAAGGGACATGAAAAGGTTAAAGTACAGACTTAAGACCGTTTATTTCCAAGTACAATCCTAAAGTGCCCTAAGGTTTTTTTTTCTCTACATGAGTAAAAGTACAAAATGGGGCTGTTGACAAATGGCAAAATAACAGTTTTTGAGGAGAGCCTTAATCAAATCAGTGCTTAAACATCATTGCATCGCCATCTTGTGGTTAATATTTGCAGTTAAGGATTTGCCTTGATAGAACTCTGAGAATATAAAGTAAAATACTATGAATTTTTTTTTTGCCAGTTATGCAATTTAATCTATGATGCCCGTGGATCATTATGTTATATTTGCAGATTTTAAAATCGTAACATTCACCTAAAAGGAATAGAAGTCCACTGACTTCATTGCAACAATGGACACTAATGTTGTTCATTGTAATAAGGGTGGACAATAATTGTTTGTGGGACATTTTATACAATCGTGATAAATGCCAACAAAGATTGACAAACTGTATCACCAGAATGTGCAGAAAAAAGCTACTTATCCATGACGTTTTCTTCTAGATCACAGTTGTTTTCACTTATAACATAGTACAACACTAAAACAGTTTTAATATAGAACTTATTCAAAATTATAATAATTCAAATCCATAAAGTTTTTAAACTGTCAGCAGTTTTAATAATTATCATGATATATGGTAATGTAATTATTTTAATGACTAGAACATGGTTAAAAGCTCTGAAAAGTGTATTTAGCATAATAGGTCTGCTTTAAAAGACAGCACAGAGGAACAGAGTTTTCCATTTTCTCTAGCTATGCCCACACCTCACAGAACCACTAACTTGAAATTACTAAACACTTCCTGCATTCACACTAGAGAGCAGTAGAATACAATGTTCAATGGCAGTGACATTGTAGAACAATTTATGCATCACCTGGAGTCAGAATTTTTCAAACACTACTCGGGAGGGGTACCAAAACCTGGTTGTATAACAGCACCGGTGTCAAGGCTGAAATCTCCCCTGGATCAATAACCGACAGCACTGTCGGTGCTCTTAAAGTGACATTTCGAAATTTTGGACATAGGGTCTCATTTACTAGTGAGTCAGAGTGTAGTTGATGTGTGGAGACACTTTTAAAAATATTTCATCCAGTCCTTATATTTGCAGAGGTCGATGCAAATGTCTGTGTCGATAGAATGATTTGATTTAAGATTTATGTCTGAGCAGCAGCAGGAAGTTGTACTTCCTGATAAAAATCTTGGCAGCGGCGGACTGATATATAAGAAAATAGTCCCTCAACATGCGATGATTCATGCGATGCAAGGTTAGTTTTATTTCAAACAATATTCTATCAACAGAGGCATTTACATCGATAGTCTGGCGTAATAAAACATTTGTTTCGGGTGCTTTGTGGAGTGGGTGGTTTTAGTGGCAGACTAACTATGGCCATTGACATGAGCTAGCCTAGCCCCAGCAATCTCTGCATATGCGCACACATACATATATACATATATATATACATACATATATATATACATACATATATATATACATATATATACACACATATATATATACACATATATATATACATATATATACACACATATATATATACACATATATATATACACACATATATATATACACATATATATATATATTAAACCATGTATAGATAACTTTAAAGCAAACACACAAGAAAATATTGGATTAAAAAGGCATGCAAATTCATTTTAAAAAATTCATTAATACTGATGGTTTCAAATTAGTGCTGTCAATCGATTAAAATATTTAATTGCGATAATCTCATGAATGTCATAGTTAACTCGCAGTTAATCGCAAATTAATCACATATTTTTGCCCCTTGAATCATAATTCTAATACTCTTATCAACATATAATAGTGGATAGGTTTGCTTTGTGCATTTTTTTTTTAAACTGCAGATCATAATTGATTGAGATAACTTTGTGCTCAATGTTCCACTTTCAAGAAGTGCAACAGTGTGAGTGACGTATCTCTCTTCTGTCTTTTGTTTCGTACAAATTGTTTTCCTTCATGTTTAGAGCCAGATTATGTAGTTTTACTAGCAGTGGCCACATCTTAAGAAAAAACTAGCTCACCCGGTCACAGAGAGCGTTAATCTCGCAATAAAAAAATTAACGCTGTTAAAATTGTTCGTTAACGCATTAATAGCGTAATATTTTTGACAGCACTATTACAAATATATAATATATTACCTGTCATTTTGTAACCACTGGCAGCTAGCTGTCCAGCCATGTATTCTCCATCTGAATTGTTGTGGCTGCAACCCCAAGTTTTCATCCATATCTTTTGAGTGCCAGGTATTAAACTGGAAATGGAAAGATAAATGATTATTCATGTTATTTTGTATTTGATGGAAAGTAATTTGTTGTATAAGCCTTTGCTGAATTATGTTAGGACAAACCTGTCTGCTTGAATCTCTTCATTGATAAGCGGCTCCCTCTTCTTTCGGGACCTTGGTATGATGCTCTTCCGGGCTGACTGTCTCTCATGAGGTGTTGGGTCATTAGAGGAAACCATGTCCTCAATATCCTCAATCAAAGATTCACAGGCTGAAGGCATGACGAGGACTATGAAAAAACAACAATGTAGTTTTTAATGCAGAAAAGCATAATACATTTGAATAATTCCATCCATCCATCTTCTCCCACTTAATTCAGCTGGGTCGCGGGGGCTGCTTGCTGCCCAATCCTCATAGCACCTGAGCCCCCCTATGAACCCCTCTGCAGGTGGTGAGCCCACAGGAGGGTGGACGTCATGGTCCTTGATGTTAGTTCATAGGGGTAAGTAATAATTTGAATAGTATTAGATTAATACCTGATTAATATCTAATCTTTGGCTAATAATAGGAAATTTCAACTTGCCAAAAGTTCGAACTACCTGTAAAAGTTTCTGTCTTTATGTGGTGTAAAATTCTGGAACAGTCTGGATACACATTACAAGCAATGCCAAAATATCTTCTAATATTAAGCCCCACTCTCTATATACTCAATATTAAACTTAATATTAGAAGAATACTCCCTTCTGTAGTGCTGGTTTATGCTCGTTATTTCCTTACCATTGTTGGTATCCTATTGTATTGTACAACACTATAACAGTTACTCATTTTCCTCACTTGTAAATAGTTCATATAGTCTAATGCAAGATGTCTGAAAAATGCAAACAAAAGCTCATTGTGTTAAATTCGAAGAATTGGGGTGGGATTAAATATGTTTTCTTCTTCCTACTCCTTTTGGGCAAATGTTTAATTGTTGTTATTTATGTTAAGACTTTATTAATGTTATATGGATAATAAGTTGTTCCATTGTAAAAGGATGTAAATGTCTTACTTGCCCAAAATAAATACATAAATTACAAAATAAAAAGTGATGTTAACAGTGCGTTCATTACAGGATAAAGTTTCAGATGACATAACCTTCTAGACATTTAACATTTAGATTGACATATGGGTGTTGATGCCACAATCCTACATGAGGGCAAAACATAGTCCTATTTTCTATTTTCCTTTCAAAAGAAACAACTAAAAACACACCCCTAGTTGTTAATAATAATTTTTTATCCACACATATAAAAGTAATAAGGACCTTGAACTCTCCAAAACCACAAGAATCATTCGCATATTAACAGCATTAAATTCAGCTGGCTCTATTTTAATTGAATATTAGGTTGTAGGTCTAGAAAATTGGACAGAAATGTAAATTTTCAGGAGTCATGCATTATAAACTATGACAATCTCGTGATATCTTTAGCAACTCCAGAAACTATTCTGCGTTTAAGAATCATGCTAACAGCCATGATAACTAAGGCTAGCCTTTTTAGCCATGCCTTTTGGCTATCTAGCCTCCAGCGCGTGTCTACAGTCATGACTGAACAACTTTCTTAAATAATTTATAAAATCCTTACCTTCTTTATAGCGTATCGCGTTAAAAACAAAACAATTAACTGAAACTACCTAGAAAAGATAACCTCGATGTCGATAACGTAGCCACGAATGATCACAACAGCGCCATGCTTGCGCGACTACAACAAGCAAAAGAGGACAATTTTAGTGTTCGATTCCGAAGTGGAAATGTGTGTGCGTGTGTGTTTAACACACGGATTTTATTATAGTTCTATGGTGTAACCCCCATGGTGCAACGCTGAGCTTACAGTCTATGTTGTGTGTATAAAAATATTCACGATTAAATTATTTGAAACACAAATATCAAAGGGCTGCTTGTGACCAGACCATCTCATAAGATCTGGTAAGAAAGCCTTAGAGTTTACCTGGCAAGTCCAGAATAAAAAGGTACACTATGAAAGAGTAGCTTAACCCTGGAGAACCCACGGGGTCAAATTTGACCCCTGTTAATTGCTGCTACTAAAAATGAACCAAATTGAAAAAAATGTCAAATTTAACCTTAAAAGCCCAAAGACTACCACAATGTCTAGTGTGATTTCCTCTCTCTAGTAGAAAAGATTTTGGATAAGCAAAGACCAATGGTGTTAGTTTTTTATTAGTCGTTTATGGCCTTGTGTTCTTGTTTCAGTTGGCCAAAGTGTGTTTAAACATTAGAAATACAGTTCTAACATGCAAAAATAACTATTGTTAAATGTTCTGGTGTAAATTATTGATTGTTTTCCTAAATTTAAAACAGTTTGCATTGACAGTGTATCTTATAGTGGTTCTTTAAAATTATACACCTTAAGCCCAATGGGTCAGATTTGACCCAATCCTAAATCAGGGAATAAAGGGTTAAAATTTAAAAAGTAGATATTTTGGTGTTCAGTGAACTTATAGCAATCATTTAAGGCATAGTTCATAATTTTCTGAAGAAGAAAAGGGTTCTTGGGTTCTCCAGGGTTGAATTAATTTTTTGGTTAAAAGTACTGCCTATTATAATTTGGGCCAGTATAGCAGCAGGTGTGAAAGACAAAAAAAGAAAGAAAAAAAGGTGTGGACACCATGTCCTGCATATGCAGATGTTTGCACTGAGCTTGATCAATGTATGTGGAGGAGCAGTACTCTCATTGGTATGGAAACGTTCCAGAATTTTGAACCCTCTTGACAGTGTACTATCTACCTCACTTTCTTAAACTGTGTTTGTGCATTTTGTTTTCAATAAAGAAAAACACCAACTTGCAGAGTCTTTATTCAAAATTACCATTACAAACATCTAAGTATACAAAAGTGTCTTCCCCACCAGTACTCCAAAATAAATTGAAATACATTTGAATTAACACACAATTAGTTTAACCTTTACACATTGACTCACTCGTGCACTCAATTTGCAAATAGGTTGTGACAAATGTTTCAAGATGGCAACATTAAAATTGTCAGATTTGCCATAAAGGTCCTATAAACTTTACATTTCAAATAAGCAGTTACGGAGATGCATGTCATGGTATTTGGTAACAGCTCAGAAATATAGGGAAACGCCAGAAATTATTCAGCAATTTACTTGATATACAACACATTCATCATTATTGAACCAAATGCCAGAATTACAGATTTGAAGATCAGGATCTACAGTCATTCATTACATTTTCAGACTCAGACTAGGGCTGGCATAGCCACCTGCGCTACAATAAAACATTAACATTGCATTATTAATATTTGGAAAGGTATAATCTCTCCAGAAATTACCATCAAAACAAGCTAAAATATTCTGACCAGATTCTGGTCGATCAAAGAAAACATTTATGGAAATTGTTTTACAAAATAGCATTTGTTGTTAGTTCAATGGGGAAGAATACTAAGCGTGTTTTTATATAAATACAAAACATAACCGTTATAAATATGCCTGCAGTAAAAAATCTTTGAATAAGTTTTCACCATTTAGTGGTATAATTTCTGTCATCTTTGACAGTACACCAAAATTAGTGCACTTGGGAAAGGAAAGGAACTTCTACACAAACTGCTTGAGATTTAACACATAGTGTCACAAGTAAAAGCTCCTGACACGTCAAGTCAGAAACCATGTGTTAGTTGGAAAATATGATTTGATAGACTTACTGACCACTGGAAGACTGTTGAATACCAATATTTTGATGAAAATGTTATACAGAATAGTTAACTTTATACATGAGAAAACAGATTTTGAATTTCAAACAAACAAAAACATTTAAAGGCGTTTAAGAACGCAAAACATCTACAATTCCTGATCAACTATGTGTGACCAACAGTTCAAGAACTCATCTGCCATGTCCCTCTATGCCTAGCACTAATGTAGTTAGAGGTAGCCTATAGTACCTTGTGCACTGAAAAAATAGCAAACTGTACATTTTCACATAACCGGCCAACAATGGCAAGCTAGGCTCATCCTTGAGAAATCTCTCACGTTTAAAACATATTAAGGGTTGGGTCAAGTTATCCAGCAGCACTGTGCCCTCTAGGGGCAGATTCTATGGGTCAAGATTCTTATGCTTACAGCAAATGTAATTTACCAGGCAGGTAATACACTGGATTTCCCACGTGCACATGTTCAGTTACTAAACAATGGGCAGCAAATACTGAGAACAGTTTTGTAGTTATGTTAAAATTAACAGGCCTCCTGTATCTTCACTTTTACACAGTGGGTAAGGTGCATCAAAATCAACACATTTCATACCACAGTGTAATTCCTAGCCCAAGCAAAGTGAAAATGGCAGCTAACAGTGATTAAAAGAATGGGGCACATACAACAGCGAGCGTTTAGATCAGAAATTATCATGGCATATCTAAGGGTGCTACTGGTGTCTTTAAAATCCTTTTCATTTCACATAACTGGCATAAAAAAAATCAAATGTCAAAATCCCTTTTCTGAATTATAGTGATAGCAATGTACGCCATCATCTAACCATTCACTGGAATTTAAATTGGAACAGGGTATGCAATTCCTATTTTTAAGATGGTAAGATGCAGATTCGTTTCCAGATGAATTGGAGAAATCATCCTTTTGATGAATTAGTTTGAATATTTCCTGTTTGTAGTAGACCTAAAACTACTATGGTACCATTGACACAGTGGAAAGAGGCCCTTCAGATGGAATTTATGAATGTTTGTGTTTTTAAAAAATGCATCAGATTTAAGTGTTGAGTGTCATTACATTCAATCATGTAAATCATTGGTTATAAAATTCAAACTTAACTGGCATCGCCATATTGAATCACACAGTACCACATCAGGGATGCCACATATTTTTTACAAAATACACTTAGGACGTGGCGGTGGTGTTTAACTGATATTTTCAGTGTAAAAACTTGACTCTTGCCGTTATATTACTCCATGTACCCTTAGCCTGAGATACCCATTTGAGCAATTGTTTGGATAAATGTGACAATTTCTTCTTTCAGGTGACTACAGTCAACATGCACTTGTTTAAGCAAACGCTAGCTACACAAAAGATCATCTAGAACAAGAGAAGGCATTCTATCAAAGTCATCAAACAAGTCACTGATTCCCTGATCATCTCCCAAACCTAACAAGTAGTCATCCTGGTCCAGTGGTGGTCCAAGATTTAGGAAAGGTCCTAGGGCAGAGGGAATCTGGTCTTCTGTCTGCTGGAGCAGACTGGTGTATGGAGATGAGATGGGGGACAGAGTGGTGACAGAAACAGCCGAGGCAGAAGGTGGAGCCAAAGAGGAGCTGGAAGTTGTTGAGTTTGAATCTGTAAAAAAGAAACTATGTTGGCAAATAAAAGAAGCATGACATTTAAATCTTAATTAAGCATGGATGCTTAAAGAATTGTTATGGTTGTGTAAAGGAATCAGTTCACAACTTAATCATTGGGGCTCAACCGATTTGTTGATTAAAATCAGCTGATTAGAGGCTCACTAGTCTGAGGAGCCGTTTACACGACAACGGTAACGGGTGGAAAATGCAAAACATTCCGCCAGATGTCTAAATCGTTCAGACAGCAACATTGTTTTGGGGGATTAAAAACGCCCTCCAGAGTATAAATCTTGAAAACGCTCCACCTTGGCAGCGACAAGGTGGAGCAGTTGAAAACGGAAAACTGCATTTTTGTAGACCGTGGTGTAGACCCACCCAGTGTTTTCCCTATATGACGTTTATTTCACTATGTTAAGTCACTTGTCTTTAGTGCAGACACTTCAGATTCAAGACCCCCACTTGTTATTGACAATTTTCATTTTTTTCTTTCTTCCGTTTTGTGTGTAGCTATAGTTTATTGAAACTACATATTTTTATTAGTTGACGTGATTGTGTGCCCCCCACCCATCCCAAATTTCAGCCAATCTCATCTGGTCACACAGGCGTTTGGTCTTGGTGGTGCTGCCACCTACACTGGTCGTGCACACTACATCGGCAAACTGCAAGATTTGCATCTTCGTGTGCACACAGAATTCCCCACCCAAAACGCTTAAGCGCGGAATAAGAAAACGAAAACCCACTTTTGCGTTTTTGTTTCAGACCGTTTCCGTGTAAAAGTAGCCTGAGTTGCACCAATTTCTGAGCAGAGTTTCACAACCCATACATTGAAGAAAGATTGCCACCGCACTTAATACAGTGTTATGGTGTGACTTGTACTGTAGCAATGGTGTTGGGAATATTTGTAAAGAAAGGCTCCATTCTCAAGGCGGGTACCATTTGGAACAGCATGGCAGTGGTGCATTTTAGGTCATTTTCGCACTGCACCCCCACACTCTGAAGCAGGGTGAGTGAGGTGCGAAAGCAGGGAACTTTAGACCAACCTACTTGCACCGTGCAGTACGGTGATGGTAAAAGCACTTGGCTCACACAAGTATGAAACAGCTGCAAATAAGTAGCATGCGTTAGTGACTGGAACTGAACTTGATCACAAAGTAGGATCAGAGCCTTAGTAGAAAACATGACGGTGTAGAAGTGACATTTTGGTGTTTGTCGGCTACTGGAATTATCCACAAGGGTCTTCTTGGTAATACACACAAATGCACCCTTACCCTGAAGGACTTTTAGAAAAGGTGAATTCCCATTAATGTCCATGTTGCAGCTTTTGACAGGGCTTCGGGGATCCAGCTCCTCATCTGGACATAGCAGCACATCAATGGGGCCCTTGGTGCTTGTGAGATGGATAGATAAACTCTGGAAAACACAATAAGCATAAAAGTTTCACTTCATTGTTCTAAGGCCTTGCACACTATTATAAACATTTAAGACCAAAATGACAACACTCACAGCAGCAATTACAGAGGTGACCATTTTTTTTGATGTAAAGTCAACTGGAAACAGTTTGGACTGGAAGTGCCCCCATGAACACTTCTCATTGGGAACCTGGCAGCCAGCAGATTTGCTATGGCCCTTTCTATATAAATTAAATGGTTAAAAACATACCTCATCTGGATCTGGCACTTCCAGTTTGGTATCCGTAGGAGCTTTGACAACAATGACCGTCTGGTCCTTGAGACTTCCTATCTCCTTGATGTCTTGATATGTTACATATGCACATGTGGATTCAGGAGGTTAAAGAAAAATATTAAGAGTAGTGAAAATTTTTTAGTCGAGTTGTGTCGCCAGCGACAAGATGTTCAACAGTCAGTAAAATAGCCATTAACAATAGAACATACGCACATGGCAAGTACCAAGCTGTAGATACTGAGACAGTACCGTCAGGTCCCTTGTTTATTCCAAATGTTAAGTTATTGTTAAAATACACAAAAACAAGACCTATTACAAATACAAATTCTGAGCCAAATCTGAACTTTTGTATGAGATTTCAGGGTCTTGCCAAGCAGCATCTCCTCAGCTTTTGAGCTGGGATGATTCTTTGATATAGAAAGGTTCTTTACCCTACCCGTGTCCAGTGTAAACATTTCAGCATGTAAGAGCATAAAAACAGATGGCCATTATAAAAAGGATATTTCTGGTTACTTGGCAATTCACTCATGTGTCTCATGTCCAGAGAGCACCTCTGGATCAGCTGTTCAAGTCTTTGTTCTTCTTCTGCTAGTGCAGCGACTTCTGCAGTCAAGATCTGTCTTTGGCTCAGTGCCCCTTCTACCTCCAGTAGGCTGCACCCCCTGTGCGAAAGAGACAGCAAGACTTCAAACTTTCTACACCAACATCTTGTGTCAAACCTCAAACCTGAATATTTAACATTAAGCACTACCAACTTACATCCACTGAATGTTGTTTTTGGATTTCTTCTTGATGAGGTGAATACCCTCCAATACATTGGTGATGTCATACAAACGTCTTTTCTGGACCTGATAGTGAAAAGGGGGCATTTAATAATTTATTGGCAATCAGAAGAAAAATTTCAGCAGTAACGCAAAATGGCTAAACTGCTTCATTCCTGTAAAGGGAATTACACTGAGAGCAGCATTACTGTCAAGTAAAACTGCTATATTTCAACTAAAATTGTGCAGCCTTTGTAAATAAAATCTGTCAATACCTGCAGTGTTTCAGCAGCAATGTTAAGGTCCAGCACTCCATCAGAAGACTGAGCCAAAAGATCTACAAACTTTTTTGTTAATAAGCCAAGGGACGTGTCATACCGCGTCTTCTCTGGTGGTGACTTTGGTGCTAAAATGAAAAATATTGGGTCACTCAAAGCCAAGACTCCAATATGATAATAGTTTGACCCATGTTTCCTCAGTGGCTCACAAGAGAAACTGCGGATTTTTTTTTTTTGAGTCTAATCATTAATGAATATGTACCTAAAGCATAAACTATATTACTTTACAGCCATACAATACTAACAAAAAAGAGAAACACTAATGAATACTGCACACCAAAAGGTAACATACTTCGTGGTGTCTTTAGGCCTGTTCCATTGGAGGCCGACGCTCCTCTGCCTCGTGGTGTTCTGACTACATCTGACTGGTATTGGTGATCAGAGTCATCCAAGGCAAGTCGTCTTTTAGCCTTTAAAAAAAACATAAAAATATCATAAGGGTTAGATACACTTTTAGAGTCTGGATACTTTAAAACTACTAAACAATGAAATAAAAAAAAAAACACTACAGCTCTAGGATCTTACAACTTAAAAAAAAAAAAACACAAATTGACAGGCTCACATTTTCATGAAAAGCCTGATATTGTGCAGTGTTTTAATATGAGTAAACACACTGGTTTACCAACATCATAAACTATGCATTTGTACGTGGTTTTCAGTACAGTCAATAAATGCTTTTGACAGAATAAACTGCTTTGAGAGTTTGGCCACTTTAAATAATAAACTTGAGACTTTAAATGCCAGTTTTAATCAGGGCCAGTGCCTAGTTTATTTTCAATATCTGCAGTAAGTGGAAGGATGTATACTGAACAGATTTGATAGATGTAACATAAATACAAATAAGCAGATATCAGAAAGCTATAATATGCCCTTTGACAGTCAAAATGTCAGCCATTTTATGTCTGCATGCAGCTCCCCTCACCCCATGCCTGGTCATGGCTTCAACCCGAGATACTCAGACTGGTTTAGCTCATGAAAGATGAATAGCTTAGACTAAACCAACACCCTGAATGTCGGTTGAAGGATTTTGAGTTTTCTTTGTAATAGAAGTATACAGGAAACGTGCACATGCCCTCGAGTTGACTTTTACATGGATGCAACATAAGGTTGCACTTTATTAAATCATAAAATACAGTATAGTGTAGGAAAAGAAATCAATGACTAGGTTAAAGCAGCGATGTTGTGATGTTCTTTATTATTACCCCTAGCATTGAGAGCTAAACTAGGTTTCAAACTCATCTAAGATGGCTTGCATCTTCAAAGACGACAGAAATAAATGCGGCGATATAGAAGTTAGTTGGAGTAAAGGTCCTGTATCGAATAAAAGCATGGTTTGTGCACGTAACCTCGACTCTTTGTGCATGAAAGCATAAAATGTACCAACTTACGGGCCAAGCAACAAACAATCCCCTGCCCCCCAAATTAAGACACCAAATAGCAGCCACTAGGCCAGCGCTAATGTTACTCATCTCCTAACAAGGGTTTCCATCTGCAAGGAAACACAAGAGCATCACAAAGTTAGCTATGCATGCTAGACTGACATTGGTGTGCTTCTCTCGTCTGAAACCCAAGTAAAAGTAAACATTTGTGCAGCAATTGTCACTGCACGCAGTAGAGCCATTTGTCTAACTTAGCCAGCGGTAGTTATTCAGCTAAGGTTGGGTCGATGCTAAGCGGCTAGCTGCACGAACAACAAGCTGTTAGCCAAGCGGGCTAACATTTCGTTTTGTTTGTGGCTAACTATAGCACTGTAAAGCGTTGTATATTCTTTTTTACCGGAGGTCTTCCGAGAGTAGGCCGTTGTCCTGTCCCGTTTGCAGCTGCTTGTTGTGGAGTTGTATAGAGGTTGTTTATCTGAGGTTCGGATAAACACACATTTGATGTCTGTGTACCGTTGCAAGGCGGTGGGGTCGTAATTATCTGAATATAAGTTGCATTTGATTGTCCAGGATTCAAACGATCCGCTAAAGTTGTTAAAATTATATTATTGTCCAAATGAGAGCCCCCAACCCCCGCTAAAATCACTTTATCCGGAGCCGAGGAGATCCCTCTTCTCATCTTGCGTATTCGGGGTAACCTCTTTCTCGTCCCTGTACTTTTAAGACCGTATTTCTACTAATCCGTGGCGAAAATTTAAAAAAATAATCAGACCAAAGTACACTTCAAAGTCTGATTTATCGACTACTGTAAAGTATTTTTTCCTATAAAAGTGCATTTAGGCAGATGCAGCGGATTAAAAAGTAGCACAACTCTCGTTTCGCCCGTCTAGAAATGGCTTCAGGAAACGGCCTGATGAATGAAGGGATACGGTTTACGCGCTCAAGAGCCCTCCCGCGAAACTCAGATTTCCCGGGAAATTTTCAAACTAAATTTACATATAAAGTGTGATTGGTCTTTTACTGAGACGAATACGCCCACACATCTTCTATTGTGACCAATGAGAGGGCCGTATTTTGCCCGCCGCGTGTTCATTGGCTTTTGTAGAGAGGCTCTGTCCTGGGCACGCCTTCGCTGTTGCAAGATTTGACAGGAGATGGCGCAAGTTACCAACTATTACAACAAACAAGAGAGTTGAGCATCCTTGATAACCTATATTACTATAACCACTCAAAGAATTAAACGACAAGACTAACGTTTTGATTAAAATCACTTGTGCACTGGACTGTGTTTACACTTTGAATGAATCCGTAAAATAAAACTTATTTTAGAAAATAAAATGTGTGCCGGTTCACTCGTGTTCACTCTCACTCAGTGTTTGTCCAGTGTCTCTCTTAAAAAGATCACATACAAATAGGCCTGATACTTCATATTAGCGAATAACCCATTCAGTTAGTTATTTTACAATGAAAATCAGATGACTATTGCTAAGCATGTTGAAGGAGATTGTTTGCACAAGTAAAACCTCAATAAACCTAAAAAAGCTATTCATGGGTTTTGGAATGATGACACATTAGGACTGTTTCAGAGCAATTAGACTTGCAGATGTTGTTATTACGCATAGACCAAATACGTCTAATGTTATTCTATATTATCTGACTTCTTTCTATTTGTCTATGAAGTTTTACTATGCTGTCATTACGCTATTGTTATTTTACATGACTACAACTCACCGGAAATTAGACAGACTTTCAAAATTAAACTGTATGTTTTCTGCATATTTTAGTTAATATTCCAACAACTTTAGACCCACCGCGCCTATTACAACTACTCAAGGGGTAGTTAATACAGAACTGACGAACACAGACAATAAATAGCTCCAGATTCTGTTATTACATTAAATGGTAACTTTTATTTTGGAATCAGGACTATAACTCGCTTAGAGTAGAAGACTCGCCCGCAGCGCAGCCGCATGACAAACTGTGAACTGGTCAGGACCTGGCGAAAACCTCCCTGTCACATTATGTTTGTTGGAGGCAACTCAAGAAAATAAGGACCATTTAAGAAGAGAAACACCTGTGAAGTCAAGACTGGGGGTCTTGACAAAGCTCTAAAGTGAAAGATGGGCGAGCCGGTGGAGACAGCGTTTAAAAGCACGGGCGCACTGTGGCTGCTCCCGCTCAGTGAATACCTGGGCTTCCCTGTGGATCAGGTAAGGTTATTGACGAAACCATCTGAAAAACATTCTATATTAAACACCTGTCTATTGTACAAATGTGAGGTTTTGAAGTGAAACGCCCATAAAGAATAAATTTGAATAATGTAGAAAGGATAGGCTATTATTCATGACTTTTATCTGCTGTGTTGTTGCTGTATCAATAATTACAGTTTAGTATAAGCCTAACGTAAAAATGGGGCCATTTTGCTTTGCTGTTTTTTTCTCAGTCTCTTGCCTTTGTTTGAGTGTCGCCCTTTTATTTTAAATAATGTTTTTCATAATATATTACAGTTGATGACATCTTCTTTCACTGTGATATTATGGCTTAGCTATGATGCACTCATAAGCCTATAGTACCAGCAAGAGTCATTACACACCCTCTCAATTATACAAAAAAAAATAAATAAAAATACTGTGGCCTTATTTTAAATTGCATTTGTTGACATTCTGATCTACAGGTGAATTTTATGACGAGTCAGCTATTTGCACTGGTAGCTGCCTTCTGGTTTCGTCTCTACCTCAGTCCAACTCACACCAACCCACTGATCAGACATGCAGTGGCTGCACTCTTCGGCATTGCTATCCTCATTTTCTGCTTTGGATGGTACAAAATCCTGCCAAGCCACACATATGCATACAGATAAAGTAGTCAATTTATTTGTCATATGACGCTAAATCTAATATGCACACTTAATTACCAGGGCATGCTATTGTTAAATACATAGGATTGTCCTGACCAAGTGCATTCTTTAGTTAAGTCTGGGCAACCAGTATGGAAAACAAAGACAATGTTATCTAATAAATAATGGGTGGAACAATGTGTATGTTTGCTTTTGCAGGTATGCCTCTCACATGCTCACTGTAGTATTGGGAAGTTATTTGATTATCATAAAAAGTGATATCAACAATGTACACAGGTGAGTGGAAGGTGAAACATAACTTTATTTCATCCAACAGCCTTTATAATCTTGCACCTTTATAATTAGTCAGACTTGTACTAACCCAGTGGTTTCAAAACTGTGGCGTTTGTACCATTAGTGAAATCTGAGCTTGTTCTGGTTGTCATGGACACCTATGCTATTCTAGTGTCTGTTGAGATTTTATCCAAATTTTTTCTTGTGTTGTTCTTTGTTCTGTCATACTTAGAAAGCTAAAACATTTCTGACTACTTGATATTAAAACTTTAAAACCAAATGCTCTAGTCTTATATATGATGTTTAACAATATTTAGTGTTGTTTTGAATGACTTGAGTGAGAGAGAAATAAAATGTGAAATTGTTTTTGATACTTGACATCATGGTAAAACTGTGGAACAGACACTTGAGGCTTGCATGAATGAGATGCCGGAAAAACTCGTTTGACATGAGGTCCCAAGAAATTTCTACATCATAGGTGTGTATTTGGTAAGGACAGAATGTGTAGGCATGTCCTCAACTCTAGTTTAAACTTATATTGTTGTTTTTTCATGACCAGAGATGACTTTCTTGCTAGAGACACTGCCTATTATGACCACATGTCATTAAGTTTATTAACAACATTGTGCCAGACTTGTGGCCAGAATATGAAAATGAAAAGTGCAACAATGAAGCTATATAAGCATATTTGCTGGCTTATTGTTGCTTATACCTGACCTGACTGCACGGTACTGTACACTAGTGTTTAGCTTAATTTATTTATTTATTTATGGTAGTGTTAGGTATGATAAGATTTGTTGTGCTTGTGCACTTAGGATAGGTTAGAATATATTATTTATTGTGCCTGTGTATATTAATGTTGTCCTGTCTTGCGCTTTTACGGTTTGTCCTGTCTTGTCAACACATGGGAGAAAACATGAGAAACATAATTTTGATTCCTTTGTATGTTTAGTACATGTGAAGATATTGACAATAAAGCCGAGTTTAACTTTTATGTAGTAGTGGCCATTTTAATGTTGAGTTTTAATGGGTTTAAGAGTCATACAAAATTAATAGGACCATTTCCATCGCAATTCTAAACAAAATTCTTTCTTCTGAAGTCCTGAAAATGGCGCCCACAACAAGAAACCTTCTTGATAGATTTTAATTTTGTGCAATATCAAATGTATAATCCCTAACATATGAGTTTTTTTTGCAGGTATACAATGGTGTGGGCTATAGGCTACCTCACAGTGTGCCAAGTGATACGTGTCTGTATTTTTAACTATGGAATTCTTTCAACAGACTTTTCTGGGTAAGAGTAATCCTTCTCTTTCTCATCACCAGTTTTCCTAACTCTCATGGCCACACCTCATAATGAGTATCTATGACTCATTCCATGTTTCCAATGTTATCATTTACTATTCATTGGTTGAGTACCTACGCTCTGCTGCTTACTCAGTCACCTCTGCCACAACGCTGTACAAATATCACACCAGTCAATAGAAAGCCACATTGTTCATCAAGGCAGGCTGCTCCGTCTAGGCTTTTAGGGGAGTTGTTCTAACTCTTTTAAATTATGACTTTATAAGGCATGTTATTAAAAATGCAGTTATTTAACTAAATGTCAGCAAAGAAGTTTAAGTTGGTATTTAGGTTGATATAGAAAAGGGGGATATAGAAAATGTCATAGAGTGTTTTATAGGGAGGTTAAAAAATTGATTTTTTTATCGCCTCCCTGTGACAGTATGAGGCATTGTTGATATTGTCATATTATGATTCTGTGATTCATACCCCAAAGCATGAATACTGGCACTTTTAATTTCTTCTGCTGTTCAGCATCTGCCATGCCCTGCTTGCATTTCTCTTGGATTTAACCATGGTGACATGAATTTTTAGAAGCAGCAGATAGCATTATAGTTTTTACCTATTAAAACTAATATAAATGTACTAACTGCATGGTGAACTTAAAATCATGATCTGATTCCAAGGAAAAGGGTGTCTATGCCCACCCTAGTGTCATTTACACTTGTTGTCACTAATAGATCAAATAATTGCAGGCATTGCCTAATCCATCATTTATTTACTGTTCAATTTTCTCATGACTGATGATTAAGCAGTGAATCAACCCATCTGAAGTTACACAGTTTTCACTATACAAAAAGGCATATTTTAACCACTGTACCCCTCATCTGTTCTTCCTTTTATTTAGTGAATAAACCCTTCCTTCAAATTCAAAACTGTAATTGTAATATGTGCCTAACTGAGCAATAAAAGCACAAGTTCCCGTTGCTGCAGTGGTAGTGCCCTGGCTGGCACTTTGTTTCAGGAAATCTGGGCCAACTCTCATTGAGCTGCTGCTGCTTTGCCATGCAGTGCACACAATGCAGTTCAGTCAAACCAGACCCAGCATGCACATAGCCACAGACACATACTGTTCGTGCATCGCATTCTTGGGACAGAGCAGCTCTATCTGGTGGCTGTAACCTCCTTTAGTTATTCCCATATTCACTAACATATCCAGAGTATTGAGGTTTCTATCAACTGGGGAACAACACATTGTTAATACTTCTCTGTCTTTTCTGCCTAGGCCTCTGATGATGGTTACCCAAAAGCTTACTTCTCTAGCATTTCAACTTCATGATGGTAAGTTATTGTTAATACACATGCAAAACAGAATTTGGTCCAGTTTGAAAAAATGAATTGCTGACAGAGATCTTCCATATTGCAAAAGTAGTGGGGACATGACAGTTCTCTTGGGTTTGATTCAAGGCCGTACAGAATCTGTCCAGTTCAATGAATTTCCTTCAGAATATCAACTTTCATTTTCACTTTGACCCTCAGTAATCAGACCCCATGCCCTCTATTCCCTGTTTTCTCAATCATAGATAGAAAGTTTGTTAATCATATGATTCATTTGGTAAACAAGCCTCAAGTCCCACAACCAAGCAAATACACTTAGCTGTGAAGGTGAAGAAACTGCCAAACTCTACAGAGCTGAGGAAGGCCAATTATCACCGCCCTCCAGTCCTCTGGTCTTTCCAGCAGTGTGGCAAGAATAAAATGTGTAAAACACAAGCGTGTAATTAAAGCATGGCTAAACTAGTTTCTGTCAAGCCACTCCACTGGAAAGACTAGACTGACAGAAGGCTGCAGTTATGTTTGTCTTTCTATTATTTTGACCATCTCCACTTAATAGAAAGACTAGACTGACAGAAGGCTGCAGTTATGTTTGTCTTTCTATTATTTTGACCATCTCCACTTAATAGTCACTCCTCCAGTCCACTACTTAACTATTTTGGTTCTGGATGATTCTTTGTGCAGAATGTGTGGATCAGATTATTTGGTTTCTAGGTTGATCCAAATGTTTGTTGATGGCAATAAACTTTTGATTCTTTTACAGCCTGTTTAGTCTAATGATTATCTTTTAAGTTTAATGTGTACTTTATTCATCAATTGTGAGGGAGTCATTATCTGCATTTGACCCATCATTCAACAAGGCCTGCTGCGGGACAACTTGTTAAGAGCAGTGAGCCACTATGGTACAGCACTGTGGGACTCATCTCCAGATCTTGATCTTGGCTCAAAGTATGCACAATGCTCCCAATGGGTAGTGGGAGGTTTGTGCATGCTTTGAGTTTTTGGACTATTATTTAGGCTATATCTTAGAAGACTATGAAATCATCCATCACTTCATTTCAGAATCTTGTCAGTTGCCAATTGTGTACTGCATCCTGTTTTTCAGGTATGTGTAAGAAGCCGGACAAACTAAACCCAGAACAGAAGCTCCTGGCAATAAAGTAAGACTTAACTCTTTTCATTGCATGATAAATGTCATAGTCAGGTACTTCTTCTCTTATGTAAATCTGTATTCTGAGATTGGACCATTAATGAAGGACTCCTTTTAAAGTGTAACTTTTAATCAAATACTTGTGTAGTATTATTGCTGTGGACGAGGAGGTGAAATTCTGTCAAATAGACTGCTTCGTAAAGTTTTAAAACTGGCAGTAAATAACCTTTCTTTTCCTCTAGCCAAGATGGACACACGTATGGAGATGCCCCTATGGTGAATTAATTCTTGTCAACAGTATTTGCATGAAAATGCATGAAAACTATTGGCTGTCTGCCTATTAAAAATTGTTACCATTGTGTTCCATGAATCATGCATACTCTATGTTACTAAGTGGTTTTGTGTCCACTCTAGGGAACAATGTACTTCCAGCAACTGATAATTCAATATGATCCACAATGTTAAGTTTACAATACAAATATACACAGAATCATTAGCCATTTTTAACATATTTATATTTTTGCTTCCCCTAAGAAATGTTCTCATGTTCTTGGTGTGCACATATATATTTACTATCATGGTATGTGGGAATGGTTTGTCTTTCATATTTTCTCATTTTTATCTTTTTTTTCACTCCACAGTCAGAGACCATCTTTAATTGAATACCTTAGTTATAACCTTAACTTCCTGAGTGTATTGGTGGGACCATGCAGTGACTATAAGGACTACATAGACTTCATAGAGGGTCGCCATATCATCAACAGGCTACAATCAGGAACATGCAATGGGCATAATGGATATAAGAAGCAAGTAGAGCCATCACCAGTGGTAAGATTTTTAAAACTCTGCATCACATTTTATTTGTTAAAAGGTAATAACAAAGCTCTATAATTTCATCCCGACAGAGGGCGGTGTGTGAGAAACTGCTCATTTGTGCTGGCTGTATGTTATTTTTTCTCATTGTGACACGGTCTCTGCCAATAACATACAACGTGGATCCATTCTTTCTAGCCAATGCCTCTTTCGTGACTAGGCTTATCTATGCATTTTTCTCCATACAAGCTTCTCGGCCTAAATTCTACTTTGCTTGGACTCTTGGTGAGAACTTTAAATAACTTTGTTGAAATTCTTTATAGCTGTCGTTTCTTGTATTTGCTGAGAGCAGGAGTTTTCTCTTGGCAGCTGATGCAGTCAACAACGCAGCAGGCTATGGCTTCTCAGGAATAGATGAGAATGGAAGGCCATCTTGGGATCTTCTCTGCAATGTAAACATCTTGGGAATTGAGGTGCATTTTGCAAGTCAATATATTTTGAGCAAAAAAATAGTGTATGATTTAACTGACACAGCCTGTTGTCAACCTTTTGCAGACAGCAACAAGCTTTAAGACATTCATAGACAACTGGAATATTCGCACAGGGATTTGGCTCAAAATGTGTGTATTATCTGCATAAAAAAGCAAAAATACAACATTTGCTGGTCTGACCCTTTTTATCTCTCTCTTATCTGTCTCTTCAGGGTGTGCTATGATCGAGCTCCTCGATACAGGCTGCCTTTGACTTTTGTTCTGTCTGCCATTTGGCATGGCCTCTATCCAGGATACTACTTCACGTTCCTCACGGCTATTCCCATAACCATTGCCGCTCGAGCTGTAAGTACAAAAGAAGAGAGAAGATTACTTTTTAATTTATGACTTTTTCTATCCTTCATTATGCTTAGCCAATGATGAACTATGCAATTTTTTACAAATGTTTCAATTATTACCCTCTTCACTAGATAAGGAAGTCAATTCGGCACTATTTCCTGAGATCCAAAATAGTAAAGTCTGGGTACGACATAGTGACTTGGGCTGCGACACAGTTTGCAATTTGTTACACTGTCATGCCCTTTTTGCTTCTAGCAGTTGAGCCTACAGTGATTTATTACAGGTAAATTTTTTAATATTCTTTATCTAATACTACATGTCTCATCTGCTAGGAAATAAAAATATTTGTTTCTATGGCTAGATCTATGTACTTCCATGTACACATCCTCAGCATTTTGACAGCTGCCGTCCTGCATCGGAAACACAAACCCAGGGGCTCCTCTGCCCCCAACAAACCCAGCTCCATTTCCTCAGAGAGCTCACCAGCTCACCGCAACAACAACGGAGCCCATAAAATTAAATAAATACAGGTATTTGAATGATCATACACTGCTCTCGGCTTCCTCAGTGTTCTACCAAAGTGCCTGCTCTGAAAGTGGAAAACTATGTTATTTATTTTTTGGGGACAAAGAATGGACAAGAACCTTCTGCAGTTGTAAAATGTCTGTCAGGTTTAGCAAAGCAGCAAAGACTGTGCCCTAGTAGAAGGCCTGCATATCCACCTCAAATGGATTGTTTATTTATGTTTATAACATATGTTTGTCTCTATATGTCTTCCATTGTTGACATTTACTACTTTTAGATGCTAGTAAATCCATATTTACTATGCATTTATTGTGCTTAAGTTCTTTAAAGCTAGGAAAATCGCCTCTTCCGATTGACTGACAACAGTTTAATTATTTGACCAGTTCCTATGGAAAACTCTTCAGAATAAGTCACAGTCTCATTTGTTTTGTATTGAGAAATAAACATAGTATTAATTGATTATTGTGAAAACTATAGCTTTTTCTTATATAGTTTTGAGTATTTATAAATGGCTTATTTACTAACATTAAGGTTTTATTTATTCCAAAGTGTTACTAGGATTTTTACATTGTGCAAAAAAGTTTGTTAGGAGGCATATTTACTTCAAATCTTCCAAAAAAAAAAAAAAAAAATACAAATAATGCCATAAATGTGTAAACACACTGGTGACCCATGCTGGTTATTTGTTGTCCAAAACAAAATCATTGTTGTTGTTTTACATTGGAGCTGTTTCCTGGAAAGAAAATTTTGGTGCAGCACCTGGGATCAAACTGAGCCATCTACTGGTGGGTTGAGCCATGATTCATATGATAAAAAAAACTAATCTTGTAATAATGACTGAAGCTTCTACTTTATTGTCTTACTCTTATGTATGAAGTGTTATTTTTTACTGAATACAGAATACATTACATTCATTTATGAGTTGAAATAAGTAATATATGTCATATTTTAAGCCCATACTGAGTGATGCATTACTAGTTACTAGCTTTGATTTTGTACTAATCTGCCAATGAGCAGGAGATATTAAGTCCAGTATGATGTTAACAGGCTAATAGATCACATCGTTTCAATAAATTATTTGCATTGTCATATATGATCTTATTGCTTGAAAACTCTTTGTGAATATTAAAATTTCTATGGTCTGTGGTGGTGATAATAAGATATTGTCAGTATCGTTTGATAATATCAGTTTCTGCACTGAATGTCAATTGCTTTTAGGTCTTTAACAGTTTAAAACACCTCTAGAAAAAGCTTTCAGGTTTAATGTGACTATTTTACTTTCACTGTAACTGATAAATTCAAATAAGAATGTTTATTTATACAGGAGCCATTCACATGACACATATTTATGTTGAGCTGCTACTAACTTATGTGTCTTAAATACTGTCAATTTTTTAGTATTGCATATGGATTAAAGTGCGTGATATTTAATAAGATAAATAAAAAGCACTAATCTGTATAGTTTCTGTTTATTCTGCCACACACATTGGCTACAGTCTGCCCCTTGTGTTCAATTGTCTCCTGGCACTGGTAATGCTTTACCTCAGAGTATAGTAGATGTTTTCAGCTAATGACACCAGCGGGAGAGAAAATAGACAAAAATAGTGAACAACAAACTACTGCCGATACATAACAGGATACATATAAGGTCATATAACTCCAAAACAACAACAGTTAGCATTGCAAACCTGCTGCCCTGCTAGTGCAATGATGCATACACAGTTTGCACTACTGCTGGATCTGAACATTTATCTGGATGCTGCAACATAAACCATACAATAATTCCTGCCTAACCATTTTGAACATTACAGAATATTTATGAAGGTGATTTTAGGCATTATTCACTATGTGCTTAAAAAAGACAATAATCTGCAGACGACTTGATTTTATTATGCCAAAGTAAACATGTACAATAAGATTTGTATTAGTGCATGCACAATAGTCAAGTATTCAGACTGAAATGCTAACTACATAAATAAAGACTTCTTTTATCTTTTGTCCATATCTTTGTATTTGTCTATGTAATAAATAAACAGAACAATCTTTTACAAGTTAAGTCTCAAGTTTACCATTTCATGATGTGGAGTACTTGGCATCAGAAGCTGCAATACATAACAAAAATAGGCAATGTGTGCTAAAATATCAAAGTTAATGAATGATTTAATACATGTTACACATTTATTTTGCTCAATTCCAGTTTAATAAACAAGTGGATTGTCTACCTGAAACATTAACCGAAATGGGAATGTCTTTTGTTAAATTTAGGTGTACGTACAAAAATGAAAACTTGAGGAATGTAGATGATGGAAAAATGCAAAAAAAAAAAAAAAAACTAACACAAAAACATGAAGCAAGAAAATGTCTAACAGATGAGCAGATGGTGTCTTCCTTAGTGACTGCTTCTCTTTCTAACATCCTTATAAAAACAAAATAAAAAAGTGATGTATACTCGTAGACGGCAGCTCACAGAGTGACAGGGATTTGAAGTCTGTCAGTTTAGATTTTAACCAGTGGAGGGCAGCATAGAAATAACATAGGAAGGTGATGCCCTTGGCAACATAGTACATAGCAACAGCTTTTTCTCAGATGGAGACCCGGAAAGCTGTGTCCAAAACAGGTCCAACTAGTCAGAAAGAAAGTAGATATTTTGAGGGGGAGAGGGTTGATGCAAGAGGCATTAGGAAAAGCTGCATTAAGAAATGTTACTGTGGAAGTCAAATATATTTATTGTTTGAAACTGGAAACAACAAGTTTGTCACAAGCTTGAGCTGATTCTGTATTTGATTTGCAGCTCACACTCCCTTCCTTTCAGCTACAGTTTCTTTGAAAATGTTGAGGTACTTAAGTGATTCTCTTCACCTTATTTCTTCAGACATTTACATATGAGGCATGTGCTGTTTCTGCCAAATATGTACATTGTGAGTACAGTTTATAAAATTACATAAAAATACAGTTTATGTTTCATATGGACAAAACAAGATTCTTACAGAGGACCAATTTCAGCTCAAAATAAACAACCATGCTTGAGAAATCAGATATCTGACATTGTGCCTTCACATGCACCGTTGTCTTGGCTTGTAACTGCAACCACATAGGAAGTCCTTATTTTAACACTGCTGAACTAAGCCCTATTTAACCTATGACAAAAACACTAAATCCCAACACAAGATGCCTTAAGATACTTAATAATATATTTTTTTATCAAACAGTAATTTAAACTAGGTCCTTCTTGTTGACTTGTATGTGCAATGCAGAATCATGCTTGTTCCTTATTAGTACAGATGGAGCAAAGGGAGTGTGTCATTTTGTCTTTTTGAAATAAATAAAATTTAGTTGTAGTATCAGTCAAAATTAGAGGTTAGTTTACAGCAGCAGCAGTCCACCTTTTTGAAGGTCTTCGTCTCCTTTAAGTGACATCCAGGTCCCTGTGCTTTAAAATCCTACAATCAAATGAACTATGATCAATTTTAGAATATCTTTTAATTAGTTTTCGTTCAGCCCTGATACGACTGGGTGTTGTCCTCATATAGTCCGCCCAACAAGGCCATTCTGTATATCGTCTTTTTGACAGCAAACTGATAGCTTCAGTTTTTGCTGCTTTCTGTGGCTGCAGCAGGCTGTGTTTTCTCATTAGCATCTGTCTTGCCATCCTTCTTCTCATCTTTGTCATCATCTTTAAAGAACAAAAGTGGAAACATGCCGAGGATACAGCCAATGCCAACGCCAATCGCTTTACCCTGCACAGATAAAAATAGCAGAAAACAATAAAAATACATACACAACTACAGAGAAAGTTTAACCAAGATCTCTATAACAAAAAGTTATTTCTTTATCTATCATAGTTTTACAATGGATGCCCTTCGAGCTGCAACATTTATCAGAGTTTGGCCACTTGCTTCTATATATATATATATATATATATATATATATATATATAGTCACCTCAATTACTGGCAGAATATGCCCCTAAGACCTATTGACATTACGTTGTTTAAAGACATGCTCTTTATGTCAATGGTTAAGAAAAACAAAATGCCAAAAGGTGACCTTTTACTACCAGCCAAGAGCAAAATTACTGACGGACTAAGCGACTAAAGCCAATTAAGCTAATACGATTTCACACTGCTCTCATTTCTTCCCACATAAACCAATGCAGCAAGAGCACATCAGCTGTCTCTCTCTTTTGGCAAATATGTGACATGACTGACCATGGCCTTTTACTCAGATTAAATGGGGTCCTCTTGGTTACAGACGAACATGCATAGAAGTTAATAAGGACAATATGCACACCCTGTTCAAGAATAATAATGTCGCTTCTGATTATAACTGAACTAACTATTTTGTTAAGCTTTGTAATTATTTGAGATTTCACCAAATTGCATTTAATTCAGAATAATATCATGCAATGAAACACAAATGGACATGTACATTATTTTAATTAGTAAATTTGCTTTACTTGATTGGTATTGTTATGATTTATATTTATATTATTTATTTGGTTGTTTTTTTTATTCTAAATAACATAGAATTCAGTCATTTAACATTTTTAAATGCACAGATATCAATTGGAATCTCTATACAATAGGACAATTATTAAAAAAACATGTCTAAGATTACTATTATTGTACAGAAATTATTAGGCTATATTAACACAACTCCAAATGTGTGATGAAAATGCGATTGTACAATTAACTTGAATTATTTTTTTGTAAAATTTATGATCTGAGTTAAAATATGTAAAAAAAAAATGCACCATGTTTTATTAATGAAAAGAGTTTTGGAGCTGACAGAGAGCAGGCACGGACACTGTGGTCCTTTGTACTGACCGCGTGGGAGCTGACCCTGGTCTGCCACATGTCCGCCTGTTTGGGGCTCAGGTCTGGAATCTGCATCCCCAACCGAGACGCCAAGGCCTCCACGTAACCTGCCAACCTAAAAGAGAGACAACAGAGTTAATATAAACCACATGAGTCAACACATAAATATCTCCTTTCTCCCATCAAATGTCAATCTACTCAGCTCAATGCATTAAGCCCATAATGAGGAAACAAACAAATAAATCTTGTGAATGAATCTGCTCTTTCCACTTCATATTGCCACCATCTGTCACAAAGCGGTAGGGGTTAGAGATCTACACAGTGACAACCATCTTTATTATCATAAATGTACCTAATCATGCTGCTTCAAGAAGACAAAATGGTGGAAACAAGTGCACACTGTGTGAAAATATGTCTCTAAACCTATTCATCTTCAGCATGCATCATTTGGGATTCAAGCCATAAAAGCTCTTGTTTGATCAGTGTTTTACATCTGCTGATAAAAATGCATGCCAGGTACCACATATCTGCTACCAAAATGCTGTAAAAGGGTTAGATTTTTTCCCCCTTTCACTAAATTCATAAATCCTCTCTTTGCTCTTCCTCCAAGCTTAGGAACGTCTTAACACGATCACTGTTTCTCCTCTACACACATCTCAGTCTGTCTTCTCTAAACATCTAACACCAGATATCCACATGTTGACTAATGCTGCTGTCAAGAACAAAGGGCCTAAACATTGTCAGCGCTAGCCCTTTTGTCCCTCATTATCAAATTTGGGTTGTATTTAGGTAAAAGAATTATGAACAATGTCACACCGTAAAAAAACAATGACAAATTCAAATCTTTGAGATTAAAAAGATGTACAATTTATCCCAGTGCTCAATGTAAGTGGTTTAGTGTCAAATACGTTTTGAAAAGTCAGCCTGACTCTGAAGGTTTTGCCTTTGATAAGTGACAAAGCAAATATTAAGCAAATGCAGCTTCTTACAGTGTAATTAGAAAATTCTACATAGCAGCGTCTGCCATGTTGTTTTTGGATTCAAGAGTAAAAGTAATTTGAAAATTCACAGCAGTGCTCAGTGCTTTGACCCAGCAGAGGTTCAGAGAGTGGCACTAATAGACCACCACTAAAATGTGTCTCAGCTGGAAGTGGAGTCAAAGGAGGGAGTAGTTAAAGTTAAAGAAGAACATTGGAAAAACAGAAGAACTACTCCTTAAATTCACAAGTATAGCAGAGGAAACAGGATATTGATTTCAATTTGATCACTGACTACAACTGCACAGCTAAACACAAACTCATTAACATTGATTCGGAATTACATAAAAGGTTACTGCCAACTTTAGTCAAAATATCTTACACTTGCAATGGAGACAGAGAAAGAATGAAACTAGGTCAGCATTATGAAATAAATAGTCCAAAATTCAAAAGCAAGAAATGATGAAATTTACTGCAACACAAATCACTCGCATCATTCACAGCTCTATCGAGTGTGAGAAGAGCGGGTGAAAGATTATGAAGTTATTTTTATAGCACAAACAATTTCATTCACAGAAACATCATAACTATGGATAATCTATTTGTGTAGAGACTGAAAATGTATGTAAATGGATGCGTTCTGCGAGTTGAAATGTCACAGTGGATTTGACAGTAGTATTATACAACACACACCTGCGACTGCCACAGAACGGACCGACAGGGAAGTCGGCCAAAAACAGGTCTAGTTTTCATGCCATATTATAGACTGGAGGACAAGACCCGACAAGACAACAAGACAAACACATTAAAGCCTTCCTGTCTTTGCAGAAATGGTATTGCTTGGGTGAAATACTCCACAATATTATTATTATTATTATTATTATTATTATTATTATTATTATTATTATTATTATTATTATTATTATTATTATTATTATTATTATTATTATTATTATTATTATTATTATTATTATTATTATTATTATTTATTTGATAGGGACAAGTATGTTTCATGAATCATGTCACACACTACAACATTTTAGCCAAGGCTAATTCTCAATGCCCGTCCCTATTTAGGGCATTAAACATCTATCCAGCAATTAATCAAGAGCAAAAACAATACCAAGGAAAACATGCCATCATACACTGGAAAAAACAATATCTAGGAAAGTTAAAATGACTTAAATTAAGAATTAAGAGTTTATTTGAGTAGATTCAGCTTGACAAGTGAGATTATCTCCCAGTGGAATAAGTGTTTTTTTTTTAATTCAAGCAACATTTGATTTTATTTCTTATTTTAAGTGCAAAAAGTTGATGTTTTTCTCATGTTAAGTGTAGCAATATGTATTTTCATATTTTAAGTACAAAAATCTTACTGCACTGGCAGATAATTTTACTTGTCAAGTGAAATTTACTATGGTAAAACTTTCTTAATACAAGTCATTTTAGCTTGACTAGATTTAGTTTTTTGCAGTGTACTGTTGAGTGGGGCTGGCGCTCCACAGATCTGGCATGTAACTTGGCCTGGTGTGGTTCCACTGCCACCTGCTTGTCCATGGAGGCACCACAGAAGGAAATATTCTACACAAAGCACTAACATCTCCACAGAGACAAGCACATGATGTATCCTCCAGCAGAAAAGTGGACCACAGTGCACACCTCTAATCATCTAATTATGTTCAATGTATTTGTGTCCATTTATTTAATGATAGGGCTGAATAATTCATTGCAATGTTTCATGTTTGGTGGACAGTGCTCAAACTAATTCATGAACACAACACTATAATAGCAAAACATATATAAGAATCCCATGCATTTCAGAGGATATTAGGAGAAGTTCAAACTAAATAACATCAAGATAAATAGTTGTTTGTAGAGGATAAAATACTAAACAATCAGCAGTAAATGCCACCATTCAAATCGTAATTTAGGTTTGCTTGTTATTTATCTTGCAGCTTTAGTTCCCAGTATAGCATTTGATTTTAGTGTAGCTGAACAAAACACAGACCATTTTTCTCAAAGAGCCGTTTAGACTGATCAAGTCATTGAACACTTAAGAATGAATCACCAGCTCTCAGTGACAGGCTTCAGACAGTTTACATCATTAATCAAGTCCAAGATGGAAAAGCATGGCTCCCACACACCCAGACCGCTTTCGAGGGGAAACATATCGTAAATTAGTAATAGGCTATATATCGCAGGTCAGTCCGGCTTTGAGGACCGTGGTGGGAGGATTTACAATCACTACAGCACCAATGTGGTGTTAACGTGTGTTGCATTGACAGCCAAATCAATCCAATTACTTGGAGTAAGTCACCCTGATATATACTATGGCCATACCGGCTTGTCAAAGCCTGATCCCGTCAGATCTCAGAAGCTCAGCAGGGCCGGGCCTGGTTAGTACTTGGATGGGAGACCACTGGGAATTCCAGGTGCCACAGTGGGGCGCCAGTCACAAAAACTGTCGTTGTGTCCTTAGGCAAGGCACATCACCCACATTGCCTAGTATGAAAGTGGTGTGTGCGCGAGTGTTGGTGGTGGTCGGAGGGGCCGATGGCGCAGATTGGCAGCCTCGCTTCCGTCAGTCTGCCCCAGGGCAGCTGTGGCTACAGTAGTAGTTTACCACCACTGGGTCTGGAGTGAATGAATAATGCTCTGTAAAGCGTCTTTGAGTGTCTTGAAAAGCGCTATATAAAACTAATGCATTATTATTATTATTATTATTATTATTATTATTATTATTATTATTATTATTATTATTATTATTATTATATGGAAAAAGGGTGTGTGTGTGTGTGTGTGTGTGATAGCAGTTGGGTAGGTTGGGCTATTGTATATAATATGCACTTACTCTGGTCTCCAGTACTGTATAAAAATAGATTTAGGTTAAGGTGGTTTGTTGCAATGAAAGCATGCGAGTACAGTATGAACATTGGACTGATTAAAACACAACTACTTTTTTGGCATAATGGTCATTACATCTCATCTCATCGCATTACCCAATTTATTGTCAATTTATCATCATCAAGAAGTAGTTATTGGTGATTATGTTTTGTCTACACACAATCAGAATGATAATATAAAGTATGTAATCAGCCATTACAATCTAAAAGCAGAAGAAAAAAAATAAAAGAAGTCTCTTAAATTAAAATAATTTCACAAGGAGGAATAAAGTCATAATTAGGTACTTTTGTGTGATACCTGAACCTCAGCTCATGGCATATGACCATATGGCATATAGCCCTGTACCCTTATTCAAATAAATGAATAAATACACTACCGGGCAAATGTTTCAACACACTATTTCATCTATGGTTCTTCTTTATTTCCATGATTATTTGCATTGTAGATTCTTACTGAAAGCATCAAAGCTCAAACCTTAGTTTTTTTTTTTTGTTTTTTTTTAAACAGCTTGTTGCTTTGACAATTGATTTACACTTTTAGCATTGCTTGACCCTGACAGGGCACACCTGGTGTAGTGAAAGTGAAAATCAATCCATGAGAATTCATCAAGAAAATCATTGAGAGAAGGTCGAGGGTCTGCAGCACTGTCAAAAAGCAAACAGTGGTTTTTGAGCATAAATCGTTTTTTTTTTTTTTACCACCTTATGTGTTCGGCATTTCAGTTGTAGTGTACATACATAGATAAAAGTCACCTTCACATAAGAAACACCCATTTAAACCAAACAGTCAATTAATCTAAAACTAGATAAACCACGTAAAGCAAACGGTTTACCCACAAATCACTTTGAGGAATACGGTGGATGCTTATCCGAGTCTGAATCGCTCATCACCGCTCACTGCCTCAGGGTGATCAGACTAGAGCTTAAAGGCATTCCCTTTGAAATGACATAAACCATAATGCATATACTGAGGTGGAGGTCGCTTATAGCCTGCAGAGACTATTCAGCCTTCACATTCTCACCAATGTATCTATCAAAATCCAAAACATCATCCCTTCTCTGGTCTAATCATGCTTCACCTTGACATTCTGGCCACCAGGGGTCTACTTTCCCAATTATAAATGAGAGGCACATGGAAGGTAGAGAAAGGGCACAAAATGACCCATCCATCACACTGAAAGTGTGAAACACTTTCCCCCAGCAAATTTATCTGGCAGCCAGCCTAATTATAAACTTTCTAGACTAATATTGATCTAATTGCATGATTATTATTTGACTTGAGGCCGTTTAGAGGGCTGATTTTGGTCCCTGTGGCTGTAAAGCAGATAATGGTCTTCAATGAGCTGATTAATCTAACGCATGTGGCAAACTTCTCCAATGAGACCAGTATTTATGTTTTATTATGCAGCAGAAAGACTCATATTACCTTAGTGATGCTTTGTTTTTGTTTTTGTTTTGAATAAGCCAATAGCAAAGATGAAAGAACATTTTATGAATTGTGGTTCACACTAATGAAGCTCCAGTCTGGAAATATTGTTTTCATGTTATGAAAATGTAATTTTAGCCCCTCTGCAATATATTGGTTTATAGAAAACTGTATAGCAATGAGACTATAATGGCCACAGTGTCCGATATACATTATTAAAAACTGAGAACAATAACAACACATCATATCGGAAATAATCTGTGACAGTTGTCTTCGGCCTGTGTATATTCTATTCTATTGGTCAGTGGCTAAGCTGAGTCTAATAAGATAGACAGTGAGTTATAAACAAATTATTGAATGATTCTGGTCATCTTAATTAGGACAGAGCAAAAAGACTTTTTATTATAATATGAAACATACAATTTGCTATGAAATAACTGGCTAACTTGTGGCTTTTTAAATATTTGTGGTTACTTGTTTTGGGCTATTTAAGGTATAGTTATATGTTCTGCTTCTATTTCTCATGTCTTTATCTATTTCATTGTTTGAGTTTTAAACCTCTGCAGTGCCTCCACACTCAGTGTTTAAGCTCCTCTAGTCTTAGGAGCAATTAGCTACGATCTCTGTCTGGCTTTCCTCGCAATTAAGAGGAAAATCAACTGGAGTGCATATCCATTTATATAACCATATACTTCATATCAGCCCCATTTGCAACACATTATGTCACCAGCATATGGCCCAGTCCTAATCTTAATAATAAGCCCGATCTTAGTAATAACTAATTGAGATATACAACTGGTTTAATACTAAAAATAAATATACTTTGCATTTAACTGATATGCATAAATCTGATTTTCACCTTTGTGCCCAGACCTGCTTAATATGCATTTTTAACCTTTCTAGTTCTCTCCTCTGAGGCGCCCTCGCTCTGTTCAAATGAATGCTGCTGGCTGCAGAGTTGGAGCTCCCATTGGTCAGTGTCTGCTTTAATCTGTACTGTTGACACGGCTGTTTGGGTGAGTGAGCTTACCCCAGGCCTGCCAGGTCCGACACCAGGTTGCCAAGGGCAGCAGCTGTGGAGAAGAAGCAGAGATGATTACAAATGAGGTTCATGTCGGGTACAGCCAAAAATCGGAAATCTGATGTGTCTCATAGGGGACAGTAACACCATTTTAATCACATTCTGGCATGTTCAACGAATGATTCAAATTAAAAGGGTTTGCTGTTTATGAGTAAAACTTATATGAAAACAGACCTGTAACCTGTAAACCAAAATGATGTGTTTTTAAAAGGCTGCAAATATCTTGACAAAATATATATTATTTCAGACAGACAGACAGACACACATATATATATATATATATATATATATATATATATATATATATATATACATACACACATATATACATATACATATATATATATATATACATATATATATATATATACATATATATGTATATATATATATATATATGTATATATATATATATATATGAGTGTACACAATTTTAGCAGATAAGGTCAAAGATGACCTGTATTTATCACTTAAATGTCATTCTTGTCAAATGTCATTGGTAATGACTCTGGGCGCTGCTAAATAAAAAAAAAATCTAAACAAAAAGTACATTCATTTTGGTTGATCCCTCACAAAATTGCACTGAAATTACAAATTGCTGAGTCTTGTACGTAAATTAGAAATTTCTATGAAGACAGGAAGCTGTGCCTGACTAAACAGGAACATCCCTTATAGAAGTGCACTGGGAAATCACTACATTTAAGCCACTATTAAACCACTATTGATGTCTTTTGTGTATTGTGTTCCTTGTGTTGTCAGTGACACTGAGGTTAGTCTGTCTCAGCTGCTGAAGCCACACAACAGCACCCAAGGGAACAGAAAGCACCTGCTCTGCCATCTCCACTAAAGCTCCCATTCTCCACTCTCAGTACAATGGTTTGGCCACAGCGCTATCCCCCTAAAGGAGATGCATTATTCACATGATTCACTGCAGGGACTAACAGGTAATATGCATTCATTCATCTTCAGCATGGACCACCGTACCTGCACACACTGTCTACTCAAGTGTGCACAGATAGGAGAGAGAGAGAGAGAGAGAGAGAGAGAGAGAGAGAGAGAGAGAGAGAGAGAGAGAGAGAGAGAGAGAGAGAGAGAGAGAGAGAGAGAGAGAGAGAGAGAGAGAGAGAGAGAGAGAGAGAGAGAGAGACAGAGAGAGAGACAGAGAGAGAGAGAGAGAGAGAGAGAGAGAGAGAGAGAGAGAGAGAGAGAGAGAGAAGCACATTTATTTGGCAAAGATGTTAAAAAAATATGTGATGGTACAAAATAACTGCCATGTAGGCAAGAATGTATTGGAGGTCATGCCTGGAGGTGTCATTAAGGCAAAAATGCCGCTATCATGACAGCCCCCTAGGAATGAGTGCCGTTTACACTGCAACAAGACAAGTGGGGGTTTGCCTATTCATGAGTTTTGGAGAGATTAAAATTTAGCACAGTTGTTGAAGCAATAAATTAAATACTCTATCTTGGAATTATCAAAAGTCCTCAAAATGTCACCTTAAAACAAGCTGATACCTGTGAATAGTGAAATCGCAAATTCAATTATTTAAAACAATGGAGGAAAAGAAGACAAAATAACATTGTGAAAATCTTATCTGGTTTTATCAACAGCAAAGTTGGCAGGAAAAATTAAAGGTGAAGAATTTCAAACACTTTTTTCTGGCATTTGAATAAAGTGTAGCCGTCTGTCACTGTTCCGCTGTGTCGTGTTGGGAAATAAATAGAAAGTCCTCAGTTCTCGTGCCAATAGCAAATCTGCCCTGTGCTGAAATAAAATTCAGAAAGCAGATTTTTGTTCGGTTCAGCAGCATCACTGAGTATCCAGACACGGGGAATCTCATCTAATGAATAAAATGGTGGAAGAGATTACCTCAGGCACTAAAATAGAAAACATTTTGAAAAATCCTAAAAGAAAAATATATATTTTGGGAGTTAGATTCTACATTTTTAGTCTTCTGAAGACTGCATGCAGGTTAGTTGGATTTGTCTCATTGTCAGTCTTCCTTGAAGCTCATGTAAGTTACAGATGTGAAAAATGTAATGGAAGAAGCCATCAGTCTTAATTAGGCACTGTGACTTCTCAAATGTAATTATGAGAGAAGGTCAGCAGTCGGTCTTTAAGTCTTTAAAGCTCTTTGTTCATTTTTCACAGGCAAAGGCCGAACACCTCAGATGAGCACAGACAACAGTCATACCTCAGTACACCGGAAGAAAGGCTTCTGCTCTGTTCAACTAAAAAATTTCATTATCGCACAAAAAGAAAGTCATGACAATTCAAAGCTTCTGGCGTCAAAAAAACACATTATAATAATGTCCATAAATCAGGCAGGAGGTTCTGACTATTGCACATTTCAGGCATTTAATTTCTTCATCATGGTGTTGGCACCTGTTTGTAGGTGGCATATATTAGGCAGCAAATGGGTGTTTTGTCCCCAAGGTTGATAGAAGAAAAATGAGGAGGGAGACAAAGCACAGATTTGGGCCACATATTGAAGGAAAATGAGGATAAAGAATGGGGGCTTGGTGAAATGCAAAAAATCTGTGACTTGACCTCAAATAGTAGAAAAGATAGGGTTGGCTCAAGCTTTTAGGCCTAATGAAGTGTCCCATAATACAATCCGAGCAACAGTGGCTCAGTGGGTAGACTTTAGACTTAAACTTAGACAAACTTTACTGACCCACAAAGGAAATTATATGGACATAATAGATCACACATCACAATATACTACAATTACAAAGAGCAAAAAATATAAATCATAATAACACATTCAAAATAAGTAATAAAAATAGCAAGAGAGTGGTGTCAAATTAGGCAATTATTATTTTTTGCCTAACCTGAAGGTTAATGGTTTGATCCAGTACTGTTGTTCTGTCATCAAGCAAGACACTTTTTTCCTAGTATGTGAAGTGTACTTGTGAGTATTGGTTGGAGGGAGCCAATGTGCAAATTAACAGCCTTGCTTCAGTAGCAGTCTACCCCAAAGCTGCTGTGGCTAGAAATAGCTTGCCACCATTGCTACAGGTAGTGCAGATTGAATGAATAATGACTTCAGTGAAGCGCTTTGAGAGGCTTGTCTATCTTATTTTAGAAATTTTAGCCATTATTATTTTCATTCATTAAAAAGCCTGTGGAATGTGGTCATGTGAGGATGAAATCACCTGTCTCTTTGTAATAAATTCAGTTTAATTAAAAGTTGCCTCATGTCAGTATCTGTGCTTAAACGATCTAATTACTTGAGCTGGACACTTTTCTTCCCTTTGTACCCAGCCAACAGAGACCCCTTCTCCTCCCACTGCTTCTGTGATTGGTCGACTCTCATCCATATCTGGCACTGGTTTTAAATCATCCTGGACTCACTTGGATAACAGCTAGTTTCAAGTCCCTCATCCAACAGAATGACTAACTGAATAACTGAAGAAGTGAAGTGAGAAAGAGTCTAGTTTTCCAGTCCATGTTCTTTTTATATCTCCTTATATAATGTTATTCTCAGATCAATACAGTTTTATTATTGAGCGTCAGGCTTTACTGTCAAGCCTAAATTGGACAAGCTCTGTGTAGAAATATAACATGTTGTCCTAAAGTGAATGTGACATCTGCAGCTGCAAACCTCTTCAGAAATGGCTTAAGCTAAATCCAATCATCTGCAAGAAAAAAAGAACAAATGCATATCTGCGCAATCTAAATTAAAATAGAGAGTTCCCTAATGACATGAGCTGAAGGGATGGAAGAAAAAGAACACTTGTATTTGCTTTCTGCCATCTCATTCAAGTACTGAATTAAAAGAGATTTTATTACATTAAAGACGCACTATGTAACACTTCTGATCGTGGGCTGCCACTTGCTTGTGTCAATGGTGATATTATAGCTATTGCACCAAATGTTCTACAAAGATTGGCATTAAACTTATCCACCCATCCAAAAGGGTGATGCCACCAGGCCGAATCACATATCAGATCTGTGGAGAGGTGACACAGCTAACATTATGAATGCATGTTTACAAGGTATTTGTAGCTGAAAAATGCAAGATGCAAGATAGATAAGTTTAATGCTATACTATGGAACATTTAATTAAATAACATCTCCACGAGACAAGCAGGACCCTCCACCAGCAAAGTTACATAAAGTATCTTTGAAGAGAAAAATCAATATGTGAGTATTTATAGCATATAGTATGAAGAGGAAGAAATACCAACTTGATATTTGATATTAACAAACAAAGTCTTATTCCATTCATTGATTTAACACTAATGCTTACTTGTAATATGAGCTTTGTGGTAACTCGTATCCTTGTAGTAGCTGTCTTAACTTTCCTGTTTGTTGTTTTCTCGCTTGGATGACTGGCACTGCAGTGGTCACATTCGCGTTAATGAAGTCGTGTTATTAAACTATGGAAAGTAACAATGGTCTCTAGATATCTCTCCAATAGTTTGACAGCCAATTAGTCTAATGAACAAGGAGGAGAGACCATAGGAAGACAGCAGAGCGAGACGGCAAAATATAAACTCCTTAAAACTAAATTGGAATCGCTACTTAATTCATTTCCACTCTACAGTAAAATTCAACATTGACACCAAGTGTTTCATTATCTGACATTATCATAGAAAATATACATGTTCATTTATTGCTCACCTGCCATGGTTGAAATGCCTAAAATCACTCCAATAGACAATTCAATCTGTGTGCCCTGAGGAAAACAGAAAAAAAACAAACAATAGGTTTAATTTAACAGTACAATAAGCATATTGTTAATGATAGAATGATTGAAAGGAAAAACTAAAGAGAGAATAAGTATGTAATATGCACTTATACGCTTATGTGACAGTGACATGCTTTTAAAAAGTATGTTATGTATGCAAAGTATTCAAACAACAACTCAAACATGTCAATATACTTACAGCAAGAATCATGATGCAGTTGTCCAGGAATCCAAACCCAACGAATGGGAGTGCATTATGCAAAAGAACTGAAAAAATATAAGCTATAATTAATCAGTTGTGAAAAGTAGCCACATAATACATAATCCATTAGAACTAGTTACCATGCAACAAGCAGGTGTAAGCTAATAAAACACATTTTCATGTAGAGTTAAAAAAAAAGCCAAACCTTCAGACACATGACTTGAGGTTCTGTTGTTTTGCAATTATTTTCTTTCTTAAGTCTTTCTTCTACTCTACCTCTTTTTATTACAGGAAACTTTACTGGCAGCACAGCATCCCCAGACAATACACATTTAGTACAAGGCCACACAAAGAATTCACTCAATTTTACAATGTAAAGTGGATCTACAAGAGGTGAGCTGTGGTCTTTAGTGGTGAAACTATAGGGAAATGCTGTCTGCTGATAAAACAAAGAGCCTCTACAAGGAGAGATTAGATTGGATCTGAGATGCTGGGCTGGAGAAATGTTTAGAAATGTGCAAAGCTGCTGCTGTCAAGTGAAGATACTCATGATTAAACTGATGTGCCTTTCCTGGAGATTAGGGGGCATCAGATTTTACGTTACGATTACTGTGAGGTGAATCCTGAAGAATCATAAGTTTATGATTGCTGACAACATGAACAAACAGAGAACAGAAAACAGAGATTTCACAGTGAGTGAAAATCATATTTACTTGCATTACAATTTAAGTTTCATAGATTAACATTCTTCTACCACTACCACGAATAATAAAGTAACGTTAATGTCACATAAACATCCAGATAAAAAGGCACTTTACATTAGGTTTACTTAAGTTAATAGAGTTACTTTTTTTTGCATCTAAAATAGACCCAGTAAATCACATTTATTGATTACTGGTTTATCTTGACATCCTTGTGAGAGAATTTCTATGTTTGAAATGACTAATGTTCTTCCTCTTTTTACTTCCCAAGACAAGGGAAACACTTCAGTATCATATGATCTGATCTGATCAGTCATGTACATGTGACTCTGCTTTTAGCTACAGAGCAGTAGCGTGTTTTTCAGCGATTCAGCTTCTACAGCAGGGTCTCACCAAGGGAAACATATTGAAACATGAAGCAGAGAGCCACAGACTAATGGTCAGTACAGTGGATCATTCAGATGGGTGGACTTTACATAGCTTTGTTAGAGCCACCATACTTGTGGTGGTAGAACTACTTAAATTTGCTGTTAAAATGAATGCCTATGATCAACTGGGCAATTTCAGCAAAAGGCTTGAGGGCCTTTGGTCACAAAAATTGGTCACAGGATCCCCTTTGGCTGCATAGTCTGGATAACCTTCTACAGTCTGAATCTGTGGCAGCTCAGAAAGATAGAAACTGAGAAGGCTTTTGATGCCAAATCAATATTTCATAGTGAGGGGCAGTTGATCTCTGTTGGTAACCCCATTCGTTGTTGTGTAATACACATGTGACATAATATTCTATGTTTAAAGACAATTTTTGACTTTTGAAAATAATAAATTACAGATTTCTTTTAATATCCAATGATTTCTTGCCTGGAAAACATACTCAGCCACTAATCAGATAAAGCTACAAATGATCACAGATGGTCCTGCTGCGATGCTGCACATAAAGTAATGCATATTTAAAATGCTCATTAAATCTGATTCCACTAAGTTGTGTTTTCTCTGGGGATACACTGACAACAAAAGTGATTAAAAACAACAGATTAACCTGCTCTACTATGTAAATATATATTGACATTTCATTAACCTTATAGGTTGATTTCCAGATTGTCTGTCATTGTTATCAAAATACATCTTTGATCATGGTAAAGCATTATTTAGTATATTAAAAATAACTTCAGTGACTCTTACCGTATCTTAGCTGTGCAGCAGTTGGTGGTGCGATATCCATCTGCCCTGGAGAGAAAATAAATACATGTTAAACATCTGAGAAAATGGTAATGAGTTTGCCAAAGAGGAAAACATGATGCGATTATATTCAGTTTAAACTACAACTTTTCCAGCTCTGAGAAGTTTGAGGCTGACTGAACCACAAGTCAAACATCATTTTAAGATTTTAAGAACAAAACATAGAACGTATTGGCTTCTTATGCAGTAAATTGGATTTCGGTGGCTCTGGTAATGAAGTCTACTCCTTAGTATCGCCTTTCTCTTTGCAGGACAAGTCAGGTCATGGAAAAGGCTACAAAAAGCCCTGGAGATAGAGATAGACACACTCAATAATACAAACATATAGATCCACATGAAGCACAATCCAGTTTGAGACGAGAAGCTAATGCAATATAAAGTAAGTGTCCATTTACAAGTGTATTGTGTGTAATCTGCATGGCATTTAAGAAGAGAGGAATTAGTTATCTCCTTGCCCTAGAGGTAGAGGATGTTTTGTCTAATATGTTTTTTTAGTCAATTTTCCAAACTTAAAAGTACAAGATAAATTATGTTATGTAAAGTTAGTAATTAAGCAATAAATATGTATAGAAATTCAGTTATCAGGTCTAGATTCTGTATTTCTTCTCTCCTTGCATTCATTTGTAGTGTGTTGCTAATGTTATGTGCCTCATCTGTTGACACTTTGGCACAATTATGTTAAATGTGTTCTATTGTTAGATCACGATTATAAACCAGTTACTGTATTTCAAAGTGCTTTACAGAACAACAGTAACATTAAAATCACAATATAAACCAATTAAAATATAAATAATTATTGTCTATCTCTTAATGAGAGGAACATCTGTCTGTGTCTCCTCCTATTTGTTTGTCTGTTCCACACATAACACTCGAACCGCTCATCCGACTGATCTCAAATTTGGAGGAAAGAAAGAAACAAAGAGTGCATATGAAATTAATGATATGTACAACTAAACAGATCCTTGAGCCTAGATTGACCGTTGTCAGAGTGTGCACAAATGGCTTGACTCGGCTGTTCATAGTACCAGCTCTAGCCAATAGGAGGCAGCACATGAACCTAGATGTGTTGTTCAGAAATAAAATTGAGAGATTTTATGGATTGAAGCAAACTATATCTGTATGAGAAATATGAGATCTGTATGAGAAATATGAGATTTTCCAGACACTACATCCATTGTGTTTTAGGCTAATCCTGACCAGTGCTCTCCCAGTAACTATAGCTCAGATGCTGGTCACACCCATTCGCTTCCCCCTCCTGGTGTCATGTTACTGTCTCGTTCACCTCTTTGTGCAGTCTGCTCTCCTGGTGCTGCATGGACAAACCGCTCACCTGAATTGAATTGGCTTGGAAAAAGTTTTTGTTTTAGAAACTGTATTAAACTAATCCTCCAATCTTCCAAATTTTCCTGTGACTGATTTTTCCCAAGTATTTTGAGCAGAATTTGTCCCAGTACTGATATATTGTATTGTATATCTTTTCTGCAGGTAGTAATAATCAAATACAACGGCTATAATAATTTGAGCTGAAAATAAATAGCAAACACATCAAGGCTGAACTGGGAGTACTTTGAAGTTTTAATCTGAATTTTCTAATGACCATTTGGAGCTCAACAGAGAAACATTACCTACTACATCAAAGTGAGATGAATCACTGGCAACTGGCAACTGGCATTTTATACAGACATTTTTCAGTGAGACAGTTTTTGGTAAGTTCATATTTTGTACCACCTTTGTACACATGAAAAATGAAGGGGTGATATAGGGCAGCTCGTCTGAAATCCTCAAGAGATAGGAGTAGGGTGATGAAAATTGTGATCTCATCCATGTGAAATTGTGCTATTTTGGTGATATTGTTACGTTATGAGCCGGTGTTTCTCTGTTTAATGTCACCCTCTGATCAAACAGACACTTCCCACCCACTCCTCCTGTTTGTCATCTGCACATAGGACTCTGAGTGAGTGACAGGAATTAACCAATCCTAGTAAAGTCTCAGGAGAAGCAGATGACTTTATTTACCACTTAAAGGCAATGGAAAGATAGTGTATTTAAATTGTGATCAAACTGAAATTGTGATCTAGGCTTCAAGAAAATCATGATAATAATTCTTAAACTTATCTTCCTGGAGATATGCAAAAGTTGAATATTGTGTTTCTGTAAAAAAACAATTTAAAAATGCTGCAAATAATGAAAATAAAATAAAAAGAACATAAACTTCAAACACATCCACCTTTAACCACAACATTTATTACATGCCAGAATACTACTGACTGAAAATTATCATCGAAATATTCAAAAATACAGATGTTCTCAATAATATTTAAGTATTTTCATTGGCAAGGTCAACTGAGGTTTGGATATTTGAAAAAAATGTAGATTTTAACTAGAAAAGTAATAAAAACTGAAAATGAGCTACTTTTTCCATATATCTACAAAGGATGGAAAGGGGTGCTCAAAGATAATGATGTGTGGTGTTATGAAATCTGCTCAACCAAAAATATTACTATGAAATCTTTCATCACTTGGAGAAATGGTGCAAATGAAAATGCTGCAGCCTCTCCTCCTCTCCTAACCAAAAAGTCAATTCGCAAGAAGCAGTTCCACTTACATGGCTCATTTATGGTCTGTATGATAGCTGACAGGAGCACATACACTGCCCCAAACCAGCTCTGCTATCACGTATTGATCACCTCAGATTTTAAAGTCCCTCTGGGCCACTGCCTCTGTAGAATAGGATTGTAACAGACAGAAGAGAAGAGGCCGTTTAATGGGATGTGATAAGTGACCAAGCTAAGGCCTAATTCAATACTGATGCAGCTTTGTTCACACTGATTTCAATCTAGTCTGCTTGAACTGCAGAGTCACCTAAAACACCAACATAGCCCCGCATAAACACACCTACGGATAAACAAAAATAATATCTGCTAATCTGAGATGTCATTCACAAGTGAATTAGTGCCAAGGTTGTGCCAGGCTTAAAACAAGTTATATCATCAAGATAGAAACGGGTGCTTTTTGCTTAGGTCTGTAGTTGCAAGAAGCAGGTGGCTGCAGCTAAACTGTGTCTTAGGTCGGGTACATCTTGGTAAGGGTGTGCAACAACTACAGGCTGCTGTAATGATATATCACCAAGAGTATTTTTTGGTATCTTTAAGCTTTTTTTTTTTTTTTGTGTGACCACACTACGGAAGCTTGTTTATGCAACACACTTGACATATTCACTGTTTCAATTACCGTATTAAAATAGATGTATTTCATATTAACTTTGCACAAGTAGTGGTTTAACAAAGACATACAGTGGCTAAAATGTATTCTGGTTCTTAAAAAAACTTATATCATGTGCAATATATCAATTTTCACATGTATCGTATGTTGAGTCATCATCTGTGATTCCCAGCCCTACATCTTGGACAGTTCCCTACAGTCCAGATATATTTTGACAGTGACCCACTTACTATCCAAGTAAATTGTCGTTCTTTTTGCTGCTAGACAGGCCATTACTGCCCCTCTCTGATAAATATCGCTATATTACTTTTCAGTCTATGTCGTACTTTTATGGCTTAGAAAATGGGATTTATATTCACTAGCCTAGCAGTAATCCCTGAACACTTCCATTAGTCTGTATGTAAATAAAATAAAAACTGAGATATTGCAATAGAACCCCTTATCACTATCAGTGGCTTGAAAATGTAGTAGTAAACAAAATGAAATAACAAATAACCAAATAGTGCAGGGCTCACAGACATGCAGTCCTCACACAACCTAGGAAAAAATTATAGTCATGAATTCAGCAAAACTTCTCTACATTTCTCTGTCTGGCAGGAGATGGAGACCTACTGTAACATATGGATCACCCAATTTACTGCCTTACTGTTAGAAATAAGAAACTTAATATTAGGGTCTAAAAGAGGAGTATTGTAGTCTTATCAGGAAAGCTGAAACTTGGCTGTAAAATTATAAGCACACCCAAAAGCTTCTGCTCCAACTTAGCTTTAAGCATTTATTTTGAATTTAATGTTGTCCTTGCAGATGATGCCGCTATTGTGAAAACAGTCACTCAGGCCAAAAATACAAGCAGAGACAAAGGTATTATTCCATGGTATCTTGTGAAAGTGTGAAAAAAATTTAGCAAAGAAAATCTGTGAAGACCACATTTTCTTTGGCTGAGCTGTTATCCTGACAAATATATGCCATTGAATTCCAAGCTGTTCCTTTGGTTAAACAAATACAGCCAATGGTTTTCTCTGCAAATTCAGGTTTTGGGACAACAGAAGATTTCTTCACTTCATGTTCTCAAAAACTAAGCAGTTTGTAGTGTGCCTGGTAAAGTTACAGTATGTTCTTAAACCTAAACATTTTTAAACTGAGCTGGAGGTCAGATGAGAATTACAAGGTGGAATTTGGTAACATTTATTATATGATATATATTTGAGTTGACTCAGACGAAGAGCGGTTCAAAAGCCCCTATGTTGAGTCTAAGAACGAGGTCAGTGACGTCGCCTGGAAAGGCGGTACCGGAGCCCCACCCTGGAGCCAGGCCTGGGGTGGGTGCACGTGGGCGAGCGCCTGGTGGTCAGGCCTTTCCCTACGGGGCCCGGCCGGGCCCAGCCCGAAGGAGCGACGTGGGACCGCCCTCCCCTGGACCCACCATCCGTGGGAGGAGCCATAGGGGCCGGGTGCAGAGAGATCTGGGCGGCAGTCGAAGGCGGGGGACTCGGCGACCGGATCTCTGGACATGGAGACTAGCTCTGGGGACATGGACTGTCACCTCGCTAGGGAAGAAGGAGCCTGAGCTTGTGCGGGAGGTCGAGCGTTACCGGCTAGATATAGTTGGCCTCACCTCCACGCACAGCTTGGGCTCTGGAACCCAACTCCTTGAGAGGGGTTGGACTCTCCGTTTCTCTGGCTTTGGCCGCGGGGAGTGGCGGCGAGCTGGTGTGGGCCTGCTCATATCCCCACAGCTCAGCCGCTGCGTGTTGGAGTTTACCCCGGTGAACGAGAGGGTCGCGTCCCTGCGCCTTCGGGTCGGGGACAGGACTCTCACTATGGTGTCGGCCTACGGGCCGAACAGCAGTGCAGAGTACCCGGCCTTCTTGGAGTCTCTGGGAAGGGTACTGGACAGTGCACCGACCGGGGACTCCGTTGTTCTACTGGGGGACTTCAACGCCCACGTGGGCAACGACAGTGACACTTGGAGAGGGGTGATTGGGAGGAACGGCCTCCCCAATCTGAACCCGAGCGGTGTTCTGTTATTGGACTTCTGTGCTAGTCACAGTTTGTCCATAACGAACACCATGTTCGAGCACAAGGGGGTCCATCGGTGTATGTGGCACCAGGACTCCCTAGGCCGGAGGTCGATGATCGACTTTGTTGTCGTGTCATCTGACCTCCGGCCGTGTGTCTTGGACACTCGGGTGAAGAGAGGGGCAGAGCTGTCAACTGATCACCACCTGGTGGTGAGTTGGGTCCACTGGTGGTGGAGGAAGCCAGAAGGCCTGGCAGGCCCAGGTATCATGAGGGTCTGCTGGGAACGTCTGGCAGAACCTTCTGTCAGTGCGGCCTTCAACTCACACCTCCGGGAGAGCTTCTCCCAGATCCCGGGGGAGGCTGGGGACATGGAGCCCGAGTGGGCTTCGTTCTCAGCCTCCATTGTCGATGCGGCCGTTCGTCGCTGTGGCCGTAAGGTCTGCGGTGCCTGTCGCGGTGGCAATCCCCGAACTCGGTGATGGACACCGGAAGTAAGGGATGCCGTCAAGCTGAAGAAGGAGTCCTACTGGGCCTTGCTGGCCCGGTGGACTCCTGAGGCAGCTGACAGGTATCGGCGGGCCAAGCGTGCTGCAGCCCGGGCGATGGCAGAGGCAAAAACTCGGGTCTGGGAGGAGTTCGGGGAGGCCATGGAGGAGGACTATCGGACGGCCCCAAGGAAATTCTGGCAAACCGTCTGGTGCCTCAGGAGGGGGAAGCGGTGCTCCACCAACACTGTATACAATGCGGGGGGAGAGCTGCTGACCTCGACTGGGGATGTTGTCGGAAGGAAGGAGGAAGGAATACTTTGGGGATCTCCTCAATCCCACCGTCACGTCCTCTGAAGAGGAGGCCGAGGCTGGGGACCCAGAGGTGGACTCATCCATCACCCTGGCCGAAGTCACTGAGGTGGTCGGAAAGCTCCTTGGTGGCAAGGCTCCGGGGGTGGATGAGATCCATCCTGAGTACCTTAAGTCTCTGGGTGTTGTGGGGCTGTCTTGGCTGACACGTCTCTACAACATCGCGTGGCGGTCGGGAACAGTACCTCTGGACTGGCAGACCGTGTCCCTCATGGTGCCCTGTGGGGGGTGCTTCGGGAGTATGGGGTCCGGGGCCCTTTGTTAAGGGCTGTCCGGTCCCTGTATGACCGGAGCAGGAGCTGTGGTCGCATTGCCGGCAGTAAGTCAGACCTGTTCCCGGTGCATGTTGGACTTCGCCAGGGCTGCCCTTTGTCTCCGGTTCTGTTCATTGTATTTATGGACAGAATTTCTAGGTGCAGCCAGGGGCCGGAGAGGGGCCGGTTTGGGAACCACAGGATTTCATCGCTGCTTTTTGTGGATGATGTTGTCCTGTTGGCTTCATCGAACCAGGACCTGCAGCGTGCACTGGGGCGGTTTGCAGCCGAGTGTGAAGCGGCTGGGATGAGAATCAGCTGTTCCAAATCCGAGGCCATGGTTCTCGACCGGAAAAAGGTGGATTGCCCTCTCCGGGTGGGTGGGGAGTCTTTGCCTCAAGTGGAGGAGTTCAAGTATCTCGGGGTCTTGTTCACGAGTGAGGGGAGGATGGAGCGTGAGATTGACAGGCGGATCGGTGCGGCGTCGGCAGTGATGCGGTCGATGCATCGGACCGTTGTGGTGAAGAGGTCAATCTACGGTCAATCTACGTTCCTACCCTCACCTATGGTCATGAGCTTTGGGTAGTGACCAAAAGGACAAGATTGCGGATACAAGCGGCCGAAATGAGTTTCCTCCGCAGAGTGGCCGGGCACTCCCTTAGAGATAGGGTGAGGAGCTCAGTCACATGGGAGGAGCTCGGAGTAGAGTCGCTGCTCCTCCACGTCGAGAGGAGCCAGCTGAGGTGGCTCGGGCATCTGGTCCAGATGCCTCCTGGACGCCTCCCTCGGGAGGTGTTCCAGGCATATCCCACTGGTAGGAGGCCCCGGGGAAGACCCAGGACATGCTGGAGGGACTATGTCTCTCGGCTGGCCTGGGAACGCCTCGCGGTCCGTCCGGAGGAGCTGGAGGAAGTGGCTGGGGAGAAGGAAGCTTGGGAGCCCCTGCTTAGACTGCTGCCCCCATGACCCGGCCCCGGATAAGCGGAAGAAGATGGATGGATGGATGGATATTTGACTTGGTTCATGGTTAATATCTGTCCAATACTGGGTCTATCCAAAACAAAAAATGGCACAATTTTCAGCATCTTTTCTTTCATTACAAATTAACAAATAGGAAATTAAGACAAAATGTTGTCACTGATATCACATGAAAAGTCAAAAGCCACAACATTGATATAACAAGTTTTAAGGACATACTATCTAACATAAACTCACACGGTCCAACTTTTATAGATTTTCTGGGTTTATTCAAAAACACCGCCCTCCTGCCCCCATGACCAGGGTACTGCAATTCTGTGACCTTCATGTAGCACATGTATAACCTTTTCTCTACTTATTTAAATCTGGATTGGGTGCTTCATAAAACATAAGGCTGATCTCAGCTGTGAGAGATCAATAAAACAGGCTGATGGGAACCCGTGTCAAACCATACTCATAAATCAACACCTATTCTGGTGTGATTTATGACACTAGACTCAGGACACTGATGGAGTGGAGAGTTCAAGGCAAGTGCCAATGCAGACAGAAAATACAGATTGAAGTATGCTTTGGTTAAACATGCAGTATATAGGACTGTAGCTTGTGCTTGTGTCTCAAATGTTTTATTTTGAGGTTACTCATTGACATAGACGAATGCTAAACAGGCTTAATCTTTAGCTAGGTTTTGACAGCCTGTAATTTTAGACTTTTTGGTTTACAGATTAAAATTCATATATTATCTTGGGTCAGTTATTGCATCAGTTCTCCTCTTCCAAAACTAGATTACTGTGGTAAGTTGTAACAGTACCTTCCCTTAACTTCAGAAATCCAATCATAGAAATGAATAGTGAACAAAGGAAAACAATGAGCGCTTCATGGACCTCCAGGCAGTAATGAAAAGTAGTAAAAATAGTAAAAGAGGTGCTCTTTTGTAAAGGGAGAGACAATATACAAAAATAAAAAAACAAGCCACTGTTTTATAAATTTCATATGCCTTTATTGATTATGGGATGATGCCTTTATAGACCTGAACCCCAAAGCATTTCAGACGACAGGGCTTCATTACAAGGACAAACAGAAATGATAGAAATGAATACTGCTACAACAAAAATAATACTAAATTCAGTTCAGTAATTTTTCTGGTTTAGAGTCTGGGACCTACTTATTTCCTTTGAAATGTGTTTGCTTTACCTGAAATGTTCCAAAGTTTTCCACGGAGACAAGCAGGAGGTGACTCAACCAGACCAAGTTACAGGTCAGATCAGTAGAGACTAGAGAGGTGACCCTGCTCACAATTAGACTGCTTGTTGTTCAATGTATTTTTAGTACTAGAACTTATATTATAACTATAACTTTCTGGCAAAGTCTTCATACACATATATATTGTATGCAATGAACTCATTTTCTTTTCACAAAGGACTTCTGAATGTCACAACTGAACTTAAAATACTCTTACCACTGAGGCATATAATGAGCTATGTCGAAGAGAATGTATGCATTAACTCTATCAGTTCTTTGTACCTGAGAAAAGAAATCACAAAGCACTGAAGCATGTCTTTACAGTAACAGACACCTAGAAGTATGAATGGGAGACAAATATGGTATCTTCTTGAACTTTCTACAGCAGGAAGACAAATGAGTTGACAAATCTATTCCCCAAGAGCCAATTACTCAGTGAGAGGGAGACGGAAACCAAATCGACTCAGAAACTATCTGCAAAATCCTGAAGAAAAGCTAAAACCACAAGGGACAAAAGAAAGATCCATGAGACAGAGAAAAGATCATTTGCTGGCTTTTGAAAAATCCAACTATTTCAACAGCTTTCACCTGCTCAAGCTACACTATTTCCTATGAGACACATTTTGGCTGACACACAACGTCAAATGCTAATTACACAAGTATTAGGGCGTTATTTCTGTGTAATTTAGTCCCATGATGATAACAGTCTGTTGCTAGCTAAAATGTAATCACTAAACTCAGTAGGACTTGCACTCAGCTGCAGCTACAGTGAGGCAGGCAGTAAACCTCGTACAAAGTTAAGTGTGGTTAATTGGCTGCGCTTCGTTAGGGAGTTTGTTGGTTCATTATTGATTAAGCTCAAAATGAGATTCCTCATTCACCGGATGAAAAACAGGTGTCTGCCCTTACACAGGAGAGTGCTATGTGGGCTGGAGCTGCCATCTTTCCCACCAACCTTTGTGCCTGGCTGAAACACAAAAAATATTTCAACTTGTGTAATCGCCCATGCTCCATTTGACGGTCCTGTTCTGTACACTGCTTGTTGTCAGGAGCAGGAGAGGACAGTAACAGATTAAATGGGGTATAAAAATGACAGATTGTTTTGAATTACAAGAACAGCTGGTAAAAGTTTAGGAAAGCATTTTAGGAAGTGGCTCTATCTGTCTCTGCCACATTAATACTTTGTATAGAGGAAAATGAAAAAAGTTGCAATCGACCTAAAATTCTGCAGTGGTCGCAAGAACCGGTTTGTAACAATGTCAATTTAATTTGAATGTGAGATGGAAGTTGCTCAACTGTCCCAAAGTTTACGGAGCAGTGTTGGTGGTGGGAAAGGTACTACCAGTTAACAGTTGCCTGCAACGCATAATAAATGTACAGAAAACTGAGCTATGTTTGCTGAAATGCAGTCAGCAGACTTCAAGATCAATATGATTTATTTTCATAGGTCAGGTTATCAATTTTTATCTACCCTTAAATGCCATTGTAAGCTTCTTCAGTCAGATTTGCTGTTCATTCATTGCAGAACAATGAACAAACAGTATCTTCTTTCTAGATTTTCATAGTATTCTCTCTTTCAGAGCTAGGGGCCAACACAAAAATATACCTTGTAGCGGCTTCCTAAACCAATCTTATAACTGCTTGGTAAGATCAGAGTGGGTCCTGGGGTTGTAGCTTTGTGACGCGCTTGGAGGCTATTGTGAACAGATACGCTGAGATCCAGATTGCGTTTTGGATATTTATTAAAACCAAAGCTGATGGATGGGACCAGCTGAATGAAATAAAAGGTGAGTATGGAGGAATAGTGACAGTCAATAAAAAATTACCAACCAAACCAAAACTGAGTAACAGGTAAGTGCGTGCTTTTACACCCTTCCACACATGCATGCACGAGCATTTGCCCACGTGAGCTGCCCCCTCTGCACCAGAGCAACACACCCACACCCTCAACCACACATACAGTGCACCAGTCCTGTCTCCTACATACCGGTTTGTGACATTTTGCTTTGGGGTAAGTAACGTTAGGATGAATGCATGGTTTTGAATTTCCTAAATCTCTCTTGAAATCCTAGCTGTATATATTTATTTACCACAGCGGGTAAACAAAATAAAATGTATTCAATTTAAAAAAAGAGATAAAATGCTAATAATGTAAATGTCAAGGGCTCATGATTGAATGGACATGCTCTCCCCATAGTCATCACCTTGAATATCAAATACTTCCTGCTGTGGGTAATTTTATCAGCGGCTTGGACTGCAGCTGCATAATTTAATACACAACTTAATCCATCTGTCTGAGCTTCATACTACCGATGGACCATATGCAGAGAGCCCCATTTCCTCCCTCCTAGATTTTAATTGGTGCTATATGGCCAACTGGGGAAGAGCCTCACATGTGCGGCTGCTTTTATCTGTGCTCTCACTTACTAAGCCTACAATTATTTCCTTAAAAGGCGTCAAAACAAAACTTCTTGGCTCTATAAGCAACACAGGGAAAAAATAGCCATTCACACAACAGGAATGTACTTATCTGTTAACTCTAGAATGCATATTAATGAGTGCCTGCAATAACATGAGTGTGCCTGATTAGTAGGGGAGCTAGTTTCATGTATCAGTCCTATACTAAGCAAACCACTATATTAAGAAGCATGCATTATATATCAATAGTTAATTAAATATTAAAGACATTTTTATCTGTTCTTTTAGCAGCCGTTAATTGTTTTTAATAGACTTGATAGTAAATGGAAAACAACAGTGTACTCCCCGCCTCTATTATATGGTAGAAGAAGTTAAAATGGACCTATTATGCAAAATCAACATTTTAGAGCTTTTATCCATACTCTGATTGTTTTCCTTCTCATTTACCTGCTCCATGTTGTAATTAGAGTGATTTGTGGATGTTTGAGTAATTCTTATACTCCTGTACTCAAGACATCTTTGCTCCGATCAACTGTCATTTTCACCACCACTGGTATATGCCTACTGCTCTGTAGGAAAAAAAAGAAATCTGCTGCTTGCTAGAATGATCTGCAGTGATCAATAGGAGGGCCGGATAACTCTGTCATTCAGCGGACATGTTTCTTTGATCAATATTGTGATTTAAATGATAACATACTGATCCTCAGGTGTCATAGATTGTAACTATAAAGAAGAAACAAGCACAATATGTCTTCTTTACGGTATAATATGTTGTCATCCCACAGTTGTAATCCTCTAATTAGGTCACTTGGTCAATTTAGCTAATTTTCCCTAAAAATATGAACACCCTGCTTAAACACGGATACATTTTTATTGAATGCAAAGCACATTTCTCTCCAGCCGTAAGCCACAGACACATTTTAATAGCTGGTTGAGGCATAACACCAAATGAGAATCACTCGCGCAACGTTCTCACAGATAAACCACCAAGGCCAAAAATCCACTTGGCTTGAGGACAGTGATTGGTTATTAATGAGAGCGGCTCTGTTGTAAGCTAAGTGCACTCGTACATTCAGAGTGTGATGGATATGGCATGTTTGAACGTAAATTACCAGATAAACAAACAGCCACTAGAAGAATCAGCAGACTGACCATGTAAACACCTCCGGTAAAGTGTAGATCAGGAAAACACTCTGCTACATCAGCTTGTTGTATAGTTTTTCTTTTTACCGGATTGAACCTGTGCACGTTGACAACTTGATTGAAACTGTTGTTAGTGGGTAAATGGATTCAGCCACTGCCAGAGCAAAGCAATTTTGATGTGAAGTTATATTTTTCTATTTTTAATTTAGATATTCAAGAAGGGTTTGCCAATATATTAATTAATTTAGAATCAGTTGAAGTCCTGAACAAACTTATTTAACCATGGTTTAATCCTATCTAAGATTTAGTTTAGTCCTTGTCTGGACTTGGTTTATTCCTGTTTTAACCCTAGATTATATCTGGTGGGACTTGCCAAATATTAATTTTGCTGGTATTTGATGTGAAATGTGTGAGAACCACTGTGTGCTCCATTGCATACTATCCACTTTCCAGTACGCAACACATTTGGCTTCCCCCTATCCAGACACTTCCCGAGTCGACATCTAAAGAGGCTAATTTTACTCAACAACAGAATAAATGATTACTCAGAGGAAACTGTTTAGTGAATCTGAGATGTGGGCGATACAACAAATAAATGTTCCCTGATTCCGCTCACTCAGTCTTTTAAACAAATACAAATTACTGCCAATATTAATTCAACACATAAACAGACTTGTGTTAATTGCTATTTGACACAAAAACTGTCATATTTTCTTAACTCGACTCGAAACCACACACTTTTACTTATGGGGGGTGGGAAATTTCCCCATTGTGGGACAAATAAAGGATATCTTATGTGGACCTCTCACTTGCTCCTACTTTAAACCGTCTTTCAGCACATTATTGTAGGTGTTAAACAGTCTCTAATTGCAACATAAATTATCACAGTTTGCTATAAATAGATCAGAATACATAACGTAGCTGCTTCTTGGGTCAGAGAGGTCGTCATCCTCTGCTAAACAACAGTAATTCTCTTCCATGGTGGATTCTTTAGAGTCAGATTGGCCCTATCTCATCCCCTCTTTTCATGTAGTCTTCGCACCCGGCCTGTGGGAAGAACAGCTCAGTACAGTAGATGTCACTGAGTCTTTCAACACCACTGTAGTCTTACAAAAAGCCCATATGGAGCAAGCTTCGCAAGCTGCATTGTGGTTTTAAAGATTAGCATTAGTTTGCAATTCATAGCCTGATAATTTGAATGGATAGTGATCTAATTTTGCTGGCCTTGCTGTAATTACATTAAACAACAAATATGTGATTACAATATGGATTAACTGAACTGCTGCCTTTGAAGCACCAGCAATATAAACCAGCTCTCTTCTACCATGCTGCAATAACTACAATATTTTGCCCTCCCAGTCATGTACATATTTAAATTTGGCATTTTATGTCAGCATTACTTCAATTCATAATTTAAAGGTATACAAGAGTGCTGCAATAATGAATAGTTTATAACACCACATTTGATTGACAACTATGTTATTGGTTCTAATGTGTTTCACTCACATAATAATATTGCTAATTTTACATCAAAACCCTTAGGGCATACATTCTTCATTCTCAGATGTAAACGCACAGGACTGGAACAACAAACTAGGACTTAATTCAGTGGGAAAATACCACTTGTGCCTAGTAGTAGCAAGCACTTTTTCAAAAAAGATGAAGGTATTCAAGCACAACCAGAGGGGCACAGAGAAATACCAGGCCAAGGGTGACAGCAGCAGGCTTCTTACACCTCATAAATGTCAAAGAATAGTGGGCTAGCTCCAGTGTCCAAAAGTATCTGAGTGGAATAATGATGGATGATGATAAGCATGTCAGAAAATCTATCTTAGTCTGTGTGACAGACCGGTCTACCCACCGCGAGTCAGCTAAAAGGTGTAGCCAGCATATCCAGCAGCACTAAGAGGATGCCTGAAGGCTGTTATGGCATCAGGGAGAGCTGACAGGGATATCGGCCGGCTCCCTGTACTTATCTGTGCCCTCTGTCAAATGGCCTCAATCTAACTTTCATCATAGTCCTCCGCCTATGTGCCTACAGTGGACGCGAACTGCCTGATACTGAAAGTGCATTGCAGTAGGCACAAAGATTTCAGTGAGATGGAAATCACAAGGGAATCTATTAAAATATTTGGAAAGACTATTTGGCTTTGGTTGATTAAGTACAGAGCTTTATTCCAGTTTTAATCTTTGCTGGTTGTGTCTCATTAAGTCCTGTTTTTGTCTGTTAGATGAGATCTGTAGCTTGGCTTGGGGTCACCTGCTTGTCACCATGGATATATGTTTAATACCATACTTTAGAGGATTCCAGGTAAAGCAATAACACAAGATTAACAAAATATAGTCAGGTTATAGGTTTAGATCTGATGTTCAGTATTGTTTAGCTTTGTGTTATTAATGGTTTAGTCTTGTTTCAATCTCGGTTACGTTTTTTTTTAAATCTCCAAGTCTTGATTCAGTCTTATAATAATTACTCTAAATATAGTTATTGCAAAAATTTTAAAACTAAATTTCTGTAGCACCTGCAGCACTTTGTGTGTGAAAAAGAGCTCTGTCTGAGTGCTGAGCATCCTGAGTTGGGTGCAATCATCTCCCAGTGTCCAGAAAATAATGATGCACTATTAGGTCCGCTGAGCGTGAAACATCTCATTGAAACGCCAAATAACAACGGGACAAGATGATTCTGTCTGTAACACCTCTCTGACAATTCCCCTGCTGAGAGTGAATGGAAACAGGAGTGAAGGAAGTATAACAAATCAAATAATTACGCCAACCGAGATTTCTATTTGTCAGACGGATACAATTGTATTTGTCGTCCCATATAACCTACGCACTGAACTGATCAATTCAGTCATTTTAATTGCACATCTGGTCTGCAACAGAACAACGTACATGATGGCATTTAATCAATTGATATAATGACTTGAAAATTCCCATTGGTGACAGGAAAGAAAAAAACATGTCAATAGATTATGTTATACCAATTATAGCAGAGTATGAAAAAAGGAGAGAGAATGTACCTTAAAACAAACAATCCCATCGCAAATATGAAGCCACAGCAGACATTTGTAAAAAAAGAAAAAAAAGAAAAGCCCACACAAAGGGAAAAAAGTCCACACAAAGGGAATTAGACCCAATCTAATGCTACTCCTCCAGCTAGATACTCCAAACCAAACCTGATTATCTGGATATGGGTACCTGAGCTCCTGACAGGTTTCCTTCAGTGGCATTAACAGATGGGGCAAATGCAAATGCAAACAAATTTTGACAATACAGAAAACATTGCCAGATTTTTCTGGTTAACTTTTTATAGGCATAGAGTTCTTGGAAACTGCACTGGGACAGGTTTTAATAGGTACTTAAAATTGTGCCTTTTCGCTCCATTATCATTAACGCAAATATGGCTTGAGTGATGGTATGGTAATCATTTATGTGTGTGCAGTCCACAGAGTATTATGTACAGTACACTATGCACCATGCAGCTACACTCAACATTTAGCAGAGCCTTGTTATGTCCTTTAATGAGTATGCCATAAACTGCAGCATAATACTCAATGTAGCCGAGTCTCTAAAACCACTAAAGCTGATCATTTAGCACGCCAATAAAGGCAGCTGAAGACATGTTTGAAATTAGATATTAAAATTGTATGTTATCTGATTTTATCATCTGTCTCTATTCCCACTGAAGTCAATTTTACTTAAAGATCCACTATGTAACTTTCTCTGGGTTCTGCCACCTTTTTGTCTCCATAGTGAAGTCAATATTAAACTTATCTATTTTGCAATATATCGAATTACATGTATTTTTCTGGTTTAAAATGTATAGGAAACATGCATTCTAACTGTATGCCAGTTGGGGTGCCTCATCTGATCTGTAAATTGGCTTGATGCTGTTATCTGCTTCTCTCCATGGAAATATATATGTTTAAGGCTAAACTGCTGAACATTTGGTCTAGAATTAAAATAACAAGAAGTCAAACATGGTGTGCTGAATAATTATACTAATGGGATATTTATAACTTAGGCAAAAAAAAAAAAAAAATTCAATTATTTATTTTTTTTTTTAAACTGCAGTGTACTGTGGGTAGGTGTAAAGCTCTATCTCAATTGTGACACAGTTGGTTCTACAGGCCTGGGCAGCACTGTGTGGGGACAATGTACTGCTATAAAACCTCAACGCCATCACTCATCTCCTCCATCTGTCTGTGCTGCGTTTGTATTGATCGACCCATTTCTCTCTCCCTCTCTTAATGTCTGTAAGACTTTTTGAGAGTATAAACCCAGACAATGCACATTATCCAGTAACAGCCAGACAATTAGGTCCACCAAGAGAGGAAGAACATTCAAACCATCTTTGATATGTGATCAAAGGTAATGTAATCCGACAATCTGCTTGGTTTGTGTGGCATTCCTGAACAATAAAGTACCAAGTAAGAGTAAAACAACCATATATAAGTACCCTACAATACACAGGCCTGACAAAATACACAGGTTTATAGGTGGACAATTTTAATTTTGCTGAGTCAATTGGTATTGAAGGGCAGAGGTCAAAATCTGGGTCAGCTCATGAAAGATTTTTCTGTCCTTCTGTAGCCCATATTGCTCCAATGACAATACTGTGTTGACTGTAACAGTGCACTGTAATAGGCATTGCATTATATTATCATGCTTACCTTGGGCTATAGCCATTGACTCGAACTTGTGTAGTTCCCTGAGCAGACAGCTCCGCTCAGACGGGTGCAGACTATAAATAAAGTCCTTGGCTCCTCGGGGAGAGTTGAGGGCCTCCACAGTTTCCTTCAGAGGGTGCGTACCCAGGTTACACCGCTGTACGACCATGGACACGGGCTGGTCGACGTGGCCCAAGGGAGCCCCGCCGCCTGTGTGGTGGCTAAAGAGTCCGACCCTGGTTGTGGGTCCGGTTCGGGCTCTGAGAGAGAGGACGGGCCGCACGGCTCTTCGCAGACTGGGAAGCATCTCTGGATAAGGATCGAGGATGGAAACTGGAGAACAGAGGTGAGAGTGACCCGAGTTAACACTAGCTAAACACACGGCATGCTACTCAACATTCACAACAATAGATAATTACAAAAGCATCAGACATCAGAGAGCAATCCCCACTCGCAATGACTTGATGATTTTACGCAATCAGAATGACAGCGGGACCAATGACAGCAGATAGGAAACTAACCTTTACTAGTGCTATCGGACGCACCTCAGTCGATGGTCCGCTGTCCCGTCCAGCAGCCTCCACAACAAACCTTCACAAGAACAAAGCCGCCGCTCCCGAGCATATGTCTCCACTTTACCCTGGTTTATTTCTCGGCGAGATGCTCTGGCAAACTCCCAAACACCGCTGGTATATCAACCCTTATCACATATTTGCGCCCGTTGTCCCGGCTGGTGTAACCTCTGGCTGACAGGAGGCTGCTGTGAGGCGGATGGGAGGGAATCGAAAGCGCTGGAAATGTTCCCCAATCACAGAGCGGCTCTGCGCTGTGCGTAATGCTGACGGCACAGGGACGCACGCACGGCTCCGTGCGTAAAGACATCAGCCTCTCTTCTCCCGGGGTAATATATATGTACGGGACTATTTTACACGTGTAGGCAATTACATCTCACTTCTGTAGCTGATGTTTCACTTAGAAAATACACGCAGTTAAATCTTAGATAGTAGGCTAGATGTAGTGTATTACAGAACTGCAAAATGCTCACGTTTCTATTATATAGTACTGTAAAAAAAAAAAAACAAAAAAAAAAACATATGTGATAAAGAATAATCCTTCTGGGCGCGTCCATACCACTGTCTCACCAGGTTAGCATGTTTGCGGAGCCTTGGTGCTATGTAGCTGGTCACACCCCAAGAAAATATGAATGCATGTTTGAGTCAGTGTTTCTGGAGGAACCAATGCATTTCTTATACAAATTCAAATCAATAAAAAAGTGTGGCAAAGTGTAGATGCAAAACTAACAGTATCTCTGGATATTTAATTTTGTAAAACTGTGAGAGGGGAAAAAAATGTAATGATAAGACTGGTATCAAAGCCTGACAAACAGCGGCACCTGCTGGTTTCTTCACGGTATTTAAAAAGAAATGTCCTGTAGTTGTCTCTGCATAGACATTACACAGACCAATGAGGCATGGTTTAAAAATATACAGTGATACAAAAAGCAAATGTTTAACGTTTTATTATATTGCTAAGGCTGTCATTACACAAAAATAACATTTCATAATTTTTTGGAACTGAACAGGGCCCAAACAGAGAGATCAACTCTCCTCTGAAGACACAGAAACTAAACTAGAGAATACAGAATCAATCTTCCTCAAACCTGCACAAACTATAATCTTATTCTTATTTTATTTATATTATAGGTGACGCTTATATGCTGACATTTGGCAACTTTTATATAATATATAATTTTACTAAAAGTGTACATATACTGCTGATACAACTTTGTTATCTTTAAAGGTCTAAAAGAGAAGCCACATCCTTTCTTAGAGGCATGTCCACTACAATAACTTCTGTAATAAACTTAGTTATATATACTTTAAATGCTGTTTTCAAAAGGTTCTGGTTTTAATTTAAAAGCATTGTTTCTATCTGTAGACAACTATAGCAAATATATGTGCACCATAGGTTTGACACTTAAAAAAAGACATTTGAAATAAAAGGACATAGCTGAATTGTTGCAGAATAGTCAGTGTTCTGATCACATCAAACGTTCATGCCTGGTAAAAAGAAACATTTCTTGTGAATGAAAAAATATATAAAAATAAAGACAGATGAAGGCTGATCAATGCAAGACAATCAAGAAAATAAATTAAAATGTGAGTTACTGGACATGTTTTTCGCTAAACAATATTTACATTTTCATAAATCTTGACGTGGTCACATGCTCACAGTGCTTGAACTGAAATGCAATTCAACTTCAGACTAACTTAAATACTAACTGCTTTTTGCTGCATTTTCATAATGATGGCCACTGAGTGGGAATCCGTCTCACAAGTTAGAATTATTAACTCCCATGAATATAAACAGAAATGCGATTGCCTTGCTTTTGAGTACCTGTTTGGCACTCAGCCTTTTGAATAAACAAGAGTGGTTTCTGAGACATAAAAAGAACTCAAAATCCATGCGACATACATTGATGAAAATGTATAACATTAACAAAATGGAGCTTATTTCTTAAAAAAAAAAAAAATCAGATGTGTTCTCGACATAAGCTATGTTATATGTCTATATTTTAGCATGTATAATGCAAACTGAATTTAGTGTTCAGGGGCAACAATAATTAGAAAAGAGCTGTGATCATAGACTATGGCTGTGATGTTTGTAGCATTTAGAGAAAAAGATGAAATGGCACTCAAGGGACGGTAGGAGCATCCATACACTCCATAGACACATAAACATACAAAATTATTTACAAATTAAAACAATGACAGAAACAAAAGGTGTCAGTGGTGTGAAACATCGGCACACTGTCTCATTTTTGTTGTAATTACAATGAATAGTATCATGTGATAACTGCTGCTCTTAACATCCACGTTTGTGACAGACTTCAGCTGCTGCCGTTGAACAAGGCTTTTTTCACAGCCATCCCAAAAACATCAGTTGAAATTTTGTGAGCTGTCAGAAGTCCAAGGCACCTCCCCCCTCTTGTATTCCTGCGAGTCTGCCACACAATTTCACTTTGTGTTCTGGCCCCAGTTACTGCCCTCAGTGACAGCAGGAGGACAATAAGTTCATTTGTCTCAGTGACAGTGCAATCTGTCAACGATGAGTTAATGTGTTTGTGTACACATACTCCATATCTTAAAGTGAAAAGAAAACATCACGTTGCACAAGTGGCTATGGAAAATTCATAAATAAAAGGTAAATTGTGTGATTCTGCTACAGTGGCCTATGGTTTTAGTGTCCTTTTATTGCTCACAGTTTTCTATAAACACGTGTGTCACTGTGTTTGCAACTATTTGAAATGCTTGATTTTTTGGTGTCTGTTCATGTGAAACAGTAATTCTTCTTCATTCTAATGGCCAAATAAACATTTGAATATTTACAGAAGTCAACTCAGTCTGAAGCCTTTAACCTGACCCCTCAAAACCATGAGTGGAAAAAAAGTTAACTTCTCAAGCTGGTCACTTTCTGATTGATGAATTTAGGCAATGCGAGGGGCTGAGCGGTCATTAGTCAGAGTCCTCTTGAGTTTGACTCCTTTACGAATAGCAACAAGCATGTTGCCCTCATTTTCTCCTGACTCTCCCATCAGCTCTCCAGCTCCCTCCTCTGGACCTGCATGATTCTGCATGTGATGATGGTTGGCCAAAGCTGTGGCAGGGGGGTTAGTGGAGGCCTGGCCACTCCAAGACACCATCTGAAGAGGGTTGGCCTCCTCTCCAGGATACATCGGATAATCAGGGATCTCATCTCCTCGCCCTCTCTCCATTTCTTCTGTGCCTCTGTTGTCATTGACAGTGGCTGTCATGTCTGGCACTGTGGGGATTTTCACTGGGACAACCGGCGTGCGGATGGGAATAGGGCCAGTGCCTGTGACAGAGGCAGAGCGCCGGGCCGAGGGTTTTGAAGACGGAGTTCGGCGGATTGTGGCTACCCCTGGGGTGACGATAACAGGACCATGGCCTGAAGAGTATGTACCATTGTGGGTAGTAGATCCAGAGTAATAGCCCTGATTACAAGAAGCTGTAAAAACAAACAGTCAAAAACATGACTATTGCATAACACATTATAGTGAGACCGTATGTTCTCCTATTTGGTTTCGATCAGGGGTCACCAACACAGTGCTTGCAGGCACCAGCTCACCCCAAGGACCACATGAGGTGTCCGCAGGCTGGTTCTAAAACTAGCACAACGCACTAGTGAGCTGCATCTAAAATAAAATTTTATTCTGTTACTATTCTTTTTTAATCACCCTTGCATTTATATAGATTTAAAAATGACAGTATTTTAAGAATATGTTCATTATACATGAAGTTTAACTGAACAACTTTGTTATTTCAGAAGAGCGTATCAAACTGGTACCCTTCATATGACTCAGTACCCATGAAATAGCTCTGTTTCAAAAAGGCTGGTGACCCCCGGTTTAGATAGTGACACTGACCTGTGGGTGTGGATGGATAGGTCCCATTGGACTGATAATGGCCTGAGTGCATGGGCGTAGGAGGATAGCCTCCATGGACCGGGTAAGGAGCCTGTGTGCTGGGCAGACCAGCTGTCGAGGCAGGCCTCTTCGTCTGGAACATGCGTCTGTAGGACTGGCCAATGTCACTATTGCGCGGGATAGTAGATGATTTGTCATAGTCAGCCTGCTCAGCCTCTTGGTCCCCAGCCATTGAGAAATAATCATAATCTGAAACTAAACAAATATGAAAGATGTTAATATAGTTTGTTTATTTTAATAATAATAAACATGATTATGTTTATTATAATAATTACAGAAGGTGGAGCAGATTGTAAGAGTCAAACCTTGTGAGGGTATTGTATCTTCAGAGCAGCAAGGTGTGTTAGTCTGGGTGCTGTAGCCACTGGAGCACTGGATTGAGTCTCGACTGGACCTCTGAGTGTCCAGCTCTAGACCTCGTGATAAGGCCATAGCAAGTTCCTCATGTGGCAAGAAATCTCCAGACTAAAAGTGGAGAAAACAATGAACATGGTTAGAAACAGAGGCCATCTGATCTTCAAGTATAGTTTAATATAGGATACAATGACCTGAATCACACAATAATAAAAACACTGCTTATATATGATTATTAGTATGTGTAATTTAAGAGAAACATACAAGAATTACACACTTGCATGTAGGAATGGCTTCAGTATAAGTCAAATTGAATTCTTGCCAACCCAATCAAACCCACTACCTAATAAACAATCCGAAATAGCCCTGCTTTATATTTGCCCTGCTAATTTCAGCCAGGCCACAACAATAACAGCTAGTCTTTTACTACTTAGGACAGGCGTACCTTGAATTGTGAGGCCAGTGTCCTGTTGGCCTCTTCTGCCGAGCTGGAGTGGTGTGGAGGTTGTGGCACCACTGATGCAAAAGGGGGCGGTGACATAAGGGTGGGCACAGAGCCATTTTCACTGTGATTCACATTCGGGGTTCCATTAGAGTCTGTTACAGTTGGCGGTTCCTTGTCTTTCTTCCTCCTCAGAGTATTAACCATTGGCTGATCATAGGGCCCTGGTTTTGCCCAGTCCTGCAAAATACAACAAAATTACTGTAAGCAATATGTTTACACTTCATTTGGTGTATTTTGAATTTGTAGGCCAAATAAGATAATAAATCTCACTTTTCTTATGTAGAATTCAGTGCAGTATGATCAATCTAAAACATGGATACACTAGTATGGCTGTTCTTAATTCTTAAATTTAAATGTGCGCCATCAGCATGTAACTTTTCTGGTAGTAGTGTCTGGCACTTCCTTCTCTATGAACATATTATTGTGGTGCCTTGATTCCACAGTAAGGCTTATCATTTAAGCGTCTTTGAGTGTCCTGAAAAGCGCTATATAAAACTGATGCATTATTATTATCTATCTTATCTATTGTGATTTTAATCTGTTACAGGGTTCCTTATTGCGATAAAATGTCTTGGCCCTGCGGTGTCACCTGCTTGTCTCCATCTTGAGAGAAAAATGTAATGCCACACTGTGGATTATGCTATGCAAATCAGTGAAATCTCCAGAGACAAGCAGGTGACACAGCCTTCACCAGAAAAGTGACATAGAATAGCTTTGACTATTTTTAGGTAGTTTTTGTAAATAATAATTCTGTGTAAAAAAGCTTAACTGAATTGTTTTATTGTTTATATTTTCTACAAGTTTTGAGTGAAAAACACTGCATGAACAAACCTTCCAGCTGGGTACACGAGACGATGGCAGCATGGGGGAGCCCAGAGTACAATACTGAGGGTATTCTGGCAGCAGGGCGGAGGTGGGACGGGACCATGAGCGAGAGGGGGAGGAGGTGGAGGTAGGGGAGGACGGAGGGTAAAACGGAAAGGCAGTGCCCGACCCGTTACTGTGCAGGTACGGGGAGCTCGCAGGGCTACAGTGGTCATACCCATTGGACATCTGCGTGTGTGGATGGTGAAAAATTAAAAAAACAGAAAAATACAACATAATGAATGAAATAAAAAGACAAACACAAATACATAAAATGTAAATTATAACCAACAACGAACAAAATGAGATGAAATGATGAATGGTAAATAGATTATTTGACTTGTATTACTGACTGGTTTGATCATACTGTTTTGGGGGCTGCTTGATTGTGGTAAGAAATTATCAATGTTTTGCGACTTTTAAAAACTTGAGCAGATTAGACAAGTACTTTTGGTTTTGTGGGGTAGCACAGAAGTCCACATACTCAAATACAGGCCACAAATGTGAAAATATAAAACAGATTTTCTTGGGCCAGTCAGAAATACTAATTAAGCATGTCAAATAGCCTTTATCGTACAGATCCCATTATCAGACCTATTAAAAGTAAGTTAAAGCAGGTAGTTAGGCAGTAGTGTCTTTCACCTGGTCAGTGTGCTGAGTGTCAGTAGCAGAGCTCAGAGTGGAGGGGCAGTCACTGTGAAGGGGTCCAGTCTCTGACACCTCAGAGGAGCTGGAGCTTGGACAGGGCTGCAGCAGAGCGGGGCAAGAGGAGAGGGGAAGAGCCCACGTCAGCAGGTAGACAGAGGAGCGGTTTGTTAGTATGCAGGGAACACTTTCCACAGGACCACAGCCAAGTGAATATCCAGCATATAGCATATTATATAGGAGGTGGACAGGGAGCAGTACCAGAACTAATTACGAAGGCATCAGCAGCAAAGTTGTAGTGGTAAGTGTTTAAGAAAAGCACAGCCGTCGCTACTCATCTCTTTGGCATGTGTGGGAGGAATCATACCAGCCAAAGAAGTCAAGCTAAATGAGAGGCCTGTCATATTGCATTTAAAGAGCGCTGTTAGGAAATGGGAGCATGATTATGTTGTTTATATAATGATACTTAATCCATGCCTAGTGGGAAATTGTCTTCTTGCTTGACACATACAGTAGTTAATGGGTGCACATTAGAGAAAGGCAATAGGCTGGTGTTAGCGGAAATAGGGTGGAAAAAGGAGCTTTGAAGTGAGCTCAATGAAGCCACATCGATGTTTTCATCAGAAACAACTAACTGTAGTAACAAGTAGGAGGCCATGAAAAGGCTGGGGGCTGCATGTGGCCCAGACTGCGCCTTGCCAAACCACCTTCGCTACATCATAAAGTTGCAGGCTAATGATACCAGTGTGTTCTGGACAGGGGAGCACTGATTCCTGGCAACAGTAAACTCCACAGCGTCTCAACCGCAAACCTCACTCGGCCTTACATACCATCTCTCTGAAAGTGATCTCAATCTTTTCAATTGACCAGATATTGTTGACATAGGGGACCTGATGACACCACTGACCATAAAAAACATAACTGATGACAAAGTAAGTTTTATTTGCCTTTGATGCGTGTAATGAGTCTGTGTCAAAGTACTTTCAAGACTCTGCATGTTTACCCAGGCAGCCGTCTGTCACAGCGGTCTGCTCCTTAATAGTAGGATGAGGTTCTTCTGACTTTCCCCTGGGCTAAAAGAGAAGCAGACTAATTTCCTGTGTGTTTATGCTATAATAATACTAGCCCAATGATGACACGGACTTCCCGCTGCCAGAGAATGGCTGAGGAGATGTGTGAGAAAAGATATGCAAGCTCTCATTTGAGGTTTCTCTGTCTGACTACACTGTACTGTAAATCAAACCAAATGTGGTTTAGATGCTTTTCTGTGGTCAAAATTACAGCAGAGAGTAAGTGTATGTGGGGTTTTTCTTACCTTTGTTTCAGCTGGCATGGGCGACGAAGACTTGGAGGATGTGTACTGGTCATGTGAGGATGAGATGAAGCCCGAGTCGTGGGAGGAGATACTGGAGAGGCGCGCTGGGGTCGGCTGGGGGAGCGTGGAGCTGCGGTACCGGTTGCGCGGATGATGGAGGTGGAAAAGGTGATGTGAGGAGGAGGAGGAAGAAGAGGAGGAAGGAGAGTGAGAGTGGGACCCACTAGAGCCCCTGGAGTCACTACTGTTAACGCTGTTCAGACTACTGTCAATGGGCACAGGAAAGGCAAGAGAAAAGAAGACCAAGTGCACCCAAGAATTAAAGAAAGAAAGTTCAGCAAAACAGGGATATTAGAACAAAGATGGAGGATTGGGGGAAGTGTGGAGGAGACAGGGAGGAAACCATTAACACAGCAAACCAAGATGCAGCAGGCTGTGACTTAATCAAATACAGTCACAACAAACACAGCACTAAATTAAAACAATAGTAACTGCAGACTTTAATAATTCTACTTTGAGGAGTAATTTGGACTTTTGATTAAACAGCCACATCAATGCTAAATGAACACCATAAAAAGCCCAATAATTTGCAGACACGAAATCAAAAACTGGCGCACCAAAGCATGGTAAATGACTGTAATTAAAGTCGCAGCATATTTAGGCCTTAACGGTTCCCAGAAATTAAAGGGCCACCACAAAATTATCCAAAAGTTGTTAGAAACTTATCTTAAACCCACCACATTTCCTGCCAATAAAGTAGAAGAACACCAACAGCAAAGAGCCAAGGCAAATACTAATGATGCTAATTGGCAATTTATTAACAATTTATTGCTTATTGACAATGTATTAATTGAATTTTGGATTCAACTGGAGCAAAGTATTGAAGTGGTGTTTTATGTCTCACCACTAGAGGGTAGTGAACAGCAGAGAACTAACCTGACCCTTTCAGTATTTTAGTATTAACTGAGGTTTCTATCTTGAACAAAACATACATAGTGCTATATTTTGTCACTCGGCTTTTGGTGTAATGAAATGAAAGTTGAATAACTAGAGGTTCCAGTGTTCTTATATGTTGGCATGAGTAACGTGGCACAGTAGAGAGGCCTACCTGCACATGCTGGACTTTCTGGACACAGTGGAACTTGGAGAAGAAGGCGGAGTCTGATAGGACCAATTAAAATCTGAGCCCTTCAAATCGAGAATCACCTAAAAGAGAAGACAACATTTTAATTCATATGTTTGAGAGTGAAAAAGTAAATAAACAGTTTGGTTCCAATCTGTTTTTTATTTTCACCTGCTCGCTAGCAGCTGGGAGTTTGTGTGGGTCAGAAGTCAAGGCTTTGAGGTCATCAGAAATGGCCTGAAGGTGCGTGACCTCCCCCAACATAGAAATCTCCTCATCCTAAAAACAACACAGGAACGCATTTAACATTTACGGCAATAATTTGTCATTCAGTATGGTGTAAAAGAAACCCAGTCATTATTTGTGATTGATAACACATTTCAATGAAGGGATACTAGAATGATGTTGTTTTTGGTTGTGAGAAACATTGATTTTCATACTTTCATAGTTCTGTACTCACCACCACAGGCTGGAGCAGGGCTACAAAAAGGCAGAACCTCTGTCTCTCTTCGATCAGAGCCTTTCTCAGAGCCTGCTTCTCCGTCTCCTCTAGCAGAATGTATTTATCACTGACATCCTGCATCGCACTGTCCAACTGGGGCTGAAAATCTCCACGACCTTCACAGCAAAACAAGACAGAGGCATTGCTGTTGGTTTCCTGATAATTAGTGTATTATTTTATTTATATTAAAATATCTATCTAGTATGATGGTGCATTTGTAATCATTTTAAGACTAAACACTGATAAGACTAAAGAATGGCATGCATAACAAGAAATGAAATGATCTAATCTAAAGTTGAATGCCTTTTGTTACCAAGTCCTTCAAATTATTCCAGCTATTTATGTTGTGCAATCTGAAGGTAAGGTTTGGGTACACTTAGTTAGAGTTACTTTATTTGAACACTTTAAAAATGTAAGAAAGGACAACATATATGTACAAAATATGTACATTTAACTTTATAGTCCCCATACAGAAATGGGTCCTCTGCATTTAATACTTTTTGTCTGTTCACAAATTCTTGTAAATGTGTAACATATACAGTTGTTTTTAGAGAACCTTATTAGAAGTTATATAGCCAAATTTCTTTACTTTCAAAACCTCTACTCCAGTATTAGGGATAAAACCAATCGTGCTCCACTGTTGACTGTATCTTGAGGGCTCTTTGATAAACACTGTAGTTCGCAAGTGTTCTTAGGCCGGGTTAAGAGCAAAGATTGTGTGTATAGTCAAGTATGTGAAGAGGGCGACCCTGAAGCTGAATCAAAGCCTCTTGATGGAGGCAGGAAGGCTGGCGACTGCCCAATGCATTGTACAGCGTGCATTATCTACTCACTGTAGGCTTAAGTCATATACAGACAAGACTTACTTTGATAAACTAAAACCACAAGACAAACTGTGGTCCCTCTGGGTACAGGGGCAAATGATCAACTATTGTCTTAGCATGACATTTGACACGCATGTTGTGCAAATCAATAGTTAAAACATAGATAAATTTACATAGGAAATGGAAAAAGAGCTCCTTATCAAGAGCATGAATGATGAACCACTGTTTCTTTGTCAGACACCCAGACCGCAGTGCACTGTAAATGACCGGGAAGCATTATTTAAATCTGCAAATTGCAAATGGAAAAGAGAATGAGTGGAAATCATGCTGCCACAATGCATCCGCCTAAATCAAATTAGTTGACAGTGATTACATATGACTCATATTATAAAAACAGATTTGGTAAAATTATATGGGATACGCTTTACTTTGATGGATAAGCCAAATTTGGTCTTCAAACATTCTTCATTGTTGTATCATGCTTAAGACGGAGATTAAATTTCTCAAATTATACATATTTAATCAAATTCCACTCAAAAGGAAATTACTTAATTAAGGATTAACTGCAAGGAATACTGGATTTAGGACAGAGTTATTAAGAACATTTTGTGATTGTTGACAAAACAAATTTAATTTCCATAAAAAGTACACTGGGGCTTTTTGGCATCCGTGGAATCTGAGTTTTGTCTTGGTTTATGGAAGTTCTTTCTATATGACAATATGGAGGCTATAATTGAGTATAACAACTGCAGAGGTTTCCAGACTGGAAAGTTAAAACTGGCACATATATTTTCAGTCTTTTGCATCATAAAACCTTAAACTTAGTGAATTACATCTGCTACGGAATCTCTATAGTAATTTTTGATTTGGTCCAATGTTGTTCAGAATGGTGTTGTTGAATTTCAAAACAACATGAACTGGATTATTTGCTAAAAAATGATTGAAAAAAAACCAAACAAAAATAAAAGTTTGAATTTAATCTTCCCTACCATAGAAGTTACAAATCATTTTGATATTTCTAGTGTTGTTTTTTTTAACTTGAAATATTGAAGTGTCTGAACTCAGAGAGTGTTATGTTAGCTCAGTCTGCACACGTGTAGTCGCACACACAAATGAGATTAGCTTCTGCAGTTTTCACATGACAAATGATTTCATTAGGTAGCAGTCACAGGCGGGTCTAAGGCTCTGGGCCAGGTCGAAAACACCCTCACAAGACACATAAGAAACACTGGTGGTAGGAAGACAACTAAGGGTGTTATGTTTCTTAAGCCCTAACACTACAGTAGGAAATCTTATTATAGTTGTATATAATTTGAATACTGCAGTGCACATGCTAGTAGGACAGAAAGATAATCAAATTGCAATTTCAGTGGTCTCAATTAACGATGGCAAAGGGTGCAATTACTTAGACACAGCAATGTCTCTTTAGAGAACAAAATCCTCTTTTCAGTCTTTTAATGTAGAAAAACAAACACAGTAGTAAGGACCTCTACAGGGTTTATTTGAGAGCCATGTAATTCTTATCTTAGGTTTCAAAATATGAATGTTCCAGGCCTTACTTAAAGTGTGCACAATGCAGAAACAATATTTCAAATTATATAAATTGCTAAATGTTTACAGTTTTCAAATTTCTCGAAAGACTGCTAAAAATAAAATAAGCATTGTGTTCTCTCACACAACATACTATTACTGTGATAAATGAGAAGTAGAATATTCAAAAGAAACATTAGAAATAATTTTTAGACTTGAGATGCAAAAATATTTTTGTTCCCCTTTGACTTACTCATACTATTAATCAAGTGTGACAGCACATTGTTAAGCATTAATCCTGCAGTTAAACTGTACAGGCGGTATGAAATACCTAACAACAGTCACTAGTAAAAACAAAGACAGACACAGTGAACAGCAGATTCATAAGAATATGAATCTAATTTGAAGAAAATGTAAACTAAATTAAAAACTACAAACTACGACATATGTGAGAGAAACTAGACATGCTACTAATAACTGCATTACACTAGAATAGAAAACATTTTAGTGACTTGAGTGTGGGCATTAACCTTACCCCAAGTGTCAGCTGAAGATGGGAACCACATGGGGACAAGGAAAGGGAAAAACACGTCTGTCACTTTGATGGACACAAAATGTCTTAACTTTTCAAACCTCTCCCCACACCCCAGGCCATTTTTAAAGTTACTTTGTTTCCAGTGTGCACAGTATTTTTTACAGGTACATGAATATGTTTATAGAGGACGGTTGCAGAGGGGTGAGCCAGGGCCTTCTGCAGTGTGTTTTCCATGTAAGGTAATGTTTAAACAGAGGGCTAATCGCTAAGGCCTAGCTGCTGTCAAATAAATATACCCATATATCCAGTCTGCTTCCCTGCACTCTGCCACAAACCTGCTCCACTGTTTAACACAACAACAGGCCATGTGTTTACCTTTCTTTGCTTTCTTCTGAAGTTTGAGTGTGTCTGAAGACTTCTTCTTTATTTCCTGGCGGGCTCTCTTATACTCTGATTAAGAAATATAATAATATTGTGTTTACATCTACATGTTAGATTTGACAAAAGACAGACAGTGTTTTAATTTACCTTTAGCATGGTCCTTGTCCAAAGAGTTGACTCCTCTTTTCCACTCCTCCATCTGTTCTTGCAAAGGACCGACCAGACCCTCCATGAAGACCCTGACAGCCAAGACATCATTCACAATTAGAAACATGAAGCAGATCCTTATACATATAGTGGAGATTTACAGATAATGTAGTGCCGCCATATAGGACCAATGCCAAAATAATAAATATCAACAGAATAATAACAGAAAAATTGTATTTCAAAGGTGCAGTCGCTTTTCAAATGAGTGACCCATTACCTGTTTGTCTCCATGGAGATGTTATTGCTTCCACAGTATGGCATTTATCTTATTTATCTAGCATTTATTTCACAGTGGGTGATTTTATTGCCTCCCAAAAGCCTTGTTAATACCCGAACATCCATCCTTACTGAGAGTGGGTTCTCATCTCCACAAAGCAGACCTGCAACTTGGCCTGGTGGCATCATGTGCTTGTCTCAATGTAGCTGGATATCTTTAATGCGCAAGTATTAACATCTCCATGGAGACAATAATATGGCGTACCCTCCATCTGAAAAGCTACATAGTGCACCTTTAATTATCACCTTTTCTATCCAGTTATCTAACACAAATTTGGCTTGCTTGCAACATGTTGAGGTTTTTTGTTGGCTGTTCTAAACACGAAAGATAAAACGAAAAATAAAAAGAACATCTGTTTTAACAATAAATTGTCACTTTTGCTTTAGTAATTAAAAAACATTATTTTATAGGTTTTATTTATATCTGTCCTGAGTTTTTTGTGACAATGATTTTGTGTCAACAGTGCTGCGTTTGCTATATTCATTGTCGATTCATTCTCAGTAATATCTCTGTCAAATATAGGTGATAATAAGTAAATGCCAGTGTTGTTGTCTTTCTATCTGACCAGAGTGTGCTCATGTTTGTCAATTATTAACAGCGAGAGTGAGTGTCTAACAGCACGTCGCAGGGGGGAGTCCTGCAGTCCTGTCTGTCAATCATTACCCCGTGTGTCCCTCTTCCAGGTTTGTGAGTCTGTTTAAGAGGCTGGGAGCTGGGCAGCTGCAGGATTAGTGTATGAAACTAAAATTAGGCTTCTCCATCTTGCAGACATTTCTTAGACAAGTGTGCGTCTGTGCCAGTGGGTGGGTGCTGCTGACCAGAGCCCCCTGTGTCCGGGCCCTGCTATGGAGATCCAAATGGAATCTCTCCTGAAATGCCACTTGAAATTAAGAGAGCCCCTTGTCTGCCCAATGTGTGTGGGACAGCTCTGACACATTACAGATGCTCACAGCTCCAGACAAATCGTCTCTTTTTATGAATTCCAATACAAGGGGCGTTTTACTGGAGCAGGCGCTTGCAAAATATCCACAAACCACAAGTCCCTATACGATTTACTGGCCTGTTCTCTAAGGGGGTGGGGTCATACTATAGTCATACTATAGATTATAAACATGGACATAAACATGGACAAAAGCAGGAAATAATGACCACAATCTCCCTAAATGTTTATCTAAAAAGGAGATTTAACAAGTTCAAAAAAACCCACAACATATGGGAAGAATTATATCACATAAAGCAACATTTTTCTTACATTGAGAAATGCTTAAATTTGGCCTCTATACTGCGATGCCTCATACACATCCTGGTCAGGGCAGACCCAATGTCTCGAGTTCCACCTAAAAAAACAAAAAGATAAGAACAAATATTAATCAGCATGGAATTACACAGAAGTATATTTTTTATCTTGTAAAAATAGTTCTAAGTGACCTCCACAACCTGGGTGTATAAACGGAATTGGACAGTTACAGCTCAACAATAATTCAACAATAACTTAAACAGCAACTACATTTTTTTTTAGCAGCTGTTGACAGCTGTCTAAGTTAGATGCTGTTATTTGTCAGAAAAAAGATCTAGATGGCAGATGCTGGGGCTTAAAGCTGGTGTGTATTTCTTGGAGTGAAGCTATCTAACTTAAATAGCCAGGCAGGAGAGCTAACCAGGACATGGTACGTGATTGACGTTACGATTGTCTGGCTGCTCAGTGTGATTTGCTCAGTGGGTCCCCTGATATAGCTGTGAGTGTATGTATGTGAGTGTATGATAGAGTTCTCAAAAGATCGATACCCAGATACCAATCAGTACAAATACTAGTATTAGTGCTATTACTAGTATTAGATATTCTGATATTGAGCAAAGCTTTCCTCAATACTTTTCCTGAAAGGCCTCAATCTTTATCAGAACAAGTACAAGTATATTACCAAATAGTAGTATGAGACAAGCTACAACTGAATTATATGAGTGTATTATCAGTGTGGTGTTGAAATGGGTATCAAGTATCAATTCTGTCCCTTAGTAAAAATCCAAATTGAGTTGTAAATTCTGAAGAAGCAAGCTCAAATCCGATTTTTTTGCCAGCATAGAGCCTAACATATGCCCTGCAACCAATCCCACTGACCAAAGTGCAGGACACAAATCAATAAATTTCACATAGAGTCAGGCTGTAGTGATCCTCCTCAACAGGGCCCTCCATTCTGCTGTCAGCACAGACTCTGCTTCATGCGGAGACTTGCACACAGAGCTGTCAGTCACTCCCAAAGCCACACACTTAGGTCACACATACATCTATCTGTCACTGAGCCCATCAAACGTGACTCACAGTTAATGAACAACCCTTTAACCTGGACGCACTAAACTTAGTACTGATAATATTGCACAATGTAGAACAATGTAATAGACTGAACAGTAAATTAGTGAATGTAAATACTTCATTGTAAATACTGATATGTGGGATAGAAATTACTGTGAGTCCCTCTGTGCTCATAAAACCCAAAACTTTAACCATGTGTCTATAGTATTATAAGCGCTTGTTTTCGCAATGGGTGTGACTACTAGTTAGCCAAAAGGGTTTTTTGTTAACTCCATAATGCTCCTTCATTCATGTATGAGCTTGTTTAGTCATCCTATATCCAGATTTTTTTTTTCAATTGCTGGGCTGTTTTTTAAAGATGAGGTATGAACTATACAGCCGTGCCGCAGGAAGGCCACAGGGGCCACAAGAAAATTAAAAACTAAAAGGAAGACCCATTTCTAGCATAGGTACAAGTTTCAACCCCAGTTAGTCCTGTCAGGAGTAGAGTTGGGTTTCAACACATCATTGAGTGGGACGCGGCACACCCACTTCCACTTCTGGATTTGATATGAGGCAAACGGCACAAGAGAAATCTGCTGCAAGCTATATTCACAGGTGGAGGCAAAAGGAGAGTGTGAGGTTACAGTCAAGAAGTTCAGGAAACTATAGCCGACTTAATTTCCATGGCATTAAAACTTGACTAAATCACAGCTCTCGTTTGAAATGAACATTTTGTAAATAGTTGTTTGAGATATAACTTCTTTTTTTGTCTTATCACTAATTAATGTGTATACAACCTTAAAATTCCTCTAAGGCTTCACACTTCACTGTTAAATCCACCTAGACGTCACTCTGAGCATAACAGAGGCTGACCAATAGGGGGAGACTGTGAACAAAAGTAAAAAGGTATCTGCAATTGCCTTTGAGCATAGATCTGTAAAACACCGAAAACACTAAAATATGACAACAGTTGTCCAATTACAGCGAAAAAGTAATTGAGTGAGACAGAATCATATATCGATCAACACTGTAGACAAGTTTCCTTGAGGACAGCAGCCTATTATTTCTACTCTTGGCTTATTATTTGGGTTCTTGGCGGCATTAAAGATGAAGTGACTGCTAACACAGAAAGCACGCTCAAGTCGGACTAGCACCAAGTGACCTCTGGATGGAAATAGCTTCTTTGGCAGCTCCAGTTGTCTGCTGCACATAGACCACTGCTTTATGTCTGTGTAGTGGCATAGCTGGTTGTCAATAGAAATGTTCTTGGTGACAGAGGCTTATAATTATGTCTGTAACACTTGAACCAGTGAAGAAGACAAACAACAGTCACGTTCAAAGTCTGTTTACAACTTAGACTGACTCAAATGTGTTGTGCATGAGTCAGTGTGTAACATTATAAAGCATTTTGCAACCCCAGTGCTTGTCAAACTTTTCACACCCAACACCACGACAAAGACTCACAAGATTTCTAAATATTGTGTAAAAGACCCCTCCATAGGCTTCCAGTTGCTCTTTTAATCAGGAATAAATTAAGTCTTCTAAAACCAGGACTAAATCAGAATTAAACTGTGACTAGGGTGTCCCTAAATGAAGAACCTGAATCAAAATTGTACATGCATCACTGAGAACATCTCACTTGCACATCAATAGCATTCAAATGACCTAAATAAATGTTTCCGTTCCATATAATGAATTCTAAAGTTCATCAATGTGTGTCATCTTGTCATTTAAAGTAAACAATGACTCGCATTTTCCTAACACAATCTTCTGTCCCAAATGGCTGAGTTTTGTGTGGGAACAGTCCATGGGGACATTTGTGACAGAAGGGTGTGAACAGGGGTCAGTGGAGAGGGAGCAGCAGCATGGCCACTCCATGTCAGGTTGCTGAGGCTGTCTCCGTCTTTAACACCATCCCAGACTGCCCCAGGAATGTCACACAGGGCTGACACTCTAAAACCCTTTAAGACATGCACTATCCTTAGTATATCTCGTGCCCCCAATATATACCATGTTGTCACTCTTAACATATTCAGGTTAACACAAATGTCTCCGGAAGATTTTTTGCCTGAAATGTTCCACAGAATCGCATTAAACTAATTATTATTAAGTAATGCATGATCTGATCTCCTAAAACCCAGTGTTCTGTTTTGCACTATGTAACTTTTCAAATTGTACATATTTTGTGCAGCATTGTTACCCATGACTAACTTCTTCTTGGTTACAATTAATCATCTTAAATCTACACATTTTGAAACCAGAAAACTTCACCCATTTTTTGTGTCTTAATCTTACACTAAAGTCTGTAATGGATATACTCATCTAGTCCCAAGCCTGGTAATAAATCATTATTTGCTGAGTTGACTATAAAGTATATTAGAATGAGGCAATAATGCCCTCTAGAAAAGAACACAAAATGCCTCCTTCAGTCTGCATTTCAAACCAGGTTTTATGCTTACTTCACTGTAAAGGTGTAACACTATTCATTGCAATGGGAAACCATCAATATGGGATCACCTCAGTAGGCTGTGGCACATACACAATACTGGAAACATAATATGGCCCAATTCTTTCATTTCATTTACAATGCAACAGCCATATAATCTCTTGACAACTGCTGACACAGTGGTTTCATTTACATTTTATATCTGAAAATTTGGTTTCATTGCATGATAGCTTATCACATTTACAGCCCTTACTAGCCTATTCTAGTCCCTAACTAATGTTGAGAATCAGAAAGTAATCTAAAGCCGTATTATTTCAGGCACATCTGAGAGACATACTTAACTATAATTCAGAGTCTGATGGGAGTGGAAAGAGGGATTTGCCCAAAGAATTCCTTGTGAATCTGAGAAGCTTGGTAGCTAAACCCGTCTCTGTATGGGCACCAGATGGTAGCCATTAACTGTGGGCCAGTGGTTACAGTGATAAGAGACTAGCGTCCGTGCAGCTGGATACACACACGCGCACACACACCCCTACACACACACACACACACACCTACACACACACACACACACACACACACACACAGAGTCTCCAGCTGGACAGGGCCAAGCTAATTAGAGGCAGAGAAAGTAGAAGGCACGGTCCACACTGAACTGGCCCAGCCTAAAGACTTCTCCACAGCCTGAGATCAAAAACACCTGCTGTTTCTGTTTTATCTTATGAATCAAAAGTAAAACTATGCTATCTCGCTGTGATAGATTGCCCAAAGAAAGCAGGACAGTGACAAAGAAAAATAGTGCTGGGCATTTTGGTTCAAAACGAAACTAAAAAACTAAACAACAATCCAAGTTGTACTCTGAAACACTAGGTCTGAGCTGAGCAGTTGGTGTGCCCAGATGGAGCCACCCACAGAGCACTGTTTCAGGCTGGCATTTCATTCATTGATTTATTTGTCTACCCTTTGAGTCTGCTGGCCTAATATAACTCTTAAGAAGTCAGCACAACACAAAAAGTAGCTAGCAAGGAAAGTGTAGAGAAAATAAGAATAAGATGCATTATTATGATAGATCAAAACATTTAAATAGGCTAATGTTCGAGCTATTTAGCACTGAGCTGTACTGAGGACCCCATTTCTTTTGACAGGTTACCCATAGGCACTTGAAGGGTGGGTCAAATACAGAATGTTTGTTTCCTAGCTTCTATGAGTTTCATGAAGTACACTAGTGCAAACTACAAAATCAATCAAATTGGTGTGTCACAACAAATTTTGAAGTGCAATTATATATTGTTAGTGAAGTAAATAGAGACGATAAACAATAATATTCAAACCAAACCAAACCAAATGCAGAATTATACCCCCCAAAAAAATAAGCAGAAAAATATCAATGATAAATATTGACCCATAAAAATGATTATTCAGTCTATCATGCATTGAACAATAAGCTGATATAGTAATTATCATGACAGGTCTACAATCAACAAACAATTAAAGAACAAGGGTTGAGTTATCATAGTTGGATGGGCTTCAAGGTCAAATGTTCGTAATGAGAAGTGGACGTTCCTCTTCATTCATCAGTAGCTGCTGACAGAAAGTCTTCATGGCTGTTTTACACACTCCAGTCAGCAAGTCTAGCCTCCGCAGTCCAGGCCCCAAGAAATGAAAACGTGTGGGCGAACAAACACAAGCACCTGCTCCTAACACACATGGTCTGGCTCCAGCTGTCACCGAGATGTGAAGAGGAGAGCCAAGGGAAAAGTAGAAATGTACAGAACAAAATCTATAAAGTCAGTAGCCATGGCTATAAAAGACGTGCCTGTAAAACAGTGCTATCTGTCTGCAAGGGAAAGAAGAGGAGGACCAAGTTCGCTGTGCAAATGTAGTCAAACTGTAGTAAAATAAGTTTGTGGTGAGCACACACAACACAGGAGTAATTATAGAGCATTGTTTTGAAGTAGAAAGGTTAGAAAATATCATCTGAACTTACACTACTAGTCAAATGTTTGAAAACATCCTCTCATTCAATGTTTTTTTCTATATATTTACTATTTTCTAGATTTTAGATAAATAAAGAAGACATCTTATATATGAAGCAAGATATATACGGTAGAATTATTTAGTAAAGAAAAAAAGTACTAATAATAACTCTCACAAAGCTGATCCAATATCGAATTCAGAACAACCTACTCTAAATGGGACGTCACGTGACACCTGATTAGTATTGTTGGTAAATCTAAAAAAATGTTGGTATTTGCTTTAATCCAATAATCAATACCCTACCTGCACACTGAAAAAAATCTGGCTGACTGGCTAGGTTTCAAAAGAAAGACATTTTCTGAAGCAACACATTTTGTTTGTCAGTGCTGTTTGATGAATTAGAACAAAAACATTACAATCTTCATATGGTTTAGAAGTACTTGATCTGTATGGCAGTGGTCCATTTGGGTTTCTGCGTTTTCTCTCCCAGTGCAGTGATATGTGGCCTGAATAGCAATGCACAAGACTTGCATTAGCGTTCAGTCTCGGCTCGAATGTGTCTGTATCTTCTCATGTGATTCAGTTTAGTTCTCCTTTCTGCTCTCATCTTTGCTGCTTTTTCTCTGCTTGTCAAACAGATTTTCCACTTCTCTCAAACCCGTTCTACTATTATCAATCTTCTACCTACCCCATCCTTCACAACTCTTGTCATGTTCAGTATAAATATAAAATATGTCACGCAGTTGATGAATGTTCTACGCTATCTGAAAAGGGGAAAGTTCTCTCTAATGGTAGCGAAAAAGCTGATGCTGCGAACAGTATGTGTGTCAGTGTGCCACGGAGGTGCTCCAGCTGAATACTGATGAATGCAGTTCTAGTATTGCTGTGTAAAGCATTGCACTTGCTCCTATTGTAAAGCAAGTAGAGACACAAGGAGCATAGCACATAATTAATGGTAAACGTCATCACAACAGTGTATTATTGTAGATGCAGCTTATGGTCCAGTTAACCAGGGGAATGTAAGAGTTGATGAGTTCAATGCTATGCTATGGTTGAGAGCATTTTAAAAGGCAGGGCTGAGTGCTGTGTGTAAACAAACTATTAAAACTAATTGGCTTAAGTATTGTCTCCTGCACCGCAAAGCTTCTGGGGCCACTTTCTCTGTTTTCTGTTCATCGGGTTGTGGAATTTACCTTAGACCGATAAGAATCTCCAAACCAAAGGATTTAAAGATGAAAACAAATGCTTGAGCAAATGTTGAATCTGTCTCGTTCCCAGGAAAATTTTACTTTGAAAATGTGATCTCAGATTTCTCGGATTTCAAATGTAGATAAACTCAAAAGGACAACTGTGTGTGGTCCCTAGATGGATGCTCTGGTTGCCGGTAGTCTCAAGGCTGTATTCATATGCTAATGTATGCTAACTGTAGCCTTCAAGCACTATACTGTAACTGTGGATGGTGAATTTAGATGATCGGGACTCGTACGTCACAAGATCCCTATGTCTTCCTTTTTAAACTGAGCATAGGAGCAGCAGCATATGAAATAATTTCTGAGTTTATATTGGCATTACATTACACAGTACACATAGTTTACTTTTTTTTTTAACCTCTGGCCTTTATTGTGTTGTCTGTTTCAATCTTGCTCCATGGCTTTAACATAGTGCGGCAGTTAATCCAGTCAGTAAGCAGTCGGGCAGTTCAGAAAGCGGTCAAAGTCAAGACAAAAATAAATCTTCAGAGAGAATACACTTCATGGGAAAATGCATAAAGAAAGTAATTTCCTTGCAGATTCTTGAAGCACTGATTTTGTGGTCACTTTTAGTTGTAGCAGAGAAATCCCAGCAATGAATGGCGGTATGTGAGGCAGCACAGGTCTGTAAACAGTGTGTAAATAAACAAGCACAAAGAGAGACAGACACTTTAAAAGACCAACTGAGGGCTCATTAATTCCATCAACTGCCCAAAAAAAGAGTTACTTTCATTGGAACAGAAGATTTGTAAGGCCATAAGTTAATCTTTTTATGTCACTTCCAGTCAACAAGAATTAAAAAAACATTTGAAAACTATGTAGAAACTATGTAGAATGTGTATGTGTACAAGACAGAAATAGACCAATTTTTAGAGCGACTAAGTTAGGAGATTGCCCTTGGGTCCATTAAATTTCTTTTCTTGGTTCTTGTGGCCCACTAATTTATTTTTTGACCTGACACACATTCCTTATACAGATGATTGAAACCATTTACTTAGAATAAATGATACGAGCTCACTGATAAATCTAATATAGCTTTGTCATTAGTTTTATTGGCCTAATGTAACGCCATGTGTAAGAGCAGTTATGACTAGCTAGTAGACCGAACATGCAAATTGTCATGTCCCCAGAGTAAATGATTCACTGTGACGTGTTATGGGCGAAGGTTCATATGCACACAGTAAAACAACACTTCTGTGGATCACCTTGGGAAAGTAACACTGAGGAATAAGAGTGAGTAATATTGTCTGTGTGAATCATTATAATTATGGATGTCTGATACATAAATTAAATATGAAGGCAACAATTACGAGCTTTTATACAACAATTGAAAGTTACAATTACACTGAACACCAGAAACACAGCACAATGCCCCAACATGCAAAAGCTACACAGCAAAAAGACATTTGACTAACAATAAAATAACTTGTGTTTCTGCATCTACTGTGATTGACATTTAATTTGTTTCCTGTAGCAAATTTAGTGATTAAATTACAAAAACAACTTATCTGTTCTAATTTTTAAGCAATTGTGATACCTAATTGAATTACTGTTAGATCAGCAAGCTCGCCCTAATAAAGTTATAAGATAAGAAAGAAGTGGATTGATGACAAATTAGATGGCAATATAGTTAGCGCTAACTTGGACCAAATAGGGCAGATATTATATTTTGTCTTGGCCCCCGAATGTGCCAGTGACCTTTCCTTTTGGCTGTGCAGAGGGGCTCTGAGGCCTCTTGTCTGTGAGATACTGGTGATAATTTAAACCAGAGAGTGAACTGTTTGTGAGCACAACACAATGAGGCCTTGTTTGCCATAATGATGGCCAGATTGCATCTACTGTGTGCTTGGGGCTTTTGCGTGCCCATTTGAGCGTTTGTGTGTGTAAAGAGTCCTGTGCTGTCAAAGAGTTAGTGACGAGGCACTCTCTGCACCCCATGGCACCCCACATCCTCCACCCACACAAGCTCCAGTGCTGCAACAACCGCAGCATTCATTCAGTTTATGAAGTGTCTATGGGACAACAGAGGTCCACACTGAATGGGCGCAGAGGAGGGATAATGCAACAGTTGTAGTAATCTAATCTTAGTACTTTGTAGGTACTTGTTCAAAATGCGTGCAGTATTGACAAATCACATGACATCATCTGAAGAGGAAATGGCCACAACTTGTGTGTTTGTTAGTCCTAATGTTTTAGAAAACAAGATTCTTTTTTGTCCTGGACTCAGGACTTGACGCAACTCAAACATGACTCAGGACTCAACTTGGGCTTGAAAGTTTGAGAGGGAATGATTCGACTTCACAAGTATAAGCAATATAAGTCCATATACTGCCTCACTTTGTCTATCTGCTTTTTCAACTATAACTCTGCAGCCATCTTAGGAGAATCCAACAAAAAGCTTAAGTGAAAATAACATTCTGCAAACATATTAAGTTCAGAAGAGAGTGGCCATATCTTGATTAAATATTTACTAAAACTCCCAATGAATATTTGGACCAATCACTGCTCAAAGAAATACAGTGGAACAGAGACAAAGGACGCCTATGCAACCTCACCTTCAGGGCTTCTGCATTTCTCAGAGGAGTTGATAGTTTCCTACTGTGCCTGTATCCACTGTCAGTCTCCCTGTGTATCCTATGGTAATTTGTAGCTGTTGCATTTCATTATCGTGTCTCCCTTCTGTCCTTGAGTGGAGTTCAAGTGAGCACAAAGTTCCTGAGGACAAACAACTCCAATGCAGGGCTGTCACAGACCAGCTGGGAGAGCACATGGCCTTGAACCCAGCCACACACTGCACAGGAAGACATGTACTGAAGAAACCTACAACCGTGTATGGCACTACTTTCAGGTTTATAATGGTTTTGGCAAAGCTCAGGCCTATTCAGAAGGAGCGAGGTGAAGTCATGATTGGCTGCTAGAGAGCCCAATTACTGTCAGTTCAGACATGCCTCGGCTGCAGTCTATCAAATTAGCGCAATGTCAGTGTTTTGTGTTATTGTAAAGGTTTTAAATGGTAGGTCTACTGCAATGGTTCACTATCTGTGTCACTGATAAAATATGGACAGTATGATGGGACCTGGAAAAAACATGAAAATATATTTAAAGATTGTGTTATGTTATGTTGTGTTGTGTTCTTATATAAGCTCTGTTGCATGTGTTTAGAGCTATCAAAAATAATACCCACATACTCAAAACTTAAAACTAACACTAGCACAAAATTGTACCTTTTCTGAATAGTTTTAAAATATTCTTTTGTCTAGTTGTTGTTTTGTCCGCTCAAGCTACAGTTTATCTCAATAGTTGACATCAATTTGACATTTCCAACCACACTACCAACAGTGTTATGGCTGCCAAGTTTATCTGCAAAATCACAAGGCCAGACTATCTTTTCCTTGTCAAATTTGGGCCCCAATGAAGGCCTTGTGGGCGGCACTCAAAGCTTGCTCTAACCTCATTTTTAAACACTCAAGGCTTAGGCAAATTAAGCACATTTGACAGATGATGGTCTGACTCATACTGGTTCAACAGGGTTTCTGTTTGAACAAAAACAAAGAGCAAACAGAGTGCTCCTATTCTGTACGTTTTTGCACGCTCGTAGTCAGGTGCACCGTGACAACATGCTGTAAAGTGTTAGGCATACTACCCACACATCCACAGGGAAATCATTTCTTTTCTATTGGCTCCAAACACACAAATCACGCTTTCAAGTGAATCAGAATTTATAATGATAAGCAGATGTTCATTAAAACAGCTGGCACGGGCAAAAATTGCGAATGGAATTTTCAGTGTTTGCGTTTGACTGCAAAGCTAAAACGTCTAGCATGAAAAGACGAGGCAACCCTAAATCAACTTGGGTGAACCTCTTTGCTTTGACACAGATAATTCAATCCACTGGGTCGCACATTATGACCACGGAGGGCTGGTGTGAGTGTCTATAGCGTGAGTGTGTTTGACCCATTAACCGGTGTAATTGGCGGTTCCAGTCATCTGTGAGATTATTCAGGATTGGTTCAGGGCAATCACAGGAGAACAGAGAAAGGATTGAAGCAAGGAGACAAATCTAGGTCTTACTGCTATATGGACACGGGGCAGGAAATGTACCGCCTGCCCTGGAATAGGAGGGAGGCTTGAAAAAAAACAACACACAAGGCTTTTTAGATAGTTGGTAGACAGTGGAGCAGTTCAGGGCGTAACACTGAGTCCAGCCATGAAGCGGAGAGGAAAGTTTTTTGGAATGGTGTGGGGTCTGAGTGTTGAAGAGAATACTGAAAGCATAGAAAGTTCATTGTGCCAATCTATGACATGTCTGTGCAAAGTTGAATATCATGACTTGCAGGGCAGTACAAGTGAAAACTGTAATTTAATGAAACCTAATCCTACCAACAATAATTTCTTCTTGATTACATCTTTACTGTAAATAAAATGGGAAAAAGTTAGTTCCAATTGATGCACTGAACCTTGACGATGGTAAGCAGGAGCACACAGCAGTTTGAAAGAAAGGAGACCAAGTTTTTGCTGCTGTTATCTTTAAGACCAACTTGTGATTTCAAAGTTCAGTCACTTCTTTTCTCTGGCATATACATTTCAAATAAACAGGTACAAACTTTGTGTTAAGAATCCTGCTGTGATGGTTCCCTAATTATTCCCTTAAACATCAAAGTTCACAAAACAATATTTTTCCACGCCACTAGAAGTGACAGGCAGAGATAACAGTTAACAGTTGACTGCAGCTCTGGCTTGGATTAGCAATGGCACCAAGTGCATTAGCAGATGCCTGGAAATAGTAAAAAGACAATCTAACAGATAGAACTATGGTTTTCATCTTTTTTAACTATGCAAATAAAAATGTATAGATTTTTTTAAAGAGCTTAAATATTTCCTGGACAACGGTGTTTTCTGGAATGAAATTATTTTCTGGTTCCATTGTGGGCTCCCTGGGCCTCAGTGGAACTAAAGTATTCCATAAGGAGGGACAGCAGGGAAGTTAATGGGACATGGGAGAGAGCTTGGACAAAAGGCTATTGCTGGACACAGAACAAAAGACAGAAAGAAACCACTATAGGTTCTCAAGTGTTTCTGTGTTTCTGAGACAGACAGAGTTAATGTAACTGGTCAAGTCAAGCGCAAGGCAAAGAGGTTCATAAATAGCAGCTGGAAGTCTACAATTTTCAGCTATAAAGATAACAATAGAGCTTTAACATTGTTGAAGCCAGACAGGAAGTATTTAGGCATGAGCTCTGGCACTAATGATATTTCAACTACTACACAAGGATGAATGACGTTTACCCTTTCCACAACAAAGACAAACATTTAATCATCCCTCACACGGCATGGAATGAAACAGTAAAATATAAGCTCTTTTTATTTCATCTTAACACTTAGCTGCCAATTTACTTGCCCATAACCGCTCAAATAACTGGATGAGTGACTGCACTTTCCAATTACTGTAATTATCACCTTTGAAAACACATTAGAGGCGTGATATGGGTTTTTGACTTCCCAAGTAGTAGTAGCAAGCTAGCACATGTTAGCTTTGAGGCAGGTGTCTGATTCAAGTCTGCAGATAAAGACGTGTCCAAACCTACGCATATCTGGGTATGTTGACAGGACCACTGGGATCAAGATACCCCCCAGCTTACGCATATGCTTATAAATACGCATCAACACACATCAGACTTGTACAGACACAGTCCAAGCAGCTGGGAGCCCAAGTTACAATGCCTAAGTTATTTATAACCATGAACTATTACGCTAAGACTGGTGTGATAAAAGAAAATATAATAATTTTATATTTTGATAATATGACGATTTATAATATATTTTAGAACTATTATTAATTGTGCCACGTTGGAGTTTTTTCTGCCCCATATGATGTCATTCTAGTGTACTGCCTGTTTGCTGTCAGCTGTTTCACAGTGCCTGACTAAAAGGAAATGGCACTGCTCGCCCACCATGTCAATATTACACGTACTTGATGAATGAAATACCATAAGGAAGCAGGTAGCCCTGGACGTCACCGGCATGCTAAAATTATGATTGGTAGACACTGGGCTCCCTGCTGAGAATTTAAATAAGGAATAGAAAGTTAAAGGGGCTGAATCCAATTTCTTCATGTAATAAAGAAAATGTCTTACCCCACTACATTGTAAAAGCATCTTGTAGGGTCAAAATGAGATGGCTTCATGCTGTCTGGATTTTATCATCAGTGAACCAGAAAGTACCATGTAAGTTATTAGGAGTGGTGTGCATCATGATGTGAAACATGCTTACAGACTGCAGTAAGAAATTAGGTTGTTAGGAGTGAGAAAACAAAGTGACGAATAAGTTTGGACCGCCTCAACTGTTTAAAACCAACTTTTAAAGAGTACAAATTAGACACCGTGCCTGTTAACGGTGCAATACAATGTACTGATGTGCTATGTGTGTGTAGGTATTTTCTGTATTCAAACCACATCAGAACAATGTCTTTTGTGAGTGAATAAAGATCTATAAGGCTAGGATTGTGTGGGAAGGATCAAAACAAAAACACAATCTGTTTTGGTTCTGCAGGTTTTTACATGCTTGTTTTTGTTCTCCTGGCTTGTGTGAAAACAAATCTCTGCTCTTTGCAAAACCACATACCATTATAGAGATCCAGATTGATTTTAATTGAATACAAGCTGTAAACATGTTCTTTAATGTATTACTAATTATTTGCATGTGGAGGATGTTTTATTACATTTTACATACAGTTTCTTTAACCTGAATTCAACTGCATTTTAATCACAAACTTAAATTAATTTGCTTTTTAAACCCAGACCAATCAACAGCCATAAACAAGAGATATGCTAAAAGATATTAAAGTGGGCTGAGTTCACACACAATCACCCTCTCCATTTTATGAGCAACAATCACTGCCAAGATCAGAAAGCAAAACCATTAGAAGCAAATACAAAGGCACCCTAAAGCTTTGGTCTTTCAATTAGTTAGGAAGACACCCTTTAGTACAGTAACCATAAAAGCAACCTTATTTATGTTTTTCCAACCAAGATAAAAGGTCTGTATAAAATAGATATGTGAAAAAGTTTGTTGGAAAAGAAAAAAGTATATCATCTACAAGAAAAAGTCTCATCTACAATGGAAAAACACATCTAACATAGTCTCCATCCAGGTGCAGGTCTACATCAAAGCTCCCTGGCCGCAAAGACAGCTCCCATGCTTTGTAATGTTGTTGGACAATACAGTAAGTTGATATGTTCCCAAAGCAGAAAAAATATGACCCCAGGCGCTATATGTCTGTTACGTACACATAACAAACGTCTTGTACATTTAGTCCTGCTTTAATGACAAATCATCATGTGTAAAATTATACTCCTGAGGCCTAGTGGTTCACATTTTAGAGGTGCTATAGAATGTTCTGCAAGAATGTGACAATTTATGCTTTTTCTGCAGTGACCTCATCTGAAAGAGAGACAGTGTGCCTTTGAGGAGTGAAAGGATAGGAGAGATTGCCTCAATGTTTGTGTTTGTACAGGCTGAAGAAACTTTCACAAAATAAGGACTCTGTGGTGGTCCCTCTTAATTGAATTTTCTCCCTCCAGTATATTAATTAGCTTCTTGTATTATGTTAAACATATAAATTGACTATATTGCTCAGAATAAGAAAGAGAAAGAGAAAAAAAGATTATATCAAAAATTAGAAAGGCTTGTGCTAAAAGTTTTACTGACTGCTGTTTGTGCAAGTCCCAAGAATTCATGAATGTAGAGAGCTGACTTAACCTGGCATGAAACCTTTGCAAAATGACAGCCGGAAAAGAGCCAGTGTACGCCAAAATGGAGAATCAAATTTTGACACAAATTTTTAAAACTGATTTTGACGAATAGAATGCAACATGCACGCCCATAATAGTGATTCAGAAAATCACACAGGGAGGTGAAAGAAAGAGGTGGAACAGCAGATGGGCGATGATGCAGCACCTTTTATCTCCTGACTCTTTCGCACAAACCATTTATAATGCCAGTGATACACAAACATTGAGAAAGATGGAGCTTTATAGAGTCAGAATAAGGAAGTGACTGATGACTGCTTGTCTTCGCTCCCTACTGCGACGGCACTGATAAACGGTTTATCTCAGCTCCTATTAATAGTATCGCGCGGTGGTTGGAGGTGTCAGGGCTGAAGAAGGATGGGCCCATGCACTCTCCCTCCACACACAGAGCAACCTCAAAACCCAGATGTGGTGAAGGAGGAGAGAGGAGGCGTGGGGGGAGGGGAGGCAAAATAGGTTAAAGACCATAGACAAACGCAGTGGCCCAACTTCAAGCAGTGTTTGGACAGATTTATTACCTAGACGATAAAGCAAACAGCTTGTAGGTTTTAGCGTTGTGGTGATAAAGACTGAACTTTCCGAGGCACATGTCACTATGGAAATCTCAGGAAGACCTCATTCAATGGGGTCACTGTTGTTTGACATCTCTCAATGGGTTGCAGAGTAATGAAAAATTAACACCGTTGCCATTGCAATTAACAAACAGAACCAAATATAACTCTTGATTGGTTACAAGTTCCCAAAATGGTGCCGGCAAAAACAATGAAAAAACAGCCAGTAGATGTAGATGAGGTTGGATTTAGATGAAACACCTCCTAGTTCCAGTTCATGCATATTCTTACCTCGTGAGTTGGTGGCCAAGTCAGCCACTTTCTGAAAGGCATCCAGGAAGGCAGCCACCGCAACCACAGTCGCCCTGAAGAGAGAGAAAACAAAAAAATGTACTAAAATATATGTTGAAACGTAAAGTAACTTTAGGACATGCAATTAAATACTGTGGGAAACGGAAATCATACAGTCGCGATGGCCAGACACAGAAAGGCCAAGCTCTGAAAATCCATACAAGTTTAATGAGGATGGAAACTAGGTGTAAAGAAAACATGTACATTTAAAATATACACGGGCTTCAAATTAAAGTAGATTTGCATGTGTGTAAGTTAAAACTCAAGCGTGCCCTGCTGAGAGAGGAATGTATGTGCGATTACTTGGAGACTGTTGGAATCTGTCCAGCTCAGCACACTGACTACAGGTCGTCAATGAGGGATAGGACCAACACAAAATGAAACCAAGTCAGGTGCTCTAACCCAGTGGTAGTTTTAACATTATATACATAGTCTAATTTAAAGCAATATAGTGCAAAATTACCTGATTACAAACAAAACATGCACTGTAACCTTTATAAGGGCATATAAAGAAGTTTCAATCACTGACTCTTACTTAAACTACCTCTTGGTCTCCTTTGAAAACAAGATGTCACATTTCTTGCTGTGAATCGCCTGAGACTGGTCTAACTTATCTATGGTGCCTGGTCAAAGGAAAAAAGGGGAAAAGGTCAACACTAGTGACTTCATAAAAAAGCATCTGGAATTTTGCCCTCTGTTTAAGTCATTACGTGGAGTGGCTCTTGGTGGTGTTTCGAATGACAGTCTGTCTGCCTGTCTGACCAACCTCTTATTAAATTAGCTGGAAATGGCCACAGTTCACTTCATTGGCAGGTCAACTGATTAGGTCACTGGCAAACTGGCTTTCTCATTTCAGACACAACAAAACCGCAACACCATGAAAGCACTTTAAAAGACAAAGGCGCTGACGTTTCTACTTGTGGGGGACCAGTGGGAATCTTCCATTACTCAACATGTGAAATTCCACAAACACTTCAGGTTGGCGGACAGGGCAAACTTTGGATGAAAACTAAGATTTGTCCAGCTATTCTAAAAATAGTATTCACATTGTATTAGTCATGATCCTTTTAGGGTTAGTATAAACTGGAGCACTGAGCATAGCCAGGGCAAGTGTTTACCACTTCACTGTGTGTGTCCTGAGTGTGATTTATGAATGGAAAAGTCATGGTCTGCAATAGTCTTAACTGTTGGTTTTTACTCATGCTTAAAGCAACACTTTTAATAAAGTCTTTCTAAGCAGTAAGCAGTGTCCCATTAGATATTAGTGAATGCATGCCCTTGATAAAAAATATAACCATTGCAATTTTATCTTACAGTCTCCCTATAATACCAGACACAGATGTGATCACTTACTAATTACTCAAATATGATATGTAACATCAGTTAATAAGTAGTGTGTGTTGTTGGTGAGCTGACCAAAATATCCAGGGGTGTGTCTAGCAAATGGAAAAAGAAACATACACGAGGGCACATACAGATGCCTTTCTATTTAAAGTGCAGTAAAGGCACCAAACTAGCACTATGCTAATTTCTATACACTGTAATATATGTACACATAGTGACATCTGACACACAATAATATATCTATATCTATAATATATCTAAATAACCATCTTGTTACTGTTACTGATTAAATCTTAGAATGCTGGTTTCCTTGTGTTCCACCTAAAGTGTGTTTGCACGTACCTACATGGCCTGTTTGAAAACAATACTCCCCAATGGACCTTTACATTAAGCACTACAGTTTTGACCTCCAGAGATCTATTCTTAGTAACTGTTACTAGAAGGTTGTAAACCAATAACACACAGATTACATTACACCCAATCTTGCATCTCTACTGAGTGGACTAGACTGTCATATTCAACTAACTCTAGTTGGTATAAATATATCTTAAAATGGATAAAAGGTATTGATAATCAATGCCAAATATATGTTTCTACTATATATAGATTTTGTGTGGTTGATATTTGGTGCCCAAAATTAAAGTATAGCTTTTACACAGCTGCATTAACCATAGCCCACCAGTCAGTGACAAGTTAAAGGGGACTGTGATTATAAATCAGTCAATGTCCTCGCCCTCCTTCTTCAAAGCTGAACTTGTGCGCACATGTGTGTATGTGAGGGTGTTCAATAGCCTCTAAAAGCCAACATGGGCGCCATATTTGGAGAAGAATAAATGACAGAACATGCCCAACACTTAATTGGTTGATTTCCTCGTCGCTTTGTGAGAGGGGAGTTAAATTACAGACCACTTCGCCTGGGGACGTCATTAAATACACACAGACATATGCTGGCTGGTCACTTATCCAGACCAGAGAGGGAAGGCGGGTGTGTGCCCCAGAACCTACGCAGATTACAGGGATCCCTATGTGGGGTTTAGTGGTAGTTTGAGCAGACTGGACATGGGCTTTAAAGCAAAATACTTTATTTGTAGGTCACCATGAACAAGCCAACATAGGGGAGTTATTTTAGCACTCCAGCAATAGCACCATCAATACCATGTGTATGCTAAGTATGCCACAACCACTGTGAGCTATAAATGTACCCAAAGCCATAGTGCAGTTACCACCCCTGGTTTGCAAGTTGTGTAATGAATGACTGACATTTATACCATGAAAGCCACAGTTCATCAATATGCTGTTATTTTATTTAAGGTGTGTTTCTGGTATTTAAAATATTGCTAAAAACAGGCTCATGTGCTGCAGTGAGTTATATTTTGTGTATTTCCTGTTTAGTGCTTAAAAATGTATGTTTATTATTTTTTCTTTATTTAACTTTATTAGACTTTAAAAGGGCACTATGTGGATTTTTAGGGGGATCCAAAATCTTTTCTACATGGAGATATGGCTGACTGGCCAAAATGTTCCACAAACTGAATAAATGAAAGATAGATAACTTACACCATATTGTGGAACATTTCAAGCAAATCACCACCTCCGCAGAGGAAAGGTTATTGACCCTCTACCAGAAAACATAAAACACTTTTATCTTACTTATACGGTAGCTAGCACTTAAACTGTATTTATCAAATACCTACAACTGCCTTTTGGTCATCTTATTGACCAGACATAACCGGGCAAACTTGGTGACGGTGATTAGCAACAGGTCTGCAAATTCTTACCTAAGATGTGGCATGGCAGGGTCACATACTTAACCTTTAAATGATGGGACACTTGAAAAACATATCACTTTTAATCAGGTTTAGCACAGAGGAAATGTGAAGATGGGGACTTCCTGTGGCCCCCAGACAGTATTGTTAATGCTCAGAGCCTTTATACAACTGTCAAAATCGCTCTGTAGCTGGACACGTGGGCACTTGAGACGTAAGGAAACTGCCATGTATCGTTAAATCAAAGAATAATTATGAACTGCAGGAGATCTGTTCTTACAGTACTTATGGAACAATAGTCTTTTATTTCAGCTGTCATAAGACGTTTGCATCCAGACACGTGGCCACTTAAAAGCAACTCAGAGAGGGCACTGGGGATTCATTGTCAGTGAGAACATTTGGCAAGAGGTGTGCTAGGTTTACAGCATGACAAAGACAAATTAAATCAAGCTTGAATAGAACTTTAAAAGAAGCAGTAATGACCTCTGCTGAGAATTGTTAAATTATTAAACTACTGTGTGCAGTAATTGAAGGTTAGTATTGGGACACGTGTTTCTAAATTCATATTCAAAGGTCAATACATCACAGATGGGTAAGAGAAGCCATGTGGGAAAAGTATTGATTTAATCCAATGCTGTCAGTTAAAACACTGACAAACTTACATATTAAGATTCTTACCTGAGTTGAGACTGTAGTTTGCCAGCCTTGGTGATAAAGTCCTCCCAAATTGGGCAACTGCTCTGTGAGGGAAAAGCACATGTGAACCATCAGAACACATTTTACTTTTCACACAGTTACATAAGTATTTACAAGGGCAGCAACATGGGGTTATGGGGGCCTCACCTTCCCTCCAAGGCTATACAGATTAGCAAAGTCTAGACTCATCATTTCCCATAGATTTGTAATAACAACACTTGTACACACACAAAAGGTTGGTGTTCATAACAGTGGTCCATATATCGTAAAACTGGTGTTATTACAAGTGTTTTCCCTTTGAGAGCATAAAAAGAATTGGTGTCTATGCTGTTGTGATGTCCGTCAGGTTTTGATTTTTATCTGAAGCTGCTGTGTCAAAAAGTCTATGGATCATGTGTCTGCAATTGTGTCCTTAATAAATATAAAATTAATATAGCACTCTGAACTTTTTCTCATTTTGTGTGATGTACAACAATGGCGTGCAAGTCAATACCAGTATATTTTGAATGAACACAATATTCAGGTCATATTTTTGTGGCTACTGTCTGATTTTTGGGTAATATTAGGACAAATATGGATCAAGCTGAAAACACAGAACCTTGAAGAAACAGTGGGAGCGTGCTGGTATGACATAGTGAGACCCGGATATGTTTACCAAATGTTTGTCACTACTGTGCAGCTACCATCACAGTCTCGAGGAATGTCTAGTTGTGCTGTTGGACATTGCAACAAACAACAAACTCAATTCACAGCCAGCTCTTCTATTGTACCACTATACAGTAGACTACTGAGTCACGCTAAATTCTTCTTGCAACTACGACGTAGTAGTCTGAAGCCACCGGCATTGATTAAGTGTTGAATATATTGCACACATCATTTCAAATTTAGTACAAAGCTGGAACGAGACCATGACTAAACCAGGACTAACCCAAGTCTGCATCAGGACCAAACCAGGATCAGACCAAGGACAAAGCAAGACCAGGAAGTGTAGATGACATTATTTTGGGTTGTTTAGAACTATTATATCCAAAGTCTTTTTGGATTTAGGTTATACTTAGTTAAAGCTCTGGTGGTACCATGAAACATTTTCCAAATTTTGTTTAGTGGTATTTGGTGTGAAAAGCCTGAGGTTTCCACTGTATGTAATATGCAGCATGCATAACAAACTCAAGATATATATGGTGGCCCGCCATTTGACCCACGCGTGTCAGAGCCACAGACTCTGTGGGCTACTCTTCCCTGACAGCAACATTCCCAACATTCCTCCAGGCACTACAACAGCTGGGAAATCGTCTAATTGTGCCATCATCTGAACTCTGTCATAGACGATCCAAATAAGATGCCCTACTTTTATAATTGCCCATTGCCCTATTTGCTTCTCATGACAGTCGCACAGCTTTAAAACTCGTAACTGGGGCATAAATTAACAGGAAAATGCATTTGTTTATAATGGGTCGTCTATAAACAATTTTTTTTATAAACGCACACCACTGACTAAACATGAAAACAGCACTGGTGAGAGGCAGCACAGAAAAAAAACATGCAAAAAAGAAATCATTAAATCCAAAATGTATATGTCAAATAACGGTATGCATTCGTAGTAAGTCTCCTAAATGTAAGTGTAACATTACCAATGAGGGTTAGGGCGCAAGACTAAAGAGTAAGTCAACAACACCTCAGCCAGCGCGCAAGTTTCCCAGATGGCCAAAGTTTAACTGCAGCCAGTTAAAAGTCAACAAGTTGGGTAATAACAAGTTAATAATGTAAGGAAATAATCCTAAAACAATCTTAAAAGTTGGTGAAAACATTGTTAATTCTGTATCATAAGCTTTGGACTTACTTTCATGTCTGCGATAAGAGTTTGGAAGAGTCCTCCGAGCGCGCTGCATTCCTTCTCTATCACAACCTCCATTTTCGGGACGACTCCAGCGGTCAGCCCTCGCTTCTAATCGCCTCCTCCGATCGATCACCAGCAAAAATATTAATTGAAAACCGAAGAAAAGGAGTACCTAGCGTGTAGTAAAGAGTAAAGTTTGCAGACGCCTAAGCACAGTGATACAGAACTCTTTTTAGTGGAGCGCCATTCACTAAGAAAAGGAGCGATAAAGACGAGGAGAGACATTTAAATCCCCCTCTCCCCTCCGCAGAGACCCGCTAAAACCCATCGCTGACCCCTCTGGGCACCTCTGGACATCTGCGTACGGTGCAGAGGGTCAAAGAAAGTCCGGCGAAATCAAGTAGTAGGGGTTATTCCGAGTTTGCCAAGGGACTGAGGCAAACACCGACGCTGGAGTCACGCACTGCCTCCCAAACACTGGCCGAGAAAACATAAAGGCGAGAAGAAAGAAGTCAAGCTGCGCAGGCCACTTGGAGACTTCCGGTTTGTAGTAAAACGTGTTTTCTTTGCACCTATTCTATGTCAACTCAAGTAACCAATTAAAATTAAACCATATTATTCTATTTCCATTGTAATTTACACACAGCACACACTTATTTTTACACGAGTGTTTGTGTGTGTGTGTGTTTTTTTTATTTCTTTCTTTTTCCCATTAGGTGCATCCGGGTGCATCATCAGGTGTCAGCATAGATAGTTGATTAAAAATATATATAGCTTTTCATTGATTATACTGATGTGAGCGTGACGTGAGTGTTTGAGAACATTGTGTTGATTTCAAATATATATTATTGGTCATTTCAATGAAGACGCAAAAGTATAGGTTATACCTTTATTGTGAAAAATGCTCACGTACACATCCGGCTCAGCCAAGGACCACTCTAGTCTCTTGTTGTAGCCTATGGTTTTATGCAAAAGTGCTGCAGGACGCTGTACTGTAACGCTTTCAAAGTGTTGTCTCAGATGTTTCTCTTATTATAGCTTATATTACATATACATAAGTTGTAGATAGAATGGCCACTGGAGGGTGAATATAAATGTGACCTCTGTAGACTTATACATCCCATTGTAACACATTCTTAAAACTCCAAATTTATGTTCTATTTTTATCAAAATTGTTTTTGATGTTGTATCCTAATAGCCACACGAAGGTATGGTTTTGTTATCAGCCACGAGTGACATCTAGAGGCCAAAAGCAGAATATCAATGCAAAAAAAAAAAAACATAATAAGCCCTACTTACAAAATCAACAAAATGATATATAAGAAAATATATTTAAACATTTTGGTCGATAATAAATAATAACTGAATGAAAATTAAAAGGAAATCATAAATTAATGTGTCTCTTCAATGTTTAGTGTATTCTTATAGCTAACCCAAGGCTTTGTCATGCTTGGGGTGTGAATTGGTGACCCATAGTGGACCAAAACAGACATTACATATTGTTAAAGCGTTTTATTGGTTTGGATCTAAAAATGCATATCAAGTGGTTTATTAACAGTACATAGTTACAAAAATAAGTAAAATATTAGACACAAGTAGGACAATGTACAATGTTTTGTTTTTAGTTGTTTTAAAGGCACAACAGATTACTGTGGTTCATTATATTTGCTAGCTTCTCAGGATAAAAATTTATTATTATACACTTTGCTATAATATGCATAAATTATTTGTCATACCTCTGATGTTCCTTTCCATCAGGAGGTATTTTAATTGCACCTAAATACTAAAATACTGAATAATAAACAGTGCACAATCATTAAAAGCTTTAAATACTACACAATTGAGTTAAAAAATGGCCACATAAAAAAACGTTATTAAAGAATGTTATTTTAGTTACATTTTCATATAGCACCAGATATCCCAGTACCATCCATTAGTACAGAGGCATGTGTTTGTGGAAATGAAAAAGGTGATTCAAAAGCAACTGTAATATCTAGTGCAAAATAACACCTTTAAAATGTATATTGTATGAATGTATAAACATGAATTAGTTTTGGGGTTACATTCTCCATCTCTTGAAGCCCATCAACATGCTGCAACCATAACAAAGAGTCGCGATGAAAGCAAATATCTGAAAGACAACACAAGGAGACAAAATCACACATGATCTATACAAAGGAGACAAAATCAGACATGATCTATACAGCCAATAATTGACACTATATAAACATCGGAAATATTCAGGCCAACTTTTAAATGTTCTCAACTCAGCACATAAAGTTATAGCAAACCCATGAACTGGCAACTGAGAAGTTACTTTGTATATGCAAAAGTTTGATTTTTGCATTTTCAGTGATGTCATTCATCTGCCTATCATTATTCACTCTTGAAAATTTAGTTGAAGGAAATTCTAGTCATGTCTTTTTTCTTTCCAGAAGTTGCCTTCTTATTACATTGTTGCAATATTAATCACAATTAAAATGAATTTGCCACACTATCCACAATAAGCGAAACACAAAAGCTGACATTATTTATGTAATGTGGGGCTACATGGATGTGGATATTCTCTATTAGAATTGATATTTCTTGGCAATAATTCAGCCCTTCATAACTTCAAAATATGCATGACCTACCGTAGCTGCCACATTGATGTTGTACTGATTGGGAGTCAGGACAGTGAAAATGTTGCCTGGAGGTAAGAGAATACACACGTTCTGAGTGCCATTGGCCGTGGATTTGTACTGAGTGCCTACAGTGGCTGCTGTGGTCGCTGCCTCCAACACAAAAGCAGCGAAGTAGAAGAGCACTGCTATAAAGTGGTAAAGCACGTCCTGTGGAGAAGCACGGAATACTAATTACACCAGTGAAGAAGAATAACATTTCAACCAAATTGTAACTTGAGAGATTTCTGCTGACTGTTAATTATTTCCACAGCTCTGAGTAAAGTACTCAGCAACACACCCAGTACAAAATGAAATATTTTACTAGTTGCATAGAAATACCTTAATTTGTATTTAAATCCAACTCTTACATATATATTTGTAATAAACAGCCTAAATCACTATGGTATGAAAACCCTATGTATTCCATATGATGTTGTATCTAAGATTACAAATTGTTCAAATCCTGTAGAGCACTGTGAACAAAAAGTGGTTATTTGAGAGGTTAAGAAATACTTTTCCATATTGCAACTGCTAATGTTTTGTTTATGATCCATGAAGACATATGAGACACATAAAATCACATTTCACAAAATTCAAATATGTGTGCATTCCCTTGCACAATCGCCACAATAAAAATTGGGATTAAATAGTAACTGAATCCAGAATTAAACCTGGACAAAACCAGGACTGGAATGGGACCAAAGCAAATGTTCAGTTGGTTGACTTTAGTTGGTCAGTACAAAAAAGAGAGCAGATCGAGAGAGGGTGTGTCAAAGCAGTTTAAGGAGTCTGTATTGTAGTTCAAACAGAACAACAGCAGGTTTTGTTGTTGAGCTTCGGTGTGAGCTCATGGTCCACGTCAGTCTTTGTTCCACTCACAACAAACAAGCCCACATGTCTAACTACAACACTACTGTAGGAGAGAGAGAGGGGGACACCAAAGCAAGTCTGTCACCAAAAATCTTCAGATGCAGTACTGCATACTAACTATATATACTGAGTATTTTTAGAGAAATTCACATGCTAGAAAGGACATTTGAAAAATGTTTGGATTATACTTCACAATACTAACTACAATAACAAGAATATAAGACAACGTGATCATTTTTATTACTCACTCTAAAACGTGAACAAAAATCTGCATTTTAACAATATATTTATCTGCCCTCAATTTACTGAATGAACTATAACTGATCCATAGTACGTTGTGCTATATGTGTCATTATCTGAAATCAAGCAAGATCTGCAAGAAGATGCAGCCACACACAATATGCAAGATGTAAGATTATGATTTAAGAGTCTTACAATTTCATTCCAGTCAATGTTGACGCGGTCAGCCAGGCCAGTGATGAGCATAGCGAGGTAGGCAGAGGACAGGAAGAAGGCAGTGACAGACACAAACATGACCCAACCCTGCAGCAGAGGCACCGGCACATTGGAGGAAGCCACCAGGATCCATACCAAACCGCCAAGAAGCTGGAGAGATACACAGAACACAGATGATTAGGATTAACTACTTATCCTGTAATACACATAACTTAAAAAGTTTACATTGCAATACAAATATCTTCAGTGCACCAGTATATCTTAACGTTTAGAGAGATGACCAAGATAAGCTACCTGTATGTGAGACCAACTTTAGTCAATTTCTTCTTCTGCTTTATGACTTGTAATCTATTCATAATGAGTAGGCCTAGGGTTTAGTGACTTGCGAAATAGCTACAATTAGGCTGTCCTACTTGTAAAACTGTTTAATCCATGTAACATCTTTAGTCCAGCATGGCACACTACTAATCCATATTGCGCTAAACTCTTACAACATAGATACAACACAGACAATGGACCGACTTGAACAAAAATTATGATATCAATATCTGTTCTGACTTGAAGACATCGCGGAAAAGTGAACTCGTTTGAAAAGAAATGGAGCAGTGGTTTAGAGGTCACCTTGTGGATTAAAATATCCACATAGAATAATTATCCAATACGCGTACCAAGCTCTACTTCCTTCATTGAATCTGCTCCAAGGAAACTTAGCTTGAGGATATGTTATCAAGGCTTGTCAAACTGATGAAAGAGAAATGCAGCATGGCAACTGAGAGACGCGGAATTGGAAACGTGTTTGCGGTGAACAAACTCGACAGACTGGACGTTTTGATTATTGCGTATTGTGCGTAACGAACCCACCACTTGGATGTTGATCATCTATTGGCTAAAATTAATAGATAGCGTTTGAAAACATATAGTACAGAGTAGAGAAGAGCCAACTCACGATTTCCAATGTTATCAATGCTCCAGAGTATGTCCTAAGAACTCCGAGTCCCAAAGGTAAAGAAATGGTGGCCCCTGGAAACGAAGTGGCAGCAGCGGTGGCAGCATTGGTAGCGGCGGGGTTTGTGGCTTGCTCCGACATCTCTCCGTCTCTCCGTGTCGCGGCTGGTTGTGCCCCTCTCCGCTGGCTCTGCTCCTCTGTTCTCCACTCAAAACTGCACTAAACAATGGGCCACAGGAGCCGGGAAAATTCCTGCGGAGTCAAGTGTCCCCCAAACGGGTTGGACAGGTGCATGGCCACTCCTTAAACTGGTGCTGCTTTCAAAGACGTTCTATGCGTCAAGGACTCCTCGGACAATGACTAATTATTACACATTTATAAGGCAAGAAGCAAATGGCGGCTGCAGTTATCTTATAACACCACAAGCCTGCGGATAATAATAATAATAATAATAATAATAATAATAATAATAATAATAATAATAATAATAATAATAATAATAATAATAATAATAATAATAATAATAATAATAATAATAATAATAATAATGGTACTTCAATGTTGGCTACTAGTCTTGTAGTCTATATGATGCCAAAATAGATTACATCAATATGACATCTCCAATAAGCACATTTTCCATAGTTGGCCTATTTCTAATCTAGGTGGTTCATTTAGGAAAAAACATTTAGGTTACAGTTAATTACCAGGGAGGGACGAACTGGTAACTCTTAGCCTATTTAGTCTTAGCCTATTTAGCCTATTTCACCTGGTAGGTATTTAAGATGGAGTTGCAAATACACGTAACAATTGGTTTATTGCTCATGTAAAGGTTTTCCATTAGAATGGGTGAGTCAGTTAATGTTTAGCTGTTATTTCGATTACATGCTTCAGTGTTTGTCTGACCTCTAACTGAAAGTGCACAGTGCTAAGTACAGCGAAGGCAGCTGGTAAGGTAAAAAATAAAAAGGGGGGATAACATTGTAACCTACTGTTCTCAAGGCACACAGTGGGATCAGTGATTCATGAACACTGACACTCTCAAGAATGCTCCTGGTCTGATAAAGTGTTAAACAAACAAAAGGAAATTGGAAATCATTTGGGAAAAGAATAAGACATCAGATAGGCTATAACAGTTACTTTATTGGTTTAAGTATATGCACACATTCTACTGAGCCATCTGTTTATTTAAAACGTTAAATTCCAATAAATCAACATATATTGAGAACAAAAATAGATGCTCAGTGGTCATAATGTTTAGCATTTTTACATTTATTTGTGATTATAGCCATTTTTATATAATTTCAAGGGCCCATATTGCACTATTTTCTGATTGATGGTTTAATATTTACTCATCACAAACAGGCCTGGAGTTGTGTTTTGTTTTATTCACACATGTTTAACACACAAACCCTGCATATTTAGGCTGAGTTCTGCTCTCAAACAGAAAACACCATGTTCCACCTTGTGGTGTCATTGGGTCCTGTAGTTTTTAAACTCTATACACCCCATTGGAATCATTTGCTTAATTTCAGTTCTGGAATGGAAACTCTCTACTGACCCAAAGGTAAAATATCTGTTAACTTGAAAACTACCACTTCATGACATCACAAGGTGGAACAGAGCCATTTGAGTTTTGGAGATGCAGACAGACTAATAATGCAGGATTACTCAAACATGTGTGACTGAAACAAAACACAACTCCCGGTATGTTTTTTGAGGAGGTAACAACATTATAACATGACTTAAAGCTCACAAGAGTTAATTTTGTGTACTATATGACCTTTAAAATGTTGTATTGTATCTATGTAATTGGATATGTAATAGTTATGGAAATTGTGAAAATCCTTCCATTTCACTCCACAGTCTCACAGATGTATGGAAAGAGACTTTCACAATCATTATCATTAAATCCAGTTTTTGTTAAAACCATATCCAGGTGAGCACAATTCTCTTTTCCATCTACATCATTGGGCTCACCTTCCAACCAGAATCCTGACGTCTCGAGGCCTGTCCCGTCCTCCCACACCCATGTACCCTCTGCATCCCTGTCGGACAGTCCAATTCAGGCTTTATAGTGAAGCAGAGTCAGGAGCTCCAGCTTTGACCTGCTCTTCACGGTTGCCAACCGGCCTCCTCGGCATTCACAGTCTCTCTTACTCACTGTCCAGTTCTTGGATATTCCTTTTGGAGAGGCGTATTAGCACTTTCTGTTCACCTCTATCCATTCAAGTGAGGAGCAGAAGCCTTGAGGAATTAAATGTTTGTTATGGATGGAGGCTCAATGATACTGACGTCAACCCTTAAATAGAATGCCATTGGCTGTTATGGGTTATATTGAGAACATGTTGGTTATAGCTGAATTTAGCGTGTGCAATCTGGAAACCTAAAGCAAGCTCATTTATACCCCAAACAAACCATTTAAAGATGCACTTTTCTGGTGCATGGTCTGCCACCTCTTGTTTCGATGGAGATGTTATTGATACTTTGCAGCTATTGTCATCAACATTCCCTGGGGGTGTGATGCCAACTATAGGCACTGTTCTACCACAAAATCTATTCGACTTTAATTTGAGCTTTATTTTAACACAGTCCAACCAGGCAGAGCTGATTTACTGCAAATTCCAAAAGGTGAGATGATCTGTGCTGTTAAACAAGTCTCTCACACATAAAATTACAGTCATGAGGTACATAGCTATAGGGCCATGAACGCGCTTATTGATCACACCTGAAGAGGTGTTGTTTAAATCCATTTTGTCACTCAGTTTTCAGACTTAAAACATCTTTAAATGTTTTTAAGTGTTTATTAATGTGTGCATTGCGTCACCATGGTAACTCTAAGAATAAATGTTTGTTTCTAACAAATATGTAATTGTTTATTGCAGTGCTGTGGAACATTCTGCAAAGTTAAAGATGTTACATAAGCAGGTAGAGGACCCCATCAGAAAGCTACACAGTGCACATTTCATTAAAAAAAAATTAAACATTTACTTTAAAAAATGTGTATATATTCTATGAATATAATGATAATTAAGAATCAATATTGTGTTATATGTAAAAATCCACATTTGAAGAGCTTACATCATATCTGGAGGTTCAGATGAGCCAAGTTTTAATTTTTCTGAATATTGAAGCAGATGAACTCACCTTCCATATTTTGTTCTTTAATCTTCTGTGTCAAATTCATGAATTCCTGTAACATCATTGCCATAGAAGCCAGAGTTTCTTTCTCATCTGATTTTTGTTGGTGTGAGTTCAAAGAAGAGACTGCCCTGTAATCTGTCATAACACAATAAAATAAACTGATTAAAACTAGAATTACAAACAGCAAGATCACACCCAGCACTCCAAGAAATATCCAAAAAGCTGCAGTGTTGACTCCACACCTCCTCCCTAACAAATATGTTAAAAGTTACAACTTTCCTGTCAGTAATGAAAATATGCATTTTTACCTGAACGTTGTTCGTCACATTCCATTTTGTCATCAGAACTGAGTTAGTCTATGTGGGGATACTCTATTGACATCTTTTAGGGAGACAGTGGAAGTGTCATAGTACACCCCAGATTTTGTTTCTTCCCTGTTTCACTGTCCCCCCTCACCTGCCTGGATCTGCTGAGCATGACTGTGACTCCTCCTCTTACTCCTGGACTGGCCTGTGCATCTGTGTCTCATCAATCTTCATCATCTCCAGTATATCAGCCTGAGCTCTCCTCACCATCTCTGCTAGATCATCAGTAAACCTATGCGGTGAACGCTTGCTTCGGCTTTTTTGGACTTTATGCCTAGTTTGTTTGCATTTTTACTTACCTGCTGTCTATTTTCTGCTCCCTGTCAGTCTGCTCCTGCTCCAAAACAAAACATTCCTGTAAATAAATTGTTGTTAATTCATGGATTTGTGTCTGCTTTTGGGTTCTCACCTTGTTAAGTTGTGACAGGAAGGAATTGTCCAATAAGATAAAATACACTAATGCTTATACTGTAAAACATTTCCTGGTTTTATTTCTGAAATATGGTGTTTGGCAATAGGGCAGTATAAAATGCTTTGTAAGCAAAAAACATTTCAGATTTATGCTGATGATTCTGTCCACATGCCAAATGATTTTACAGTTAACGGTGTCATGACCCCTTACAATGAATGGCTTCTACATTTTGCTTTCTGAAACATCAGGGACATTTTTTCTTGCTCATATAAACCCTACACAATATTGATGAAATGTACAGAAGGTATTCAAGAACAAAACTATTTTATTCATATAATTTTGACAAAACAATTTGAAAAAAAACTGTAATTCTAAAAGGACACGTTGAATATCTTGGACTTATTTGTAGAATAATTATACAACTGCAATAATAAAAAAGTGTTTAATTTATTTGGCACGATATATCTGCCCTTTTTCTTGCACTTCTAAATTTTTGTGTGCACATTGTGCCAGACATTGAAGAAACTGCAGACTAGTATTGCAAAGTATTGCATTTTTAGACATACTTTATTGGCAGCTATCAAGCATATTATAGAGCATGCTACAGGAACAATTATGTTAAAAACATTCTTACTGAATTTTATTAAACAGCAGTAAGAACTACTAAGTAAAACAGACACAAATATGGCACAACTCATAAACGTTTGGTCCATATTGTGCTTCAGGAAAGCAGTGTGGATGTTGTTCCCCCTCTTCTTCTGCTTTTGGGGAATTCACAAATAAAAAACATGGCACTATCACATTGAGTGTGAGCCCATGTCCCAGAGCTGAGCAGCTCCACACAGCTGGAGTTTGTGCTGGGAGGACTGTCACTCCAGCCTGAGAACATCTGCAGGGGGGTGGAGTCCGAGTACATGTAACTTCTAGTCCCATTCTATTAAAACAATATGGATTAGACAATATGGTAAAATGCTCAATATGAAACATACATGAAACAGTCCATGCAAAGTGATCACATCTCAGTCGAGACAATAGTTGATGAACCCTTCCCCAGGAAAGTTGCATAGTGTCTAAGTTTAAATAGCCATAATATTGATTGAACATTATAGTTCCTGCTATACATACATACATAAGCTCTGACAACATTTCAGGAAGTTCTATGGGGATAGTTTACATCAACGCACTTACAATATCTGACTCGGCTTTCACTCCGACATAAACCCTGGTGAGGCTGGACTGGCTGATGTAGTCTGCTAAGATTTGGTTGGTGTTGGGGGTTTTAGGCATGGCCAGGACCCCTCCTCTGAGCCTGCAGTTCATTAAGGCATCCTGAAACATCTTGGGCTCCTTCACAAGAAGATAGTACTTTTCTTCTGTCTCCCTCAGCCCCAACAGCACTGTGCAGGAAGCAGAATTTTTACATCAATTTTTTATCATAGAGTTAAGGTCAAATTAAAGCTCATACCATTTTTTACAAATTTGACAGTGTTCCTTAGCTTGCCCAAACTGATATCTATAGGTCCAATCAGCCTCCTATACTTGCTGCAGTCACAGGTAGAACCTAAATGAAGGCAGGAGAGTATGAGTGAAATACTATAAATACAATATAAATTGAAGTACAACTAAAAGAAGGAAATACTGTTGTTTTCACCTGGTGTTCCTTTAAGACCGTCAGGGCCATCCATCCCTGGGTCACCTTTGTCACCTGGATGCAACATATCATATTGGGAGCCACGTTTCTTTGTGAATGGATGCTGTAATGTGTCAAGTTTCCACAAGAGGGCAGTATAATGTAAACGAATACAACGGTTAAAAAAGTAGCCTATTGTATTTACATAAACTATTTGAATTGACGTCAAATGTCGAAAATAAAACATCATATTATAAATAGACTACACTTAATAGACAATTTTCTTTAGTTTCAACTAAAACAAGGTTAGATTTGAAAGTTAGAGAGTGTCATAGACATAAGTAAGGCTATGCAGTTTTACTTGTAACAAAAATATATATCAAAAATATAGTATGTCAACATAATATAATTGAGCATCATTAGAAAATAGACTTTTAATAGCTTTAAAAAAACATGAATTAATACTTCATTTATATGGACAAAACAGTCACACAGTATTATGTTTCAGTTTTAATTAATATCCTAATCCTAGCCTCTTTAGCATTCTTTTCTATTCTTTTCTATTTTAATAAACAATTAGTTTATTATGATTTAAGTCTTCATGTTCATGATATTAAGGCTAATTAATGAGGTGCAGTTAGTTATTAAAAAAGTACCTTTCACTCCCACTGGCCCCATCTTTCCTACATGTCCCATGTCCCCTTTAATTCCTACATCTCCAGCATTACCTGCACAGAGGAATAAATTTATTAATAAGACATTTAATTTCCTACAACAGACTGAAGATCCCTGTTGCTATAACTTCCAGGTCAATCAATATGAATTCAATCATACAGATCCAGTACAGTTGCTATTGTGGTGTTTTTGCTTTTTGCATTGTGCTGTTGTTAGGGCTTTTGCCAGTTAAACGACATCTTGACTCTAGATAACGGTTCTTCCTCTCGTAACAATGGCCAGCCTTTCCAACTGGTCTAACGTCTGGATTCTCCCACTGTTTCAAAGGTTCTCTCATGCCAAAGATGATGTTTACATTTGGCAATCAAGAACTACTGTTTGATCATTTATTTTGACTGTTGTGTCATGTAAGGTCATTGCAAATTTGAAACTGCAGATTAGCTTTTAGATATCTTTTTACAAAAGTTACTCATTCAAATTTGTTTTGCTAATTTGACTGTTGTGCATAGTGTCATGTAGGCATATTATTCTTTTATTGTAAGTCCCAGAATTGTAAGCCCACACGTTATTATAACAATTATATTGATTTTGACAGGTAATCCATGTATTATGTGTTGCCCTGCAGTGAGAAGCAACAGAACAGTCTACACTGTTAAAACCAAAATAAGCAGCCATGTGATACAGTTGCACAAACCAAGGTTGAAAAGTTTACAGGCAATCATGTGTAGCATAGGCTATATTTTTATGCTTTTATTCTACTATTTTGGAAGAGACTCAAGTGTCCTGGTATTTGTCTTTTACACTGTCAGACTTATAGTGTGTTCGATTGTGTGCAAAAAGAATGTGCAAAGAGCAAAGGGGCAGGTGTAAGTGGTTAATTTGGCTTTTTACTGTTCTGTGTTATGTCTCTTTGTATCTGTTTTGTATTTTGTATTGTTTTCCATGTCATCTGTTTAGGGACAACAGAGGGAAATGAGCATTTTTGCTATAATCTGGCATATTTACAGTGTAATTACAGATGTGCATTCATATGCACTGTGTCTATTAAGAAAATTATTAATTAAACAAATAAATAAATAATGGAGAAAAAGTATATGTTTAAATGTTTTAATAAGTGTAGAAATATCCTTGTAGTGATATTTATTAAAGCAACAGTAGCTGCAGAAGAAGCTGGGTTTGGTAGAAGCAGATGGAGTACCTTTTTTCAGGAAATAAAATGTGGACTTCTTTTATAATCAGTAACACCATTGTAATCAACGTAATGATTTTACTTTGACATTGTCCAATTATGAGAGTTTGTCAGTAGATTTGAGCACATTTAAGAGTTTGGTTTACATGCACAGTGGACACATCTGAGACACACATGGAGAGCAGCAGATCAGCTCATCCAGCAGCTATTAACACATCTGCTTCTTGCACAGAAACAGGTCAGGGCTGGGTTTAGCTATGGGCCATAACCACTGTCTGAAGAAAAAGAGCCGTTCTACATACTTTTGAGACAGAGGCAAAAGGTGACAGTGTATACATTTTCTGCAAGAATAAAATATGAGGGACTACTCATTATTATTACCACACACTATTTTGATGACTTTTTTACTCTTCAAAAGATAGAATATTTATTTTTCAAGGGATGGCCCTTATGCTTTTTTCTGATTTATGTTATGCTGTTGTTTCCTCATCGAAAACATATCTGGAGTAGTGTATTGTTTCATTCAAACATGTTTAATGCATAAACCCTGCATATTTTCCACCTTATGATGTTATGCAGTAATACAAGTGCTCCACTATTTTTTAAACTCCATACACCTTCACTAAATGTCATAATTTCAGCCCTGGAATTGCCCATCTCTACTGAACAAATGGTAAAAGGCAGCCGCTAACTTGGAAACTACCACTACATGATATTACAAGTTGGAACAGTGCGTCTTGAGCTTTGAAGATGTAGACAGACCAATAATAAAAAGTTACTCAAACGTGTGAATGAAACAAAACAACTCCAGGTATGTTTTTGATAAAGTTTCATTATAACATGGCTTAAACAGTCATTTTGCATAATAGGATCTTTAAATTGTTAATTGCTATGCTTCTGAAACCCATGAATGAGGCAAATAAATGAATTAATGATCATGGTTCTAGGTTGGTAAGGTCTTGCATCATACTATTGTCACAGTTAAATGAATTACCTTGCATATTTCAGTCCCATGGTTATTCTAAATGTGTTAATGCTAATCTCTTAGACTCATATTTGCTGTTTGTACCTGGATTCCCTGGCGGACCAGCTTTTCCTATGACTCCTTCCTCTCCGACATCTCCAATCTTCCCTTGGTCACCTAAAACCCAAATGACTTTTTTTACTCAGGGTAAACCAATATTTGTGTATGAAGGATTACTGTTGATAGAGGGAACTATAAAAAGTATTAACAAAATCTAACTGGAAGTTCTAATGAGGTGTTGAGAAAGGTTTGTGGGTTTTTTCCTCCCTCTCTGGCATCAGAAAGCATTTGGAGTGTGTATTAGGGATTGCAATTATGTCTCAAGTAGTTCTTGCCAGGAGGACATTAGATCTTATTTAGCACTGCGCTTTGAAATAACCACTGCTTGATTAGTCTGGAGTGCTACTTAAGAAAATGGATTGTTCTCCTCTTTGGCATGTTTTCTGGGCATGTTTAGACAGATTTCTGTAATCCAATTTTAAATGAAAAACACAAAGAACTCACATGTGGAAACAAACTAGAAAATCTTTAAATTTGAAAATAACTACACTTAGCATTTCAAATTCTGCACAATTTTGAACATTAAATCGCATAGCTTTTTTTTTTTGCTCTGTATAAGACTCCAGGAACAATAAATACATGGTTTGAACATGAATAACATTTTCGTAGGAAATTTGATTACTCCCAAGTTTGAGCCAGTCAAAAGTATTTATGTGGAAAGAAAAGACACTTGCTTCGCTATTTTAATTCATAGTAAAATACACACAGGACGCCCACTCCAATCTGCAGACCTGTACACACAATCAAAGCTGACTCTGTGGTCTACAATATCTTGGATGAGTCTTACACAAATAATTTCACTGTTTAGTGGCAGCTGTCTAAATACACATGGCTGTAATGGGACTTTTTACATTTTCTACATCACTAGAGTGGGAAATTCAGAATGCAAAATATTACACACTTGTAAGAACTTTAGTTTTCCAGCAAAGGTGGTGTAGTTGAAAACAGATTTCTCTTTTTTTCTTTTGGGTTTATCACAACAAACCCTTTATCCAAGGCTTGCATTATGTCATATGTTTTATCAGGTTTACTCAGGGGCATGTCCATTGTCAAGACTTTTTTGGGGGTGATCCAAGGATGGCACCGAGAATTCAGAAAATTCAATTTCATTTTGGTGAATGAATGAATGCGTGATAATAAAGAAAAAAATGGAACACAAAAAATATTATCTTTGTCAATTCAATATTTATGGTATTTAATAATTCAGTAAAAAGTGAAATTTTACTGAAATTGATATCCCCCCCAATACACCACCTCAGCACCTGGAGTGGCCAGCCAAATCCAGTAATGACGTGTGCTTTCCCTGATATTCTCTACTTTCTGAATGCACTGAAACAACCTCTTTTATCCAAGCTTCGTATTGGCACAAACTGTTCACTGGCTTTTGATCACTTATGCCTGAATCTGAAAAAGAAATTCTTCTAATTCTGATCAAAGCCAACGTAACAAACTTGGGAATAGTGGTGCTTTTCCATTTAACAGACCTCCCCAGTTTGTACATGATGTCAGCTCCCCTAAGACAGTCTCTGAATTATCTGGGAGCCAAAAGTGCATGTCATGGTTTTCAGTAATGCTTTTTTTATTGTGTACTTTATAAGGCCTGTCTGTCTGAATCAGCAGGGAAACAAGCTACTGGATGTCATAAAAGAACAGGCATACTGTGAGGAGGCTTTCCCTGCAAAGTCTATGAAGGAGCTGACTCAAGGCTGGTAAACAACAGGACATTGCATGCACCCAATTGTCATGATTAACATCGTAAACTCCAAAACAAATTACACAGGTCTTTCCTTAGAGTTTTCCATTTAGCTGTACAGTAAACAGAGCTGGACAATGAGCACCTTAGCAGTTAGCCTTACCTTTAGCTCCTGGTATGAGGGAGTTGGTGCAGACTTCTGGTGAGGCAAAGAGAAAACTTATCACAAAAAGTAAAATGAAAAGTGTATTAAGTCTTTTAGTGGGGTTTGTAGCCATTGCCCTCAAAATATAGTTTTGTGGTAAAGAAGCACAGACAATTTAATGTCCAGGAATGTGACCACTAAACTGCAGTTGGACCAGTGAAAGAGGTACTAATGACCAAACATGGTGCTTGTTTACAAAAGACTTATCAGAGACTTGTCATGTGTCAAATAACACTTCCCCTGCTACATTCCTCTGTATGTTTGGGAAGCAATTAATTCTCAGCCACGCTAATGAATGTAATAAATCATCTAATTTCAGAAAATTTAGGATATGATATATGGAATAATTACAAAATGCTCAAACTACTGCGTTTCATAAAATATAACCATTTGTACATTCTTCTTTCTGAAGGTGACCTTCAGAAACCTGAAAGGCTCCATTAAAAATCATTAATATTAGTTTTATGGTGAAATTTGAATAACTTTATCAACAGAAAATGAATCAAATATATTGAATAAATTTATACACTTAAATAAAATATTTATAATATATTACATAAAATTGCACCTCATTATGACTCCACATGTACAAATAACAAAATGGCAATGCTTTATCTTCACATCAAATCTCCTATTTACCTAAATGATACAAAAACTGAAAAGAAACCTCACTATGCATTTATTCTGCAAATATTTTGCACAATTGAATCATGTGGTTTGTCATTTCTCGATGGAAAATACAGGGCTTTAGAGGCTTTATGAGGAAGAAGATGGGTGGCTCGGAGCAGACAAGAGACAGACACAAAGCAGGAGAGATCAGGGGAAAGAATGAGATGTAATCACTGCAGAAGAAGACGCATTAAGACAAAAAGACATGCACAGAGACTGTGTGGTCAGACCATGTGACATGGCTCTCCATCAGGGCAATGCATTCTGGGTTATCTTTGGGTTGACAGCTAATCAGGCGCTAGCATGGTACATTCTCAGAAGTTCAGTGAGGGGCTAAAGTTGGTAAAAAAACATTAATTGGAAAAGCAGATGCCTCTTCATCAGGCCTGAACAACAGTGCTCTGAAGGAAAAACTTGTCTTCGCAGTGAGAGTTTGCCAGAGTGAAGCAGATAGATCTGCTAGAGTTTATTGTGCTTGGCCTAGTTAGTATTATTGGTATTTATACAGAAAAAGAATTTCAGAACACCCAGGAATAAAGGGGAAATCTATTTTGGTTCATAATCAAATTCACCTGTCTAATACATTTACATTGGGCTCTGTATTAGTGACATTCAATCTGTAAGCAGTCTTTGATGTTGTATTTGTTGAATCCAGATTTAAAGTCTGAATAGAGCAGAACATTTTTGCTTTCTTTTGGGTTTCCTCTGTGGTAGACAAGACTGCACACTAGAAATGCATCTTTTGCCTCTTATCATCTGTTATATTGGTACATATTTTGTTATTTCTAATCATAAATGATCTTAACAGTATTGATGTCCGGGTGTATTCATGGCACGCTCTTAGGCTGAGGTCTACAAAAGTGCAACATTCCTCCTTTATGCACAAGTACATGTCTGCTGTCCTGAAGGCTAATTGTTTACATGTGGTTTAAATAGTGCTCTCTAATTACAAGCGTGATTCACACTCCTGGCTCCTGGCTCCACAGCAGTAACCACACACGACACAGCAGCCATACTTCTGTGGACTACAAACTCATGTAGACGAGCTAACAGGGCGATAAGTGCCCACACATGTGTCAATGACAAACTGTCATGATGTCGTCTGTGTTAGAAAACATTCGCCTGGGCCATTTGCTATGGGTTTGGTGGGGGCAAATAACTAACCATGGCAACAGCCAAACACTGACTGATTTCATGTTGTGTAATTATGAAGACTTGCATATCTGTTCTCTAGTCACCAGTGGTGGCCAAGAGTTGATAGCAAAGTTTGTAAGGCATGCAGTATCAGACATGTCCCTTCTCTATTCAAATGCAGGAGGATCCGGCACATGATTGTAGTGTAACAATATATTAGAGGGGATATATTAAAAACACATTGAACATTTTGGACAAAAAAACTTTCACCTATCACCATTGTAATATCCGGTCAAAGTGAACTGTGAAATGCAAAATACAGTCGTTCTTTAAAACAAAATATATAACTTTTTAATGTCAGATTTACAGAGTTTAGTGCTTTGTTCACTGAGTCTGCAGAAATCGGTGAAGTAGCTACTTCTTATTTTTTGTGCCAGAATTCTTGCACAGAGAACCTGGTTCCAGACTATATGTTTTAATAGGTATTGAAAAAGCGTTTTGCTCTATTGTTTCAAATGGAAACAGTGAAATGTAATGTAACATTGTTGTGGTCATGAGATGGATGACCGCTTTACACTCTGTTGACTTTGCCTCCCTGCTTCAGTATCAAACCTCTGAGAATCAAGAGAAAATAATTATGAGTGGAAATAGCTCAAAGCAACCATGTGACTATATACACCAACAGTCATAATGCAGGGCTTACATTAAACCTTAAGCGTGGACTTTTAACCTGAAAAATGTATCTCCTGGGAGCAAACCAGAAAGAGCTCGTAGCAATGAAACAACAGCATTCAGACAAAGGCGACACAAAGACGAGCTATGTGTTGTAGCATAATTTTTTATTCATATGTACCACATCTTAAATGATTTGGGTAAAGAATCTGATTCTGTTGCAACATCACAGTGCTGTATACAAGTTTTCTATGCACTATTGTCACTAAAATCAGAATATTATAATAATAACCTAGTGTTCAAATTAAAAGAACAAACTGTTGCTGTTTAGGTACTAGATTACACAGCAGATGCAAATGCTCTTGTAAATAAAACTGTATACTAAACACATTTCATGTATTTTGTGGTTTGCTCTTCTATACCAACCATGTAAAATGCAGCTTGTTGGTAGAGAAATTTGCATGTTGAAAGTCCCCAGGGAAAGTTTGGACAAAGATATACATTAACAGACATCAACAAAACCTGATTTGAGTGGGAGATAGTCATTTAAATTAATCATGTAGATTATATAGAAATAAAGCATATTTTAAACTTATGAGAGAGGCAGGTTTATATTACAGACGGCTTAAATCCATAAATGCCTGCAGAGTTCAGTAATACCACCAGACCACAACCATTATTAACTTAATTCTATCTGAAATAAGTCACATCATTTGTAAAGTGATTTCTGAGACTACAAATGTGACTGCATCCCCTATGATTAAAGGCAAATGTTGCGTACAAACAGAGCTCATTATAAATACTGCAAATAAAACTAAAAACTCTGAAACGTACAGCATAATAGAAAGGAAGATAGTACAAAAATAGGTTATCTGTAAAACTATAATACTGCAGTATTTGCATAGCCTAAGACTTATTTATTTGGCAGATTAGCAAATACTGGTAAAATCTATAAAAGTGTTGCATTAATTTCATACACAGAAAATGTAGGAGATACACAAAATTAAATGGAGTAAACACTGAATTACTTTGTTACTGTAGATGTAAATAAAGGTTAGTGACCTCACGTGCCTTAATTAACCATTCTGAGTAACAGATCAAGTTTATAGGATTAATATATTCGGAGTGTAGCAATTCTGTCTACTATTATAACCACATGGAGACACTAGGTCCAGCATGTAACTGAATTATAAACACAGAAATCTTTTAATCAGATATCCAGATTAAACCCCTCCTATAGTGGATTTAATACACAATTTTTAATGAATATGACTTGAGCAAGAGCTACTATCTCACTCTCAATGAAACATGGGATTATAGCAGATTTGGAGCTGTAGACCACAAATGACTGCACGCAAGTAGCTGGAGATATTAAATACGGTAATATGAGTCAGTTGGGTGTTGAAAATCACAACAGTCCCAGATGAACTCATTTCTCTCTGTGTTTTTACAGTGCATCTCATCCAAACCTATACAGAGAGGGTGTCAGCGGTCATCACCGAGACAACAACAACAGACGTCACAATTTTCTGGTTCCCATCCAGTAGACATTTTTGATTTGCTTATACTAGTTTGAGACCCAGGAACCAGTATCAAACCATCAAATTGAAAATTTTTTGGAGCAGAAATGTCTTGACTCCTGGTGAAATCTTTTCTATATTGGATCACCCCTGAATGAATGAGGGGTTACACCTTCTCATCCAAACTGCAAAGTGCATCTTTCCCAGACTTTTTTTCACAGTGCACCTGGTCTACACTCATGTTTTACAGTGCATCGGTCCAGACCTGCGGTTCAGTCATGGATTCACTTCACATTGAAAACTCTTCCTCTTGGCTGTGATTGACAAGGGCTGAGCTCTGAGTCTGAGCTTCACTTTACACTCTGGAAATAACCACTGTTCACCCAGATGACAGAAACGTGTGTTTTACAGAACATAGGTTATTAAACTAGTTCTGTTAGTAAATAAAAAAACGTTCTCATATTTTATTGTTAACAGTTCTAAATCTAGTCTAGAAACTATAATTCTACATGAGCAGTTTTTCTCACAACTTCCATGAACTTCTTCTTTGGTCATAAAACCCATCCTACGTATATAGCATATTCCAGTTATTCAGTCTTAGCCTCTGACTTTATCTCTGACATATCCATCAGAACTATTTCGCTCATGGATTCTACAGCTTGTGGGAAAACCCTCACAGATGGCAAATCTCTTCCAGGCAGCACTTTGGTCCTATATTTTTCCTCAATTTTCTCATCCACTATAAAATAAATAAGACCTTGAATAAATATTCTTGGAAGTGTCACACCAGTCCTCCCCACACAACAATGAAGAAGCAGCTATGGCTATGCTCATGCTGTCTCATCATCCCATTATGTTATTGTAAGAAGACAAATAAGCAGAGTGAATGTGCCTTTGTCTGTTGTTGTGTGAATGAGTTAAAATACCTTGACAAAAACATAATGGAAAAGCCTAAATGGTGCGATCATATCACAGTGGGACAAATGAGTGTTTTGGAGAATTCCCCTTGGATCTGTGAACATATTGTGAACGTGGTTAGTGTTTAAGGGCTTCCCGCTCCTCCACCTCAGTGTGCTGGCAGACAAGCCTGTTTGTCTCACACTGGGCTTTGGAAGAGTGACCGTTCCAGCAACAATAATCTATGTGTTTTTAAAATGTGGAGTTTTTAATCCTATATTCAAAATATACATGAACCGTGAATGCAAAAGATACACCTAGAATGTCCTGTTTGGGCCCAAAGTAGAACCAGGAAGTACAAGCAGATAAGTCCTGGGCTCAGGTCTCTGCCCTAGCTTCCTGTGGCTCAGAGAACAGTTTTGCTTGTGTACACATGTGTGATGGCCTATCTCTTGAATACATCTCTGGTATATTAATGTCATATGAACCATCTCACACTCTGAGGACCTCAGGGATCGGCCTCCTGCTGGTGCCCACAGTCAGGACTAAACATGGAGAGTCAGCATTACAGTACTGTGCAGCTAAAATCTGGAACCTCCTGAAGATGAGACAGACCTCTACTCTGAGAATGTTCAAATAGGTTCAAAGCTGTGCATATGACTTATTTTAACATTTTAATTGTAATTTTTAATGATTAAAACATTAAACCATTAAGGTTTGTTTACATTTTTATGTAAAAAAAAAACATCGAATTATTTTGTGTGCAAATAAACTTGCTTAGCTGTAATGTAAAACTAAGCCATTGCAAATTTGATCCAAAATAAACTAGACATTGTGCAAAATAAATTATATTGAAATATGGCAACTTGATTTCAGCTGTTGGCATGTTACAAAATATGCTAATTCCTCTTTTTGAAAATCTTTTCTTGCAAACAAAATCTCATGCCAAATGTGCAGTTTTTTCCCTTTTGTATTTTTCTTTCAAATGGTTTACCAGTGCCTCTACCAATGGAACAGATGCTAATTTAAAATTTACAAGACACATCTAACACAAAAATAAAAAATGTTCTTGGACATTTACTAAGATCTTTATTTTTATGATGTTTTCTTCACAGCATAAATCACAGCCATGGAATATTTCATTTGTGGTGAATGACTTATGAAATGACAACAGATGGCTAGCAGTTTTTAAAGACTGTGGTTTAAGCCACTATGTTTCTTTAGGCAGGAGTTGGTTGTTGAGTGTTTTCTAGGTTTATTTAATATTCTATGGCACTACCTATGATTTCCTGTCTGTGTCTATGTCTGGCAGTGCAGCTTGTGATGTGAGACCTGACTTCACGATGTGTGGTTTGAAACAGGCTCATGTCAAAAACAGAGAGTGAGAGAGCCCTGCTGAGAGCTCACACTCACCCCGTAAATCTGAGCAGCAGCTGTGAAGGAGGGGCACATTCTTTATTATAATCTCAATTAGAGCTAAAATCTTGTATATTTAAAGGTGCACTGCATGTGTCTCCATAGAAATGTTATCGCTTTACTTGTTCCACAATATGGCTTTATATCACGGTCAGTGAGAATTTCTCATGCTAACTGCAGTGGATTATTTTTAATAACTGCACAGGTAGTCGGGCAACAGTTAATCAGTGTTATATCACTATCACCATAGCAATGCGTAAACAAATGAACTACTGTTAGGTGGGACTAGCTTCAACTAAAACAGACATAACTAATGCTTTCAACATCCACAGACGGCTAAAAGGTGGTCAGAGTGAAAAGTAAACTATTTTCAGCTGGTGGGACCACGGTGTAAGCGGATTAAACAACTTGAAGCACTGCGTTACACTGTTTTAACGCATAAAAAACCCTTTAATTTATCTTATCTTGCATCTTTTCAAACCCAGGTGTTTTATTGCCAAAAAAAACAACAACAAAAAAACAAAACAAAACTTATTCTTATTGTGAGCAGCTTTGCTTCTCCAAAGATCAGACTTATAATTTGGCTTGGTAGTGTTGGGAGTGTTACTGGCTGGATAGAAATGTTTAATGACGTACTGTGGAACATTCCAGGCAATAACATCTCCATACGATAATAACAAGCAAGTAGTTGACCCCATACCAGAAAAGTTATAGTGTTCGCAATTCGTCTGTTTTGAAGGCTACCCTATTTAACCCCAACAGACTCACTTTCACTCATTTCAGGGTACCTCACGAAAGTCAATCAGCGTTAAATTAACACAAAAATACATTTTAAGGATTTAGCCCTCAGAACGTATAATGTGGTCTTACAGTGATGAAGGATAAGACAGATTTGGAGAGATTATGCTCTAAAAATTTAATTTGGAACAAGCTTGTCTATTCATATGATGAATATGAGATAACTTTTGGATTTCCCTTTCCTGTCAACATTCCAGTCTTTCTTATTATAATTAAATTGTGTGATTTAGGTGTGTCATGCTTCGCACAATAAAAAGAACATCTAAAGTGAAAATGGAAACTAAATCAGAGGGATGACACTTCACTAACTTTGCCAATATTTCTCTAAGTCTTTTCCATATCTTTACTGTATTTTCCTTTGCTAATGTCCTGAAATGTCATTACAGAAGCTTAATAACAATCTAAGACACCAGCCCAAAGTGAGAAACACTCGGTATTCTCACCCACTTAAGCGTTATGTGAGACAGGCCCAAGTAGAAACAGCTGCCATTTGACAAGAAGTGCCATGGAAAATCTCACACTAACTGCACACAAATTCATCTTCACATTAAGAAACTATAGTCACACTTTGGTTTGGATTTAAGTTAGTTTAGCTGAAGACCCGTTTATTTATCTATTTCCAACAGTGGTTCAGAAGTTGTTTAATTGCACAGTTTTTCCCATGCAGCAGTCCAATGGTGTTTTAAGAGTTCTGTTAAAGTCATCTATTGATTTTGAGGGCGTGCTCTGAGCTTGTATTATGGGATCAGATGGTCTAGATGATTATGCGCTCATCCTTGTTTCCACTTGGACCTACAGGTTTAAATTTCCAGTCCTCCTCTTGTCACAATGGGATTGCCTCAGCATTTCAAAAACCTGCTTATTAACCTATTTGGCTCTACACCCTAAAGCATTAGCAGGGTCTTTGTTAGGCACAAGTGTTTATGGGCATCGTGTTCTCTTGGTTCTTTTACTTTTAATTGGTTACTGTACATCCCTGAGGAAAATTTCAAGTTTTGCTGCAGTTGCTGCAGAATCTCAATGCAATTTAACATGAAGCCAGTTGAAGAGAGGAACAGTCCTCTGGACAAATGATCAGTGTAACATGACACTAATACATATGTTGTACACATGTTTTATATTGCAGGTAATTCAAGAATCCAGTGGTGTACAGACTTTAGGAAATTCTTGGCTTCAACTGTATACATTGATTGTAGAGAGATTTTCATATCACATTTTTTTTTCAAGTTGAAATCTTATTTTTGTATAAGATAGCACAAATGTGCATAATCTGATATTAAAAATATTTCCAGCCAGATAGTGTCAACTAGTCCCTTATAGATAATGAGATATCCTACTACTGTCCTCCTGAAGCTATTCTCTGATGATGGTGAATAAATCAAGGCACTGGCTTCTGTTATAGTCTGCAACCAAAGAGCTGACAGAATCGTGTTTTTATTATGACTAAAACGACTTATTCTTTCATAAAATATTGACCAAACTATGAATAACCTGCAAGATTTCACACATGAGAATTTTATAATCTTGGATGTCATCATTTACACACAGATGTTTGAGAAGCATAGACTTGCCTCAGACCACAACATGTGCTTTGGTGATTGGTGAGAATAAATCATTGTCACACTGCACTGTAAGGGATCAACACCTGAACTCAGCACTAAGACTTTGGCTCTGTCTAAATATACTTCACTGGTGTTGAGATTACATTTACATTATATTTGTGTCTATAAGCTTTCACTTGACTGGTCACAAAATCATTTTGAGTATTTGAGATGTATTAGAGAGAACAAGGTTAGAATATTGTCTGCCAGATGTTCCATAGACCACCCAAAGCAGATACATTACTATTACCCCATGGTGGGTGTCATGAATATATTTTAAACACTTAAATACAATATCAATGGTTGGACAGGAGTTTAAAGTTCCCATATTTTGCTATTTTTTTTATCTATGTTATAATGTTGTTTCCTCATCAAAAACATACCAGGAGTTGTGTTTTGTTTCATTCACACATGTTTAACACATAAATCCATATTTAGGACAAGTTCTTTACTTAAACTGATAACACTTTGTTCCACCTTGTGATGTCAGATTGGCAATACAGGAAGTGCTCCACTGTGTTGCTTAACTTCATACAACTTTACTAGAATTACTTGGCTAATGACAGCCTTGGAATTGCCCGTCACTGCTGAACAAAAGGTTAAAGGTAGCTGTTAACTTGACAAGTACAGCTTCATGACATTACAGGGTGGAATTGAGCATTTTGAGCTCTGGAGATGTAGACAGCGTGATAATAAAAGGTTACTCAAACAACTCCAGATATGTTTTGAACAGAGCTAACAGGTCAAAAGAGTCAGTTTTGCATATATAAGACTGTTAAACATTTTGACCTTAAATATATATTGAGGTGACTATACCTTTGAAACTCTTGATACCATGGACAACTGCTTGATGAGAGAGAGATTAGACTGACTTAAATCCACTATTAAAAATTATTGCACGACACGGCAGTTTATATAGGGGCAACAGTAGTGGACATCTTATCCTGAAGTTGGCAAGGCCGTTGGCACAGAATGGCTGCCGCATTTCAATCTGCCCAAAACCATATTAGGAATTGTGAGGTTCAAACATCCAAATTTTCTTATTTTACCATGTCCCCATCACTGCTTTTAACAGCTATGGCTCTCCCTTGTCTCTCAGTGCACCACTGTGACAGAGGCTGATGGTCTAAGTCTGTCATTGTCCTGATAGAGAAATAAACAGCGGTAAAGTGAGCAGAGGAAAGAGTCAGCCTGTGCTCTGATGACAGGAGCAGAGCAGCCGCTGGCAGCAGTACAGTGAAACTGTCTGGGACACAGTGACTTCAGGAAGAAAATATTACGTAGTCGCAGCAGACGAGAAAGGTCATTTAAGATGCAGCTAACAAAATCCCACCGAATAAACAGAGCACAACCACAGACAAATCTATCTGCTACTGTTTGGCTTCGATTATGTTTTTTGTACTTATTACCATTTGAAACCCAAGACGAAACTTTTGACCCACCTGCTTGTTTGTGGATATGTTACTGCTTTGCCTTGAATCTTTGCCTTGAACACAGTATAATAGCAGTTAAAAACACAAACTTATTTAACTCCATGGAGACAAGCAAGTGATGTCACCAGGCAAGTTACAGATCTAGCCTGTGGAGAAGCAAACTTGCTGAATATATAGGACCACCTTTAAACATTCTGATCTTAAATATATTGAGATGACTATACCTTTGAAATGTCTGATACCATGAACAACTGCTTAATGAGAGAGAGATTAGATTGACTTAAATCCACAAAGAACAGACATTTTTGAGCAAGAAAAACATGTAATTGAACTGAACATTTAAAGGGGAACTCCAGCACGACTGAAGCTAAAGTCCATTGCTGGAGGTGGTCGAATGCTGTCAGAAGCCAAAAAATGGCACAGATCAGTGTTTTCTAGGTAGAGATCTCGCCATGGCAGTCAGCCTGAACAAACTAGCGTAGTGATTGGGGCAAGGTCTTAACTTCCACATAAAATGGCAATTTGCACACAGAAGAAGCTTAACACCACTTTCTAACCCATTTTGCAACATAGCCACGAGTCTAACAAAAAAAACGCTATGTCTTGCTCACTTGTTAGTGGTCTGGAAATGTTATAAAACAACTTTATAAGCAGCCTTACTCTTACCATTGTTGATTTTCCACTGCGCATGCGAAAGCCCAAAAGACTCAATTGCTGACTCCAGCGGCAGCTAGTAGCTACTACTGACTGTGAAGAAGAAGAAAAACTGAAAGTTGTTGCAAGAAAATGATCCAAGGATGTATTCTTTTGGTGTTTTTCAAAAAATATTGTTCACTCACAAATAAATGGGATTAGAAATGACATTGGCGAGTCTTTTGAGCTTTCACATGCACACGGGGAAATCATAAGAGGTAAGTGTAAGGCTGCTTATAAAGTTGTTTTATAACTTTTCCAGACCACTAATGAGTGAGCCAGGCAGAGCGTTTTGTTTGTTAGACTCGTGGCTGTTGTAAGATGGGTTAGAAAGTAGTGTTAAGCTTCTTCAGTGTGAAGCAAATTGGTGTTTTACTTGTAAGTTAAGTCCTTGCCCCATGCTAGTTCGTTTCTTTGACAGACTGACTACCACAGCGAGATCTCCACCGAGGCAATACTGATCTGTGCTGTTTTTTGGCTTCCGACAGTATTCAACCACCTCTAGCAATGGGCTTTAGCTTCAAACATGCTGGAGTTTGCCTTTAAGGCAGATTACGTTTAATACGTTTAAAATCCTAAACACAGCAATAGCATCAAACAGGTGGATTACTTTACATAAATTTACATAACGTACCTTTAGTAAATATAAAGATTTAAGCATGCAAATGAAGGTTTTTGTTAACAAATTAAAAACCACCACACCTCGACAGCCCAAAGCTCTAACATATCAGTGAGAATAGCTCTTTTATGTTCATTCACAACTGTTGCCCGGGACATGTGTCTCCACGGTAATGTTATTACATTTTGCATCATAATTGACTGAGGTTTAACGGTTACAGCCGGTCTTAGCCTGTTAAGCTAGGTGGCCACAGCAGCTTGGATGTCTGTTGATATTTAGTCATAGTCGCGTGTCTGGGTGCCGTGGTGGTGCGAGTGAGTCAGCAAATAGATTCTGGTTCTGAATTGTCCCAAAAATATCTGTCAGGTGAAATAACAAAGTCTGTGCTTTCATTTAAAATAGTTCAAGAACGGACTATATAAATGTGCTTGCTGAAGTGAAAAGAACCAATCAGCTTTAGAGTGGGCATAATATTTTGCATTGATGATGAAAGCAAATGTTAGCATCAAGTGCATGGAGGCTGCACACGGACACACAGTGACCTATTCATAAGGGCCTGGCGAGGCTGGAAACTCCCTTGTCACAGCCAAACGCACACCAAAAGCACACAACTCACAAGGCCATACTGAAGCACAACTGCCTGTCACATTATAGACTTTGAAAAATCTGCATCTTCCATAAATTTGCCTGAGCTTTCTTGTCTGACATGTAAAGCTTCATATAACATTACGACTCCACTTCCTGTTTTTGTATATTCAGCCATAGCAGATTTATTCCTGGGTGTGGTAGGATTTACACTAAAACTATGAAAGACTGACTCTAGTAGTTTTTAAACAACCTAGTTCATGAAGCAATAGGACGAAGGAGGTCATCCATCATTGGAAGTCTAATAAAAATATTCCCGGAACTGCACCTCAGAGAGTGGCTTTATTTGGGTAAAACAGAGTCTAATAAAGAGCTATACTGGTTTCCTGATACAAATGGAATGGCTTATTCTTGGTCAAAAACAAGGAAAGAAATTTGGGAATTGGGCGGACAGATATTATGTACAAATTCTAACCATTAAGTACCGCTATTATAAAGAATAATATCACAATCATCCCAAATATATTTGATTTGTTGGTCTTGACCAAAGTAATCTGATGCTATGAGATGAGATTAGAAAACTGCTCGGACTGTTGGTTCTGACTGGATCTGATTGTGTTCCAAACCTAAATATTTATTGTAGGAAAACCACTTTTTACTGAGTCACAGCTAATTTTCCAAACAATTTAACCTCAACCAAAGACACAATTAAAATAAATACTAATATAGAGGGACATTCAAGTTGGAGTACATTTTTCCCGGGTCCCAAGCTTACATGTGGACATAAGATTTAGGAAAAGAATCTGGTTTAAAATCTATAACAATTATAAAGACAAAATTACTGCGCACTAAGGTGGCAAATTTGAGCTGGTGAAATCAACTACGTAAAGTTGAAGGATACAAAGGAAATATATAGAGGCAGAATAATTAAAGTACATGGAAACCAATCAAGACCATATTGGGCATGTTGAGTTTAAAAGCTGAGGATGAACAAATACCTACGCAAAGTGACACAAATAGAGCTGCTACTTCATATTGCAGAGACCACTTGATGTGAGAGAGGGAGGACTACAAGAGGATAAGACATAAAGAAGAGGAAATTAGAACCGTGTGTGACCACAGAGAGACCATAGACACTTTGATATGGCCCACTAAAAGACAAGGGGAAAGCCAGAAAAACAAAAGGGGTTTTTGGAAGTGCCTCTTTCGCAAGCGACCTGACCCGTGTATATACCGGGACAGGAGCTATAGGTCAAACGCAGCCGTCATTCTTCAAATTAGCCTTGTCTCAATTAGTGTGGTTGTTGCTCTTGTCATCTAATCCTTAAGCCCCCTTTTAGGAATCTGAGGAATTCTTGAGGTTTGTTCCAAAAATCACATTGTTGTAGTTAACTGCTGCATGCATAAATACACTTAGAGGAAAAGGATACCAAAATGTTTAAGCAATGTGCAGACAGTGGAACAACAATAGGATGACTGACAGAGGTAAATATTTCACTGCAATATGGGTCAGTCGTATAAACTGCGGATTAGGAATTTGGTTATAAGCAAAGTTTTGGGATTTTCAATATAAACGTTAATACCAAAAGTGTTTTGTTACTTATTGTTAAATTGAAGTTCACTGGGTTGAAACTATATGGGCTTATTTCAAAACCAACCCGTACTCACCTCTCAAACCCGGTGATGATGGAAGCTCTAACTGTAACAATTAAAGGAGCATTACACAATTTTCCAAAATGCAGGAGGCAAGCAAAGTACAGTACTTAAAACTTTTTTTTTTAGACTGAAGACATACAAACAACATTTTGCTCTATGCCATTATTTTTTGTGAATAACTTTTCTTTCAAAATCAACACACAAAATGCCTGGATATCAAATAGCAATAGAAATGCAAAAGGTGCACTGTGTAACTTTTTTGGTAGAGGGTCTGCCACTTACTTGTCTCCATGGAGATCTTAATGCTTTACTTTCAGTATGCCAAAGTACGACATTAAACTTTTCAATTTCCATATAAACAAGCAGGAGATGCCACCAGGGGGCAAGCAAGTACAGTACAGTACAGGTGAGATCTGTGAAGAGGTGACCTCAGTCGTTGTGCATATTTTTGACTGCCAATTAAATTTTTGAGCAATGAAAACACAAATAATCAAATAAATCCATCTTATAGAAATTTAATATCATGTTGTGGAAAATTACAGGTAGAGCAAAATCAATATCAGTGCACCTTTAAATACACAAATAATACAATGTGCCCACATCATGCCTTAAAGGTGCATTGTGTAACTTTTCTGGTGGAGGGTCTGTCACCTGCTTGTTTCTATGGAAATGTCATGCTCTGCTTAGAATGTTCCACAGTATGACATTAAATAGTTGTAAATTACATTCATTCAATTACATAATTTTATAGCTCAAAAATATCTAGAAAGACATGCATTCTTACTGTGAATGGAATTGCCTCTCCACAGATGGTTAGATTAGATAGATTAAATAGATTAGATAGATATTTTATGATCCCAGAGTAAATTCATTTTTTAGGCAGTAAAAAAGAACAAAAAAGGGTCTTAAAACACATTGCAACTGCTGATTGCTGCCCAAACAACTGGTACCTAAATAACAACCTAGCTGTTGCCTGTAACTTGGTCTGGTTTGACAAAGCAGAATCAGCAGAAAAAGACAAAGCAATAACATACCCACGGAGAAAAGCATTTGACGGACCCTCCACCAGGAAAGTCACACAATGCACCTTTAAATATGTGATCCCAGAGTGACGAGCATATGGCAATGTCAGTGTGGTGTTCCTGGACGCGATTATCTCTTACCAGAAACGATATTACCAGCAGCATCTCTAGCTGGATGATTGTATGATTATTACTGTCCAAACTAAAATGAGAGAGGATTAAATTAAAGAAAGGGCAGCGGTGGTCAGAAGCAAAATGGCTTGAAAAAAACAGGGAGGAGCACTGGCCCGACATGAAGGGCCCCAGAAGATTTCAACATGTTTCAGGGCTTTTCAGATCTTTATAGAGAGCAGTGACCTTTAATGTGTACAAAACAAGCTACTGAGTGTTGCCATGAAAAGAGGCACACAAATAACAGGAAAAGCTCTTAACTCTGAAGGTAACATGTTTTTGTAATTTCCCATAAAAGAGTTATTTTGTTTTCCATGTTATTTTAATCAGCCAGATAGAAATCAATTACTTTGTTACTTGAAAAATATAATTTAGGGTTTGAATGTCCTGGATTATTCAGTACAATATTATCATGATTGTTTTGCTCATGGTACAATATTTGTCATTGTCATATAGTGAGACTTTTGATATGCCAAAATACAGATATTGATATAGATATGCTGCTTGTTACTTAAAGGCACTAAGTTTTCTGGCACTCTTCTGGGACAGGAAAAAGAGTGGTTAATTTATGTTTATGTCCATGGGGATGTTATTGCTTTGCCTACATTGTTAAAGTGTGGATTTAAACCTGTTTCTCCTGCAGTATTCCTTAAAAAGATACTTTGAAAAAAATCCATTCTTACTGTAAGCGCGGTCACCTCTCCACAGATATGACCTGTAACTTGGCCCAGTGGTGTCCCTTGCTTGTCTCCATGGCCATACGTTTAACATCATAATGTGGAAAATAAAGCCGTAACATTTCTGTGAAGACAAAAGGTGGCCGACCCTCCACCAGAAAAGTAACAGAATGTAACACAGGCTGTGTGAATCATAATAAATGTGATTGTTCTTATTTTTTGCTAAGTCTTTCCTAATTCCTGTAACCTGTTACCTCAACTGTGACTTCACTTTTCACCACTTCCAGTATTCTCCAGTGTTCAAAACAAAAGGCCACTAAAAACATGTCAGTAAAAGTCTCTTGCTGACCATTTGAACCTGTCTCCAATCACCAGCCATGCCTCCAGATGTTCATTGATAAACTATGGTTCCTTTTTGGCCCGAGGTCTGCTCTGGGACCACAATAGTCCGCCCTCTGAATGGGACCATGACAGAGCGGCCTTCTCCCCAAACCTCAGCACTCTTTGAACCTCCACAAGGTTTAGAGTGAGACTTAAGCGCTGGCCTCATAATATGGTCACTGGTTAGCCGCGAGCAACCACACTGCCCTCTCTGATGTTGCCTTCAGAGGCGCACTGCATGTGGCTAATGCTAAGGGCAGAACACAGGCTGTTTGTCGTGTGGCAGGTTGTGATGGGCGCACGCTGCCAGATCCGGGAATCCCCCCAACTGAAAAATGGCATCCTTTATAATAGGACCAGCTTCCCTATATGTTTGAACAGAAATCATTTCCAATCATAGGCTCTTAATTGCCACTTGTGGTGCAATATATGTACATTTTCTGGTGGAGTGTCCGCCACCCGCTTGTGTTCATGTAACTCTATGCTTTTCTTGGAATGTTCCACCATATATCTTTATACTTATGGTGTCAAACTCTGGTGTCTCTTTGCAAGATGCCTCTTGTATATAGCTTAAATAGCTAAATATAGATTTTTTAGCAGTTATTTTTCTATTTTATTGTGACTTCTATATATACATTTACCTAATTATGTATTATAATTACAACACTAGGCCAAGTCACTGGTTAGATCTGTGAAAAGGCAACCTCACTCACCAAATTAAAACAGATTTTAAAGTAGTTTTTAGCAATAAAACACCAGTAATTGAATGCAAAATTTAAGATAAAGTTTCACACCAGAAACATTACATTCATTCTTTGAGCAACAAACAAAGCTGGAGTAACTCACAACCTTTGAGGACGATGTTGATTGCAGCAGCATTTTTGCAACATTTCTATACTTCTATGAAGGCTATTGTTGAAAGGATGGCTGGAAGATAGAAGAGAGACTAAATTAAAATAGGCTGGATGGAGACATTAATGAAGAAGAGACGGTTTGATAGGTTTCAGCATTCTATAAAAGCAACATTTTGAAAACTTTTGCCCATTCACAAAATATATCTTGTTCTAAATGGTTAATAGATGTGGCACTGGTCCTCATTTGTTCTGCCAAAGGCGACATGTGTGGTCCTGCTTGTATACTTATTAGCTATTTAGTAACTCTTAGGATAAACATAACAACTACAGTAGCAGATTTGGGAAATCCAGGGACATTATGCACTGGTTAACATCAGTGTGTGAAAATGTTAGACCACAGTGAAATTCATGAATCACTCCAGCTCCAGGTCCAGTCATCCACCAGGAATATACTGCGGTTCAGTTCACACATTCACCCAGAAGACTGACACAGCTGTGCGTCAGTGAATCCTCCCCATCCATCACTTTGAATTTGTGCTTTTACATGTTGGAGCGACCACACCCCACTGCACCCGCTTATGTCGAGAGATACTGTTGCATTGTGACATTTTAGTGTTGCAAATGGACACTCCCTTTTTTTTACATGGTGTATAGTTCCTCCCTATGGGACATCGTTATACATTTCACATTAATGCTTTGTATTCTTGTCTCTTAATCAAGTTTGGCAAGTCATTACTCAAATTTTAACCAATGTTCACAATTGATTATATTATATCATTTTGTGTAGCTTTTCTCACACTCCTCTGTCTGTCCTATATTTAAAGTGGATTTGCTAATAAAGGCTATTCCAAGTGTGAGAATGTGGCGTTATTACAGCAGCAGACCTCAGTGTTTGCCTAACCCTGACACATAAGGGCTCTCCTGTAAACCGCCCATTGCCAAGCCCACACACAAGTCCAAGACCATCACTCTGGCCCGGGACGCACCGCACTTCCCAGCACTGCTACCAGCCACTTTAGTGCAATTCCACTGGGGAACACTCATTTTATGTTTCCCTCTGCCTTTTTCAATGTGGAAATAAATAGTTTCCGACCAGACAGGGATCACTAAACTGTTTTTAGAGACATCACCGGAGCGTTGCTGATTATGGCTTCCCAGACATGCACTTACACAGGAGCAACAATCAAATGTAGCTGTTTAGAACAACATATGTACCTCCACTCGATGGCTTAATCTGCCATCCACAGAACAAATCTTCAGTTCTGTCTGCGCAGCATTTATGGCTGGCATGTAAAATGGTTACATCCTGCCAAAACCAAATGATGACAAATGCAAACAGCCCTCCCATCACTCACATACGTTTTGCATTGTGAAATGCATTTTCCCATCCACACTTTGGTTGTGGCTCAACAAGATGACAGATGGATTCAGCTGTGGATAATATGGATTCTCCAGAATATCGATAATCAGTGACTATAAGGACATGGACTTAGAACACACGCATATTGGTTTCATATTTCGCAACTGTAGTTTTATTCAAAGTATATTTTAATGTTATATTTAAACTGGAAGATTTTAAGTCTATTTATCTAGATTTTTGACAGCATATTTGTATTACTCTGTTATTCTTCAAATCTCTCTTATATTATATTGATGTTTACTGAGAAGAATGTATTCTATATAAAATTATATTATAATAATTAATTTCATACTCACAGTAACAGAAATAGGCATATACTTGAATTCTTAATAAGTGTCAATATGCAATCAAAAATGTACAATATTCAATCAAATAATTCTACAAGTAGCGATAGTTGACCTATATAGTACTATCACTTTCTCTAATGAAACTATATACAGTAGATTTAGTGACAGAAATGCATCTTCCTCACCTTATTCTTTTACTCTTCTGTAATGTACTTCCTATATGTATAAATGGCTTCATTTTGACTTGGCCTCCCTTCTTCTCTTTCATGTGGTCTGCATTTGTTTTCCAAGTAGGCTGAGCTACCACAGAGTGACCATCGGAAGACCACTGTTGCGGTCGGTCAGGGAAACCTTCAAGTCAATGGAGGAACAGGCAAAAGTCAACCTCTGTAAAATAAACAATAAACAGCATTTATTTTTACTGCTGTCCAGTGGTGTTATTCCTTATGTGCCACCTTCAAGTCCAGATCTGCTGTCCATCAGATTAACAGTTCTTTTATTTATATTCGGTACATTTTTTTCTTCTTCCATTTTTGTGGCATTTCCATTCATGCACCTCAGTCTCTCTTTCCTTCAAGATTCAAGGGTTTCCTCTGTCGTTTCCAGTCAGCCAGACCCCAGCTCAGACAAATATAGCCCCTTTACTGGCAGTCAACCCATCAGTGGATTTAGCACTTTCAAATGTGCGTTCATGTCTTTGAGCAAGTCCCAGTATGCACTGAACTTTTTTATGTTCAGACAGCACTGGTTCATGACCTACTGAATAAAAAAATATTAAAAAAACAATGCTATAATTCCCCCTAATTAGCAAAGGCTTTCACTTTTCACTGGAAATGACTGCATTTACCCACACACTACTTGTCCATTTTGAGAATGAAAATCTCTTTTCTTGTAAGGTGAAGGGAATGACTTAAAGCAATTAAGTTTTTATATGTGTGTGACTCAGTCAAATGAAACTGTGTACTTATTGTTTAGCTTCTGTTTGGATTACTGTTGCATTATTTGCCACCTCATTTTCCACTGAGCCGATTATTGGACTTTGCCAATGAATAATTGTCTGACTGTTGTTTCCAAGATTTGCAAAAAGCATTGGAAAGCAAACAAATATACTAAATAGCCAGACTAAATGGCCAAAAAATATATATTTATAATCCAGCCCAGATCAAATGGCTTTTCTTTTTAGTACTCCTTTCCAAATGCGACAGCACAGAATTGAAGTGTCCTATGTCTCAATCTCTTGTCTTCCACTGACCACTGTAGACGCACAAACATAAAGTCTTTTGGCAGAGTACCACAAACATGGCCTGTATTGCATTTGTTTAGCACAGACTTGTACTCTGGGCACCAGAACAGGAGTACCAGTGCTGGGAAAGCCTGGAGCGTCTGCGTCCTGGAGAGAAACAGGAAATACTGCTGTTTGAGGGGCTCTGCTCTGTTTGTCATCTTTTCCAAGGTAACCAAAGGCTGCAGGAGATTAGCCCAGTGGAAAATACTCCAGATAATCATGGAAAAAGACAACAAAGTCTGCTACTCATATGGAAACCTCACTGTCAAAGTGACATTACTGTATTTAATAAGCTTCATGTTTACTATATGTTACAGTCACATTTCACATCAATGGCAAAACTGTAATTTTTTAATGAAGTCATTGAGGATTTTTTGAGTTGCTCTAATGTTGATTGATATCATTTTACCAACAATATATCTTTTATTTTCTAGGAACTGTACTGTTAGTTCACACTGAAAGATTGGATTTTGATGAGCAACAAAGGATTACACATGTAATTTGGACATCACACCATCGATTTATTCATTAAATTATAAAAACTGAAACAACGCCTGTTGTTGACAGTAGTCCAGCTGTCACTTTTCACATGATATTGACTAAATAATTAAACCCACGTTCAACACGCTCTCCTCACACACATTTGCTGTATTCATAGACACCAAACAATGGTGCTTAAAAGCAAATAGGAAAATGAAGCCATAGGTGCACCTGCTTGTTCAGTAAATATAGCACCAGAAGCAGGACTTAATCAAAACTCTTATTAGTGCATAGTCCACGGTCTAGTTCACTACTTCATTATGGCTGTGAGGGGAGGTGTCACATTTCGTATTCAAAACAAGCCTTGGTTAATTTGAGCCATAGACTCCTCACTCACAAGGAGTGATACTATTCTCTAAAACAAAAATTACTGGTAGAAATGGCACATGTCACAAATTGAGATATTGACATTAACACAATAAATGTTTCTTTTTAAAACAGTCTATATCAAAGCTAAGTAAATGCAGATCACAATGAATGATGCCAATGTTTAAAAAGACAGAGTAGCTGATGACTGTTAAGCTCTGCCAATTTTTTGGGGTTCGATGTGAAGGACTGATCATTTGAGTTTCAATTATAACCAATACAGATATAAGCCCAATGTATGGACCAATATGCAATAATGATTCATTTAGCTGGAGGTGAAACTACAGGACACGTCATTACGTTATATTTTTTATCTGACATTAGCCAAACCATGTCCTTTTGCAACCACACAGTGACCGTTGAAGTTGACCCATGATGTCCATTCTTTGACAGACTATGGACAAACATCGCCCTCTAAACAGCAGCGTGGCACCAAAACAGAAAGCTCAAAAATAAACTCGTAGTACTATTCATATCAAAGCGACTTGTTCATTCACATGGAGACCTCTTGAGTGAGGCACATTATGTACGTCACTCCCAACACCAAGCGTTTCATAAGCTCAGCCGAGTTTCCCCTAAATCATTTACAGAAACCTCAGCAGGGAAAACAAGAAGACCACATCAGCTACTGTGGAAGTGCAGGGATCCCTCTGTGTTATTTCTTCTCCAAGGTCACATGTGACTCATGCTTTGACTGGCAGCACTTCCAAGGCTGGGCACAGGGTCGGCGGCTGCAGCCCTCTGCCCCGGTCCAGTCTGTCTCTGCTCCTCATTCAGCATTGGGTCAATAGAGGAGGGTCAGGGAGCAAAAGCATTAGTTCTGTACAAGGTGTCCTGATACTAATACTGTACAACAACTCACCAGTATGAGATAGATAACCCCCTGTCAATCACCATTTAATATGTGCGCTCTTTCTCCTTATGACCTCTTGTATGTAGCCGAAATATATCTACTATATTTATATATTTTTCTTTTTCTTGTACATATACAATACTTATGCCTTATTTGACACCAATCCTTTGCTATTTTTGATACTTATATTGAAAGTATTATTACCATTTATATTTTTGCTCTTTGTTATAATAGTATGTTGTGATGTGTGAGCTACTGTGTACATATAAATTCCCTTGTAGATCAATGAAGTCCAAGTCTAAAGGTTCTCTGATGAAACGACAAGGGGCGTTTATATCCGGTATATGAATGGTTCTATCCCGGGTCTTACTAAAGTTAGTAAGTGCATAAAATGGTTTTCTGCAGCTAACCAAGCATGTAAAGCACATTATAATGTCCCCAACTATTATTATTATGATATGAAAAATAGTGAATACTGTATGTATTTCTAAATAAACTATAGATGTATTCATTTTTATGCCAATGAAGTTCTGCTACAATCTCTGGGGAATTTCCCTTTATATCCTGTCTATCCCTCAGGTAAATGACTACTATTTATGGCTATGTTGTTCAAATAAATACATGTCTAGTATAATTTCTTTCTAAGAAGCTGGAGTAGTATGAGATATAAAAAATACAGAAACAGAAGCTCTGAGGTGGACCGCAGAAAGTAACAGGGACGAATATGAGAAGGTCAACAACCTTAACAAGGCAACATGGTTCTTGTGAGTCTGTAAAACAGCACATTAAAATACAGTATGTGGCTGAAGGAAATCTGTGCTCTTAAGGTCACCATTCCTCATTGGCACAAAGAAAACAAACTGACCATAAGTAAAAATGAAGGAGAACGGACTTAAACCTGAAGTTTTTTCCTGCAATTAGCGAACATGTCTATCACAGTTACAGCCACAACAACACATCATGAGGATCAAAATAGCTCTGTACGTTTAAATACACATTTAGTTTGACTTGGTTGCTCTTTCCTTTGTTAAGAATGCTTATTTAATTACTCATTTTAATTTATAACCCTTTTATAACTGATAGAGATGTAGGATAATACAAGTTTCAAAAATTATAGCCATAAAACCAGCGATTTCAACAAATCGACCTAAGCATAAAAAAAAGTCATAATTTAAAATGACAAATGAGATAAAAAGCCCTAGGTTCATAGCCATTCTCCTTGTCTGCTTATTTGCTTATTCACTAGACTGTTTGCTTAATGTTATGGTCAAAATTGACCAAACACTATACTTTGAGACTATATAAGCTACCTTCCATGTGTAAGCTTCGGCCCACTGTGTGTTGTTGTTGATATGGGTCAAAAAGGGAAACCAGATTGTTCTGTGACATCAGCGGTCCACATCATGGCTTCTGTTCTTCCAGTGAAACGTGTCATTGTGGCTTCTCTATTGTGATATTCCTGGAGCTCATGGTGACATTCAGCCTTGACGTTTACATTGCATTTACTCCTATACAGCAAAAACAATCACAGTAAAGAAGGAGACACAGGTTCATTTAAATTCATTTTATACAAATTGAAATCTAGTACGCACAGTGATGGGTACTAACTCTAACACTTACACAAAACAGTAAAACAGAATGTGATTACTTCTTTACCCTGAGGTAAAGTTGCACTATGTAACTTTTCTGGTGGAGACCACTACCTACTTATTTCTGTTAAAATTTGGTAGCTTTGCCTGCACTGTTCCAGCATGGGATTAAAACTATTTTACACTTTATTGCAAATAAAAACAATATTATATAATTAGCAGGCTGCCTCTCCACAGATCTGACCTGTAACTTAGCCTAGTTGTCTCTATGGAGATGAATGATTTTAATGCCATACTGTGAAACTTTCCTTTCAAAGCAAATACATGTCCATGGAGGTAAACAGATGGTGGACCCTTCACTCAAAGACACACTGCACCTTTAACAAGGTCTTTGATCAGTGATCCTTAACAATATTGTGCCATGAGCAAGTGTTGGCTTCTGAACTGGAGGCACATTGGAGTGACACAAGAACACACTCAGAGGTTAAGTTTTGTGCTCTTGAGTAATTGCGTCTGAGTGACAAATCATATGACTTTGTTCTCTAGCATCTCCCTTATAAATATAATACATATGTGTATAAATAGAACTTTATAGGTTTAGACAAGCCCCACTTATCTATATCATACTACAATAGCAATGAATAAAATGCTCCATTTACTGATAGATGTAAAAGCTTCTTAAACTGCGCTATAGTGCATTCCAAAAAAGCTTTACAAACCTGTTAATGGATAATGGCTAATACTCGTACTCCACCGCATACCGGACAAACTACGGCCAAACTGCGTAAGACTTAACTGTGGGAGCAGTAGTTTATTTTTAGGAGTGATGAAAGCATACGCACTCAAAGGGGTGGGTTTTTCACTGCGCGCTCCTCTCCTTCTTCCAGTGGCTAGGCTATAAGAGCAGATCCGTGATGGGGACCTTATCGCAGTTCACTTTTACGCAACAGAGATGAGCGCACGGATATACAAATCCAGATCCATGAAGCTTATAGTGGTGAGTGACACCTGTATTTATTCACAATGCTATATTTTATTCATAAGGTGTTAGTTTGTGCTCATTTTGCATGTCAGACTTTGTTGGGCTGTAGTCGAAAATAATTAATTAAGATCTATTTTACTCGCTTCACTTTGCGCTTGGAGCGGCAGTAGTCCAATGTCTATATGTAATTTGAGTTGTTGACACGCCATACCATATTGCCTACCGAATGAAAGAAAGGCCATTATTTAATACATGTATCAGAACCCACGTGTCTATGTTTCTGTTATGGTTGATGTCAAATTTATCTGAATATGATGTGATGTCTCTGGTTATGGGAAAAGAAGTAATTGTATTTGGAAGAACAGAAAATCTAAGTTCGCTTTTTACCCTTTTTTATTTACTTACTATTTTTTGCCTCGAGTGACTAACTGTTATAATTGCTTCATAGAGTGTTTGTGAAGTGAGTAGCAATAACGTCAAATATAGGAGAAGTGAAACCTGAGAGTGAACTGTATTCTTAATTATCTCCATTACACAAAAGTACTCTTTATTAATGCTTGTATAGTGTTCGGCCCCATTGGATTTGCATGCAGTGCTGTGTTGTGTTTTGCATATTTTGATCTGATCTTTATCTGTTACTGATCAGTAGCAGCAGATATACAGTGTCATTTGTGCTTTGTGAAGTTAAAGAATGACGGCTACAGAATAGGCTCCCCTTTAGTTTGGTGGCATGTTTAGAAGAGCTCCAACCTCCTTTTAATTGTCAAATATTGTGTGTCTTATCACACTCTCTGCTGTGCAACTCTGAGGATAAGATCATAGATAATCATTTAATTTAACAATTTTACTAGAGGATGATGTAAAGTGACACAGATATTAGATCATTAACCGATACTGACCCTAACCACTCTCTACACATGTGAGCTCTTCCTGCTGTCCAGACTGATTCACACATGTGGTCACTGTCCTTTCTATTGCCAGTGTTTTGCAATCGCTTTCACACTAATGCACATATCGGCACAAATTCCTCTCACTCAGGGAGCAAATCTTCATTTCATGTTGGCACAACCTTATATCCATTTTAAAATCTTAACATTTGCTATTGTCTGTGCCTAAATACTGCACTCTATAGAACGAAGACACAAAAGACAAAAGTGAACACACATCACAATATGAAAAGATGTTATAGACACACAAAAGGACTAGAAACACAATGTAAAAGTTCTGTCGTGAAAACCTGTGTGAACCATAATTTCATTTAGAAAAGTTCACAGTCCACAGTTTGATACCAACTGCCAAAAAGCTCAGATTTGATTTTTTGTTTCTTAAATGATTGTGTAATATTTGACACATATTTGCAGCATTTACCATCTTCTCAAATCATCAGACAGTGTGATACTGGTCCCACAGATCCCTGACTCCTTCACTCTACATGTAAAAGTCTGGTAGCATTCTCCGGCCAGTCACTGGCTGATGGTTTGATAAATTTATAAATCTGCCAGTTGTGTTTATATTTGAACCACAAAGTGTCCTTTTTACAAGAATGTTTTGTTTTTGTTTTGTTCACAAAGTTTTTCAAATGTGTTGTGTAAATAGGAGTGCAAGGTGTGTAAAAGATTTAGCAGATTTATAAATGTGCAAAAGTGGAAAAAAGTAAATTCATGTCACTGGATGTGGATTAAGCTGTGCTAATCCTTGTCCTGGTTAAACCCGGTTCAGAGGGTCCAGTTCTAGCCTGCTTTTGATGTGGTGTTTGTGTGTGAATGCACCCTCAGGTCATGTTTCTGTTGTTGCGTGAAAGGGGGAAGCAAACATTAAATGGCATTCTTCATGGTTATCTTTATTCTCTGTTTCATTACAACTTCCCTAACCTGATCTGAGGACCTCACAGCACCCTGTCTTTGGCCTGTATGTTTTGCCTAAAGACCAGTACTAACAACAGGTGAGGAAGTCTGGAACAGCCCACAGACAAAGGGAAGTGTGTGAGGATCAACAAACAAGTCCAAACGTTTAGCTTTACCTGTGGAAGTTACTGCCACTTCCTCTTTTGATCAACAGTGGCACTGATAACAGCAGTTTGTGTATGTGGGACAGTTGCATTTCAGTGCAAGCATGTTTGCAAGGCATTGTAACGACAATTAGTGAAAGGATTTATCTGATATTTGTGTGAAAATCAAAGAAAACTGGATGGTATTATGTTTAACTTCTGGTTTATTTGATATTAAGTTACATTGGCATTTAAACTATTTAAAAAAAATACATGTGCATATCAACGACATATTAACGACAAAATCTGAATTGTGGTTAAAATAGCTGTGGTAGCATATTTCAGTGACTTGTCCTTCAGAGGTGGAGGACTAATTTGACATTAGACACACATGCATGTGCACACACAAACGGGCAGGCGCTGGAATCCCCCTGAAGACCACCTGCGCTCTACAGTTAACTGAAGCCATGTGCCCCTGGAGAACTGTACTGACTGAGGTTTAGGTCTTTACTGCTGTCATAGATTTATGTCTCAGGAAAGCCTACAGGCAAAATGTAATAATGAAATGAAAGGAATTGAATGATTTTCAATCTATTAAAAAAACCTGTACATCAACTGTATATCTTTTTCATTCAGCAACCATTTATTATACACCACTGATTTGACTGATACATTTAGGTTTGTTTTCTAAGTTGATTCATCTATTGCCCCTTCAATTTTCCTGATGTAATTACCCACACTACAGCATACTTTCGGACTAAGCCCCTGTGATGATGCTCACAGTGTAATTATGGTTGGCGGTGGTCACTCTTACTGTGTAATTGGTGTTTCCAGTGGTCAGGCAAGATGTGGTTGAAATGCAGCATCTATGGCAAGAACAAGTGTGAAAAGTTAGTCTTACAATCCAGATTACAGATAACATTCAAATCAAGCCTTGATAGACTTGAAGTCTTGCTTGAAGATAAAATCTGTTTAACACATTTAAACTATATGTTGAGCTTTTTTTTTCTCTTTTGAAATGAAACAACTTTAACAGAATGTAAAGTAAATTTAGATGACCCTCCTCTGGTTCCTATGATTCGCATTGGCTTTGATATTGATTGGATGTGGTCTGCGGGCTTAATAGTGTATATACAGACTTCATTTAAAGTGCTGCACAATGATTACAGGTTTGATTCCCGCTGAGGCCACCCATGTTACAAACAAACACACAGCACTGTGCTGTGCCTCTGGATGAAAGACTTTTACCAAATGTTAGACCAAAGGTCGATAGGTTTTGCCGGGAAAACCACTGCCCCAGCCAAGCTTTTTGAAGTTTCTATCATGGTAAAAGCTATGCATCTATTTTTATTCATTTCAGTCTCACTGATTACAGAAAAGAGAATAAGACTAAACTACTATTTAATTTTATATGTGTATGTATTTGTGTCAATAAATCAGGAATATGAAATAAATGGCTATTACAGCAACTAAACCATTAAGCAAAGGAAATGCCACAGCTCTTTCTTCTACACAAAGACAAAATCCAAAGCATACAGGGTTTAGCTTAAATATTTAACAGGATGCTTTGTTAATTTCATATGTACAGGCAAAAAATAAACCAGTTCTTATCTTCGAATCTGACACATGTGTTTGTATAGACAGGGCTTTGTTGTGACCACGGAGAAGGAGATGAATGTAATAGTGTTCAGTGAAGAAACTATCACATACAGGGCTTGTGTTTTGTATTGTGGCAGCAATGGGGAAAGCCCAGTAACCTCCAACAGTTTTCTTTATGAACAGCGGGCAGCAGCAAAGACCGCAGGATGTACACACTAACACTAAGAGAGACTGTAACTAGATCTGAATTCAAGGCAAAAATGCACAAGGCAGCGTGGCACATTTCTGCTCTGCTGCACGCACATCAACCATGTTTGGTTAATGTAACAATATCAACCCATCCAGCTAAAGATGCACAACAACCTGGTGAAAGCACCAACCACAGTCCTGTGCACACAACCCTGCACACACTATTGTTAGTTTGTCCAAGCAGTGCTCAGCCTCTGGGCCAACGGGGAAGTCCACTGAGCCAAAGAAGAGGGTTACAGCCCATCGTGTCACATCTGGCCCACATGTGGCCCGGGACAGCTGCATGGCCTCATGTCAAACATGCTCTGCAACTGATAGCTACACTTTAGGTTTGGACCAGATTTTGGGGTTTCTTCTGAATGATGATGCATGGGCTTGTTTTTGAGGCAATTGCTACATATGTCCGTTTCAGATCATCAGTAAAGGCCACCCACTCTACAGCAGCCGTATACTGGGCTACTTTATAGTGGGGACATGTGAGGGTGCGGTGTGCTCCTGTTCAAAGGCACTCATTCTGTAGATTATACAGCATTAGAGCCTATCATTGTAAAAATAAACTGCCATATCATCTGCCATGTCATCAAATAAAATCAATAATTTAAGGGCCTGTGCAACATATGTTCTAATATTTCCTAAAGATACATGTAGAATGTAATTTCAAATAGAAAAAGCAGATATAATGTGAAGATTCTGGCTGAACATTCTTCAGTTTCTCAGTTGGACACCACACTGCAAAACAAAGGAAATAATTTTGTTGGTCCTCTAGGATATTCAGATTTCTGTGCTGACCTATCTCCGAACTCAGCTCTGGGTTTTAAGAATAAATCATCCAAAAAACTATTTAACCCTGTGCCAAATGAGCCCAGTGTGTGATTGTTCCTACTGAAGATGCATGTCTCTTTTGTTTCAGCTCTTCACTGTCTCTCTGTCCTGGGCGTTCCAGCAGCAGGACCATCTTAAGTACCCACACAGGGACCCGGTGACCTCTGACCTCCTGCTGTGTGACCAGTGTCCGCCGGGCACTGCGGTCAAGCATCACTGTACAGCCCACACAGAGACAGTGTGCCAGCCCTGTCCAGAGAAGCACTTCACCATGAACTGGCACTGGGGAGACAAGTGCCAGCACTGCACCTCTGTAAGCATAGATACACTCTCACACATGTATATATTCTGGTTACATACACATCTTTGTGCAGTTTTTTCATTTTGATCCATGCAGATTTTGCAAATAGTGACATTTTTTTTAACAATTATGGTATTTACATTATATATTTATGTCATATGTTTATTTTCTAAATGTTCAGATAAACCACAAATGAAAGCTCTCCTCTAAAATCATAACATCTATGTGTTATATGTTGTAAGTAGGAACAGGATAAGATGGTCAGTTTTTGAAAAGTGGTAGTTCCAAAAAGCAGTGCTACAGTGACAGTAAAAATACTGAATAAAATAAATCAAACATTGTGAACTGAACCGGTTAATTTAGTTATTATATAGTATGTCAAAATGTTATTGTTTCTCGTCATGAGAATTATGCCTAGTAGCACTCCTAGTGGTAATTAGCTAATTGACAAGTATTCTATATGTTAAAATCACTGTGGCTGTGCTTTTCTTGCTGGATGCAGGTGTGTAAAGAGAGGCAGCTGGTGAAGCAGGAGTGTAACAGCACACACGACCAGCTGTGTGAGTGTGCTCCAGGCTTCCATCTAGTGGTTGAGTTCTGTATCGCACATAAAACGTGTCTCCCGGGATTTGGTGCAGCTGTCATAGGTAAAAACTACACACAAGCCTAAACTAAATGAGTATTCATTCAGTTTTGGGTTACTAATGTAACCTAACTAGTGTAAAAGTATACAGAACATTTTGTTTGATTTGCTGAAAAAAAAATGATTGAATTTTCTATGGAAAAAGGAGTAAAGACTTTGCTTACGCTTACAGAGTTAGTTTGAAATGTTCTTTTTTCACTGGTGCAAAGGTCAACACTTTGTATTGCACATTTACAAATAGGCCATTTGCATCACCACTGTCCATAAATGGAGAATAATACGCTGACAGTTAGCCATATGACTTTATTGTAAATCAGGATAAACATTAACTTGTTGTAAGAAGTATTTTAATACTTCTGTGTGGTAATATAGTTATTATATGGAGGTTGGATAAAAATAAATCTTTGAAGAGGATGTAATATGTAATGTGTAGTCAAATGTAACCTTTTCAGTTAATTTTCCTCCAGGCAGGAGAAGAAGCAGACACACTGAATAGTCAAATCAGGACTATATAACATCTTTACACAGTTATACAGAAATACGTAATACATAATTACAGAAACCATGTCATTGTATTTTAAAAAAGCTAATGTTTATTTTAATCTGTGGCACTTCCTCTGACTTCATCTTTGTCTTCAGACCAATGATGAGGCAGTATTTTCCATTTGTTGACCACAGAGGACCCCTAGAGAGCTGACACAGGCACAGTTTCCATAGATCTCGGTCTGATCTATCATTGCATATAAACCCTGTGCAGCCATGATGTAGCAGAGGGGCATTCCCCTCCTGCATCGAAGCCCTGTTCATTATGTAATCCTTCAGCAGTGGTCAGAACTCACCACCACAGGATGTTTGAAAAATCCTCAGTCTTCCAGAAATTGTTTCATGTAGCCACATTTATTTCTCAAGTTACAATGTTGCAACATATCAATACCACATCTAATGAAATATTTTACTTCTTTAATGAGTGTTAACATTCCTCTCATTTATTCCTGATTAAAGCAGTAATTTACATACACAAAACAGATCACATGTAAACTAACTTTAGCCAGGAAAAATCAGCTGTCACAGTACTGGCCATTATTATTAGATGAGTTCTTTACTGATCACTGAAGAGTGTCTGACACTGATTTAGTCTGGGTTGATATTCCTCCAAGCATTAGAACTTAACTGTTTGCTGCATATGGCAAACTTCTTGCCGCCCTAAAAAGTGCTGATCCAGCAACACAATAGGCCTGTTCAGTAGGTCATGTACAATGTATATCTGTTCAATTAAAATGAATTTGCATAGGTGTTTAACAACACAAAACATCTGCAGTATTCAAGTGACTGCTTTAAAAAATATCACAGTTTATTTCATGTTGGGGCAATTTGTTGGGACAGAAATATGACCTGAACTTAGTCAGTCTGTTTACTGTAATTCAATAATTCTACCTACTGATCTTGCACTCTGATGTGCTTTGATTTTGTTTCTATTGCAGGTACCCCTGTGAGTGACACGGTTTGTGAGCATTGTCCAGCTGGACACTTCTCTGCAGGACACTCGTCCACAGAGCCTTGCAGACCACATCGAAATTGCTCCAGTCAGGGGTTGAAGACCCTCAGATGGGGGACCTCCAGTATGGACAGTGTGTGTAGTCAGGACAGGACGGCTGCACTGGACTGCTATCACCACCACTCTCTGTGCCACAACGGTGAGTCCTCTGGCTCTAGTGAATAAAAGCTAAACCGTTAACATTTGTCACCCTCACACTAGAAGCCATCATTTCTCAGTATATATTTCTTCTGTCAACATCATAAAAACTGCCATTATTCTAGACATGTGGCTGTTTTTATTCCTCTAGGCAGGGGATTTCCTTGGTCAGGTTTGTTGTCCAGATTCCTTTCTTTTCCAACATTTTTGCGTGTTGGAAAACCAAGCTGAGAGAAAAGTAATCATTTGAATGGTGATGTTTATGTATTCAATCGCATACTAAGCCATGCTGAATTAATTAGCCTCATAGCTGTCATATCCTCATTCGGCAATAATAGCGGAAACTGGCTCAGTAAATTTAAACTCGAGACATGCTGCAGAGCCTTTGTTTACATGTTACATTTACTGTGGCAAAAGATGACAATTTAGCTGAACCAACAACCTTAAAAATGATACTGGATTCTTAGAGTTTGAGCACATGTGTGGGAATTGATAGTAAAGACATTTCTGTGATTTCTTATGACCTACATGACCACAAACGTCTGAAACTAGTTAGCTGAAAAACCCATAGCTTTGATATCATTTGTCACTACCAAATGTGAACCAAACTGAAATAACTACTGCTTTGTTCTATGTGTTTGTGGGCTTATACACAAATGGGTATGTTTAGCACGTTTAGCAGCACACACTTTTTGTCTTACTTGTTGTACCAGTTTTAGATTGTTTGGCTTTAATTATAATAAAGTAAGTGAAAGACAACAGCATAATCTTAACTCAGCACTCATCAGAACACGGGCAGATTGTTTTTAGTAGCATTAATGGCACATCTGCTCTGCACTTGAACAACACATGTTTATGTATGCTTGTGCACTTCTCATTAATCGTGGTAGATTTACACTATTCTGAGATGATTGTCCATAGACTAAATAAAATGTCAATACAAATTCATGTAAATGAAATGTTATCAGTAATGATTCACAATTATTGTTAATAAGTTACTTGTAATTCATCTTTACACAGACGTGACACTGTGTGAAGAAGCAGCATTCCAGTCTCTGGCCTCCCTGCACCTCACCTCTATTCCTCTGGAGAGGATTCTGGAGCACTTGCCTGGGCGCAGAGTGGACCGTAAGAGCTTAGAGCGTCTGAAGAAAGCCTGCTCTCCTCAGCAGCAGGTCCTACAGCTGCTGCGCCTGTGGAGAGAGCAGAACAAGGACCAGAGCAAACTCAATGTCATTCAAGGTATGCTCAGCACACACAGGTATGTACTGTACTGTGAGAGGGCGCTACAAGATAACATGCTGCTGTGTGTCCTAGGAGTGAACCTGTGTGAGAGGAAGTTCTCCCGCTGCACTGGGCTGAAGAACGTGACCCTCAACGACCTTGTGCAGATTAGGGACAGTCTCCCTGGTGCCCGGGTCCCTCAGGACGATGTCCTGGCTGTGGTCCATACCTGCTCTCCACGACAGTTCCTTCTGCAGCTCCTTCACCTCTGGAAATCTCTCAACTATGAACTGGACATGGCCAAAGGGCTGAGCCACAGCCTGAGGGTCCTGCGCAACCAGGGGGCACCACGGCATCTGCTCAAAGGCCTCAGAAAAATCCGACAGATCATAGGAAAGACCTCAGCCCGTACGATATATGAGAAGATGTTTGTCAACATGCTGGAGGATGAATCCTGCTTCAAAATCTACAAGCCTTTAAATGAATAATGATGTGAACTTTTATCAACAAGTGTTCAAAAGGTTATCCTCTGGACCTAGTCTAAAAGACAATGGCACTCTCCTGGAGGACTGAGGAACTGCACAGGCACGAAATAAATAATTATGTTTGTGTGTTTATGTCTTTAACACAGATATATATTCTAGGAACATTTGTTATTTTAAAAAGTGAAACCTCTATCCATGCTTTTATGTAACATGGAATACATAAAAGAGGCAAATAATCAAATTTTTTAAGAAAACAGAAAAATAGGAAATTGAGATTTTTTGACTGGATTATGTGAAACATTAAAATTATTTAAAATGTAAATAGCACAATTTGTGAATAAATATGCAGCAGGTGTAATATAATTGCTTTCTCACTTGGAGAGAAAGGATTTGGTTTCATAATGAAAAGTTTTATATTGTTCTACAGTCATTTCTTTGTGTTTGGTTTATGTTGGACTGTTTGTAAATAAAGCCTATTTTTTATATGTCTGTTTCTTGAATGTACAAAGGAGTGCAATTGTTTTATATTTAAAATAATTTTACTTTATATAAAGGGCTTGTTGTTTGAATACTGGATTACAAATGCTGCAAGTTTACGAAGTAATATTTGTGAATAGTTTGTATTTCATTAATATGAATGTTGCGTTATGTAGATAAAGATGTATATATTGTGTGAGACATGGTAATTTCTAAGCTTTTGTATTTTCTGAGCATTTTATTAAAATGAAAAACAAAAATATCTGTGTTCTGGATGTGTGTGATGGATACAGTATTCATAATATTGATATTGAAAGTCAACACAAAAAATGCAATTTTATGCTCCAAAGCAGTGAAAGTTTTCTTGACTTTTTATGCAACACACAACACCCTCCTGGATATCGGCCAATGGAAATGTCCCAATACCAGGCTTTAATAGGTCTGCCAGTGTAAACCAGCTTTTTCAAACTGTGGCACATGTACTTCTGCTAGTTTGTGAGATCCATTGCAATTTAAGTTGCCTATTTGTTTTATTTAGAGACAAATGAACCCTTCTTTGGGTTGATCATCATTTAAAGGTACAGTATGTAACTTTCTGGAGGAGGAACTGCATAAAGTCATACTTTGGAACATTCTCCATGGAAGCTTTATGAAGATTATAGTCAAAGGTTATCACACAGGCAGGTTTAGTGGCAATAGAAGCTCGCTCACATGGACGCATGTTTTTCAATGAAATAAACACTAAAACATGCTTTGAGTCTTTTTTTTTTTTTTTTTTTTTTTTTTGGCAAAGATGGTACATACTGTGGTTTTATGGCAAAAGAAGAAATTCAGTTTGCCATCTGGACAAAAGTTTCTCCTTTTGCCATGGCTTCTACCTGGATGACTGAGGGATTTTATATATACACTGTGGTTTTAATTGCTCAATGGTTTAATCCATTTAGGGCTGATACAGGCCAGCTTTAGACCTGGTGGTATACTTGGAGAACAAAATTAATTGTGGTACTTGGAGTCTATAATTACTCCGCGACAATAATCACAGTGATTGATCCTATTATTAAAATGAAGTCAACTATAAGGTAGATAGCGGACTGTCAATCGCAGTTTATTTCATAGAGCACTTTGCAAAAACACGGAGGAGACCATACTGCTTTACAGATAAGGGCGCATATAAAAATAATGATTCTAGTGCAACTATAGGAGTAGAAGCAAACAAATACACACACCCTATTTGGTCCTGTGAGTTCGACTATTGCCCACTAGAGGTCAGTGGTAATCTATCAGATACACAGGGTTCATTCTCTTCTTCTGACACTCGCACTCCGCCTCCTGCTGCCACGCCACGCCGCCCCGGCATCGCCAGCTCTCCGGCTGTCGCATCACCGCACAGGGAGGGGCTCCGGTCCCGACCATTGGCTGGTGTTGGATTAGCCACAGATTTATGAGAGGGCCACGACCAGGGAGGATGAGCTGGAGCGGTGGTCTTTTCATTTCGCTCACTGATTAAGGGTTTCAAGATGATTTTAAGGCAGAACTAGCGAGTTTCTTTATATATTTTCTGCGCGTTAAATCTGAAGAAACAAAGAGATGGCGATGCGCGCACACGGAGAAAGCCTGTTCGGACTGAAGGAGTGGAGCATGTAACCGTGAGCAGAAACCCACCTGACACTTGCCTCAGCTCCTCGCTCTTCACCGTGGAGGCTGCTCTGTCTGTGCTCTGAACCTATTTTGCAATTTGGGATTTTATCTTTTGGAAAATGGCCGAGGAAGTGTCAGAAGTCCCCAAAGAACTCGTGGGTAAGTCAAAACATGCCATTTGAAACCATGTGTGTCTCCTGCTACAATTACTGTCCCTGTGGTAGTTTGAATAGTGTACACTGCACCGAGATGAACCTCATTCATAAAATACAGCGTTACTAGAGGAACAATGCTGTTGCTCATGGACGCTCACTGCTGCTACCTTGTATAGACTTTCTTTGTGCGCTTGAATGGATCATGTATTTCTTGTAATTCTGATTTGTTAATATTTTAGAAAAGCAGTTGAAGCACTTAGTCACTCTGTTTTGGACCCACCACAGAAGTGAAGTCATTGCTATGGTCTGGAGTCTATATTAGGAGAAAATCCAAATAGTTTACGCGACACAGTGCAGCCAGTCATTCCCAAGTGCAAATAACTTTCAGTGATTTCTTTTCCCCACAAAGTCTATAGGAGTCCCTTTACTGGTGTTTGTTTTAGTGTTATTTGTATTGCTTGTAGACATACCCGTATCACCTCAGGCTGTTAAGCTCACACTGACACTTTGTTTGGTAAAATAATTCTGTTATGACACCTCAGTGCAATGTTGAACCAACTATTACTCCTGACCGCCTTGTATCTTTCTTTAAATAATGTAACTTGACAATGCTGTATAATATGAATTTCTTTCAGGATCACTAAAGTATCACTCTAAAGTAAAAAGTGTGCTTTCCGTGAATGAGCAACAGAATATGTAATAATATAGCCTTCCATGATTTATAGCGTGCTGTTTTTAGGTCAGGTTTTTTATTTTATATAGGGGCATTCCTGGCAAGAAGGAAAGTAGAACATTAAGCAATGTCACATGATGTCTGCCTGCACTACTAAAGGTCCCCCTGTCTATGATTCAGCATCACGTTATGCTGTAACTGGACTACCAAGATTTCCAGTCATTTGAGGACATGGAAAAATAGGAGAAGTGTGGCCTCAGACCTGTCCAAGTAGTCAATACTACAAAGTTTTTTCTACATCTTAACAACAACAGGTTGGAATATATGAGTCATATCATTGTAGTTGTTTCCAGATTTCTCAGATTTCTGACGTTTGATACAGCATAAAAAACAATCATAGACTTTTCTGTAATGTTATTATTGCACTCAGTAAACAGCAGTCACTTTATTGCCTTGTAAATTTTGATAGTTTGTTTGAGCTTTATGGGGCCATAAGACTCTATTACCCCACCCTGCATATGTGCCTGCTGAAGTCAACCTCCACTGACGACCACAGCACTTGGCACATGGTCCACTGCCAGTGGAAGTACCACTTGTGTCATACCACCTAATTAGCAGTTGGGAATGGGCAAAAGGCTATAAAAGTAACTAGTAATGTGCCATGGGTAATATTAAGCAGGTCTTAAACACATTGTACATTTCCATATTTCACTTTTTTTTTACAATAACGTTCTAAATGACATAACAATAAAAGTTTTAAATATATTTTGTGAATTGTACATGTGTAGTTTTGCTATTTATTTAGAATTTATTATTACCATTTATATTTTTTTACTTTTTGTTACTGTAATATATTGTGATGTGTGAGCTACTGTGTTCAAATTATTTAAAAATTGTGGATCAATAAAGTTTGTCTAAGTCTAAGTAAATGTATCCTGTATTAAGCATGTCTCAATCATAATTGCAATGTTGGATCAGAAAAATTACAATATTGCACTTTCCCAGATCACTCAGCCCTAGTTTGACCCACTAAGTCTTTGAGGTGTGTAGGGGGTTATGCTGCATGCCTTCAGAAACAGTCTGCTCCTGTTTGAGACACGTGTGAGTGCAGACAGACTCAGCTGCTGCGTGGAGAGGCGACTGACCCACTTCTGTGCCATAAGCCTGGAGTCTGTGGAGGGTTTCTGTGGGCGTGTACAATCAATCTGAACAGCAACACCAACTTAGCATGCCCTTAAATATAGCTGGAAAATGTGGCATGATCTATTATATTCCGAACTGTCCTCTCTTGTAAATTTATTTTTGGAAAGTTGAAATATGATTCACCAATATTACTTGCACCGATTACTGTTGGGACTAGTGTGGTTAGGACTGGGTGATATGGTGGTGGCTATATCAAAATCTCAATTTGTAATATCCTTTTTTTGTTATCGTCATATTGTGATTGAGTGCTTCTCTGTTTAATGCAGCTGTATGCTCAAACACCTTTTCTCTCCCGTAGTATATCTTTGTAGGATGCCTCAAAGATTTCCACTTTTCTCCTCTAGTCAGGATGTTTCATTTGGGCCCATATTCCGACGATTGTGCTAAGATTCAGAATGCTGTTCCTTTGGCCTGTCTGCTGGTTTTTAATGGTGATTTTGTTGTGTGTTTGAGCAGACAGTGTGAGGGATGCAGTTGGGAGGAAGGTGAAGCTGTCACTGAGGAGGAGAGTTAAACTGGAGATCAAAGGAGACAAGACGGAGAACCGGGTCCTGGTGAGTCTGCCTCTGTCTCTCCAGACTTCATTATAGAAAACGATTCACTTCTACACGTTTCAGCCAAATCTGTGCACCCCATCACCACTTCAAAGGTGTTATAGTTTTAACCTCAGTAACCTGTCACACTACAATTATGGACTGATACATCACCAGGCTTTACACGACAACAAATGTGGAAGTTCAATATATTGCTAAGTAAATATAGACGATTAACGATAATATTGAAACTAATTTTATCCACTGACACAATAAGCCTAAAACAGATTTAAACTGCAAAAACATATTCTAAAGCTACAATATTATTACAAAACATAGCAACATAGCAGAATGAAGCACTTTAGTGATTAGTTTGTATCTACACGAAGTCATAGAAGTTATTAATTCAACCATCTAGCTTAAATCTTACAGCCAATATAACCAGTAGTAGATGGTAATTATTGTGATAGGTTTATGCATCACCAGCAACCACAAAAATTTGCAGTATGTTTCCAAATTCAGATATCATTGTAGAGTAAATAGTCTTGCAAAACATTAGAGTTCTTACTTTATCATGTGGTTTGATTTTTCATGAAAAAAATCAGTACATTTTACATGCATTTTTTACTGTTCGCTCTTTATAGGATTTTATGGTTGGATGGATTGCAATGAAAAGTTTTTATGTGTTTTCTGAAATAACATTTTAACATCTCAACATGTAGTGTATAATTTTGTACAAAGTCTTTAATATTTTAAGCCAATCTGAATGGCTTTTTTATTTTTGAACAGCTGGACAAACCACTGCAGATCAATAAATGTTTGACATGAACATGAAATATAACTAAACATTAAATAATTAAAACCTGGTTGGCCATTAAACCAACACACTCTGAGCGAATGCAAAAAAACTAAACATAGCTGAGCAAGAACAGCCTGTAAATTAGTGCCTAGACAAGGACCATAAAGTTTTATAGTGGAATCAGAAAGTTGTGATTGGGACGTGAGAACTTGCATACTGTGACTAAAGACTGAATATAGAGGGGGTTTCTACAAGTCCCGGTAGATTTTAATATCAGTATCCTCCTGTCTTTAACAGCTTTGGAGATGTTTTCAAAAGCCCAGGGCATAAAACTGTCTGCACAAAGGATTTCATTATTGTGGAAACAGTGTTAGCCGCCATAGAGTAAGCGTGAGTCAGACTGATGGGAGTCTGAATGATCAAAGTGGCAAACACATTATCCTGTACTAGTCACTAAATACCATGGAGTCATGCTGAGCTGAGGAGCTTCCGGCGAGTGATTTTAATTTTAGATGAATTGCTCTTGTCACTTTTCTTTTTAAGCGCAGCATGATTTCTTAAAATGACTTGTGTAGTTAAATTCCATTTTTTGTTTTGTCTGAGTTGAGTCTAAGTGAGTGATAGAAACTGAAAAATGAGCAAGCCATAAGATTTTATTAAAAAGTGCTTTATTTTCTCATTGTCTTTTGGTCACCATTGTTGTCATGATATCAATATTGAATTACATTTTGATACTTTATACCAATTTTGATGCAACAATGATGAACAAACACTAAAAAAACACAATTTTTATATAACAGAAGAAAATGCTCAACACAAGCCATTTATTTAATATGATTAATATTGTACTAAACAACTGGTCAATGCCATAAATTAATTTTACATTAGTATACATGTGTGCTGGATGTTCCTTCCTGTTACAGTCCTTTTTGTTTATCCAGGCCTGGAACTGTCACAAAGACTACGACAGCTCATGACCCATTTGGCTGCATTAGTTACATGAACAAACAAAGCAAGTCAAAATCTGTGCACTGCTTGTTCTGGGAATATGATAAGACTTTGCCACATTGTGGAGGCATGGGACAGAGGGACCCAGTGTGTACTCACAAATCAATGGCAGAACAATGCAGAGCAGTGGGAGTCAGTGCTGGGAATTCCAGTGGAGTGCTTCTTTCTGGTATTTCTTCCACAGAATGACTTGGTGAGTTTGTGTCAACGCTCCACTTCACCACACTGAACAAATACACCACTGTTGGCTGCTGTGTGGAAAACGGTGCTGGAGAAAACCAATTATGACGGAAGTAGCTGCAAGGAAAACAACATTTCATAAAAGAGACAGCAATGTTAAAGGTCAAAAATATAGTCAAGAGTTACAATAAGATAAGATATCAAACGTTAGCGTTATCAGCAGCAAGTGTAATATTTTAACTTCTTCAATCCAATCCACTTTATTTATATAGCACATTTCATAAACAAACCATTTCCAAGTGCTGCACAAATACAGAGTAAGAACAACAACAACAAAATTAAATTAAATGCTCCGATTTGATCATACTAGTCTTAAAACAATAAAAATCAGTAAAATGAAGTAAGAGCAATATGCTCAGATTAAATAATAAATCATCATTCTTGGTCCAAAGACTGAAGATTGTAAGGAAAGAATACATTTAGCATATGTATGAAAAAGCTCAGATAACCTATAATGTCAGTTTATGATGAGGGAACATCATTACACCATGGTTAAAAGCTCATAAAAGTCTAGTTTACGTAATATGTTTAGCATCACATTGAATGTGAATGCTCACAAAAAGGCGACCACCTATTACAAATGTGCTTTTTTGTCGCATTTTAAAGACAATACACACTAATTTAGCATATCTCAAAAATACCTTTTGTGTATCTGCCACTTCTGCCTTTTTTGTTTATTGATGTATTTTTGGCATTTGTCAGTAAAGTATAAAATGGAATGATTTACTGTAGATTTAAGATCAGCCAGAAGTGTGAAGTCTGACAGGCACAGTCGGTCTTTCTATTTCCCTGTCACACACGTTAACCCCTTTCCTGCCAAACGTTTGCTCTTTGACTGGAGCTCTGCATGCCTCAGGCTCCACTTAAGCACTGACGCTTCACAGAGAAACTCTTCTGCTGCTTTGAAGAAGACAAGGCTAATAACATACTCCCACCAGACAGACCACGGGGAGGAAATGTGGAGAAGAAGGGATTTTTCACAGGATCAGAAATCGCTCATATCAAATGTTCATGTGCATAGGGTTGTCAATAAATTGATACCCATGGATACAAATCACTCCTAAAAGCAGTATCAAAACTAGATATAAACATGTATTGATACTGAAAAAAAGATACTGAAAAGGGACTATTTTGATGATTTATGTATAGTTTTAAGAGGATCTTGTTCTGTGTCCAAAATTAATATAAAACCACATGGTAATATTCAAAGAGTCTTTTGTTTGTCAGTGTGTTATCAATATCAGTAGCTAAAAATGTCCTTGATATTTAAAATAAGTTTTGGTATCGTGACAAGACTAGTGTGATTATGTAAAAAGCTATTGTCAACAAGGTACGGTATTTAGTATATTTACCATATGATAAAGCAAAGTTACTATACTTGCCATTACCATTCATTTACATAAACTAAGTTATAATTCTCAACAAACCTGTAGCCTTTGCCCTTCTTTGTGGCAAAGAAAGTTGCTATTTATTGCTGAGCGGGCTAAGCCTACATCTTTGTGGTCGCCTAAATGAAACAAAGCAACACATTTATATTTAAACTAAAACTTCAGGTTAGGAGTCTATTTTTGGCCTTTGATGCAGTTTGTTACTATAGCGCTGGTTGTGAAGCTATGAAAAACCACTTACTTTATGATAGTTAACAAATATATTGCATCTTATTTGCCATAGTAAGAGTATGAAACAATATTGGTTTGTGTGCATTACTTTTTTGTTCATCTGCTTGTTTCTCTAGAGATTAATGTACCTTAGACAACCTGCCCTAACATGACTTTGTAGATTAAAACATATTTAGTGAGCCTGTCTCCTTTTATGCATGAAGTGCACTGCATTTATCCTGGACATTACACACAATGTCTAGGGATAATTTTGTTGCAATGGTATGAGCTCAGTCAATGATATTAGAACCTAAATGTATTTGTTTTAAACTAATAATACTCGTATTCGAGATTTTTTAAAGCTGCGCAAATGATATTGTTTTGATTGAGATCGATTTATTATCAGTGGTCATCACAGCCAATCCTCTGTCAATAAAGCATATAGTAAGAACTTTTAGAGTTTAGACTTTGAAAGAAGATATACTTTATTATTTTATGGCTAAATGGCAATGATTAAATATTTGTTTCTTCATTGCTTCTTGTCTGCACACTTTCACAGAACCACATACTTGACCCTGGCTGCTATCACTGATTATATCGCTGTCCATATCATTCGTGCTACATTCTCAGATTAAAGTGGACAAAATGACCCCAAAATAATTAACTTTTCAACCTCTTGCTATGAATTTGCAACCTATCACGAAATCATCTAATGGAAAATTGTCCCCTGGCTGAATTTTGTTATCGTAAATGGACTTCCCTAGAGAGAAGTTTCTAGGCATCAGCTCAGCGTCCTGCCCCCTGTCATTCATCTTCATTATTCTATAGGTCAAGGTCATTGTCACTCATAGTCTTGGTAATTGAATTGACCAATGGTTGTCTGTTTTTTTTCAGTATTTTACCTTTTGTACCCTATTATGCCCATTAGCTACTGGTCAAACCTGTATTTACGTAAATAGAAACTGTGCTATAGTGGGGATAGCAGTGTGCGGTCACTAGTGCCTTATTGAATTGGGGTTTTGGGGTCACAGACACATCCATTATTGATTGCTGTTAATGACATTTGTAAACCACTGGTACAAAACCAATGTGGCGTCTATGATAATGGTTAAAACTATAAATCTTTAGTGACAAAAGCCGAGAGGAGATGTATGAGCTTGCACTATATATAACTGTGGAGTCGTGATAACGCATTTTGAAGCGCCATATATTGCTACAGAGATATACTGCGATAAATGATAATATTGAAACTATTTTTTTGCCACTGACACAGTAACAATAATGCAAGACAATCCCAGTTAACAAATTTTAGTTTAGTTTAGTTAGTTTATTTAATGAGACAGGGACAGTGCCAAATATACATTAAGGAGAGATGCATTGTACCAGGTTGTAGCGCCAGTGCTAACTTCCACCTGTAGTCCGGGGGCAGGTTGACGTGATAGTTCATAAAAATCAAACATACAAAGAGGATGTCTTTATAATGACCAGAGCAAATGCTTAAATAGACGGTATCATTTAAAAACCCCGAGCTGCAACAAATGAATAGCAGAATTAGCTAATAATTAGCCATAGAAGTTATTTTTTTCAAACCTCTGTGCTCAAATCTTTTTAGATTTTATAACAAAAATATCACAAATCTCCCCACTTTTACACAGAAACATATTGACGATAAATATCGGACCCCAAAATACAATATATGGATTCTGGTATCATTTGATGAACAATAAGTTGATACAGTAATTATGGTGACAGGTCTATGTGATGCAAGTATTGTTTTGTATATGGTATGCGCGCTGATTCAGTGAGTGACTGTGGCTGGGACAAGCAGCAATTTTGCAGTGAAATGACCAGAGTGACTTTAGGGCAGTGCTGTCATATGTGTTTGCTGCATGGCTGGCTTTCATGTTACTGTGGTTAATGGTGTGGCACAGTTTTTCTATTACAGCCATATGCAAACCCCTATCTTAGATTTATATCAAATCTTTAATAACCTTTTTATTGTCTGCTTGCTATGCAGTTGCACCTTCTGCAAATAAAAAGTCTAGCCGTTTTTTTTTTAGTTTGAGTAAGTAATTTAAGTATACATGTGTATACTGGGGGTGTGCAAAAATAACAAAATCTGGATATATTCTGTGATACTAAATTTGGTGATACCGTATTTTTTTGCGTCTTTTAGAAATTGTTATATGACCATACTACAATTTTGTTGCTTATTTAGAAGAGGGGAACTTGTTTATGCTATACACTTGACATATTCACTGTTTTAATGATTAGAATGGGTATATTTCACATTAAGTATGCAGGTTGTGGTTTAACAAAGAAATACAGATGTTAAAATGTATTTGGTTCTTAAAAAACAACAATATATCATGTGTAAAATATGTATGTTGTATTGTGAAAATACCATGTATTGTATATGTATAGATATTGTATATGTATGTATAGACTATGGCTGGGAAACGCAGGGTCTCTCATGATACACATATCATGAGGGACCCTGCGTTTCCCAGCCATAGTCTATACATCTAGGTACCCAAAAGTATGTGAAAACCCCAAATAATGCACCACTTCTTTTAAAATGTAAACATGTAAAAACCTCAGTCCATAATATATTTTTGTAGGATATGGTCTTTCAGTGTGACCTTTTGGGCACATTGTTTGAATTTTTCTTTTGCTGAGGTAAGCTGTATTTTTTTTTCTGGTTTCAAGTCTCATAAAGTGGCCACTGGTGCAGAGGAAATGCCCGCCCCATATCCACCCTGGTCACTTTGTAGTGGGCTTTGTAAGCAGTCAAGTGCGTCTGCTTTTCATCAGGGCTTATCAGGAAATAATTTAGCTGAAAAAATAAAGAAAAGGGTGATAGTGATACCATTTACTGGACCTAAGTAGTTTCAATATAGTTTAGATATGATTTCTAATGTGGCATGGCATACGCATTTACTTAAGCACAATCGTCTGTTTAAAAATCCATTTCATTTGAGTTGCATCATTTCTTCTTTCATTCTTTAGTTTGATACATAATTGTTAACCTAAGAATACCTTTTTATTCAACCTCAGTCAACCATCCCTTGTGATCTTAACCAGAATGACTTCATTTTATCATTGACACTGGCAGTACAAGCTGTGGGTAGTGCCAATACCAGCCCAGACCAAAGCAAACCTCTCCCCCTCCCATCTGTGCTCCGTCTTTGTCTCTATCATTCCTTTCTTCCCAGTGTGGCTCATCACCTGGAGCCTATTGGAAAAAGGTGCAATTTATTATGGAGAGCAGTTATCTTTGGGGTTGGATGGAAAAAGTGCTTATACCAATAATACGATCTCTAATATTGTGAGAAACAAGTACTGATTCCATAAAAACAATACATGATTTAGTTTTCCTTCACATAGTCTTATCATATATACTTTGTTAAAGACCTGATTTACATACAGGTATTCAAAAATATCCATGGATTACAGATGTGAAGAGAAATTAGCACCGTTGTCATATCAATTAAGAATTCACAACCAAACTTTATCTTTGGAATGGTTAAAAGTACTCAAAATCGCTCCTATAAACAAAAACAACAAAAACATGGCACTTGATTATGCTTGATTAAATTGTATTGCTTCTAAAACGCTTGTATGTGAAACTTTATTGTCCTTTAAAACATATACAGTATAATTCCATGTGCATCCATAAATAAAATAAATGTAAAATCTTTGTCAATTGTAGTAAGGCAATGGGCACAAAAATATTATAAGCCTCACTCACCCATTCTTACTTTTCTTTTCATTTAGTTTGTAAACACATCTCACTTTATAAACCGTCCATGTTTGTTTTTCCCTTCTGTATTGATTTTTTTCATTCCAAAAAATTGTCTTCTTGGCATAGCTCTGCTCATACGCCTCTACACGATTGTGCTGTTTGGCATGCTGATGAATCAACCAGGCTCTTCGTCTTATCTGTAAGTGAAACGCACACGGGGTTTTAGGTTTTAGGACAACCAGTAGTGGGACAATGGTCCCCCTCCCCTCTCCATCACCCCTGACAGCAGTAACCAGCTCGTAAAAGCCCAGATCTGTATCCAATATTACAGAGGTCCTGCCAATGTGCACGGTTATAATCTGTGGCATTTAAACTGGGCAACCTTTGAATCCTCAACCAACCCCACATATGTTAGGCTTTGGTTTTGGTAAATGGATACATTTACTATAGTAGGTAATGCAAGCAGCAACACAGCCTAAAATGGAAAATATAATAATAGAAAATAATATAATGTAAGTAGGACCCATCTGATCTATGTATAAACGCTGTATATATGCATATATGCATGTTTCTATGTTGGCGTATACCCTGTGCATCTTCAATGACAAATAAAGTAATTGAATTACTGCTAATCTAATTAAAAATTAGCAAAATATTGTTTTTAACATACATGAAAATTATGGTTGTAATTGGCCACGTACAGTCTTCAAGTTTTTATCTGGGAACTTAAAAATGAAAGTAAAAATGGCACCTTGTTATCAAAAGTCTGCGTTTGTTGAATGTCATTTTGTAGATTATATTGTTTGTGTATGGCTTTGTGAAGATTTTTTTTTCTTTTACACACTACTGTATAACTTATAGTAGTAAAGGCCACAAAATCGAGCCTGCACGTCCCAGTGTGATGCCATGAGGAAGAGTATTTTCCTCCTCCATGCCACCACTCAGTCTGCTGCAGCTGTGGTCTGATTACGGCGACCAATCACACGCATTCAGGAAGTGCCACTGTCGGCCGCCTTTGTTCCTCTCCAACCTCCTCTCCTCAGCAGTAAAACCCATAATGACAAGCATGGCAGTGATAAAAGGAAATTGATGTCTCTTTTTAATGTTGTCCTCTACTACTGGCACAATGTGAAAGGGCATCGCAGTGTAAATTAGAGATTTAACATTGCATCCTTAAAATCTACCAGGATTCTGTATTTCATTGTGTTTTGTTCTTTTGAGGTATGGTATCTGCTGCCATTTAATAACCTCTTAGATAGTGTTTTTACAAAAATGTATATCCAGATAGTAATCGATATTAAAACAACTATAGACTATAAATACTCATTTGAACAAGTATCAGTCCTGGGGAAAAATAGATAAATAGGAAGCAACTGGACCTTTGCTGAATGGTTTTACCCTTTATCTTTATCAGTACTAAATCAGACCACATGGTAAAATACTACTATTAATTTTGATTGAAAATGAAATGTCTATTGTCCAAGTGGTACCAGAATCTTTCTTTGGTATCGAAATGGGGTTGAAAATTTTAATACTGTGACACACTGTTCTTTCATATATTGCATTTTCTTGCTAAACCATTTTGTATATATGTTCCACACTACACTTTAAGTATAAATTGTGCCGTGATTTTTGCGCACTGGAAGGCTGCAGTCGAGACCTCAGCTGCCATGTCAGCAGCTTGTAGTGGCTGTAGAAAATCAATTTATTGTAGAACAGATTACTACAACCCTGGCTTCAGATATGCACCTTAAATGTAGTGTCATATGTTTTATTCATTTTTACAATTACCCCACAAATCTGAAAGACATTTGCAATTGATTTATTTTTATTTTATCTGTTTATCTATTTTATATTAATATATGAGTTAAAGACAGTCCATAACAGGGAAAATGAGTTTGTTGGTGCAAATTGTGAATGACAACCTAACCTAACAGTGCTGAGGAGGGCATATGGCATTGTTCCATACTGGTCTATTGAGCTGCTGTCTGGGAACTCTTGCCTCTCTGTTGCACCATCCATAAACAATTCACATAGACTGGGGAATTGCATGTTGTCAGCAGCGTAGAATTTATTTGACACATTTCCATTCTCAAATGCTGGGTAAATTAACATAACTGAGATGCAAGAATTTGTTTAATTGCATCATTAAAATGTTTATTTTTATTGCCAAACCAAGGCATTCTCAAACTTTTTACACAAATTCCTCTTAAGGAAAATATTACCCTTTGCGAGTTCCACTAGTTCTAAGATGATTATAAAGATAAACAAACATCACATCATAGAAATACATGGTTCAGGAAAAATGGCTGTATACTGCTGATCCCACAACATGTTGATCTGAACAAAGATATGGTCATCTCTGTATTGAATTGGACATAGATGAAATGGCCTCCAAACACTTTGCCTTCATTAGTATGTGGCCTGTGATTGGATTTAAGCTGTGGCTCCTTATCAGCAAAACAGCACTTACAATCTATTAAGTCATTGCTGTTCTCCTGCAACCTCACTGTGGTCCACTAACCAACTGATCTCTTACTACACAGCTCTATATTCTTTTACCTGTATATACTGCTCCTAATTCTTGTCTTGTTTATAAATATTTGCTCTGTAGCTAAAAATACCTTTGTTCCACTGGTATATGCTGACAGCCAGGTCATTGTTAGTCTTTTACACTACATACAAGTCACAGCTGTGCTTCTCAACCCTTTATTACTATTACAATGTTGGCCGTTAGTTCCTTTGCTACTAAAATCTACAAATAACGAAAAATAACAAAGCCTGTCTGATGTGAATAGTTTTAACTTAACTAGTGAAATGAATCTTCTTAAGGGTCAGTGCTGCTTTTCATAAAGTAACACAAAATTTGATCAGTGGTTCCTTAATGCTTTGAGTTCCTTATTATAACTATATAAAAACATAACCATTTACTATTTATTGCCATTTGCCTAAAACTGATCAGATCTGTTTTATATAGATATGTCAATTTCTGTGTCTTCAGACGTAGAATTTCCAAGCCAAAATTCCCACAGCCGTAGCAATATTGTGAGTGATGGGTCCTGTGGAGTGTGAATGCGCCTTGAGATGGTTGAAGAAAGCCTTTTTTTCAGATCAGTATTTCCTCTCCGGCTCAGTGGTTACAGATAAAACATTGTCCAGTTGCTTGTGGCAGGGATACAGAGTCGAGTCGGCACCACTGTGATTGCTTTGAGGTGAAAAACTCATTGGCATAGGTCCACAGCATTACTTTTATGAGTGACCGAGCGTCTATCAGTTTATACAGCGTGTGCAGCATGGGCCAGCTGTTACCATGGTTACCGCTGTCTGTCTCAATGGTTGATCATGTGGGCAAATAAAATGGGGAAAGAGGGATTGGCACAGATATAAAAGTTTGGACATTGATTTGTTGAATAAATTGAACACTACTGCATTTTTATTACGCCAGTGCATGCAGACATCTTTTTGGTCAAAATATAGATAACATCTCTCTGTAAACTTGGACTACCTCCCAGTGTAACCTGCCCTATAAACAAGAAAATTATGATAACTAATACTTCTAATGAATATATTTTAATGTACACTTTACTTTTTGCGGCCACACTATTTAATGGGAGAATTAAATAGTGCATACCCCCTTTATCTCTGTCTCAAGCATACGTAAATACAGTAGATGTTTGTGTTGTTAGCGAAGCTGTCTGATGTGAATACGCAAACGACTGCAAGCTTGGCGGTTGATGCAGCATTTGCTAAGGCGACTTCAGGTGGAAAAAAACAAAATGAAAAGAAAAGAAGTTATATTTAATCTCTGATGTGCCGGAGTACTTTCAGATAGATAATCCGTGGCACTTGACTTTCCTTAACGCTACTTACAAATGTATCACTAATCTCTATCTCTGCATGTTTGTAATTATGAGAGACCCCTAGCAGATGTCCACTTAGTGTTCGGAGCCATGATGTACCCGTCATGCCATCTGGTTGTCCCAAACAAGCTGGGGGCAATATGGTGGTCATGTGAAACTCTGGCTCAAAGTAAAGCCCTCAGTCTGAACTCACAGAGGAAGAGAGAGGACGGAGGGAGGGAGTGAGGAGAGGGAGGGAGCAAGAAAAGAAACCAAAGTGGAGGGGCGGGGTGATGGATTTGTGGGATGCAATGTCCTCTCCAAAAAGCACAAAGAAAGAAAACTTTAGAAAACTCATTAACGTAATTGCAGTACAGTCAATATCGAGTCATAGGAGATAAATCAGAATTTCTGTTGAATGGTGCAAAAACGGTTAGTGAGCTTAACATAATCAGCATGAAAAGTATATTGTTACGTTCTTTAAATGTCATATATTGCACAAAATGGATTATTGTGAAAACATGCCTGACGTTATGCATTGTTTCATTCATACGTTTTAGTAATCCTGGTTTATTAGTCTGTCTGCGTCACCTTGTGATGTGATGTGATGTAGTAGTAGCAGCTATTTTACCTTTAGTACAGTAAAGATTAGCAATTTCAGGGCTAAAATCATCCACATGATTCTAATGAAGGCGTATGGAGTTTAAAAACACTTCCTGTATTACCGCATGATATGACAAGGTGGGACAGAGTGGTTTCAGTTTGAGAGAAGTACTCCTAGCCTAAATAAGCCGGGTTTGTGTATTAAACATGTGAGAATGAAATAAAACACAACTCCAGGTATGTTTTGGATGAAGAAACAGATCAGAACATAGCGTAATAGAAGCTCTTTGGTTGGTGTGTTACAGTCGTACAAATTATTAACCTGTGAAGCTGTCTGCCACACAAACCTGAACCATCTCTTTGCTTGTTGCTCTGTAGTGGAGGTTATGCGTGGTCACTCAGCGCTGTCTGTCTGTGTCTATCACATCAAAGCCCTCGCGTGCACAGGAGCCTACCCGGGGCTGTCAGAGTCTGCTAGTCTATCTTTTTTATTTATTGAGCCTTCCCTGCATTTATAAATCAAATCAGTTTTAGATGCTCTTTGATCTGACTTCACATGGTTTTGTGCATTTAGGATGCATTAAGTTTCAGCCTTAAGATTTGATTCTTTCAGCTAATAATTTTGATCAGTATATATTTAGACCAGATCATCGTGTCATAGTATGTATTTAGTTTTTACCTTTTGACCTGTTTTGATCAGTTTTAATTGTACTTTCAGTGCCTCTATAGTAGAATTGTGCAGTGAAGTATTACATTATATCACTGAATCGATTTTTTTCTTACACCCCTACTGTATAGTACTATGGATGAAGTTATTTGATATTTCATTCAACTTGAACTTGCAAAAGTAATGCAAAAGCATTGTTTCTAAGTATGTGCCATCTCTGTTCTATCATTTCTGTCTAGTTTTGAAAAATAATAGTGCTATTTCTGACAAGCATTGTTACTGCAGCTCTAGATTCTTGGGTATGTCCAAAAATAGCTTTAGCTGTCAACCTTAAACCACAGGAAGCTCAATATTCTGACAATTAAACCCAGCCACTTGGCCTTTCTGAATTTGATAGTTGCCTACCTCTGCCTTGGAAGAAAACCTTTTTGCAATGTCATGTGACTCAGTGCATGACTTTAAAACTATGCCAACTTTGTATTTTTTATTTCGTGTTTGAATGCTTATTACATCCATCTTCAATTTGAAGTATTTTTGTGGTTGTACGTCTCATTGTCGTATGTCTTTCATGTTGTTGAGTCAACCTGAGTCCTCCGGCCTCCTTTGTTATTTCCTTGTTCTTTGGTTCAGACTGGTGTATATTTACAGCACTGTACTTACTGCTACATGCTCATTATTCTTTCTGATCTCTCACAGGCGCTGGCATCTCACAGAGTGTACCTCTTGACGGCTCGTATTCCCGCTAAGGTAAGCATCGCATTTAAACCTATTTGGTCCCAGTTTAAGTACTGTGTCTGTGGCTGACCGAGTTTAAAATATCAGCTATTTTGTAAGCGGAAAATTACATACTTTGTCCAATGCTTTTTATACCCCCAAATGCTGGTCTAATGTGTCACAGATGGGAATTCTTTTGCACATTGCGAGGTATTGAACATCTGTTGTCACATATAGCACCAAAACCACCAGTATTTAATTTATACACAAGTACTACATGCAGTACAATGATAGCCTAAGCTGTGTGATTATGGTGACAGTTTTTTCAGAATTTAGCTAAAAGTCAACATTCTTAACTGAGGTGGATGCTATGGTAAATGTTTTATGATCAAAATGGTTGTCCTGGTTTGTGATTAATACCTGTTTAGTTACTGGGTCTATCCACATGAAACAAAAACTGGCATAAAGTTCTGCATCTTCTCTGTAAGCAAATATGAACTAAGGCCAAAATGTGTGATAAGTGAGTGACTGATTTGTATGATTATATTTTCATTTCAATATTTTACCATCTCACTCTAAATTCTATCACACAAAATGTATATTGTAGTGACATTTCCGCGCTAGTGAAAATATAGGATTGAATAAATGTGCCAGTTAACTGTACTGCTTCATTGGCTTTAGAAAACCCTTGTGGCACTAAACAGAAAAGTGAACTCAACAATGTCCACCAAGAAGTCCACCATATCTTTTGTCTGCTTCACATTATTAAATTTAGTGCTGTGCCATTCAAACAGCTTTATTTCTAAGTCAATAACAGGCCCCTGGGGAAGATTTAGGTGATTGTTTAGAAGCTTAAAAGTGATTTATGGATTTATTGGAGGCAGCAGAGAGTGCTCCACTGGCCCTTTTTCTCCTGTCACATGTTTTCTATGTACTGAGTATGTTTATTTAGCTGTGTTCAAGTTTCGTTAGGAAGAATCCCCTTGTGACTACAGTCAGATTAGTATCAGCCCTACATCAGTCTGGCCTCTGCACTCTGTCAACCTGCTCTCTGCACTATAGTTTTTTTTTTTACTAGCTTTTTTTTAGTTCATGGAATCTTCCAGTTCTGAAAGATTTGTGAGTATAACCCATGTATCTTTCCCCATAATAGTTCCCCTTTTGGCAGATTTGAGGAACTTGTGGTTTTCTCCATTGTCTCAGCAGTCTATTATTCATCTTGGGTCTCATGTTTATAGAAAATTTTTGTTATGCTCAACAGTCAAAATAACAGAAGACCCAATGGTTCTTGTCTCTTTATATAATCAGTACTAATAACTCCCTCTTTCTATATCCCCGTCCACTGCTCTGTACTTACTTTTTTCGTCACATGCTTATTTCTATGGATATCCTACTGCTCTGCCTGGAATGTTCCACAGTATGACTTTACACAACTCTATGTTACATTTATTAAGTTACAGATGGCTTTATAGCTCAAAAATACCTAGAAAAGCAGACACTCTAACCCTGAGTGGGGGTTGCCTCTCCACAGGTCTATCATCTGCAATTCTGAACAGGAAGTCAATGGGCCTGTTTATATTATTGAGAACTTTTAAATCAACATTGCAGTTTTATGATAAAAAATGGTGATCTGATTTAATATGAAGCACTCAAGAAAAAGCATTATCTGTCTTCTTTAAACAGGCTGACTGCACTGTACGTGTGAGCCACTGAACATAAACGCATGTAACTTTTTAAACAAACCAGAACTGTAAATAGTGTCAATTTTGTAGGTTTAAGGGGAGCTTGTGGATTTTCTATTTGGAGTCTTTGCATCAATAGCGGTAAACCTGCAAAATGTTTGTTTCTCTTTTCTCAGAAGCATGTGAATTCCCCCTCTAGCCTCTTGCACACATCTCAGTGGGTTCGTTCTTGATGGCTTGGCTCTGTCTGAGAAGCTGCAGGGCCTACAACCTGTCAGTGCAAACCCAAACACACATTTATTCATCTCTGTTGTTTTGTTTTAGTTTCAAGGCTTGGGGATATATCTTTCAGTCCGGCAAAGTTTAGTCTCTTCGTTTGAAAGAATATAGTGTTTATTTTTAAAAGTGGGTCAAAATAGTTGTGAATCATGCAAGGTTCTTGTTGCACTTCTCTCCTTTCAGTGTGACTCTCAAAGCTCAGCTTTATCAGCTCACTTATCACTGCAGCTCTTTCCACTTAAACTACCATTTACTCACTATTCAAGCCTCATGTCCTGAATGACCCTGTGCTATGTCACACAATTTTGTTTCCAAGAATGCTATGCCTTTGGTATTGCAAATACATCATCAACCATGCAGCTCAAAATTATGTAGTCTGTAAGTGGTAAGGAAATACAAATAATGATACTATATCCTACAAATTTTAAATGACGTAAGCCTCTTTTCTAAATTACATGTACACAACAATAAGATTTTTATACCAGATTCCCATCCTACAAACTGCCAAGTAAAAGCAGCTTTGTCCGAAAAGTACACAGCAAGAAAATGGATCAGATCAAAGCAGGAATTGAATTACCACCCTTTTATTTTCTTTTATTTTCGTTATTCATTATAACTATATCATTAATTTTAAAAATGAATTGTGAAATGATGATCTATGCTGCATCATTTTCCCACTCACCCCTTCTATTTGTCAGCATCGGTCATACTCTGAGTCAGTGACAGGCTAAGTCACTGACTCAGTCTGAACTCTCTGAAGAAGCAGACACATGTAGTTACCCAAAACAGGCATAAATCAGATTTGTGATTCAATATAAATTGTGAGCTTACATAAATAAACATGAATGTAAATGTAAAATGAGATCAAAACAAGCAAAGACTAACTGATAATATTAAAAATATAAGACACATATACTCCAGTGTTCAAAATGCAATTAAATAATTAATGAAATCTTAGACTCTGCAGTTAAAGTTCTGCTCACAGACAAAGACCAAATGAGTAAGGGCATTAACTACTGCACACAAGTGCATAGACCGTCTGCTCTGAAGTCTGAGGCAGTCTGGAGGAACACAGCTCCACCTGCACCAGTCTGGCCCTGCTCCCTGGCCTGCCCCGAGGCTCTGTCTGAGGGAGCGCAGTGAGACAGAGGGGATGTGTACAGTAGAGTGAGGGAGAGCATGCAATCTTTCCTCCTGTGTGAAAGGCTCTCCTCTCCTTTTTAGGTATGGAAAAGAAGGCAGCTGCTTTGTCCCAGAGCTCTTTGTCTTGAAATACCCACTCGATACAGAATTAGAAAGTGTGGTGCTGGCATTTTTCTGCTTGTGGTATACAACACTATTGTTAATTAAACTATATGAAGGCGATATAATGGATCAACGCAAAGGAGGGGAATACTGATATCTGATCTTTTTCATGCTGCTGTGGTCAATAACCAATAAGATAATCTATATAGCAAGGCCCACAAATTAATTTGATTATAGTATTAAAAAATAATTGTGAATTTAATTGCAAATACACTTTTTGAGATGTAAATTAATCTGCATGTACACAGACACATTTTTCTTTCTATTTACATTTGAACTCCCTGGGAAGGATAAACTGAGAAAGACACATGGACATAAAGAGACTGGGCCAGCACAGTGGCACATATCGTTAAATTTTCAGAATCAGATCGATATCTGGAAAGACCCTTCAGAATACCCTTTGCCGATATATTGACCATCCTTGGTATCACATGTGCTTATAGTGTAATGTAATTCTGTTTGGTTTTACATGACATAGTGGATGAATTGGCAAAGAACCAGAGACAGACCTTTGAAAAGGAAACAACTCTGTTCTGTCCAGTTATGAATAACAGACATTCCTCTCTGTGTTAGTCATTGTATAAGACCACTCATTTGAAAGGCTTTAGTTATACAAAGCAAACCCTAATATTTTCTTTATTTCTTTCAGGTGGAGCACTCCTTTAACTATCTGGAGGTTCTGGGGATTGTGTGTAATAAACCTACACAGGTACAAAACAAAAGGCAACATTGAAATCATAACATGTCTTTCTGTTGTTACAGCACAATTGGTAAATACTTTATTACTCAAAAGCAAGATGACATTAGTTACAATACCAAAAAAACATGCAATATAATCAGTATGATAAAAAAATTGGTTAATTTATTACACTTCAGTTTTTATTTTATCTGTACTATACTACTCTAGTTAACATCTCATTTTTTGTTCTCTTTTTTTGTTTTCTATTTTATGTCTAGTTCTAATGCATATACACTGCGACCCAAATTATTATGCAGGTCACTTTTTTAAATAATATATTGATTCAAATTGTTTTACTGATGAACAAGTGGTATTAATGCAAGCCTAAAAGGGCAGTTGATTATCCAAAAGCATAAAATATCTGAAGCATTTGAATTTTGAGTAATAATTAGTTAAAAATGTAATATGCTGTGAACCAAATTATTATGCAGGCCTATATAAAGGTGAGAATTTTGTGCTCTGAGACCATAAGCACTAAAGATGGGAAAGAAGAAAGACCTCAGTAGTAAGGAGAAGGCTTCTATCATGAAATTGTTGGGACAGAGGCGGCCAATGATTGAAATAGCAAGAATATTGGACCGTGACCATAGGACAATCAAGGCCTTTGTTTCCAATGCTGACAAAACAAGAAAAAAACGTGAAGAGGCTCCAAGGAGGAAGCTAACAGCTCGAGATTTGTCAGCCTTAAAGAGAGAAATGGTCAGACAACCTTTGAGTTCCAGTGCAAGCATCTTTTCTGCTGTTGGTCTAGGCCACACCCCTGAAACATCACGGAATCGTGTTCTGAAAACGCTTGGTAAGGTCCAGAAAACAAAAACAAGGCCTCCACTTAATCAAAAACACAGAGACAAAAGACTTGCTTGGTGTAAGAAGTACATGAAATTGGATTTTGGGCAAGTTATCTGGACTGATGAGATGCGTGCCACACTTGATGGTCCGGATGGATGGGCTAGAGGTTGGATAGCCAAAGGTACTGATGCTCCTTCCAGGTTGAGGCATCAGCAAGGTGGTGGAGGTGTAATGATATGGGCAGGCATCATAAAAATGAGCTCATTGGCCCTTTCCGGGTTGCAGAAGGAGTGAAGATGGATTCTGTAAATTACTGCAAATTCCTAGGAGAAAATTTCCTTCCATGGGTAAAGAAAAACCAGCAGCTCAGTGCAAAGAAAATTATGTTTATGCATGATAATGCTCCAAGCCATGCATCCAAGTTTACTGCTGAATGGCTGGCATCAAAAGGCTACACACAGGACAAGATAATGGACTGACCAGCATCCTCACCCGATATAAACTGCATAGAAAATCTGTGAAGAAGGGTTTTTGAGAATGGGAAACAGTTCTCATCAAAGGATAAGCTGTGGGAAGCAATTGTAAAGGATGCAAAAAACATTAAACCTGCTGAAATTGAAAACTTGACATCTTCAATGGACAACAGGCTCCTTACTCTGATGCAGAAGAAGAGTGGCTACATCTCCAAGTAAAGATACATCCAGATATGCTTATTATTTGACAATTTGTGCTCAGGATAGTCTAAATGCCAATAAAATTGATGTTGTTAATAATAAAAGATGTTTTATTTTCATATGCTGGATGTTTTTAGTTTGAAATAAATATTTGCATAATAATTTGGTTCACCTGAAATTTGAAAAGTTTTATATTTGTCATCTAATATTATTTCAGTATCACATTTTTTTATGGATTAAAATGTAGAACCAGTATAGCAATGTATACTAAAACAAAGGGTGGGCTAACACAAATAGTTTCTGCAAAGCAGTTAGAAAACTGACTTGCATAATAATTTGGGTCTGACTGTAGTCATATTCTAATTGTTGCAAAATTTTGACACCCTTTAGTCTGCTGCTGTTTTTGAACTTTGCTGTTGCAACACTAAACAAATAAAGCAAATAAAGGTTCTCTTATCTTTACTAACTTTATGGTAACATTTTCTTACAGTATAATATACTTACACAGATGTTTTATTATGATTTCAGTGGACAATAAAGACACAAACTGACAAACTTGTCGTGATTAAATATCCCTTAATATTAAGTACCAAGGTATTTTTGTATAGCACCAGAGCATCCTGTCATTGACCATGATGTACCTAAATATGATAATCCTCTGCTAACCACACGGTTCCTGCAGCTGAACCTATTCACTACTTTTCACTACATGTCAGCCCATTACTTAATGTGATGGATAGCTCTGGATCCTTAATAAACAACGGCTGGTATTATGATAATTTTGGCCTATGGAGAAGACATATGTTACATCAGTATTTGCATAAGTAGCCTTTCAGTGGCAAATGTCATTAAATCCTTACATTTTTTTCAGATAAAGATACAGGATATATATAATCAAGGTTTACCATTGCAGTACTACTTTGACATTTAAAGAAGGTTATGCAGTGGGTGAAGCAGTAATCCAGTAGTACCAGACTAGTACTGTGAGATATCATATGTTCAGGTGCTAAAAGTTTATTTGTATTGCAGCTGTCAATAGAGTATGAGCGTGGATCCTTCTCGCTGAAGCTGCTTTCAACAGAAGAAGTCAATGAAGTTGTGGCACACATTGGGAACTGCATGCAGAGGATATGTCCAGGTCTACCACCTCCGTGAGTTCAAACCTCAAACTAGTTCAAAATTGTGTTAGTAATTTAAGATATCATCTGTAAATTTATTTGACCTGTTCCCCATTCCCCTCACCTGACCTTTGTTCAAGCTCGCCTGTGATCTTTGGTCTTCTTCTGTCGGACCAAACCTGGCACACTATCAGACAGCAGTAACGATAGCATCTAGGGCTTTGTTAGAAAAGTACAGTGATTTTCAACTCAATTATCAGCCTCAAGTCCAAACAAAGGCATCTAGATTAAAACTTTTTTTACTGTTCACTAGTATTGACGATAACAATAAAACACAAACAATGAGCGAAGCGTGCATTAAGAATTAACTTGTAATAATGTGTGCAGTGTTTTGCTCTAGTTTCATGTTTCTTTTACAGAAAAGTAATGAAGAAACTGAGTATGGAGCCTCTGGACAGGCTGACCTCTTTACAAACACAGTGGGAAAACCACAAGCCTGCAGAACCTGGGCCCTGTGGTAGGAACAAACTACCTCATTCTGATTTACACAACTGCTTATATGAGACTTACTTTTTCAATGCCAAATTTCATTCTGACATACTCTCATAATCTTATATAAATCTCTCATGGAGATTTCCTGCAGTAATTCTAGCCTTAATAAATATTGGTGTTTTTATCCAGGTGGCTTCTCCCAGATGTACCGATGTGTTTGTGACTGGCTTGGATTGCCTTACAGGGAAGAGGTGCAATGGGTCAGTGTTGCGTCCATTATTATTATGCATTATTATTCTGGTTGGTTAATTGTAGTAGCTAATATTTTTTTGTTCTATGCAGGATGTAGACACCATCTATTTAACACAAGATTCTAGAGAACTCAACCTACAAGATTTCAACCATCTGGAAAACCGGTAAGCTCCCACCAGTTCACGTCTGGATTTCAGAATTCTTTCAGACTCTGGTCCAACACTGTATATTTGAAGTTAAAAGGTTGTTTTGCTAAATTGAACTGAATTTTGTGCTTTTCCTCAGAGATCTGGTGGCTATAATCGCAGTGTTGGAGTTTAACCAGTGGTTTACCAAGCTCTCCACCAAGGACTGCAAACTGGTCAGTCTGGTCATAGAATCATTACACTGACATAATAGTGCATATTGAGTTTGCTTAGTAAGTGATGGCAATTACCAAAATTACCTGCTAAGATAAACCTCCCTTTGCCCTTGCTAGTTAGGTAGACTATAATATAAGGCTATCTGTTCCACTTTTACCACTTATTGCCTATAACTGTATATGCAAATGGACTGTTCCTCTCCCTCCTTTGTGTCCATGCTGTGTGTCGATGAAGGATCAGTGCTGTGTTCTTGTGTGATAAGATTGTTAATCCGCCGAGGACAAAGAGGCACAGTGTCTCAGGCTGGTGCCCCCTGCAGATCTCCATTCCCTACTCTGTCTCAAGGCTTTGCCCAGTCGCACCAATTACCACACCAGACTTCACTGATGCAAACAATTACCCAGGCATTAGAATGGACATCTGCATATCAATTTATTTATTTTACAAAAAAGTTGTTTCATAGAAATATTGAGTAGCCTGTGACATAAACTGTATAGAAAATTGAATAAGTGGTTAAAAAATACCATTAGTGTAATCCTCCTAACAAGTATTCTCAACTTTTGTGTTTAATTTTACAGTCCATTAACCTTTCCTATTTTCACTATGGCACTTAGAGATTTTTGAGGATCACATTTCAGATATATCATGTAATTATTGTTAATAAAGTAACAATAATTTTAAAAAATCACATTACAGACACTTGACTTCATAATGCCAACTGGGCTTTGCAAACTGACAATGTGCTAATGAGACTGCATAGATTTGTTATTGATCTTGTGCAAGTCGAAATAATAATAACAAGATGGCAGTGAACTAAAATAGTGAGACAGGTTTGTGGACAAAGCTGCCTTTATGTCAAAACATGTCTGAAAGTGTCTGGAAAGACTTGATTTTAGGAGGAAAGCTGAAAAAAGAAGATAGCTTGACATTTTCCGGGTTTGGAAAAGAGTCTTGACTTTTCCACCACCAGATGTAAGCCACCTGATGTTCCAGCCAAACCTATTGACTCACACAGTTCATCTGAAGGGCAGCAGTCCCATTAGCCCCCATGCTAACACTAACATTTTGGTTTACGCTTAAAATGTCCGTATGATTACACTATTGCAGTTACTAAATGTATATTGTTTGGGTATCAAATGTGTATCGGAAAAATGCTAAATTAGGACAGTACTAAGCCTGACCTAAAATGAACATTGGAGACTTCCTCCTATACAACTTTCACTATAACAATACATCTGTGAAGCTATACTTAATAATACAGACAAGTTAACGATAACCGCAGTCACTCCGGGCAAAGATTACAGTATAAGCATCTCAATTTAGAAGTGTCATAGTGTCTCTGGGCTAAGATGAAGAGGATAATAAAAAGCGCACCCACATTTCAAGAGCCTTCATCATTATTCTGCCCATCTCCAGATCAATCAGCCTGTTTGTGTGGCTGTAATCACAATGCAGGGGAAGAAATAACAGAGGAGGAGCAGATGAGCAGTGGACAGCAGTGATGAGAGGACTTCCTGATTGCTCTTTATTCACAGTGAAAGAAGCTCACAGTGTCTTTTAGCTCAACATCAGACTCATAAAAGCACAGCAGGAGTGTATTTAGGAACAGCCAATTCATGCAGTCCATCCACATGCAGCCTGTCCGAGTCTCTCTACAGTGCCTGCAAGAGCTGTGGTTTAGTTGTATCTGAGTTTTACTATGAAAACACTTTCATTTCCATTTTCTAGTACATTAAATTACTCTTCCTATTACAATTTTGCTAATGTTATTTTCTTACTTTCAACATGATACTTGTATTGCCCCCCAAGGTAGCATTACTGTTTTATTGTGAAGATTTGAGCACAGACTACTTTATAGGGTGGCAAGAGTAATCCCAGTTGTATGGAAGTTAAAATTGGAATCATCGCAATTAGAACATGCTGAATTATTTATGAAAAATAATATCCTCTGCAGTCTCTGTGGAATTTTGTTATAAAACGCAAGTGCAATATGTGTCCGAAAAGAGATATTTTTACATAAATGTTTAGCTGTTACCTTCCATGTATACCTTGTATATTTTAGTATATATATATCAAACATGGATTATTATGAAACTGAAGTGCGCTTTGCCTGAATTTAAAGATTATTGAGTCTTACCTTTACCATTATAATATAAAGGCAGCACATTCACAGTCTGAATAACTTCTGTGCAATGTCTTTTTCTCCATTTTATCCCTGACTAACCCTAAACTTCCCCATTTGACATGATCAGTCCCCGCTCACTGCCCCACAAACACTTCTGTAAACACACAAACAACACTCTCTCTGTCTACTCTCCATTCTGCCCTCTCCCCCTCCCTTTCTCTCTCCTTTCTGCTGGAGATAACAGTGAAGGACAATGTGGCCTGCCTTTTGTTGCACTATCACTGCTGGTTGGTTAGTGAAAAGTTTCCCTGTAGCGGAAATGCCACTCGCCTAAAATAACATCACTACAGAAGTCCAGCAGAGTTCAGTTGTCTGTTATAAAAGATATGACTGCAAAGTTGTAATATCTCTTTAAAACATAATCTTACCATATCATGTGCATTATGTAACATTGGAGAGGCTGTACAAGAGGCTATGTAGCCCTTAGTAAGCCTAATACAGAACAGTGTGGTGACTAAACAAAGATGGGAACTTGCAAGTCGTGACTAGGACTCGAGACAGACTTGAGTCACTATTTTGAGATTTGACTTGATAAAATGGACTAAGTAAGACTTGGGACTGGACTTGAACTTGAAGATCAGTAACTTGGGACTTGACTCGAACTTGAGCCCTGTGACTTGATGCTTCTCCTCAAAATATGTTTTTAGAAAATGCTTTTCTCTTTACAGTTGATACATACAGTGCTTAATTTTACAAGAACAAACTGGAACATGTCCCTCCCACTTCTCTATTTGTTAAAATGGATGTAACAGTAACTGAAGTACTTTGATATTGTAGAATCAAATGTCACAATAATGTACAATACAATACAATAAAACAGGGAATTACATAGAACGTGATCTTTCCAGTTTAGTGCAGGTCACATGATAAAATAACTGCTATTAAGCTATTCGTCCCACCTCTGTGACTAAATAAAACTTAAAATTTAACCTTGTTTTAATCCAAGTTAATCTTTAAAATTCTAATTTGGATTTCAACAACTTTTATTAGACTGACCTTGCTGAAGCAGAAACTTTTTATGCTAATAGTGTTTTATATTATATGCTACTTTTAAGTAGTCTGTGTAACTTTTCTGTTGAGGTCTCCATGGAGATGTAGCAACTGCACATGGAAAATAGCTGTTTAACTCTAATCTGGTGTGGATCTCTGTTTTTGTCTTTGCACATTATTCCTTCAAATAAAGACTAAACTGAATTTATTGCTTTGCCCGGAATGTTCCGCACTACAGCACTAACCTTATCTGTCTCCATGGAAACAAATAGGTGGATCTACCAAGACAGATAGGTGGGCCCCCTAGCATAAAAGTTACATAGGCTTTAAGATATCATACATCCATACAGCACTCTCACTGTGGGAACCAGTGAACTGGGTCAGTGAACATCTAGGATGTCATCAAAACCGTTGAATATTTAATTTTACCCAAAAGTGACTGAGCTGCTTTTACTTCCTCCTGTGCTGGCTCTGTTCTCCATGGTCTTGGCTTGTCACGAATGCAGCATACTTCCCATTCGCTCCCTGCAGCTCAGCTTTAATTAGCATAAATGAGCACGCTCTCAGGATATCTTCACTGTTTTAACCAGAACACTATCGGGACTCATTTAACCTAAAAGAATACCACTGAGTTTGCACATGACCTTGGATGTTTCTGCCGAAGCTTTGGCTCTTCCTGTTAAGTGGTGGTTTGGCCTTGGAGCTAAATCCGTTAATTGGAATATTTTTACGCTTCTGATGAAAATAATGAACTAAACACTGTTACAGATCAAGAAGAGAGTGAAAGTTTTACAAATTTCACATAATATTGAATTGCAAATTGTGAATAGGTCTTATATATGTTACTGTTAAGAAACTACAAACCTATTATTTAGGTTTTTAGGTTCACTGACATGTGTTTTTTTTTTTAAGTCTGCAGATGTGTGTGAGGAGATCCTAAGAGTGGTATCAAGATCAAGTCGACTGGAAGAATTGATTCTGGACAATGCAGGACTGAAAACGTATGTTAATGTGGGCTTGGGCAATACTCCTTTATGTACAATAATTAATATACCATAAACAGATACAGAAACAAGAGAACTACAAATGATTTACCAAGTTTAATTTTGCCGTATTTATACTGATTTGTTTTGACCCAGACTAAATGTATTGTCACGTGGAGAGAGAGTGCACTCTCTCAGTTACATTTATGCTATAGGAATCATAAACATTATAATATAATCACAGTTACTGACAAATGTTGTATGTACATGCTGTCTAATGCGTCACATATCAATCCACAGAGATTTCGCCCAAAAGCTTGCTGCTGCCCTGGCGAGCAACCCCAGCTCAGGACTCACTACCATTAATCTTGCCAACAACCCTCTGGAGGATAGAGGTATGATGTACACTCTTATCTGCCGCAGTGTTTTTATCTGTGCTGCGGTGCCACTCTGGGCCATGTTACTCAAGACTGGAGTGTTTCTCTTGGCAGCCCACTTTGCTGAATGCTGAGAAATCATGCCCTGGTGTTTGAGAATACAAATGATGTGGTACTGATTGTGCCATTGTTATAGCCAATGAACTGGGTTATTTCAAAGGGATAAATTATGTAACTTTTCGACGGGAAGTGTGCGACTAGGGCTGACAAAAGTATTGAAAATCTTATACCGTTTGGTACTAAAACTAGTATTGAAACTAGATAATAATTCGAGCAGGTATCGATGCTAAAAATAATCACATTCACAGGACAGACATAACCTTTCCTGAATAGATTTAGAAAGATCTTGAGCTATATCAGAAGTATAAGTACAAGTATAAGAGCACATAGACTAGTATACGCCACTATGGAACATACCTGAATGACTCAGGGATTGCACAGATATAGGGTCACATGGTAATATAAAGGGAAGTACTATGATTTAATGTTGAAAATCATATTCTATTGTCTACAGAAAGAGTGTTTATAATTATCATTGTGGTATCAGAATCTGTATTGAGTATGGAGTCTATTCATAAGTATCAAAGTTTTTATCTTGTTAATTATTTTTTTATTTAAGGAATTCTTGTGCTTTCTATAATTGCTAGAAAATACCGTTAAAATCGACATTCTTACTGTGAGCATGCTTGCCTCTCCACAGATCTCACCTGTAACTTGGCACCTACTTGTTTCAATGGAGATAAACATGTTTTGCTTGTTATACTGCGGAGCATTTTAGGCATAGAAGTAACATCTCCATGGAGACAAGCGAGTGGCAGGCTGTTTAAAAAAGTTACATAGTGCACCTTTATACATAGTAAATCTGATGTAATGATGAAATCTGCTTTGTCACAGTTCATCAAGTGCACAAAGCTGAATATTTTATGGCAAAATGTCGCAGTCTGTTCATGGTATGAATTAAAGATGGTCAATGCTCACATATTGAGTCAAATGTGGGCCCCAGACCTGAATAGTAAACGACGTCCTTAGAAAGAAATCTGTATAATTTTTGTGCGTATCTCCTTTTGTTGCAGGTATTTCATCTTTAGGTGCTCAGTTTGCCAAACTGCAAATGGGACTAAAACATTTAAACTTCTCTAAGACCTCACTATCACCCAAAGGTAAAAGATTTTATGTTTATTGATCCAAAGATGCATGATTGGACAGTGGTACTTTGAGCTTGCTTTGTATACATGTTTGTGGAATGTCTAAAAGTTCTACATGTAGTTTGATCATTTCTTTTCTGGCTTGGCAGGTCTGTAGGGACTCTTTGTAAATGTGGCTCTATCTGTTATTCCGCAAACCGCTCTGCTGTCCAAAGTTCACTGCTGCCCTTCCTAAAATGAGCTCACTGTATTAAAGGGTCAATTTATAATCCATATTCTAAAAGCCTACAAGCAGACCCACTGTATTAAGGGGATTGTCCAAGATGAATAATTGTTATGTGGTTTTTTTTACAGTTCTCTTCCAAAATGAGTCATTTGGTTCTGATTTAAGGCTATTTATTTGAATCCTTATAGAGGGATCTTATTTGTTAATTTCAGTCAAGCGTTCCCTCACATGTTTTGGAGCAGTCATGCCAAATCGGAGCAGTAGAAGAGGCGCATGTGATTGCCATGTGAATGACTGGTTGAGCGAACACTTCCTAACTCGCATTCCTTCATTCCTTCTCAACCAACACTTAACGCATTTCTGTCGACTATAAATACAAACTCAATTTGCAAGGAACTAGGACAAAATGTTGTATGTGCTATCTATAAATATATATTTAAATTGTCTTATGAGATGTGCACTTACATTTTGTGATTTTGTGATTCTATATGTTATTCACTTAATCCAAATAAGAGTTGCATTTCTATATATTTTTACATTTAATACAACAATATACTATTCCATATGGAGACCTAAGTAGTGGTCTAGTATTACATGACTTTCATTTTCTGACTGGGCATTCTGATGGTGACCCGGGTCGTTTTCAGCTACTTCATTTCCTCTGCTATTTCCTTCAATACGCTGTCAAAACATGGACTGGAGATGAGAGGGTGGTGATAGCACTGACTCTGCCCCGCTTTGTGTTTGTGTTCAGGGGTGAACAGCCTTTGCCAGTCCCTCAGTGCCAACCCGTCCATCCCCAGCAGCCTGCTCCATCTGGACCTCTCAGGGAACATGCTCAGAGGAGACGACATGCAGGTAAAGGGGCTGCAAAGGCTGATCTATTTGGACAAATCAGTTGTTGGAATAAGGTGCATTTAATGTAAATCTGTAAATGTTAATGTACAATAAATGCACACTGAGCCCTAGTTAAGGGCCTGTACCTCATTTTTATCTAATGATATTGTCTCCATGTTTCCATGACTTGTTTGATCTTTAAGGAAGCAAAGGTCAGGGACAGACGGTTAATCAGAGCTGTTGTTAGCTGACATGACAACCATGTGGAAACTATTGCATGTGACCGTACTAGACATACCCCTCTGTCACTCTGATGTGAACCGTTTCAGAAAAACAATTAAGTGGGCAGGGCCAACAACTGAAACATGTTTTCACTCAGTGGTTTAAATTGGATACAGGCCCTTTAATTCATTGTTCAATCAGCATGCCTTCTTTTATCATGTGATTTAAAATATATATGTATTAATGGCACTATGGAAATAATTGTTTGCCCAATTAACTTAAAAATAAAAGGTATAAAATAATCAGTAATGACAGCCCTAGCAGGTATCAGTCTCTGGATATGTTTAACTGATGGCACACATTGATTAGAACAGGGCATGTCAGCATTTGTGTGGGGCGCGTCCTGCTGGCTCATTACTAATCACTGGACATACTGCACTGTAGGAGGCTATTGACTTTTGAGAGCCTGAATACTGAGAATATAGGCTCGAACCGTTCATAATGTCTTTATTTTAATAATTGTTATTATCAGACAATATTAGGGCCATTGATGGGAAAACGTCCTAATTACTGCACCTTGTTTTTATTTTGTGATGTTTTTAAGTGTGTGGTGCATCATAAACAGAAGTCTTGAGCAGAATTGTGATTGCTATGCTGTTTCATCCACCCCCTTTCACAAATTTACCATATGATGTTTGCTATTGATAAAGATAAGATATATCTAATATAAATCAGAAAAAGAGTTGAAAAGAAATAATGCCACATCTTTAAGATTAATATCAAAATTGTATTGTGTGTTTTTCAGCATTTCTACCATTTCCTAGCTCAACCAAACAGCTTGTCAACCCTTGATTTATCCAACACTGACTGCTCCTTGGATCAGGTAACACAAAGCATTACTGTAAAATCAACCAACATAACTGATTTCTTATGCAGTAGCAACCCCTCATAATAATTGAATTTTGCAAACATGAAATTGCTGTTCAGTCGACTTTTCAAGATAAATACATGGTTTAATATATTATGTGTGTTCCAACAAATGTAATTCAATTATAAGCTCCATGCACCAAGTGGCCTGAATACTGTATGTGATGTATTGATGTGAGCCTTGCAAGCCAAATCCATGCATTGATTGCTTTGAGATGCCAGCTGTCAGCTTGTCACTGACCATATTGATTAGCCTTTAAATCATATTCGGTCACAGTAGCGCAGGTTTGTGTTTGACTAACATGATGCTGGCTGGTGTGTTGCCAGATTTGCTCCGCTCTGCTGCGAGGATCAGCCCAACATCTCTCAGTGCTCAACGTGTCAAAAAGTGTCTTCGCCCACAGGTATGGCAACGCAACCCTGCTTTAATATAGTATACATGAAAGCACTTAAGATCATGCGCTGGAATAAATTTGTGTCTGAGTCTGAGTATACACTATACTTTCATCTTCTGTCTGGATATATTTATCATGGTGAAAATTAGTATGTATGTGGAATCATTTAGTGAATCAATTAATCATTTGTGCATCTGTTTACTTTACAGATACATGTTTAAGTGAAAAAAACAAAAAACAAATTTAGGACATGTAATTTAAAACTCTATTGTGTGACTTTTTAGCCAAAAGATTGTCTAATGTAATTTTATTGCACTAAAAACACTTGAAGAGCATGTATAATTCAACAGTCTTTCACTCATATAGACTTAATAAGCTTAATGTGTACAGACAAAAGTGCATTGTAATTGCTGATGTCTCATTCAAAGACCCATGTGAACAGTTAGTGTGCCACCTGCTGGCAAAGTTTGTAGTGTCTACAGGAGAGTGGTAAACGCTGTGTGATAAAAGGTATATAATAATAATTATCTGGTACATCTTATTTTGGAATAGATAGTGTGCCACCTGCTGTTATGTAGTTATATATTTTAATGCTTTTGTTAGCCTACATATTATTTTGGTAGGTTAATTTATTGGAAATTTCATTTATGTCTAATACAGCCCATTGCAAAATGCTCAGATCTTTATAATCTTTACGATCTTTACAAAGATGATTCCAGAGATGTCTTTATCATAGGCAAATTGGTCTAATGAGAAGAAAATGGAGGTTAATGTCTTCTATAAACATCATTCATATGTTGCTTTTCTAATGCAGTTACAACAATATTAAACCTGTATTTCATTTCCGTCTCTTTTCAGGAAAGGCAAAGAGGTTCCGCCATCATTTAAACACTTTTTCAGCAGTGCCATGTCTCTCAGCTCTGTCAACGTGTCAGGAACCAAGCTGCCTCCAGAAGCCCTCAAGTGAGAGACTGTTCTTTCATGTGCTGCCAATAATTACTAGACTCCAAATAATTTGCATTTTTCAACTTCATGAGCAATTTATCTTTTCTGTGTATTTTAGGGCGTTGCTTTTAGGACTGGCTAGTAATGCCAATGTCGTAGATGTATCGCTAGACCTCAGCTGCTGCGAGGTGAGTAAATCCCAGATTAACATGCATTTGATATAGTGTTTAATTGAAGTCTAATTGAAATGTTTTTGCATTGTAATACATGGAGACCTAAATTATGCTGTCAGTATATTGCACCCATTATACATGAACTGTAGGAGCGTAGTGATGCATGCTAGCCAAAGTGTGTTTTTATAAATTAAATTGAAAACTAATGTAATACAATTAGCTTTTGGGCTCCACTCCAATCCATTTGACAGGCCACTGACACTGCTAACAGCCTGTTTAGTAGTGGAGAAGTTGGCAGGATAAGACAAGTGGGGAATTAAGGAGAGAAAACCTGATTTGAAGTCTTATCTATAATTGTGTCATCACAACTCACCCCCAAACATGCACAAGGCATCTCCATCTCCGCCCTTCACTCCAACTGAAAACGACAGCTTGTTATGCATTCAATTGGATTGCTAAAGATAACGTATGAATACAAATTAGACAGGAAATTCAGTCCCAGATTTTCCATTGAAATCTTCCCAGATTTAATGAACCGTTTCATGGAGGCAACCCAAAAACTGCTCCACTTGTGCTGTCAGAATCACAATGCGAGCTATGCCATCCCCGTAGCGTCATACCAATGTTAGTGCTCTGGTAAATGCATGTTTGTGTGTGATCATTAAGCATCTGTGTTTATTGTCTATAATTGCGGTCTTGGCCCTCACTTCCTGTTTTTCACCCACAATGCCCCTATAAGCTTGGCCATTGTGTAAGTACTGAACCCCTTTCTCTAAACAATTAACACCCCATTCCTCATTATTGTTTCTTGGTCTGGCAGATGCTTAATCATCCATTGGTCATTTTTTCCTATAGTTTTATGATTTTATGCTCACACCCCATTGCCATACATGTAAGTTACATACAGAGCTGCGTAGTAGTTTATCCAATCTATTGCATGTTCTTTATCATTTTTTATGGTCCTAAATCTTTACTTTATTATGTGTGAATTCATAGTGTGTCAATGAATCATTATAGTTTCACTTTTTGCCCTCATAGTTGCGGTCTGGAGGGTCCCAGATCCTTGAAAGTTGCATTGCAGAAATCCCAAATATCTCCAGCCTGGATATTTCTGATAATGGTAACTATTTATTGCACCCTATATAAAACCATATTACTTTGTTAGTCTTATTCTGCTATTTTCTTGTGCCATCTAGGCCTAGACTCAGACCTATCCACTCTTCTTGTCTGGTTGGCTAAGAATCGCTCCATCCGACACTTATCTTTGGGAAAGAACTTCAACAATATCAAATCAAAGTAAACAATCTCATCTTGATTACATGTCTAAAGCAATATTCTGTGACATTTTTTCCAATTTTTATATTTATTTCTCTTTCCAGAAACTTGGCACCAGTGCTGGATGGTCTGGTACATATGATTCAGGAGGAGGAGTCGGTGAGTTTTCATTCATTTTCAGCCATATCATTTCGATCTATTAATAAGTAGGCTACCTCTCCAGTGGGGGGCAGTGTCACTTGAGTAAACATACCCACAACAATGACACACAGCTACACAGAATCTTGCCTTTTTGGCACTACTTTTGTATTAGGTTAAGCAGTATATTCATAATATAATGAATCAATCAAATTAGTTAAATAAGTTACATTTCTGCTAATTTCTGCTTTTATGCATCTTATAATATTGACATATTTATCAGGTTAGTGTAATCATACCCTTATGGCCTCATCTATTCTCTCTTCTCAATCTATTCTCTCTTATACCTCAATTCATTTGCTGTTTTTATCAGTGTCGTCTGTGGGGGAGCTGTGACACATGTGCCCTGGTGCGTGGCCTCCCTCCTATCCTGTAGGATTAAAATGGCTAAATTGATGATCCTATTGAACCTCTCTGTGCCAGATTGGTCTCTGGATGCTTGTCCTTTATCTGTGTGTGAGCTGGTTATCAAGCTGTGCAGATGCAACCACTCATTGAAGGTGTAGAGAGGGTGAAAGTTGATGGATTGCTTTTGACACGTTAGTAGGTTAAATGAGCCTGTAGATGGCGTCAAAAAGTGTGGGACACCATTAAGCTTCTCCTCAATCTGATAACAAAACAAAAATAATCTGAATTGTTCTTTTCTTCCAATTTTATTTTTTAATTTTGGTAAAATTTCTTATTTAACACAAAAAAGTTTAGATTAAAAAAATGTTAATCGAAATGTCTTAACGGCTGGATGAAAGCTTTTACTCTCATAAATATTGGAGAATTTCTTATAATGATCATGATGAACCTTTGCTGTTGTCCCACTCCCCAGTCCCTCACCTCTCTTTCTCTAGCTGACTCCAAACTCAAAAGTGACCTGACCATTGTCCTGAATGCGCTGGGCAGCAACACCTCCCTCACCAAGCTGGACATCAGTGGGAATGCCATGGGTGACATGGGAGCCAAGATGTTGGCAAAGGCACTGCAAATCAACTCTAAACTCAGGTTTGTAGTAATTTGACATTTTTGCTGTAGTTAAAATGTAAAAAAAAAATTAAAATCTCATATTTACTGTTACATTATATTCAGTACTATAAATATTCATAAGAATATACTTTTTCTGCACAGGTCTGTGATTTGGGACAGGAACAACACCAGTCCTCAGGGTCTGCAGGATGTAGCGGCTGCTTTGGAAAAGTAAGTTATACTTCTCAAATATCTTTTTGATTTCCCTTTATGGTTCAAGTCATAATATCCATTGTTACAACCTTAGTGTGAGTGTTGTAGTATACAAGACAGTTTGTGCTGAGCATCAAGAAACCTGGAAATGTGTTTCAATATTAAAAAAGCGGAGCAGATCAGAGGATGACCCAGGAGACCAAACAACTGACACAGAGACTATAACAACAAAGAGAAGCTGAAATGAATAGAACGGCTGACAAAGGCAGAAGCCACAAACACAGTCTGACTGATATTATTTCTGATGATTTCTATCTGTCAGTTTGGTTTGTCAGAAATGACACAAGCATCAAACTGAATTGGTTTCCAGGGCTCATCTGTACATGCACCTTTCTCATCTTCTTTTATTATATTATATTCAGCCTGGAGCATATTCTGCCGCTGAGTCTTTATATGGTGTTATTGAATAAACAGTTTTCATTTCTCTTGTTACTTGTTTCTGAAAGTGTTTTTGCCTTTGTTACACAGTCAACCTGTGGTTTAATTTTATTATTCATGAATTCATTTCTTCAGTATTTTTCCATGTTATTGCTCTTTTCCATTGTAGTATTGTGGTCCTATTTGAATAGGTTTCAAAATGTACTGTTTACAAAATCAAAACCAACCTTCAGAACCCTCTCAGACTTCTCATAAATATGTATTATGTGGGGAGACCTCTATTACAGCCACTGTAACCTCTATAAAACCAGGACCTTCGAACTGAGAGCTGGGGCAACTCAAGATGGACAGAATAACATGAATTTCTAAACGTCTTTTAATCTATGGAATACAATTAGAAATGTTTGTGAAATGCAGATACAGATAACTGGAGGAGGTGTGTTCATTATTACAGTAATGTCCTGGCTTTAATCTTGCAGAAACTTCACAATTCGATTCATGCCCATCCCCATCATTGATGCCTCCCAGGCTTTGAAGGCGAATCCAGAGAAGACCGAAGACGCCTTACTAAAGGTGTGTTAGCAGGTCCCTATATCTTCTCAAGCCTCACACATTATGTATTATGGATTTTGTGGGCTAAGTATGTGCTATGGCAGAGGGAATCAATCAATCAGTGTATTATCCTTTGTGGTTTACTTCTGTGTGTTTTTCCCCTTAGATTGAAAATTACCTGTACAGGAACCATGAAACTAGGAAATACTTACAAGAACAGGCTTATCGCCTTCAACAGGGCATTGTGACCACAACCACACAAACGGTTTGTTGGCAAATGTTAGCCAAGGATAAGTAAGGTTCAATATACTAAACAGCCCCAAATAATTATTGTGTTATTTTTTTCATCTAGGTGATTGACAGAATATGTGTAAAGGTTCAAGACCATTTGAACTCCTTGAGAAACTCTGAAGCTGACACCATAGTGGAAGATGTGAAATCTGCTGAAAACCTCATTAAGGATGCAAGAAATTCAAAAACCGTAAGCAAGATATTTATTTGGAAACTCAATCTGTCAACCCACATCCCCACACCTTTGCTGTGATAAATGTTTATTTGTCTGTGCCTCTGTAGTTGCTCCCCAACCTGTACCACCTGGGCTTGTCTTCTCGAGAGGAGGTCAACAGCTCTTCAATGGGGCCCATTCAGGAGAAACTGGAGTCTATGGCCGGAGAGGTCACCACCGTAATGGACCAACAGCTTCAAGTAAATAAATATGAGATGTTGTTTGGATGGCATTTATGGCACTTATTAACTTCCATTATTGTATCTTATAAACTAACCTTTCCCAAAAACTACAGTTGAAAATTAGCTTTGCAGCTAGAACTGGCACATTAACAGTGCGGTCCCTGTTCAGATAAACACAACTGGGAAACAGACTCCAGTGTTATAATGTTGCAACTTATAATGTGAATTATCTAACATATAACACTCGTCACACTAAGTTTATTTATGATATACAGACTTTATTGGAGTCTATGGTGGATGCAGCTGAGCGCCTTTGTCCACATGTGATGAAGAGGAGTAACCTTCGTGCAGAGCTGTTGAAAGCTAGTTCATCCAAAATGCTTGTGCCCAAAAGTTTTGTCACTAGAACTCTCCTGGAGCAGTCAGGAGTCGACATTATCAACAAAATCAGGTGAGAAGCTTGTATATCTGTTAAATCCAAAGTAGTGTTTTTTTTGGACAATAATGATATCCTTTTTGTTATTTAGTGAGGTGAAGTTGAGTTTGGCATCATTCTTGTCGGATCGTATTGTCGATGAGATTTTAGAGGCACTTTCTACTTCACAACATACACTGGTACATTTATCTTATAATAAAAATTAAAAGTGTATTATAGGCTTGAACATTTAAAATTATATGTATATAAACGGTTTTTAATCTCGTTTTTCTCAGGCAGACCATCTGGTACGGAGAGGTCGTCCATTGTTGCAGCAGGAGTCCGTGGATCTTGACGTTCCAGAGGAGAAGATTCCTAAACGTGCCTCCACTGAGATTTTGGAGGGGGAAAGACTGGATGACTTAGAAACCTGCATGGTAAACATTTTTATGAGCTTTAAAGTGGGTGAAGATGTCAAAATACACTTGAATGGGTAATTAATGTGAAGGGTTCTTGTTTTGTTTTTAAAATTTTGATTTAATTTTGGATTTTGTTATTTAAAGATTTAACTTAAACCTCTTATGAAGATGCACACTTCTCTTCTCTCTTGTATGATTATACCTGTTATGTTTTATTTTCCTTTACTTTTCTTTTGTACCTACTTCGCTCCTTGGAGACTCTTTGCTGTACCAGTGTAAGTGATTCTGCACTGTCGCTAATTCCCTTCAAATTCACTGCTTTTTAACTGGCCCTGCTTAATTTACTATACATTGTGCTTGGTAATTGTCACATTGAACCTGATCCAAAGCTAAAAATACATAGCACAAGTATAGTAATAATATGAGGCTCTTAGCTGTCCATCAGTGCACTGTGTTAACAGGGTTGTCTCTACATATCACTGCTTTTGGCTTGAGTTGCCGTGTCTCTTGGTACATTTAGGAAATACCAAAAAGGACTAATTTCATTATTGGCCATTTGTAAACATTGTTACAAATATACTTTTCAGAACAGTAATTTGTTAATATGATAATGATTTTTATTCAGATGACTCCCAAATCCAAGAGGAAAAGCATCCATAGTAGAATGCTCCGGCCAGTGTCCCGTGCCTTTGGTAAGTCATCTGTCATGCCTAATTTGCTGAGTAAACCTTCAAGTATGTAAAGCGCACAGTTAAGCATCGATGATGGTTAAATTTAACATTATGATTTGGTTGTTTTTGCAGAGATGGAGTTTGACTTGGACAAAGCCCTGGAGGATGTTCCTGTTCATGTAGAAGACTCCACAGTGTCTCAGTCCACACCTGCTTCTGCTCCACCCAAACAGGAGCAGAGGTCTTCAGGGGGAATAATGACCCTGCCGTCTGAGGAGGAGAAGAAACTACAACATTTCACAAAACTCCGGCCACGCAGGAACAAGAAAACACACTCCAGCAAAGTACCAGTATGTTCAACATGTGCACTAACTAAATAAAATGTACAGTGTTTGATTTGACATAACATTTGTGACCTGCAGGCATTCAGCAGTACATCATCCCAGGACGGAGAGCAGAACGGGCTTATGGGACGGGTGGATGAAGGAGTGGATGAGTTCTTCTCTAAAAAGGTCACCAAACTGGATTCGAAGTAAGCACTAACGCTTGTCCCAACTATAATACAGTTATTACAGTTATTAGAGTTTTTTTTTTAACTTATTTCACAAACTGTTCTGTCATAGACGTTCTTCAAAGAGTTCTGAATCTCACGACGGAGAGAAGAAAAAGAAGGGAGGTTTTCTGAACCTGATCAAGCGGTCCTCCAAAGACAAACCGGACAAACCAGACAAATCGGACAAACCAGACAAATCAGAAAAGTCGGAGAAGAGCCATCCTGTTGCTATATCCACCACAACATCCTCCTCCAGTATCCCAGAAGAGCCCTCTTCACCTAAGGTGGCGCTAAGGAGCCCAGCACATGAGCCAAAGTCTCGGTACTAACTTTTTTGTTTGTTTTTGGTTTTTAGGATTTGTCAGGAAACATAACAATTTTATATAGATATATAAGAAAAATGTATCTTTAAACCAACCAGTTTAAGTAAGACCTCTGTTTACCTTCAGAGACACGTCCAGTCGTTCCCAGCCCGCAGACTACAGCAGCAGCTCGGATCGATCGGAAGACTTAAGGACCCCAGACTCAATGGATGAGCCGTGGGAGGGATCAGACGGGCGAGGCAGTCCCCAGGGAGGGAAAAGGCATCCTGGGGTGCAGATGATCGGCAGTGGGCTCCTGGCTGAGATGAAGGCCAAACATGAGAGGAGAGTTCATAAGGTAAAAGCACTAACAGGTATTCAAATTGAATAGTGGTTAAGTCAAGTCAGTTTTGTTCAGTGTTTTGTGACTGCAGCTGTGAGAGCAGAGCCCGTCATCAGCCTGTCAATAAAACACATTACTCTTATACCACAGACTGCAGTGGTGAATTTGAAAGGGATCAGAGGACAAAAAGCTTCCTATACATATAGTCAGTGGTAAAATATGGGTTATATTAGGTTAGCATTCTCGTACTAACATGAAGTATGGAAAAACACCCTCTCTTCAGAACAATAGTCATTAAATTCTTATTATGTGATGACGCCCTCTTCTGGGTGTACTAGGAACAACATTTTGTGTTAAGTGAAGTGCAGTTGAACTTAAGCTATAACTGACCATTATCATGATGATTATCATCACATGTTTTTGAATATTATACTACATATGTACATAAAAACTCATATATGTTCAAATATGTTTCATAATTATATGCAGTGTGTTTCTCTGTTACTTTCTAGTCTTCCAGCCCAGACAGACCTGAGAGCAATACAGCAGGTAACACATTTTTATCATGCTCTAATCTTTACTTAATTTAGTGGTATAATACATGTTGTAAATATATATTATAGTCTTACACCATTCAAGAAGCAGTTTGCGAAGAAAAGTTGACAAATATGTTGAAAGTTACAGGAAGTAGAGTTCTAAAACCTATTGATGACATTACGCTTGGGATTACGCTGTCCAAAAATTAGGCACAATTTAGACACAAGTAACACATTTGTTCTGATACTTATTTCAACAAACATTATTTCAACAAATTAAAGGTTTTTATATTTTTGTTTGTCAAGTGCCAGTGTATATCTTAAGTAGTGTAACCTGTCATAGAAACTTGAATCTTTAGCTCCAGTCTTTTGTTTGTTTACAGCTAAGCCACAGCCCCCCACTCCTGAAAACCGATCTCCCAGCAGTCCCATGAGTAAACCTGAATTTTCCACAGATCCCCCAGAAAAGACCCCCGCTCATGGTGAAAGCAAACCTGAAACAGCTCCTCGTGTACGGACTGCATCATCGTCTGGTCCCCCTGGAGGACCCGTTAGTCCTAAACCCCAAGTCCCACCGGGGGCTAAACCTGCTCTGGCTGCACGGCCCACCATCCCACAGAAACCAAGGACAACAAGTACCAGCAAGAGCATAGGTATACAATGTACAATGTTGACTGCTTTTCTCTTGTCCAAAATGTTCAACTCATTTTATGTATTTATTTATCATTAGATGAGAGCACAGATTCTCCAAGCAGTGCATCTCCTAAAACCAACAATCGACCTTCAGCACTGAAAAAAGCCCAGTCAGAAAAGGACAAAGATGGACAGAGCAATAAAAGCTCCATAGAAGGTTGGCTCAAGTTACCTGTAATTACTTTGCGACGTTGCACTGTGTAACTTTTTTGGCCACCTGCTTGTCTCGTAGAAATGTCATTGTTTTACCTAGACTTTTCCACAGTATGGCATTAAATATAACTATCTAGTATTCATTTCAATACAGGTGTTTTTCTTGCTGAAAATACCTCACAAAACATGCCATTACTGTCACTGTTATCATGGTCACCACTCCATAGATCTGACTTGTAACATGGCCTTGTGGCTACCTACCTTTTTGTCTCCGTGGGCATTAAATAGCATAGATACTCATCTTCATAGAGACAAGAAATGTTACACAGTGTACATTTGTTATATCTTAGTCTAAATTTTTGATCTTGAAAATTACTCTTTATTTGCTCTTTATTTATTTTCTCCAAAGCTAATTGTGATGATCTTTTTTTTTTTTTCTAGTAAAGGCACCATCTGAGACTGTTCAACGCCCCAGCCAGACTAACTCAGAGGAGCATGGTCCTCTCAAACCCAAGGATCTTTCTTCAAATGCCAAGGACAAAGGAGCAAAGAAACCAGGTTCTGGAGAAGAAGCAGACAATGAAATAATTTTGACCTAACTCACAGACTTCTCCTGTTGGGCCTCAGACGTTCTTCCAGCAGACAAACAATTGTCTTTTCACCTTTACCTGGGCTTACATGGTACAAACATAAAGTCATGTTCGGGGAGGATCACCTTTGATATTAACCAACCATTGCCTAGTGAACCAAACTGCATAAACTGCCATCAGAGCTTCCTTGATTTTACTGTGTAAAAATATCATGCCTCAAATAATATGTGAGAAATTCATTTGAGCAAAAATTCAACTCTAATACACAGTTTTGAGAGTAGTTGATGAATCAAAAGGCATTGCACATTAATGATTTTCAGTGCCGATCTTACATCTCATTGTTGTGCTAATCTAAGTCTAAATGCCTTTCTGCTGTGTTCTAGTAGCTTGCTCCCAGGGACCAACCACATCACTGTCACAGTACTGTATTTCCATATACTAATGCACTAGACCCCTGTAACAGCTGTCTCTGTTTCTAATACTTTGTCACATTAATTTATGGTCTACAGATATTTCTTTATTCTATTTTTTTCTGCTCTTTGATTTATCATTATAATTGTCTGTTCTTTGGGTTATTTAATAACCTACTGATATGCAATTTATATTTGTTACAGAAGAACACAGGCTTTGCTGAGCATCTCAGCCCACTTTCCACAAAGTGTAGTAAGTAATTATATAGTTGACTTTCTTTTGTAGCTAAATATCTGGAGCTGGAGGGGCCTAATGACGTGTCTGCTTTATGAGCACTACAATCTACAAACTTAAGCAATATCAAATCATGTAAGGCGTAGCACTGTTACTAACATTATCACTGTGGAGATGCCATCTGATTTAACAGTGTCATTTTGTCAGTGTGTCATGAACACTAACTTGCTCTTAAAGGAACAGGAAAGGTCTATTGTTTCTCTGTGAGCTAGTCCTCCAGTGAAGGCAGAAGCAGACTCATTGTTAAAACATTTGTTGTTTGTTCATTTAAAAGCAGGACACTGAGGGAACTCCAGCCTAAAACCACACTCCACATTTTCTCCTCAATACTTCAGGGATGTCTTTTGAATACAGAATCAAACTTTTCTCTATGGTCTATTTTCATGAGCTAAAAATCAACAAAGATGTCACTAACTTTTCTCTGGTGATACCCTACACGCTGCTGCGGTCTACTCCCAGTATTGTACAGCAAATTGGATAAACCTTGCAGCTTTTTCACTTCTTCAGGAGCAAAGGTCTGACTCTTGCACCTCCAGCTATGCTATGTTCTGAATGTTTTTTCTATGACATCATAAAATTTGGTGTTTAGGTTGCGAATAGTACTGGCTGTGCAGTTAATCTATCAACAATTGTTCTGTAATGGCAATGATAATATATTTGCACCAAATGTGTGGGATAATTTGAAATATCACACTTGGTCGCTCCTCTTCTACTCCAGAGGAGCAGGTTATGTTTCTGTCTGAACGATCATGTTTGCCTTCAGAAAGAGCACCTTTTTCCTGTTGGTCAGTGTTTGGAGTGGAGCTGAGGAAAAGCTCCGTAGCATTGCATCCTCTTGTGTGTGACTGCATGACTGTCTTTGTATATATGTGCTTCATCTGTTGGTTTGTATATGGGGCATCTGCCATGTGGACATCCCAGCTGCCTACCCCAATGTAAGTGCTAATTGTCTCATTGGTATTAAGTACCAAACTTTATGGATTTGTAATATAATTTAGAATTCAAAAAGGAGACCGTCGGTCCATGGTTGTTTTCTCCTTATTGTGTACATTGTGTTTATAAATTCTTAAATTAATTAACTGTATGTTTTATTGGTGAATTCAATGATTAATGTATTGTTGCTTTTGTTAAGTAAATAATGCTAATGTCTTTGTTTTTCCTTGAGTGGAAAAAGTGTGTTGCTCATGATGAGTCTCAATGAGTTTTATTTTGTCTTAGACTAATGTTCCACTAAGTCACTCTGCTGTTCACATCTTTTGTGCAAATTTTATTAATTATTATTAAATTACTTTTACAAGCTTTAAACTGTGTATTGTCTTCAAATAAGTGACCTGTTGTAACCGCTAGAGGGCATATTTTCTGGTCTGTCAGCCTGGTTCTCTCCCGGGGGCGGGGTTTATACAGTCAGAATATATGTGCTCCTCAGACACTGTCACTTTGTCAAATTCTCTGCAGTTGTTCATGTTTCAGACTTGATTCTCCAAACAGAGACGCACAATGGACTCTGGCTTTGATAACCTGGATGCTGCTGGTTTTCTGGAAATCTGGCAACACTTTGATGCTGATGGTGAGGACATAAAAAAAAAAACATTAAAAGTATTGGATTTTAAAGCATTTCATGTTTGATTTTGATTTTATTTTAATACAAATGCCGTGCTAAAGTCAAACTGCATTTGACATTCAACATTTTATTGTTTTTTTTTTATATATCAGATAATGGCTACATTGAGGGCAAAGAGCTTGATGACTTTTTCCGTCACATGATGAAAAGACTGGGCCCACAGGTAAGTTGATTTATAATTTATATTTTTCAAGGTCAACTTCTTAAAATATTCTTTCTTTATTCATTTATTGTTTTGGTTGTATTGTTTTGGACCGAGTAACTTCATATAAGGGTGGGTCTTTGCTTTCATGCCCCCTCTATGCATCTCTCCTGTTGGGTGGAGACCGGGATGATGTGAGCTGTCTGTAAACAGGGAGGCAAAAGCTCTTAATCTGGTTACATATTGACCAAACATGTGATAAACATCTTTAGATGTGTCTGCTAATGGTAAGGATGTATCTTGTGTTTGAACATTTTGTGGGCAATTACACCTGGAGCAGTAGAGTGCCAATGCTCCCTGGTTTACTAATGGGGCTTTTAGCAAACAGTGGGTTATTGGTCCCCTGATCAATACATCAACAGATTTCTAATCCACTTCCTTAGTAAATACGTTTGTAGTTGCTTGTTGTCATTGAATCTTCTTTTAAAACATGTTTTTTTCTTAGATACATTTTAATAATCCCTTACCAACAATTAAATATGTCTATGCAAAATAGTAAAACTCAGTCACCATAACTATTATTATTGATTGGTTGGTTATTGCTTGATGTATTATTATTGCTAATTTTTATTCATCAATACATTGTGTGTCTAAGATAAGGTCTAAATGCCTTGAATCTATATCTGATCTGCAAAGAAAGCACAGAGTTGTCTTTGGATAATGAGCTCTGCTATGGCACCTGACAGTCTGCAGCCAAAGCACCACATGTTGTGTTATAATAATAAACTCCGATCTGGCAGTTTCTATAGTTACAGTACATGGAGATGGTGTAAAGTCATTTAGCTCCGTTAAGCATATGTATATTTTTATTACAAAGTACAAACTGCAGATTGTGTGTGCTTCATTCAGAATCAGAACTGAGTAAGTCCATGTAGCTATAATGCATTATAGGACAAAGCTCTGCCCACTTAACCACATGTAACGTTAAAGTTAGCTTCCCATAAAATCTGGAGTATCCATGGAGACCAATTTCACAATTACTCACTGAATGTTTTTGAAGAAATTACTATTTTAAGAGTTTTACAAGGTCTTGGCACCACTTTTCTTTTCAAATGTTGCGTAAGGGTAAGGGTAACACAGTGACAGAAAATCAATATTGTTTTTTTTGCGTGTGTGTGTGCAGGAGAAAGTGACTGAGGAGCGAGTGCAGAGCCTGAAGCAGCGGTTCATGTCTGCCTATGATGTCACCGCTGACGGCAAGCTGCAGATCCAGGAGGTTAGGCCTGTAATATCATTTTATCTCCACCACTGTAGACTCTATGATACACATGGGAAATTAGTTTGTCACACTAGCAATTTGACAATAAAACTCAAATAAAAACACTGGTAACATGCAAAATATACATATGATTAATTAAAGCAGGTGTAAAACAAGCTTCAGCTGAGTTTCATGCAGCACTACAACATTCTGTCTATACAGGAGTCACCATCCTTTGTGAAACTGAGAGCTACTTCATGGGTACTGAGTCATACGAAGGGCACCAGTTTGATACACTCTTCTGAAATAACACAGTTGCTTAGTTAAACTTCATGTATAATGAACATATTTTTAATATATAGTCATTTTAAATCTATATAAATGCAAGGGTGATTTAAAAAGAAGCAATAGTGGCCTGCAGACACCTCATGCAGTCCTTGGGGGCGACCTGGTGCTCGTGAACACCGTGTTGGTGACCCCTGGTCTATAGGCACAGATACATGTCTTTTTCCTGTTATGGATGTCAAGACTTTAACAATTTAAAGCTGAAATATGTCATTTTGAATCATGGCAACAATCCAACTTCGAATAAATTGAAACCTGTGAATAGTCCTGTAATGTTTAATTAAGATGTGGGGCAATTAAAACAAATATGATTTATGTGCAGACTTCAGGCATTTAGATTATATATTGTGATATCATGGACCTAGTGACTAATATAAATTCCATGCAACTTTTTTAACACTAAACATGAACTGAAAGCGTAACACATTTCAGTCCATATCTAGCATGCCCTGTGTTTCAACTTTTTCTGCTCATATTTTATCATTGCTGGGCATAAGCAATTATTTAGATTTTTATTGCTACATATAATATATGTAAAATATGACTGAAAAAGTGTAACTCTTGTTCTTTTAGTTGCTGTGATCGCACCTTTTTAACAGAATTATATCTGGTGTTTCAGTGTTCAAATTAAAGAGTGATGCTCTCATACTCAGTCTACAGTATTCTAAAATGATTAATAACAAGGAAAATTTGAATGTTTTTTTTCTTCTGCATCTTCATTTCATGGTTCTCAAAATGACCAAAGAGCAGAATGAAAGCCTTGCACGAGTCTCTCTCCTTTGGGTTACCAGTTTCAATACTGAAATACTGGTTTAAACATAGAAGGGCTCTTTGATCTGAATCATCACTTCCTAAATCCCAGCGCCTGCAGCCGGTCATGAATCAGTGCTAGTGCAGCCTCTGCAGCTCAGTGAGTGAATTCAGGAGGTTCTTTCATGCATGGCCTAGTCTATATAGTAAGACTGACAAACTCATGATTGTTATACACTTTCTAAAACTGTCAGAGAACAGGCTACATACAGTTCCTCTAAGTTTTTAGATTTTGCAGGAGATTTCCAAACCAGAGACAAAAAACAGATGGGTTGAGCAGTACAGATTCAATTTATGACAGCCAAGCTACCCAGATGTTTTGCTAATGCATCTTCACTGCAAATAGATTATATTAGACCAGACGCAAAGGCCACACATTATTTCTCACAAAGACAGGAAGTCAATGGTGTGACAAACCACCAGATCTTGTCATGTAATGCTTGCTGCATCATTTTATCTTTGGCTAGTTGATTTGAGAGCACTGCTACATGCTTTTACTTTTACAAGAAACTTCTATGTTGTGTTCACTTGCTCTTCTCTGCTTCGATGTCTGCCCCTGCTGTCATAAAGTTGGCATCACTGTTGGTGCATTGTGCTTGCTGTGCACGGCCGGGCTTTGTGACCTATGATAAATGGAGTACCATCTTGTGTTTAAATGAGATTGTGGATGGGGCCACTTTAATTTACTAATGGAGCTGTATTGTTTAAAACGGACACACACAAATGGGTATGTTTAGGAAGAGCAACCATCAAGTGTAAAATGCACAAGAAAAATTTTGAAGGAATGATATTTGGATACATTAAATAAATATAACATTTCAATAATTCTCCATATTGTTGTGTTTTATAGCTGGCCCACATGATTCTGCCCGAGGATGAGAACTTCCTGTTAATTTTCCGCAGAGAGGCAACCCTGGACAACAGTGTGGACTTTATGAAGGTTAAACAAATGTTAACATTAAGTAAATGAATAATGCTCATGGGGTTTTGGATTGAACATTAAGAAGGTTATTAGCTAAATCTGCCATATTGCTGCAAAATGTCCATAGAGATGCATAGTTAAGACTATATAAAAAAGTAAATAAAAAAGTAAAACGTAAAGCAGTGCAATCTGATAAGCTCTTGGGTCACTATTGGCCACTTGCTTATCTCCATGGAGATGTTCTTGCTTTCTCTGAAATGTTCCACAGTATGGCATGAGAACATATCTATCACCACTGAGAAGATTAGGTGAAACCCCCAGGATAAGATCTGTAGCAGTTTAAAATTTACATTGTTTTTTTCTGTTTGGTTGTTTGTTTTTTGACGACACAATCCTGATCTCTATATTTTGTAAAATAATGGCAAAATTTTCCAAAATTTTAAATAAATATTAAAGTACTTAAAATGGTATCATTCAGAATTTAATTAAAACAAAATCTTATACTCAATGTATCTTATTTATACTAGATTTGGAGGAAGTATGATGTTGACTGCAGTGGATACATCTCTGCTCAGGAGCTCAAAGTAAGAGTTTTAACATCTCAACTCATTTATGCTAAATTAATTTTTACTTTTGTAATATGCTAATTCTCTAGGCATTCTTGAAAGACCTGTTCCAGCAGCAACATAAGGAAGTGCCATCTGACAAAATGGATGAATACACAGACACTATGGTATGGATGCCATTACAGACAAATTAAGAACTGCATGTTTCCATAAAATGAAATGTACTTTAAACAGTCTAAATGTAGATTTCCACTGATACATTGTTCCTGTTTCAGATGAAAATCTTTGACAAGAATAAGGATGGACGTTTAGATTTAAATGATTTGGCAAGGTACCTGTGGCCTGGTGATAACCTTGCAAGTCCTTCATTTATATCTGCCCGTGTGTTTTAAGTTTGTAACACATTTTTCTTTAGGATCCTGGCTTTAGAAGAAAATTTCCTGCTGCAATTTAAAATTGATGTAAGTTGTATTTTAATATATAATGGAAAGAACAAAAATATGTATTTACTGTACATGAATTTCCCTTTTTTGCAGGCCGGCAGTAAAGAGGAGAGGAAGAGAGACTTTGAAAAGATATTTGCACATTATGATGTTGTAAGTGTTAAGACGCAGACATTTATCTATAGTTTGGTGTCATCATTACAGGCAGTGAGGTTCTGGACATAAACTCACTCACTAAATTACATGCAGTAAGCCCTATTAGCTGTTATTTCCCCTATTAAGCCAAATTACATTAACAGCCCATTATATTGTCCGCTCACTCCCATAGCCAGGGAGTTAACTCTGTCACAGGAATTCACCACACGCCCATTAAATAATCACAATGCTAACACTTGCCTTTACCATGGATAAAAATTTCTCTAGTAACACATGCATAATGTCAATTATTATAATGTGTTATTATTTATTTATTTACACAGAGTAAAACAGGAGCACTGGAGGGCCCAGAAGTGGATGGTTTTGTCAAAGACATGATGGAAATGGTCAGGGTAAGAATCACATAAATATAATCTCAGATAGTGAGCTAGGCATGTATGGTGGGTTAGTGAGGGTTGCAAGTTCAATTCTTGGATCATATATGCTGCTAGCTGTGTGCTTAATGTATTCCTCTAAGCAAGTTGTGGGCCTAAAGATCATATATATTTCTTAATAATTACATCAATGAATGTTTCTTTTTCAGCCCAATTTGACTGGCTCTGACCTGGACAAGCTGCGAACTGTCATGCTGCGTCACTGTGATGTCAACAAAGATGGGAAGATACAGAAGAATGAGCTGGCCTTGTGTTTGGGAGTGAAGCTAAAGCTGTAGTGTTTTAGTGTACAGTCTAACAGGCTTATCAGTATTTATGAAGGGAATCATAATTATTGTCCTGTTGAATTATAAATTACTTTGTGCATGTTGTGAAATTTTAACTGTAGCAACAGTAGCTTACGAAGTTACTAAGTTTAGCCACACACTTCTTTGTTCTTATTTTATCCAAATGTGAAAAAATAAAATGTTGAAGTTTTAAATATGTTTGCTTTGTGCAATATTAATGTGTTTGAATTAACCTCAAATATTCTGAACACAAACTAAACAAGGGCTGTAATGTTACTATGCCAAAAAATTGAAATATATCAATGAATATTATGAGCATAAAGATTTGTTTTCCTAAAATGTTAATACATATTATAAGGCAGATTTTATATGTTCTTGTGTTTCTAAGCTCCTAACTTAAATAGTTAAAGGAAAAAACAAATGTGCTATGTACAAGACATGAGAGAGATTTTTAACTGCAGTGGTGTGATATGAACAGTGTTGGGAAGTAAGTGAATACGTATTCTGATTTTGAGATTTTGAGTAACTGAATTCAGGTTCAGTTACTTTTTTCATTTGATGATATTCAGAATACAGTTACTCAGCACATAATCAGCAAAGAAAGATGGAACTGCTCTTGTGGTGAGGCATGTGTGATTTTTTTCCCCATCTCCAATTAGTGATGTAAAGAGTTTTTATTTTTTTGTTTCTTTGTTTGTTTGCACTTTTACACCATAATTTAAATGCAACTTGATGTAAAAGTATTCAAAAGTATTCGGAATGTAGTACTCTGATTAACTGACCATGTATCAGATTGCATTACAAAACATTTTACTTGTTGGTATTCAGTATTCTGTAATTAAACAAATAAAGTATTCAAAGTATTGTTCTCATCACTGGATGTGAATAGGCAGTACAGATAACAAACTACGGACAGTTTCTGGTGTCAGAATGAAGCTGAAATCTCATTTATGTGACCGAAACTTATGGTCACTAAAAGGCAGCTAATGGGGTAGATGTAGAAAGCTTTGGTAAACCTCAACCACATGTGCACTCTGAGCTCTGCACCATTTAACCAGTAACTCTCAGACTGTTACATACACACCATAAGTTATTCATAAGATCATGCACATTAAAATAGGCTTGGCAGTGTTTATCACAAGGCCCTGTGTACTCAAACAGAGACACAGTGAAGCGTCAGAGCCTTATTGACTGAGTGAGTGGATGTGACCACACCAGCTGCTGCAAAACAAACAAGATATCCTCCTGCCATTAATGATGAGAGCTCTGCGCCTCATGTACACTGTACTGTTATTGTTTCCTTCTGTGTTTTAAAAGTAAACACTTGTCTTTTACCTTTAAATAGTCAATATTGTTAAACATTATATCGGTAATATTTAACTACACATTACAACTCCAATAAAAGCATGTGTTTTCGGTGCAGTATTGCAGGATTTGAGTTTTGAGGGGGGTTTTTTTACAGAGAAAATGACACTCCCTAATGTGGTAGTTTACGAAAAGAAAAAACAATAAATCATTTTATATATGATCTAAGATTCGTTCACGAAATTTAAGACGTCAAAGAGTCACCGGAAGAAATTTGAAAACAAATGCCCTCTAGCGTTCAATTAGCGCACTGCTGTCTACAGTGGATTATAACAAAATGGAAAAAAATAAAGGAGTAGATGTAATTTAGGGCTGAGTCACAATGCAATGTGATGTTATTCATGTTATCGTGGTAGAATCACTTAAATCTGTAGAAAATGCCAGACCAGTTTATCAAAAATGTGTTTGAGAGGCGCATCCGAATACCCCTGATGTATGAATATTCTCTTTCTGTTAACTATTGTTACTTAGGCTTTGAAAATCCATGTATATGAAATCATTTGTGTTTTTTTGCTTGATGAACAAACTCAAAAAAGGAAAATTTAATTTTTTTTAAATTCTTTAAATTGAAAATCAAATGAATGAATGATGCATGGATTTTTTTATCCAAAGAAAGCAAAAGTTTGGAAATATTATTGTAAACCATAAACTAGGCGTGCCCATGCAAATCACAATTAATCAAGATTAATAAGTATATAATATGTTTTTAAAATAATATTTAAATATATATATATAAATGTAAAAATGAAAAGCCTTTCCAGAAAAAGACTGTAAAGCTAGTTTCCAAAAGCTAACCTATCCAATCAAATGCCAGGCCATCCCAAATGCAACAGCCACATTCAGGGTCAAGCCTTCAGACCTATTGACCCTCCATGGTCCTCTCTCTCTCTCTCTATCTTGCTTTATGGTGGTGCCCTTCATTTGCTGACAGAGTAAACAACAAATAATAAGGTGTTGTAAATTGTAACCCTTAAAGTGCCCTGTGTGCCCTTTTAAAATCTACATGTCTTTCTTTTCTCCTAGGTGAAGTGGAGTATTGGCCTGCTCAAGTGTCAATGCTAAATGTTGCTGTAGTAAATATAATGTGCAGATTATTGATGGGTAGGGCCACTCGTTTCCATGGTCTCATCTGAACACCTCAATGTCCTTTACATTCAAAGGTCAGGTGAGAGAATATATAGCAGGTATTAAAACATATGTGTGGGCTAAAGTTGGCGCCTTCCAAATGTAACCTTGCTATTATCAGTATGACTATCTGTCTTGTATTGATCACATTACCAGTGTTTTTGTTGCTCAAATACCTTGAAAAACATGTATTTGTACTATGAGCAGATCTGACTGTTAATTTGGCTTGGTGGCATCATTTGCTGTTAAGGTCAGCATCTCTATGGACACAAGCAGGTAACAATTGCAGGTTATTTTTAACACACATTATTTTTTAAAAGTGCTGACTCTGCTTTAGAGTACGAATCATTAAATGTAAAGTGCGTCATGCCAGCTCTTTAAGGTCAATTTATGAACAAGGTAAAATAGAGCATGTGTTTAAACTGTGCTGCTATGTAAATAACGTTAGGAGTGTAACCATGGTGTTTTCTTATAGGTGTACCCTTACTTGCGTCAAAACTTTGAGGTGCTACCAAATGCTGAGACCACCAAAACAAACAGAGGTGGAGGAAGCACTCACAATCTGTACTCAATTGCTGATAGTTAAAAGTAGTTAAAAGTAGTATAGTACAATAGTCAAGTACAAGTAGGCTAGTTAGGGTTGACCAACAAGTGGACTACATTATAATGAGTCTCTAGTTATTTAAGTTTCCTGTTGCCATTTTGAGGACTTTTGACTATTCAAAAGATGAAATACATTCAATTGTGCCATTTGAATTGAATTGGGGGCATCTGATTATACTAGCTTCTATAGGGATGTTGTGCAAGCTGCCCATCTAACATGTCATCTTGAACTGCAAATTTAAATCAAGAAAATTCATGTTAAAGTTCACAAAGCTCATATTTGCAAAACATGGAGTCTTGTGATATATGAAAAGTCACTATATTGTGTGTTCATATTTGTCCACATCGTCAAGTACTTCAAAACTCTAAAAGCTAAAAATAAAGTCATAAATCAATGTTTTGTTTATTTTTCTATAGGTTCTTCGTTCAAGTGGCTGCCATATGTCCACACAGAGAAGTTCAAACAAACCCACTGACGGGCCATATACAGGCTGTCTGCTGCTGCTCTGCGCCTGGGCCCCCTGCTTCAGACATGTGGAGCGCCTGATGACCCTGTCCTGTTAGAGTACATGGCCCGTTAACTCACTTTTGCCAACTTTTTTAAGAGCCCAAAAATGAATTGTGCTGCCATATTGTTCCAGTGCCACCCAAGGATCTGGTGTTGCAGCTCATGTACGATGGCATACGGCAAATAAACCAGCACTGAGAGATTTGTGGTGACCGCACAAGACGTTCAAGCAGATGACCGGCCCCTGCTCAGTGTGGAAATTAAAATAAAAGTACGAAGAGGAAGTGTACATATTCAGCTTGGTCAAAAGGAAGCAGTAAGGTCACTTTAGTGTAAGTGCAAGGCAGGATATGGTGGGTGTTTTTAAATGGTACAGAAATCTTATAATAATAATGATAAAAATGTATTTCATTTATACTGAGCTTTATAGATGCTGAAAGATATTTCAGTATTAATCCACTCAACACTCCACACAAGATACTATGGTCTGCCCCTTTGACCTCTCTGACCACCTATCATTCATGCACAAAAAAGAAAAGATTTCAGAGGTAATCATCTGGACACCGTTTTTGAAGTCAAGACGTTTCAGCTCCCATCCAGAAGCCATTTCGAATTCATGTTCATTGCACATTCACACTATTACAGTTTCCTGCCTCTATGACACAAAGACATTGCTAAATACTGGACAAACCACCAGTTTTCCATTACTCTGCATATCAAGTATGAGCAGATGTGTAAGAAAAACATACAAACCCCATCACTTAGTACCATGTAGATGAAAATATGGTGTACTTGTATTCCTTTTTGTTGCACTACTTGTGAATGTGGTAAATAAAACGTGAATATTTTAACTTCTGTCATTAGCTCAAAATAAAATCTATCAATCAAGTTTTTATCCCAAAGGAAATAATCAGTGTGATTTTACAGAAATGTAAATACAGAATAAAAGTAAAAGCTGTAGATGTGAATAAAAATAAAAGAATGTGGTCTACATAAATCTGACTGTGTAAAAAAACATAAATGGTTTGTGAAATTATAACTTCATTAGCATTTTGGACACACATTTTTTTTTAAAGTGTCATTTTTAGATGATTAGAATTGACCAGTTCACTTCCTGCCCCCCACACTGTTAACGTCAGTGTGCAGTTTGAGGTCTGTCTTTATGAATGTGATTTCATTTTGCTGTGTGGCCCAACCGCTCCAGTACCAACACCAGCGGGTTCCTGGGCAACAATCCCGCTGTTGACTCGCTGTTTACACCAGGACACCTTTTCTTTGTTTAGAAATGACTGTGAAACCACAGTTTAAAGTGCCACTTGAGAATCTCCCAGGACGAACATCGTATGAGGTTAAACAAAGCATTCAATAATAACATACAGAGTTTACCTTTTCTAAATGTTCTGATTGCAAGCAGCACACATGAGTAAGTTTGATTTTAGAAAGTATACAATCTTCTATCCCTTATAGGTTACACTAAAATGTGGACAAACACCTTTTTATACTTTGCATTTCCCTTCTTGGGTGGTCATCATCCCTCCCCAATGTTTTACATATATTGGATATTTTTGTTTAGCATAAGTGTAAGTGTATCAGATTTACCAAGAGTCCATCACCTGCTTGTCTCCCTCGAGATGTTATTGCTTTGCCCAAAATATCCCATAATTTGTCTGTGTAATTCCTTAGTAGTCCAGGTAGGGCAGATATGTTCCACAGCATGGCGTTAAAATGTTTCTTGCATTTATTTCATTGTGGTTGGTTTTATTGCTCAAAAATACATACACAGCAGGGTTGCTTCTCCGCAGATCTGACATGTAACCTGGCCAGGTGGTGTCATCTGTTTAATGCCATACTGTGGAACATTACAGGCTCATGAAAATTAAGGTGGTGTGTGACCCTTCTCCAGAACATTTGCTAAAGCTGTAAGATCCACATATATTTAATCAAGCAAACATTTGGCATGTGACAAGACCAGCAACATGACCAGTTTTCTGCATTATAAAAAACTGCACCGCCTGTACCTGTATATATTCTGCTTTAAATAGAGCAAAAATAATAGTAGACGTTTTATAAGGTACCTTTGGATTTCCTTTTGCCTTTTCCTTTTGCACCTGCAAATAGCACACTTGAATCAGACCACCTAAAAATAAGCCAAAGCTCTAAACACAGTGAACGGTTGATAAAGTTTCAACATGTGGTAACCACCTTCAGGTGCATGAGAGCTTCCTTTTGTGTGGACACAGGCACCATGAGACAACTTCCCATGGTGCGCTGCTACATCTGCTCAGCTTTAGCACCATATTTTTTAATAAAGTTTTTTTTTTTTATAAATTAACTTAAGTGTTATCTGAGGTATACATTGCAACACAATATCTATATACTTACTCTCATTTATGGCCTATAATAAACATTCATGTGGCACTGTTGTGTTTGTGTGAATGTAGAGTTGACACTGTTGACCTCAGCTTCACGATTTTCCCAACTCCAACAATTTAGCTCAATATCACTCTCTCTTTGCCCCCATTTCACACTTATCTTCTGTCCTGTCAGTCAAAACCCATACAGATGAAAAATGAAATAAAAACTGCATGTGAATAAGCTTGCAAGAAACACATTTTATTCATATACTACAAAGAACATCCCCCTTTAAGGTATGATTAAAATCTGATCCACCCTGAAGCTTCTTTCTCTACACATAGTTGTATTGTGAGCGGTGCCAGTCTCCCGTGGAGTCTCAACTTTTGAAGAACCACATTTTCCACTTTGTTTCTATTTTTGGAAGCACTGATTTCACTCAAGGGAATAAAATACTTTTACTTTGTGACCTTCAATGTAGGGGATCCAGGAGTAAGGTCATAGGTCAGAAACCAGTCACTCGGGGGCTATGAACTGCAGTCATATGGGACAGAAATAACTCCTGAGCGCATGGTTTGCTAAATACAACAAGTCTGTTAATATTGTGTTAAAAATATGTTTTTTACTGTTATATGGTGATAAATTTACAACTGTGGAAATTTACTACTGTTGTTCTATCAAGAATTTTGACCAAAAGCCTATTTATGGACAGAAAAATACAATACTTACTAAGTTAATCTTTTAAAAAAAAATTAAAATAGTATTTTAAAAACATGAATTCAAAACACTATTTGGATATGGAATGCACAGAGCCACAACTTCATAAATCAGTATCATAAATGTTAATCTTGGATACATTTAAAAAGAGTCAAAAGGAAAAGTGTGTTTTTGTATGTAAAGCCATCCTTAATCAATACTCAATTCTGATTCTGTAAATTTTCTCATGGCAGTCCTGCAGAAAAAAACACATGAACTCAAGATCATTTGTCACTTCCATCTATATCCATCTATGTCATTTCCATCTATATCAGGATCCATAATGAAAACCTCATCTTTCATCCTCTTCCATATTTTTGTGTCTTCCCACATTCCTCCCTGTTTGTCGTCATAGTGCCCATAGACCACTCCTCTATATAAGACTGTCTGCTCCTGAACCTCAGCCACATTGACAAGGAGATCCCAACCTGCTGCTTTCACACAGACGAGACGAAGAGGGCTAACTCTGAACTACTGGAATTACACAAACTGAACTATTTTCCTTTTGAAGATAATTTATTATTTTGACCAAGATGTCGACTCACACAGTTTTCCTGACTTTATTTTGGGCACAGGTACAGTATAAGCTTGTATTGTTTTCAATCTATGCATTTCAAAACTGTTTCTGTATAATGCAAACTAAATATCATATCTTACATACAAAGCAATGTAAGATAAAGTTACTATTCATTTATATCTGGTTATCTGGAGTTTATCTTCCTGTTATATGTGACATTTTGAGGACTTTTCATTTTACAAAGGTTATAATATTTTGTTTTTCATCATTCTGAAACACATGGATAAAAGCATTCAATTATGTTAACATAGTGGAGTTGAAAGACCTAAGAGAAACTATGAGACCTTATCCACATGCAAAACAATGGAGGTCTGCTATAGTTACATGTAATTTCTATACTAATACTGCTTTCAATTTCCCTTTTAGATGTGCACAATGGCATGGTCCCAGATGTGCCCACGTACATGCCAGTGCCCCAAAGAGCCTCCCATGTGTGCCCGAGGGGTGCAGCTGATTTTGGACGACTGTGCATGTTGCCTCGTGTGTGCCCGGCAAGAAGGACAACCCTGCTCCGACCTCTACCCCTGCGATACACACAGAGGGCTGCACTGCGACTACACCGCCGACAAAAAGACTGGCATATGCACCTGTGAGGATCTGAACATTTGAAGCACATGAATTTCTTCAGGGTTTGATGTCTAATTGACCTCTTCTGTGTTTTCTGCAGCTCATGGTGGGCAGGTGTGCGTTCTGGATGGGGTGGTGTATCAGAATGGTCAGATCTTCTTCCCCACTTGTAAATACCAGTGTATTTGTCGAGATGGTCAGATTGGCTGTGTGCCTCAGTGTAATGTGGATGTGATGCTGCCTGGACCGGACTGCCCCATGCCCAGACGGGTGCATGTCCCAGGAGAGTGCTGCGAGAAGTGGGTGTGTGAGCCCCCCTCAGAGGCCAGTGCTCTCGGAGGCTTCGCCATGGCCGGTGAGAGAAAAAATTCTCTTTGACAAATATATCACGAGTGTGTGGGACAAAAAGTGTAAAGGTTAGGTACACTCCTCTGACCTCTTTAGTGAAAGGGGAGAACAAAGTAAAGAAAAACTGTGAAATATTCAAAGAATAAAATCTATCATAGAACTTTTCAACTTTTATTACTGAAACATCTAAGTGAATAAAATGTGATCCAGTTCTAAAATTGCGATGTTTAAGTACTAAATTTCATAGATTTTGTCTAAGTTCCCTTATTGTTTTTACAGCTTACCGTCAGGAGGAGACGGTAAGATTTGACGGCTGGGATCCAAGCCTGAACTGCATAGAGCAGACTACAGAGTGGGGGGCCTGCTCTCGGACCTGTGGGATGGGACTGTCCACCAGAGTGACCAACAAGAACAGTCGGTGTGAGATGGTGAGGCAGAGCCGCTTGTGCATGGTTAGGCCATGTGAGGACCAGCAGACTCAGCCTGCACTGGAACTGCTCATGCCAAAGGTACATCTTTGTCTGATTTTTCTTTGAATGTGAATATAATCTTAATGTATTCTTCAGTAATCCCATATAATTCCGCCCTTTCAGAGAGGCAGTAAGTGTCAGAGGATGACGCGCAGTGAGGCTTCCATACACCTGTCCTATAAGAACTGCACCAGTGTCCAGGCCTACAAGCCTCGCTACTGTGGCACCTGCACCGACGGGCGCTGTTGCACCCCTCACCGAACAAAGACGGCCCTCCTGGACTTTCAGTGTGCCAATGGTAAAACCAGCAGGAGGCCAGTCATGCTCATCCTAACCTGTGTGTGCCACACTCACTGCCCCAGAGACAATGCAGAGTGGAACACACTGGTTTTATAGTGCAGAACATGTGTGACATGTATGTTGGCAATGTGCTTGTTTTACAGGCCTGTAGAGACTCATTCCCTAAAGGACAATTTTCACATGAAAATCACCAGAGAATAATCTTCTGATAAATTTCACAGCACTTAAATAATGAACAGATTTTTTTCAATGACAAAGACTCTTGTGGTCTTTGCTGATTGAGCAGTGGTTAATAATTCTGGCTTTGCAATAATTACCCTGAAAAGACTAATGGAAGATGTTCTGAGCTAAAAAATCCTGTTGGAAAATTTCCAACTATGAGAGACATTTTTGACATAACTGAACTGTGTTCTCTGACCTGGTCTGAAGTAAGGCTTGAATCATGAAAGTGGCCTTTGTTGTACAGTGGTCGTGGTGTAATTTCTAACATTTATGTAACTGTATTCTCAGTGTTAAACTGTGTGTTAATTACATGCTTGAGAATGCAAAGGACTTTAGACATGCTTTTAACTAATGCTGGAGAAGTGACCTAACAGTGACAAAGGTTTTGTAAATACTTGCTGTATAGTTCAAGTGTGCATGAAAATGCACAATTTATTATTGAAGTGTAAGAGCAATGATGTAAATATTTTAAAACATGCACAATCTTTGTGTAACTGTAATAAATATTTTGAAACATATGTTCATATGACGGTGTCATGTTTTTATATTTGATATCTTTTCAAATCTCTGTCAGTCTGATAGAGGCAAAAACATCCTTTCATAAATGCATTATGGAATTAATGAAAGTTTTTGACTAAATCTAATCTATCAAAATCTATGAATAAATCTAAATAGGTATTTATTATTTAAGATAAGTCTAAAATGCAGTATAACCTTATTTAAAGAGAGACAATGCAGCATGTTCACATCACCAGATTTTTCATTAAGTTGTCAGATGGACATGAGCGACCTCTGACCCCTGTCTGAAGGGCTCTACCTGGGAGGTCACTTTGTAAACCATATTATTCCCAGAGGAAAAGTTACTACTTCTAAAATAAGCTTCAGTGGAAAGATGATCTCATCTGCAGCAGGAAACTGAGTGTGGTCCTCTCATCTGGACAGAGCTTCCCGAGACAATGTGTGCAATCGAAATAAGATATTTTTATTACATGTATCACATACTTTTTTTCTTACTAACATATAAAATGATAATAGAACATTACATATAAAATTATATGTTATTTCACACCAAAAGAAAAGAAACACACTCAACAAAAAATGTATTAATTCTTAAATATTACATTGTATAATAAAATGATCATAAGGATTATGGCACATAAGACATCTAGTGGTGTCCAGCCTTCTGCACATGGTACACATGGATTTCTATATGTAAACAGGAAGAGTTTCCCTTTGAAGTTACACTTAGTCATACAAAACAAAACAATCCCATCCAAAGGATGGACAAGGAACATGAGCCCTTGCTCATAGTCCACACACACCAAAACTCTGTCAGGAAACTTAATTTTTGCTATGGGGCACCCTGCTGGACAGTCCGAAAAAATATTGTAACGGACAACCCATCTCCGGGGTGTTTTTGTACAAAAAACCATATTACCACGCATTTTTGCATTAACTACTCCTATTGTGCAGCTACTGTTACCAACATTGGGAACATCATAATAGACTCTTCCAGTGGAGAAGCCAATGTGTGAAGGGAGAGGAAAAAAGGTGTACAGGACATTATTATGCCAAATCTTCACATTTTCTAAGCTCTCTGTCTCATTGTTGTCCTCCATCTTTTCCACCCTTGGTTCTGCATGTTTGTTTTTGTTTCTCTTTGTTTTCCTTGAGTTTTTTATCTTGATGTAATGCACATCTTCTTCAGACTTCCTGTCTGACTGGCGCTGATTCTCATTATAGGCACACAACACACAGACTTTTGTCTTGTCACAGTTGGTCTCTTCTAAAATCCTGTTGTGTTTTGGACACATCTTTTGCTGCAGGTTTGGCACAGGATCGGTGAGTGTGTGTGTCTTTAAAGAGGACACTCTGAAGTGAGGCTCCAGGTGACTCTTACAGAAGGACGTCAGACACACCAGGCAGGTCTGAGCTGCTCTGCGGCGGGACTCGAGGCAGCAGTCACACAGTACGTCCTCTGGGCCGCTGGGCTTCTCACTGTCACTTACAACATAATCCTGTTTATAACTGTCCACGATGTCTCTGAACAAAGTGTTTATATTGAGTTTCAGGGACTTATTGAACTCCTGTTTGCAAAGTGGGCATTTGCATACTTCTCTGCCTTTCCAGTGCCGCCCAATACAGCCGTCACAGAAGTTATGTCCACACGGGAGAGACACTGGGTTACTGAAGATATCCGTGCATATAGGACACTCAAACTGTTCTTCACTTAAGAAACTGCTGGCTCTGGCCATAACTATAAAACAAATAACCATACATTTTTAATTAGAATCAAACACTTGTGATCCATAGTAACCATAAACAAGCATTAACCTTACATTTGTCATAATCCTAAAAACAAAAATATAGCAATAATTATGACAACAAGAATTTCATGAACAGTGTGCACTGCAGACCTAAGTCAGAAGCTTACCTTTGCTGTTTCTGTCTTGTGTTCTGCACAAAACTCAACAGTGCTTCGTTGAGATAGCTTTTGTTTCATTTCTGCGTAAATGATTATATTGACACACCCTACGGTTTAGTTTTCAGGACTATTGCCCCCTATTGGATTCAACAAAGAAATGCAACTCTTGTAGAAGGCAGGTACGTGAGTGCTTCTTGGCGTGTAGCTCTCAATGACGTTATGCATTACATAAATGAAACACAGAAATAAATGTTTTGTTTTGTTTTTTTGTATTAATACTCTTACTTAAGAAGCCTAGTTGTTTCAAAAACTACTTTCACGACTTTGTACTTCTATTTATGTGCTATTATATTGAAACAACGGTGCAACTTGTGTCCATCCTCTACACATTTGAAAATAATACAAGCAAGATGAACAAACTCTTGGTTCGTTCTTGCATTGATGCTACCATCTGTACGTTTATTTGATATTTTTTGCCAGTAGATGATAGACGTGAAACCTGCCCCTCCCCTGGCCTTGGCTCAGACTCCCCTGTGCTCTCTGCTCTTTTCTGTCAGGTCAAAGCTGAACACTTGTTAGACAGAAGTCATATAAATGTCTAGGGGACATCTTATGTTTATGTGTTATTCTCTACATGGCAATTTAACTAATGCAACTGCCTCTAGTTATCGATGCTACATTTGAATATGCCTATACACTTTAATGACATTATTAACATTCTGTGTTTGTATGGAGCAGATAAAATTAAATGTGTACAGTTTATAAAAATGCGATTAATAAAATTCTCTAGATTCTATCACCTTACAATATGCATTTCCCTTTATATTTGTTTATTTGTTATCAAGGTCATTAGCACAACAAAGAATATAGGTAACACTGATTTCTCATTTACATATAAAAGTGAAAAATCAATTGCATCTTCTGCACCCAATTAAAACTAAAAATATTTCTACCTTTGCCTGTTTGAACAAGAAATAAGATAACGTCGTTATGTATTCTAATGATTCATTGTAGCTTATGGGCAAAAGTGTAAATTTGCACATAAATTGAACTCAATATAAAAAAAAACAAAACAATGAAAATCCAGAGTCTATTTATTCAAAGGCGTGATGTTGAGGCCCATTCTGTATAATATACTATTTTACTTTTAGAGGACATATACTTTAAAAAAAAAAGTGATGTGGCAATCATTTTTGCAGAAGTCTGACTGACCTTAGTTCCTAGGCTAAATGTTACTAGGCCTTCCATTTCATAATCTACCACTAGATGTCACTAGTATGTTGAGTATGGCGCAGAGAGGGGCACAGTGGTTTTAAAGCCTAGTAAAGGACCATATAGAATTGTTGGATACAAAAACGGTGAATTCGCGTCTGAAAATGCGGTCTTGGTCTTTTTTCTGTCTGTTAAAATGTCATATAGGGGCATGTAGTGGTGAGGGCCGCGATGTTTGACCCGGTGTCAGCTGGTTGTGAGTGATAACTCGGGGGGCTGTCAGTGAGACTCACCTGGACACTACAAACACTCCTCAGACTTCGCCTTGAAGCCTGGAGTTCATAGTGGCTATTGAACTCGGAGTGCGCAGAATCATCGCGGCGTTGAGGTGTTCTTTGGAATAGTAATGACAATGATGGAGTGAAGAAAAAGGCCTCAGAGGGGGGTCTTTTCGTGTCAGGGATCTGTAACAAAACGCCTGCTCGCTCTCTCCTTTTCTTTGAAGAGTCAAACCGGCACAAGCGCATTCCTGTGTGCGCGCAACCGAGCCTGGACTGCTACGGCGAGAGCGCAATGCCTTCCACGGACACCGGGAGCAAGGGAAACTTGTACTCATTTTTTCTGGCTTGGACCTGCCTTGAATGGAAATGTAAGAAGACGAAAGGACGTCGCTGTAGGCTATTTAGATTTGTAATGATTCAATAGTGTAGCTTTTTTAGTTGGAGCATTTTTTGCATGTTATTTTGTTTTTTCCCCCCTAGTTAGTTAAGGTATAAAAGCTATGTTTTGTTTGGATAGAGGAATTGACTTTACGCAGGTTCAAGTGATGGGATGAACTGACCTCAGGGCGCTAACTCCACCCATCAGATAGTATCTTTAAGCGGGCGGAGCGGAGAGCTTGTTGAGTTACGGGATATCTGACAACTCCAGCAGAAAACTTCACTAGGGCAAAGTCCGTTCTGTGTGAGTACGTGAGGAAGAAACGCTGGGAACTAATTCACGTGTGGGATTTTTAAAGCAAGAAACGATGCAAAGATGGCGCTTATAATGGGGGCTGGAACTTGTATGGTGCCAAAAAGTGATTTTATAGAAGTTTTAGTGCGCGAACAGTGGCATAGAGTTTTTGTGAACCTGAATGAGGAAACTCTCACATTGAGTTGCGAGGATAGTGACAACTTGAACTCTAACGGCGTCAGTCATGGGTCATACCTGGACAACAATAATGCCAACTCCAACAATGCGCCCCAAAGCGTGCGCTCTGCTTTCACTGATCTCCCAGAAAGAGTGCCCGAAGCCATCGCCAACAGGAAGCGTAGCGTTAAGGTGGCCAAGCAAGAGGTTGGGGGGCTGGGGATCAGCATCAAGGGCGGCAAGGAGAACAAGATGCCTATACTTATTAGTAAGATTTTCAAAGGTCTAGCTGCGGACCAGACCCAGGCGCTGTACGTGGGAGATGCTATCCTGTCCGTAAATGGTATGAACCTGAGAGAAGCTACGCACGACGAGGCTGTACAGACGCTCAAACGCGCCGGGAAAGAAGTTACATTAGAAGGTATGTAGCCTTTGCTTTGTCAGTCATAACAGACAGAGTGCCTCTCACATTCCTTCTCAGATTTCTGCACTTGCATTTTGGCAACAGTACACAGCACATTCTTCTACCCAACAATAATTACACAGTCAGTGTTGTGATTAAGACGTAAATCATTGCCTCCGCCGAACAACTTGTAAATACCACTATTGGGCAAAACATAACAAAATACACCCCAATTGGTAATATCTAATTAATGATACAAGTTTGGTCATGTCTATCTGTCATTAAAGGTCATGTGATGTGTAAATGAATGACTAGAAGAATGTCTCTAAAGCATGCATTATGTAACGTTGTCTTTATCTTTGTTCATGAGCAGTGGTGACCTGATGTACTTGCAGAAGTAAATGTTTGCAAACTGGTGGTGCCAATGCATTGATAAAACATAGTATGTTTCCTTTTTCCTTCAAGCAAGGCGACTAAGATAGCTATGTACTTGATAAGAGTTTTTGTTATCCAGGTCAATGTGTACCAATATCACGATTTACAATGATAGCTAGGCCCCATGCTATCTTGAACACTTCTGATTATATTCTTATTTGGATTTGCTGACATATGCTATACTGCTTTAGTTCTAGTTTCTGATGCTGTTAGTGACCATAATTAATACTAACACTTGTAGTTCTATGAGCTTGGATTGGAGGGTTGCTGGTTCAAATCTCATTCAAAGAACCTGTGCACAATGATACATGCTCAGACAGGAATGACTTGTCATTTTAACATACTTGGAAATTTGTCAGATTATGTGGGGAAAAGGGAGACTAAAGAGGTAACCCCTCCCCTGAACAATCCTGATTCATGAGATGAGTCCGTGTTACATCAACTAGGGACTCTCAGTAATGGTCATAATCTTTTGCCTGAACACAAGCTCACAGCATCAAACATGTACTTGAGTCTCTGTTTCTTGTTTCAGTTGAGTTTGTAAACATTATGTAGAAACCACTTAAGAACCGTCATTTCCCCTTTTAACCACACAACAATGTTTCACATAAGTGGCCTCCTCTAAGTTGACTCCAGCTCTTGTAAGGTCTCGCTTTAATCTCTCAACCCCTCTCTCTATCTCATTCTCCCTTTCTCTACATATATTTTTCTTGAACCCCCCCCCCCCCCTCTCTTTTTCTTTAACACCCTGCCTCTCCCTCTCTCCCTCCTCTTTCTCTTTCTCTCTCTGTCTTATACCCACACTTATTCACATGCAAACATAGTGTGATGATTCTTCCCAGAGGACACCAAGGCTGTACTCTGAGGGAGAGGCTATAGTCCCAATCTGAAAATTTGCTCAGATAAGGGCTTAACAGTAGTACATTCAGATGACTACAGGATTTAATGCATTTAATATAGAACTGCTAAGAGGGAGAGAGATACAGGCAGAAACAAGGGGAACGGTAGTTAATTGGGGGGTTAACTTGAGGGTAATCAGAAGCAGAACTAGTTCATCTGCATCTCAGGAAACAGACATGACATGGTTTTCATTGATTGCTGTACTTGAGGACACATGGCCGAAGTAGTTGTATTATGTAACATTGGGGCTGTAGCTCTGTTGGAAGCCCACAGTTGACCCACAGGTTGGCAATTCAATCCCACAGGTGGGTAAGACACTTAACCGACCTCACCACCAGTGTTTGCGCACACTTGTGTATGTGTCTGAATGGGTGCGTGGTTCCTTGATGAAAAGCACTTTGAGGTGGAAAAGTGCTGTATGATTAAATCTGTCCATTTATCATAACCACTTGAGTTCAATTTCCTTTTAACTATGTACACTCATGCTTTGCTTCAGTTTTATATGGGTTTGTGATGAGTTATTATACTGTATTTTTCTATCCTTATGCTTATTTACTTTAGTCCCACTAAGATTTGGAATCTTTTTAGGCCCTTGCCCATTTTGGACTTGTTTTGGAACATATAAGGGACAAGTAAAGTAGGTTATGAGTTATGAATTATGACACAAAAAAAATCTCACATTGATGGATCGTGATTTTTTTCTTTTATTTCATATTGTCTTAAAAACAAATAAGACAATAAGAAATGAATTTCCTGAACATAAGAGATACTTAATCATTGTAATTTTCAGAAAAAATAGTCTAAATTCTTCCTCCAAAGTCTGAATTCTGCCTCAGCCATATGCTTCTACTGACAGAGGATTAGCTGGAGACTTTAATTAAAAAGAGCAAAGCATATCATTACATTAGAGATGATTGAATATATGTTTAATTGCACAGCCCTGTGGAATACCCAGAGAAAATTTCCAGGCACAGGCAGAACATGCAAACTCTGCAAAGACATGCCCTCACCCCATCTGGGAATCAAACTCAGATCCTTTTAACTGAGGTTGAAGCACTAACCACTTTTCCACCAAACTGTCATACCATTAATAGGCTACTTTAATTATCATAAACAAAGCAAATCACTTACTGTCCTTATGTAAAAGGTCAAAAGTAGGTCTTAATGATTATTTCACTGAAGTAGGTCAGTTCCATTAACACAGAGTTCATCTTGTCACTACTTCACGTTCATATGTTCAAGTGGGAGTTATTGTTGTATTGTGAAGTCAGACAAGGCAAGAGTGAATTTCCTTGTGTGAATCAGTGTGTTAAATGTCTCATAGCAACCAGCTTAATGCTATTGAGGCCTAATTATTATATCAACAATGACTTGATTAAAATAAATGTATTTCTATGTGGAGTGTGTCACACAGGGCCACTTCACGATACAGCGTCCAGTAGACAAATAAAACACACTAATATGGTGCATTTGTAGTACTTCTAATCAGTGCCTAATTCATGGCCTATACTAAAGCAGCATGGTGGAAAATGCAGTGATTACATTAAAGGCTAAAGAAGGGTGGGAAAATATCTATTCGTCCCTTTATCTATAATTGTATACTGTGGCAGTTGATTTAGATTTTTGTCTTTTATCATAGATGTTGATGCCTGAAGCAGAATAGTAGACAGTTTCCTACCACTGGTCCTTGTTATTGGCTGGTGCTCTTTCATTTCTCAAACTGTGTCGAGATTGGCAATACAGAAAACATCAGAAAAAACATGCTTTACTGAATAATCAGAAACTCAGTAGGACCTTAGTTGTGCTTAAGAAAACATTTGGTGAAATTATACAACCAGATGATGCCAGGAAGATTCCTGGTATCGTAAAATTGCATATTATACCTTTAGTGCACTTATGCTTTATACCCAAATTTCCTTTCTCCTTTGGCTCACTGCAGCATCTTTGTGATTTGCATACTGATTTGGTCTATAGCAGTTATTATCTTGGTTGGTATTTGTGGTATTGCTGTGTACATAAAGTGCACAATAACTTCTTAATTATTACAACAAAATAAAAAAACAACCAAGCACAGTTTTCAGTGATAAGGATGGGGATTTGAAGGTCTGCAGCCAAGGACTAAATTAGACCTATTTTTGAGTTAAATGGTGTGGATTATGGCTCTATTTTTTTTTTATAAAATCAATTTAAAAATTTGCCATATCTCCCAGTTCTATCTACATAAAGCTGAAACATTAGTTCAGTCTGCCAAACAAAAAACAATGAACTAGGACCATCTGCCTTAGCCCAGACAGGAAGTGAGTCAGTGACCGATGTAATGTATTCCCCAGTGCGGCCCTTTAACAAGCCCTACCTGTCACTATTTGACATACATGGGCCCCATTCTGCTGTTAGACCCACTACATCCTGTGTCATCTGTCGTAATGTCTAGACTCCACACTCTATGAGAGGTACAGAGATTACAGCTGACTGATTTTGTCATTAGAAAGCCTAACATTCCAGTCATTGTTTATCGGATGATTCAGATGAGGTTGTAAACAGATACCTTTGTTGTGGTGAATATAAAATACATCAACAGTGTTCCTCTCAATCTTTTGGTGAATGTTTGTCTGTCAAAACAACAGCAGAAACACGGATCTGCTTTTCCTGCTTTCCGATTTGTCTCAAGGCACAAAATAATGCTGCAGGTCCAGGTGTAATCATTGTGTTGGTATCCTGTTTTGTGTGTGTGTTAACTTAAGAGATCCTGCACATTGTTTGAGCAGCAGATAAACTTGCGATTATGCTTCAGACTATGTTGATTCAATGACTTATTGATGCACTTCACAAGTGCAATTCATGTAGCTCAGCATGCAAGAGAATTATTTATTTATTTTTTATTATTTACTGATAGTTTAATCATCAGTTTGCAACTTTTTAATGTGAAAAATGGACTTGAGGTTAGGGATGGACAAGATCTCATGCCACAAGATCTTGTGAGGAAATATTTTTTCGTCATGTTTGGATTAGACAAAAAAGGGTTCACTTTTCTGAGTTATACCTGTTGAGAAGCTCTAGTTACAAATGGCATAGCTACTGTAACAGCAAAAAGAAACTGTTGGGCCAAAATTGTGAACTGAATCAATGAATTTATTATACATTATGTCAAAATCTCATCTTCTCTCATGAACCCAATTATGCTTCTCGTCTCTTATGAAAATTGGGTCTCGTCCCACCTGGGCTTGAGATGTAACTGAGTGTAATAGAAGAGATCAATGGTGCACTCAGTAGGGCTGGAGTTGACAGAAGAACTTGGTTGACAAAAGACATACCCAGTACATTGATTAATCAAAGGAAAAACTATGTATAGAGAAGAGAAGTACAAGTAAACAGCATATTCCTAAATGAAAAGGTGGTCTTTTGTCCAGTGTCTCCCAAAACATCAGCTAACTCACTGCATGCACACTCCTTTGTGAGGTTGTGCATATACATTATTCTCCTAAAAAAATTAGTCGATTAAAAGAAAATTTGGTTCACCTGAAGAGACATCATGAACTGATGAATCGATTAAACTAAAAGTCTGCAGCCTGAGAATTCACACTGTCTGGAATAGTCCTGATTTAAGCTTGTTTGGGCCTGTTCTAGTCCTAATTAACACAGTTTTGATGTGTTTTTTGTCCCTTTGTGCCAAGTGTCATTGCACCCCAACTCTAAGTCTCCACAGTCAGTAACACAGTATGTATTTTCACTTCCCCTTAACCAAACATTCAACTGACATTTTCATTTTCAACTCAAATGTTCAAGTTGAGTCACCGTTACTGTTACTATTATTCTTATTAGTGCAGTCTCAGCTCAGTCACCAGCAGTAAAGCCCAAGTCTATTCCTGAGCGTCAAAAGTCCCATCATCTACTTGTTCAAGCACTCCAGGCATAATGCTGTTACCTAAACTTCAATATAATAATGCTACAAGGCAAGGTAATTTAGCCAACAATATGGACAGTCTGGTTTGTCTTTAAATTTCATCTCACACTTACACACACCCTAGTTAAACATCTAATTTTCTCCTCCTTTTTCCCATTCCCTGTTCTCATTTCCATCTACCGTGATTGGTTAAATGAGCATAATTTTCTCCTTTCTCCCAGCACATTGTTCACTGGAGCTGCTGAAGTAGCACACTTATTTGGCCATCACTCTGTGCCATTTGAACCCCTGTGTTCCTAGTCCAACCTGTACAATAAGATACCTTGAGGCCGGTGGTTTGTACGGGCCTTTGTGCTTTGGTATCTGCCCATGGTACCTGCTCTGTACCCTCTTTAGAAAAAAAAAACTTTTCTCTCAAAGCACTGGAGGCTGTTTTTTTTTTTCTTTGCCTTGGCCTCGCTTTGTTCTGCTTCCAACTGCTTAAGCCCTCTTTCCCCTTCACGGACATAGTACAAGTTTTAGTCCAGTGGTAATTATTCCAATAGCATATAATATAAAGTACATGATTTCAGAACTTATACAACTTTAACATGGTAACATTAGAGGAAAAGTTCAGAAGGAAAAATTAGTTTTCAAGGCAGCTGTGTAGATGGTTGAATATATGTGAAATCTTTATTATTATACTGAATGCATCATTACTTGGAAGCCTATTGAATGTGCTGTTTAATGAGGTAGAAATCCACTGCTGCTACAATATTATATTACCCCTGTTACTTAATACAATGACTTGCCCACAGTTCAGGTGTTTAACTGGGCTTGAGTGAAGCCTTTGTTCTCAACATTTTCTCATAGAATATAAGCCTTTTAAAAAATCTACTGAGAACGTAAGAATTATTAGTCTTTCCAAAATTGAAGCACTAGCAAAATTAAAATGTGCTTTTCACCATTGTTCAAGAATGAATTTAACAGAACTGCACTGTTATTTCCATGTCCTAAGACAAACTAAAAAAATATCGACTCAATTTTCAAGGAAAGGACTTCTGACTTATGTCCTGAATCAGAGGAGGGTTTGAAGTGGGTAAAGGAACAGTTGCTCTTTGGTGGTAGCACAAAGACATGCATAACATTGCATCAACTCAGTAAAGGGGAAATCTTTCTCTTGATAATGTGCATATCATTTAATATATTTATATTTTGGTGTTGCGGTTATTGTGAGAAATAACATCATTATTTTATATGACGGTGGAATCTTTCATTTACTTTTATTCACCTTGTCTAGATCACCATGTCCCTATATGACGAGCTTTATGAAATCTAACTTTCTGAACGATAAAGTCATGTTAATATGACAGGCAAGCGTTTACCCCTCACTCTACCCTGATTACGTTCTTGGCCTAGATTGAGTTGAAATTACTTTGACTATATACTTTTTTAATTCTTACAATATTGTCACTTCAAATATCTACCTACAAGCTGTGTATTGCCACTGCACTCAAATATTTCTGGGATAGTACAAGTTTTAAAAGCAAAGGAATTTATATATAAAGGAGCATTTTGTGTTAGACGGATACCAATTTAATTCTGTTTCACTTCATAATCCAACCAGTGTAAAACAAAGCAATAACCAAAAGTAGGATGCATCAAAAAAGGCAAACACTGTGCTCAGATCTGTTTCTGTGTAAAAAAAAAAGCCTGCATTGCCCCCTTTCAAATCAAAGCCCCAGCGAATAGCCTTGATTCGCTTTGAGCCCTTATCATACAGTTGGGGTTATTGGAGTAAGTTCGTTGGAGTTGGCTGGCGCTGTAATGGAATAGAAACATGACCCAGGGGAGCGCACACATTTACGCACTTCCACTGTAATAATGACTGGGGCTCCACCCGTTTATTTTCCCCTCTGCTGGAAACACTCACAGCACTATTTCTGGGCAACCACATATACCACTACATGTTAACTGGAAAAACATACCCAAGCGTGGCTCTATATTGGCCTGACAGCTGCCTTTGTCCTGTTCAGGACCTAACAACTTAAACCTGCGGTGAAGTGATAATAAACTTACAGCAAACATGATAACTGACAACCTCCTTATCTTAATACATCATGATTGTACAAGTTAAGAGCTTGTTAAACTATAAACAGGGGGCATAGGAAGTGCACAATCGCAAATGATTCACACGACTGATAAACAGTTTTAAACAACATTACACATTTTAGAAAAGCCAACGATACCAGATGTATGCATGTACTCACTTTGGTACAACTATTAAATTGACTTATGGACAATTTTATATGTTATCATCTGCTGCTACTACTTAGGGCTTGACTTTATTGATCCAATAATTCATTGCAATTATTGATCAATGGTGATTTTTTTAAATTAAACATACAGATCTTATTAAAAACAAATACAATTGCTTTCTCCTAATTTTTTTAATCAGTGATGGTTAAATGTGCAAAAACAAGACAAATTTATTCCTCAAAAGGCTGAAGTCTGCTCCAAATTACGGGGTTTTGCTTCAGAAAATTAACCGTATAACTTTTGATTAAAAATATTTGATTAAACTGGATTAATTGCATAACCTTACTACTACTACATTAATTACAAGCACTACTACTAGTACCACTACTAGCACTACTACTACTACTGCTACTAATATTATTACTACTGCTATACTGGAGTCAGGAGCCACTGTTGTTCATGCTGCTACTATACTAATACTTGTTCTACAAGGTTGAAAGCATTGCTTATAGAATTTCTAAAGTCCAACAAGTTAAAGTAAAATGGATTTTTGTTTGGATTCGTCACTTCTGCCCTGAGACAGCACAGTCTGTTTTTATTGATTTTTATTCTGTTTTCTTCAAAGGAAATGTACTTTTTATTATAAGCATCTAGTTGCTCTACTCAGGACAAAATGGCAAAGTAAAGGTAACTTTGAACCGCCCTAGTTTCAACACACCCCAATAATAAAATATTGACCTAGATGACTAATACAAATAAGAGCTGTGTGGGTTTGTTATAATAATGATATTGAAAATTGAAGGCTCTCTCCACATGTGCTTGTTTTGCCCATCCTGTCCTCACTGCGAGATCCTTGTTTCTCCAATTTGGACAAAAAGCTCTCAATAAAAGCAATACACATCACTGACGGTGCGACAAAAACTAACCCAGAATATATTCCCTCAGAGGATTTCTCATCTTTACACAAACACACATTACCAATTCATAATATTCTTTTGTTTGTCCACATCTCTACTGCAGCATGTGGGCATTTACGTCCTCATACATTTCATAACCATCTAAATAAATCACATATATTCCCCTGCATGCTTTTGGTCAATTCACCAATGCCAAAAATTCTCCTTACTAGATGTTCATTTCAATGGGCTCATATTGTTCTTGCTGTTAACAAATCTATCAGACTTTTTTTTTTTTGCCTCTAATCTGATGATGAGCTGGTGCAGGGGATACAAGGCTACTGTGAGAGTACATTGTAGCTTTGCAGTTTGGGTCTATTAAGGACATTTCGTCTCTGGTGAGATGAGGCTACACAGTCAGACTGGTGGTGAGGCTTGTTATGCTGTTTGCTGGCGTCCATAGTGTCTCCTCCTCCCTCAGAACAGGAGACAAAATGTCACCATCTATATGTCAATTATAGCTAGCTCATACAGTGGGGGATGCCAATTTAACAGCAAGGGCAAGGCACTCATTCTGAAATACATAACCTGTCTGTTTCTCACCTCAGCCTTTCTCTAGACTTGTACAAAAAGTTGGGATTCAGTTTTTTTAGCTCCTACTGGTTTAAAAGTGTAGGATTCTCTCACTTGCTACCTTCTGAAGTGTTATTTGGTGCCTTGGCCAGGATCTCATTGTGGTGTGCCAGGGTGTGAAGATTTGATGAAATTGCTCCAAAAATTTCATAAGATTGACAGGGAACATTTCGATATTTCTCAAATTACCAGCTCGGAGCCAAGTAAGGGAATTCTTTTCAGTTTTGAATGTCCTCATGACAGGTTGATACATGTGAAGTGTTATGCTAAAGAATAAATTACATTAGAAAGTCAATGCAAAAGTGTGTCTCTGAAAAGAAAAGATGATTTATTTCATTTTTAGATTGTAGACTGAATGTGTTTTTAAGCTGATTGCATACAGTAATCTATTTTATGATGAGATAACCCTGCAAATCTCAGTGCTGTAGTTCCTCTCCTAACTGCAGTGACATTGAAATATCATGCCACCTTGACTAGAATGTTTTTTGTTTTTGTTTTGCTTGTGTGTTTGCTCAGTAAAGTACATGCGTGAGGCCACTCCGTACGTGAAGAAGGGCTCTCCAGTGTCAGAGATCGGCTGGGAGACCCCCCCTCCAGAGTCGCCCCGTATGAGTCCCAGCAGCCCCTCGTCGTCCATCTCAGAGCCCCCCAGTCCCCCTCTGCTGTCCCCCCATGGAGACCGCAGGTGCATTCCTCTAAAGATGTGCTACGTCACCAGAGCCATGACGACACCAGACCCAGACAACAGGTAAAAAATACTCTAGTCCATGCACAAGATACTGCAAAAGGTTGTACAGGTGGAATGTTCTCAAGTGGGAGTGAAGTAAGATCATTAGGCTATGGTACACTAATGTACTCTGCATGTGATCCATCCCACAATACAACCTGAGGAGCAGTGGGCTACTTCTTCTCTAGATCTTGACTCTTATGATGAATGGTCTGGAGGTTTTGTCAGGAGGATTGTTCTGTTATGCATGTTTTAGATTCATAGATTACAGCACCTACTCAGGCAAGAGGAGAAGAGAAAGGTAGGTAAAAAGGTCGTAGATACATTTTTAATACTGCTACTGGATCCCCCAATACACGTGCCTGCTCCTTCTTTTTGGTAGTAGATAAGGTTTAGTCATGGTTTAAAACTTTAACAAATGATTGAAAAATGGGTTACATTACATACATAGATTACGTAACCTATGTCCACCAGTCAGCACCAGTGCTGCACTTGGACTTGGGAGAGTTTGACAGTGACAGAAACAGGAAGTCTCTTCAGGATCCACAGCTGTCTTATGTTCCTTGGAGGGGATTATATTTCTGTTTGTCTCTGTTCACACCAAGTTCATTCTGAATTTTGCTTAAAGACAGACTTTTGAAGTAGACCGTTTCCACTCAGCAGGGGTGCACTATTATGAGGTGTCCTCCAGTTAATTGGTTTGTAATGTGAAAATGCCTCTAACCTAAAATCACAGATGTAGAGCGCAGTGTAGAGCCTAAACTGCTACACAACAGCATACTGAAGTGACCCATTTTTTGATTTAACAATTTCAGATTTCTGTTTTTTGCCAGCCTGTTTTGTGGGCACTTCACTGTGTAATTTTGACTCAGTCATCATGATTGGACCATTTTTATGTTTTTGAAAAGAAAAGTGGCAGATTGTAATGTTTTTAATTTTAGTTCTATCCTTTGTAATTGGCTTGGGTTGTGGTTGGGTTGGAAGGTCTATTAAAGAAATGTTTTAAACACTTATACTCCCACTCATAATTAACTTTTTTGGAAAATCTTATGTTGCTAAGGAGTTTTTTTAGTACTTGATATGATTATTTGATTTAATTAAATCCAACAGCACATACGGACCTCACCATTACTTGTTTTTCCTGCAGTATCCATGGCGTGCATCCAATTGTCCTGCTTTGCATTAATGTGATACAGAGCCAGATACTGTAATGCCCAACTTCACTTCAGAGCATCAAAGTCAATCTGTAACAGTGAACAAACATATCTGTGGAGACTTTGTGAAACTGCCCACAATCTGTCCACCAAACAATGTTGAATACAGTTTAAGATATAACCATTTGAGTTGGACACTTACCAGATGCCACTTGCTTTGAGCTAATCCTGGGGAAATCATTATATAAATTCAAACAGCTGAAAAGTACAATAAAACTGATTTGACAAGCAACCACACTGTGTAGCTTTTACTAGAAATGTACTATGTAACTCTAGTGGAGGGTTTGTAATCTGCTTGTCTCCAGAATATGTTAGTGCCTTAAAATTGTTATATATCTCCATGGAGTTGACAGGTGACGTCACCGGGCCAAGTGACAGATTCTTGGTGGAGAATCACAGTTACAGTACATGTTTTCTGAAGTACTTTTAAGCATTATGTAACTGAATAAACGTAAGATAGATAAGTTTAATGCAGTACTATGTCACATTCGAGGTAAAGCAGGAAGATATCCATGGAGACAAATGGGTGGTAGACCCCATACTCCTGAAGTGACATAGTGTACCTTTAAAATTTATAAAATCTACAAAATAAAAGTTTAAACAAAATTAAATATTGCAGCAAAAATGTTATATTATTTTAATGTCAAAATCGTGTTTTGTAGCCCTCTAGTTGCTTAGACAGGGTTGTCTAAGGATTTTGAGTAGTTCTTTCACCTTTGATGAAACTTTTTGACCTGTTGTTGTAGACTCTGCTGTAAACTGTTTGATAAATATTTACATGGAAGAACACTGGCTAAAATGAAAAAGTATCTTTTATTTGGTTTTCTTATCTTTCTTCCTCACCTAACAGCAGCTCTCATGAGTATTTTTTCTTGTTTTTCAGTAGATGTGGTTTAAACTGAGGATTAGAGCTGCATCAGACAGGAAAGACAGATAGGGGAAAGTGTGGCTACACTGGTGAGAATAGATAAGTGATTAGATAAGAGCGCCTGTTTTTACTTTAAATGAAAAATGAACTGAAGTTTTGAGCAATTATAGTAAAAATAGAGATGTTCATGTGCACCAAAACCATTGATGTGTTATAGGTGCAAAACAGTTTGGTCAATTACAGAACTCGTATTTTGTTTCTAATGATAAAATGGCTCCTGTGGGCTCACCATCTGCAGAGGGGTTCATAGGGGGGGTCAGGTGCTATGAGTATTGGGCAGGAAGCTGACCCCGCGACCCAGCCGGATTAAGCGGGAGAAGATGGATGGATGGATGATAAAATGGTATTGTCTTACATTTTTATTGTGCTTTACAAGCTTGATAGGCCACTTCCTTTGTCCCTCTAGTTTACGGATTGGTTCATTTGTTCACTCAGTACAGTTGATGGTGGTAGGCTCCTTCTGTAGCCACAGCTGCCCTGGGGTAGACTGAAAGAAGCACCATTGGCCCCTTTGTCAACTAATATTGTTTGGATATTTAAAAAAAAACTAAACTAAAAAACATTATCTTATTTTTTGGATTTCCGTCATTTTGGTTTCTCATGTTTATTGTAAGAATGGTATTGATAAAATGGCCATTTGAGTTGTATTCCTGGTATTAAGACGGCTAGAGATCTTAGTTATTTGATGTATCAGAAGAACTAATAACAATGACCATTACACAACTCACTCCTCTTCTGGTGAGTTACTATGGACAGTCATATCTCACATTCTTAGCCCAGCCTAGAGTCACGGTGGGAGCAGGGGGAGCAGGTGACTGTGGCAGTATCAGCAGGGTTCTTCACAGTATGACGTCTTCTGCCTCCTTTCTTTTAACCTTGACAAGTCTGTTAAAGGTTAGAATTGCCCTGGCCATATCTGTTTGAAGTGACAGTACATCTGTGGCGTAGAAGAAGGAAATGCTATGGGCTAAGAACAATTCAGTCTAGTCCTTTACCATTTCAAATTCAATAATGAACACTATTAGACTACACAGAGGGTAATGGTCACAATGGTAAAGATTTTCCTCACTTACCTTATGCATTCTGAGCATCTTAATGATTCACTGTGATGAGTTTATGAGTTTACTAACAATAACTAACATGCTAACAGTGTTCTTCCTACTTATAGGGCAATTTAAATGCTTTTAGATGCAGACAGAACACAGCAGTCTTATTTATACATATATTTGTACTGGGGCAAGAGTTTTTTTTATATATATATATAATGAAAACAATCGGGTACAGACTTTAAGCAGTGTGTACTATTTCCACTGAGCCAGAAATCAGTCAATCAGCCAATATCACTTAGCATTATGGATCTAGAGCAGAAATCAGTACCTTTGTTGCTGGACCATTACTCTTTATTTGAAAGTGAAATTGATCTAGTATAAAAATAAATAAATAAATAAAATGTGAAAGTTTATATTTTTCTGAAGCACATTTTTATACATGAATAAAATTAATACACGGTAGACTGCTGTTGGTTTTGTATGAAAGGTTAATGGAAATCAAGCCAAATGTTAAGCCAAAGTCAGATTGTGTACTGAGCCATGGAATAGCATAACTGCACAATTCAATGACACTGAGTTTAAATTTGGATAATTTGCACATATTTTATCACAAACAATCAGTATCATGTGAAAAGTGCAACAATTTTTTTCTGTTCCTTTGAATTTTTATTGAATTAAAGAAGTCTCACAGTATAAAGACTTTGTTACTCACGTGTAAAGTAAAAGAAATGTATAAAGGTTGTGGATGATTTTCTTCAAGGCCCTCAGACAGTTAGAATCCTTCATCATTATCATCTGTATTCTGTGACAGCACCCACATCTATACACCCACAAAGTACAAGTCCAGCGGGAACAGCCCCCTTCATCAATCAGGCACTTTAATGTGGAAGAGGGGACACACTGCATTACATAATAATGCATTGTGCTGTGTAGCTCGTTCTCGGATTCACCACGGAGTTTGACATCACCAATAACTAGCCAAATCCTAGTCTATTTTTTGACCACTTAGATTCATACTTGTGTTTTAGTTGAGGTTCTTCTGATACCATATTGGTGCATTTTGTATATTATGTCATACTCAGGGAGCTTGAGTAAATACACTGAAGCATGTTTTCAGACATTTAACTATTTAAAGGGTTCACTGTGTAACTTTTCTGATAGAGGGCCTGATTGTTTCCATGGAGATATTATTGCATTACCAGGAATGCTCCACAGTATAGTATTAAATATAGTATTAGACTTAGATCTATATCCATAGAGACAAGCAGGTGATGCCATCAGGTAAGTTACATGTGTGTGGAGAGGTGAGCCTGCTCATAGTAAGAATTGTGTTCCAAGGTAGTTTTAGCAATAACACCCATATAACTGAACAAATGCTAGATAGAAAACTTAAATGCCATAGAGTGGAAGATTCCAGATAAAGAAATAACATTGCCATGGAGATAAGTCAGTGGGGGAACCCCTCATCAGAAAAGGTACATTGTGAATCTTTATTAACATTGGCAGTCATTAAAAAGCCAGTCATTAAACAATGAAAGACAACTGTATTGACGGTATGTAATAGTTTCATGAATAGTATAGGTCTAATAAAAGTATTAATTGTTCTTCAGATACATTCAGTTATGATATGTAATTCACAATTAATGTGACATTTTGTTGTAGAACAAGACATTTCCTAATCCCAATCAAACAGCCCATTAAACCTCCTTTCCTGCTCTTGTCTCTGTGCTGGTCTCTGTGCATAATTAGCATGCGCTAAGCATTTTACAGACTATTTTTAAAGTCATAATTTAGTGAGCACCTGCAGACAATGTAAGTGCTCTTCCACCAGGGCTTTCCCCTTCCTCAATTGAGAGGGAGAGGAATCTGCACGACAAGCATGTTCAGATTACTTGAATTTATAGTTTCTTTGTTAAACAGAAAGTGGTGGTTATGATTGTTTAATGTAAATTGTTTTCCACATGGTGTAAAACACTTAATTATCTGTACATTTACTTGTATCTGCTTATACCAAGATCTGCCAATACATTTTGCACATTTTTTCATTTCACTTTTGTTGATAGCAACAAGTGAAACACCCTGACATATTAATGTACATCACTAACAGTAGATATAGATTTGAATGTGAAATGTATGTCTGTAAAAGTTCACTGCTGATTCTGTTAGTTTCATGCATAATGAGTATATTTAATGCTTACAACCAGATACGACTATCAGCAGTGGGGTAACATTGACTGTAGTCTATTATTTGAAGTGTTTTGTTTAATTTATATTCTTGAAATCAGCATTATTTTCTGACTTGGCTTCTGCCAACATCTTAACAGGAGTCCCCTTGTTCACCAACTACTTTCTACTTGACACTTCACTTATGCAGATGTGTCAACTACAGTGGTGAGCCCGGTAGCACTTGATTATGCACTGTGAAAAGTTGCATTAAGTATCTTTTTAAAATTCATATACAGGGCACACAATCCAAAAGTCATCCAGCTGAGGCATTCTTGTGTGGGCCACAAGATTAGTTATGGAAATGTGGTGCAGACTGCATTGTGTCATTTGGTCCAGAGGGACTGTGTCGTGCTTGTTGAGTTTTGAATTGACTTGAATAAAGTTTTAAGAAAATTCAATGCAGCTCATTTGATTGTTTTGACTGAGTGCCCATTTCCAAGTTGATGGGATAAACAAGCATCTGTTGAAAACATTTGGGACCTGACATGTTGACAGTCAAATTGGTCTTGTATGAGAACGGCAGCCTAAAAATTTTAAATTCATAAAGTTATTTGCCAAAGGTTGTATAGTGTAAAGGTTAGGGAACAGTGTGTGAAATGGGAGGTTAATGCAGGTTAAACCTTTCTTATCTGTTTCTGCAGACAGCTGGAGCTGCACTCCCCTGACACCAGACACACTGTGGTTCTGCGCTGCCCGGACCAGCCATCTGCCCTGTCCTGGTTTGCCGCCATGCACTCTGTCACCACGGCACTGGCCCAGGTGCTCCTATGCATTCACTTACCTCACTCTTTATTGGGGCTGCATGTGGTAAAACTTTTGTTGCCTGGTGTTACTGACTGCCCATCCCTGTAAAGAACCAACCAGTCACCAGATATTTTTTGCCTTGAATGTTCCACAGTAATGCATTAAACTAATATATCATATATTTATTCAGTTACAGATGTTTTATTGCCTTGAAAAATCTCTTACTGTGAGTGGATTTGCCACTGACATGTAACATTACATCTGACATGTAACTTGTCCTGGTGGTGCTTCCTGCTTGTTTCCATGGAGATAGACATGTTTAATGTCAGTCTGTGGAACATTCAATGCAATAGCAATGTTAAATCACAACCATTTTAGCTTTGTTTAAAAAAAAATTGTTTGAACAGCAATAACACTAATTCAAATGGAGTTGGCCAGAAATTATACAACAGGTAACAGGTTACTTTCTCAAGGTTTTTATTTACTGATAAATAATGTGTGTATAATGTGGCCACTTGATTTTATACTAGAGCTGGACTGTAGTATAACTTCTTTATTGCACCCTCTATTTAGGACATGTAATTTGTTTAAAAAGTTAATTTGCACATGCACAAATACAATTACTACTTTAGTGATTAATAGTTTGGATGTCTGTAACGCAGGAAAATGAGTTTGTCCTTCTGTGCATGTAGTGAGTCCACTCTCTATCCTCTCTGTGTGCACTGAGCATGATCCAGTCTCCCACTGTTTCACCACAGCGCGCACTGGCAGAGGTCATACAGAACCACGGCAGGACTGGCATCGCTGGCAGCAAGGAGATCAGACACCTGGGCTGGCTGGCGGGGAAGGTAGGAGCTTTGCGTTAACGCATGGAAGCAGGTGTGAAATACATGCACTATGGAAGTATACAATGAGTTGTTTCAAAGAGTGACGGGCGCCCACGTTGCATTTGTCACATTTTATTAGTCTGTCTTGCACTGCCAGATTTTGATAGCTGCACCTGTTAGTTTTTGTCATTCATTTGCCGCCATTAAAAGTGCCCATTTAATCGCTCCCATTCTTACAATTATAAAATGGAAATGGTTGGTATGCTTCAGTACGGCTTGTTTAGTCTGTTTGTATGCATAATTTAATTTATTATATCTTCAAAAATAATTCATAGGCAAGTGTTTGCACAGCCTGCATCAAGCAGACATACTGTACAATTTTTACAATTAAATCTGACAATAATTTATCCTTCCCACACGCTGTACATCACTGTTACTTAGCAACATATTGTTATTATGTTAAAAAGTTGACCTACAACCTGTTAAGTCCTTCAGTGTGATTGGCTGAGGCAGAACTTCAAAGAGGAGCTTAGGATTCCATAGCTATGCAGCAGATAAGCTCTATAATGAGAGTAGTTAAAGAGCATTGTAAAATAAAATTCGTGGCTGTGTGCAGGAGGTCTAAAGTTTAACAGTGAGTTTTAAATAGAGTCAAGGGGGTCTGGCGAGGGGGGAGTCTGCTTGTTAGAGGCACCATTGGGCAATAACCAATCACAGGAAAAAAGTTAACTACAGGTTTGTGTTTTGGGTTATTTAAGTTTCGCAGTGCCTTGAATTTTTAATTTGGAGGAGTGCAGGTTTTGTGTAAAAAGTAGTTCATTGTTACTAGACTTCCCCAGTGAGGCAACTTGTGTTCTTGCATCATTTATTTGTTCTAAAGAGAAAATCTGCTCCTGTTTCCCTGCTGAGTATAAACAAAACAACTTTTAACAAGAATGTCTTCTCTATTAAGTAACATTTGTCAAATACATCTCTATTTTGTCATACTCAAAGCACTAATTAATACTTAAATGAAGGACAGACTTCATGTTCATTTAATTATTTCAAACAAAAGCTCTGGGTATGCTTTGATTTCTTAAGTATAAATTTACACTTGGCACTTGCAGAAACCTGAAAAGCTTGAGACCTTAGGTGAACTGCTTTTTAAATTGATATAAAATGTACTATAATAACAAAAGGATATTAACTCCGTCATGCTATTCTTCATGAATCATTGTTAAATAAATAACTCAACAGTTGTAGTTTAGATGTCGCCCTTTGTTTTCAAACTTAAAATAAAGGTGAACTTTTTCTGCTGGATGGTCCGTCTGATGAAATCTAACTCCATGGAGACAAGCAGGTCAAATTACACCAGAAAAGTTACATAGTGCCCCTTTAATTCGTGAGTAAATCCAGGTTTGCTCTTGTTATTTGTGGCTGTGTTGCAGACAGAGAGCGAGAAACAGAGCTGGAAGCCGGTGCTGGTGGTCCTCACTGAAAAAGACCTGCTGTTATTTGACAGTCTCCCACGAGGCCGAGACGCTTGGCAGAACCCCACGCACACATACCCTCTGTTGGCCACGCGGTACACCTCACACACACACACACACACACACACACACACACGCACACACACACACACACACACGCGCGCAGCGAATACTATATCCACTACTGCTCTGTATTCAGTCAATTCACATCTTTGTATTGTATATATGGTGAGCTAGAACAAACTTTATTTGTTGAGGGCCACATTATCAATCATACGCAAGCGTAGGTGTTCAAAGCAGTAAATAATTGAAATGCTTCAATTTAGATTTTTAATTGGGCCTCCACATTCTTACTGGGACTTACAATCTTAATATCCAGTCTGTCTTAGATCATAATGTTTGCTATTGAGATTTAGAGGCTGAAGAGATTCCAAACAGATAGACAGTGAATTAATTATTGCGTATGTCTTTGTGTTAGCACTGGAAATTACTAATTCTTATTCAAGTTTTCCCCCACCTTATTCTCAAAGTTTTTTTAGTTAGAAGGATAAACTTTCAATTAGTCAAACTACCAAAGACAGTCTGTTTTGTGTTTTGGTCAGTAACAGAATGTGATTTGACAGTCTCGTGCAGTCTGGCCCTGACCTGGGCTCCCCTCACTCGGGCACAGAGCTGTACTTTGCCACTCGGACTGGCACACGGTTGGGCATAGAGACGCACCTGTTCAGAGCCGAGACCACGAAAGACCTGTCTCTGTGGACCAGGCACATCGTCAAGGGCTGCCACTCCTCTGCTGAGATGATCAAAGAAGTTTCCACCAGTGAGTACAGTACATAACGCATGCTCGATCGATAATTTAATCAACAACAGTGATACCTTACATCTGTGTTGACAAAGCCGCTCACATACACTTCAGTTCATATAAATGACATGCAAATGTATAACAAAGCCATGTCTTAACAGTATTAACATGTATGTATGTATATAAAATATGACATAATATTCCTGTTATATACACATTTGTATCTCATACATGATGAGTTGCAGTTAGAAGCTAAACTCCATTTCGTTGCACTGTAGTTGTGCAAGTGTAATGACAATGAAGTCGATCTAATCTAATCTGCTCTAATCAAAAAGTTGCAACGTAGTCATTATCCAGTCATTCCCTAGTCAATGGTAATAAGGTTTTCTGTAGAAGTGCACTCACAGAAGGCAGGGTGGATGAAGTGTCTTGCCCACAGGCACAGCAGCATTATTATCCTGTGTGTGCTCACTGGGCCAGATCTGAGCCTGCAGAGGGAGTAGAGTGTATGCAACAGTTAGAATTTGTTAACCCAATAAAAACTGAGAAACCATAATAAACCGTTTAATGTATTTAAAGAAGAAACGCTTTTGTCTGCTATATAGTAGTCTATCTGTGGCACACATGAATCATTTGTTTAAAGATTACTGAAACATGCATGAATCACTCTAAATATAACTTCAAGTTGGCAAATGAGAAGGGGAAACAATTACATATGGCAACATAAGATTGTAGTAATATGGGTGTGTACTGTTGCAAACTTAGCCGGTCACTCCTATGAGTTGCTTTCCTCATACACGCTCGGGCCTGTCCCTGCAAAACATATGCTGCAAGATTTAGTAGGCTGCTGCAGTAAGTCTTGCCTCAGGTCATGTAAGCTTGAAATAAAACCTAAATCCAGTGGATAAAAGCAAAGATACACATGGTCTGCACTGTAACAACACATGTGATATAATGTGACAGCCATATAGAAGCGTGGACAAAGCACTTCCTATTTTTGGAAAGGAATGCCATGCTTTATCTTGTTTCAGTCTGCTATTTGGCAATGGGCATTGGTTGTCCTGGGAATTACATATGCATGTACTATCTCTCTTTGCTCCATCCCTTCCATGGCCCAAAGCATCCTGGGAACACGCAGGTCCCCTGGGCCTTGCATAGTACCCACGGAACACCTCGCCAAATTAGGTTTTGCCTTTTAAAATCAGAATATGTGAAGTGCTGGTCGTGTGTAAGCAGAAAGAAGCCCCTTTAAATCATAGATGTGTGGGCTTTAGGTGAGAATGTTAGACTTTAATGAGAACAGCAGGGCCCCAGTCTGTTCTGGAGAGTTCAATTATAATGGAACACTAAGGTGGGACATAAAATAGGATTGTACATGTCATGGTACTCGGCTGGAAAATTACTATGACTGACAAGAGATAGGGTTATGACTAAAGGCAGAGCTCAAAACAAGAGTCAGTTACCAAGCAATACTTCTGTTAGTATTTGCACAGTAAAAAGTAAGAATTCGGTCTCGGAATTGACAGAATATTATATAAATATTTCAGTACAAGGCTAAACTTCAAAATAATTGCAACAATATTTAGTTTTCATGGCAGAAAATTAAGCTTGTTTGAATGGGATACGACAAACCAAGTGTGAAGTAAACATTTTATTTTCAAGGTTTTCCTGATATTGCTGTAGTATGCTGGTTTTAAAATTTGTGTTAAAAGTAAATAGTCATTTGAGAATCAAACTGAATAAAATCACAAGTGAAATACTATTGGACATTTCTTGAATAGTCTAAGGCCCTATTTTAGAGATAGCATAAAGCCACATAGTAATAATAAAGAAACTGCTATAATTTTGTAGAAATTTACTGTTGTTTTGTATTGTCATCGTGTATCAAAATCAGTATTGCGTATTAAGTGTTTTCTTTAGTTTCAAAATCTAACTGACATTTTCCTAGTGTGACACCACTACCATACACAGTACATGCAGTGGGTACGGAAAGTATTCAGACCCCCTTAAATGTTTCACTTTTTCTTATATTGCAGCCATTTGCTAGTTCTTTTTTTTAATTAATGTTACCATAGCACCCCATACTGACAGGAAAACACAGAATTGTTGACATTTTTGCTGATTTATTAAAAAAGAAAAACTGAAATATCACACAGCCACAAGTATTTAGAGCCTTTGCTGTGACACTCATATACTGAACTCAGGTTTATCTGTTTCTTCTGCTCATCCTTGAGATGTTCTTCACCTTCACTGGAGTCCAGCTCTGAGTGATTAGACTGATGGGACGATTAGGTGCACCATACACCTGTCTATATAACAGCTTCAGCTCACAGCGCAGGTCAGAGCAAAGAGAATCAGGAGGGTAAAGGAACTGCCTGAAGACCTCACACACACAATTGTGGCAAGGCACAGATCTGGTCAAGGTTACAGAAAAATTTCTGCTGCACTTAAGGTTCCTAAGAGCACAGTGGTCTCCATAATCCTTAAATGGAAGACGTTTGGGATAACCAGAACTCTTCCTAAAGCTGGCTGTCCTGAGCAATTGGGGGAGAAGAGCCTTGGTGAGAGAGGTAAAGAAGAACCAAAAGATCACCGTGGCTGAGCTCCAAAGATGCAGTCGGGAGATGGAAGAAAATTCTAGAACGTCAACTATCACTGCAGCCCTTCACCATTTGGGGCTTTATGGTAGAGTGGCCCGACGGAAGCCTCTCCTCAGGCACTGCTCATCACCTGTTCAATACAGCCCCAGCAGTGAAGCTGTGAAGTGGTAACAGCACCAGGCTGTGGGGGTGTTTTTCAGCTGCCTTGACAGGAATTGAAGGAAAGATGAATGTGGCCAAGTACAGGGATATCCTGGACTAAAACCTTCTCTAGAGTCCAGGACCTCAGACTGGGCAGAAGGTTTACCTTCCAACAAGACAATGACCCTAAGCACACAGCTAAAATAACAAAGGAGTGGCTTCAGAACAACTCAGCCAGCCATAGCCCCAACTTAAACCCAATTGAGCATCTCTGGAGAGACCTGAAAATGGCTCCACCAACGTTCACCAGCCAACCAACCAACCAACTGGAGAATATCAGCAAGGAGGAAAGGCAGAGGATCCCCCAATCCAGGTGTGAAAAACGTGTTGCATCATTCCCAAAAAGACTCATGGCTGTATTATTAATTCTGTGTTTTTCTGTCAATATGGGGTGCTGTGTGTACATTGAGGAAAAAAAAACTTAAATGGTTTTAGCAAATGACTGCATTATAACAAAGAGTAAAACATGTAAGGGTCTGAATACTTTCCATACCTACTGTATGTGAGCTGCAGAGTTTAAAGAATATCACACCACATTATGACTAATGATAGGCAATTAGTGCTCAGTCCTTTACTCATAAAGTTAACTAACTATTCAAAGTCACTGCAATCATTATTGAATTTATCAACTTTTTATTTCAAATGTTTGAAAAGTCCAGTCCAATGTAATTATGCAGTGAAAGAGTGGAAGAGGATTGACTCTCTTTGCTGTCATGCCATTGACCTTGTCTCCTTGTCTGTGTTTGATCTGAGTATCTCTCTGATAAATATCTGGGATGGTTTCACTGCTCATGATGAAGATGTGCGGCTGCTCACATAGATCAACTCTCAGTCACATTCTGGGCACAGGGCCATTCTCACACAACTTTTTAAGGGATCTGCTATTCATTCTGGTCCACAATCACATTTTAACAGCACTTGGCTTTGCCATCTCTTTATATGGCACTGATCATTCTTTCACTTGTCCAGACCACATCTGCTACACGTAAATTTTTGCCTAAGTTGTCATAATTAAACTAGTTAAATTAGTGGATGAATATACTTTAAATTATGACTTAATAACATCATCTCCAAATAGCATCTGTTCTGTTGAAAAATGTTTCTTAAATGAAAGACATAATTAAATGAAAGACTTAAATGAATAACATTTCATTTATAACAGTGACTGCCTAAAAGTTTGCAAGCTTCCTCAGGGGTAATCAGCTATGTGTAACCAGTGACAACAAGACCTATAATTTTATTTCAAATCTGTTTCTGAAACATTGTACAATGTTTGGTCTTGAAACAACTGTTATGGATATTAGTTAGCACATAGCTGACTTTCATTCAAAAAGTCTATGGAAAAAAATGAATGGAAAATTTACTTCTGGAACAAGAGCAGGCTGTATTATAGTCTAGCTACCCTAAAAATTTCAACACAAAATATTAGTACTATATTATATCTGCTACAAAAGGCCCAATCTTGTTTCATTATTGATTTATTCAAATCAGTATGTAGTTTTAATACTGTAGTAATCAGTAGTGATTAGTATCTGGGTATTGATTTTCACAGCTTTATTACTGATGCATTTCATATCCTCTTGACTGTGCGACTATAGACATCCCATTAGTCTGGCAGAAAGAGTAAGATCGATCTTGAGGTCAGATGCACTAAAGAAACAGGTAAACAGCTTAATGACCGTGTGTGTGAGAAGCACTTAACCACAGCAGCTGTGCAGAACTGAACCTATTGACCTACTGCGACTCCCCAAGTCTCACACAGCACGATGCAACCTTTAAAGAGCAGCTAATGTCATTTAGAAGTTGTAAATAACTGAAGGAATTGAGTTTTTGTCCCGTGGTGACCCTAAAGCATTTCACCTGGAGCTATGTCAAAATTCTGTCTTCTCTAATTAACATCAGTCATCTCTAAGTCCTATCTAATTCCTTTTACTGTTAAGTCTACTCCACTCTCCATCATCGGGCTAAAAGAGGCTTTTGTGGCTGCCTTGGAAAGCCCCTGTGTATTGTGAGTGTGTGTGTGTGTGTGTGTGAGAGGGGATAGTCTGAAACCTGCAGGGTCCACGGCTCTCAGGTGGACCGGGGCAGACCAGGGTAGGATTTCACTGCAGCACAAAACACTTTCTATTGCCCTTTTATGTAGCTGTTTTCTTCTGTAACAGTTCTTAGTAATAGATTCAGTTCTACATTCTGGGTAAGGATCAACAGAACATTAAAGCTGCTGTTTTAAATGCAAAAGACATACTTGCTAAACAACTTTGCAAAAAGAAACAAGATAACTAATGGTAAATGCCTATATGCAAATATTTTGTTTTGCTTGTAGGAGGAGGAAATTACTTGTGTTATTTCTTCCATATGTTCTACAGTAATGGTCACATTTTTATATATTTCCACCTTCAAGGCACACAAAGAGTTTTACTAGGGATTCTATTTTCAGTATGGGTATATTTGTGTAACTGTTTTGGCCAATAACCGATACTTGTCAATATTGATTTCAAGATTTTGCAATCCATGGCAAGACTCACAAGACTAATTTGTAAAAAATAATTACAAAATCTTAATCTAGGGCAGAGATTTTCAACTGGTGAGGTGCACCTCCTCTGGGAGGCGCCATAGAGCTACTGGGGAGGCGCAACGCACATGCAGAAAAAAAGTAACAGTCCACATGTGTACACAACTGCAGCAGTATTGATATGGGTAATTGTGTGTGCATGAATTAGCTGCAAAATGCATCATTTTCTGATTCCATCTCAACAGAAATCAGCAGCGAGGGAAGAGAAAGGACCCAGCAAAAAACGTAAGAAATATGATCCTGATTATTTAAAGTTTGGTTTCACTTGGTCAGGTTCTGAGACTGCACCTCTGCTACAACATCATGTAACAAGCAGGAGCAGCTCTGGTTCAGGCCAGGCTCAGATGAGCTGGAGCGGGGAGTGGTTTGAGACCTCGGCCTGAGAAGCTTCTCCTTAGGAAGAACCAAGCATGCAGAGGACGGACCGCTCGAAACAAGATATAATGAACCAGACCGGATTTGTGCTTTTGTCTGGATGCTTTGCACCACCTCGGAACCAGCCCCAGTCCTTGAGCATGGAGGACCGGAGCAACTCAGCTGGACCTATATAGTCCATTGTGGATTCTTGCTTTCTCCACATGGAACCAGCACATAGCGGATGGCACGGAGCCCCTCAGACCCAGTCCATTGCGCGCTGGTCTTGCTCGTCCCCATATGGAACCAGCACATGGAGGATGGATCCTCCGGACCGATCTGACCAACGTGCTCAGAGGACCCCCAATCCAGATACGGGGAACAGCGGTAGCGCTTAATCTAAACCCCAGACATTTTGTAAATGACAGATGACAAATGACAGATATTCACAATAACATCGACTGGAAACTGGAAATTGGAGAAAAACTGTGTAAAATGTTTTTGAATAAGAGCAATGAGTTTTATTTCTGCTTTAAAAAAGTAAAATGTGCAAACTGCCCGCTTTGCCAGGTCACTGTATCATCTCTATCATTTACAATTAACTTCCTGTTTGAAAGATATTACACCGTCATTTTCAAAACATGACAGACAAACATAAACGAGATTTGAATAAAACTTTACTGGGCCTAATGTGCAGATTGACACACAAATAATTGCTATCCCAGCTTTAAAAATATATATATTTGTAGCATGCACACATCACCTCAAGCCTTTGGCAGTTATGGAGATAACCGCTCACTTTCACACTTGTGCAGCATGGGAGATCAGATCAGACAAGTTGAATGTGTAAATGTTTTAAACTTTAGGTCTTTAAGTTTGCAAAAGAGAGAGGGGGACTCTGAAAATCCCACTCCCTCACACTGGGGAGATTAGACAGGTTTGTCATAAAAAGTGCAGGAGATAACGAAAGAGAAATGCTATAGAGAAAGTGTTTTCAGCATGTGACAGCCCTCCTTAAGAGACAAGTCTATTTATGTTGCGGTAAACTGTAGTATATGTACAGGAGGTGTAGATCGAAACACAGGGTTGATGAATAAGTCAACCATTAGAACAACCCCGCAGTAAACCAAGGACAAAGCTACCAGATGGGGCAGTTTAATTTTTATTGTTGAAAATGAAACATGTTTTATTAATGTCTGTAGTCTAAATATGAGTAATTGTCATTAACTTAATAGAGAATGGTTAGTTTAAAGCAATTTTTAAAAAATGCCCCTGTATTTGTCTCATGAATGAATATGAGTAGGACCACTGCTCTGTCAAATTGTTATTATCACATAGCTAATAAGAAACCCCATACACACCTACTGTAACATTTCATTTTGAACAGGACCACCAATAATGTAGCCATGAAATTTGCCCTTGAAAAAATAGCACAAAACATAATATTTATTCAATATTACTGCTTCATCTTGGGACAAAATCTTTCCGATCTCACCTCCAAACAGGGGCCAGTGCCATAGAAATGATATCAACTGAGTTATGTAAAAGATTAATTTGCAGAGGTTGGCCAAAAATCGTGCGAGAGTCCCGTTACTTCAAAGTAACATAGAAAATAGCAGTGCAAATGGTGGTTGTAAATCGACTGATTGAGTGACTGATTGATTCGTTTTATTTCTGAGTTTGTGCCAAGAGTGAGAAACAATGATCATACAAACTACATATACAGTGTAAACACGAGAAAAGCACATTTCTTGAAAATGACTGTGAAGAAGAAAAACTTATTAACCCACCACTATTAGATAGTTTCAAAATTTATGTGGTTGATTATGTACATTGATCACAGAACTTTAGAAATATTTGCACATAGCAAAATAAATTACATACACTGCATAATAAAAATTATTTTAACCCAAAATCTTTAATCGAGTCATGTAAAGCAATAAGTATTTAGAGAAACTAGTCCTGATGTAGATTAATTATAAGAATAACTGTCAGGGCGTTGCATCTAATTTTTCTCATTTTTAAATTAATGTCATTAGAAGGACAAGTCATTACACAATGCACAAAATAAGATTAAAACGATATATCAAATAAATTAGAAAATCTAAATCATATCTTCAAAGTGCACTGTGTAACTTTTCAGTTGGGGGTCTGTCACTGTCTTGTTTCTATGGATGTGAAATTGCTCTGCTTTAAATGTTCCACAGTGTGACATTAAACAGATCTACCGTGCATGCATTCAATTACAGGTGGTTTTAATGCTCAAAAACACCAAAAACAGGAATTCCTTCTCTACAGATCTGGTTTGGTCTCCATGATGACAGAAACATTTAATGCCATACTGTGAAACATTCCAGAGCAAAGCAATATCCATGGAGAAAACCATTTGACGGGCCCTCCACCAGAAAAGTTACACAATGCTCCTTTAAGGGGTGGTGCAAAAATCAATTTTAACACGGCACATCATTTTGTAGAGTTGTAGCCTCACAGTGGGCAGAGTAACCAAAACTTTTACTCAAATACAAATTCGATGATACTGTAAATATAACTCTCAAATGTAAGTCTGAAACCACTCTAACAAGAATATTTTTTCCCATTTTTTCTTACTTCTGCCCTGACTGATTAGCAAATACAATGACCAATCCTGCATATATCAGTATTATTATTATCAGTGTGTGGTGGCCTCTGTGATTTCCCAACACACAATCAACAAGAAGGCACTTCCTATTCACCATTATTAAAAAAAGCAACATGCAATTTGCCTGCATATATAGGATGTGTTGTTGATTACTAATTGCAATGCACTGACATTCAAATTGCAATGTTGTGTGGCAGGTTGTCTCTTCCAGGGGCAGGAGTGCAGACTGGTCATCCATTATGAAAAGGGCTTCTCTGTAGTGACAGATCCAAAGCTGCTAGACCATGACAATGATGAGATCCAAGCGACTCCAGTCAAACCTCGTGTGCTACTGTCCCACCCATTCGAGAGGCTCAAGATGTCCTCCGATGATGGAATACGTATGCTTTTCCTCGACTTCGGCAGCAAAGAAGGCGAGATTGTAAGTCATTGATACGATAAAGTATTGTATAACTCATATTGTTCAGTCTGTGAATAAGAAAGGAGACTACACTACACTTTTCATAACAAGTAAAAAAAAAAACTGATTTTACTGGTGGTGTGTAACTGACACAATATTCTTTCAGTTAGAGATTACAGAGAGAATGATTAGTCTTAGCACTCATTTATATTTGTGCCACATGGAAATCTGGCTCCAGAGATAGAGGGGTATGTCAAACCCATGTACTGATACCGCAAAATAATGAAGTAAACGTCAGAAATATTCACTTTTACAAGTTCTTGCCAAAGTAAGTAATAATACAACTGTCTAGTCTAAGATCACACCATAGGACTGCAGCAAATATTAATGCTATAAATTCTCCTATAGGCTACCTGTACAACCAACTTTGCCAATAAGTAGTACTAAGAGACTAATAAATCTCATGTTCTTACTACTTTAAGACCACAATGTTGAGACGATACATCTGCTACTACTATTAATTGCAACTGCAAATTTAAAACTAATATTTTAAAATACCTCAATGTGTTCTTCATACACATAATAGTTAACCCATGTCTTACTGTCTTAGTTACTCCCAAATGTTTCCTTTTACCACTGTATACAAAATCATATTCTAGCACAGAGTAATTTAATTCAAATTAAGTACACAGATATCATTTTTAAATTTGTATTTCATGTGATATGCTGAAAGAAAAACACCAAGTAACAGTACGCTTTGGTGTGGTCTTGCACGACTCTCAGTAAATAGAACAAGTTCATAGCTTCTCAGGAGGTTTAGAAGGGCCATTGGGGAAATGAAGCAAAAATATCAACTAAAAGAGCCAGGCAGAGAGTGGAGGAGAGAAAAGTAAATTACAGCACTACATCAGAAAATAACCCTTAAATTTCACTGCAGCTTGTTGAAGCTGCTGAGAGCTGTTGGTGCGGAGGGGGCTTTCTACAGAAGCAAAAACTGGCCTGTCACAGCGTAGTTTGAAAACTTAATATGTTGAGACTGGGGTCTTGTGGTTAGCCATGAGATTAGTTATTTTCTTTTAGTAGTAATTTGTAATTATGTTAATGTAGGAATTGAGGAATCATTTTAGAGCATGTACTTATCTTTCCCTGTATGCTGTGGTTTCATGATATTTAGTTTTTCACTTTTCCTGGTGTGACCTATTCAGTAATAGACAGTACCTTTTTGTCCTCACATTTGTTACATTTTGTTGAAAACAGCGTCGTCTTTGCATGAGCAATTTTGAAGCAAAATCGCTCTTTGTCTAAATGACTGAATGGTGCAGTTAGACAGTGTAGGTTGTAGAAGTCGTAGCAGCAGCTGAATAACTGGTAGTATTTATGGCAAGAGAAATGAGAATGAAGTTTACCTATACTTTATTAGATTTTGTTACATTTTTGTTGTATACTTCAGTAACACTTTAATACTTAGTTCAAATGAAGCATGAACACAAACTTAATTCGTATTAAAGAAATAGTCAATTAAGAATGATTTAGGCTCAGTAAATAATTAATACTCTAACCTCAACCTCTTAATATAGTAGTTACTAAGCCTGAATCATTCTTAATAAACGATTTCTTTCATTATGGATTAATTCTTTGTTTATGCTTCATTCAGGCAACTTAAAGTGTAGTTTGTTATAAAATGTTACTAAAGTATACAACAAAAAGTATGGTTATTTAATGTGTAGTTATTATAAAGTGGTATCTATACTTCAAATGAGATATTAATGTTATGTAACAGCAACTTTAACAGTTAATCTTGCTTGCTACATCCATTGGCTGGTGGCAACTTGGGGTAATTTTATCAGTGTCTTGGTGCATGGCAGTTAATTAAACAAAACTTCCTCTTAGAGCGCTGTGGCTGTGGATGTAGAAGTTGGCTACCTCAGCAGAACAGATTCTGGTGCACTTTTCACCGCTCTCATCCCCATCTTGGCTGTAAACAGTTTTCTAAAGTCTCAGAGTATTTAAGGAAGTGGCTGATGGCTCATTAACGATATGTTTGAAATGTAATCAGTTGGGTATTTTTCTCCACACTTTCGCCACTGACGTTACTTGGCAGGAAGTTTATTTGCCTAATTTTGTGAGAGGCAGTCATTGACAGCTTATCATCCCACACAGAATGAAATTATTAAAATACAAACAGATTCATTCAAAGCACATATCAAGCATTAGGTGGCGAAATAATATAGAGACGCAACTGCAATGTATATGATATAAGTATGGTATTTAGTCCAGTTAAAACACTGTCCATGCCAAATACCTAGCTTTGCCTATAAGCCATTTGAACACACAATTTATTTGACCTGAAATGGGTAGTTTATGACATTATTCTCATGGGATGGGTAAAGGTTTGTGCCTGTGTTTTCTTATTACTCAAAGAATGCCTATAAAAAGTATCTTTAGTAATATCAAAGGAGAAATTAATTTTGTGTCAACTGGACAAAAGTTTTTCATGTCCTTTCTAAGTACCTCTAGATCTAAGCCAAGCCTCACACAGGACTATTGTAGGTCTAAACTAAACAGGGGCTGACCAAAAGCAGAAAAAATGTGAATTAAACTCACTAAATTCAGCAAATGTTTAAACTCCACAGGAATTCTCTTACGGCCTGAAGGAGGTCTGGCTTAGATGGATAATGAATATGTGCCTCTCTGAATGTACTGAATAATAACTTTATGCAAACGTTGGAATCAAAAAGCATTATCTTCAATTAACATTACCGTCAACTATAGTAACACTCTAGGGCTGAGTTGCCTTTCCTCCCACAAGGCTGCTCTGTTTGAATATGTCACTATAATCTCAGCCTGTTCTCTTCCTCATGGGAAACTCTCACTGAAACGTGGCTTCCAGTATATATTTTAAGATTTCATTAACTTTACAGATCCTCTTTCTTCTCCTTGTCATCCGTCTTGTTTGAATGTATTCTCTGATCTTTTAATCATACCAGCTCCAACCCATTTGATGCATTTTTCTGTCTCATCCAGTTTTTAAAATTTTCTTTTTATGTTTTGCAGCAGTTGGACCTTCACTCCTGCCCAAAGCCCATCGTCTTCATTCTCCACTCCTTTCTATCGGCAAAAATCTATCGACTGGGTTTAGTGGCCTGACCCCTGGACAGTGCAGCTCAACAACTCAGATAATTTCAGTCTGGAGGATCAGTGAATGTACCCACATCACTGGACCATATTTTGGGCTGAAGGAGCACTGCAGAAAGCTAGATATTATGACTAAGTGTACTCTTGAAGGGCCGAGAAAGACTCTGGCGGAAGAATCACACGGAAGCAGAGCAGAATAAAACTAAAGATGGGCATTACTGTTGGCAATGTGTAGCACTGAAATCATATTACTTTGAAATTAATTGTGCACATTTAATTTATTTAGTGCACTGAAAAAATTAAATCTAACCTTACCTAAAATGACTTGAATTCAGAATATTAATCTAGAATTGGGATAATATTCATTTGCTTATGTGATATAGGTTACATTTATTTTTGCCAGTGGGTTAAGTACTTTTTTCTTACCCCACTGGCAAATAAACTGGCTTGAGTTAATTATTAGAAACATTTCGAAGCAAGTCCAATAATCTATGTCCACCATCCATCAAGTTAATTGGGCTTAACTACTCAAAACTACACACATTAAAATTAATATTATAGATTCAAGTCATTTCAGTTGGTCTAGATATTCATTTTTTCAGTGTACATCACTTTGAGCATTATCACACTACATACTAATTTGTGAATATCTCATCAACTTTTAATTGATCAACTTTGAAAATAAATGGGAAATGCATTAAATTTGACTACTGACTGATAGATCATGACATAATTTACAGATTGCAAAAATTACATTTCACAGTTTCACATGTTTTAATTTAATTTTAAATAGTGGTACTGATTTAGCTGAAGAACATTTATGTTTATTTTGATATTTAATGACTTAATTGAAATGGAAAGTGTAGTCTAGGCATGTATTTTAAATTTCACCACAATGAATTATGTCAAATTAATAGACTGATTTCAGCTTTTAGTTTTTTATTTATTAATTGATTTGCTCATTTACAGCCTCATCACTGTGATTCACATGTTGTTGTTTTTTTCATTTAAGTAGACAAGACATGACTCCAGACTGAAAACCTCAAGTGAAGAAAAGTAATGTTTGATTGTGTATGATGCCTTTGGCAGCTACTGTACTGTCACTAAGAGATGTAAAGCTTATTTTTTAACTAAATCTCTTCACATAAATCATGTAATTAAAAAGTGTCAAGTGTGTTTCATGTTTCATACTTCAATCAGTTTCAAAGGGACCACTGGAACAACAAGATTAGTGTGTTTTACAGGCAGGTTATAATCAACATTAAAGAGGGTCATAGTTTTAGAGTGACACCTCACCTGTGTGAAATGGGGAGGCGTCTTTAGTGAATAAATGTGTGGGAATGTTTTGTTTTCTGCCCTGCAAATAACTGCACCTTATCTTTATTAATATAACATGCATGTAGCTTAAATTGCCTGAGGTAAGTATATGTGAGAGTGAATGATTTGTTGAATTATTCAAGTAGAATAATCAGAATAATGAGATCTATTTATTGCTCTGTGCTTACATGCACAAGCGAAATCTGATAATAATAATATATTTTATTTATTAGGTGCTTTGCTGGACACTCAAGGTCACCTGTCAACAACATAAATTAAATATGATTAAAACATACAGTTAAAAGCGTATAGTTAAAGTGGGACTGTATTTAATTGATTTATTGTATTTAGTATTGTATTTTATTAGTATTTATTGTTTTAGTATTTAGTAATGTATTAGACAGTATTTGACAGTATTGACTGTACTTAACTGACACCTAATTATCTATCAGCTATTCTTTCTGGAGACCTGCTGTATGAAGCATGTTTTGGGTTGATGATCAAAAACATGGTGACATGTCAGTTAATTGTGGATTTTAGAGCAGCAGCAGTTGTAGACAAACCACAATGAGTGTTTGTCTTTTCCACGTTAAGTTGCCCTTTACCTTTACCTCACAGCTGAACATCTAGGTGTAGGTGTTTACTCACATCAGATGTGAGTAAACTGTTCACATGACATTTCAGTAATACTCCAGAAACCAGATAATGGTCAGGTTTTAGATGTACATGTGTAGCCAGTATTATGCTCAGTCTACAATTAACTGGACCCTGCCAATGGGGCCTAAAGTTCTGGATTGTCTCAAAGTGCCCAGTGCCTCCCTCTGTTCTCGTTTGAATAGGAAGAAGACAACAAAGACAAAGGTGGTCTGAATACACAACACTGTGAATCTTATCTGAAAGGATTTCTGCCACTTACAGCCAAATACCAGAGGAATCATTGTTTGTGAGCTGTGCTAAATCCAGCGGGGAGTCTCTTGACGTTGTTTACTCTCCTTGTTAGCACCAGAGTAATGAGCTGGCACACAAGTTTGAGTTAAGCCCTCTAGACCCACCACAACACCCTAATAACTCTTGTCTTTGTAATTGCATAACAGCATGCGTTAAATCTCTGTACTGTACAAATAGGCAATAGGTGGTTGAAATAAATGGAGAATTTTATCCAGGTCAAACTCCCCACTGGCATGGACATGAAGACGTTTTGGCAAGAGAGGGTTGCTAGTGTGCCAGTCTGTAGTCCAAGGCGCACATATACATAAATGAACTATTGTTTTCTTGCGTAACAACTTGCCCTCTCACCAGCGGTCTTGTTTTTGCAGTCTGGGAAACATGAGGCACCAAATTTCTGGACAAAAGCCAAATCGATCAGCAATCAGCCATAAAACACGATTGTAAAAGTTGTCTCTCTGTGTGAAATGCAAGTTGTTTTTTTAGTTGTTTACTTGTACTGGCCATGAGATATGTCTGTGTTGCGTTCCTCAGCTTGAGTTGACAAGTCCTTACAAGCACAGCACTGGCTCCTGACACTGGCTCTCTTTTTGCAATGCTCCATGTTAAGTGTCTCGACTTCTACTCACTTGTATCAGACAGTTGTCCTCATTATAAGTTGAGGTTTTGTCGTATGTGTTGGCTGGACACACCGGTATGGTTCGCTGCGCTGTGTAAGTTATAAAGGGCAGTTAATTAGTGTAAAGAAGAACATAGGCAGACAGCTCCAGTGATGACGAAGACCACAGACTTGCCCAGACGAAAACAGTAAGTAAAACAAAGGACTAAATCAGGAGTTTTCAATCAGGGCTCAAGACATGACTACACCCAGATGGAATTAGAGGGATAAACTAAACCAAAGTCTACAAGAGATCATATCAAAACTTCATGTGTTAAAAGGAGACCGCATTGAACCAAGACTAACCAAGGACTTAACCAGGGTGAGGTTGGTATAGCAGAATAAACGATGATTTATGCAGACGTAATGATAGACTGAACCAGGTTTAGACCAAAACTCAACCCAATGGTTACGAACTTCTCAAAAGGCCTGGGCAGGGCAAATGCGAGGCTAAACCAGCTCTTGCTCTTTGCCTAAAACCAAATCTTGCTATGCACTAAAGTTAGTCTTAAAGGTGCACTGTCATTTTTATGGCGGAGGTACACCATCTGCCTGTCTCAATGGAAATGTTATTGCCTTGCCTATAATGTTTCACAGTAAGGCATGAAACTTTATTCAAGCATTTATTCAGTTACATTTGTTTTTATTGCTAAAATCTTGAAAGGCATGCATTTCTACAGTGTCTCTCCATAAATTTGACCTGTACCATGGCCTGATGTTACCTGCTTGTCTCCATAGAGAGAAGTTGGACTAATGAGTAACATGATTGTCTAAAATATATTGTTTGTCTTTTTGAAAGTTATACTTTTGACAAAAATAAACTCTTTTCATTTGTAATTAATTTCTTCAATTCTCAGACTGAAATGGCAAGTCTTTTCTTTAGTTCTTAACAGATTTTGAGATAATGAACTCTCAACAACAGAAAAAGCACCTACTTTCTAAACTTGTGTGGACTCAAACCTCTGCAATTGTATTAGAATTGTTGTTACCTTACATACCCTTGATATAAGCTTTCTTTTCGCTTTTACAGATCAGAATGTTGTAAATTGTTAATTATTTCTTTTTTTTTAAGTTTAATGGTCTCATTTTTATATAGCGCTTTTCACCTTTAAGGCACTCAAAGCACTTTTACAAGGAACCACTCATCCATTCACTCATACACCAGTGTATGCAAACACTAGGGGCGAGGTGGGTTAAAGTGTCTTGACCAAGGACACAATATCAGCATTCATCTGTGGAAGCTGGAATCACACCATCAACCTGTGGGTCAGTGGACAAACGCTCTTACCAACTGTGCTACTGCCGTCCAAAAGTTTATAGTCAAAAGACAAAGTAGAGAAATGTAGGAGAATTACATAGTGTACCATTAAATAAATAAGAACTTGAACTGCACCTGAGCACTGCAAAAGCTCTTAGATTTGTAAATTTATGACCACAACTGCACATCCAGCTCTCTCTTCCATGTACCAGCACATCTTAACTTGACGGGAGAGACTATCATTTCAAATCATTTCTACTCTGGTGCTCGCAGACATGAAGAATCGATGCCAGGATGTTCTGAGGCAGGCCTGGCACATACCTTTTAGCTCAGTGGGTGCAGCAGACTTAGTTATTAATTAATCCTCTCTCTTCTACCCCAAATCCGCTTATTTCATGAAGTCACTGATTCGGCTCTGCTACTATCCACAGAACAAATCCTGCTTGAATCAATAAAGTAGTTTGTAACAGAAATGTCCCTATCACATTTTATTTCCACACAAAGTGCACATTATACTACTATTGTTGTGGGTCTATAAAAAGCAGCACAAAGCTTTATCGCTAGTTTTACGGTTGACAAAACTCAGGCAATTAAAGCCATTATCAACAGATGGCTTTACTGAGTGGCGATGATCCAAGAATCACCATATTGTGAAAATTGGCTCCCCAACAGACAGCCCAGAACTGAGACAGAAATTAACTTTTTACACCTGTTCCTAGGGAGGTAGATAAACTGCATTCTTCTAAACTGAAATTTCTGCCCAACCAGATGAGGCTGTTAACAGTTTCACCAGCATGGATAGTCGTCCTTGGTGAAAGACTTTTTTTTTTGGTCAAAATTGTATTTCAGTTTTAGTCTTTTAAGGTAATATTAATGATACTGCTGAGGAGAAATTTCCCTGCAAATATAAAAAGTCCTGCTGTGATAATGGTGTCATATTAATGTGAGATAAGTGGTAAAATAATGATAGGTCTGCAGCTTTTGGTAGTGCAGGAATCTACTAAGACACAAGGACGCATTTTATCAATGTGTGTTTGGTGGCCTTGTACAGCAAGCACAAAAATGCAGCAAATTGTTAAGAAATAAATTCTGATATTGCTTACCAGTAACAGAACACTAGACATAAACCAAACCTATAATCTGAGATGGTAAATGGAATATACACAAAAAAGAAAAGTGGCTCATAATGAAGGATATCGTTGAGTAAGATAGGGAAGAGTGTCAGTTATTTCAGCAATACTCAACCTTGTATGAGGCTTTCTTTGATGTGGGTAAATAACACAACACAACACAAGTACCACAGCAGTCCGCCCACATGTTATGATATATATTGTTTTAGGACAAGACCTGTTCTAGCACATCCCACTCACACTATTCACAGGTATAATAACCACGAGGAAGTTCACGACCCCTTTATTCTGTAACTGCCATATATAGATCAAACACATTATTAAGATATTAACTTATTAACATATTACATATACACAGTTCAAAATGATGTGTATCTTCTATATAAAAACAGTATATGACCACAAAATAAACTACGGTGTAGTTCATTCAAATATAAATGACTACCAATTAAACTTAAATTGTAAAACCAACTTAATTAGACACTTTAAAATTAAGTAAAATATGTACAAAATACACAAACAAAATTAATAAAATATAATATTAAAAATGTTCCACTTAAACTAAACTTATCTTCACTTCTTGGAGTATTTCTCCAGCACCCAATCAATGACCTAAAATCAAAGAAAGTTTGTTAACAAGTAACCAGAGAGAACTAAGTGATGCACACACTGTGATGAGTGCTTTTACTTGTTTGACGTTGCTGCTGGCGGCCTTTTTCATCTCCTCATGCAAACCCCGAGATGTTTTGAGATCCTGAAATCAAATGTTAAAAATGGGGCATGTGAAGTGAGAGACAGACAAATTAACAAGCTTAAATTTGTATTGTATAGTAGAACTGATTTAAGTCCTAATATTACACCAGCATTTAAGATGATTCAAAATGATTATAAAGAAAAATGTTCATATTTAAAAATATTCACTGTTATAATTATGCATATACGTTGATACACCATGACATAAAGGCCCTTAATGTCACCAGGGGGTGTAATATGTACATGTATACATATTAAACAGATCTCTACATGTTAAACAGATCTTTGCAGAATTTGTTAGCATTTTATTGCATGTTCATGCCACAGTTTTGTACATTTTGTTATGAAAGAAACTTCTGATGTGTGATCTGTGTGAGTTGCTTTCAACTAAACAGTAGAAATATAGTTTTAAATAAGAAACAATGTCATTAAAAAGGCGTCACTGGGGCTGTGTGGGCAGTGCTAAACTAACCTTGAGATAGAATTTGGAGATATCAAACAGTCTTTTGCTGCAGGCCTCAAAGCACTTATGTTCAGAGCTGATCCCGTGGTGTTTGAGTGTTTTAGCCACCACTTCCTGCAGCATCTGAAAACACACAAAACACATACACATATATTTGTCAAAGAACAATCGCAAAAATCAAACATCGACCGCAGTTTATTCCCTATACCCCCAATGCTATCCTAGTTCACAGAAACTAATTTTAGATAGTCGCAAAAGGTCTTGACTTGTGGGACTGTCCTTGCACTGTACTGCTCATGACTTGAGCGGACTTCAAACAAGTACTATTTTACTGGAGGTGCCGACAGGAAAACACATTCCTGGATAAATACATGCTTTTAATCGTGTAACTATTCAGAGGGTAGCTATAAATTATTGTAACGGCAGGTTTGGGCTCATGAGGAGGGGAGCAATAACTTTCAGTCTGGCTCTGAAAAAGCTGCAATCATTATTTGTAAATAAGGTCAACTGTTCTTTCTTTTGCCGTTTGAATGATAAGCGTGTTTGCAAGAAAATCACAAATCACACTAAGTCAAGGACAAAATGCAGACTGGGAAGAAGAAATCATTGGCTGGTGTTTCATGTATGTGTGTAAAAAATGAGGTAAAGCATTTGTGCTACGACAGCCAAGTGGCAAGAGGTATGATGAATTATAGCTCACAAAGTGCTTTTACTTTAATATCATATTTCATTTTAAACATTCACAGTGATAACATGCAAAACATACTGTAAGGTATTTATCTTGAATGTATTAGCATGGTGGTGAATAATAGTGAACATGAATGGTTATTTGTCATGGTGTATGTCTGCTCGTTGGTATTGGCTCTATTTCATAAAAGGGTGCTAAAGTAATGTGTCTATGCAAAAACACATATACATGAACATTATCTTATGCAAGTGACGTTATGGGCCAAATGGAGACGTTACACTCACTCTGTTGTGTTTCTGTGAACGGGATTCTTTTGATGCTTTGTCCTCTGTCTGTGTTTGAGTCTTCTGCTGTGGAGCTTTGGGATTGATGGTTGGAGCTACGTTCACTGTAAGTGGAAAATATTTGTCACAGAATTAACCAATGGAAACAACCTGCAACTAAATTACATTTTTTAATGTAATATTTATTTATAATGTATTATTATTTTTTTTACCTGAGGATGAGCCTCTCGTAGCGGAGGATGTCAGGGCTGAAGTGGTGGACTGAGATCTTCCAGTCTGTCTTCTGAGTGATCGGATTGTGGGGTGTGTCCCACTGCTGCCACTGCTCTGGGAACAGAGGGAATCACTGCTCTCGGATTTAACTAGCCTTTGGGAATCAGAGACAAAAACAACAAACATTAATTGTTATGCATGACTGTGGATGTGTGGTAAACTTAGGCACTACTGTTTATTTTTGTTGCCATCTATGGGATCATACCTCTTGCGTGGATACCCTGGAACAATCTCTGTATCCCATGACCTGCGCTTCAGTCGGGCCACATCTGCGTTTTGGAGCATCTCCCCATCATGTACACTACCTGATTCTGACATGACAGAGGGTGAGGGGGCGGGGCTTAGAGCGAAGGGGAGGGCACCTGGTTCTTTGGTGCAGGTGGTTTGGGTCTCAAAGCGTATCAGGCGGGACTGCAGACGCACAAATGACTGGTCTCTGTCCAAGGAGTGCAGGTTGTCCAAACAGAACCTAAAGATTAACTGTGTAAAAATGAAGCCTGTGGACACATATCTAAAATCACCTTTACTCAGATTCATTGTAACACTTACTCTATACCGTGGTAATGAGTGGCAGAGACTTTGCTGAAGGGCATGTGTCTGACTTTGCCAGGAGACATGTCTGGTGAGAGCTGGAATACATTATTTCTGAACACAGAGAAATGAGGGCAGAGAAAGTGAGACAAAAGCAAAAGAAAAGGTGTAGGTCAAGGACGAAGTGTTATTTTCTTATAAATCACACAACAAACAACAACTCAGCAATAATGGATGAAAAATGTGCAAACGGTAAATGTGCTAAGCTTGTTTTAACAAAACACTTTATTTTGTCTCAGCTAAGAAGACAAATGATCATAATCAAATACTCATTACAGACTCATTATCATCTTAGAGTAGCAAGTGAGAAAACTAATAAATACAGATGTTTCTTATGCAGACAGGACAGGGCCATTTGTTTTATGTCAGCCTATAGCTCTGTCTTCCTACTCCAGTGTTCCAGCCCCCTCTAAAACATTAAAACATGACTTAGTTCACTCACTAAACCTTTTGTGACCATGTTCATTTTGACACGAAATATTGATTTTGTTCAAGATTTAGTCAACTAATTCGTGGTCTGGTTTGGGGCTCTGGGATTGAAAATTTTGATGTAGTTTCCACCCTTTTCTGTCATTCATTTATGTTTAATTGTTATCATTCAATAAAACTATCAGCACTTTTCATTGGCAAAAATATAAGACTTTTAGCCATAGTTGTTGAAAATATATGTGTTTTTAGTTGTTAGATTAGTTTTCATTTAATTTTAATTTAGTTTTAGTCACCAAAAATATAGCACTGGCAAAAATATCTTTTAGATCTTTAAAATCTTTCAGTGTACGAAGTTAATACTGCTCTGTGATACCACACTGTGCCTACCCTCTGTTCAGAGCTAGTGGCTGGAGCTCCCCTGTGGGCGTGCCATCAGCCGTGAAGTGTCGCAGTAGCTCTTTGGCGTCCAACAAAGCCATAGAGCTCTTCTGACCGTCTTTAGGACCCAGCAGGCTGTCAGAGGACCCGGAACCTAACAGACTAAACCTGACACAAAAATGCAACTTAAGATTACCTACAGACTATGGCGATTGTATAATATATAAAGGACCGGTTAGAACAAACAGTTTACCTCTTTTTCTGCCGTCTCCTCTGCATACTCTCAATGTTGTGGAGGACACTTCTTTCAGGCCATTCAGTCTGCTGCTGAGAGTGTTTTTGAAAATCTGGAAATCACCAAATGCCATCACAAAAATCACAAAATGCAATTAGATAATTAATAAAACAAAGAGCAGAAGCTTTGTAAATGTACTGGAACAGTGCCCACTAGTAACTACATAAAAAATCTAAACATCTCATGATTTATGGCTTATATTACAACTTTTTTTCATGCAATTTGGTAAAAACTAATTCTAATCTAAGTTTCAGGCTTTCATATTAAGTCTTGGTATACACAACCCCCTTTTGTGGATGTATTTCTTGTTGCTTGCCCAGTGTGATAGATTGTAGGGATTATACAAACTATCAGTTATACTGGGTCACCATGTTGAGCTCTTGGCAGGACAGTACAGACAGGACCTTGAGAAGATAATGTCTCAGGCCAAAGATCAACAACCTTGTATTTTTCTTGTATTTTGGCAAACGATTATATTTTATCACACTGAAGATACAATATGCGATACATCTGGATGCAGATTTGTTGCATGACATAAGAGTTTTTAGTATAGAGAAATGGCCTATGGAGTGGAACATTATACAGTATGAAAAGGTTTGACAGCCCACACCATTGTCATTCACAACTCTAGGAGAGGGAGACAGACATTCTTTATGGACTACTAAAGCTGTTTACTGCACAAGAGACATTTCCATTATCAGAGAAGAGGGTGGAAAATAACAGGAGCAAGAAAATACCTGGTTTACAGAATGCATGCTATGCCCATGCTATACAATAGGTATGCTATACTGAAGGGCTACACAAATGACACAATTCAGTTCCAAATATGATAATAATGACCCTAATTAATCACAAAAATATGGATAATAACATTAACTTTTTAGTGTGTTCAATGCACAGTGTGTTTCTTTGAGTGAAAAAGATGCTCAGGCATTGTACTCTACTACCTGTAGAGTACATTTATTACTGTTGATTTGTGAGATACGTCACCAACTTTAGGCATGCTGATGCCCCTACTTCTCTCGAAGCAAATAACTGTTATTTCAATAATGATTTTAATGACGATCAACCAGTCCTAGTTTACAGTTAGTTTATATTATTTGATTCCTCCTCTCTGTATTAATTTATTTCAGGTAACAAAATATTAACAGCATAAAAATCTTGCAAGTAAATTAACTAGACCTAAAGAGGCACCATGTTTTACTGTGTGAGATTTAGAACTGCCTTCCGGTCCTGTTTCTTTTATGAGACAGTATTTATGGCATTACATTACAGTTTGTTTTTAAAATGTGATGCTTAATAAATTAGTACAAAAAGTAAATAGTCCAGTAAATACTTCTATATTGAATGATTTTTGGATACTCACTATAACTGGTTGCTGATGAAAAGTTTGTGAAATACTGGTAGACATTACTTTTCTGTCAAGTTGAAAGTAGTTTGTGATTTGACCCAATATGACCCTATACCTGAGCACCGAGCAGCGGAAGCTGCAGTTCTGGCCTGGTCGTCTGTGGGAGCGGAGGAGGGCAGAGAGGAGTCCATCACCTTCAGACACTGCTCCCTGGCCACATTCAGAAGAGCCTTCAACTCGCACACTGGCACAGCAGCTGTGTCCTGTCTCTTTTCTAGACAAAAGTAAAGAATAACCAACAGTGCAGGACGGGATAAAACTAAATGTACCCATATTAAGAGCTTGTACAGAGACAATTTATGTGCCCATAGGTTTAGTGTTTCAATAATTAATTCAAATATCAGCACCACCCTATAAAGCACATTTAATGTATTCTTGCTTGGGCTGTCAAAAAAATGTATACCTAGACATGAATTGATACTAGATAAACATCTCACAGTACTGTTCTACACAATAATGAATATATTAAAAGGGCAGGAAATAGCAAGAAAATCAGTGTTTTTATTTTAATTAAAATTGCGTTTTTTTACCGTGGTATAAAAATTGTTATCAAGTATCGAGCTTTTTCTTTGGTGCTGAAATAGTTTAGTATCGTGACAACACCAATTCCTACAAACACTGCAGAATCAAGTAAGCAAGTAGATTTTACTTGTAAGGTGCTTTTCACAAATTTAAAAAGAAAAAAAAGGAAAAAAAATAACATTTAAAAAGTTAAAAATTAACATTTCCCAAAAAATAAATGTCTGATTTATTAAGAGTAAAAATACATACTGTGGTCTGCTGATTTATATACAATTTATATTTAAATGAAAAATCTCCTCGAGGCTAATGCTAATAAGCATAATAAATTATAGTGCAGGGAATAATGAAAGAAAAAGAAACTCTTCTCAAACTACTGTAAATCACCAGTCAAACCAGTCAAATTTCTAAAAAAAATTTAAAAAAATAAAAAATAAAAATTACATTGAGGTCCAGAATCAATTATCTCAACTATCAAGCCAAGTTTAATAGTCACCCTCAGCATTCTAGATAGTTTAATATTCACAAGGCTAAAATAATGACTTACTCAGATATTCCTTAAGAACCAGAGTTTGAACTTGAGTCACCTTCCTCTCTCTCCTGAGCATGTACTCTCCTTGGAGACAGGGCAGGAGGCAAACCATTTTGCCAACAGTTTCTCCTGCTGATGGAGAAGCAAAAGAAAAGTTAGTAAAATTAATTTTAAAATCTTGGGAAAACTTAACTGAAGTTACACAAACCAACTAATTTTCTTAAGGTTTGGTGCTGCACTAGCTGAAAAAACTTCACTAGATGCTAAACTATGTTGCATGTTAAGGTGCAATTGGTTCCTTACCCATGAACAACTTTACACTTTAATAACACTGAGCACAGACAAGAAAGAGATGCAATCAATGTAAAGAATTTCGGTAATCAAAGTTTTAGACTAGTTAAATACTTGAAATAGTTCCTAGGTGACGCCTTGTTAAAAGACAATACCAAAATTTAAGGAGCCTCTATTTAAATTCATAAATGCACACCACATGTCCCCACTTCTCGGTCCTCCTACAGTCTCTGTCAGACTCTGTGAAATAGCAAAAGTTTAATACCTGTCGTAGCTAAAGAAGGCTCCCGCAGCAGCTCTGTCACTGTCGCCATGGCAGCAGATCCATTGAGCTGGTTGTCAGAGTTCAACATTCGGACCTTACAGGCACCGCTCGGGTCATCTGAGCCCTGGACCAACAGGAAGTAGTGTGAGCTCTCACCTTTGACCTCGGTTTCAGGAACTGTGCAGAGAGAAGCAAGGCAACAATGTAATTTACACTACACTTGAAACATTCAGCCTGCCTCATTAAGTACAATGTAATACATAAATACAGGACCCTTTCAATGCCATAATAATAAACATAACACACTTTTGGATAGTAGAGTGTGATTTTAAACAGAATGTCATCATGTGGCCTCACACTCATTTAAATTATTCTAAAACTGTTCAAGAAAGGTCCTCAATATGTTTGGAGTATCAATACTTAGATGTTTCTACAACCCTAAGCAGCAACTGTTAATGCCACAACATCGCAATGAGTGATATAACACAAAGTACCGTGTAACAAGCTGTAAGAACAATCCATTGCCTAAACTTCAAGTACAATGTAATTACTTACAGTTAAACAGTGTGTTACATAGTGTTTCATGAGGTATGTAGAAAGTGATCAGACCAATTAGTACAGTTACTCTTCAAACAACTTTCAAGTACATTATTTTTACTAGGCCTCTCTCTGTTGTACATGACTTATCTTACTATTACCTAATGAAGCATTACTTACAATCCTAATAGACCACTAGTATGCACCAGTCCCACATCCTTGGAGTGGAATTCATTCGTGCATTTTGTTATATTTCCTCTGGTGCTCAAAAACTGATTAGTCCCACTTCCGAGTTTGCTTCCCTAGAAAAAGGTTTTATTGTCTGCAGTATATTGATGATGCCCTAGTTAGCTATTTATTTCCCAGGGGAGGACCGTATGGGCTCACTCTGTTGTTTCCAAATGGTCAAGTATTTTAATCGGTTAATGAATAAGAGAAAACCATGTCATACCAGATAATGACTTTGGTCCTGTGGCTAGGAACTCTCTCCAGCGCTGAGAGCAGAGCGAGTTAGCAGGTGGCTGGATGATTGGAGTGACTATACAAGAGAGGATGAACAGTGCTCCAACCTGGACAAGTACAACAAAAGTTGCTAGGCAAAACATAACGCAGATTTATTTGTATGTATTTAATTTAGATAATGAGACAACTATAAAGGGCCTGTACCAGATTTTAGACTTAGACTAATTTTATTGAAGGGAAATTACTTGGGCAAAGTAGCTCACACATCACACTACAATATAATATAATAACCAAGAGTACAAAAAAAAAAAATTGAAATCTTTGAAACATAAGTCAAGAACATGTTTTAGTTTGAACTTTTTCTTCACTTTTTATAATGCACCATGAAAAGCAATCAACTGTCTGGGAAAGTGCAGCTGTCAGCAGCATGATTTTTAGCAAACAATGGGCCTGACTGACCGTATCCCTGCAAGTTGTTCCATTTGTTTAGTTATTACCAAACTGCTTTGCAATAGGCACAAGTTGTACATTTCCGTCTCAATGATTAATAAACTGCATAATATAAAGGGTATTTATTTTTCCCAGAAGAAATTAAAATCGAGTACACGCCCTTCTGTCTATTTAACACAAATAAATACCTTTCCACGAAGCGATCTTAACTGTTCTAAAAATAATTTTGCTTTTGCAGACTTTCCAGACAAGCCTCTGTATGGTATAAGTAAAGGAACAAAAGGAAGAGGTAATATAATTTTAGTTTGAAGTTTGAAGAGTTATAATGACACAGACGGTTTGAAATAATATGCAGGGAGAGAAGATGTTATTACAGAACGTATTTAAAGCACACACAAAGGATACAGTTCAAAAGTGGTTGAGGACGTTACAAAGTTGGGCAGATCAGAAACAGACACCAACTGCACAAGCTCTAAAACTGGAGCGTAGTAATGGAAGACCTGTGAACAGAGACAGAGGGCATTGGTAAATTGAAATAAGACATTACACTGTGTCCTTCAGCCGAATTTTCTGCCAAAAGTTATAAAACAATAAAATTTTGTTCAATATGCTGTTCATGCATTCAATTTACATTCACACAAGGATTGACCATATAAACCCAGCCTTTGTCCTACATTTACTTGTTGGTTGGGAGAAGAAAATATTTAAGCAAATGGTGAATTATCTTATGCAGCAAAGCCAATCTAAGGTCTATCAAGCCGGTTATAGAAATGAACAAAAACGAGCTGTTGACAGTCATTGAAAATATGGCATCGTTTACATATTATTTTATTAATGCTACACCACTCACAAACACTGGAACTTATTGCCCCACATATGTAATAATTTGTGACGATAACATAAGCCTATAACTTGCATAATTATTTGTATACAATTTGACCTTATGATTTATTGATTTGAATTGAAACAAGAACAAAACACAAAAAAAATATAATGCAGCCAGTAAAATGGGACCTTATGGAAATTTTAATAATCTGCAGTGCCTCAATTAAAGTAATAGAAAAGTTCGGAAAAAAGCTAAAGAAGCTCTCAATATTTGCCATTTTAGTGTGTAGCACTAAGGCGTGGTGCATTAATGTGTGGTGCACTAATGTGTTGTGCACTAATGAGAGGAAACCAAGTCAGCAGCATTCTTAAGGCACACTTTTGATAGAGTGGGGGCGAACAAAACTGTGTAACCAAAAGTTGTACCCAAACAGCAGGACACAAAGCATCTGCATTGTGTGGGCCTAATATTCATTGCCTACTGTGTGCAAATGGCTTTAGGAGGGATAAGATATGTTATGCCAGCAGAGTGGAGATATGAAACGTATACTATAATCTCTGTTGTTTATTTTTGTTTATGTTTTATCTTAGGGTGCAAAATTACAGGTGAAAACAATAATCTAAATTATTTGGATATTACTTATTAATCAGAATTTACATTCTGTCAAAATTATCAGTAAATGACTAAGCCTTATTATCATTTTAGTGTTTCAAGTTTTGAGATGCATGTCATTAAAAATAATTCAAAGGTGCACTACTTTTCTCGAAGAGTATCTGCCACATGCTTCTCCATGGATATATAATTGCTTAGCTTGAAATGTTCCACAGTACAGCATTAAATTCAGTGAAAAGGTTTGAATACACAAGGTTTGGAGCAATAATTGTGATCAAAATTAAATTTGATTAATAGCACAGCCTTAAAATATGCTAAGATCACAAGTGAAATGTACTGCTTACACTGCAAAAAAGCTTAAGATATAAACACCTAAATCTATCTGAAAATTACTTAAACGTAGTGAAAATATCTTATTTCATGAACAGATATCTTGTTGCATGGACAGATAGTTTATTTTAAGATAGACAATGAATCTGAAAAAAGATGAATAACCTGATATAAGTATTAAAATCTTGGCCAGATCAGAGAAATTTGCAGTGTAGATATGGATATAAGTGACTGATGCCACTGCTGTGAAAATGTTCTGTTACCTGTGATATCATCATAAGGGCAATGTCTACATAATACCAATTTGCACACACATTTCACACTGCAACATTGCTCCAAGTATGGGTTGTGCAGATCTCCTGTGGTGTGTGAGGAGTAATGATTATCTGACTGTGAAGAAAATTGAAAATGATCTGTTCTGCTATGTCCTGATGCCATTAGTCTTTATAAGGGTGGTGTGTATGTGCATGTATGTATATGAATAATAAACACCATACAAGAGTAGCTCCTATGAGTTTATCGTATTTGCAATTAATCTAAATCGGAAAACTCATTACAGAACAAAATTGTCTACAAATGCTATAAGACCTTTGCTCACACAGTTTGGTATAATGTGCAATCTGCCCAACACAGGCACAATGCTTGCTGCTTGACGATAAAAGCATCGTACATAAAATAAAGTATCAATAAATGCCTGAAGTGGAAGAATCCTTTAAAAGGAGAAATCTATACTCTAATCTTGTATCTGAGACTGGGGGCATATTCTCACAAGAGGTCATTTTAATGTTTGATTTTTTCCCCGCAGTATTTTGCCAACTTATTTGAACTCGATCCAAATGTATAAACAATCAGTGAGGAAGTAAAAATTTGTGCCAGAAATAAAAATCTTTAGCAAAGTTAGAGATGGACGCACTCACCTCTGGGTGTAGCTTGTGCTCTGTGGGGGTGAGGAGTCTAGATATGGGATGAGATGGGCAGCGCAATGAAAATCCATCAAAACGTAACTCTGAAACATACTGAAATACAGAGGTTGATATCAGATGAAACGATTGGAACCTTAGCACTACATTGTGACTGCTTCAAAACACAGCAAGTTTGAAAAGAACATTAGCTTGAATTAAAAACTGTCTTAAAAAGTACACTTCATGACGCAGGGTGGTGTAATGCTGAGAACCGCTCTAACATAAAGTGATGATGGTTGTTCTTTAGTTTCGTGCTCCTCAGAGTATTTCTTTTGTTCTATGCTGTCCAACTGTGAAGCTTTTACTGACTGGCTGAGCCCACTCATTTCTGAAGACAGCAACTTGGAAAAGGTCACTTGAGTGAAGGAGAAGTTCTCGCTTGCCTCAACAATCTCCAAGCACAACAGAAAGAGCAGGGATAAGTGGAAATGTCTGTTGGTATTGTGTAACCGGTCACCTGTAAAATTAATTTGGGAATTCAAATTAGTGACTGAAATATTGTGGTCTTTAGAAGATTCCGTGTCTGTAGTAAGTGACAGATACATTTGTATAACGTAATCCTCTTTACAGTGCATTATACCTACTTCTGTAACCACAGCTGCCTTGGGGCTGACTGACGGCAACTTTTTTTTATTTGTTTGTTTACAATTTGTGACTCTATACGTTTTGAACTTCTTAAATTGTATTTTATGCTTATAATAAATAAGTCATTATAAATAAGGTAAAAATCAGGCATTATCAGCCATATTCAAACACACATTTTTGACAAGCTCCCTCGTCAGCATTGGAGATGAATTAGAGCCAAGTTTTGCAGTGGAGGCAGTGAACGCGTCGGGACAGTTCCCATGACCCTTGAGTGACCTCCAGTGAATTCACCATTGCTATTCAGCAGCAGAATAACTCCCAATACCCCGCTGAGGTAAGAAATTACGCCATTTAAAAGGAACATGCTCGAAAACATACCCTTTGACATTGTGTGCACTGAATAGTTACTTTTTAATATAAACTGTAAATGGTACAAATGCTAAAACATAAGACTTGAAAACAGTGTGTTTTTTTGTTTTTGAGCCTACAGAAAATCTTCTTCATAATAAAAACTGGTAATATGTAAAGGACAGAATGTTTTATCTGTGACCCTAAAAAACATAACTGGCACCTGCATAGGCAATTCAAGCAAAACCTCGACACAACCTTGAATAACCCTAAATGCAATCAAAATCTACATTCTGTTTTTTTCAAAACCTATCACAAACCATGTTGATTTTCAAATGTCTTAACCTTCTCATAATTGGCAAATAGCTTTACCAAAAAAAAACTGCAGAAAGTAAGCTGCAAAAGCACAAACACACTTAACCTGAAATTAGACCTTTCTTCTCGTTTTTATGTGACCTTTTTCTATCCAAAGCCCAGTGTTACAAAACAGGTTATGCTGTGTGAAACAATTGCCTTTTCAAAGATCCACTCATGTTGTAATAACCTCCTGAGTGAGTTATACAAAAACAACATTGAGAAGGATCACAATATGGCTCTAATTTTGTCAACTACCTTTTTCTCTCGAATAAACAGCCCCCCTCTCCACACTTCTTTGTGGTCGATACAGCTGCCCAATGCCGAGGGCTCCACCAGAGCAGCATTCAGATATGACGCCACTCTCTGCCACCTGTAACAAACAAACCATTAAAGGTTTCATTATGTATTTATATTCTTCAGTCAAGGCAAGAAAGTTATTACAAATGTTTGTTTTTTTAGTATTATCAGCACAGTGTTTCCCTTAAACTACAGGTAGTCTACCGTGGTACAAAAGCAGTAATATAATAATTTAATCTTATATCATGCAGAGTATAAATGCTGCTTAAGAAGTCCTTTTTTCGGTGTATAGTTAGCTGTAAATGTTTATGATAATAGAACGGGCAACAAAGTGAGATTTTGTATTGAAAATGTATAGTTCAAGTGTACTACAGGAGAGAATTTAAGACTATGGGGGGTCACCATAATGGGAAACACTGCAGCAGCACATCCAACCTTATTCTAACAACTCCCCCTAGTGGTTTAAAAGGGATGCGCTGTATCATGAATGCGACTGTCCTCTGAACATTTTACAAGCAGTACCATAATCACAAGAGGATTATGTTTACAAGAGGGACGATACTCACACACTGAAGTGCTGTGTCGCCACGGTGATATGAGCGTTGTGCCAGCAGCTCATGTGTTTGAGCGCTCCCAGCAGAGGCAGCAGCTCTTTGGGAGAAGGAGGCTGAGCAGACAAGCCCAGCATCAACACATCCACAAGGGCTTTACCTTTAATAGGGAAAAGGTTTTCAATTATTCATTTTTATGCAAAATATTAGTTGGAATCTTGAAAGGCCCGAAAGGAGTGACACTCTACCTGGAGGTGGGAGCTTGTCTGATAATGAATGTAATCCTTCAGCACCTTCATCTAAAACCCTGTTTAAAGAGAAGAGCAGCTCAGAAAGAATGACTAGTGCCAAGTTCATTATTCATATATTATTTTTGTTGAGTTGTTGTTCAGAATGACTAAACCTTTTTTAATTGAAATGTTAAAAAAGTTTTAGAAGAGATGAGCAAAACTGACAGTAAATAAATAAATAAATACACACAAAAATTTGCATGTCTTTAAATGTATTAGTTGAGGATTAAGTATCAGTCAAAATGTGAAATGACAAATTAAATTTAATGGTATATTCTTATAAAAATATATTTAAATGTTTAATTATAAAAAATATACTTGATATTCAAATTTATAACCTCCACAAAACAACGTTAACATTTTTCACCTCCATGTCTTAGACTCACTCTGTCAGTGTCGAATCATCAACCTTCTGACCCAACACCTCCTTATCACTCAAACAGCTGATGCACAGGTCCACGGTGGTGGGCATCTCCTCTTCACTGTCCGTCTTCTGGTGACATGTACCAAGTTCTTCCCATTCAGAGCTGCAGAACTACACAAACACCATTTCATAAATAACCAAATTAAAATGACAAAATGTGTTAAACACGTATATGCATTGGTTATAAACACATTATGCATTCATTTATTATTCTATGTTTCAGTTTCAAACCATGTCACTGAATAGCAATTATCGGCTTCATAGCTTCTTTATTCATCTACTAACCTGTGTAATTCCTTGACACGCTTGCACAGCAAAGAACCATTTTCGAGTTGAAGGATTTCCACTGAGGGAACAAGCTAAACAAAAAGATAATAATATACATGAATACGGTTTCTGGTAGAGTTAAAAAAAAAAATAATTTAATTATGCTACTATATTACCAACCTGGAAATGAGGGGCTTTGACTGAGTGATCCGCAAGTTGAAAGATTCACAAAATTGTCATAAATTTGTTGTAATGCTGCTAGACCTGTCATTAAAAATACAACCCTTGATATTAGCAACTTGGTAAAATATTATAAAAGAAGTTTAGAAATAATAAATGTAGTTATGCCAATGTAGGGTGACCAGATGTCCCTTTTTACCCGGGACTGTACCAGTAATGAGCGCTGTGTCCCCTGTTCCAGCAAATTTACCATTGATTTTTCCCAATTTTATACAAAAAATGTCCTAGGTATCCTTATTTTTGGCTAATTTGATACCTGCCAACAGTAAAGAAAGGCATACATTGTCATTTGTTAAGGTAAAATACAGAAAATCTGCTTAAAAATGACAAAAACACAAAGAAAATGTGACTGTGTATACTGTCTCACATGATGAATGGTCTCTGCAAAACAATTTTCCTTAATTACGAACTCGTTTCACAACTTTATTATACCTTGATTTTATTGAAATTCTGGTCACCCTATGCCAGTGTCACTGTTATTCTTGCTGTTATTCTTGAGGCTAAAAGTTAGCCTAAGTTAGCTTAGAGTTAATATTACAATGTGCACAGAAACTTACTGTCCTGCAGGTTGTCGTCGCACGGGCAGAAAGATACACCCAAAACATAGCGGTCCATCTCGTGTTTTCATGAGCTCATGAGTTAAGGTTTTAGAGACTTTGCACTCGTCTTTAGTTATATGTTCATAAGTTAAAACACCAGACTTTTCGCGCACTGTCAAATTTCCCACCAACTCTTCTTCGTCTCTCAGCTCACGTCTATACCGCTCCCTGTTGATCAAAGATTGTATTGAAGTACAGTGAAAAATGCCTAAATGTAACTAAGCAGATTTTTTGTATTCTACTCACTGTTTGCCTCTCTTTACTGTTTGCTGGGATCAAATTGGTCAGAATAAGGACACCTGGGATATTTCTTGTATTAAACTGGGCAAAAAAATTTGGGAGGATAAATCTGCTGGGACATAACTGGGACTGTCTTAAATAAATAGGGACATCTGGTCCCCCTATTCCTAAATCAAAAACTATCATTGTGATGAACTATAAAAGTATCAAGAATATTTTCCATTTCACTTGGCACTATGACAAAAACAATAAAAACACTGATTATCTGTATTTTTATTACAGTTACATATTTTTGTAATAAGCTACATACACACCAATCCTGTGTCAAAATTAAATTATTTGTGATAATCTAAAAAAAAAAAAATTACTTCATTTGATATTTTTTCAACTTTTCACAGTGATAGCACCATTGCCAAAGCAATAAACACTTCAAAACTAAACATTATACATTTTAAAGGGAAAAAGGAAAGAAGACCTATAAACAAGAATCTGAGCCTGTGAATAGCTTGATTAGATATGCTAGTTGTTGTCTATCTCCACTGTCTGTTCTTGCACATAGACGATGTAGTGGTGTGTGCTGTCTCCCTGAGTGAGGACAGTCAGAGCCTCCAGACCCTCCGCCTCCTCCACCACCATCACCTGGTCCGCTCCCAGGTCATCCTCTGTGTCTACAACCATCAACTGATCAGGGCTGATTTCCTGTTCATCTGCTATCTGCAAGTTCACACAATATAATGTTAATAATGACAAACTTACTTACAATAACATACAGAGTAGCTAACAGTACATGTAATACACAATCGACACAATAAACAAGAGCATAAAAGAGTAAAGAATTGGAAGAAAATCTGCTGTATAAGAAAGGTACATAGTTTAAAAGTATAAAGCAAAACAAGCTCAAATGTAGCAAATTACCAACATTCAGACATAAATATACATTACAATACAAGTCATCTTAGTTACAATACAACAATACAACATTTTAACTAGAATTAAATAACTACTACTACTACTACTACTACTACTAACAATAGTATTGGATTGCATAATGTAGGAGAAAAGAGTTGAACAGACTGATCTGCTGATTTATTGATATTTTGTCTTTTCAATTTCCAATAAAGCTTTTATCTTTTTGTGTGTTTTGTAATTTTTAGATATGAGAGGTTCCTAGTACTATTAAACTACAAAGTTACATTATTTCATTCATTGTTTGTCTGTTGCTGTTTACCTGCTCCATTACAGTGACGGTGCCTGGAGCCATCGCCACCATTGGAGTAACAACATTGTGGATGTCTGGGTTCAGATCAGTTATTTGCTGCAAAATGTTTACAGCTTCTACAAACATAACAGCAGAGATCAATACTAAATATTATAGAATGTTATTTTACTGTGTAGTGTTGGCTTTATTACCGCTGTCTTGCATAGATTCTACCGGCACTTCTGTCAGCTGCATCTCATCCTCCACTGGCACAAACTGTGTCTCAACAGCTTCAGATTCCTAGATGCCCATTACAATAAGAACATTTAAACTAATATTGTTTGTTAATATTGAAAATTTTAATACATTATAATTACCTCAAAAGAAATTTGCAGTACATTCAACTGGTGTTTGTTCTTCAGGTGGCGGTTTAACTCCTTTTTGGTTCCATGAGCAGAATCACAGACAGGGCATCTGAAAACTAAATACAACAAAAAAAATTTCCTTCTTCAACATTTGGTAAAATAGCAGTGTATTTCCTATAATTAAACATATTACTATTATGCTATATGTTTTAAGATAAATCTAAATGTGATACCAGTCTTTTCCTGTGCCTCTGAGTCTACGGTCTCCTCTAATTCTGTGTCTGGATAATTCTCATCTGGATGTTTTGCCTTGTAGTGACGTTTAAGAGGACCAACTTTATTGCAAGAGTAGAAACAATGGGCACACTGAAAAGCCTATTGATATAAAAAATAAGTGTACATTAGACAAATATTGATGTATTTTTGACCCCTGTGACCCTGACCCGTGGGACTACGGATGGAAATTAGTCTTGTGGCTACAATCCGGCGTGTTTACATTCATGCATTTTGTCATGTCTGTTCATTAACATGCATTGTCCCAATCAAATAAACAAATAAATAAATACATATTTTCCTGTACAGAAATATGAATTATCTAAATAAAAAGGGTCTGACCTGCCTGCCTCGTGCATGTTGCTCCATGTGTCTTGCAAGAGATGGTTTTAAAGCAGTGGCAAAGTCGCACTCTGAACACTTAAATTTCCTTCCTGCCCAGAAATGTTTTTAAATAATAGATTTTAAATAACACAAAATACTAATAGTTAAAAATGAATGATGTATTTTTACCTTCAGTGGTGTGACTTCGAGTGTGGATTTTAAGTGAGACTTCAGATTTAAACTTTTTACCGCACAAGTCACACAAGTGAATTTTCTCAGTTTTATGTCGGTTCATGTGAAGCCTCAAGTTACTTTTTCTGCATCCAGCATAGTCACACATGTTACACGTGTATGGCTTTATACCTTAAAATGATAGAACATGTCAATTAGGCACATTTACTCAACAAGAAATATCCCTAGAATCTATTTACGTTCCTGTGTTGTTCATTAAAGGAGAAATCAGCAAAATTACTTTTATGAACTTTTAATCATGTTATAATTCCTTTATTGTTAACTTACTTGAAGTTGTAAATTAGTGAATTATTTATTTATTAATGAATTAATTCACGTGAGAAATCCTTTGATGCTGTGCATTCAGAGCCTGACTTAATTCATGTTTTTATATTGAATTGGGATTCTTCAAAAACAAATTACTCATAAAAACTTTGAATTTAATGAAAATGTCACACTAAGCAGACCAGCATAGCCCTGTTTATGTCATTAATAATAATATTATATATAACATTAATAATAAGATAAGAATAATTGAAGATAGATTTACTGGTTTAAAACCTTCAATGAAAATAAAAATTTAATATGTTATCATTCATCACTAAATACCAGAATAAGCATAATTTGTCTTTTTTAATTAAATCTTTCGGAACAAAACATAAAATATGTACAGGTTGGGGTGGCCATTGAAGCCTCGGTTAAGGGTGCCACTTCAGGGTAAAGTGCTCATTAAATTTAGGCAAGTGCTAATCTAATACTGAGTGCAGCAAAACAACAGATGTCCTCAAGGCCAGTACTTGTGACAATTATGTTTTTAAACAGATTTATTGCCCATGAAGAAATATTGCCAGTGTTTATAAGCATATTTTCTAAAAAGGCAGGAATAGATTACCTTCATGAGCCCAGATGTGCTGCTGAAAGTCATTACTGTTTTTCAGGAAGTACGAGTCACAGTAAGGGCACTTGTCGGCCTGTTTCTCCATCCGCCCTTTACCCTCGACTGAGACCGTATCTGTATGTTAGAAATGTAGAAATTCAGAGATATGAAACCGTCAACAGAAGTATATGGAGTTTTAGCATTAAATTGTAGACCCAAATGAATTTACCAGGGTGCATTTTTCTCATGTGCTGCTTAAGGCGGTACTCGGGATAGTTGTTGTTACAAACAGGACAGGGCACAGTTTTTGTCTAAAAAAAAAAGAAAAAGAAAACACTACAGTTATTTAGCTGATAGGAAATTATTTTTCCAGTGTGATGTTTAAAATTAAAGTGTAGGAATGGTGGAATATGGGATAGGAAGAGTGAAATATGGAAGATAAAATTGCTTACCTCCTCATGAAATCTTTTTACATGACTTTGTAGTTTATATTTGTCAGGTGTGGTAAATTTACAATCCGTATTGGGACAAGACAGCATCAAGTCACTGTGCTTGTGAAGCATGTGTCTATTCAAAGAGTTTTTGGTGACTGCTGAATAGTTACACTGTGAACAGTACTGCAGGTGCTCCTTGGTATGTGTGCGCACATGGTTGTTATAATGGACTTTGTAAGCAAAAAGTTTCCCTGCAGAACACAAACACTGAATAATATAATGAACCTGTATGATGAATGCATGACTAAAGCTAATAATTAAAATATAAAATGATGCAACTCACCACAGTATTCACATTCTAGTTCCCCATAAACCTTTCTTAGTTGTTGCAAAGTTTCAATACATAGCTGAGTTTTCTGAATTGATGAGAGCACTTGAAGAAAGGCATTTTCAACACTGACCTCAGATTCCTATAAAAACAAATAAAATTCTTCTATGAATTTGAAGTTTTGATGTAAAATATTTTGCAGCCAAGTCCATTACAGGTGTCAGTGTTTAGGTACCTTTTCATACAGCAGAGTTTTGTCCTTGTTCAGTGAAAAGATGGACTGTGAATCTGGGGTCACATTTAATTTTTGCATCGTCAAATCAGAACATATGGCTTCAGGTATGCCTTTTTTAGCAACTAGACTTTGTTTCTGGTTGTTGACTAAATACTCCTGCTCTTTTGCTTTTTCAGAGTCCTCAGGCAGGTTTGTAGATGAATGCGGTTTATTTTGGTCTTCAGAGAGGGCCGATTTTCTCAAAGTTTGACAGAGCTCAGTTTGGTTGCTTTGTGATGAAACTTTTGAGTCTGAATTTAATCCTGTGTTATGCTCCAGTAGTCCCATTTCCAGATCTTGAGGGGAATTTTGGTCTACCTCCAGTTGACTAATGGGAACTTGCAGTTCTTCTGGGATGTTTTCTATTACCTCTTCCCTCACAGTCTCTTCTTGGCTTGTCTGCTCAATTAATTTCTCTGAATCTTGGCCCCATATTCCTCCACCAGCCTGTATGAGTTGATAGCTGGTACTGATACAATCAGTGAAGGTTTGTTCTTGGTTTAGTTCTGGATGAGATTCTGTCAGGTGAGTTTTGAGTCTGTGACAGCTCACAAACACACCTTTGCACACACTACACACATAGAGAAAGAAGTGCTTTCTAACATGAGCAGTGAGCCCACTTAGTTTGGTTGCAGCATATTCACAGAGCATGCAGCCAAATGGAGGCTGAGGCTCATGAACCAGAAGGTGGCGGTCTCTCTCCTGGCTGCTTTTGAAATATCTCTTACATGTAGGACAGTGAAATAGAAGCTGCCGAAATCCCTGACGAGTCTTTAACCTAAAAGCAAAATATAAATTTCACTTGTAGGTAAGAGGCAAAGGTATGCATTAAAACTACATTGTTATTCCAACCTTAGCTGTTGGTAGATTTTATTAACTGCTGAATCTTTTAAGTTGTGGTGTCTCTCCATGTGTTTCAGTAAGTTCTTCACGTCAGAGTACTTACACTTGCAGAAACTGCAATGTTGCTTCACTTTTAAATGAACTCGTTCAATATGAACCTTTATAATACCAAATAAAAAAGCTCATGAGAAATGACTCAAATAGAAAATAAAATTATAGCAAAGTAAAAAATAAAGTACCTTTAGATGTCCAGAGCTGATGCAAGTAAAAGAACAGTGGGCGCAATGAAACTTGTCTCCAGTATGTTTCCTCAAGTGAACATTGAGGTTTGCTAAAATAAAATCACCAAATGATACAGGCATACAATATTTTAGAACAATAAATGTATTTTGAACCCATTACATAATGACTGGAAGTTATTCTTACCTTTAATAGCTGAGGCATAATCACAGTGGGGACATTTAAATGGTTTCTCTTGAGTGTGTGTTCTTAAGTGGGCAATCAGTGAATGTCTGAATTTAAAAATCTTATTGCAGAACTGGCAGGTGAAGATCTTTATTTGAGGGGAACTAAAAAAGCAAACATACCCCATAATTCTTAGATTTGGACCTATATATAAAACACAAGATTTTCAGATGAATTTACAGTAATCACAATACCTGCCATTGTCTTGTGTAATAGAATATTCCAGAAAGCCTTTGCTGACCTCTGCTGTTGACTTTAAACTGTTGTTCACGGCACATAAGCAAAATAAGGACAGAATGCCAATAATTTGATGCTGATATTATTCATTACATGGCTGTAATATTACCTTGGCACTCTAGCTGTTTTAGGATCATCAGAGGATGCTATCAATTCGTTTGTGGTTTTCTCTTGTGGTTGACTCTAAACAGACACAAGAGAAAACATTTTAATGGCAGATCTTCATTGTCGGTGCTTTCAATTACATAGAAGGTGCCTTACCTGTGGTGGATCTTCTGCTGCTACCGACTCCTCTTCTGTGGGACTGTCCTCTTCTACAGGGACCATTTTACTCACATCTTTTTGCATCATCAATAAAAACATTACAAAGAGATTGACAAAGCAAAGAGAAAATAATAATAAAATAAATCTCTAAAAAGGTCAGAACACAAACCTGGAAGTATCTCATCTTCGGTCAAAAAAACCTTGATCACTGACTTTTTACTGGCTGTTGAAGGTGCTTTTTCTTTTAATATAGGAATTTGGTCTCCATTCTGCTGACGACCTCTTTTAGCAGTTTTGGGGGGCCTGAAGTTGCCTTGAAAAAAAAAAGTTTTAAACCCTTTAATCTTGGAAGACTAAATCAAAGTTACACTTTAAAACATAGCAATTTCCATTTGTTTCTTACTGCCGTCATCTTCTTCCACCTCTTCCTCAACCTTCAGGCAAATGTGTTTGAGGACTTGTCGCCTGTTTCTGAAAGTGCGGTTACACTGTTTGCATTCCAAACCCAATGCCTCCTCCTCCTTTTCATCTACAATGTAATTGGTATAATAAATACATTGCAAATGGATAACGAAAATGGCTGACGAAATACAGAGAGTCCCTAGATACGGGGTACCTTGTTCTTTCCTCTCTCCTTCTGCTTCAACATTGTCTTCTGTGTAACCTGGAGAATCATCTTTGTTTCTCTTATTTGTTGAACCTTTTGGCCTTCCACGCTTTCTTTTAGAAGGCGTTTCTGGAAGATATATTTTTTGTGAGTTAATTTTGCAAGGCGTATACCATTTGTTAAGAGACATGTAGCCTACACTGACCTGTGGGGTTTTCTGCAGGTTGTGGAACAAGTGGTCTAAGTGTAATAATTAAGTCATGTGAGGGCCCCTGCTGTTGGTGCACCTGAGCGCAGTGAACCATCAGTTGAGAGTGACTGGGGGAGAAGAGGTTGCAAAGTCGACACATGAACACAGCAGTCCCTGAAGAAGAGGTAAAGTTTTGATTCAGTGTTAGATTGGTAAACAATTATTCATTTAATTCGCTATTTTTGTAGTTTTTAGAGTATTGCATTGACTCTTGTTTTCAGTTGCATACACCATTCATGTGAGTTGTTTCTCGTTATCTTAAGAAATGTTGTTTAAATTCATTAACAAATCAGGAGTGGCACTGTTTATTTTGGTTTAGAGCCATGGGTTTGGTCTATGAGGCCACGATAAACATATTCGACCTTAGTTAGCTTCAATGCTCACCTTTCGCTTGCCCATCCATAGTTTTCAGCAATAAATCTACCTATAACACACATTGTATTTGAACCATCGCATAGCTATTGATAAATATTTATGTTCAATTTCGCTTTCTGGAGAAAACTTCTGTCGAATCTGCGGCATTGTCATGTATACAAGTAATCGGCGGATGTGCCACAATACTAAGGTATTTTCAATACCTCCAGCGCCTCCAGTGGTGGGCTGACTTTACTGCATGTAGCAAATTGACTAATCAAATTCTAAAGGTGTCAGCACAGCTGTATTCTTATATATGGTTATGTGCTCTTTTAATTCATCATTCTTTATTTTATGCATTCCTTTTTATTTTAATTCTTATTTTACTATTGTTAATAATTGTATTGCATTGCATCACAATGCTGAAACCCATTTCTAGTTTGTGAATATTGTTTACTGACAAAGGAAGGCATACAAACTTTTTTTCTGAGACCGAGGTAAAGATTATTTAGAGTATGTTATTAATGAATTATTTTAATGGACCTACACAATATCATATTTTGATGTGGTAGGTTATATTGTTTAAAAAATTGCCTACAATACGGAAAATGAACCAATGACCAGGTTTTGGGCCTATACAAAACTGCTCAGTCTGTTGCATGTATTTATTACAAAAGTAGCAAGTGCATTTCAGCCGTAAAGTGAATCTAAAGCTATAAAACACAGTCAAACAACACATTATCACTCAAAATAAGTAAAACTGACTGGAAACAGTCAGACCGCCTTCTTATAACAGTGTGTTTTTATTTGAATTACTACTATAAACAAATATACAAATTGCTCTTCAGGAATGAGTCTTAAGTTGAGTTTTCTGAATAAAGATTTATCTATTGATAGTTTAAAGTCATTGAAAGTTGTGTGAAGATATTACAAAAGCAAAGTACATGCATTTTTTATCTGTGATTGTAAGTAAATAAACTATTGTGAACAGATTTCATGTTCATGCATGTTTTTAAAAAAAAGCACAAACAACAAATCAAAGTGTATAAGATGCAGAGCAAAGCATAAAGGAGTACATTCCAATAGGCCATTATTTCAAAATTTTGACTGTGACTATACAACAAGAAATGCTATGTCTTTTCTGAGACCTTTAATTTACAAATAACTATATAATTTACAATTGTATTGTTAAAACACTCTAATTATTTACACCAAATGTACATACAGAATGTAATGTATTGGTGTCATTATGTTTCCCTTAAAACAGTTGAGTGACAGTAAACGGTCCATTTGTTAATGCACACGCTGATATGTAAACATGACCACAGTGAAATCAACAAGCTCTTATAATTCACATTGATACAAGCTGCAAGTGCTTCTCACACAGTTATGTACATTAAAAGATGCCAGCATTTCCAAACACCTTGTGGACATATGGAGCATAGTAAAGGAAACATTTTGTGTTTATAATTCAGTGTCTTTTGTTTTTTTAATCCTTATTCTGAAAATGGTGGGTTTAGCTGGGGGTCACAGTGTTACAATATATAATTTATATATAATCATATAAATGATTTCTTTTTATGCTTGAAGGCTCTTATCCTTGTCCACTGAATCATATATTTCACATTGTTTTAATTACATTGTAATGTGCACAAACCAAAGGAATCATCCATGGTTTTAATGTGAATGCAGGTCCCAGGGCTGCTTAAATGAGATGTTACATGATGCTACATTTATTCTTGTGTGAATTAGAGTCTTTGTATCGCAGTCTCTGCTTCGATCTGTACTTTTCTAGATAAGTCAGTTGTTTGCTGTTAATGGCTCCTCTGCGCTTTCTGAAACACATACAATCAACATTACACAATACAAAAAGAGCAATTAAAATCCCTTATATAGTATGTTGTCTGTTTTGCAAGGGTAAGTAAATTTATAAATAAATAATAATAAATAAATCAGAAAAAACTACCTTGCCACTAGAGGGCGTATGACATATGCTTTTACTGTGCTTACTGTCTAATAAGTTGGATGGCATCTTCATATTTCATTCCACTTTCAATCAAAGCCAAAGCAACCAGGACAGGAGCTCTGAGCAAGCAGAAAAACACACTTTCTTTTATACAATATCATTTAGCAACATTGGAACTACTACAAAGTGAAAGTAGCATACCGTCCAAGACCGGCCACGCAGTGGACTGCCACACAGGATCCAGGATCCTCCTGAAACTTCTTTTTTAACAGACTTAACCAGTCATCAACCAATTTACTGGGGGGTGGTGCTCCATCATCAAATGGCCAATCCTAAAAATGTACACACTCTATTAATCTCTTAATCTTATTCAAAAGATCCTAGTTGACAGATTGCACGTCCTTACCACCACAGTGATGCCATCGTTTTCAAGGGGTGTTTTATCGTATGTGCTGTCACAAACTCGAACTACTGTGGTGGCACCATAACGCTTCAGGTCCTAAGGAAGAGCCCGCCAAAAAATTAAGCATAATATTTGTTACTATCCATGGACATCACCTGCTGCCCACAGTGTGATGGGCCAGAATATTGGATAGGTCACATACAGAAATACACAATTGCTCATTCATAAAGAAGCACTTGTACACATTGTTTTCTCACACAGTTGTTTCTGTATGAACCTTGTATGGATATGTATTTATAGTTATCATAACAATAAATAAATCATAAATGGACATTAGGCTACAATTAACAACAAAATAAAAGTTAACATAATAAAGCATGAACACACCTATTGTACTTATTACCATATTGGACTTTCTTACCTCTACAAAAGAGCTGAGTGTGCTGTCAGTGGGGTTGTGTGTGATCAGGAACCTCATGTGTTTGTGACACAGTTCAACAGGAGCTGGACGGTTCATGGTGGCAGGTTGACCTTTAACATCCAGAACATATTTTTACTTATGTTTACATAATTTAAATATTTTTGCCTTGAATGAAATCAGGTATCAACCTTATTGAATTTAATCATCTGAATAATATAAAATACAATAAAAATGTTTGTGAAAAGGAAAAACTGATTACAGAAACCTTACCTTTAGCTCTGCTCTCTTTTTCAATGAACTTGCGATATTGTGATAAAATAATTCCCACTCTAAAATGTTCCTAGTTTCTTCTTGCTCTGTTGTCCAGATAAATGTTTACCCCATCAGATGCTTGTATCCTGATGTCCAGTTTTTACTTTTTTGTTTTGACAGTTCTTTCCACTCTTCCTTCAGTTGAGTCCTGTGCGCGGTTCTCCACTTGTTACCCCATCGGCTGGCTCGCCCTGCTGTTTACGGGGATGGCCGTTCAGCGCTCAGAGTCCCAGGATGACATTGTACAGCTTCACCCAGTCTAAATGTGTTGAGCGTGGCAGTAGTCTCCACTCCGCCGCACAAACTCCATCAACCAGAGATTCTGTCAACAAACACAAAGTAAAGTCATGATGCTTATACATTGTAATACTATGCAGAGTGGAAAATTGTGAAATCCATATTGTAAAATACAGAGAAACTCAATATGAATGTGTATGAAATGTCAGCCAAATTATCTCTGGCTTCTGAATGTGTCATGTTCTATTAGGTGTGTTCTAGGAAATAATTTCTGAATAGCCAATTTAGAACTAGGAACAAATGTATATTTAGTCTAATGTCAGATGGTGGTGAAATAGTTTCTTAATTTTTACACAAAGCCATTTTTACACAAGATCTTATAGCTTGTGTTTATCCTTTAAAAAATAACCAAACTTTTAAATGTTGTTTTACTTGGAAAAACGAAAGACGACTAGCAATATTTCTGCTCACATGTGTAAACTAACAGACAAACACCCAGGGAAAGGCCCAGAGTAATCTGGCTAATCTGTGGTCACCTGTAATAGTACTACACACACTCACAGTCTTCATGGTCACATGCCAGCTCAGTCACTCCTCCTCCTCCAGGAAGGTGGAGACTATTCTAGGTTTTTTGACTGTGTGTGAAGCCGTATTTATCTGGCGTTGCCAATAGATTATCATTATGGAGATGATAATAGACACCGTAGGTGGGGCTGTGGAAAATAAGTGTTTAGATGAATGCTTCATTGAGACTCATTTTATCAACAAACATTTTGGAGTATTGTGAAAATGTCTAGACACTAGCAGTAATTCCTATTAAAACTGCAAAGCCGATCTTCCTTGTTACCTTAGAGTAGTTTACAAAGTAAAAATAGTTGCCTCCACAGTTGGTCAACTGGCTGCCTGACTCCTTTCCTGCAAGGCTGAGTCAGGGCACCAAACAGGTTAAAAATGGATACCAATATTATTTTAATACTGTGTTAAGTTGCCAAATATTTTTACTCAAGCCAAAATACATGTGAACTCAATTGAAAGGTTACCAAGTTGGTCCTAATATATAGCAGTATTTGGGAACTCGTGTGTCTCTAAAGTACACATCTGTATTAAATTATAATAGTGTAAATATATGTATTGAGTCCTAATTGCCTCACATATTTCAGCGGACAGCTTGGCCCCTGAACTGAGAAATGCATAAATCAGTGGCTGACAGTCACAGTAAAGCAGCAGCCTGCACAACAGTATGAGTGCTGACATGCAAGCAGCTGATGGCCTGTTATAGTAAACCTTTAGACCTGAATATCTGTGGCTTATTTATAGCAATCAATACCAACCACTAAATCTATTACATTACTTTTTTGTATGTAAAAACCTGACATATTTACTGAGCCTACACAATGAAACTGTTCTAATCATAGTGTAACAGACCAAGTGGGGAAACCAAAAGTAACACTATTTGTCATAAATTTTCTTGATGTTAATAGTTATTATGGAGGTGACTGAAGCTCTCTGGTAATGTGCTGCCATAATCTATGTTGTGAGACAAACCTTTCATGAATATGAAACCACTTACACCTAAAATGTGTCTAAACAATTCTATTTATCTCTTGTCCTTACCGCTTAACTCTCCAATGCCAGTATAAACAGCAGTTCTTCTGTGTCTTTGCCAAGTGAAATCCAGCTGCTCCCAGTTTCTGCCTGAAGCTAAAATATCTAGTCAAAAATGGAGCCAATATAAGTAGCACAAAGTAAAGCCTGTGTGTAACAACCTGTTGCTGTGCCCCGCTCAGAGCCTGAAATAGAGCCTCCTGCCTCTCTTGCCTGTCCCGCTGAGCGGCTGTGAGCAGCAGTGCTGTGGCTGTGGCCCCTGCAGCAGAGCAGAGCTGAGGATCTGTGTGAGCTGGTCTAATCAGGCTGAGCAGCCATCTGACCCTGACAGCCCTGTCACCAGCAGAACACTCTACAGTTAATGCTCTTACAGAGAAGAGCCTCTTTCCCCCTCCTCTCCATTCACTCCATCCACAGCCACTCACTGAGAAAAGCCCACACCTACAAGACGCCCTGCTGGTTAAGGTTTACACAGAGTCAGCAGTAGTGGCACCAGCACCACCCAGAGTGTGACATTGCGGAAACATCTCAGGTAATTCTTACATGAATCCATTTCACACAACAAAAATTATTAAGACATTTTAGCAGGCATTTTTTCATATGCACTTGGACCTTCTCTTATTTTGCTCCTCTCCTCGCTTCACAGTCCCTCCCTGACCCATCTAAAAATAGACTCCTTTGAGTTGAGCTCACAACAGACAACAGAGTCCTACTTAATAGAATAAAGTTTATCCTTAAGTGACATCAAGCACTGTTTTCTTGACTCCCTGTTTATGTGAGAGATTAAAAAGGAAAAATAAGAAATAATTGTTAATAATAATAAAGACTAAACATTATTTATTATTATGGCGATTTTGATCTTGGTTATTTCCTAAAATAATAATAATCCTAAAAGATATCCTACACTTTAAAAATGCAGACATCCTCATTCATCACAAGAATGTGTTCGCCCAATAAATCAGGTTTTCAAGAGGGTAGTAAACACGGTGGTAAACAAGCTCTTACTTATTATAACTAGCTAATAATATTTTTTCCTATATAATTACAACTCCTGTTTACAACAAAAGTGTAGTCAGTTTCATAGATATTTGTTTTGATAGAGCAAACCGGCACAGACTGGCCTAAACATGGCTACAGGACTGGTTTTAGGAAATCTGAGCCGCTCCTCTGTAGGTCAAAACTCATCTGACACTTTCATGCTTTTCAAAGCTCCTAAACGACAGTGACAATCACAAAAAGCACCGAACAAACATATACCTAACTATTTATTTATCCTGTACATTAAATACACACACGGGCTATTCATGATACTGGCAGGGATTGTTGCTAGTTACATTCTTGTTTCTTTATTTGGTTGACAATCTGTTTTTACTTTTACCAAAGCCTTATATTCATCAGGCAGAGAAACACAGACACACGTATTAGACATAAACTGTATGATGGGTAGGCCATGTAAATATGTAGACTTATATACTCTGGTCAAGAAGGCACAGCATTCATCCAATGGTGTGAAATAGGTGGTAATTCACAGGGCAAAGAATCAGTAACTGGATCCAAAAAGGAAGCTCAGTATTTCCTCTGATTGAGTGTCTCCCACACATCATTTCTGGCACATCAAGGATTGACTCTAGAATAATAATTATTAAAGTCTTTTTAGATTTTAAATGATAAAAATAAGTTAATAAGAGATTAGAAGATCTTTGCGGCTTCCTGTGTTGAGCCATGTTAATATTTTGAAATCCCTCTAGACTTCGAGAGGATCAGAAGGTAGATTTAACTTTGGCTCCAAACTTCAAAGAAATAACTTTGTGGTTTGACATTGGGAGACCTAGAAGGTGGCCTACAATAGGGTGTTCTCTGGGGTGGGGACACCCACATACATGAGATTCTTAATCTCAGATGAACTTTCCATCTAAATTAAACAAATAAATGAATACACTTTTCTTTTTTAATATGACATTACTTACTCCTACATTATACTAACACTCCAAATCAAGAATGTGTAACTATTAATTATATTATTGATTATAATTTATATTAGTATTTAAATTATCTCTGGAATTTATTATCAGTATGAATAATTTATCAGACTTTATTTTTCACACGCATTTATTGCTACATGTACTTTGAGTCTTTGACCCACAAAAAGAAAAACATGGTTGTTACACAAGTGCCCCTGTCCATGCATTTCCAACACACAGGGCTGCGCGCGCACACGCACACACACCTACACACACATATACACACTGCTCAAAGTGAAGCATGTAGCGGGCGGCAGCAGCTGCAGTGTGTATAATTAGACTGTTTTGAAAGCTGAGAGTGGAGTAGCACTCACCTGCAGAATGAGCCGTAACTATGACAACGGGACAGCAAGACAAAGCTGCTTCAGATGAGGCACTTCTGAAGTCAGACTGGTGCCCTCCAGTCAAGAACACACTGGCAGAAACAAAAGGAAAACACTGGAGCAAGTGCACTACCTGTCCTGGGAAAGTCCTGGGAACATGGCAGTGAAGCTGTCATGGCTGCTCCATATCTATAACATGTACTGCAGTTATAGCTTAGATCTCGTTCATCACGCAGGCCTACAGTCTGTATGTCAGTAAGTTAAGTAACACTTCAAGAAAAATATATTATCCCTTTCTTCTGCAAAGTTTCTAGTGTTTGTTTCGATTATGCTGCCAAAAAGATTCATCTTAATCAAAGTTAGTCCAACTTTTCGCCTCATGTTGTTCTGTAAAGTATACACCTGTTTCCGACGGTAGATTAATTAATATTATATTATATTATATTATATTACATTACATTACATTACATTACATTACATTACATTACATTACATTGCATTGCATTACATTACATTTTTTGAAACAGATCCATGTGGATTATTGAGCGCACAAAGTGAGGTAGGCGCACTACTGTATGTCTATAGCTCCCTCTAGTGAAGAAGAGCGAGAAGACAATAAAAAATACGGCGCTACACGTGTAAACCTCATATTGATTAGAAGTGAATTGATTTTCTAAATGTTGTCATATTGTGCTTTGAAAAGTTGGTGTCGTGATAATGTAAGATACGAGTCGCTATTTTGGTAACTACCAATCACATGGTCTACGTGAAATATGAATAATGTAGGCCTATTTTTGCACAACAAAGTGTTCAAGTTTAGAGCCTAAATGGTGACAATCACTAATCATTGTCACTAACAAATTAATGTAATTTTTTGGGATGTAAATATGATTGTATTAAATTTAATCAGTTAAATGTGCAGATAAATTACTTTGATCAAAACAACATTGTCTATATGGGGCAGTGAAGTAGGCTATCAGGCCAGAGCTTATTAGTCAGGGTTAGTTTTCTGTTTAAAAGGGGTCTGATTGACGTGTGGCTTAGACCCATCTGCTGCCTTGTGCGTTTGAGCCACCTCTAAAAGGATTACACCTGGTTCTCTCAACGCACTCCATAGCTGCACAGGTAAACTCAGTGGTAGCATTATATTAAACACATAATACCCTGTCTGTTTTGGTTCCGCTCTGTCACCTGACAATGTCTGGGGCATCTGTGCATGGTCCACAGCAAAATTATAGGCTATAGACTTTGTTAAAAAAGAATAACAATCATGCTGTAGCAGATTGACAATGGGCGAAACGTGGGTTTTGAACTAAATTGATCTGGGTATCCTTTATGTACTTTGCTCAAATACAAAATCACATTCATCTTTTTCCTTGTTGGTGACTATGGGCTGGAAGCTGGATTCATGCTTTGCAACAGTTAAGGTAATATAAAATAGGCATGCTGTTATTGAGTAAAGTGAACATTATGAAAAATTATGTAAAGTACATTTTATTGCTTTAATCTTATTAACTCTAGTAGTGTTCACTGGAAAGATTTTTACATAAAATTATTCACACTTGTCTTAAGTGTCCAGATCAGCTGCCATTTGATAAATGTGATGTTTAACAGATGGCCCACTAAATTCCTATTACAGTTCTATAGTTGTCAAACATGATAAACCTAAGAATTGCTTAAATGTGTTAATGTATATCCAGCAGCAATGTGTATATACCACTCTGAATGCTTTATGTAAACTAGCTGAACTAATAACATGATTTCTATGTGTGAGGACAGCAGAGAGGTCAGCAGAGAGGTCAGATTAAGGGAGGAACAGTCAGTTGGCCACATGTGAACCAGGTTAGGCTTAAAGACAGATCAGCACTCAGTATATAAACCAGCTCAAACATATGTCTGGAGCATTTAGCACTCCACACACATTAGCTCTTTACCTTGTTTTTCTGGCAGTGTTTAGGGTTGATTAGTTGTACACATTTCTTATTATATATTGCTTTTTTTGCAGCTGCAGCCATGGTTCTGGAGGACAGCGAGTGTGACTCTGTTTTTGAGCCTCAGATCACTGTAAGTATCCAATTTGAGTTTAATGTAATGTAACTACTAAGTACTGTATGTTGCTGACAATTTTACCAATTGTATGTATATTTTAGGATGATTATGTTGAAACTCAGTATGGAAAAATCCACTGTGTCTTGGCTGGGACTCCAAGGACAAACCGACCCATCATCTTGACCTACCATGATGTTGGACTCAACTGTATGTCGCCTTTATTTATACTAATTATTTTATATTAGTGTATTTTTTATGTTTAATTAATACATAGTTTTATTGGATTGTTTATCCATAGACAAGTCCTGTTTTGAGTCCCTCTTTAACCATGAGGATATGAGAGAGATCCTCAGACACTTTCCTGTTTGTCATGTTGAAGCACCAGGACAACACGAGGAGGCCAAAACTCTTCCCACTTCGTAAGTAAAAGTCATCTTTATATAGATAGATTTTATATTTAAAATTGTATAATTTGTTCTGTCATTCTTATAGATACATCTACCCAACAATGGACCAGTTGTCTGAAACCCTGCCCACTATCCTCAAACACTTTGGGTAAAAACCTTATTTAACTGCTGCAACTGTCGTCACTAACTCCTTTCAGAAGTGACCTAACGATTTGCTCTGCAGATTATGCAGTGTCATCGGATTTGGAGTTGGAGCAGGAGCCTATATCCTGGCTAAATTTGCTGTGAGTTGAGTTGGATTTTGAATATATTGTCTATGCATTATTGTATACAGATATACAGTGCAGGTATTATATTTGTATCTGATCTTAAGGATTTTATGTTTGTTTGTAGCTGAACCACCCCAATTTGGTTGATGGACTTGTCCTGATCAACATTAACCCACATGCAGAAGGTTTAATGGACACTGTGGCGACCAAGGTGAGCACAATACAGTTTCATACAATGTTTATTAATCATACTGTATTTTATGCTGTATTTTTCTTATGGTAATTATACTTTGTGTGTTTTCAACAGCTCACTGAATGGACTCAAACCCTCCCTGACACAATCATTGCACACGTATTTGGAAAAGTAAATAACACACAAAAGCATTTCACTTCACAAATGTATCTTTATCAATAGAAAGACTTTTATTTTTGTCTATTATAGGAGGAGATACAGACAAACCAAGACCTCATAGCTACCTATCGTCACCACATCACAACAACTATGAACCAGTCCAACATCAGTCATTTCCTCCGTTCCTATAACAACAGACCCGCTCTGGAAGTGGAGAGGCCCGTGCCTGGAGGAAACGTGACTGTTCGCACACTGAAGTGAGTTTGAGTGTTTATGAATGAGGACTAGTTTTTAAGTAACTTGAATTAATTTGTATTCACGCTGCAGGTGCTCCACTCTACTGGTTGTAGGAGATTATTCCCCCGCAGTGGACCCTGTGGTCGACTGTAACTCAAAACTGAATCCCACAAAGACCACACTGCTCAAGGTGATTAAATATGGTCTATTAATTTATGATAAGGAGAAATTAGAAGAAAAACCTGACCAGATGTGTTTTCTTTCTGTCTTTTAGATGGCAGACTGTGGAGGACTTCCCCAAGTAGATCAGGTAAATGAAATATTGTATGGTCAAGAGCAGCATAATGTGAAAAAGGTCCTGAATAATTCAATAATAACTGTTTCTTACATTTGTTAAAACAGCCAGCAAAAGTCATTGAAGCCTTCAAGTATTTTATCCAGGGCCTGGGATATTGTAAGTTACTAACTAACAATAACATAAACTTAACAGTCAATGCCCAAAACATTTGTATCTGTTCTCCAGTGTCCAGTGCCAGCATGACCAGACTTCGGTCCAGGACATCCTCCAGCACCTCTTCTTACGATGGCTCCCGGAGTCGTTCACACACCAACGATTCTCTGCGTGGCAGACTGCCCTCTACTGGCACAGACAAGAACAAACAACATCAGAATGACATCGCTATGGAGAGTATAAATGGAAATATGGATCATCGAATCTCAAAATCCACACAAGTGGCGTGCTGAGGTCAAACATAGTAATTTAGATGTCTATATTAAGACATACCATACTTATCTACTATTGTATCTATATCTATATCATGGTTAATTTACCATATTTATCATACCCTCTAATGTTGATTGAGGCATTTTAAGAGAAAATTGACTGAAGCTCCATGCACTATGCTCTTTAATTTACAATTTAAATGTATTCAGATTGCTGCATATAGATCATCGATCTGAATCCTGCCCTGAACTGCTGCTATTATGTCCCTGCATCTTCCTTTTCCCTAATTCCAACTCCAACTAAAGTATTAATAATTAGCCAATCTAGTGAAAAAGTTCAATTGTATGATTGTTTAATTATTTATTATTTATTTAATTATTATTAAGCTCAGTCATTCTTCATACATAATGGCACTGAAAGATATTTTAGTTTAGTTTATGCTCAACTTGATCACATTTAGATGTTTATTGAGATTGGCCCATCTTGTCTAGTCTACAATCTCTTTGTGAAAGCAAATTGAATAGCCTGTGTGTAATTGTGTATGACATTTTTAATAAAAAAAATTAATCAATACAGCATCTGTACTCATTCATTGTGTGTAGCCTAACATGTTTGTTAAGTAAGAAGTTTATCAGTTCATAAAGCAAAATTTCCCTCTCGTCTGAACTGTCATAAAGGTCCACTAGATGGTGCACTTTGATTAAGCATGTCAGAACTAAGATGCTGTAATGTGGTAGTAATGCTTAAATAGGGTTTGTAGCATTGTTTTTTTAATAACCTTAATACTCACAACTGTAACTGTGAGGGATTTAACCTTTTTTTAATTTCACAGAACTGTTACATGCAGGGTAGCAATTTGGATGATATCTGCAATGCAGTTCCCTGTGAAGCTGCATGGCTCTGCCCAGTTACCCAATTACAGGGGATGAGTATATGAAAAATAATTTGGTTTCCCTATAGTCAATGTATAAATACAGACAAATATTTAAATACAAGAAAAGTCTATGTGATAAAGCCACAGAAAGGATCCAGTGCAACGATGGTGATATTTTACTGCATCCATCATCAGCTTTTACAGGTGAGACAGGTGTAGCACATGTTAGAGGCTGGTACACCTCTGTTCATCCTGTGCCTGTCAGTCTGTCCCCCGTGTCCTCTTGTGTCCACTGCTGCAGCCATGTTGGAAAAGGAGCAACAGTGCTAACAGCTAGCAGTGGACACCTACAGCCTGGCACGGCGCTGTTGTGGACAAAAACACTGGGAGTGGGATTGAAGACACACAGATCTTCGGGACACGGAGCCGGTTCTCCTATCCGCGGGTTTATGAGTGATTTTTAGCATATTGTCTGTGGATTAAGTACCTGGATCGGGAGACTAGGTGCGGCCGGACCACAGCTCTGGAGAAAGTGAGTATTGATCCTTCTTGGGGGCGGATTGTGTGGGAATAGCCCACCGCTAGCACAGTTAGCTTAGCATTAAATGGGGTACCAGACAGACAATGAGTTAAGCACATATCAGGAGCTGGTTACTGCATTTTTAAGAGATCAGATCAAGGATTTTACGGTAAACTGAAAGCTTGATAGCGGCGTGTGATTGGTGATTTTTGCACAGTGAAGTAATTTGTATTCCTCACAGACATTGGTGCAGTGGCCGAATCCTCCCCTCTGTGTGTCTCTGCGAGGTGCAAAGGTCCAAGAAGGATTTGAGTAAGGCTGTGCTAAACATCTGTCTGGTGTTGATTAAAGAGCTCGTGGTAAATTGTAAAAAATAAAATAAAATAAATAATAATAATAATTTTAAAAGCTGTGATTTTTAAGACAAAGGGAGGCAGCTCGTCACCATGAGCATCTCAAGTGTTTTGGTTGTTTGTCAGCCATAATAATGTACCCCTCGCCTTATCTCTTGTGTTAATATTTTAGTGCATTTCTACATGGAAATGTGGAGTAGACCTTGGTGTATTAAAACAAACCGTACCATTACATCAGATCTATAAATCAGTGTGTTGTGTCATGCGCTGCTGCTGTTACCAGTGATTTGTCAGCATGTCCCCTGGGTCTGTGCAGCCAGTGCTTGTCATGTCATGGTCGTTTTATTATTTTCCTGTTCAAACTGTAGTTTATTTCTGTTGTGCCTACATTGAAGTATTATATAACAAAGGAGGAAGATATTGATTTATGCACATTTTAGATTTAATATTGCATTACATATTGTTGAGACTTATCGAAAAAGATACAAGATGTTAAACCGTGACTGCTCAGTGACTGGTCAGTCATTGGTTTATAATAAAAACAATATGGCTGTAGTCAAACAGATTTATGAATTACTATAGTGGTAGAAGAGAAAAGATACACTACTGTCTGAGAACCCACAGAACTCAAATCAAACTCAAGACGTCAAATAAGCATAAAATTAAGCTATGCACTGTTTCCTTAAACTATATTGTTGCCCTTAAATAATTATAAGTTGTGACATTTGTGTTCGATTAGATCAAGCATGTGGTTAATAGTTAATTGAATGATAAAGCAACCAATTAATCAAGCATAGAAATGAACAGGATTTGACTCTCTAACATACAGTAGATTGTTTAGCTTTTAGTTTTTGTCTACTTTGCTATTTTTGAGTAATTTCACATGCTGTGTGGGTGTTTTTAATTTCTAGGGAGCTTTGCGTGTCTGTACTCTATTGCTTTCCCTAATTTGTTCTGACAGGGATGGAGTGAGCCTCATTGAGCGTGTTACAATGATCTTTACACCTGTCCGTTTAAGATGAAGAGGAAAATTACTGACAAAAGTATACTGACAGGGAGGAACAGATAAGAGAGGGGAACACATGCCTGGGAGAAGCGTATTCATGTTTTTAAATGAAACTCGGCCCCCAGGTGTGTCAGTCCAAAACAATCGGTGGGCGGGTGCTTTCCCCTCCCTATAAGTGACAGCATACAGTCCAACGAGGAAGTGGTGAGACCGAATAGGAACATACAAGCTTGTGTGATTAAGCGGAGGTGTAGGGCTCTGCGTCCTGACTGCAAAAATGCAGTTCTGGGATTTCCTAGGCTGCACTAATGGAGGTATGTACATGCAGAGGCATACTAACAAATAGCTGGCTGTGTTAAAGTTGAATTGGACTAACTGTTTGGGATCTTGGTGCTGTATAGACAGGTATTGAGGGTCTCGTAGGTTGAGAGCTTGAAAGGAATTTGTGCTGCTCACCGCTGTGCAAGCAGTTGCATGTGGAAACCTCACAGACAGGTAGAGTGTGGTGCATAAATGAAAAAATCACAGATATGGTATAACTTATGTTTTCTTGGTAATTTGTGTCCAGGAAAAACTGGGAAAATAAAAAAACCATGTGTTCATGTGACAGCACAGCATTCTAGAAACCATGTAGTTTACAACTCAGCTAGAAGACAAGTCAGAATTGGTGATTTAAATGTCAGATTGCAGAGTTGTTGATCTAATTTATGGTTAATAGTTCTGTAATTACTGAGCCTCTTCACATGAAACAGAAATTGGCACAGATTATAATATCTTCTCTGTCCCTAATAAATAACAATGAGCTTCAAAATTTGTGGACCATATGCTTGCACATTTCTTCCAAAACCAGTGAATTTCAGTGCCATCAGTTATATAGGCTGTATTAGATCGTGAACCCTATTGGAAGAAATCAAATGTTTATCCTGTCCAGTGTTTTAATGCTGCACTTGTCTCCACCAAAACAAAACACAACAGATGTTTACTGCCATATCTTAGAAATTGTTCCCCAATGGTTCAGTTGTTTTCACATTTCTCTGCAGCTCTTTCCCATAAAAACTAAAGGTAGTGTCACATAAAAAGCGCTTGCAGTTATGTAATTGCTTGTAGTTGAGGCATCTCGTAAAGAGCACTGTCACACTTCAAAACACTAATGACTGTGACAAGACAAGCTCAGTTTGTCTTACTCTTCACTATACATTTTTATATTTTTAACAATATAATTTATAACATTTATTTTGATTGCAGAGGTGGTATGGCAAAACAGTATATCGCAATTCTTGTCTTGTTTAGGCATTTATGTATAAAAGTATAACATAACTAAGTATTTCCCATAAAAAATGGTAAAACAGGTCATAATTTAGTGTTATAAAAGTAACTGCTATGAATCTGTAATCTGTAATTATTTTTCTGTGGAGGCAATAAGTGACATTTATTCAACATAAATTGTATTAATTGAATGATTCAAACATGAAATGAAACAAGGGTTGTCTAAAAAGCATGGTGTATTGTACACAACAGCAGCATCTAATTTAAATGTGCGTTGTCCCGTGCGTTCACCTTCAGTTGTGGTTACATTTTATTGAGCTGGATAGGATTACAGGATTGTGTATTCTGACACCCATCCTGCGCCCAGGGCCATCTTTTCTGTTTTTCCACTAATACATATATTTAAGATACCTGATGTGCTGTGTCACTATTCTGCAGCTGTCAGGTTAACATAGATTGGATGAGTAGTTGCTGAGTGTAAATAGTTGAGGATATTACTTATACTTTACATAAATGCCGCACTCAAGTTAGCTTCAATCCCTGGCACAATTTTCCTCTATTTGCATAAATGTCTGGCTTGATGCTGTGCTTAAAAATGTGCCCAGGGAACATTTTATCTTGACAAAAGTTTCATTACCTTTTATTTCAGTGTCTTTGCATTCAACTTATATGCAGAAATTTATTACAGATGACTAATAACGTTTTGCAGCAGTAGTTGGTACAGTCATCAGTTAGTTATTAGAATACACCCACACAAAAGGTTAAATGTATACAATAAAAAAAGAAAACCTTTCTTTCTTGCACAATGGGGAAATTTCAGTGTTTCAATGTAAACACTAGAAGAATAAAAAAATATCCATAAATAAATAACATACATCTAACCTGTTAACTAGAATAATAAAAATAGCTTTGAATAAAATTAAGATACAAAATGGTGTAAAAATACAAATAATAAAATAAACTTTTTGTCCCACTAACAAATTCTGAAGCGTGATGTATGCCACAGAGGAACATCATGATAAATAAATAAATACACATTGAAAATAAATAGAAATAAGATGGTCAAGAGTAAACCATTGAAAAAATACAGTATCATTAAAAAGTTTGATCTACAACAACATGGGACATGCATACACTACCGTTCAAAAGTTTGGGGTCACCCAGACAATTTTGTGTTTTCCATGAAAAGTCACACCTCTAGCTGTTAATCTGTTGAAGGAAATCTGGAGAAATTTCACCCCACGCTTCTAGAAGCCTCTCCCACAAGTTGGATTGGCTGGATGGGCACTTCTTGTGTACCAGACGGTCAAGCTGCTCCCACAACAGCTCAGTGGGGTCCATCCATAACACTTCTTTCCAATCTTCCTCTGTCCAATGTCTGTGTTCTTTTGCCCATATTAATCTTTTTCTTTTATTGGCCAGTCTCAGATATGGCTTTTTCTTTGCCACTCTGCCCTGAAGCTGCATCCCGGGGTCCCCTCTTCACTGTAGATGTTGACACTGGCGTTTTGCGGGTACTATTTGATGAAGCTGCCAGTTGAGGACCTGCGAGGCATCCCATTTCTCAAACTAGAGACTCTAATGTACGTATCTTCTTGCTCAGTTGTGCAGCGGGGCCTCCCACTTTTCTTTCTACTCTGATTAGAGCCTGTTTGTGCTCTTCTCTAAAGGGAGTAATACACACAGTTGTAGGAAATCTTCAGTTTCTTGGCAATTTCTTGCATAGAATAACTTTCATTTCTAAGAACAAGAATAGACTGTCGGGTTTCACATGAAAGTTCTCTTTTTCCTGACCATTTTGAGCGTTTAACCGACCCCACAAATGTGATGCTCCAGATACTCAACCTGCTCAAAGGAAGGTCAGTTTTATAGCTTCTCAAACCAGCTGAACATTTTTCATCTGTGCTAACATGACTGCACAAGGGTTTTCTAATCATCCATTAGCCTTCTGATGCAATGAGTAAACACATTGTACCATTAGAACACTGGAGTGATAGTTGCTGGAAATGGGCCTCTATACACCTATGTAGATATTGCACCAAAAACCAGACATTTGCAGCTAGAATAGTCATTTTCCACATTAGCAATGTATAGTGTGATTATCCTGATTATTATATTCCTGATTAGTTTAAAGTTATCTTCATTGAAAAAAACAGTGCTTTTCATTCAAAAATAAGGAAATTTCTAAGTGACCCCAAACTTTTGAACGGTAGTGTATTTGTTCTTCCTAACAAGTCATTGTTGACTCACTGTTGACAAAAGTAGGGCAAAGCACTCCTGTCCCCCAAACACTCCTGACATCAAGCTGTATCCAAGCCCCCAGGCTGAAGGCATGGGCCATATTTATAACTGCTAAAATGAATGGAAATCAATGGGAGTCAAAGGGGCAATCCCGACGAGATGGTGAATGACGAGCGCGTAAGCTTTACTTTACTTTAGGTCATCTCAATCAAAAAAGCCAATGTAAACCATATGGTATTTTTAACTGTGTTGCCATGGTGATACACAAAAGCTCCAATGTTATTCTAATGGGAGAGATCAGAATAATTCCCATTCATGAAAAATATTTTACTTTCACAGAATATACTCAAATTTGGCACAATGATTCTTCATGTCATCCCGATCAAAAAAGTCAATGACAACTATATGGTATATTTCACTAGGTTTCCATGGCGATGGTTTCCAAAGCGCCCATGTTATCCTAATGGAAATATTTCAACATTTTCTTACATTTCAGAGTGATATAACGACTTATGAGTTTCAAGTCTGGGGGGGCACCTGGGTAAATGACGGATGACAAATTATGATGTCAGATTACCTTCTTGGTACAGACAGTCGTGTAACATCCCATGGTAGGTATTCAAATCCATGACATTCTGCAGGAAAGGTAAAGAACTCTGTAATTGCTGTAATTTTGCAGTGTAATTTATGTAAGGACATTTGTCTTCCTATGATTCCTCTTTTCAAGTTTCCAGAGAAATTTCCATAGTTTCAAAGCAAGCCTGTAGGTATATAAATGTCTATTCTTTTAAATAATGTTATGTTCTAAGGCTATATTATGCCAGCAGCCTAATCAATGCTATTGTAACTGCTGTGTCTCAGTCCAGCCTTTGTATTGAGACAGTGATCAGAGTATGATGCAGAGGAAGCCTTTGTTGTCTTGATGTTTAGCTGGGAGTTGTGCAATGCTGTTAGCGTGTTGTCAGCTCTTGCGTAGCCTCATCGGTCCATTGCCAGAGGCTATGGATTTCTACACTGAGTGGGAGAAGAGGGAATCGAGATGAGGGCAGGAGAAAGAGTCTGAAAATATTGTTCTCTGTTCTAACTGACTTTCATTGCTCACTTTATTATTATATTGTAATTTCTGCTAAATTTACATGAATAAGGTTATATGAGGACATGATGTAGATATTTTTGTATTAGTCATTTATTTCTTCCTTTATACACATGCAACCAGGATGCATTTCTACACTGGATTGTAGTAATTCTTTTAAGGAGGCTTTGTGAATGGCATATGACAAATGAGTTGTCTGGAGCAACCTCATATAAGGCAGATGCTTAATTCATGAATCTACTGCTTGACATTGTTATTCTTTAGTTGCACTGTAAATACTGTCGTGTTTCTACACTGGCCTTAAAAAGTCACCCCCTTGCCTTAACTAAGCAAATAAATGTGCGCAAAGACATGAATGAGCTGAATGGTGCTTAATGAGCAGGTTTTTCCAGCAGTAGATTTCTTCAGCATCAATACAAGATCTTACCACAAAAGTAATGCAATACTCAATACTGAATGGAAATACATATTGTGACATTGCAAAAGTTTATAAAACTGAAGCCAGTGAATGTGTGGAGTAATCAAAGCTAAACACAGTCCAACAAAAAATGTGCGACTGTTTGGACTGGGAAGCGAGTGTAAAAAGTAGTTTAGTAACAGAAATGTATCCCTTTTCCAGATATTTCCAGGATATCATCATACTACACTGGTAAGTGAACGACATGGCACCTGCTTACACGCTTCAGCACAGTAATTTGGTGTGAGAAAAATGTGCACCTTTTCCTCTATTAACCTAACTGCATTTTGAAATTACAATTATACCCTGCTTGCGTAGTTATTTTTATCTGACAAACTTGCATTATTTATGAAGGGTATTCTCAATAAGACACAGTGATACTGAAGATTAATTGAATGGCCCTGTCATGAGAGTGTAGACAGATTCAAACCATTTAATTATATTCTCTGGTTCTGTCCTTGGGCAAGACATTTTACCCATGAGACAAATGTTCTAATGATCTTTTTATGTCAAAAAACAATGCAGTGTGATGTGGGTAATCATTTATAAAAATTGGAGGGTGTTTGGTGCATCTTTGAGGTCACAAATGTGACCCTAATAATTATTATAAATTTTGTTTTTGATAAAGTTTGGTGAATCTCAAGCTTTAACTCTAAACCTGACTGGCAGAAGCCTCTAGCAGGCAGTATAGACCTCTCATTCCAAGTGAGTTCACAAGTTCAATTTTAAGTGGAAACCTAAAGCACAATACATTTTCTTGTGTAACAATGTTAAGAAAAAATGTCAAGCTTTCAAAATGATAATTTAATTTAAAACACAAGCTTGACTTGAGGCTACAATAAGTCCAGTTATATTTAAATCAAGTGCATAGTACTAAGGGTTAAACGGTTATGGCAGTTCTGTTGCTTAATTCCTTTCCTTATATTTACATGTGATGTTGAGCTTGTGTGCTTTTTTATGTGATCAAAATCTTCCCTACTTAAACTGATCAGGATTTCCAGTGGATCTTAAAAAGTCTTATAATCTGAATTTAAGTCCTTAAGGAGGTTCAACTTTTGACCCTGCTGAAACCCTGATTTATGCATACCAATCAGTAGCCATGCTTTGCAACAACAACAATAACAACAACAACTCAATCACAACATTTCTCTGTACATATTTTCTTCCTACTCTCTCCCTCCTCCCTCTCTTCCTTGCTTCCCGGTTGTGAGCAAATCTGCTTTTTGCCCCTGTGGTTGTAGCAGCATTCACTAAACAGCCTTGGACAAACACACTACAAACACACGCTGACTTTCACTGAATGTGCTCTCATATTTGACTTCCTGCTTACCAGCACACACACTCCCTCTCTTGTATCCATCCCCTCTCTCTTTCTTCGTACACTCTCACTTCTGCATGAGGAGGAGGATTTCGCTGGATGCACTGTTTGGTCTGCGGCAAGATGAGTCTTTTTTACATTTTTTTTAAGACTATGAGAGAAATACCTGTGATGGAAAGCTTTTAATGTGTATTTTGGAGTTGAGAATCCTACTTTGATGTTGGGTTTTGTTCATATTTTTCTCCCTCTGACATCAGGTACCTGTTTTGACCTGGTTCAGTGCAGGCTTGGAGCACAGTGGGAAAACTGTGGAGGGATCAGCAATTCGTCTGTTTTTCTGTTTATTTGTCCTCACAGTCTGGAGCTGGTTTGTCTCCTGGTCCATCCCTTCTTTCTGCTGTTTTGTGGGTTTGTCTTTTGTGTTTCATTGCACTTGCTCCTCTTTCCCCTGCTGCGCCAGTGACTCTCACCATCTTCGCCCTCAAATGCTCTATTTCTCTGTGCCCTACATTCACTTGTTCCAATGATTCTCCATGCCTGCATTTTATGTCTAACATGGAGCTAAATGCTAAAATGTCTTACAATTTTGCTAAAAAGACTATTTTTAACCCTGGTTTGTCACTCTTATTTGGATTATTGACGCACAATGTCCAACCCTGTGCCTGGAGATTTGTGACTGCAGAGTGCTTTCCTTGAATTCCACTTCAAGCATTGATTTATTGAGTCACCAGCTCCACACTGGAGACCAGCACATGATGTTAAGAGGGTTTGATGGACAACTGGATAGACTTGCTACTAGTGAGGAAATCATTCAGACATTACACAGACTTCAGTTCAAAGCTGTATAGTAAAAAGACTTGTGACTACTCTTTGGCATTCTTTGTTTTAAGAGGTGAAAACATTTGGAGCTGGATCCTGATAATGGATGAGGAGATTGAGCTGTCCAAGGAGACATAGTCAGAGTTCTCCTGCTGGGAATATGCTTCACCACCTCCAGTGAGAGTACTGTACAAAGGAGATTCAACCTCTTCCTACTTCAGTCACTGACCTTCTTTGAGAACCTTCAGCTCTCTATGAAACTTGACATGGATTTAAACGACTGTCAAATGAAAAACGCACTGAAACAGTCGTGTAATACTCCACTACATTGGATTTAAATCTGCCAGCTGTGGGGGTCTATGCTGACTGGGGGCCTGCACACTTGTGTCTGGGACCTTTGGTCAGCTGCAGAGAAGATGGAGAGTAGCGGCTGCATCCCGCTTTGTTGGACCAAGGGGGCCTGTATTTATGCACAACACCCCCTGCCAAGTATGTGACAAGTTAATTAAAGCATTGAGTAAAACATGCACTTATGGTAACTAACATATCAAAAGGGCTCCTTCTGCTGCTCATTGAGTCATAATGACACATTTCACTTGTGCTTATTTTAACCAGGGGTGTTCATGATCAACCAGTCAATTAAAAATACTGTGCCATTTGAATTATGGACAAATCAGCATAAGACGCTTTATCCTAAATGTACAAGTCTATAATTTACCTTGAGTTAATTAGCCATTTACTATCAAGGACCACCATGGTTCTTTTTGATTATTACAGTACTCACAAACACGCAGCTTATTATGCATTGTGACAAAACGATGGTGGTTAACACTTTTTGATAAACAACCAATTAATCAATTTAAAGAAACCCATGCTGTGCTATGTTTTTCATAAATCTGCTTTGTTGTTGTTGTTCAATGTCCTGCTCACCGGAGTCCGTCTGATATTTGAATGATGTTATCTACAGACAGACAGGGATATGGGAAGGATGCGGAAACTGAGGATGAGAGGAAAATGAGAAGGGGAGAGGAAGTTGGGCAATTCAATATGACAGGATTCACTGGAGACGTGAGGGCCAACTCTCTAAAAGGTTTTGTAATGAGTGGAACAAACAATGGCTGCAGTGGATTGACTATTTAAGAAGAATATATATGATTTGATATTGAAAAATGCAGACTTAACAGAGATGTTACAAGATGTTACAAGCTGAAGAAAGAAAATAATACTGCTACCCCCAGTAACCCAGATACAAACTGAAGGAGGTGAATGGCCCATATGCTGCAGAGATGGGATGGTGCTGCACTCTTCTCTTGTAGAGGGGCAGAGGGATGAATGTCAGATATTGGATCCCCACTGTGTGGGGGATTCATTGGGCTCTGCTACTGTCAGAGAGTGGCCTACTTCAGTGGTTCTCAAATTGTCTGCAGGCCTTCCTGGTGGTACTTGGGGAAGAGTCTCTTGCAGTTAATACTTGTTTAATTCCAGCCTTAGTTTGTCCGACATATTTAGTACAGGTTTATTCAGTGTCAATGATTTTCCACTAAAAGTTAGCCCCATACTTGCTTTTTTATATTATTGTATTGTTAAGGACTGTATACTTATTATATTATGTAATAGTTGACATTTCTTCTTCAGAAATTGTAAAAATGTGAAATTTCACAATGATCTGTACCACCATGGTCAGCAAAAAAAAGTTATAATTATGAGATATAATTGTGTTTTTCATTATTTAATTGGCTATTTGCTTTTTATTTTTTATTAGCACAGATTAAACTGTGGAGAGCCAAACTAAACCATTTGTGTATTTGACAAAGTCTTCATTCATCCGTAGTAAATGCTTTGTTTAGATTGTACTTAGATGGTATTTGGAAATCCAAATATTTCGTTGATGATCCTTGATTAAATACATGCTTTGCTTGTTTGTAAAAAGGCCACAGCCAGATGGCAAAATTTAGTATTGTGTAATACCACTGAGTTTTAAACACTCTCCCACCACCTAGACCCATAGGTATGTCTCTTATTCTAATGCGATTTTCTAAAGCTGTTCAAAGTATTTAGGCTATGGTTACTTACATGAGTGTGATTTTGTTGCTGAGGTATGACTTGGTGCATTACAACATTTCAGTGCTTTGACATAATCTTATTACTAAAGTGAATGAGCTGACAGTGGTGGCTGGTAGCTCTTCTGGTGCAACAACATCTATTTAAAAACCAAAGTCAAAATGCTGCCCCCAATACATGTTTAATGTGCTCTGTTTAATGAATAGGTCTTGATGTGTTGTCCTCATTCAGATCTAAATTATGCAAATGTGAAGTGGCACTCTTGTCATTTTTGCAGCACATTTGAACTTTTCTTCCTTGTTAGCGTAAGGTTGTTAACTATAAGAGCTGCCGGTAATTGCCTTCATATTTGTTTTTCTCCATCAAAAATTAACAGTTGGCAGCATTAGATGTTTGCACTAAATTGGGTTATGAATTAATGTTGTTTTGAAGATATGCAACATTTGAATATCGAGTATATTGTCTATAATAAAAAAAAGCTCAATGTGATTTTAAAAAAGCTGTTTCAAAATAAACACGCGTATATTACAGCTGTTTTGAGGGTTCTTTTACAGCTCTTGCATATTTCGCTTATAATTACACCCCAACAAATACATTTTAAAACATGTTTCAGCACAGATATTTTAGATTGCGTGAATATCATATTGAAACATACAGAGATATTCATTTTTATCATTATTGCCCTCTTCAAGGCTGCATAATTTTTGTAAATGGACTTAACAGCCTTTTTTGTGCTTATGCCACACACAGAGTTAGTGTTTTTTTTCCTGTCATTGAAGACTAGGGGTAGGTCATATTTCAAAAGTGCTGAACGAAAAGCTATTTTGGTTTCTTCTTGACATCATATGATCTGGTGTTAACGTGAACTTAGCCCACAGAAAATTCACTGATGCCATATATAAACAATATAACAAATAACAAATATAACAAATACATTTAAATACATTTAATGTTGACAGTTTTTTGGTGTATACATTTAGTTTGTTTATTTTGACCACGTTTGCTGAAAACTGCCTAAGTTCCTAGGTTCAATAAAATATAAAATATAAAATCCCCATTTCAACATTACAAATATACATTTATTAATTAAATGTCACTTGCTTTCTGTATTTAATCTTTAGTCTTTTTTTCAGTCAGTATAGCTGTATTCTGTATTTGTTTAGTAAAGAGCGAATGATTTCTTGGATCAATATACCTATTAGGAGCAAAGATGTTTTATTGTTTAGCAATTTTCATTATATAAACAATAAGTAAATGCAGCACATTTAAATTACAGTCTACTGAGTTGATTTGTGCTCTAATGACTAATGTAATCTATTCGGTCTCTGTTCTTCCTCCTCCAGAATATGACAGCCAGTTAGCCCCCGCAGGACCACCTGAGTTTGGCATGGCGTCGTCTTCCTACTTGGAGCCCAACCTCAACCACTCAACAGCGGGCGGTTGTGGGGTGAAGTCCCGCTCGGGAATGCCAGGAGGGACTGGGGTGGGGACCAGCTCCTCTGCCGGGGGTCTGGAAAGGCCCGCAGGATCCATGGACCGAGTTCTCAAGATCTTCCATTATTTTGAGACAAACAGTGAACCTTGTACCTGGGCTAGTAATATCAGACATGGTGATGCTACAGATGTCAGGGTAAGAAAACACACAAACTGTATTAATGTGACAATACTTCCAAAATAGGATTCACTGTCTGATAAGAATTAAATTAGTTGTTTTTGAAGTTATGTAAAATTTTAATTATTTTTCTACTATTAAAAAACTGGAAAATGTGCAAAAAAGAGCTGATTAACATTATAACATTGTTGTTATGTAATATTTTTGCACCTAATGGTACATGTTACAGTTCATTCACATGTGCAATACATGAACCTCAGCTGAGGCAAATCAAATCAATTTAACACATTTTTGGTGGTTTGCAAAAAAATCCTCTGATCATTGTATAAAAATCTAGTCTACAATATTTCCCACTGCTGCTATTTGCTCAGCTGCTTACTATTGTCTTTGAACAGGGAGTTATCCAGAAAATAGCAGAGATCCATAAACTGCGCTGTGTGTCGTCCCTGGGTCTGCGCCTCACCCATCTCCACTCAGACGCTCTTCACTGGTTACACCCAGACTTAGGCGTCTCCCATGTCCGAGAGAAATATGAGAAGCAGCACCCACAAGAGGAGTGGAGGTAAAGGATTCACATTCAAAATCTGTCTTTTCCCTGTCATTGTTATTATGAGTCAAGCACAGTATAAATCAAATAGTAACTTAAATGTTAAATTAAATGTCCAATGGCCCAAATTAAAACAATATGTAGAGGTAAATACTAGTATGTCATACACTCCTCACCAACAATCATCATCTTAAAATGATCAATTCTTTGATTGTACAGTTTTACAACGAAACATTGAAGTTGCACTGTGGAACTTTGAATTCTGCTCAATTTACCTCAATATTATGGGGTTAAACATATCTATTTAGCAATTATTTAATTGTGGGTGTTTGTAATGGTCAAAATACCTGAAAAAACATGCATCTATGCAGCAGGGTCACCTCTGTTCTAGTAGCCTGAGAGTTGAAGAGAAGAGGCACAGTGCTGCAGTTCTAATGCAGAAGTTTAATCACCACCAGTACAGGACCCGGCAACATGAACCCTCAAGACCGTGTCAGGGTTCATGGTGCAGGTTCATGAAGTATTCTCCATTCTAGTCTAGTACAGTCTGGTCTGGCTATGTTTCCATAGTAAGGAGTATTATATCTCTGTAGACACAGGCTAAGATAACAAGGACTGAGCTGGCAGTAAGAGCCCACAGTACACCACAGTACACCACAGTTTAATGCCATATAGTGTAACATTCCAGTGTTCTAAGCAATAGCATCAGCGTAGACACGAGCAAGTGGTGGACCTTCCCCTGAAAGGTTCCATACTTTTGTGAACTATTAAATTGCAAAAGACTTACTTCGCCAAGACTTATCTTATTAGTACCAGCAAAGACTGCAAGTCATTGTGTTATTAAGAAATATGATACCATGACATAAGTATTTCTTATCGCATTTCTTCTTACTATATGCAGTACCATTTCCTCTCTTCAGTCATCCTCGTTCATTATTGTCAATGCTTTAGTCTACTGTTGGGCTGGTCTGCAGATTGCATCACGCCCAGGCTGATTAAATTTGAAGGAAACCGATAATGACTGACTTCTTTACACCGCTGACACGCTTCGCTACTTGTTAGATGTATCCACCTTGCAGGGTGGCAGCACTGCAAACCCACAGGAGCCTCTGCTGCTGCCAAGCTATTGTTAGCATAGCCCAGGGGATGAACTGACTCTATCACACTCTGGAGTGGGCCTTTTTCTTATTCAAACTCATGCACTGCATTTGCTCTTTTTTCTTTGATCCCTCTATCCACTCTTCTTCATTTATTATAGATTGAGGATGTTTTATTAATTTTGTTTTTCAATCTTGATTTTCTTTGTTTTGTGATTACATGCTGAAACATCACAGGTCTGGTAAACTGACCGTGTTTGTTGACCCATTCACTCTTGGCCACTAGGGTGCGGCACTCTTATATAATGTGTCAAAGATCGTCATGTGGTCACTCTAGGGACTCTTCTAACTGGCATCTTTATCTACAAGAATCTGCCTACAGTGTCACCCTCTCTGCCAGTGTTTCACCTTGGTATAATGACACTCAAAAGTGAAGTCAGCTCTATGAAAAATGCTGTTTCATTACTAACATTCTGCAGAGCATACTTAAATGAATCGCACAGGAAGCAATAAAATCTAATTTATATATACAGCCTAACTGCACCCAATATAGGCTTTCAGACTTAGACAAACTTTATTGATCCACAAGGGAAATTACTTGGGCACTGTAGGTCATACAATATAAAATCAAAGAATAAAAAGTAGTAATACAATTCTTAGTAATTTAAGTAGCAAAAATAGCCAAAGATGTGTTTAATATTTAAATAAATTAAATATATCTAAATATATCAAGTCTATACACAAGGGGTGTTTTCATATTCATCTTGCTGCTTGATGTGAACTTTACTTCATTAACAATTCAGATTTACCAACCACATACTGAGCAGAAATGTATCATGTGCTTGCATCAGCTCTACGAGATGAGCCATATGAGTAGGCACTTCTTGTTTCCTGACAGCCTATAAGATGTGTTTTTATTTATTGTTTTATTTTTTCTTTAGAAATAGCCACACCTTCTTCTGTTAGTTACATTACCTTTCATATTTAGGTATGAGCTACGGATGCGATATTTTCCAAAAGGTTACCTCAGTCACTTCTCTGAAGACAAACCCTCCCTCAACTACCTCTATCACCAGGTATGCAATCAAAATGGTGTAAAGGTAGAGTTAGCAAACAAATTTAGAAAAAGGAGTACCATTTAATATGAAAGTCTCCTATCACATGATCATTTATTGATTTAATTGTTTCCTTCTTTAGGTAAAAAGCGACTACATGCTTCATATAGCAGACCAGGTGGATCAAGATGTTGCTTTGAAATTAGGTTGTTTAGAAATTAGGTATGAAAATCTGTTTGTTGCAAAGTTTGTATACTAGTCATATTAAAATGTGTAACAAATGTATTCTATGATGCTAAGTACAATATATTTATTTCTGTATATTTAGGAGGTTTTTTAGAGAAATGCCCGGAAACGCTCTGGACAAAAAATCAAACTACGAACTACTAGAGTAAGATGCACTATTTTGGCCCTTTTTAAAAATTTGTTTATTTGTATGTATTTAAACAATTGCTTTGTTTTCAGGAAAGATGTTGGTCTTAGAAGGTTTTTTCCTAAAAGTCTGCTGGACTCTTTGAAGGTATGACTTATATTGATGACTGTAATGCTTTGGAAATTGGCCATAGCCCCATCAGGCTACAAAGAGCTGACAAATGTAGATTTATCAGACCGACAAGGAAGCAGCTGAGTACTGTCTGGCATAATGTTGGATTTTATCTGATTTTCGTGTAGTTGTATTTAAACCACTTATCAGTAGTCATTTTACAATTTCAAGTCTTATTTCATTCCCAGAAAGGCAATGCTTGGATGTTATTGTTAATATATTGTTGTTAATTCTTTATTTTTCTTATTTGTAGGCTAAAACCCTTCGTAAGCAGATCCAACAGACGTTTAAGCAATTTGCAAATTTCAATGATGAGCAAAGCATCCATAAGTTTTTTGAGATCCTTACTCCTATTTATCGAATTGACAAAGAGTGTTTCAAGTGCGCTTTGGGGGTATGACCACACGCATTTCTATCTTTCTATTAAATACTAAAAGTTGTTCTGGAATAGTTAGTGTTTATTTTACCTTTTTTGGCTTTTTCCTTATAGTCCAGTTGGGTAATATCAGTAGAGTTGGCCATAGGACCTGAAGAAGGAATCAGCTACCTCACAGACAAGGGCTCAACGGTGAGGGTTTGTTTGAAAGCAGTTTCTCTTCTCCCTGTTCAAAAACACATGCATGCTCGGTGAGATCAATACTTTATAGACATTTAGACAATTTATAGTGGTAATAAGCTCTGCTGACCTCTACTGGCATGTTTATTCTGACTTTGCTAAAACTGAATTTGCCACACAGACAAATAAGTATTCATACAATCTTGATGGATTCAAAATATTTGTTTTTCTCAACATTAACTTATTAATGCTTTGCTCCTACAGCCGACACATTTAGCCAACTTTAACCAGGTCCAGTCCATCCAGTATTCCCCTTTAGAAGAGAAGGACAGAAAAGGAATGTTGCAGCTGAATGTAGCTGGGGCACCAGAGGTAAACATACCGCTACATCTTCTAACAATATATTATAAAATTGCAATTTTCCAATGTAATAAATCAAATATACAACTGGTGACTAAAAATCACTGTAAAAGTAGCTTCCCTCTTTATTGAATGTCTGTACTGGGATGTTTGCAGTACATTGATAGAGGAAGTTATTGGCCTAAATAAGGCTCTTATTGTGCCCAGTTGCACAGTGAAGCTACTCTCTGTCTGTCACTCCTCTCTCTTCTACAGCCCCTCACGGTCACCACCGCATCGCTGACCACAGCTGAAAACATGGCTGACCTGATTGACGGTTACTGTCGACTCGTCTCCTCAGTCTCTCATTCCTTCATCATCAGAGTCCATAAAGGTAAGCCTCCATTTTTTATGTAGTGGCTCCTTCTTTTTTTTTTCGGTGGATACAGTGACAACCCCAACAACATTTTCCTACCCTACAAACGACAGCCTTTAAAGAACAAATGTTGTGCATATCCATCCACATATCCATCCTCTTTCTGTTGTTTAAATAAACTATTTTATGAAAGCATCTACTGTTGTGATTTTGGGTTCTACAATAATACAATAAATGTAACTGAAATATAATGTATTAAAAATATCCATGGTTAATAAATCTATAACAGAAGTCCAATCACTTTTCCCTTTATCATAATTCTAGCACAATTTTAAACATAGTTTTAAGAAACTCTGGGGACCCATTCAAAAGCTTCAGAGACCCCGATACCAAGGTTTAAAGTCTCTGTTATATAGTGTTATTTTGTGTAGAAATATACATGAAGAAAAAAATTATAATGTATCAAGTGCTCATTATAATTTTGTCTTGCAGAGGGAGACCGGGCTCTTCCATCAATTCCAAAGTAAGTGGCCTCCATTTTTATATACAGACTGATAAAGGTTTTCTAATGGTATTCTAGGTATTATACAAGTGGGATATTTTCGTTCTCAGTCACCAACCCACCAACTGTGCTGTCAGTTATTGTCAAACAAATGTTCTTGACACACTTTGCATGCAACTGCTCATAAATATGTTAATTCATTCAAGCACTAGACATGAACTCTCCCTTCTCCCCAGGGTTTCAAATCACGAGAGGCGGATGGAAAAGAGGATGGACGGTGTACGAACCAGAGCTGTTTGTGTCTCAGGTACAAAGTCTCATTTAGCTCTATTTAGTTCTCTCAAAGTTACCATTAACACTTGGAGGAAGGACATTACAGACTTCCTGCACACATGCACCACAGCTAAGCCACACTTCTCTCTATAATGCCTCATCTGTGTGCGGAGTGAAGAGTCCTTGTGCGTCCAGATGTCCACATGGAGAGCTTTAGTCACTCTGTTTTGACCAAAACACTGACCTCTCATTCACTGCAAATAGGGGAGGGTGATATAGCAAAAAATGTATAGTATGATTTTGTGAGTATGGGTTATCACAGATTTTAGTGTTATTATTACTGCGAGAATAAACATCTCATTGTTAGGATATTTTCTCTCATTTGGTCAGTAATCATAAATTAATAATCATAAGATCACAGTTGCTCTAGTTTTTGACCAGCTTTAAAATCAATGGATTATAAAGTAAAGCTGATGTGCAAAGGGCTTAATAATGTTTCTAAAATTATGTATTTGCTCTTAAAATTACATTAAAAGTTGAGGCCATTTGTGTGAATTTGAGCATAGAACTTTACCAGAAAAATAAAAGGATGATGATGAAACACTCTTTCCAACTAGAAGACTGTCACATGATTTGATTTTAAAATGTCACATGACCCTGTCCAAACTGCCACTGGAAAAAGACCCATGACTAAACCATGACTGAATACTCATTACTTGTTGTATATCAAACTTTAACTAACGCTGTCCTCTTCTTTCCTTCTGTGTGTCATGTGCATGCTGCTTTGGCAGGTCATACTAGTGGAGATGGTAAAGAGCATTCTTTACATTAAATGCCGTGTCTTTCAGTCTTTCTGAATTATTTTACTTCTATTTTTCCCTTTTGTCTGTTGTTTTTGTTGCCCACTTCCATGTACTTCACCTTTCTGCTTAAAACAGAGTGCTCTACAGTTCAAAACACTTTTAACTGTTTCAGTACCACTTCTTTTCATTTGTTTTTTTGTAGATAACGGCTGCAAATTATAAAAACAGTCACAGTTACTCAGTTACAGCTACAGTCCTATTGTGGCTAGCCTGCAGATGCTTTTTTTTTGTTCTGATAATTGATGTTGTATTGATGCATATTCACATTTTGTTGAAGACACTATGCATTGTCTCATTTGTTTGAATATTTTCTTCTTTTTTTTTTTAAACATCATATTTGTCTTGTTCCAGAAACGGATGACTATGCTGAAATCATAGATGAAGAGGACACATATACAATGCCTTCAAGTGAGTAGATACATTTCCAGCATAGACATGAGATAAAGCTTTTGGTAAGGAAACCATAGTTTGTCTTATGTTGAACTGGTGAATGTATAGTTTTAATCTGAACTGTAAATGGCTATACATAACATAACATTGTGCCTTAAGCAAGGGAAATTTACAAATTAAGTGCGCTCTGCTATGCTCTTATGATGTAATCTGCAATGTGTTTGAGAAGCATCATTGCTATCATGTTATGTAATAATGCTATCGCAATGATATCTCAAACAAGTAATGTCAATGAATACATCAAGTGCCTTTAAATGTGTCCTCTTTGTTGCTAAACGTACATATTGTTACACTGTTCATAATCTAAATCTTGAAACAGAACACAAATGTAAACCTTTACATACACATTATAAAGTGGAAGAAATTTAATTTTAAACATTCAGCAAAACTTTGTGCATCTCTGTACTTACAGTTAGTTATGTCTGTCTCCTATCACTAACCCCTTTTCCAGAATACTATGGACTAGATCAAGGTAATGTCTGGAACAGCCTACTGTATTGTGATGCTCCCCCAGTGGTGGTTGTGGCCCTTATTTTACTTTTGCTTGCAACTTTTTAACAAAAAAAAGATGTGTTTGTATATTTGTACTTTTTGAGGCCTCTCTCACTGTTGATGTTTCATGAAAAAGCTAGGCTAGTGGACTTGTCTTTATAGTATCCACTAAAACAGTTTAAATCTGTTCTACTGAAATAGAAACATTAGATAGAAACATTAAATTAAATATTGAAGATTGTCAATAATAATAGATAGGGCAACACATGATTAAAGTTGCACTGTTCTATCAAAGATTTCTTCATAATATGCCCTGCTGATGTTTTTTTTTTTTTTTTTTTTTTAAACCAAATACAAAACACTTAGTAGTACATAAGCACAACAAAGTCCATTTATAATAACAGCCTTTTCATAGACCATCAACTTGGACAAAGTCGGGTCTCACAAAGCAACAGCTTTTTAGCAACCGTAAGAAAATAACCTTTAAAATAAAAAATATACTAAAATCAGCATATTTGATCATCCCTTTGACCAGCCTGACTTTATCCACGTTTCATTGTGTTGAGTTCATGTCTTCTTAATTATTGATGTCAGTGTTAACACCACATGCTCTGGCTGTGGTTGGCTGATGCTTTATTGCATGATACTGACATTGATTTGTTTTTATTTTCTTATAAAAAATCGGATAAATCAGCTCGTCAGTGAACTGTGGTGGATTAAAGAGAATTTTATGTTGATAAACATCTAATCCACTGAGAAAATTTCAATATTGAAGCCATCCAACCCATGACATAATTAAATTGAAAGTTCTCTGACAAGTTTGGTTTCACATAGAGACTGAATATAAACTTAACATAAGCTCCTGTGCATCTTGTGTTTCATTATTATGTGCCTGTTGTTTTGTGAACCTAGCTCGGGACTATGAGATTCAGCGGGACCGTATTGAGTTAGGGCGCTGCATAGGTGAAGGTCAGTTTGGAGACGTACACCAAGGCATCTACATCAGTCCAGTAAGTGAGATGTTTTTAAAATTTTTTATATTTTACATACAACAATACATCTTTAAAATGTATGTTACTTGTAGGAAAACCCAGCATTATCTGTGGCAGTAAAAACATGTAAAAACTCAACTTCGGACAGTGTTAGGGAAAAGTTTCTTCAAGAAGCCTGTAAGTAATCTGTCAACACTATTCTGTATGACCAAATAGCACATTATTCTGTGGTATGTCATTTTGAATTGATTGAAAAATATGTATTTATTTAACCTTTTTTTTTTTTTTTTTTTTTTATAAGACCAATTATACCAATATTTTTGTTAACTTGTTTTCCAGTGACAATGCGGCAGTTCGATCACCCTCATATAGTGAAGCTCATGGGTGTCATTACAGAAAATCCAGTCTGGATCATCATGGAGCTGTGTACTCTCGGGGAGGTAAGACTCCGTCCCAATTTTAGATGGATGCTTCCATTTGTCTGAAAGCTCAGGATTAAGCCAGATTTATGGTGCTTTTAAACTGACCACAAGGACAGAGTGACCTTTCCACCCACATCACCTCATGATGTAAATCATGTTTTCCTCTCTCTGTAGCTGCGATCGTTCCTCCAGGTGAGAAAGTACAGTCTGGACTTGGCTTCGCTCATCCTGTATTCCTACCAGCTTAGCACCGCTTTGGCCTATTTGGAGAGCAAGCGCTTTGTCCACAGGTACACCCAGGACATTATAAACCATTTCATTATAGATTTGCTATTTGAATACAGGCAGACCCTTTAATATGACCGTTTAATCAAATAAGGCCACATGTTTAATGGTATTGACATTTGAGTTTCATTTCGTTATAATTTGGTTATGTTTCTTCTTTCAGGGACATAGCAGCCCGTAATGTGTTGGTGTCTACGGTTGACTGTGTAAAGCTTGGGGACTTTGGTCTGTCTCGATACATGGAGGATAGCTCTTATTACAAAGGTATCTATAACACAGTAAATATGCTATGGCTTACATGATATGAAATAACATTTGAAGCCTGCTCTTTGTTGGTCACAATACAAGCAGAATTCTGCATTAGTATTCATGGGACTCTGGGAATCAAACGGAGCAGTGAAGTGTAACTCATTTTTCCTTATCGTTTCCTCACAGCCTCCAAAGGCAAACTACCTATTAAATGGATGGCACCAGAATCTATCAACTTCAGACGATTTACTACAGCAAGTGATGTGTGGATGTTTGGTAATTTCTTTCTTGACTTACATTGCTTAACTATATACTTTGCAGAATGATAACCTGTTAAATCATGTCTTCTTTCAGGTGTCTGTATGTGGGAAATCTTGATGTATGGTATAAAGCCATTTCAAGGTGTGAAGAACAACGACGTAATTGGAAGGATTGAGAACGGCGAGCGGCTGGCAATGCCCCCTCAGTGCCCACCCACTCTGTACAGTTTGATGACAAAGTGTTGGTCGTATGATCCGAGCAAAAGGCCGCGATTCAACGAACTCAAAACACAACTCAGGTAACCACTGACAAACTGTAAAAGTACCGACTTCTAACAGCAGGGGTCACTGATTGATTATTTAAGTGAGGTATGTTGAAGCCTTTCACTTTCTTTTTAATTAGAGTAAAGCAAAATAAATATAGACACAGTGCTGAATAAGAGAATAATTATGTACTTTTAATCTCCATACTGTGTTAATTCTATTTCGATACTAAGGAACAGACTCAATACACAAAACTGATTCTGATATCATGAATAATATAAAAATACAATATTTAGACAATGGAATGTCATTTTCAACATTAAATCATAGTACTTTTATATTATCAGGGGGTTTTATATCTGTGAAATCCCTCAGTTGTCCAGGCATGTCCTATAGTGATCCATGGGCTTATGCCAGGTTAATACTAGTTCTGATACAGCTCAATATCATTCTAAAGCTGTTCAGGAAAGGTTACTTGTTCCAATAAGTATCTAGTTACTAATTTTAATATTGATTTCTATCTCATTTTAAATACTTTTGCCAACCCTACCCTAAATTGAGGTTCATTTGTACTGTATAAATCTGCATTTTGAGTCTGTATATTACATGCTGTTGTCCAAGTTACAGCTTTGTTATAATTCCATGACTTAAGTCTGTACTATTGCCATGATGAACAATATAACTTTAATACAATAAGTATGTTGCAACCAAACACTAGGTACCATTGGTATAGCAATCTTGCGATCCAGATTACGTATAAAGCAATTGGTGTTACAAAGTCCTTATTTTGTCCTTATTCCTTATTTTGGAAATTACAGTCATGAAGATAAAGTGAGATTTTGGCTTTCCCTCGCCACAATGACTCAACAATTAAAAGCAACATGAACAGACCTGTAGCCTAGGTAACAAAAGCAAAGAGTATTTAACATTCAGAGCATGTTTTAGATTTTGTTGTCAGCATCTATCATATTATCATAGCAGCCGAAAATTATATGCCATCATTGTTGCAATTTAAAAGCATCCTGAGACATGCTTGATTTCCTTGAACATGCACATTCCCCTCAACACGGTAACAGGAAAATCAGCATATTCAACCCCCTGTAGTTTACGAGCCCACTAAAAATCAGCATGACTCACATCTTAAATTCCTCTGTTTCTCCAAAGTGGCCATTGTTCACTGTGCTGTTACTTTTTCCTCTTATTTATGCTATAATGTCATACATGCAAATATTTGTTCAGTGTGTACTTTTAAGCTATAGTCTTTCTAGCCTTACTAGTCTGGAAAAGGGGATTTGCACTGGATCCCGGAGATAACTAAATAAATGTAATGGCATTTATTTAATTGTCAAAGACATTATCATGGTGTTAAAACGTGGAACTTTGAATTATGGCTTCTTCAGTGTCATAGAAACCAAGTCAGTAGTGTCTATGTTGTACTTTACTCTCTTGCTATTAATAGTAAACATCACTCCATATAAGGAATTGTGAATTAGTTTACTTTTGGTCAGGGCTACATTTATATCATGATATCAATTATAGGGTTCTCTTGCCAAATATGCAGCTTTCACTGAATACTTAAGTTTTGCTAGACGGACCAACGTGAGAGCTTTGCGTGTTTACACAGTGGGCAGCTGCCAGGAGCTACAGTCTCCGAAACACGCAAAAAGAGAGAGAGAGAAAAGTAGAATCAGAATAAAAGAAAGGAGGCAAAGCAGGGCTGCAATGGTGGTCATAGTTTACTTTTTAAATTAAGCTACAGCTTTATTACAACTGCTGTTCCAGATTCAAGAATACATCTCAGCTACTTGCTAGTCTAGTCTAATAGTGGATAGATATTTTTAAAGTTTTTTTTTCATCAACACATCGGCTAGCCTTGCTCTAAAGGTAAGACTTTGCAAAGCTACAATAAGTTAGACTGCATGATTGGGTAAATGTAATGGCCAACAGATGGTAATCATTTGAATGGGTTTTATGAGTTATTCTTTTTTGTAAGAAAGAATATAGAATATCTTTATTTGTCAATACAACGGAAGAAGTTCATGGAGGAAGTGGACCTTTTACTTGTATTATACTTATACTTATATTTGTTTGTTAACTTCCCTTAAAAGTGAACTTGTAGTCTATTCAGTAATGGTCTTATGGTATTGGAAAACGAGGCAGAGGATATTGTGATGGAAAAAAGGACCAGACAAAAGAATGACTTGGACAGGTGCAAGCTCACACTCGCATAGATGCAGCGCACACAGCAGGAAACTGGGCACAGCTAATGTTTCTGAAATAGCATTTAGTCTTGTTCAAAATACAAGAAGACACTGACAATATACCTCAGTGGATGTTGCGTTGAAGTATCCGCTTTTTGTTCATTTTAATTGGATGAACCCTCATTTGGTGAAGTAACAGGTCAGTCAAAATCTGCTAAAAATTGTCTTTAAAATGCTGGTGTGTACCTTTATAATCTAGAATCAATGACTAACCATAGCTGACATTGTGTTTAGACTTGGCTTTTTTGGTATTTATTGTACATTTCTTACATACTTTTTAAACAGAGGTGCTGTAAAGATGTTGATAATGATTGTAATTAACCTAATTTAAACTAATGGTGCAGTGACAACATACTGTGAATATTCTCTTTTGCTGCAGGAGATGGAAAACTAATATAGCTGGTATTTGGTGGAGAGTTTTAGTAGCAGCTGTTCTGTTGAGTGCTGTGTTGGGCCATGTGTTTGTGTGTCTAACCACATATGAAGTGGTTATTTTGTTGTACCCACTCAAGAGCCTTAATAAGATTAACGGCAATCATAAGCTATCATTTACTCATTGTAGATAATTGGACTAAAACAGTTTATATTTGTTGTCTTGTGTATTTGGTTGCAGCACTATTTTGGAAGAAGAGAAAGTCCAGCAGAAAGAGAGGAACCGGATGGAAATGAGACGACAAGTCACAGTGTCCTGGGACTCTGGAGGGTCTGACGAAGCACCACCAAAAGTAAGTCCATAACACACAGTAAATATGTTTATGTGACCTTGTGTGTGTGCAATTATAGCTCAAATGCTGCATTGTCATTCATGCAACTGGTACTAGCAATGGTTTGGTTTCCTGTTATATTCATTAAAATTGTATTATCATGATTTTACCAGCATTTATGCAGTTTTGACAGTAAAAGTGATACAATAACATAACCTCATTGTGTCATCATAACACTTAAAATGTTGTGCTTTCCTCATACTCAGCTTTGTATCCTCTGTCCATTTTCTAACTTTACCCTCCTCACAGCGTTTGTCCATTGTTCCTTTTTCTGTTACATACAGAATAACCCAACTTTAACTGTACCCATGTAACCATCATCTTGTACCCATTTTTGCTTTGTTTGTTGCTTTATTCTCCTAATTAAAGGAACTGCTTTAGAGCTTTAGATTTCCATAAACAAGCCCTAACTGTGTAGCTGATAATAATGCAGCTTATTTTTTATTATTCACAAAAACATTGGACCTTATGGCTAAGTTGCTTATGTTATAATTGGGTGTTTTGGAAGCAAAATGAGCTCACATGAGTCTCTCATTTGCGTTTCCAGTTTTAATGCTGAGTTAAATCCCCAAGGACTCTGATCTGAATCTTCTCTATCTAAACCACATCATCTGCATCCAATCATTAATCAGTGCCTTTGCTGCTGCAGTATGCTCTCCATATACAGAGAATAAGAAAACTTGTATGTATCCTCTATATGCAGGTTAAGGCGCTGCAAACCCAAATTCACTTGTGATTGCAGTACTTTATTTAGACTGTAGGAACTCAGGCTACATACAGTTCCCTTCCTGTCTCTACTTTAGTTAAGTTTACCTTCACCTCTCCTTCATCCTTATACTTTTCTTCCTCCTGTGCCTGTTGTTCTTTTCTGTCTGTTTGCAGCCCAGTCGCCGCCCCTCCCTGCAGCCACCATTTAGCCTGGACTGCCTGTCTGCTACTTCACCCTACCACCATTACCATCCAAACCAGCGCTTTGCCTCTCAGCTCTGCCTCGGAAACCCTCCTCCCTCATTCTCCTGCGCTGACTCTCTCCCATTCACCCCTCACTCCTCCACTCTACCTTTACCTCACCCTCGAACGTCATACAACTGTGTACCCTATCCTCCTTTATCCCAAGTTAACTCTCTGGATGAAGATGTCAGATTTTGTTCTTCTCAGCACTCACAAACTCTGCCTAATGGTTATTTAAACAGGACAAATCCAACTACAAATGGCTACCTCCTCTCTGACTCTTACTCCTACCCCAGGCGCTTTCCCTCTGCTCTTTCTCTTTCCAGTCCTAACCTCTGTACTCTGCCCTATAGCATGTCAATCATTTGCCCTCACACCTTTCAAAATATCCAGCTGTGTTCTAATTCCAATCTTAAAACCATGCACAGCTTTCCTCCCAGCTGCCAGTCTAATCCACCGGTCCATCCTGATTTTGAACAGCACACTGTGAAACAAAGTGCCCGACCTCCCCAGGCCTCCTCTACCCCCCTCTCCCCCCCAAAAAGAGAGATGGTCCTCTCCATAAACTCTGTCCAAACACTGCCTTTGGCTCATCCTCCTTCACATCAGAAACCTCCTAGCCTCTCAATAACCAACCATTCAGCAAGTTCTGAAAGATCTGTGTGGTACCCATCTAAGGCAGGTGTTGTTCACTTATCAATCGTATCAGAACTTTACTGATAATAGCTTGCATGCGTCCTAACACAAACACAGGTTACAAAATGCTTCTTGCAATTATAATCAGAACTGTCACTATTGCATCACAATTGACTTGGGGAGATCTCAGACATTGAATTTATTGTTTTCAGTTCATAAAAAACGATGATGTACAACTCTCAGATAGGTCAGGACCCAAGCCATTGGCTTGAATATTGATTATATGACTTTTTTCATGAGAAATTTCCAATACAACAAGCCAGTGTTCAGTCATGTACAGTATATTAGTATATTAAGGGTATTTCCATCTTTTGTCTATCTACACTCAAAGGATATTAATATTGATATTTTCCTATCCCTTATCTTTTGTATACAGTATACATATGTCTAGAGTTTGTGATCTCATCAAAAACCAACCATTGTTGTTACTTATAAGAGATGGAATTGTTGGGTGACACTAGTAAAACTACACTTTAATTAACCTTAATAACACATGAACAAAAACTACTTAATACACTAAGCCAAACTCTAAACCTCTACCCCTCTTTGATCATCATGAAAGTCTTTGTTCATGCTTTATTGAAGATAATTAACAGTAGTTACTACAAAGATGTACCAGTTTGTGTAGTTCATACTCTTGCATTGTTCTTTGCCGTGCCTGTGACAGACAAATGTTTGCATCTGTTTGTGTCCAACATAGTTTGATGTGTCCTTGGATTACTGTTCCCTATTTCCATTCAGTTCAGGATGCCTGCGATTAATCCTGAGTCCACTGGGCTTATAGGCTCCAGTGACCTTACTCAACTGTTCTGTTAGCTGTGGAGCTAACGCCAACATCATGTGTGCTAGCGCAATAAATCTTGTAGTCAGATCATAAATACCACCAGCCTTTAACTAAAGTTTATAGATTACACTGGGAACATTTTGACATTTGGTACACCTGCACTGCAGTGACTTTCTGCCTCTGAGGTCACAGGTTTAGCAGTTGAAACCCCAAAACTATAATGTGACATAGATATTAATTACTATAATATGTAATTTAATGCTGTTTAGTGTGGGCAAATTACACAACTGGTCACTTGGTTGAATAGTACATTTACATTGTTGCTTAAGGTTGTAATCTTAAGTTATTTGGGGCTATATTACAAACATATTTGCAAAACTGTAGTACATTTCACCAATTGCATATGTTCAAGTGTGTTTTTCCTTCAGACAAAGTGCAATATTCATTGTTTTTTGATGTATATTCATTCATTTAGAAAAAGTAATTCATTCAAATCTAGTGGACCCATTTTTGTCAAACGTCATCCTCCCTTCCATTGTCTCTATTTTCCTAAAGCCTGGATTTGTTAACAGTGGATACTCCCAGGAAACCTTCCTTTTTCCTTTCTATTTAAAACAACTTTAACCCCAAGATGTCACCATGTTCTGTGTGTGAAAGTTAGATCATTGTTTTCAACCCATCATCATCACTGTCCCGTTGGCTTCCTTTTTCGTGGCCATGCGTTTCTACTGTCTGTTACCCTCTTATTTCCTTGTCTGTCTTTGTGTCTGTCTCGCTGTCGGAGGTGTGGTCCAGAGCAAGCTACTATGAGAGACTGTGGAAGGTAGTGGATTCAAACAGTGCTGAACATGTCAGGAGCTTCTAATATGTCCAGTACAAGGAAATATGGCTGCTTGATAATGGAAAAAACCCATAATCACGATTATTTGTCTCATAATTGAAATCATGATAACTTTAAAATATTATTTATGTACTGTCACAAGTCATCTATAGAGGTAAAATTTACATATTGTAATTCATAAGTTTGTGATTTATGGTTTAAAAGCTACTGTAGACAAGTGGATTTTCTCTTGGTTTTTTGGGATAGATTTTATTTTATAATTTTTTTATTACATGTTTTTGTATATGATTGAAGTAAAAAAAAAAAAAAAAGCAATAATTCGATTTTCTTAAGGCTTTGTTGAACATGCATCATGTCTAACCACAGATTATCATATTGACTTTATAACATTTTGTCCTCACGTTTCAGACAGAGCTAGTCAATGCCAGTTCCACTAACTGCTTGCTGGACTTGCCGCCCTGTAATGATTGACAGCTAACTCAGCCACACAAACTCTTTCTCTGGGTTTGTGTGACGTTTGTTGTTCAGTGTCCCTCTATGTTTTTAATCCTAACAATTTGTCATTAGCGTTTGCTATCAGTTATGTCTTTACTGATGTTTTCTTTGTAAATTTGTAGCCAAGTCGACCCGGATATCCCAGTCCACGCTCAAGCGAAGGATTCTACCCCAGTCCTCAACACCCAGGACACTACCAGGTATCAAGTTTTGTGTTTCTATTAGCCACATAATAATAGCTTTCCTATTATTTAATTTAGAGTATGCAGGCTCTGTTTGTACTATTTTAAAGGGTGCAGTAAAAAGTCAGGAGTAAAGATAAAAAGAAAAGGTTGTATTCTTTTTTACAGAAGAGCTAAACTGAATGTTTTGAGATAATAAGTAGTTGCTTTTCTAGCTTTTGCATGATATCCATGGCTTAAAGTGACGACCCATAGCCTTTACAATTTAAAAAGAAATAATTTTACACCTTTAGAATGGGCAAAAGTCCTCAAAATGTCCTTCAAAACAGAAGTTAGTGTAGTGTGAAATGAAATACTACTTTTCTGTATCATCAGATGGCTGGGTACCCAGGACCCCACACGCTCCCCTCTGTCCCCAGTGCCCTGTACCCCCCTCAGGCTGCGATGGTGGACACACATCACGCCCACACCCACCCGCGCCACCATGTCCACGGGCACTCGCATGCCCAGCTCCACCCTCTGCCTCACGGACAGGACATGGCTGTGTGGGGCTCTGCCATTGAGGTAAGAAACAAGCCTGGTCCATAGTTTTTAGTTTTCACACTTGAGCATTATTCAGATGTCAAAAACAAACTAGGACTAAACTCAGAACTAAACCAGAACCACACCAAGACCAAACCAGAGTGAAAGCTTCCTTAGTTGTGCTTTTTAATTTAATTTCCACCGCTTGAGTTTTCATCAGTTTGGTGTCTGTGTCTCTATGTGTTGCTGTTGTGTGCATGATGTCTGCTTCGTCCTGTGTTGCATGCACATTTTGTTTGTGTTTTGTTTTGTTTGTGCATAGGACAGGGCAGTAGACATGCAGCCGTGTGTAGGCCCTCAGTGTCTGTTAATGGAGGAACAGCTGATGATGCAGCAGCAGCAGATGGAGGAGGATCAGAGGTGGCTCGAGCAGGAGGAGAGGCTGCTGGTAACACACACAGATCACACAAGCACAGGAAAGAAAAAAGTAACTGATAATAATGAAATAATAATATGTAATAACTATAATACATTAACATTTAACTGGATTATATGGATACGTACAATAAATAAAACAAAAGTTACACATTTTACTACGGTCTTATGAATCCCAGAGGAGTAGAGATGAAACGGTACCTTTTGAAGAATAGGGAATAAATATATGCATATTTTTTACATGTTCAATCTTGTTTTGTGTAGTAAAAGACCATGTATGCATCCATTTCATATAATTTATATTCTGTGAGTGAGAAAATGTTTTTTAATTTATGTATACATTTTATAGCACAGTAGGCAAAAGGAAATGCATAAGCATCAATACCATTCTGTGCTATGTTCTAAGTCATGATGAGTTTTCCATTGTCGTAAATGAAAAACATCTGCATCTTGCCAGGAAGAGATAGTGTTAAGAACACTGAGGAATAAAGTTCAACAGAGGGGGCTGTTAATATGTCATTTGTTTTGTTTGAAGGCCTCTTTGGGAGTGTGTGTGAAACAGTAAAAGTTTGCAGGCAGGTGTGGCCTGTGTGAATTCCAGCCTAATGATAGGCTTGGAGAATCTGACAGACCAATCAAGAGGCTGCTCGACCCAAAACCACAAACTGACAGCACTCACATTACTAAAAAGCACAGCAGTGTGTATGGCCTTGCACATGAGCCCTGTGGTTCAGGGGTGGCTGTTTTTTATAAGATTGTCACTTTAGCGTGGGGTGAAAAAGGGAGGAGAAAGGAAAGAGGGTTTGTAAAAAAAAAAAAAAAAAAGTACAGGACGCGTTCATAGACTCCTGTTTCATAGGCAGCCCATCCCTCCTCCTCTGCTCTTCGTCTCTTTCCATGAGTTAAAGCCACATGCAGCATAAGAGTGCAGAGGGAAGGAGCTAGGGTTCATCTCTTGAAACTGTTACAGATTTGGCATAGAGAAGATGACAATAGGAATAAACAAACAAAGGCAGTAGAAAAATAACACATTCATTTTGGATTCATTCTGCATCAAGGACTTTTAATGAACATTCTGGAGATGCTGGTCTTTAAGTCCTGTCTTGGAAAACTGGTAGGGGTCTCTGACTGAGTGTAGTTTAGATTTATGCGAAGATGCAGCTGCACAGTTTTAAAAAGTGGCTTTTAATGTTTTAATGCTTTACTGCGCCTAAATGCAAATTCTAAGTTGTTTTTGTTATTTAAAGTTTTTAAAGATAGTTTAATATGATTCTTATTGACATTTGTTGTATGAACACTTATTTGTTTCACAGATTTTTCTTGTTGTTAAGTGATTTTTTTTGTGTTTTTAGAAACCAGACACAAGGAGCTCTAGAGGGAGTTTGGACAGAGAAGATGGAGGGTTGCAGCCACCAGTAAGTGTCTGATGTCTGAAGTCATGGATTTTTATGTAAATTGGTAAAGTTTATATGACAAGACTTGGTTTTACCAAGAAAAGAAATTAACATTTTTGGATGGACTAATTGAAGCAGCAACAGTGTCTAACATGTTTTTATTAGAGCCGAGGCTAATGACCGCGGGACAGGAAGTGACCCGTACATGGTGCGGGGTCAGTGGATTCCCATAGCATCATTGGTTGTCTTGGCAAAATTGTAAACTAACTTTTGTTTATACTTTGTATGCCCATATTCATAAGGTGATATTAGAACTAGAGTTAAAAATATATTTATGCTTTTTTTTTTTAAACTTTACTTCTTCTGTTTATTCTCTATGTGTTTCACTTGGCAAGCACTAAATTACATTGTTGAGCTAAGCTATATGTAACTTTTTGCAAAAGTAGCAATCTAGTGATCCAAACAACAGTGTTGCCGTCTGCCTGATGTCAGCAGAGGCTGTTGCAGAAGTTGCCATAGGGTAGATATTTCTGTCTCTGTAATTCATCTCTGCTTGTCGTCCTCCTTCTAGTGAATGGCTGTGGTTTGTGGTGGGAAAATCTCCCTTGTTTGTGTGTTGAGTGTGTGTGAAAAATGTTGGTATTTTTGGGCATGTGGAACTCTACTGCTCTTTTAAGACCAAGTGTTAAAGATTTGTGAAATGTATATTTTGTGCTAGAATATAGTTGTAGCTACTGGACATAAATGTTTGTCTTTATTTTATATTCCTTGAAATTGTTTGAAAAGAAAGTGCCAGTGTCAGATTGTAGTTTTAGTCTCTCTCTTAAAGCTGTCCAGACCACACACCACTGAAAAGTTAAGTTGACTCCTCATCTGCTGACAGCTGGAGATGCACTGAGACCTGGTGCCATGTGACAGGAGAATTAAACTGGATTCTTTACATTTTTTAGAAACAACTTGTGTTTTTTGCTGTGAAATTTTTATTTCCTGTGAAGTGTGTGTAACTTCTAACCCGATGGCTTGTTTGTTTGTTTGTACAGACTGGAAACCAGCACATATACCAGCCTGTGGGCAAAGCAGGTAATGCACTGGAACAGCCCTATTATTTTACGGTCTGATGCATTTGTTAGTAGATACCAATGCATATTTCAATACAGCATGATATGTTAACTAAAATGGAAAATGAAAATGGGATCTAATTTTGATAGTTGGTTGGTTTAGTAATAATAGCAGCATGTTAATTTCCATTTTTTTAATCTTCAGAACATCCCGCTCCCCCAAAGAAACCCCCTCGACCCGGAGCCCAAAGTCAAGTGGGTGGTCTGGCCTGTGTGAATACTGGAGACAGTTACAACGATGGAGTGAAGGTGCTTTTGCCGAGAGAAATGCCACCACATACATACATATTCAAAACCCTCATATACATTGCAGTACAATATTGCCTTATTAATACACCTCAACAACAACTACCACTAATCACATAGCTGTATATACCTATAGGAGTGTATGCTTTAAATATACGCAATGCATGTTTTAATGTTTACTTGTATCTCTTTTATGGATGCACTCTGTCCCCTCCTCTCCCCTCCTGCACTTACTGTTGACCCTAGCCCTGGCGGGTAAGCAGCACATCTGTGTGTGTTTACTGTACGTCTTGTCCAGTTACACCTCACACCTTTTCTCCTGTCACTCTTCACATCAAACAAATCACATCTTTATTATTTTCCATATTGATTATTAAGTTTTCATCTCTACATTATCTGATTCAGCATTCACACTGTGTTGATGGTCCTTTGATGTTGAAAGTATTAATTAATATATTTCTATTGAATAAGTTTGGAGAAGGTACAAAAATGGGAAATTTGCTTCGTTCTTATTTGGCTGAATTTAGCTTTATTTATTTTTTATATTGATATTACTTGCTTTAAATGCATAACAGCGATATAGATATACATATACCAGTATATATTACATAATGCAAACAAGCTATGTATGTGTATACTGTATATGTATATATGTTTCTTGTAATACATTAGTGCCATCTAATGGACACAACATGCATTAATACAAAAATGAAACTAACCTCAGTGCTCATTCATTCATCTATTCATCAGTTCACTCCCTTATCTATTTATTAACCCATTAACTTTATGTAAAATTTTGTCCTTAAAAATTATTAATTATTGTAACATTTAAGGACTATATCAAAATATTGTTTCTTATTGCTGCTCTTATCCTCTTTAGCTGCAGCCTCAGGAGATCAGCCCCCCTCCCACAGCCAACCTGGACCGCTCCAATGACAAAGTCTACGAGAATGTGACAGGACTGGTGAAGGCTGTGATCGAAATGTCCAGCAAAATCCAACCAGCGCCCCCAGAGGAATATGTGCCCATGGTCAAGGTAACTGTAACACAGTAATTTTTGGCATAGATGTAGTAATTGGGTGTGCACAGTAACAGAATAGATGTGCTTGGAGAAATATGCTCATTTTTCTGTAAAGGATTTCAAGCTTACCCTGACTTCTCAGAGTTATGTCTGTCAGCAGGTTTTAATTAATGCATGTGAGATATGAATACTAGAAAATCCAGCTTTCATCACAAGAAAAATTGAAAGTCCTCTTTTTAATTTGTATGGTCTGCAATGTTTAAACGGGACGTTTTGAGTAATTTGATCTGTGTTTAAGGATGTCGGCCTTGCATTAAGAACGTTATTGGCCACAGTCGATGAGACGCTTCCTCAACTCCCAGCCAGCACGCACAGAGAGGTGCATTTTACATATTGGATTATCTTTAACCTGGTTTATTTTCATTGGAATAGTAGCTAATTTAATGTTCACATTGTCATTTATAGATCGAGATGGCACAAAAGCTTTTGAACTCTGACTTGGCAGAGCTCATAGGCAAGATGAAGTTAGCCCAGCAATATGTGATGACAAGGTGAGTGCAAATTTTGTATTAAATTAATAATTTGATATATCACATTTGGGCCTAAATTACACTCTTGCTTTCAGTCTTCAGCAGGACTACAAGAAACAAATGCTGACAGCAGCCCATGCACTTGCTGTTGATGCCAAGAACCTGCTCGATGTCATTGACCAATCACGACTCAAGATGATGGCCCAGTCCCGCCCACACTAGCCCTGACAAAGCGTAATCAGCAAGACTTTGTATTCTATTTAAAGGACATCTTGGACAGTGGTGTCGCTTAAGACTCCTGGACTCTTGTTGCAAAGAGAAAATGAAGCTGACTGCTCCGCTTTAGAAGACAACTATGGCTCTTATATTTTGATATAGTCTGTGAAGAATCGTTGACAAATCTGTGCATTAACTTTAAGGATACACTTCTCCACTGTGACTTTCTATATCACACAAACAGTCGAAAACCTCCTGAATCAGGGACCTGGCAGCTTGACTCTGGTTGGACTGGAAACAGCAAGAAAGGAGCTAGAGTGAATTTATCTGGTATTTTTATTAACTCTCTGGATATAACCTAAAATGAGCCAAAATCAACGGATCACAGGTGTACATCGAAGAACGTCTATCTACAATGTGAATTTTTCAAAAGCCATGATCATGAACCTAATTTAACCATATTGGATCTGCATGAGATGTCTTCACTGGATTTCTTTTGTTGTCTGCAAACATGCCTCCACTACAGAGTTCACTGAATGGATCAAACCAGTCAAATTTCCTGTCTGCCTTGAGCCCGCCATCTCAAACTGCCTCGTGGATGAAATTCAAAACTGTCCTCGCTGTTCCTGTATTCTCTCCATCCATCTTTTGGTTTTTATTTATAGACAGAAATTGCAGAGGACGAGATGAACAGAACAGGAGATGGCAGAGGAAAGCAGGCCAGTCTACTTTTCATACACTACCAGAAAAAAAACACTCTTGGCTTCCTCTCAACCAACTTTATCCTGGTCTCCAGTTGCTCATTGTCTGACAGTCTTCCTAAGTGAGGATATAGTTTATGCACCATCATATACTGTCTCATTGCAACTAGGGCTGTACAATTTAAGCGTGATTACAATTACTGCTTCAATCTTATTTATAATGCAGTGTTTCTCAAACTGTGGTACAATGGTACACAAGCAATTCTGAAAACAAAACAATTCTGGGCTAGCCCTTGTTTACAATTAGTATAGCCTATATGGTGTAGTGTGGTTTAGCCATAGTTAATACTAGAATAATCCTGTATTACATCTGGTGGTACTCTGAAGGCCAAATATTGTTTTAGGTGGTACTGATGTAAAAAGTTTGAGAACCACTGCTATAATGGGTTTCAGAATGTGAACCACAAAACGTAAAGTTGAATATTTTCCCTATAAGTTAACATTTGACACTATATAAATGTGTTTTTTTTTTATTGAACAGCACTAATTGCAACTACAGTACACTCAAGTACAGGGCCGATTGTACTGAAAACACTATGTATTACCATGAGCCACTTTATATTTATCTAAGTACACAATTTTATATCATTGTTTGGTGCCACTGACATATACAGGCTCAGTATCTGCTAATGTCTCCCAAAGAAAGCTCCAGGTACCACCATTCTTACCTTTGTGCTAACTGTCCCCACATCAGGTGAAGCCAACTGTCCCTGCCTTGAATCACCAAAACAACAGGGAAGCATCACACATCAAATGTGGAGCCACAAAACTGGAACTTGTCTGTGAGACACAAATCACTGAAATGATCGCACAGCACATGGTTCTTTGTGTATTTTGACAGACTGTTTGTGAAATGTACAGGTGGAACATATGTGCCAGTATAGCATGATATACTGGCATAATGGTGAATAGCATATTTGCACAGCACCAAAATCTGAAACCATTTTTACCCTGTTCTGCCCAGATGTTTCTGCTGCAATCTCAGTGGTCACACATCTGGATATCAATGGGTTAAAATGTGTATAAACTGAACACAATCTATTTTATCTGTTGTGTAAATCTGCTAATGTTGCTATATTGTAAGCTAAACTGGTGTGCGTCACTGGTCAATTGTACAGAACTCATACTTGTAAACACTGGTTTTTATTTTGTCTTCGGGGCTGGACCGGGCCATATTGTCGAATAGGAAAAAAGCAATGAAATAAAATAATACTAAAATATATTACAATAGTCATTTTTGTTTAATTGGGCCTTTGTACTCGCGCATAAATGATCATAAACCATTTACCAATTATATTTCTTGATTGATTTTTTGGGGTAATTACATAATTTACAGCTTTCAAACAAGAAAATATTAGTCTCTTTTAACTTAAAAATGAATCATGAAACATCAACAAATTACATTTTTAATTTTTTTGAAAGTTATTTAAACAAATGCATATTGTACAGAGTTTACACATGACAAGTTTTAGTTATATTTACATTTTGGTGTCAAGTTAATATTATTTTAGTTTATTTACAGTGGTGTCTTCTAGTTTATATACAGTAAGTCTCCTCTCTCTATTTGAGAAGTTATTGGAGTAACAGTAGCAGTAAACCTCCAGTTAGACTTAGAAGTGTAATTTGAACATGTATTGACTCTGCTCCACTGTAGTTGCACAGGTTGTAGGCACTGCAGCAGGTCACTATGTTTCCATTTCCATTTGAGTCTGTTGATGCTGAGGATGCTGCTCCATTACATGTGGCTTTACTGGCACACTGTTTTACAATCGCCTTTGCAGAACCTGCACACACATGTTTCTTTAGTACCTTTGACTGCATTTAATTTTCTTATTTATTTGTAAATGCATTTATAGTTTTTTGGTTACCAAGGATGTCAACCATGGTCATGCATGTGTCATGTATGGTCTGACATTCCTGCGTGTTCTGGTTGCATGCAGCATTTGAGGTTGAGGAACTGCAGATATAGCATTCAAGTGGTAGTGCTAAAGGTAAAAGACATAGTAAACATATTATGACTGGTCAAACTGGACAGTGACAATGGATTTGTAGTAGGCAGACATAATACAATTGAATCACTAGTGGCAACTCCCAAAGTTTTATTCAAACTTGTTAAGCTAGTCTCTATACTGAAACTCATCAGTATTGATATAAGTACAAAAAGTTGTATAATCAAATATTATCAAAGACAAGAAAACAGGAAAACTTTGTGTTCATTTTGTATTCCACTGATGGCCTATTTAAATTGACTACTTAATCTAAACTTATTTTGTTCAGTGATGCAATAACTAAACATTTATTAACCTACAGTGTTTCAGAAATGCCAACTAATACAAAAAGAACATAGAGGTTATGAATGCCAAACAGATACTTGCAATGTAGCACAAAACAAAAAATATTGTTACATACATTTTGAAACAATTTTTGACAGTAAGAATAAACTGAGATGCATACTGTAAAATCCAGACGGAGTAGCTCCCCTGGCCCCTGCAGTCATCAGTGCTACATACCTGGGTTGAAGAAGAGGCTGAGGACCATGAGGAAGAGCAGCATGTTCCACTGATGTATGGTCCTAGTCCCAGTCCCAGCTGTCACCTGTCTGCTCTGTGCTGTTGACTGGAGCGTGCTGTGAGTGCGGTTTGGCGAGTTTGTTTTACAGAAGCTCTTTATCCACATGGCAGTTCCACCCTTCTCCTATAGCACTGGCATCAGCCACAAAACATCTCACAAATGTGTCTGTGCTCATGTGCTCAGGTAACAGGGCATTCCTAAGGCTTGCGTTGGTTTCACAAATACTTGTTCTCTATTTATCTTCTGTCAATCACAGACACACAGGCTGCCCAGGTGCCAGATGTTATGTCATGTGCCTGCTCAGGGATACTCTTGTTCAGATTTATGTGTTATATGTGTATTGGGTGTGGTGATTCATTTTTTGTTTTTACTCAAAACAAATTAAAGTTGCATTCAATTATAATTTGCTAAACAAAAACAAAGGCTATTTAACACTGACATCAGTATAATAAATTCCAAAATCTGAACTCTGCTCTAAATTACATGCTTTACTGACAAGAGTCTTGGGTGTAAATCTCTCATCTAAAAAATCTCAAGCTAGTCATTGACAATTTGAAACAATTTGCAATTTATTGTAATGCATATTTCAACTGCTAATACAAATTATCCATCCATCCATCCATCTTCTCCCGCTTAATCCAGCTGGGTCGCGGGGGCAGCGTGCTGCCCAATACTCATAGCACCTGACCCCCCCTATGAACCCCTCTGCGGGTGGTGAGCCCACAGGAATTTGCAATTGCTATAATCTGGTTCAAACATAGTTCCTCTTTTGTGTTTGTATGTGCATTGTCCCTGATAAATAAACAAATAAACTAAACTATTAACTAGATAAGTTTTAGTCATATAGAAATCATATTAAAAGACATTATTTTTTATGCAATTTGACTTACATGTTATCTCTAAAAAGATTGTGAGACATCCAGCAGGTAATTCCTAGACGACAGAGCCCAATGTAAAACAATGGAATGCAAAACCACACACCCAGGACACACCCAAGTTACGACGCACAGTGCACATCGACATGTGTCCCTTAAAATGTATTGTTACCAGTATACTGTATAAATTTAGATACTGGTTCAACAGAAACTACTCCAGCTAAAGATCAAAGAGACACACCACGCTGTAAGAGCCTTTTATTTTTTATTCTTGTCATAGATGTAACAAGGCAAAACCATTGTCAAAGAACAAATGCAGCTGTTGAAATTATTTACATTTTCCAGTTAACAAAGAAAGATAGTGTCTGGCCAGTAATTGCAGACATTTTTACATGCAGGTTTTATACAAAGCAAACCATGAATCAGTCCATGAAATGTAATGGGTGACTACCTGTCCCTCTTTTGCTTGTCCTGCAAAGCTATTTAAGGCCCTGTCTCTCATCACACTTACTTACTGTTTAAATTTTTCATTAATGCCATGAATGAACTATAATAGAAAGTGAGATATACATACCAGATAATACAGTATACTGGCTTTCAGGGTTGTAATCTGTTGCCACCTATTGCTATTGAAATCTATATCATTACAACTGATGAAAACTGAAACTCATTTATTGTTATTGCAGTTAAAGAGCTTAGTCCCCCCCACCCCCCATGTCCCATCATGTTCAACAACATGTCACTTTCAGGTCGTCACCCTTGTAATGACAGTAAAGAATATTTAACATATTTTAACCTTAACATTAACCAAGCACTGAGAATTATATAGTGGATTTTTTAATAAATAAAGCTGGATATGTGAAATGCAGTGATGTCAAATGATTGTTACTTTCTTTCATTGGATTAATCCCCTGCCTGTTAGTTTGGCCTCACTGAATTTTCAGTTTCTTGCTTTGTGTCCCAGAGTCTCGTCTTCTGGATTTTAAGCCATATTTCCTGATTGGGACCAAACAGGTAAAAAATAAAGTATTGAAATGTTGTTGTGTCTGTGTGAGTTCCACCGTTACGTAATACTTTGCATGCTTCTTACCTGCGCTGATAGAGATAAAGCAGAAGGAAAAGCTCATCTCTAAAGCAGCAGAGTTGGTGAGAGGAAGGGAGGGACAGGGAAGGGTTGAAAAAGGAGGCGGCGTAGCACAGGTCTGATATGAGTGTGTTGATTCCCTGCAAAACAGAATCCAGTTATGCCAATATTTACACTAAAAGAAACAACTGCTCTATGCATCTTATTTCAGACCATTTTTGGAGAATTGCAAAAGTTATAATGATGTAATGGTTATGTGGGGCAGACTGGTACCCACACTTCTGTTTATCGAAGGGCAGGTAGCTGTAATGCTGAAACTGTAAACCGTGGGGAAAAAATAAATATGGGGCAAGGTATATAAGATTTCTCTCCCTGTTCCTTTTGTTTGTGGTCATGTATGTATAGATTTAAGAAACAGAAAAGGAGATCCAAGCCACTCTGACATGAACTAAAAGTCCTTTATTATAGCTAAAGGGACATGCTGATGAACCTGATACCTGATAGTGTTCATTCTTCTGTTTTTTCTAATAGTCCCACATGTATAGATTAGTTGGGGGGTTTGCTTTCTGATAATGCTAACACAATGAAATGACATGTACAGTAAATAAAATATTATATTAATAAATTCACAAGTTGACTGAGATCCTAGAAAACATACACATACATTATTATAGTTTATAGACAAATTCACAAATTGACTATAAGGCTTGTAGTAGAAGGAAATGTACTCACTCTATACACCAACACTGCCCCCTGCAGGTGGCTCACAGACTTAATCTGAGAGGTTAAAAAGAAGAAAAAAATGTAAAACCTGCCTTGTGACTGTTGGCAATTCATAACAATCTAATTGGTAGAACAGTTGGATTAAAGTACAGCAGACAAATATACCTTGTGATTGATGAAGAGCTGTGGAGCCATGGACAAGAAGCACAGCGCATACACACCTGAGACAACACAGGTTAAATTCCAGCAGAAAACATGGCAAATAATATCAGTAACATGAATATGATTCTGTTAAAGCTACTCACCAGTCACCAGTGTGTTAAGTAACCAGGAAAAGTAACTAAAAACATAAACACATTAAACACATTAAATATTGAAATTAGATGTAAATAAATGTAAATCATTTTAAATTTTAGAAATTTGAACAGTCACCACTTCTGTCGTAAGTAGGCCAGTGAGAAAATAGCTCCACTGATACACAGAGGATAGACCAAGTAGGACAAATATCTGGAAGCCTGTGGAAATAATTATGCTAAAAACATATTGACCTATGAACACAAATTTGGGGACAAATAAAGCATACCTGCATACCTGTGTATCATACTCCACAGTTTTCTTTTCTTCATCATCCATTTTGTTTACCTGATATTTGTCAAAGTTATTAGAAAGACACAAATACCTTTGAATGTGGCTCTCAGTTTGAATACTCACAGTTAAACCTTTCCACTGCAGTTTGATTTTATAGACTTTGAAGACCTTCCACACCTTAATGTTATACATTACAATTAACAAATGTGTTTATCTGTCATTTATAGATAAATGTAAGTGATGCTATTTGTACCTCTACAAATGCTCCCAGACCAATGGGGATCAGCACCAGTAGGCTGGTCTCCTCCAAAAGATGCATGAAGATCAGTAAAGTACTGAAACTGCGCCACAGAACTAGACAGATAATAATATAATGAAATCAGTAGCACAGCAAATGCAAAATATAATACAAATTTTCAGCAGTTTTCTTACCGTTTTTTCTGGACATTCCTGCCATGCTGCCCTTCCCCCTCCATGAGCTTATATCATTTTTAAGAGCTAAAAATTCACATACAAGCTGGACAAACATAAAAGTCAATGCTTATTTTTATGTTTATGTACATGAAACATTGCAAAATGTTTCTTACTTGGAGAGACGTGATGAGTGCAGTCAGCACTAACAGATAGAGGTTTGACCCCACAAGTGTTTCTTTAATTTCATCAATGTTTTCTTCTGTAAAGCCTAAAAAGAAAAAGGGATATGCAGAGGTCACTAAAGAAACTACAATAAAACTAATTACAAGTTTTAAACAACTCACCAAATTGTCGGAGGGAATAAACCATGTCTTGTAATTGGACAAAAAACCTAAATCTCCTCAAAGAGATGCCCTCATAGGACACAGTGAGAGGGAGCTGCACTGAGCTGCTGTTGATTTCCTGCAGAGTTATGGGTCAATGCTGTTACTGCCATTGAACACAAAAGATAGTATTGCTCTGATATCCTACCATGAGGTCTCTGACTCTGAAGCTGAGCTCATTCACCAGCAGAAGAGGAAGGTAAGTGACTTGTCTTTCATTCTTAGAGCTACAAACAAGAAGCATATTTAAAAAGTAATTTTATTTTTTGTACTTAACTCTTTAAATTACACTTACACTCTCATGAAGCGGCGCACATCACTGGGAACTCCTCCTTTATTGAATGAGAAACTTTCAGACATCATTATAACGGACAGATGGGGTCTCCAGTGTGATACAGGCTTTGGTTTCCATGAAGTCCTCCTCTGATGAGAAAATAAATTCAATAATATTTCATCTACCTTCTTTTAACATAATTACATCATGACACACAGGTTTATAAATAAGGTCAAGCATCTTTGATTAATTATGCAAGAAGATAATGGTCAGATTGAGAAGGATTGCAGTGAACATCATGTTATTACTTCCTCTGATGCTATGGCGGTGAAGTAGGTGGTGAGCTTGGCTGAGTAGTGGACCTCTCTATTGTCTTCTAGAGGAGAAACTCCAGCTTTGTGCACATAGACCACGGCATACAAGCTACCATTAGCCCGGGTTTCCTCTGGTACTGACACTGCAACCTGTCTGAAAAGCAAAAAATCAGAAAATGAGGAATGCTGATATAAAACCGATGACTACCAAACATGTTTTTGACTAACCTTTCAAATGAAGACTGTGGATTGAATGGGTCAACTTTAAGCGCAAGGTTAAGATGGCTGTTGTCTGGTATCAGACAAGTGAATACACTCATCTGAAAAAAGTTACAGAAAGCATCTTTAGATTATCCCAAAACAATGAAATATAGGGTGACCAGAATTTCAAAATAAAAACTGGGACATCCCCAGTTTTTTTTGGTGGTAATAATAAAATTGTGAAACAAGTGCTTAATTAATGAAAACTGATATGTAGAGACCATTCATGACACTTATGTAAGTCAGTATAGTCACATTTTCTTTGTGTTTTGGTAATTTTTAAGTAGCTTTTCTGTATTTTACCAAAACAAATTACAATGTATGCCTCTATTTACTGTTGGCATAAATTCACTGGAAGACGGGACGGGGCTCAAAATTGGAACTGTCCCGAGTAAATAGGGACGTCTTGTCTATTCTTAACTTACATTGTTTGTCATAATCATAATCTGAAGGACTTCTGGCGATGCATTTTTATTTTCTTATGGTCATTTTCAAGCTCAATTTTCTGTATCTTAGCTAAACAAATGACAATATATGCCCCTCTTTACTGTTCGTGGGTATCAAAGTGGTCAAAATAGGGACACCTGGGACATTTCTTGTATAAAAATAGGACTAATCAATGGTTTTTGGATACATCTGCTGGAACAGGGGACACAGAGCTCAAAACTGGGACTCTCCCGGGTAAATAGGGACATCTGGTCACCCTAACCAAACAGCAAATAGCCATGGTCCATGCATATCAACCATATTACTCAGACCCATAGCTGTACCTGTAGTCTGGGTCTTGCAGCTAGGTAGGAGGTGATGCAGTGCTCTCCTCCGTCGCAGGGCTTGTTGTTGAGGAAACTATAGAGCAGCCAAGCGGTGTGCAGCATGTATACAACAAACACACCCAGCAAAAGCTTAGCCCAGGAGCTCTTCATCCCGCCATTCCCTGACGGTTTGGAACAACAAGATGGAAACATGGATAAATATGAATACAGATATATATAGTCTGCAACTAAAACGAAGAGTGAATACTGCCTCTAGAGCTGAACGCGACAACGCTTCCTCCCTCCTACAGCATCCTTCCGGTTTCTGCATCCCTACGAAAAAGGTGGTCCTGATGCAGATTATTTATTTATTTATTTATTTATATATTTGACATCGCTATTTGAATTTCTCAGTTTGTAATTTTTTGTATTTTATTATTTTATTAAACGTGCAACTTCTGTTTTGGATACATACATTTATTTGATTATTATTATTATTATTATTATTATTATTATTGGCTTTTTATCCACACCTTTAATTAATCATTGCTAGTGAAAAATAAATCAAAAATAAATAAAATACATAAATACAAATGGGCGATTAAAAAACATGGAAGTATAAGATTACGTTCATGGTTACGATGAACCGTTTGTGTAGTGTTGCTCTTCCTGTATTTTTACACAGCCGATCTCTGCTCCGCGCGGTGCATCATGGTCGCGCTCATTGCTCTGTCTCCATGCTAGTGTTGACCATTCGTGTTTTTCAGGATGTAAACATGAATCCCCCGGTTAGATCTTCTATGTTTTAAGGCTGTCGCTGAGTTTATTCTTCAGTTTTTATGCGCCGTGCCCTGTCAGTGCAGTTCAAGTCGCCCACAGGGTTGTAGCGAGCTGCACATTTGCAAACATGTTCGGCGACAGCAATGACGGCAGCAAGAAAAGTTAAGAAAGTAGGACAACGCAAGTGCAAAGTGGATTTTTTACTGTGCTTGGGTAAAATTGGAGCGGGACATCTGGACTCACGGGATCCCGCCACTTCTTTACAATGTTAAACCATGGATCATCAAAGAGAAGGGCATTAAATATCACGAAAAGCATCACTGTTTGATCTATAGGCTTTCTTTAGTAAAAGGCCCATACAAACACAGTGAAGAATAAGGATGCTGTTCTCTGCATGCAGGACGTGCTTAAGGACTTATTCACAATTTAGTATAAACCTGTATTCACATTATGTTTCTAGACCTCTGACTTTCGGTGGGATAAGAACTTTGGTCATAAAACGTCGACCAGTTTCCCCCTCACAGAAGCATATCACTTTACATGGAAATAAACAGAGAGAGTGCAGGTCTCACTATCAAAAAAGGGCTTTTACTATCAACCAGCAATTAGATTCATATTCCAGTGTGCAGGTTCAGAGGAGCTTGCTGCAAGTTGGAGCTGCTTGGCGAGGTAATGCACCATCATAACATCTAGAAATCCACTGAATTCAATGCAACTTAATAACTATTAACACATTTTTCCAACAGTTTGCCCCATTCGCCATGCAGTGTCTGAAGCTTCTCCCTCCAGTGTGGCTCCTACCTTTGTTGTGGTAAGAACAAAATTTGAAAAAAAACAAGATTAATTTAAACTGTATGGGGATATTTGCGCAACAGATCCTATCATATTATTTTTACTTGTGATATAAAGCTCGCATAACTCACTGTTTTTATTGTATTACAGATGAGATTTGACCAAGAAGGAAATGTCACAACCTTTGGTAAGTCTTACATTTATTTTTGAGCAATATCATTTATCATAATTTTCTGCATTAAACTGTAATTCTTATTTGTTTCAGAAAAGAAGAAGACAGAGCTTTGTCAGGAGCTGAGTCTGCAAGCCCGAGATCTCCGCTTTCAGCACAGCACGAGCCTCACTGCCAGAAACAACTGTATCATCATCAGAATGGAGGTATCATCTATCAGACACAATAAGACCGTCCACTACCGTCCACTACTATATATATATATATATATACATATATATATATATTTATATATATATGTATATATATATATATATATATATGTGTATATATATATATATATATATATATATATATATATATATATATGTATATATATATATATGTATATATATATGTGTGTGTGTATATATATATATATATATTTATTTATATTTATTTATATATATATATATTTATATTTATATTTATATATTTGTTCCAGTGCCTTAACTGGACATAACTATACATAACTACTCTTTTTGTTTCAATTTAAACAGATTTTTAAATTTTGTCGATTTATGTGAACATTCCAGGAGGACATTCTTTAGTCTTTGCCACAGTCAGTTGGCCACTAGGTGAGGACCTGGAATAAGAAAAATGGAAAAGACAACTGCCATTTTGGCTGATCATTCTGCATAGAGGTGTGGGTACATCATCTTTGGTGTCCACTAGAATCACAGTGTAGTCACTGCACTCTGTCTCACATCTAAAAAGAATTAAGATTTTAGTTTACAAAAGTTTACAAAACAGACAAACAAATATCCATCATATTATATACCTTTCTGTTCCAAACACTCGTCACTCCACACAGCTCGCATATTCTTGGCAAAAAGAGTGACAAGTAGGGCAGTACTCACAGGTTGGCCCAGTGTAATGGGGTTCACATTTACACGTCCCACACTCACATATACCCCGTCCACTACAAATCATCTGGTTTTCAGCCATGCACGGAGCAGAGTCCATTGAACAACTGCAGTCTTCACCTGCCCAGTCCTCCTCACAAATACATTGTCCACACTGACACATTCCCCGTCCACCACAGATCCTGTTAAATAGAAAGTAATTATATGATCAGGCCTGTCACAATAACAAAGTTAGAAGTACGATATATTGCTGAAGCAAATATAGACGATAAATAATAATATTGAAATGCATGCTACAAAATGCCATTAAAACAAAAAAATTTTAATGTACTATATTGTTAAATACATGAGCTGGAATAAATAAATTGCAGAATATAACTGTTAGTTAGTTAGTTAGGCCTTTTGTAGCTCCAGTCTCATTGAGTACAGAAAAATTATAAAAATTTTCTGACTAGTGCAAAAAAAAAAAAGTATACATGATAATTATTGAGCCCCTAAAATTATTAATATATCATCTTTTGAACAATAAGTCAGTATAAGGGCATGAATGTGGTCATTGTCACTGTTGCTGGGTTTCAGATCACATCAAATATTCTATTGCCTCATAGTAAGTCCACATATTGAACCTTATGATTTTGGATCCACAAATTTGCCATATTCATTTTGTTACATTGTTTGTTGCATTTTGTTGCCTCAAAACATTTTTTGCATAATTTTCAACTGACAGCCATCATCCCTGTGAAGAAAACCACTTTTATCTATTTGTGGGTTTCAGAATGAATTCAGAAAAATTAAGACAGTTGCTATTGAAATTAACAATTAAAAATAAAATATTAGATCTTTTGATTGGAAAAAGTCCTCAAAATGTTGCATATTACAGGAAGCTGAACGCATGAATAGAAAATAATCTCACCATTTGATTTTTACTGATAGAGAAGACATTAAACTTGGGCAGTTTAGAATGGTATGTCGCTTGAACCTTAACATATTTGCTAATTACTGTTGTTAATATTATTTCAAGGGTTTTGTACCTGCCATTGTAACGTGGACAGTTAAAGTTGCTGCATTCACAGAATCGACCAGAGTACTTCTCATTTGGGTCATGGCGCATATTACAAATACAGAAGCCTTCTGAACAAAAGCCCCTCCCACTACAGACTAGGGCACCAGGTCTGGAGCGACATAAGTCGTCACTCAATGGAGAATCAAGGTTTATCTGACAGTGTGACCCAATGTAGGGCATCTGACATAGACACACACCACACATCAGAGTGCCATGGCCATTACATGCAGGGCTGTCGGACTCCTGTTTGTTTTGGCATTCACACTGACCTAGAAAAACATGAAAAAAAAGGAATGAATGAATTTATAACATCATATTTATTACTACTGACAATACTTGCATTCCAAGTTTATTTCCAACTTTGCACTTTGTGAAAAACCACTTGGCTTGATCTCAACAGACCAGGGTCCAGTGTTATTTTGTGGCTGGTTTGAATCTTCATTGCTGGGGCACTTATCAGCCTTTACACTCACCTTAATAATAAAAAGAAAATGTTAAATCCTCTATCAAGATAGTTACTATTATTATTACATATTTTTGAAATAGAAAAAAAAAGTCAACATGCTGAATTGAAATGGTTTTCCATATCCACACCTTACCTCAAAAACCATAAGATTTTCACTTGAAATTTTCTTGAATGTGATATTAACAGCTTCTGGTACTGCAGTAGTTTCCAGCATCAACTCCGGTTGGTGTGTGGGTGTGGTGATTTTTAAAGTGAAGACAAGACTTACTCCAGGTCTTAAATTAAGGGACAATTGCTGAGGCTCCAGGAAGTTAGAGTGGTCATTTGCAGGCTCATTCCTTCCACAAATCATCAGTCAACACAAATTTTTATGCCAAGAGGGAAACAAATATACCCGTACCTTTTAATGGTTATTTCACCTCTAGGGTTATACACTTGACTGCTTGTACATTCCTCTTGAATCCTTTTCATTGTATTGCAGCGTGTTTTAGACTGAGGATCTATGCACCAAGCACATTCTGGGCCTGACTTTATGCACTCTGCACAGGTGGACGCCGATGTGAGACAGGTTTGGTTTTTAGCCTGACTGATACACCAAAGGCTCCCCAGAAAACACAACCATAGCAACCTACCATTCATGCTGCAATAAAAATACAAAATAAAATGTGTTTAGTTTCTTTCAACATTCATTTAATTCTAGTCCTGACTTACTGCTTAACATTTTGTATCGAAAAAAACTGTATAAACATATTAACATAACAGATAAAATATGAGCATTATACATTTTAACACTAGAAGTCTGTCCTATGCAGTTCTAAAACACTAATGATTGGAGAATTGAAATGCAGGTTACCTTGTTTTCTTCTTGTTGTTTCCCAGAAGTACAAAACCACAAATGATTTTTGAGCTGAAGAAACACTGTCCTACAGTGCAATCCAAATATTGACAAATGAAAGGTCAGAATGGGAAAAACAGCCAGGATTGATATTAAGGCATGTGACAGTTTAAACCTTCTTATTTTACTTGTCTTTTTATTTTACCACCCTCTGCTGTTCGTACGGCCGACGATACTTTTCCAGAACACACAGATTATCAGTCCGCCTCTGCATAAACACTAAACCAAGACCAAGACAAACATTTTATAATCTCCTTAAAAAAAAAAAAATCTTAAAAATCTGCCCAATGAACAACTTAAATCATCTGTATTTCTTTTATTGCAATGTTGATCTTATGTCATCCATTATTGCAATATAGATATTTTTTTATATTGCGCAACTCTAGTTTGTATATCCAGTGATGTTAAGTCTAATTTTGCCTCTTTGTTTTTGCAGTCCCTAAAAGCCATTGTGACCCTGGAGAGTCTTCAGGTTTTGGACTTTCGGGGGGTGGGACTGGAGAGGTGGCTGGTGCTGGAGCTTGCCCCACAGCTGTCCACTCAGACATACTTTCTCCCGTTTGAGTTCAGGGCTCTGGAGGCCATACTGCAGCATCGGGTGAGCAAACAGACCGGGTACGTTTACATGCACCAAAAATCAGATAATTGTTAGACTATTCAAATGGCATGCAAAACAGCAAAACATCATGTGAGAACGCTGCATGTGTTACTGGTGAAAATAAAGCAAAAAAAAAAAAAAAAGTTATTCATGAATGTGATGATGTCCTGGGGGGCAAGACCCAGTTTTTCCTATTGATTACACTGTACTTTGTCATGAATTAGCAGAAAGGTAAATTCCCAAATATGGAACCTGATCATTTCTAATATTAACTAGACCCAAGACCATGCTATATTGTAACAAAAATATGCAGTTGAACACTACTCCTTTTACCTGCCCCCCACGTGTATTAAATAATATTGGCCTATAGAATACTGTGATTCCATCTGAAAACCAGCAATTGACATTGCGACATTTGAATTATCAAATTTTTGATGTGCATGTAATCTGATTTTATTATGGAGGTATCCAAATATTCAAGTACTTTTTTGGCCACGGAAATGTATCTATTACAGACCCTGAATGTACATCTTATCACTGTGAATGTGTGTCAATAGGTAAATGCACTCCAGACCCAGTTAAATGAGGTTGAGCCTGTCATAATGGACACATTGGAATCTCTAGTTGACCCAAAAATTCTCTCTGCCGACCGAAGCAAGCTACATGTTTTACTTCAAAACAGCAAGAGGTATTGCACAACTGTTCAGTCTTTATTTGGATGCACAGTACTATTGAAATTAATTTAAATTTTGCCTTTTTAGCTTGTCAGAGTTGGAAACGGACATAAAGGTTTTCAAAGATTCATTGCTGAAGATTTTGGATGAAGATGAGATGATTGAAGAACTTTGTTTAACCAAGTGGACCGACCCAAGAGTTTTGTATGTGTTAAATGTTAAGACAATTACACTTCACACTAAATTGTAAAATCCCAACAAGTTCCTTAGAGATGCTTAAATGCATATGCTTATATGCGTTTGATGTTACAGTGAAGAGAGCAGCCTGGGTATTGACCACGCTGAGGAAATGGAGCTATTGTTGGAGAATTATTATATGCAGGTAAAATAGTTTTTGCTGCCTTTTTTTTTCTTCTTATAAAATCCACAAAGCTTACCGCACAGTACAATTAGTAAGAAAATGTGCAGGCAAAAATAAAATAACAATTTGGCAACAGATGATTAAGCTCTGTCCATTTTGATGTGAGACAATTTCACAGTTTATACTACTTGTGGTTAAAAATGTGTTTTCTGTAGGCAGAGGAGCTGGGGAATAAGGCTAGAGAGTTAAAAGGACTAATAGATGACTCTGAAAGTGTTATTTTTATTAATCTGGACAGGTATGTTTCTACAGTTTTTTGTACTTAAATGTACAAAATTTTAAAAATAACATATTCATTCACATTTTTTCCCCATAGTCATCGAAATATTATGATGCGTCTCAATCTACAGCTAACAATGGGCACATTCTCCCTATCTTTGTTTGGCCTAATCGGAGTGGCGTTTGGTATGAACTTGGAGTCATCATTTGAAGAGGTAATTTTGACATGTTAGTCTTTTTTCAGTATGTTTACCCCCTCATCGTGTTGCATGTTCATTTGTGTATTTCTACAGGATCCCAGAGTTTTTTGGCTCGTCACAGGTTTTATGTTTTTGGGGAGTGGGTTAATTTGGAGGAGACTACTTTCATTTTTGGGACGGCATCTAGAGCCTTCACGTGTAATGCAATTTATTCATTTTCTATATACATTCATCTGTAACAGTCACATTATAAACAAAACATTACTTTGTCTTGTAGATCCCTCCGGTGTGGAAAAGAAATCTAAAAGGTGGTGGAATAAGATGATCCTTATTTCTGCTTTATAAAAAGCCTATGAGCTGCAGAGGACCCAACCCTTACCTCATAGCTGACTCTGAAATCATGATTTAATTTAAAGTTGTTACCAAATTTGTGTCAAACTATACAAACCATAGACACGATTTGCTGTTTGTGATAAATTCCAGTAGAGGTCACCATTTTATTGTTGTTACCAAATCTGTGTCAAACAATTCACAGATATGATAGACATGATTTGCTATTTGTGATGAAGTCCAGTAGAGGTCAGCATCACATTTACCTCCATCATCCACGGTGATTTATTTAAAAAAATATAAACAGTCTGTTTTAATATCTGAAAGTACTCTTTTAACTAAAACTTCAAAGCAAAATTAAATTTGACTGTTTTTAGTCACTTGAATGTAAATTAATCATAATAATACTATTATCAAAGGTTCAAAGGTTTCAGTCTGTCCATAACTGTAATACGATTCTTTATTATTTGGAGTTGTTTAAAAGAAGGTGCAAATCAACATAATAAATGTTCAAATGTCCCATCTGTATTCATACAGGCCAGATGACCTTTAAAACCTTAAATTTAGTATCCAAATCAATTAGATACATGCAAAATCCAGTGGTGATCATTTCCAAGAGCGTGTATTATGCTTTATAAACAGAAGTTGGTATTATTTATATTTATATAGCATTTCATCTAAATAAATGGCTACATAAATAAAACAGTTGAGTCTCCTTTTTCTCCTCTTTTGCAATAGTCTGCTGGAGTCTATAACAGACCTCTGTAGCTCACAGAGTACATTTCTCTCATGATTTCTCTTCTTTTGGACATGCCTTCATAGAATACGTAAGAAGACGCCCCTGTTTTCTCAATGAACGTCGGGCTGACGTCATTACGCAGCCACGCTGTTTGCCAGACTCAGACCAAACAACTTTTCCACAGCTCCACATCCACAGCGCGGAGAGATTTCAGCGAGGACACATTTATTAGACTTATCTGGACGGAAATCGGATTATTCTGCCTGGGCCCTTCTTCACTGTGTGTATTTATTAGTTTAGAGCACTTTGTTTCTCCTGTGTTTTCAAACTTTTCGGAAGTTGAAATGAGGAATCTTTGGCTGGTCGTCCTCGTCGGATTGGCGACTGGTTTCTTCACTGAAAAGGTAAAACACTTAAACATTTTGCTTCCATTAAAAAATATTTTGACGTTTTAAACGTTTTTACACGGGTACTTTCCCAACATTTATCATTTCAAACAGGCACCTCCTTTGCTTTTGTTTTTGTTTGATAAAAGCACATTCTGTCTCTTTTTAAATCAAAAGAAAATACTGAGATTTTAACCCATTTAGCATGTGGTCAAGCTAGTGGTTATCTTAATGTTAACTTGGTATTATCAAAAATGTGTTGTTGCAAATTTTATCAAGTGTTTATTGCAACCATGTCAGATTATCATCTAAAATTTATTTGTTTTCCTTAGTGCCATTTAAATGGCATAATATCCGGTTCTTATCTTTGCTCTATGTGAGTGAATGTAACTTGTGATTTTAGCCACCTAGTGAAATAAATCGAGTCAGAAGAAGGTGAGATGTTTCAAATTTACAGATTGTCTTGCTTTAAATTCCTTTTTTAAATACACAAAACTTTACCTCGTTTTTGCTCTGTGTTTGCGCGCCTGGAAATGCTAGAAAACACCTGGAAATGACAAGCTAAAAGGCTCACATGGATCTGCACCTTGTCACTAGTGCAAATATATCCTGCGTGTGTGATTTATAGACTGTGAAAGTTCCCCAAGAAAGCCTCTCAAAAAGCCTCTATGCTTTTGATTTATGGCCTATATACGGTGGAAAGGAGTGAACTGAAACCTGAGAGTGGCCTTATGGGACATGAAGCACGAACTTACAAATTTGACCAGAGTGGATAAATACCAAAGACAAGAGATTTTTATCTGTTTCCACTATGTTTTGTATTGTATGGATGTATTGCCACCAAAACATACCAAATTCGGATTATTTTTTGTCTATGTGGTGGTCTTTCATTGTGGAAGTATTATTATTATTATTTAAAACACTGGCACATTTTGTATTGATTTAAAAAGTCACCCTGACAACTAATGTTATCCAAGAAGTGAGAGGAATGATCAAGACTACGAATTGTCAAATTTATGGTGGGTTTGATATACAGTCTATAATCTGTAATAAATGTATGTGCCACAATAAAACATAGACTTATGTGTCAAATAATTTTAAAACATTGAAAGAAGAATATTTGTCTCTTTTATCACACAATAATCTGAATTTCATTCATGGACAAACCATCACTGTCTACAATGCTCTCCTCACTTTCAGACTCCAATCCTAAATTGCTGGGTGTGCCAATGTCAAGTTACATGGTATTTTGGACTGTTTCTAAATAAGCTACTGATTAGTCACTCATTGATCCTGCTTGCATCCATCACATGATTGTTGAAACAGGCTTTCTCTGTGTCACTTTGGGAGTCAGTAGTTGGGTCATTTTCTGGATGGATGAGTCAGGTTGAGTCCCTGTGGGCAAGTTCAGACACGCTCCGAACTGCAGTGGTGCAGTTTTCCACTTAACTCTCACTATTGTAAAGACCAGTCACATGTTTGATGTGAGCAAAATCATGTATCATCTCTCCAAGACAGATTGCCCTTTTTGTAATTAAAAAAATTGCTTCAATATTTTTCATTGCTCATACAAAACATAAAAGTATAAAGTAGTTGTGAACAACTCACAGCTACTTTATACTTTTATGTATGCTGTGAGTTGTTCAGGTGACTCAGCTTTAATGCCCTTTACCCCACTTGGTAGTCTTATCTCTTACCAAATACATGAACATGTGGCAATACAGGTCTGTTCATCCAAATAACATTTATCTTCTGCATATGAGAAGAGTTTTTATAAGTAATCTTGCCATGCTATTGAACAAATAAGAAGGAAAACATACAATTATTCCAATGTTCTGATATAATTACTTGTATAATAATATCATACTTCTTTTTAGATTTTTTTTTTAATTGTTTGAGTTGTGATGACAGATGTCCGATGTGTACCTAAAGATTACACAATCACATTTCCCCCTGGACAATATTCCCTGTCATAGACCTCATACTGCTACTTGAGCATTAGTGGAATAAAGAATATTTGGGGGGCTAAATCACATATTTCTATGCATTTTATGTGAGCATCACAATGAACGAATCCTATATTTTACTTTACCCCACTCTCTTCCTGTAGTGTAATAAGCAGAAGCCTTGTTGTTGCCTCTCTTCTTCCACAGAGGTGTCTGAGCTGCTATGACAAAGCATTCAAACCAGATGTTTACTATTGTTGCATATTTTCCTGAGAAGTGTATTCTTTAGAGATGCATCATGTGCGGAAATGGCTGAACAGCAGTAACTGTGAATGTATTAACAAGTCCATGTACAGGATTACACAACGTCAGAAAATGCTTCCTAAATGAAATATTTTATCTGGAAGTGGATAAGATACCTGATGTCTGTAGGATAAGCAGTTCAAATCCCACCTGCAATTATTCCAAATTTCTCTTCATTGGCTTCTTGTGTACATTACATAATTCAAACACTGTATTTTTTTTCTTTTGAACTGTTAATTGCTATGGCAAAGCTAATTTGCTATCAGTCTGACCCCATGGATAACACTGGTAGAGATTTTATTTGGTGAGGCCTTTAACAATTTTACCATTTGTCCCAACAACATTGATCCTAAGTGCAAGGATGTGATATAATGTAAAATTAAATCAATAGTAACAGAAGAGGTCCCATTTACAGTTGTTGTGTTTATGTAGAAATCTGAGCAACACTTGTGTGTTTGAAGAAGAAGCAGAGCATCTGCTTTTGTAATCCCCTGTTGAAGACAGCAGGAATGTGAGATCCCCCTTTGCTATTTCAGTCAGCACTGGCACCGTGAGACCAGTGTCTTTGTGTGAAAAATAATGTTCAACTTTTTTTTTTTGGTCTGTTTCACCACTATGACAACACTCCAGCTGGTTTGTCTTATGTCTCTCTCTTGTTACAGTTGCGGTGGTTCACATAAAAATCAAGACATCTGAGAAGCCACAGTGGAACCAATTAAAAAGGCTTCATGAGATTTTATTTGAGCAATATAAATTTAACTCACAACATACGTTTGCTGCGTACAAGATAAAATACCATATGCATTATGCAACTCTTAAAGTTATTTTCCCTATTAATAAGTTTAATTCTCTTTTTGCCCGACTTGGCACTAAGGAACTTGTCGGCCATCTTGGTTTGTTGTCAGCACCTGTTTTAGCAGAGAACTGCCTCTCCTTCTGTCCCTTTGCTTTCCCTTATTCTCCTGGTCTTCAGCACCTGTGTTAGTGGAAGCATAGTACACATACCAGACATACTTCAGGCCTCAATAGACCATATTCATCTGCTATGAGCGTCTCGGCTTCTCCCTCTTGCCACTAACATCTGCTGAGTCTTCTTTATTTTGTAATTATAGACTCCAAAAGAGGTTCCTGATGAAAGTTACTTGCTTTGTTTGAACATGCGTTTTTGGGGGGAAACATCTTGGCTTTTGTTTTATAGTTACACCCATTTGTGTCTGGATTGCTTAGAGTTTTCCCTTGACATATTTTTAATCCTTTTGCTTGTCTGCTCCATACATCAACTCATTTACATGTCTGTGAAGCAGCACAAATTTCTGTTAAAAGTTTAATAGACAAGAAGCCAACCCACACCTAACTAAGCCAAGTGGAACAAGCCTGTTACTGTGCAATATATAACTGTACTGTAAGTGACTATATACTGCAGGCTACAATCTGGATGCAATTCATGCTCTGTAGACATTGACTCACAGCGCATAGGTCATAGAGAGCGATCATCTTTCTGTTGGCTATGGATGCAGTCACATGTTTCTAGTTTGCTCAAGTGTGAAAGAAGCTGGTCTGTGAGTCTTTACTTTTTCCCTTTTTTAAATTGAAAAATAATCTTTATTGTTTGTATTTCAGATCTTGGTCTCATCCCAGCTCCCCTCTGCACTGGACGACCTGTACTTAGAGGGGCGGACGTCAGGTGACCTTCCGATTGACGATGAAGATGGTGAAGACGATGGCTCGGGCTCCGGATCTGGAGATTATGGTAATGCTTTGTAGCCATTAGATATTTAACATAAACACCGGGGCAGGCTGAGTCGTATTGGTCACATGAAGCTGTTTATTCAGACACAGAAGCACAGATGTTTGACCTGCGGAGATGTGGAGTGAACCAGTTGAGATTTTATGAGAAGTCTACAGATGTCAAAAATTCCTATGGCAAATGACTCATGTGTTTTGAATGCTGTCAGGTTCTGTTTATCCTTCTCTAAATTCTGATAGTGGGAGTAAACAATAGAAATGACAACCTAAATCGAAAAAAATATATTTGAAATCATGTCTTTTGTCTTTTTTTTTTTTTTTTTTTTTAAAGTTTACAACACAGAAGAGGCTGAACTCCTGAAATTTCTCAACTTCTCCAAACCCCCACTTTGGAGAGACATTGTTCCCGTCGAGCCACTTCAGCCACAGCCAACAGCCGGGTCCCCGCATTTTGGACCAACCTCTGCAGCGGAAAACCCAGAGCCCTCGACCACCATGAGGGACTCTGCTCCAAAAGCACCGACTGCTAGAAACAATGATGAAGAGGTATGGCAGCAGAGCTGAATGAATTGTGGTTTAAAATTAGGTTTTTGTTCAAGGTGCATATTTCAAATTTATCCTGAAGCATTAATGTTTGAGAATGAAATATGAACTACAAAAATAATACAAGATTTGTAGAAGTCTCTAAGCTACAGGGTTAGCTGTTTTTGATTTGGGCTGTATTGTTGTTTGCTGAGGACACAATTCTATGTAATTGTAGCTGTGTTTTGTCTATTCCCATTCCATGTTATGTACATTTCCATTAATTTAACAACAATGCAATTTAAAGTTTTGTAATTCACATTATGATTTTTTTTTCAGGTGGTTGATTTGGGACCAACTATAGACAGGACCGCACAAGCTACAAGCCCCGTGCCTCCTAGTTACACCACTACCTTTGGTAACAGCATTGAACCTGACATAGAAGAAGAGCCAATAATTGATGACTTCAACATCCCAGAGACTGGCATCCAAAATGAGATTCTGACCAAAGACGGACGAGGAGACAGGATTTATGAGATGGACTCGCCCAAAGAAGTCACCTCTGAAAACATGTGGGAGCGAACGGATGTTTTGGCAGGTAAGGCACTCATCTCTGTTTAAATATGACAAACATTTGTGGAAATATTCTTACTCAAATGTTTCTCTATGCACTGTCCAGCTATCATTGCATGTGGTGTGGTTGGATTCCTCTGTGCCGTCTTCTTGCTCCTCCTCCTTGCTTACCGCATGAAGAAGAAAGATGAAGGTAGCTACGATTTGGGGGAGACCAAACTTACCAACACGGCATATCACAAAGCACCAACCAAAGAGTTCTATGCCTGAACTGATGAATGGGATCAAGTGGAGTTTGTAACAAATCAGGACCCTCAGATATATTAGAACTGAAGATGATTTCTGTTGAAGTCTGAGGATGAAAACTCTACTGTGCGCCTTAACTTTCTTCATCCAGCCCTTCAGTTTGGTCCTCTGATCATTCCAAACTGTTTTTGAAGAGGACAAAAGGGAATAAAATTTGCTTGTTTTTCTGCATTCTCTCATGTTCTTCCTTGGAGGGAGTACAACATTAACACCCCTTTTTTACTGATATAGCACTATTAACCATGACTTCATCAAAAAAATCTTTTATGAACCACATGAGTTAAACCCACTTTTGGGAGGCCAAAAATGATTGCTTGATAATCAAAATTATAATTTACCAAATCTTAACTGTGTTAAAACCAGCCATTATGCATTTCGACTGCTGTTAACTCTTACAGTGGCCAGTAGTATTATGAATGAGCTAAGATGATAATTTTTATAATTTATGACACATATGCCTTTCAACTCTTATGTTGCTTTGTTTTATGCTCATAAGGCAGTTGTAGTATTTTCATTATAAGGAAAATGTATTTTATTCATATTTCATTTGCTGTCAAATTGATGTAAATCCTTTTGCTTTGCAGGTACATGAGTATTTGTCATTTGATGATAATAGAAATTCCTAAAACATAATTTTGCTTCATTGTTATGGGAAATGATTGAGTAGCTATTATATTTTTGTTTTTTATGTTGAGGGGTAATTTGTAGAAAATATTTTTAGAGAAATTTTAGTAAAAATTGTACTGAGGCAGCCTTTGCATAATGTTACTATTATCAGATTTAATGTTCAAGCATAGTGAAATGTGCAGTAAGATTTTCTGGGACACGTCTGTAAAAGTAATGACTATAATTTAGAAACTGTAGAAGTGAAGTGACCAATGTTACTGAAGCCAAAGAAAATTCCTTTCCTACTGTTACCTCTGTACTGTTGTGTGTGTGTGTGCACGCAACAGACACTGTGCCGATAGCTTTAGCTTTGTTACATATCAAGGAGGGTTTTTACCTGGTACGAACATTCCCATCTTAGACATCCATTCCAACAAATGCTATGTTTGCTGTATTTGTTGTTGACTGTTTTTTTCTTCTTTCTTTTTGTATCCACTGCCTTTTATGAGGCACGTCAGCATACAGCTGATGTATGTTTCATTTAGTTTATATTTGGGAATGCTGAAGTGAATAGTTATCAATCTTGCAAATCTAGAAAACTACCTACAATCATCAGCTGGAAATAAACAGAAATATCTAATGAAATGACTGTGATTTAGAGATTAGTTTAATGTTTGTGCACCAATCCAAAGTGCCTCAATAACCAGTAGTGCTTTTTCAGTGTTACTGACAAGCTTTTCAAGCTAAGAATGAATGATCTACAGATGTTTCTATGTCATTGGTACAGAGTAATGCCCACAGATTTAAGAGGTGGAGGAACTCAACAGGACATTCAATACTGTGCATAATCTCTGTAATTGTATACAGTATGTTAATAATGTTATTGTGCCGTAATTTATGTGCTTTCACTAATCCAGGTGTTATCTCGTCTGAAATGTACAGTATTTAGACTTTTTGTGCAGTCCAAACTTATTTATATTAGTCTTTGACAAGCCCTGGTTCAGTCCATATAGGCCTTGTTATTTGTAGATTGCAGCTTTTATTTCACCTTTTGACCTGACTAAAGCTTTTCAGCATGGTAAAACATTGAGACCAATGAACCAACCATTGGGAAGAAGGGCCACCAAATCACACTGTGTGACTGAACCAATGTATTTTCATGGGGTTCACTACTGAATAAAAGCTGTATGTTCAAAATAAAGTGTTTGTCATGTTTGTGGATATACCAGTCTAATCACAAGTGAAACTATTTCAGCTCCAGGCCTAAAATTAAATTGTGGGAAAACACTGCATTATTTAGCAAATATTACACAAGAACTGTAGTTCTTTATTGGTTCAGTGACACAAGAATCCCTCTATGTAATGGCTTTGATATAAGAAAGCACAGGGAAGTTCCAATCCAATCAGCTAAGGGCTGTGGAAAAAAAAAACAAGTATCCAGCAGGATGTTAAAGAAGATAACTGAACAATGGGGCTGTTGACAAAAAATATGGTCAGGAAAAGGTGGAGAAAATATAAAATGATCGTTCCATTATTATTTTAAAATGTGTAATTTATATATTTTTCCATTTAGCTTTCTTTTTCTTTTCTTTTTTTCTTTTTTCATTTCACTGCACGATAAAAAAAAAAAACCGAAAGTTTCTGCGTAAGTAAAGCACGTGACATCACAAACCCGGAAATACAGAGCAAATTGATCCTAAATCTGTTTTCCTAAATGCATTTATCTTACAATGTTTATTTGTTTCTTTACAACAGATAGTAGTCCTGTGAGTGTCGGACCAGTTTATGAGTTTATGACTCTCACTCACAGCAGGATGTGAATGTTAATGCAGGTTGCTTTCTCTTCTGTCTATGTTGTTCTCATAGACTGTGGTTTTTGTTCGTTCCCCATTCACCTTTAAACGAAACTAGCCATTGACGGAAGTACAGTCAGGGTAAGTACATTTTGCATTCAACGATTAAAGAGTAATTCTTTTAAAGACCTGTCCAATCTGAATGAAACGCAGATTATTGTTGATTTGTGATTACAGATGACTCCGGATATCAAAACAAACCTTGTCCTGTCATTTATTACCTTTCTTTACACTGGTTCATACGTGTGCAACTGTAAACCATACACTTTTCAAACAGGAAATTCAACTTTCAAGAAAGACTTTGCAACAAAAGGTAGGATCACACCTCCAATAAAGTTACTGGATTATTGTTAAGACTATTTCCCGATACATGAGTGTAAATGGACCCATTGGCTGAATAAGCAAAACACTGATCCAGAGGCTACACTGTAAAAAAGCTTGAGATATAAACACTTAACTCTGTCAGAAAATGACTTAAAAGTAGTGACATTATCTTGTTGCATGGACAGATAATTTTACTTGACAAATTATCTTAAAATAAACTATCTCTAGACTAGAATAAAGCAGTCTCAGAAATAGTAAGTAGATAATAAATCTGAAAACAAGGTGAATAACCTGATACAAGTTTTAAAATCTTGGCCAGATCAGAGAAATTTGCAGTGTAGTCTTGTCTAGTTTATAATTTTTAAATTGCTTACTCAATATCAGTTACACACAGAATGATAGAAAAATAAATACAACTTTGAACTTTTAAATATTATTAAAGCTGTTAAAACATGTAGATCTATAGTAAAAAATATATTTCTTTGTTTGCAGCCTTGGACAAAGCACCAGAAGTGGCAGCCTATGAGGATATCGCCCACAAAATAATAGATTTGGCTGTGTCTGGAGCTGCCAGGAATCGCTCCTACAGTCGATTGGCAAACTTTACTGACACCATCGGGAATCGTGTCAGTGGATCCAAAAATCTGGAGATGGCCATTAACTACATGTATAAAGCCATGACATCAGATGGGCTGGATGTCCATTTGGGTGAGGACACAGATATCATAGTACAAGACTTAAAATAGGGCTGGGCAATGTGACAGATCAAGATTTGTTTCCTCATATTTCCTCGATTTGTGATGTGATTTTCTTTTTCAGAAACAGAATAAAAATGACTTTCACTATTGAGTTCAGGAACATAGTTGGTTAACACAAAAAATAGTCAAATTTCCATGTCCCTACCCCAAACCCACACCCCCAGATTCTTTTATAGACATAGGATTGGCTGTAAACCTAGTTTAGACATGATTGAATCTCATTCTTGATTCAAATTTGATGAATTGTCCAGCCATACTAAAAATATACACATGAGAAATCTGTTATATGTTATTCTTTTCCAGAACCAGTCAAAATCCCTCATTGGGTTAGAGGCAAAGAGAGTGCAGAAATGATCAAACCCAGATCCAAAAACCTGGCTATACTCGGGCTTGGTAGCAGTGTAGGAACACCCCCTGAAGGTGAGGTCCGAACATGCAAAGTAAAACAATATAATAAATATATAGTAAAATAAGAATGACATTGTTTATTTTTGTATATGCAGGTATCCAAGCAGAAGTGTTAGTAGTACAGTCTTTTAAAGAACTGCAGAGAAGAGAGAGTGAGGTCCCAGGCAAGATTGTGGTTTTTAACCAGCCGTTTATTAGTTATGGGAGGACTGTGCTTTATCGGGCCTTGGGAGCCTCGGAAGCAGCCAAACTGGGGGCTGTGGCGACTCTTATAAGATCCATCACTCCCTTTTCAATTAACAGGTATATTAAATAGTCAAATGACAGTATCAGTTTAAATAATATGTGTAAATATCTGTAAAATATGGGTTTACATTATTGACTTTTTTAATTGGATAGTTTTAACTGCTTTCAATTAAATTTTTTATTTGAGGTAAACATCAGACAGTGTAGTAAAAAAAAATCACATCTTAATAGCAGATGTTATGCCAAAACAAAACAAAAAGGATAAACATAAGAGCAAGATCAAGCAAGATATATATTGTTGCGCCCACACCTTAATTCAAAATCTTCTGGTGTCTATAGTCCACACACAGGTTGGCAGGACTACCAGGAGGATGTAAAGAAAATCCCAACCGCTTGCATCACAGTAGAGGACGCTGAGCTGATGTGGCGTATGGCAAGGAGAGGTGAAAAAATCATTGTAAAACTCACAATGGGAGCCACCACTCTGCCCGATGCTGACTCCTTCAACACCGTGGCTGAAATCAAAGGCTGGCAGCACCCTGAGCAGGTATCACACACATGGTTCCCTCATATACAGTCTAGACTTGTATCTATTTTATTGTATAGTATTTTTTTTTACTATTAATATCCATCCATCCATCGTCTCCCGCTTAATCCGGGTGGGTCGCGGGGGCAGCTTGCTGCCCAATTCTCATAGCACCTGACCCCCCCTATGAACCCCTCTGCAGGTGGTGAGCCCACAGGAGGACTATTAATATCTTTATCACTAAATACTAGAAGAAATATCAGTGAATCTTTTTTTCGTGCATCTTTGTAACATTCCTCACATGCTAATACAACAAAGATACAACTGTGTTCTGCTGATGTCAAACTTTCTCTCAGCAGTTTTGTTCACCTTTTTCTGCAAGATCTTATCTACTAAGAAAAAAAACTGAAAAAACCCCATCTCCACTAATTTTTTATTTTAAGATCCAGTTATGAGCACATTCCTTCATGTATAAGCAAACATGTGCATATCATAGGTCAAGAAATCAGAAAGTATTAATTGAAGTGGTAGGTACATTTGGGTAAGGAGTATTAAATTGCTGATTGAGTGCGTTACTGGTGCTGCCGTTACACCCCAATGGAAGGGTCAGTCTTGGGCCATTTGACTCAAGCATTAATGGTCAACATAAAGATCTAAATCTTAAGTCACTAACAACATTAGGACAATTGCTTTGCCTTCTCTGTCCTGGCTCAATTTAACCTTTTAATGTGTAAAAATATCACATAGGTATAAATAAACAACAACTTGACCAAGCGAATGATACATTTTGCTTTGTATAATCAGCATAAATAAATAAAAAGTAACTATAATGTGTCAAATAAAATATTAAAATGTAATGTTTTTACTTCTAAAATGTCTTTACAATTTTTCAAAAAAGATGGCCTGTTCCTCCCTAGCCTTAGATTAAGCCACAGTTATGTTTCTGAGCTATTAAAACTCTTTTGAGTTTCTATGAATATGAAATTAAAATGAAACACTAGAAGAGCTGTGTTCTTGTGTTTTTAGCTGTTTGTTTGTTGCAGGTCTTGGTATAGAAAAAGGGAAATAAAACGCATGGCCAGTGTCATCTCTGACTCTGTGGTACAGTTTACAGGGACAGCATTTGTAATTGCTGCTCATGTATAATAATAAGCACAATAATATGCACAGTTAGCTTCAGTGAGTCATTTTTCTGGGAAGCATTTAGGCAGAAAAAGTTCAAATACAATGCTTTTATTGTCATTTTAAGTCTGAATGAATAGTGCATAGTTGCCATAACATCAAAAGCTGAAATTTACATCAGCTTTATGTTAAATCAAGAGGACTGCAGTTTTTCAACTGTAAATCCTCCCAAAGGTACATACATCTAATCAAAAATAATACAAACATGTATTGTAAATGGCATATATTGTGACTTTGTGGACAATAGTGCATAATTCTTTATAAATGTATTTGTGCCAATATTAAATTCTCAGTTTTGACCACTAAAAGACAGTAATCTATGTCTTTTTCCTTTGACACTGTGTAGTGCCAACAAACTAGTAGTAGGTTAATACATTGTTGACACAGGGGTCAATACAAATGAGCCTTGTTCTGGTCACGGTGTATTTTGCAACTTGACTCATCAGGTCAGGAAAGGTCCTCTGCCCGGAATACGCTTCAGAATCCTGGACGCTGACTCTGTACTTTAAAGCTCTCAGTGGATTGCACATGTTGGAGAAATGCACCGATTGTCTAATAATACAGTCAGTGTTTTCATCTTTTAGGTGGTGCTGTTAAGTGGTCACCTGGACAGTTGGGATGTAGGACAGGGTGCAATGGACGATGGGGGCGGAGCAGTGATTTCCTGGGAAGCCCTGTCTCTCATCAAAGATTTGGGTATTTTAACACATTGCATTTATGGATTTATTTATTAACATTTTTTTTAATTAGAAATGAGACACAAAGCTCAACAGTGACCCCCTACCCCCTGGTGAATTTCTTATACATTTTTCTTATAGACTTCCAGGAAAAAATATTTATATTAACATTTAAAAGCTTGCTCTCAGGGTTTATCAACTATGTGGTAACTAATGATCACAAGATCTATAATTTTATTAAAAAAAATTCATAACTTTGTAAACCGCTAAGTTATTTAAAACTTGAACTTGAATCTTGTATGTTAAACATGCTTTTTGGACTTAAAACAAACACGTTATGGATATTGGTTATCACTTAGGCACAACAGTTGTTAACAAGCTATTAAAATCTTAATATTTCAATTAGTAAGGTCAATGAGAAAAATTCACAGGAAATGTACTTAGGGAACCAGAGCGGACTTTGAAGTGGGCGGGACTGTTGAGCTCCATAAACAAAGTCTAGTTGATTATTTACTTTTATTTTTGTGCTTGGGATGGTTAATTTAGATCACCATGAATAAATCAATAGAGAAAAGGAGAACTTCACAGAGATGTAAATGTGTCATATTAGTAATTTATTCTTGATCTAAGAATAAGTGGAAAAATAAATTGCAAAAAAAAGTGGAAAGTGGAAAAACAAATTACAAAGCAATTCCCACGGCTGTAAACATGTAATTTCCTCAAACTGTATGTCAGAGAAAAACACAGGTAATTAAGCGGTTTGTGTTGCTTTTTTTTTTTTTGATGAAAAGCGCTCTATAAATAAAGTTTGATTGATTAAGGCACTTGCTTACACTATCGTCTTGATTTGGCAGTACAATATTAATTTAGGGACACAATTTTAATAAAATACTTTATTTTAGGTTTGCGTCCCAGGAGAACTCTGCGTGCTGTGCTATGGACGGCCGAAGAACAGGGTGGTGTGGGAGCTCAGCAGTATTTTAATAAGCACAAGGTAATTAACCATGAATAACTTATTTTAAACTGTGTCTTAAATTAAATCTCTCTCCTCTCTGCTAGGTGAACCTGTCCAATTTTGATTTAGTTATGGAGTCTGATCTTGGTACCTTCAAACCAGTGGGTCTTCAGTTTACTGGCAATGACGCAGCGCAGAAGGTAAACTCTGGTATATCATTTATTCAACAACACAGATAAACTGTCGCGGGGCTCAATGAAAACTCAGGCAAGATCGATTTTCCAAGTGCAGGTGGATTTTATTGTGCCAGTGTCCAAAGTGCAAAAATCCCCAAACAGTGCAAAAATATTTACTTTGAGCGAAAATGACCTGTCAGTATTTACATCAAAAGGAAAAATAAATGAGTCCAACTTTAACTCTCCTTCTGAACTTTCTGCAGCACACTGATGTTACCTGCTGTGTAACCAGTGGCAGACTGATTGGCAGCCAGGAAGGGCTCCCCTTTATACCCCCTTGCCCCTCCCACTGAGCAATATATAAAAATTATTATAGAAATAAACAATTTAATTTCAAACCTACATCATATCTTCATCATTTGACAAACAGTAATATTGTACATTAAGAGACGAAAATAAAGGCTTAATAATGTATAAAAAGTCATCTTACATAACGCGCGTCACATGGTCAGCACCATGGCGCGAACAGCGCCTATTTCAACTACCGGGAAATAGCAACTCGGTTTGGCAGAGGCGCCGCGTTGGGGGAGAGAGACGGCGGCAGTGAACAGGTAGGAGCGGCTGGGAGGAAATAAAATATCTAACGCGCTCAAGTGTGCACCCTTGGCGAATTAATAGCGGGGGAAAGAGGGGGAAAACGGCAGGTAATAACGCATACGGCACGGACGGATAACAGCGAGGAAAGCGGGGAGTGAACTCGTGTGCGTGTGTGCGTGATGAATCAGCATGTGTGTGCGCGGGCACCGCCAGTGTGGCCGCAGTACATTTAGGGGGGAAACACCGCCTAGAATCAGAGATGGACTGGCTCCGTCACATAAACAAACTGTCTTTAGCCTCTTCTGTATAAAGAAGAGCAGGAAGATGCATATTCTATGGAAGCTATTTTGTTTTGTAAATTCATTCAAACATGAGACAAGCAAGACTTAACATGCATCACTTACTTTCTGTATAAAGACTATTTTTCTCAAATGTATTCTGCATTTGATTCTATTACTACTATATCAAATGTTTTACCAGTACAATTATGCATATTGAATTGTAAAATCTTACAACTTACAGCATATTATAACTGGAAACATAAAAAATATATAAAATATGAATGAATTACATATTAAACAAATTTTAAACGGTAATTATATATGGTTGTACATGTCTATATTAACAATAATATCCACCAAAAAATTAAAGAATAAATATTTAAAAACTCAGAAGATGAAGATTACAAATTGGATTGAATTGAATGAGCTGTGAAAAGCGCGCTGCGTGTAAAGACCCAACACCTGTCCTTGTTATGAACAGGTGATGGCGGAAGTGGTCAAACTGTTGGCTCCCATTAATACGACTAAACTGGAGCCTCATGGAGAAGGAACGGACATTAATCCATGGATGCAGGCAGGAGTACCAGGTGAGTCCAGAATGCTTTGGTATATAGACTCAGACTCATGCAGCTAAAACCTGGAACAGTCTCCCTGAACATGTGAGACAGGACTCTACTCTGACTCTGTTTAAATCCAGGCTAAAAACAGTTCTGTTAAGCTGTGCATATGACTGAAAGGTTTTCATTTTTCATTCCGCACTCTTCTCTTCTCTTGAATTCTCTCTAATTTAATGTCCCATCTCTATTTTAAAATGTTATGATTATTTATGTTTTGATTTGTTTGTATTGTGATTTTAATGTATTTCTTATTCCGTAAAGCGCTTTGAATTACCTTGTGTACGAATTGTGCTATACAAATAAACTTGCCTTGCCTATATATTAAAACTGCTTATGCTGTAGCTGTGGGTATGTGGTCTGTTTAAGACGCACTGTACACAGTTTCACATCCTCATAGACAGGGCTGGAAATAAGGATCTGAAATTTGTTAATTAACTTAACATCACCCAGCTTTAACTTTGAGTTACATAATAATTATTCATGCAGTAATCTTAATATACACATTTAATAAATGTGTATATTAAAGCAACACAATACAATATAGCATTATAATTGTTTTGACTATAAATTCAGGTGTAGACAAATTGTTTTGGCATAAATTTCAAACATAATTTCGATGCTAAGAAAAAGGATCAATATTTGATGCCAATAATTATACAAAACACTTATTGATTGATTTTGTTGAGTTGAGTTTCTTGTATATTAACCTGTGGTCTTATAATAGTTCTGATATAGATACAGAACACAACTATAACATTATTTATGGAAGACACAATTTTGTCCTGTTTATGTGATTTTTCTTTTCTCCCCAGTATCTATATTACTCAAAATGAGTATGTAGTTTCATATTTAGGTTTTGGTTTTATGACAAATCAAGTTGGCTGATAGTTCCGGGTGGGTGGGGAGTCTCTGCCTCAAGTGAAGGAGTTCAAGTATCTCGGGGTCTTGTTCACGAGTGAGGGGAGGATGGAGCGTGAGATTGACAGGCGGATCGGTGCGGCGTCGGCAGTGATGCAGTCGCTGTATCGGACCGTTGTGGTGAAGAGGGAGCTGAGCCGAAAGGCGAAGCTCTCGATTTACTGGTCAATCTACGTTCCTACCCTCACCTATGGTCATGAGCTCTGGGTAATGACCGAAAGAACGAGATCGCGGATACAAGCGGCCGAAATGAGTTTCCTCCGCAGAGTGGCCGGGCGCTCCCTTAGAGATAAGGTGAGGAGCTCGGTCACACGGGAGGAGCTCGGAGTAGAGTCGCTGCTCCTCCACGTCGAGAGGAGCCAGTTGAGGTGGTTCGGGCATCTGGTCCGGATGCCTCCTGGACGCCTCCCTCGGGAGGTGCTCTGGGCATGTCCCACCGGTAGGAGGCCCCGAGGAAGACCCAGGACACGCTGGAGGGACTATGTCTCTCGGCTGGCCTGGGAACGCCTCGGGGTCCGTCCGGAGGAGCTGGAGGAAGTGGCTGGGGAGAAGGAAGCTTGGGAGCCCCTGCTTAGACTGCTGCCCCCGCGACCCGGCCCCGGATAAGCGGAAGAAGATGGATGGATGGATGGATGGATGATAGTTACAGTGAGGAAAATAAGTAATTGAACACCCTGCGATTTTGCAAGTTCTCCCACTTAGAAATCATGGACGGGTCTAAAGTTTTCATCATAGGTGCATCTCCACTGTGAGAGACAGAATCTAAAAAAAAAAAAATCTGGAAATCACATTGTACGATTTTTTAACAATTTATATGTATATTACTGTGTCAAATAAGTATTTGATCACTTGAGTCAAACCATTTTAATATTTGGTACAGAAGCCTTAGTTTTTTCATATTTTTATTTATTTATAATTTTTCATAATAGAGCAAAACTTAAACAAAGCAAAAACAAACAAAAATAATAATAGTAATAATTAAATAAAAATAAATAAATAATAATAATAATAATAATAATAATAATAATAATAATAATAATATAATCGAATCAAATAAAAAAAACACCACAGTACAAAGAACCATAAATAAATATGTGTATATGCATATGTATGTACATATACGCATACCTACCATGCACTGCATACATATACATATGTATACGCAGATACATACACATATACAAATACACACAAATACCTAGGGAGATTTAGCTTAATGACCTCAGAAATGGGGACCATGTTTTGAAGTATGAGTCCAATGCTTGGTTTTGTTCGTAACGTATATATTCCAATTTTGCTACCAAAGTAATTTCATTGAGCCAGTTAGTAAAAGGTGGTGGAGTTGATGATTTCCAAGCTCGAAGTTATTCGTTTGAGAGCTGCAATCATTCCGATCCCGATGACTTTTTTTGTGTAAAGAGAGTGCACATGATGGTCACTAAAGCAGCCCAACAGCGCTATAAGAGGATTAGGGCTTACCAGAATTTTGTAGTTGTCACTGAACCACTTGAATATGTCAGTCCAAAATTTTTGTAGCACCGGGCAGAACCAGAACAGATGACTTAAAGAGCCTTGGGATGTTTTACATCAATCAAACATCGATGAAACGGATGGAAAGTTTTTATTAAGTTTAACTTTGGAATAATGTATTCTATGAACCACTTTGAATTGAATTAATCTGTATCTAGAATTGATGGAACAATTCCAGGTGTTTGCAAGTGCATCTTTCCATATCTCGTCTGTTATAGTTATGCCAAGATCTTGTGACCAGGCCTCTCTAATATAATTAGTTGAAATAGGTTGTGTGAATATATTTACAAAACGTCATATGAGTTGTTTGGAATTTGGATTAATATGCATTATTTTTTTTGTATAATTTGCAATATTTTGTTGAATAAAATGTCTGGTTTGCAAGTAACGAAAAAAAAGTGATTGTGGAAGAGAATATTTTTCCTGTAATTCAGAGAATGAGGCTAATTTATTATTGACATAGAAATCCTTAATGCAGCACAGACCACTCCTACTCCATTCAAAGAAAGTAGTATCTGTAAGAGAAGGCTTAAATAACATGTTATTTGCAAAGGGGAAATAAATTGAAATGTAATTCAGGTCCAGTGTTTTTTTTTTATTTGGTTCAAAATTTGCAAGGATTGATTGAGCAAATAATCCTTAGGCAGTTTTTATAGCCAGAATGAAGGATGGAGGAAAGGCTGGTCTGCACTGCAATGAGTTCAAGTTTGACCCATTTTGGAGTGGAGATAGAGTGAGATTTATCTGGAGAGTCAAGTTGCCAAAATGAAAGTGCTCTAGCGTTAGCAGCCCTGTAGTAATGCCTGAAAACAGGTAGACCCAATCCACCCATAGTCACTGGCTTGCAGATGTGAACTTTAGAGATACGTGACGGCTTGTTAGACCAAATAAATGAAAATATTATAGAATCTAGCTGTTTAAAAAAAGACTTGGGTAGAAAAATTGGTATATTTTGAAACAAATATAATAACTTTGGAAGTATCACCATTTTTATTGCATTAATTCGGCCGATCATTGACAGAGGGAGTAATGACCAATTTCTAATGTTGGCTTTTATCTTTTTAATCATTTCTGAAAAGTTTAACAGTATAAGTTGTTTTGGATCTTTGGGGATTTTTAGACCAAGATAAGTAAAATGGGTGGAGATAACTTTGAAAGGAAGGTAATTTAAGAATGAAGGCCTATAACAATAGTCTGACTGTATATCCTGAAAGTGTGCTGAATGTTTGAAGGTAGTCCAGGAGGACAGGGACCGACTTTTCTGGATCAGCTAGGCAAAGAAGTAGATCATCAGCATATAGATTTATCAAACTTTCCACATTATTAATTATTATGCCAGAAATCTCTGGATGGGCCCTAATACCAATGGCAAAAGGTTCCATTGCTAGGTCAAATAACAATGGTGATAAAGGATCCCCCTGACGAACCCCACACTGTAATTTCACAGGTTGTGACACATCTAAATTGGTGATAATATATGATACTGGCTGTGCATAAATAATTTTTATCAGTTCAATAAATGTATTCCCGAATCCAAACTGTTTCAGGTTATAGAACAAATATGGCCATTCAATTTGATCAAACGCTTTCTGAGCGTCAAGTGATAATACAGCCGCTTGTGAGTTTTTGACCTTGTCAGAATATATGATATTAAACAGTAGTCGGGTGTTGGTGAAGGATAGTCTACCTGGAATAAACCCAGTTTGATTGGGATGTATAATATTGGCAATGTGATGAGCAAGTCTTATAGCCAAAGTTTTACTTAGTATTTTTTGGTCACAATTTAAGAGGGCAATACGGCGATAGCTTGCAGGGTCCTTCTCATCCTTGTCTTTTTTTTAACAGTAAAGAAATGTTAGCCTCATACAATGAATCAGGAAATTTCTTTACCAATGAAGAATGTTTTAACATTCTAATCATTATGGGTATTAACTTTGCATGAAAAACCTTATAAAACTCACAGCCAAATCTGTCTGGACCAGGTGATTTGCCAGACGGAAGTGACTGGATTGCTTGTAGAAGATCGGTGTCTGTGATGAGCCTCTCAAGGTCGTTTCTAGAGTGCTCTGTCAGTTGTGGAATTGTAAGCTTAGAAAAGAAAGTGCAAAGATCATTGTCTGTAGCATTTATTTTGCTTGTGTAAAGTTCGTGATAGAATTTTTTTAATCTGGAATTAATTTTTTGTGGAATTGTTAATATCTGTCCTGTTTCAGTTTTTATGCTATGTATTGCTTGTTCAGCTCGTGAGCCTCTAAGTTGACTTGCTAAAAGCTTCTCTGGTTTTTCACCCAGTTCAAATTGTTTTTGCTTGAGTTTCAGTATAGTTTTATTAATTTGTTTACTTAAAATATTGTTGTATTCATACTTTAATTTAAGGATAGTTTTGTAGTCTGTTAGTAACTGAGTAGCTTTGTATTTCTCTTCAAGTAAGGGGAGTAATTGATCTATTTCGTTAAGACGGGCATTAGATTCTTTTTTCTTGGCAGATTCATATGCAATAATATGGCCTCTACAAACCACCTTGAGTTTCCCACAAAGTTGAATCCGTCACTTCTTCGTTGTCATTGGTTAACATGAACTCATCGATACGATCATATATGAGATAAAGGTATGGTCATGCAATAGAAGGGAATTAAAGCGCCAACTATAGTTTTGTTTAGGTATTATATTATGAAACTGGAGTGAAATTGGATTATGGTCCGATATGATAATGTTATTGTATGTAATGTCTTTAATATTGGATAATAGTTCAGATGAGATTAAAAAATAATCTATCCTTGTATAAGACTTGTGTACATGTGAATAAAATGAAAGATTTTTGTCTGTAGAGTGCAGAAGGCGCCATACGTCCACAAGGTTCCTCGTTTTCATAAGGTCTTTCAATGTTTGGGCTGAGGCTGTGTTAATATGTGGTTTTGTAGATGTTCTGTCAAGGTGGGGATCTAAATAACAATTAAAATCACCCCCAATTATTATATTAGAGGAAGAGCTAGGGATTAAATTAAAAACTTGACAGAAGAAACCAGGGTTATCATTGTTAGGGCCATAGATGTTGAGCATTGTGATGGGAGTAGCATTAATATGCCCTGAAATCAGAACATATCTACCAAATGGATCAGCTGTCATTTGTTCCAACCGGAATGGAACATTTTTACAGAAGAGAATGGCAGCTCCTCTAGATTTGCGATTAAAAGTAGTTTGAAACACCTGAGAAATCCAACTAGCTCTTAATCTCCGCTGATCATTGGGACCAATATGGGTTTCTTGAAGAAATATTATATCAGCATTTAATGATTTAAGGTTAGAAAAGACATGACCTCTTTTGATTGCATGACCAAGCCCCTTCACATTCCATGAGATCACATTGAGATTTTCAGATCTTCCCATCTTTGTTTTGAGTTTTTTCAAGATATTTCAGGTAATAATAATTGTAAGCACACAAACAAATGTAAACAATAACAAACAGAAAGCTACTGTGGCGTTGTACAACAGAAAAATTCCCCCCAAAAAACATTCCCCATCCCACCCACAACATCTCACCAAGATATCCTAACCCAAAAACAAGAGAGGGAAAAAAGATCATGCGACTGCATAAAAAAATTAATTGAAAAAGTAAAGTAAAGCACTTAGATGCATCTAGTGCTTTGGCAACTAAGAACACTCTACTTCCTCTGTGCCCATCATTATCTCTTGACCACACATAAAACAAAAAAATAAAAAAAATATCTACATATCTACCAGATGGATCAGCTAACATAGAGGGCCTTTGTTGACAATTACAGAGATCAGACGGTTCCTGTAGTTTTTCAATAGGTTTGCACACACTGCAGCAGGATTCTGGTCCACTCCTCCATAGAGATCTTTTCTAGATCTGTCAGGTTTTGGGGCTGTCGCTGAGCAACACAGAGTTTCAGCTCCCTCCAAGGATTTTCTTTTGGATTTAGGTCTGGAGACTGGCTAGGCCACTCTGGAATCATGATATGCTTCTTACGGAGCCATTCCTTGGTTTTCCTGGCTGTATGCTTCAGGGCATTGTCATGTTGGAAGACCCAGCTACGATCCATCTTCAGTGCTCTGACTGAGGGAAGGAGGTTTTTGGCCAATATCTCACAATACATGCCCTGTTCATCCTCTCAATACTGTACAGTCATCCTGGCCCCTGTGCAGAAAAACACCCCCAGAGCATAATGTTTCCACCCCCATGCTTCATTGTGGGTATGATATTACTGGGATGATGCTCATCCTTTTTCCTCCTCCAAACACAGCAAATAGAGGTAAGACCAAAAAGTTCTAGTTTGGACTCATCTGACCACCTGACTTTCTCCCATGACTCCTCTGGATCATCCAGATGGTCAGTGGTAAACTTCAGACGGGCCTTGACATGGGCTGACTTAAGCAGGGGAACCTTGCATGTGCTGCATAATTTTAAACCATGACGTCTTAGTGTATTACTGACAGTAGCTTTGGAAACAGTGCTTCCAGCTCTCTTCACATCATTGACCTGCTCCTCCTGTGTAGTTCTGGGCTGATTCTTCACCTTTCTTAGCATCACTGATGCCCCACAAGGTGAGATCTTGCGTGGGGCTCCAGTCCGAGGGACATTGACAGTCATCTTTAGCCTCTTCCATTTTCTGACAATTGCTCCAACAGTTCTTTTTTCCCCAAGCTGTTTAATTGCCCCATAGGCCTTTCCAGCTTTGTGAAGGTCTACAATTTTGTCTCTTGTGTCTTTTGACTGCTCTTTGGTTTTGCCCATGTTAGTAGTTGGACTCTTGACTGACTGTGGGGTGCACAGGTGTCTTTATGAAAGCTACCGCCCTCAAAAAGGTCCTACTAAATTAGAATCATGAGCAGAGTGTAGTTGGACTATTGAAAAGCAGAATAACGGGTCTTTGACGGTCAGAAATCTAGCTAATAAGCAAGTGATCCAATACTTATTTGACACAATAATATACAAAAATATTGTTAAAAAATCGTACAATGTGATTTACGTTTCTTTTTTTTAGATTCTGTCTCTCACAGCTGAGATGCACCTATGATGAAAATGTTAGACCCATTCATGATTTCTAAGTGGGACAACTTGCAGAATCACAGGGTGTTCAAATATTTATTTTCCTCACTGTAGTCTGTAGGTGATGATCCTAATGATTGCAATAATCTTTAGGCAAATGTATTTAAGCCTACACTGTTCTCTATTGACATTCCTGGTTAAATACTGAGTAAGTAAATAAAATAAATATTTGCATTTACATTTAATAGAGGTAGAGATTAATTAATCAATTAATCAATCAATCAATCAATCAATCATTGCATTTATATAGTGCCTTTCAAAACACCCAAAGTGCTTTACAGTTCATTATTTACTCACTCCACACTCTGTGGTGGTAAACTACTATTGTAGCCACAGCTGCCCTGGGGCAGACTGACGCAAGCGGAAGAGATTATCAGTATGGCAGGTAATTTTCAGTTTTTTGTCTTTCTTTCCAATTTATTTTTTAATCCAGGTGCCAGCCTTCATGTAATGGACAGCCGGTATTTCTGGTTCCACCACAGTGAAGGAGACACCATGACAGTCCAGGACCCTCATGAGATGGACCTGTGCTCAGCATTATGGGCCGTAGTGTCTTATGTTGTCGCCGACCTGGAGGAGATGCTGCCCCGATAGTGTTGCAACTAATAGCACTTTCACTTGATCTTAAATAGCATTTTTGGGCATATGAATAGATGAAATACTGTTACTATATTTTATGAATTTCATTTTATTAATTGCATTTTATCAATTTCTTCAGATTTGGATACTTGTATGTGAATAAATCTATTTTTTTTATATTTTAAAAATGTTGATTTATTTTATAGATTTTCAAGAGTACAAAGGTGAATGTCAGCAGTGAAGTCATGTTACTTCTCCTTTCCTTCCGAAAGAACAAACATGACTAAAATTAATTTACCAAAAGAGAAGTGTGATTAAAATGAAGAAGTTTCTGCTGTTAAGAGGATGGTGTGCGTAATGCATGTATAATCTTTAATCATAGTTCAGTTTGTCTGTGCAGTGATAAGTCAGGCCTTCCTGGGGCTGGTGTCAGGGTTTTTCAGTGGGACAATGGGTCATGTCATTGTGTAGGTGGATAAGTGTTGAAACAGACATCTGTGGTTTTTCCCTTATACATGTCTAACTGTGAATCATTCAAACTCTTGATGACTGTCATGGTCTGACAATGCTTCTTTCCTAAATGCACTGCTTGTACAGTAGAATACACTTCAGTGATTTCAGTGAGGGGATTTCTTAATCACCTCATCACCCATATGATGCTGGAAAAACATCAGCTTAAACAAAGAACACTTGCTGAACAAGTACAAAAAAAATTGTCTTTTTTTCCTGATCAAATTTCCTGGGCTGTCCAAACCCTTGGAAAGATTTACCACCCCTGGGTTACAATTAAAAGGGTCTCTCTCTCTGTCTCTCTGTCTGTCTCTCTGTCTCTCTCTCTCTGTCTCTCTCTCTGTCTCTCTCTCTGTCTCTCTCTCTGTCTCTCTCTCTGTCTCTCTCTCTGTCTCTCTCTCTGTCTCTCTCTGTCTCTCTCTGTCTCTCTCTGTCTCTCTCTCTCAGGGTTTCTTTACTACTAGTGAACAAACTTGAATGTTAGTGTAAATAGCACCACCTTGTGGACAAACTGTAGAAACTTGGTCAAGCAAATAATACATGATATTCCCATACAATTGTATATAAGCATTAAACCTTTAATGAAACTAGCAGAAAAGATAATAACAGCATTATTAAACACAATTAAAAATTTAAAACCATGTACATTTATGTAGCTACCGGTCTTCGAGAGTTAAAAACTTTGACTCCATTTTGCATTGAAGATCGAGCATATTTTGTGAGTAGTGCTCCAGTGGACTGTTTTTCTCCACACAAATCCCTTTAAAAGAAAAAAAAAAGTTAAAACTTCAAGGTTACATTGAAATGAAACACTTCACTCTATGTATGAAGTTAAACTTACTGTATGTATGGTGTAATATCATCATCAGTCCATTTTTCCCGTAGTGTGAATAGGTGGTTAAAGCGCTCCTGTGTGTCCTCAGGGAGATCCTCTACCCGCAGCAGGCAGATGGTCTCTGGACGAGAGGTGCAGTCCACCAGGGCAACACCCTGCAAAGAGCCATACAATATTTAGTGTTAAATGGGCTACCTAAGATGTACAAAATATTTAGAAGAAAAGAAAGTTTTAATCACCTTGAGCTGATCCAGATTGGTGCTCATGCCATCTGGGACACTCTGCTGCCAGACTTCCTGAAACTCTTTTAAGTTGAATTTCACAGCATTCTGCAGTAACAGCAGAGCCAGGGCTCGACAGATTTTGTCCTCATAAAGTGAATAAAGAATTTGGTCTGTAAAATGATAAAACTGCTCAGTACTGAGCAACTAAAGTGATCCAAAACTATACATATAATGTAATCAACTGTAATGCTGTCAAATTACATACCATTTTCAACATAGCGATGCCCATAACAGTTTAAGCAGTGTTCTATCATTTCCCTGTAAAAGAATAGTGCATGCTGTAGTAAATACATTTATGAAACTTTTTTACTAAAGAACTATCTATATGGCACATATAGTAATACAGCACAGCACAGTGTCATCTTACTTTGGTTCAAGAGGCACTAACTCTTCCAAACAGTTTTGAAGGGGGACCTTATTGAAAGACCATGATTCAGAATCCACCAGTTGAATCACATGACCAAGAAGCTTCATTTCATAATCAAAGTCCAACAAACGCCAATATCCTAAAATAAAATGTGTAAATACAGTGGTACTCTATTTTATTACTTTTGATAGCTATATTTACCATTTATTTCACAAGCATGGATAGCCTTCAAATTGTCCTTGATTTCTGCTTCACTGGCTTGTATCCTCTCCAAAAGATCACACATTGTGTACTGACAAACAAAATTAGATCAGATATTTGTTTTCTAGTCTGTGTGATCCTGTTTGTGTGTGGTACATACTTGGTTATCTTTGCCCTCTTCTTGTCCTCCAATGCCAGGTCCTTCATAAAGATTCTCCATCAGAAGCTTCTTCAGTTTCTTCAGCTTTGGGCGCTGTTTACGCAGTTCCCAGTAGTTGTTACAAAACCCCCAGATCTATATAACATAATACAAAATTTCACACAGGTCTGTAATGTTCATCTCATATTGGTTTTGTGATGATAGCCACCTGAGTGTGGACCACGTGAGAGCTGTCCAGGTTGTTTGGGAGCTGGTCTGGGGTTTGACATCCAGGTACAAAAAGCAGAAGGTTTGATGTGTCAGCAATTTTTAAACCATAAGTTTTATCTCCACTGCACAACACTGCACGTTCATCCTTATCCCCACGAATCACTAGACTGGAAAAAGATTCTTGTAGTGTTAATGACTCAAGCATGTTAGGATGATTTTGTGTAATGCTGTTAATGTACCTCTGACCAGCTTCAATCTGTTTGCACAAGGTGTCATCCAGCTCCATCAGGCAATAATCTGCAGACGAAACATTTTCTCCAAAGGACAAACAGTGGATGGTTGTCTGCAAGTCTTCTTCTTTAAGTTTAGCGATTTGCAGCGTGGCCTGAACCTCCTCCAGTGTACGCATTTTAGCAAAAGGTTTTAGCAAATATGTACGATTCAGTAGATGGCAGTAAAGACAGAAAAATGTCTAAAAATATATAGTTTTAGTGCTCAGGAGTCTCGTTTCAGTTGTCACCAAATTTACCCGCGCTGTTTGCAACAACAGGAAGTGACGTTTAGGTTCAACATGAAAACAAGACCGGATAGAAACAAACTTCTTTATAACAGCGCATGGCTTTGTGACTAATACGAGAAAGCGACATTTTCTGTCACTTTCACAGCCCTTCCATACCTCAAGATCTTTTCCTATCAATGCAGAATCTCATTATGCTGGGAAAATTTCATATTCACAAAACGGGGAAATAGTAAACCAAATCAGAACCACCAAAATGAAATGCAGCAATACCTGACAACCATTAACACTAATAAAAAGATAAGAAATGATATAACTTGGGCGTTAAATACTTAAAATATCCTGCATCAAACTGAATTACTTAAACCAAAGTGACAAAATTGGTCAGTCGTCTTCTCTGAAATGCATCATACTGTATTTTCTGTTCTAGAAATATTACTCCCCTGATTTTATTTGTGTTATTTGTTTACATTTCGTATTTGCCAACTACTATAATTTCTTGCATTTAATTTCCTGTATGTTCTTTTGTTATGTAAAGATATTTTGTTTCATTTATTCCATTAACTGTATGACTCCTTGTGTTAAAAGGGGAAAAAAAAATATGTTTTTGTGATTGATATAGGGGCTTAATTTATCACGTCTAACTCACATATCTTTACAGCCTTGTTTATTTTTTTCATACAGCTCAATGGATTTATTTGTTGTTGACTTGGCGAATCAAATGACAAGAACAATCCACGGATCTATCAGGAATAATCTTAGTTTTGAGCCGACAGATTTTATGGGACGGACCGTCGCTCACGCTGGGGTCAAATCTTTTTCGATGATGTTTTGCTGCTGATAAATTTTTGGATATGTCAAGTTTTTCACGATCAGCCCAGGTAAATGTAGACAGTAACACAACAAATGTCAATGTCAAGTTACGTAATTTTGTATATATTTATAATCCTGTTGTTAATTATCTTCGTGGTTATAACGACCAGCCATCATTTATACAGAATGCATAAGGTGACCAGACGTCTTTATTTATCCTAGTTTTGAGCCCTGTGTCCCCTGTCCCAGCAGATTTATTCATAATCTGTCCAAGTTTTATAGAAAAAATGTCCCAGGTGTCCCTATTTTTGACCAATCTGGTACCTGCTAACGGTAAAGAGAGACATCGGTTGTCATTTGTTTAGGTAAAATACTGAAAATTTGCTTAAAATGACCAAAACACAAAGAAAATGTGACTATACTGACTCACATTAGTGTCGAGTGCATAACAATTTTCCTTAATTACACAAGCGTTTCACAATTTTAACACCCCAAACCGGGGATGTCCCAGTTTTTTTATTTTGAAAATCTGGTCATACAATAATAATGTTTCCATTACTGTGTGTTTGTCCTCTCAGCAATGGGCCACGTTTGCTCGCTCCTGGTTTCTGATTGATGCTAGGATGCAGCCTCCAGGAAAAATAGCAACCATGTGTGCTATTAGACTACAGGGCAAACACAAACCCATCTATCATGCGCTGAGTATGAAACTATTATTATTTTGTGTTTACGTAGTCTGTTAAAGCATCTTATTTGCATATTTTAGTTTCTTTATGCCATTTTATTGCTCATGTTCTGCTGTTCATGTCCTTACAGGTGACTGTGGTGACCATGTAGTAATTATTAATAGCAAAGAAATAGCCTTTTCTGGGAATAAATGGGAGCAGAAAGTTTACTCCTCACATACAGGGTAGGTACATCACAGCTTCAAGTGTTTTAATTATTGAATATGCCTAATATTAGGTACCTCTTAACAGCTATCCAGGGGGATTTAAGCAGGTCACAGCTGCTCAACTTCACCAGAAAGATCCTAAAGCCGTAAGTTTATCTTTATCGCCCACACACGTACGCATGCACGCGTCTTATTGTAAAAATAAAAGTTTGGAGCCCCTGTACAACTTGAAATTAAATCAGTGCTGAAATTTTATTCAAGCCCATATTTGTCTTTTTTTTTTAACCAGATAGTTAAGTTGGCAGTTTATGGCATGCTGCCTAAGAATCTACATAGACGCACCATGATGCAAAGATTACACATTTTTGCTGATGATGTAAGTATCAATTGGGTTTGTCTTGGGCCTGTCTTATCTTAAGGTTCTACTTATTAATTTGTAGGTTTTGCCGGATGACATAACGGCCAACCTGACAGAAGAACTGCCCCAGCCCAGAGAAATCCCAAGGAAACTCAGCGAATACTCTCAAGAGGAGATAGAAGCATTCCCACGACTTTGGACACCGTAAGTAAACACTAATTTAAAGTCTGGACAAACTATACTATATAAGGAAAAGTCTTTTTGCTTGAAATTTGGTATTGCCATGAAAAAAAAAAAACATACAATACAATTATATTTTCAAAGCAAAATTGTTATTGCAATGACTAGTTCTCAAGACCATTTTAAACCCAAATCTGTCCTGTTTATGTTTTTTTCAGTGTTGCTTCTTTGATCTTGATTCTTTGATGATCAAATTACACTATCTTTAGTATGATAATCCTGGCTGTGACTGTTTTATTAATCCAGAAGATGGGGCTGTTGAGCTGCAAATCACATTCATTACCAATTTGAATGGCTCAATTTGAATCACCTGAATAAAATAAAGCAATATATTCCTATTTAATAATGTGAAATTATTGCTGTAAATTAGTAGTCTTTAATTTGGGACACTGTACAAATGTGTGCCATTATTCTGGCAGCGGCCCACTGCCTGTAGTTTGCTCAAGCAGCGTCTGTGTTAATATGGACACGACCCTTGCCAGCTCAGTGTCTGAACTGATGAGAGGAAAATACTTTGGAAAACATTTTGTCATGATAAATATAGGAAATTGTGACACAAAAGATAATATTATCATGTGTAACTGAATTATCACTAAAAATGCCTTGCTTTTCAACTTTCACAACCTAAGGCATGTTCATGTTTTTCTATTATTATAGTATTGAGAAAAGTTGTTGTGAAATGTCACCCCTAAGCCTTTTTCATTATTCCTGACTGGACGGTTGTTCCCTCTCTGTGCTGTAAAGGCATCAGTAACACATTGTAATGATATTCATGGTTTTTCGGGGTCTAATATTTTCCTGGTTGAGGGCCACCCTGACACTGTGACCCTTGGTTTTCTTGTCAAGATCAAAAGACACTTCTTTGCATCTTGTGGTACAGCCCTAGTAGCGGGACATGGATTGGAACAGTGTTAGTGACTTTCTGACTCACAAGGTCTTGATTTGACTACTTGTATTAGGATGGATTTAAGCATGAACATGTAATTACAGTATTCTTGTTGTTTATACAGTATTTCTGTCCCTTGATGTTAACATTATTCAGCATTGGCTTTTCTTTGATTCACACAGCTTGTCTGCATTATATTCTGTGGCTGTCAGGCTGTGTGCCAGTGATAAATGAGCCACTTTTTATTGTTTACTGGTCCAATCTCCTCAGCCAATCAGTGCATCTTCTCACACCTGTCACTGTGTGGTCGTCAAGGTCGAACTTGTGTTTTCGTTTTTTACATTAGCTGTGGTCTAGTTGATATTCACACACACTTTTGTATTCATTTGATTCATCAGTGCATGTACATGTGAGTGTGTGAGTGAGAGTGCTTTTTTAGGTTGTGGTGGTGAGCTGTGCATTTTATTAAATATGTGCTTGATATTCTCTCAGAAACCTTTGAGTCAAAGCAAAGATCAGAGATTGAAAGACCCATGCTCCTTCCCTGTAGCACAGAGCTGAAAATGTAAACATGCTGTTAATGATAGCAGCGCTATTACACTTGATAATAACATTTTTCTTCTTCATATCAAAATCAATACCCTGATATTATCAGTTGCTTGCTATCTTAGTTTGAAATTAAACAGAAGAAAATACATAGGGTGCTGCGTCTAGTCTCATTTTGAAAAAGCAAAGATAAAATCTGTCTGCCTTTTTATCTGTCATTTTTTTGTTTTGATGTAATTGTCTTTATGTTGTGTTTTCTTCACAGACCTGAAGATTATAAAATGAAATGAAGCTGGATGCTTCCACATGTAATATCTTTGTTTTTTGGTGTTTCTTTAATATTGATGTCTGAAATAATATTGAATAAATATGTTATGGTCAGCTAGTGTGATGCTTTGTATCAGTTTGACTACATGCAACAGATTTGGCTGGAGAAATGTGTCATTATTTCGTACACCTCTGGTTGACAACTTACCACGACTGTCACACTGTAACATCATAAACTACCAGGGGCAGCTAGTGCTCACCCATATTGTTTTCAGTTGACCTCACTTATTTTGAGCTCCAAAACTGACATTTAAACTTTGGTTGGTTGGAAAATTTTAAACATGTTATGAGGTGGCTCAGCAGTCTTGTGTAAATCAAATCTTTTTATGTGAACTATAAAACAGGCTCGTAAAACATTTAATGAACCTGTTACCGTCTTTTATTCCTCAATGTTGTTTTTAGTTTGTTTTTTCACAGCTCAAGTTAAAGCACAAACACATTTTGTATGACATTTTTATTTGTTAAAAAACAACAGAAAAATAAATAAAAAATATAATGGGATCAAATGTGCATGAGACATTTACTACTGTTAAACCACATTGCAGTGCGATCCTTTTAGGCTTCACAAAACTGGTGAGCCAACACCACCACAGTGAGCAGGCCTTTGGATAAAAAGTCTGATTTGTTTTTCTTTTAAATCCAAATACTGCTTTGAAATAATTAACAAAAAATGATACAAAATTTAAAAAAAAAAAAAAAACAGGTTATAAATTATTACAAAGTACACCTCTTTTCTCTGTGGTCCTCTTGTCTGGAATATTCTGCAAAATGGCATAAAACAATCTATGGTGACAAGCAGGGTGACGCCACCAAACCAAGGGATTTTTTTAGTAATAAAAACTAAAAAAAGAAATGTAATTAAATAAATAAGTTTAAACCACACTGCAAAACATTCCAGGCAAACCAATAACACAGCTATAGAGACAAGCAGATGCCATTTACCCGCCGAAGGAAAAGTTACATAGTGCACCTTTAACAATACTGTTCAGTGAAAACAATGCATGATGAAACAATCCAGTTTCTTATAAAAAGTATCCTGTACATTTGTATATCCAAGCATTTGTAACACTTAAAATCTCTTAGTTACATAAAACCATAACCTGTCAAGTTACACGCTCAATGGTCGGCTTAAGGAACGCATGCAACTTTACCAGTTATTTCAGAAACCTGCAGAGAGATGGACAAAATGCTTGTACAATATCACTGGATGATGCAGACATTTATCAGGCACTTTATTCCCCCTTCATAAAATGCTCATATCAGAGTCTATTTAAGTCTATTTACACAGTTTGAGCAGGCTCAGTACAAGACGGGGGAGCACTTTGGACACGATCTTTTGTATTTTCTTTTCTGTGTTGTTATGTGTAGTCCTGCATTTAAGCAAGTCTATACTCCTCTTTTGAATCCTTGCTCATCGCTCTCCTCCATTACCTCCACATTGCTGCTCTCCTGTTTCCCAACGTCCCGCGGAAATCTGTGGACCACCCCCGGCGACCTCAGCTCCACGTCCTCCGAGTGGGTGGGGCCGGAGTGGTATGCTTGAGGAGGGGCCCGATGCTGTTGTGGGTAATACTGAGGGGGGTATCCGCGATAATAGGGGTCCTGCTCCTCCTCTTCCTCCTCTTCACCCTGGTCGTTGTTGTAACTCACCGCTGCAGGGTTGTAGGGTTGGTTGTACGGTTGGTAACCACCGTGAGGCAGCCGTTGGACTGGTTTCATGGGAATATTTGGGTCAGTTGAATGGTATGATGGATAGTCAAAAGAGCAGCCAAACAAAATGCAAACTTCAAGTGCATGTACCAGGTTAGATTACAAATTTCATTAAAATGTTACATAATTATTTAAGATTTAACACGATTTTAGCTAGTTTTTCCTAATTTAATCATTTTGTATCACAATGTTCGTATCACATCAGCTGCTTCTTGTAATTAGGTTTTTTTTTTCTTTTTTGAATATTCACCACAGGCACAATCACACAAAACCAAGTTATAATTAGAAAACAACCTGCTACATGCACTTCAGGGTTAAGCTGTAAGGAGTTGTGTTTTAGTTTACAGAATAATAATAGGCAAGATTTAAGAATGCACTAGATTTGAATCATGAGCCCTGGTCTTACACGGTCTCTTATCTTGCCCATTTAACAGTTGAAAAGAGTAGTCTGGGATTGTGCGTAAGCAGATTTGAGCCCCTTGATAGCATCCATGCGATAATGTTAGTTGAGAAGTAGGTTAATGAAGCCGCATTTTATTACTGCAAGCTTACAACTGGGTCACATAAAAACAGCGACTTTGATTTACAGATAACAATTTAAGATAATCAGCGTCAATATTTAGTCGATTCATTAAGGTCTGAAAGATGAGATTAACTGCAAATAGCTGTAAGCCTCCAACATGGAAGGCTCCAGTGAAGCAGTGTGTATAGCAGAGTGTATTTCTGTATTTGTTGACAGATGGCACCGTGATCAGCCACAATGACTATCACTGAGGCATTGTGGGGAGTGGTTCACACTTGGGGGAAAGTGAGTGAGTTTATCTTTTTTTTTCTTGGAAGCTGTCATATGAAGCAAGATCAACAAACCAAAAAAAGGTCTGGATTTCACTAGAAAATGGCAGCAAACATGCAAAAGATAGTCAGACGTTGTAGAGCAAAAACCGTAACTTAAAATAAACACATATACATGTTGTGTCTTAATTTGTTGCATAAAAACCTCTTGTTTTTTATGCAAAGCAAGTTTAAGAAGTGGGAATAATTTGACAATGTCTCCTGTGAACAGAGCTGCTGCAGGGATTAGAGGTTAAGTACCAGGGTCAGGAGTAATTGCCCATCCCAAGAAATATGAACTCCTTGAGGGAATGCAAAAGTCTGTCAATTTCCTCAGTTTTCAGTCATATTTACAGAGGGAGGGTGGAGGAGAGGAGCACACAGGTGAAGAGGGCTCAGTAATCATTCCCATAGTCCTGTTGACCTAAGTCACACAGAGACGGAGCAAAGGAAAGAAGAAGGAAATGTTAATAACCCAATGATAACACAAACATTACAAATGCACTTTCACATGTTAGACACTGGAAATTAGACTGTGTGAAGCAGAGGTGGGTAGTATTTAGCTACATTTACTTGAGTAAACTTGAGTAAAAGTGTTTTCACAATAATTTTTAGATGTCACAATTTTACTTGTATTTGAATAATACAGGGTGTCCCAAAAATCTGACATCATTTCGCAGGCCAATAATTTTGGCAATTCTTTTTGAAAAAACCTCAAATTTTCACAGAATGTATAGAAACAGATCAAGATTTTATTTTTAGTGTTTCATTTTTGTTCTCTTTTCAGGTTGAGCCATGCCATTCATTCACATTCATTCATTCAAGTCATTTTGTGTCTTGGAATATGCTCACACACAGTCACCCAAGACTGTGCAGCCTTCAATGCAAAACAAATTTGGATTTGGTACCAAAAATTTAAAAAGGAAGGTGCTTATGCAGGGCTAAAGGATCTGGTAGACCAGACCATGATCAGCATCAGCATCATTGAGCTAGACTAGTAGTTTTCAAGATAATTGCTTTTAAAATTATGTCAATATTTTTGGGATACCCTGTATATTTTACAGTGTAACAGTAATATTTCTTGAGTAAAAGTTACTCTTTCCACTATAAGTCTACCGGTGACAAAAGCATTATGTTGATACTAAATTATTCAAGCATTTGTGTTTCTTGCACTGCTCCTCCAGATATAATTTAGTTTTTTTCTCATTTCTGTGGCCTATCCTTTGAAAATTCCAGGTTTTATGCATTACTTGCAAAAACATTTTGTTCTAACAATTACTTAAGAAAATTTCAATTACCCTTACTTGAGTAAAGTAAATAAAGTTAATGTAAAGTAAACTAAAGTAAATGTACTATATAACTATTTTTACTTGAGTACAGTTTTTGACTTCTCATCCCAACTCTGAGTATAAGTAGAATGTAACAATGCACATTTAATTTATATTATACTGATTAGCACAAAAAATTAAAGTGTCGTATATATTCAAAAATATAAAATGTATAGTAAGTAAACAAATCAAATTCAAAGAACGTTGAAAGATGTCTTGTGGGTGCACTGTTACAACCATAATTGCTATGTTGCTGAAATGTATTGGATTTAAGTTTCTCTTTGCACTGAAGAAAGCAAAAAACTATAAATCCTACACACAGCATTTGATGAGAAACATGCTTCGTGAGCAAAACATGGGCACATATTACCCACAACTGCATTGGCACTCACATTATAACAGACTGCAGCCACACTGTGCTTCCTAGGCTCTCTTAGTTATTGAATGGTTACTTTTAAGTGGCCAGAGAGACACCATCACAGCCAAGCCAGAAATATGTGTATTTTTGTCTGTTTGTAGTATATACAGTTGTTTTGCAGCTTTAATCTGCTGTACGTCACGAGATGTGGTGCGTTCTAAACTTCTTCAAAACAATCTCCTTGTTTGTGATAGTCAGGAGTTGTAAATGTAAACTGAACCAGAATAGGACAACCCTGAAATCCAGTTTTCTTTGAGTTCTCTAAGAGCCTTTTGTCAACATTTAAGAGTCTGGCAGTTTTTTGCCCTTTTGCTTACTTACATAACAGCCTGACATGGTGACAGGCCATGTTATGACTGGCCATGTTATTCTACTATCATTTTACGCTGGGAAAATATAGACAAAATATTTTGTTTTATTCAGCTTCTGGGAACAAAAATCAGCACTCTTACCAAATTTCCACAAAAATTTTCATCAAATTTCATCAAAGCCCACCTTGGTTCATACTTCCTAATCATAGACTACATATATAAATGGACATAACTAACGCTCTAGCCACCACAAAGTTCCTTCCAGCTCCTACTGACCATGGCTCCCATTGACTTACATTGGAATATTGTCCCCCCCTCTCTCTGTAACTGCTGCTGTGAGCCTCGTCATTTTGGTCTTAAAATGTTCATATTAACCCGCTCTACATGATCCTGGGTTGTTTTTTTTCCGCTATTTTGTCCGTAAAAAAAAATTATATCCATATAATTTGCTCCTGTAACTCCTGAGCTTCATTTGAGTGGCGCCGAACGCTGTGGGTGACGTCACATTCGCTTAATCCACTTTTTATACAGTCTATGATCCTAATACTCACCTCCAACATTGTAGCCCATACAGGAATTTGGGTCACAGTATCCCGGTGTTCCTGCCTGTCCCGAACTGCCTGGGTTTCCTGGTCGACCAGGGGTCCCTGGGTTCCCGGGGCGACCGGTGGGACCTTGGCTGCCTGTTCGCCCTTCACCTGGCACACCTGTAAGATCAGTTTGATTATTTAGTCAATACAATGACTTATACAGAGGAAAAATTGGAAAGAATCATATATTTAAAAATAATGATGGACCATTGCTCTTATCAGCCAAAATATCTCGAGTTTCCAGTTGTTCTTGAACTTTGCATTGGAACACTGGTATTTTCCCATTGTGGGACAAATAACCATTTTCTCATCTTTCTCTTATCTTAAATTCCTTACAACACAGTCCCCAAAAAATTCAGAAAGAGGTGGGTAGTGGTCCGTGTCATTTTTGGATAAAGAAAAGAATGGTGACTGAGTAAAGTGGCCAGAGAACACCAGTTTTCAGGTCAAATTCAGCCAAAGAGTTTTTCTTTTTTGTGTCCCCAGGAGGAGTGGCCCCTTCAGGACACTCATCACAAATACCAAATCAATATTTTGGAGCTATTTCTGTTGCCAAGCATTATTCGCATTCCTGAAGAAAACCACAGGTAAAGCCAGCGGCGCAGACCCTTTCTCAAAAAACATAATCTTTCTCAAATATTGAACACCAGGATTTCTTTTATCTGTTATTTGATCAACAAGAAGTTTCCGCGGAGTGGTGTCAGCTTGTGTGAGTATTGATTACACAACCGTAAACAGAAAAACTCAACACATTTTCATAACACAACCTTCTCTGGACTGCACACAGGGAAATCAATACCGAGGCTTATATTCATGGTCCAAAAGCTTGACTGGCTTTGCTTTGACAGAATAAAAGCCTTGGTGCGTTTCAATTCTGCAGATGAAATCAAATTACTAGTTACATGCGTTTGGTATTTCTTGTGTGAAAATATGAGGAAAGCTGTTTTTTCAACTCAATAAAGCACTTCAGAATTGTATAAGGCAACAACAGCAACTTAAACTGAATTTGTACACTTTATCTAAATGATATTAGAGTGTGTTTCTTTTGCACAATTTACCTGGGGGTCCCGGTGGTCCTCGAGGGCCTTGGTTGCCCACACCTGGATTTCCCCGATCTCCTTTTTCTCCAGCTGGACCTGGGCACATGACACATTAGCGAGTTACTATTGACATACAGTGCTGTCATCTGTATGGATATCATTAAACATAAGAAAACACTGATCAAAGACTGATCAAATGTGTAATAAACTGGAGTTTTTCAATCTGGGTGACTGTGAGCCTCCCCTTAGAGTAGGTAAAGACAGACGAGCCTCCCAAAAATCCCATCCACCTGCCCTACCCCACACAGGCCTTTGAAGTAAATGCATCTTTAGTGTTCCTGAGTTTCACTAAATATCTATCTATCTATCTATCTATCTATCTATCTATCTATCTATCTATCTATCTATCTATATCTATATCTATATATCTATATATCTATCTATCTATCTATCTATCTCTATATATCTATATATCTATCTATCTATCTATCTATCTATCTATCTATATATATATATATATATATATATATATATAGGTCCGTGCGGGTTGCTATGGCCCTCTGTGCTTGAGGACTAAAGCTGGTTCAGAGGTGATGCAAAGTATCAGAAGGCGACTCTACTTAGTTATTTTTATTTCGCATGTGCGTCGCGCCTATCCAGTGGCTCTTTGGCGCCCCATAGGGGAGGCGCACCTCACCAGTTGAAAACCTCTGTAATAAACCAGTGTGACTCATGGGGTAATTACAATGACCTCATGGAGTATTTTATGTACTTGGTAACCACAATCTAGCATCACTTTTGGGAATGATGTGTTAAAAACTAGCCACACAATCCTTAAAAACAATTAAAATAGTTCAATAAATCAAAAAATATCTTTATATTTACTTAATTTAATATAACATCAGTTGCAGGAGAGTGAACTAGTCAGTATTACTGTCAAGAAAGGTTTTATTTCTGAATAGCCTGAATTAATAACATTTCTTATTTAATAAACTCCACAGATTCAGCACAATGGTTTTATCTCAGCCCATAAAACATGTAATAAATGTGTGTGTTGGGTTTGTGGTAGAGCAGAAACAGCAGATTATGAATATTACAGAAGACAATCAAAGGTCTGGACTCTTGCTGGACATTTCTTTGCTTTCCTCTGTGTCTTTGCAGCTCAATACTTCTGTGTGGGTTGCATGTTTTTGCAATGAGGCCTCTAAAGCTGCTCTGAAGGCTGGATGACCTCATGGATATTGAGCTTACTGTCTTCTGGCCTGGACTGGACCTCCTGGGAGCGCAAATATAACTGAGTATGTCTACAGGGTCACAGAGCAGGCCAGAGCCAAATAAGCTGCAAACAACAGGGATATCCAGCTGAATAGACATGTGCCGGGCAGACAAATGTTATGTTTGAGATCTTAATAAATTATTCCTCCTTTTGAAAAACAACATGCCATCACAATAACAAATCTTAAAGTGTGTTTTATTGCTGTGGTAATGGCTGATAACTGCATCATATTTACAGTAATCTATAGCTAAAGCTGTATCTTAAATAACACATGAGCTGCAATACACATGATGAACAATGAAACATGATTCATAGTTTAAATAGTATATTAGCATCTATTTAAAATGTTTCCTTGCTGATATGAGGGTTTTTGTAAAAACCCTTCCCCGTTCAAAAGTTATAATATTTCTTAACTTGAATTGGGTTGCTGCTATCACAACTGAGGACCATTGTATGCCAAAACCTTCAAATCTGGAAGGAATCCTTATGCCTGAACCCCATGAATAAATCACTTCACATGTTGTTGTACAAAAGTTAAGAGTTCCCCACTAGTGCCAAGAAACAATAAAAACTCTGCCAAAAATAAATATATTTTTTCATATTTTCAACCATTTTTATTTTTACGGTTGTGATAGGCCTCTCTAGACACCAGTGGGTAAAGTGCATTATTTCAGTGCCTCACCTCTTTCCCCTGGTCGCCCGTTCTGTCCACTGGTGCCGGGGAAACCAGGCCTGCCGGGTGTACCCTGCTCTCCCTGTGGTCCCGGGGGTCCTCTTCTGCCTGGTTCTCCCGGAGGTCCAGGAACTGTCCGCACTGACACTGAGGCCTGGGGGATCTGGTTCAGAATGGTGTTATACCGGGACAGGTGGCCTGTGGTAGGACATTGTGCATAATTGAATTAGATTCAAACTATAAATGGATCAAAGCACATTACTAAACAGAATATAAAGGTCAAATCCAAATCCATTTTATATACACATTTTTACAAACAAGCAGTTTCCAAAGTGCTGCACAGAGACAAAAAAATGCTCTTATTAGTCAACACAATACAACCAGTTAAATCAAATAAAAGCAAAACCCCAAAATAGCAATAATAAAATAAAATAAATACAAGACACAGAAGATCACACAACTCCCGCAGTGACAAAAGTATAAAACACTCCACTGGGGCTCTTCGGACATGGGAGGGGGCATTCCAGAGCCTAGGACTGACCACACAAAAGCCCCAATCCCACTATGTTTTGTCTCAGGCACTATGAGCTGGAGACTTTTGAATAAAACTTACTTTGGATGAGTTGTTCGCACACTTGTCGGGCGATGGCACGGATGGCTGCTTGAGACTGAACATCTCCCTGAAACAAAACACAGCTCTTAGAAAATTACTCACTGCAGACTCACTCCTCATTCAAAACCACAGGATCAAACAACCAGATCAGTGCTGGACAAAATGTTGAATGTGGTCTGAAAATGAACTAAACACCATTTAAAATCAGGCATGTGACAAGTTAGACTACCCATGACACTAAAATAGAATTACACTGAAGATTGTACAAAAAAAATCTTCTTTTTGACCATTTTGATGAAGTTTATAATTTTCCTTCCTGGTCTAAAGCAGCACATCTAACAAAAATAGAGATTTTTCCATGACTGGCAACCATACTGTAAACAAGGGCCAAAGCTTGGCTTTCTTTGACAAATAAGATATATCACAATTAAATGAATGTTCAAGCTTGCAGAAGAATTAGGTCCCTGCACGTAAATTGTCCCTGGATGGAATTTTATGTATTGATAACATTCATAAAGGCATAGATTTCGTTTTTCAATTTTACTTCTTTTATTTTTCACCAAAAGAGTGATAATTATACATGAAAATACCATAGTCAAAGTTAGTTTATAGACTGATGCATTTATCTTAAATTCTTAAACATCTTAATAAAGTTTTTTTTTTTCACAATAGTGTCAAATATTGTACAGTGAACCTAAACCATAACCCTGTATTGGATCTGCAAGGAAAAGATTAAGTCTTTGAAATGGTTTGAATGTGCTCTTGAGTGCAATGCAGCTTCTGTAAAACAAACTGTAAAGCCTTTTTCGCCACAGTAACAATATTTCCAGTGCAAAACAGACCAGTAAAACATGATTTGTTAAAAACAGGGCTGCAGTGGAATCACTTACTCTTTCTCCCTTATCACCTTTGGTACCAGCAGGACCCTAGGACATAAAGCACAAAGAGAAAAATTTTATTCGCACGCCTGTGTACATCGAAACAATTCATACCCCCACCCATTCTATTTATTATACCACTTTGACTTGTACCATACTCTTGCAACTCAATAGTGACTGAAAAAATGCATTTAGACAGACAATATTGCCTTATCTGATTTTACTTTTAGATAATTCAACACCTTTGCCTCACTAATGAAATTTGTATGCCTTGAAAACACAGTGGAGCCTGACACTCTGACACTGCACAGTAGTAAAGCTCTTAGATGCATATATATAGATGCCTATAACACGCTCCCAACCTGCCAAGCACATAAACCCTATGAATGCATATCGCAGTTCAACACACAGAGGCAAATAAAAGACAAATATTTCCGCACCACAAATGCAAGCACTGATATGAAAAATATATCGGCCTGATGCACTCACAGCTTTTGAAAAAGCTCTTGTTTATCTTGGGTGCACATGTCCTTGACTATTCAGTACAACCCTGTGTGCTCAAGTAGAAGTGTTTGAAGAGGTACACCACAACTGTTGTGTTTCTTAGTCGACCTTATCATGAATATTGCATTGGAGATGAAATTGTGTCTGTGCCAGTTTTAACTTCTAGGTCTCACCACAGTAAATGTCTTCTGCTTGGGTCTTCTCTGTGTTTCTGTTTTAGTTTCATTAATCTTTCTAGGCACATAAATGTCTCTTTTTTATCAAAATAACATGGGAAAATCATAAAACTGCAATGAAAGCATATGTGAGGGTAGAAGATAACATGGACCATATTTATACAGACAGCTCCAGAGTTTTGTGTGAAGATTGGAGACACTTGCCATCTGAAATAATCATTAATTATCAAATGAAATTAAATGTTTAAAATTACAGATTAATTTTTTTCAGCTGTTTGGTTTGAAGTTATGTTACAATTAAAGTACTGAAATTACAAAAAACCCTTTAGAATTAAGAATTCTTGGGTAGATTTTGACTAGTCTTTTTTTTCTTATTTTTGTTTATATTTATTGTGGATCCCCATTAGCACAGTCAAGCAATCACTACTCTTCCTGGGGGGTCCATTAATGATAAATTAAAGCAGCGGCAGCGGTTCCTGCATGACTCCTTGATAGAGAGTTAAACCCAAACTTTGAAACATTCTTCGAGGAGATCAGTTTTATGTCGTACTGTGTAATGATCCGGGCAAAATAATAACATCTTCTAAGAGACACGCAGGTGCTAGAACTTGAACAAAACACAAACCATTCATAGAAAAATATAGATTCAATTTATGTACTCAACTTATTAATATGATAAACTTCAAATTCAATAAGATGTTGTTCTCTCATTCTCTCCTATTGTAATGCTTGTTCCATTGTTAAATCTTGTTTCTAGACTTTCCAAATCAAGATAAATACTGCTTAATCAAATGTTTCACTTTTTAAGATTGACGTGTTTGCAGTGCCGGGAGAAACAGTTGGATGTGTCTCTTGTGAATCATCGATTCAGTAGCCATCACTTATTATATTGTTGCATTTTCTGAAACTAAACTGTAGCAGCTGTGTCTGTCTGAGATTCTCCGGTGATTTATAGCTCTCCATCTTTGTGCCAAACTTTGCTGTTGGACGACAAGAACTGACCAAAGAATAGATTACATGTCCTACAGCCCCTACATCAAAGTGTCATCTGTTGGTCATATATAATCTTTCACACATTTTCCTTGTAACTTATGTGTTTATAACTTTGTATTTATAACCAAAAATGTGTAATAAAGAATGTCACTAAAGACAGGCAATAGACAATATAAACATAACAACATAAAACCTGACATATACGTTTTAGAGAATCTATGGGGCTCAACAGTCCCACCCACTTTGAAGTCCGCTCTGATTTCAGAAGCAAAATTTCCATTCATTTTTCTCATAGAATTTTCAAAAAATGTACATAATAAGTGTTCAGACGCAAACTAATATCCATAACACAGTTGTTTTAAGCCCAAAAAGCATGTTTAAACCCAAAAATTCTGAGAAAGGGTTGTAAAAATTTGTACTGTAAAATACCAAATAAGAGTCGGGTTTCCCCTTTAAACACCAGGTGCAGGTGTATGTTTTGATAAATAACCAAATAAATGCCGAGTCAACAGGATGCAGGACTGATGCTCGCCTTGTCTCTAATAGAGCATGGAAACCCAACCAAAGTCCAGCTGGACCCTTCAAAACCCAAACTTATGTTTGGGCTCTGGTCAGACTCGGACACATCAGGGCATCAGATATTTCCTGTCTACAGTAAAACCACTCGCATTGAGACTCTTAAGTGTTCAAAAGATCTGAGCACTGCACTTCTAGCTTAGATACAAGTCAAAACTGTGTTATTATAATTAAATTCATAATGAAATGTGGTGCAATATTTCAAATACATGATTTTTAAAGCATAAAAGATTGGTGATAAAGTACACAGCAGCTAGAGTCAGTATTCGTGCACTGCTTTAATGTAAAAAGACACAAGTGAATTACTTTTGAACAGGTTTGCTGAATAAGATATTTATGAGGAAGGAATTAATTGCCTGCCCCAAATTGCCGCCTGATCTCAAATAAATGCCTGGTATGTTAAGTGACTGAAAAAAATAAATGCCCCGGCCGTTATTTGGTATTTTATGGTAACTGGAACTGGGGGCAAGTCACCATTGAGCTCCGTATCCTCTTGTGTCCACTTATATGTTTTCCTGAACTCATGCAAGAGTGACGACAACTTACCGGGAGTCCTTGATCTCCAGGTGAACCAGAAGACCCCCCTGGGCCTGGAGCTCCGGGGGCTCCTGGGGGTCCCTAAAAGGGACACAAAATATCTCCATCCATCTCCATCTATGTTTACTTTTAAAACACAGGAACCAACTAAATCTAAGATAAAACAGGTACTTACAGAAGGTCCGGGAGGTCCTTGTCGCCCCTGTGGTCCAACATTGCCAGGAAGACCCTAAAAGACATGCAGTATAAGATAATCGTCTTTGGTCTACATTTAGATTTTGATTTTTTTTAAAGGCAAGAGAAAACAATTTACCATATGCCAGGGTTAATGCATGCTACATCGAATACATAATACATGCAAGTTTTACAGCAATATGTAGTTGTTTGATACATATTTAGATATACAAGCTGTTCAGAGACACAGTTTAGGCATACATCCAATATTCAACAGTTTACTTACAAAGAAATTGAATGATATTGTAAATTGACAATAAATACATAATACATACATAAAGACCCTGATACGGATCAATGAGCAGGACTGGTCAGATTAGTGGCATAAAAATACCCTCTAGAGATGATTTATCCCACTGTGAGAAAGGAATAGCTTTGTCTTTTCCGAGAGCAGATATTCAGCTGTAACTAAATGATACTCAAAAAGTGACTCCAGCACTTTGAATGAGTAATCAAAGTCCCTTTATGGCTATAATTGCAGTTTAGTTAGCCACATGACACTAAATAATGACCATTAAATTAAAAATGATGGCAGAAGACAGCACTGTTGTGTTGGCGACTTCTAGCCAAATTATTCACATCACAATTCGCCACATCTTCTTTTCACCAGCTTATATTACCTGAGCTGAAACCAAAACAGAAAAGAAAATTGGCTGGAATAGATCACCAGCAATAGGACAAACAAACAAAAGATTTTAACCATTCCAAACCCAAAGTGAATAGTAAAGATGCACTATATAACTTCTTCTGGTACATAATCAGTCGCCTACTTGATGTTATTGTTAATGTGGCACTGCACTTATGTATGTTTGTTTTTTTATTACATATGTCTTTATTGCTGATCTGATCTGTAACTTTGCCTGAATTCAGATAGATACGGCTAGTTTAATGCCACACTATGGAACATTTTAGACAAAGTAATCACATTTCCACAGAGACAAGCACATAAACAGACCCTCCACCAGAAAAGTTACACAATGCACCTTTAAATATGATGTGAGGATGTTCAAAAACAAGCAGATGAGTGTAAAGACACCTGTTCCAGCTAAATTGCAGATGGATTTTTCATCATAAACCAAAACTGAACCTGCCCACACTTGGCCCAGGCTGTGTCTCTGAGTCTGATTTGGTGTTTAGTGCACAGTTGGGCATTATAATATAACCATCTGCTCCACATGTCGTCTAATTGGATTATGTTTCAAAGTGATAAAACTATTGAACATGTAGTATACATAGGACGACCCCCTTAAATAATAGAAAACTTGGACATGTGGACAAAGGAAGGGCAAATTCCTTAGTAGGGGGCTAGATTCACATACATACAGGTCTACCATTCATTTACTTTTACAGTATAAGCAAAATGAGAAACCTTTTATATAAGGAAAAGTCTACTTAATAATAATAATAATAATAATAATAATAATAATAATAATAATAATAATAATAATAATAATAATAATAATAATAATAATAATAATGTTTTGCATATTTTTTTAGTGTCTATACATTATACTGAGCACCAGTGGAAAAAGTGGGGCATTTTCTTCTGTGCTGAAAAACCAAAAAGAGGAACAGGTGGTCACTTTAAATCCATCCATCCATCTTCTCCAGCTTAATCCAGCTTGGTCACGGGGGCAGCTTGTTGCCCAATACTCATAGCACCTGACCCCCCCCCTATGAACCCCTCTGCGGGTGGTGAGTCCACAGGAGGGGTCACTTTAAATGTCTAAATGAATTTTGGCTCTCTCCAACACTGTGTGATTGTAACTAATAGTATGTTGTTAGCATCATGTGCATTAGTAAAGATGTACAAAATTTCATCCACTTAATGCTTAGCAGGACTGTTCTTATTCCATTCGTCTTACCCTTGGACCTGGAGGACCGTCTCGCCCAGGTGTTCCAGGACCTCCAGGGACACCCTACAACACACAAACAGGTATAAAACCGGCAACACAGACCTTTGTAGCTATAAAAATGTCATTATTAACAGTATAATTCCAGCTTTCTGCAATGTTTTGGCATCGATGCACACAGATAAACATAAAATAAATGCAGCCAAATGTGACCCCTAATTCTTTTCTTTCACCACTCAAAGGTAAATGCAGTTGAATCCAGAGCTTTCATGGTTTAAGTGCTGAGGTAATTTATGGCTACACTTGAAAACTAGTGATTAGCTCATAAAACATGACAGAGAAAGCTGTTAAAGGGTCACAAATTATAAGAGTGGACTGTAGTAGACGGCTGTATGAATTACAACATGCTGTAATGTGCATCTACATAAGGGTTTGGTGCTCCCTAGTAATATCTGGACTGTTTTTGCACCATACAGTCCACACAGATTTCGGTATAGTAAGAGTTATACATATTTTGAAGAATTGCACATTTATTAAAGGTGTACTATGTAACACTTATGCTGGGGGTTTGCTACATGTTTGTCTGATAGAGATGGTATTGCTTTGCCAGAAAGGTTCCCCCGTATTGACTTTTATTATGCATTTGTTCAGTAAAAAATGTTTTTGCTCAAAATTACCTTAAGCAAAATACTCTAAGCGAGAACGCCTCTGCACAGATCTGACCTATAATGTTGTCTGGTGGCATCACTTGCTTGTCTCCATTAAGATACATATATTTAATGAAAATATTCTTGCCAAAGCAATAGCATCCCCATTGAGATAAGCAAATGGCAGATCCTCTACCTGAAAAGTTACGAAGTGCACCTTTAATGTTTACATAAGAAAAAGTTATATACTGAAAGTCACTGGATTTCCAATTAAGAATGTGTTGGTGTTGTCTTTGTGTAACCAAAATGCAGATAGAGTTTAGAGTATAAATAATTACACTGAGACAGTGACACAGCCACTGGGATTAAGACAGACATAAAACAAACACTTCAGTATTCATTAGCGCTGTATTCACAACATCACATTTGAACAGAGCCGCTAGAGCCCACATCACCAGGGTCCATTGTATTTACAGCAATGAAGACGAGAAAAGTGAGAGCGAGATAGGGGCCAGAGTGGCAGGGTGAGCAAGGAGTAATTGATGTTTTAGAGCAGTGATATTCTCTGTGGTTTGCCATATATTACAACAGGACCCTGGAAGCTACAATATTCTCCCTTCGAGCCTCCTATTGAAAACACACACAGGCAGCCATTCATATTCCTCTATCGGACCAAACACATTATTACTCAGTAACAGAGCAGCACAGGGCAGCTCGACAGCTTTTATTAATAGGGCCATGCAGCACCAAGAGCTGGATGGATCGTAAAATAAAGACAAAAAACAAAACAAAAACTAATCAGATTTTTAAAGTCAATCAAATTAATGGTAGAATTATGCCTGGATGGTTGCAGCAGAGGGCTCAATGCATATTGTTGCGTCACATTATACACACCTTGCTGAGCATACTGTGATGTGTATGTGTGTCACTAATCAAAGGGGCTGATGGTGCAGATTGGTAGCCTCACTTCTATCCTTCTGCCTTAGGACAACTGTGGCTATAGTCTTGGCTTACTCCCACAGAGTAAAAAATGAGTACAATGAATGCAACTTTTATCATCTGCAAAAGTGCTATACAAAACTAATGCATTATCATAAAATCGGATACTACAAAACTAATCTGCTGGAGCTTTAAATCCTAGTTTATTGTTTTACCACAAAATGCATTACCTATAGTATCTATCTATCTGCCAGACACAATATACACTAAAAGGTCCACTGAGATATACACAAGGCACTTATGAAATCCCATAGTGACTCCTAAAGATTATATCTCCCAGGGTAGAGATTATAAAGGTGGCATTTCTGTTTTCTTGTAGCTCATAAACCTGATAAAAACCCTGGTATTTGCTGGACACAGCCGCACTATCGCTGCAGCAGGCGGAGAGGCAGATACTGCACTGCGATCTGCTGGGACCCACTGTGTATAACGAGCCAAAGGAGCATTTTAAAACATGTCACTATTCTTTTATGGTTTAGATAATTCAATAATATGCGTTAATTATTATATAATAATAGTTAATTACAAATGTATTAGTTCATAATTTGTTGCAAGTCAATCAGCCAAAAGTGCAAAATTATAATTAACTAACTTGATATTGCATTAATTATTCAGTGGACACACAACTCAATGACATATGAAAGACAAACTCGCTCTGGGACAGTCACATTTACAGATGATGATGATGACCAGAGCTCCCTGAAGCAAACTATTAAATTAATTCAGCACTACCTCTAATTGGTCCACCGCCCAATAACAGTGGCACAAGTAATGACCGCACACACATTTCAGTGATTGCATTATACGTCTCTGGATGTGTGCTGAAAGTAAAACAGGCAATCTGCTCCAACTTCAGCTGATGTTTGAACTTCGACTGGGCACTTAAACTTAAAGACACTAAACACTCGCTCACCATTGATCCGGCTGGTCCAACCTCACCGACGTCTCCTTTCTGACCAACTGGCCCCTGTAATATCATTTTTAAACAATATTTGTCATTTGGATATGCTCAAAATAAAGTTAAGAAATAGAATAATACTTTAAGGGAAATATCACTGAACGGTCTCTCTTACCGGAGGGCCCTGAATAGAGAGTCCACTGGGTCCTTGCGGGCCAGGGGGTCCAGAAGGTCCTGGGGGTCCACTCTCTCCTACAGGTCCCTGTGGTCCCTGGAAAAGTAAGCAGTTTACAAACAACAGATACAACCAAGATAATTTGCTTTCATAATGGACCACGAAACAGTGTAGACATTCAGTGCTTAACCAGTAGGTTTTTTGGGACAAATGGTACAAGTTATTCTTATTTGAATAATATATCTAACTTAGGCAAAATGTTGCCTCTATTTAATTAATGATAAGTCCATATGATGACAATTTTGTACATGATAATGCAAGAAGAAATGTAGTATTAGTTTATATATTAGTGTCAGTATTGTTATTCCAGTGTCTATCTTGTTGACAGGCTAAGGAGGGACCATTGTAGCTTTTCTGCTGAATAGAGTACTTTTTCTCAGCAGCAGCTCTCCCACACACTGCTGTGACAAACCCAGATTACGATTACCACAACATGTAGTACACTCATAGTCTTTTCAATAACAAACAGCTTTGATAATAGACTCTAAAAACATGTGTCCATCTGTCCATTATTCTTAATTAATCTACTGTAAACCTGGACTGAGTGTTTGTATATTGTTATTGTCAGCAGCAGTACTAGCCAGAGGAATACTTATTTCACTCAATGTTTATTGCTTTACTGTCTACCCGTGCAATTACTAACTTTGAGGCAAGGATTATGTGTGAACACAATCGAAACAGCGTGAACAGGACATAATCAAAACAGGTATAAAAATATACAAAACCTCCCACCATAATATAGGAGGAGAAATCATCCATGATGGCTGAATGAACAAAGGAGTCTTCCCATTTGTATTAATGTCCCAGTTCAAATACGTAATAACCTCAAATGGATTAGTGAATATGTATAAGACTGAATAAGATGCTCCCATGTGAGGAGGTAATCCAACTATTCTTTCAGCATTGGCTGGGGGGAAGTACTGAGCTCACACCATTAACATAAAGCAGGAGTTCATATAGACGTGTCGCTTACATGTGTGCCAGCAAGACAGAAAACCAAACTCTCCACAAAAACAAAATTGTCCTTCCAATATAACACACATGTTCCTTATTTTACACTTGGTACTACATGGTCAGATATTTAAGAAGTAAGCTGTTTTTACTTGTGGTTGGCCAACTATACATTTTCCACTGAATGTACTGTCACTCAGGCCTTGTCAAAATACATGTGTTAGACATAAATAACTTCACACTGAGTGGCAGCTTTGCATATTTTCATTTCTCAAAACTATGATGAATATTTCGGGCAGTTTTGATTACTGTAATTAATATGGTACCCAAATTTTTCATATAACTTGGGCCACAATTTAAATTTCCATATCCAGAAATTAAAAATCCATTAAAAATCTAGATTTAATATTTTATTAAGGGCAGTCCTTGATAAAACATTAAATGCATCATCTCAAAACCTTGAATGTATATACTTTAAGATGCAACCATTCTGAAAGTTGCCACTACACTGTGATTGGTTAAATCCACCTGTCACTCAGCTGCAGACCATCAAAAAGGAGTGGGTGGGGAATAGAGTATTTGAGCGCAAAAGCACTGAATCAAGCAAGTCAAGCATATTAACACAGGGATGAGATCAAAATGTGATCATGATTTTTACTGCCCTACCACCCAGCCCTGTTCATGGCTTTCAGTATCTTGTTTATAGGCAACATTTTGAGGACTTTTCATTGTAATATTGCTATGACAACATTCCTGATTTTTTCATCATTTAGAAACCAAAACTTTCCTCCTCCAAAAATAATCAACTAACTATAGGCTACAGAAGTTTGGATATTGTCCATTTCCTTTGGCTTAGGGCTGCTCTATTGTTGATATGAAAGATGGAGTGGGCTGCAGATGAAACAGCTTGGGGGGAAAACAGATATCTGCTTTGTTGTGACTTATGGACAATAGACGTGCAGAAGAGTTACTTTGTAAAGTGAGCTAATCAAAACATTTGGAACTTACCGTCACTCCTGGCTCTCCTCTGTCTCCCCTGGCTCCTCTAATGCCAGGACCACCCTGAAAAATACACCAGAATCCACAAGTTTACACAAAAAGACATGCAACATCACTCCACTTACCAGAACTGTTAATAAACAAGAGAAGATGTCAGCGAGGATTTCAAGATATATCGTATGTTGAAATTGAAACTTTAAAGGTCAAAATCAGCACATTGCAAGAACTGCAATTTAATGTGCACACAACAAAATATCTAATATATCTATTTCTCCATAAAACTGGCTAACTCTATGGTTTAGATCTCCAATTTTCAAATAAACATTCAAGTCTTATATTAGTTTATGAATTCACATTTCAGTTTTCTCTCAAATGTTAATGTCTTGGACAGAATTGTACTAAATTGTACAATCACATCTTCTATTCATGGGTTTCAGCTTCCTACAACATGCAACAGTTTGATGACTTTTGCCAGCAGATAGATATATAACAGAAAACTATTTTAAAATTGTGCATCACTGTGGCATTGGTCCTAGATTCTCATTCTGAAATCCATGGTTTTAAATTGCAATGGTTGTCAAAACAAACAAACAAACAAACAAACAAACAAACAAACAAAACCTTGCATTTAGATTTAGACAAAACTGTTCAACACCAATGCCAACACTCATCTGCTAAACATTTTGAACTCTGCAAATGATACAAATTATAGTTTTAAGTAATACCAGCAGAAGGTCTTCACATCTGTTAAAGATTGGCCCTATACACTCGTCCTGTGTTTTCCTATATTTGAGTCCCTGAATATAATAGTGATCTCTGCATTACCATATTCAGCTTCAGGGGACAAGGCTTAAGCTCAAAACATGGAAAAATGTGAGAAGAAACAAATAGGAAGGAATTGCAACAGAACTAAATAGTCAGACCTATAAAAATATGTACAGGGACATGATCAGCTTATATGTTACAGACACGGTTTTATAGTAAATGTTTAACTCAATAGCCAAATAAAAAGTACATTTTTAAGTGTAAGACAACAGAGAGATATACTTTCCTACTGATTACATGGTATTTTGTCATAAAATATCTAAAAGGTAAATGGACACATGTTGTACTTGATAACTGCGATTATTGACTAGACCCAAGAACTCACTGTGTTACAAATCTTCATTTTAACAATATTAATTTTACTTGCCCCCATCAGTATTAAATGTTATTGGCCTATAAAATGTTGTCATAGGTAACCCAGCAATACTACCACGATAGATACGAAACACTGCCTTTATACATAATTTACATAATGCACTGCAGATACACAAATGTGTACAAAATGGTGCGTGGCCAAATGAATGAACTGTGATTATTAGTGGTGGAACTGAATGGTACAAAGGGGCAGTACCTGAGGAGTGATGCTTCAATACTTCAACGACTCTTTGTTTTCATGTCTTCATACAGTATATATGGTAAATGTTTGCGTAGCTATTTAGTTTACAATGTTACTTTTACTGAGAAAAGTAATACAATTTCAAAGTGCAGATTAAAAACCAGAACAAAAACTGTGAATCATTTTGTACCAATTATGTGTAAAACTGCAATATAATTACTTTTCCAACAGCACTTTTGTTGATCCACATCCCTATCTCGCTCTAGACAACAACAATGAGGAGGGCAGAGAGAAACCCAAATGGAAAAGTGAGCGATAGTGAGAAACAGAACAGACAAAACTGACACAAGTCTCAGTGGGTAAATGAGCTCATTTAGTTGGTTTCTTCTGTCAGCCTCTATCAGCTTTTACCTGCTGCGTGACGGGAATATGGCAATGTCTCCTCTGTAGCTGCACTAACGCTGGCTCTGCTATAATGGTGTCAGTGGAGCCTGGACACAGCGTTAATGTGCCCTTCAATATGTCTATAACCCATTATGCTTATATCTATGAAGGGTATCATTCATCCAGACAGCTCATTTCCTCAAGATATTGTGGAGATATTTTATTCGACTTGAAATTATAATTTGCCCTGATTATATACTGTCAAATAGTCCAGTAATATTGTGGTAATAAAAGTGTAATTATCATCATTACAGTAAAATTATGGAAACAGAACACATCACACCATTCTGTTCTGTTTCATGGTAATATAATTAATCCTCATAACCCAAAGCCTATATGAAGTGTGAATTACCATTAAACATTAAGTAGTATTTTCTTGGCAAAAATGTGGAAATAGACACACCATTTTACTTTTGTTATCCTACTTACCACCTTACTATTTCTATCGAATTACCGTTGCATTATTGTTGTATAAAGTAAAGTGCGACTACAGCATTTTCTAGACTAGAATATTGCATGAATATTCAGTGGTAACGTCTGCTTGGGACGTCCAGTAGATTTAATCACAAAATGATAGAGTGGATACTCACAGGTGGTCCAGTGGGCCCTGGGGGTCCTTTACTGTCCTGAGAGCAGGTGCAGGCATGAGGCATCGCGGGGCACTCCTCTTCAACTCTCTGGAAAAAAAAAATACACAAGATGTTGGATATACAAAAATGTCATGTGTGCATTTCGTCCAACACTTGTATCAGCAAAAGAATAATAATAAAGCAGCTTACTCCATAATATTCAGAGTTAAGTAAGTTAAAGGTGTACTATCTAACTTTTCTGGGGAAGGGTCCACCACCTGCTTGGAGATGTTAATCTCTTGCTTGGAATGTTTCACAGTATGGCATTAAATGCATTTATCTCCATGGAAACAAGAAGGTGGTGGTAGAACCCCCACCAAAAAATTACATACATCTTTTTTTTTTAAATGGCCACAATAAAAGTACTAAAATTGCAGTTAGTGAATGTAATAATGTCACTGCATAAAAGGAGGAAAGAATTGTTCATACCAAAGCTGGCAGTTCACAGCACTTATCTCTGCTGGCCCAGGACGTGCTGCAGATGATGTCAAACATTTGGAGCTGAAACTGCAAACACACACACAAACCAATTACATTAAAACCACAACTCTGCAACATATCAGAAATGTGTGGCTAAAATGGAACAGAAATGAAATATCAACTGTAGCCTTCAGTTGATAAGAAAGAGAGCTGCTTCTTATGCGTTCTAATGAGGGGCTGAAATATTCGGAGAGAAAGGCAGCAGCAGTCGAATGATAGCTAATAAACAGTGTCCTGGAGGCTGCTCTATAATGGGCTCCACATCAGACTTTAAATTAGGTCAGTGCCAAACAAGTGCTTCAGTGTTAGTTTGGTACGTCTGTTTCTGACCACCATCGGAGTAAAAGAGCCTAACAACATACTAATATTTTTTCTGCCGCTGCAAGAATATAATCACATTTGCAATTGGTATGGGTGTCATTATCAAATCGCAAAGATATGCATTCTTGTATTAGTTTATCAGTTGCTATTTCAGTCTTGTCAAAAGACATGTTTAAATTGTAATCTTTGAACTTAATCCTATACTTTGAAAACATAATTCTGAAATCATAATTGCAGTAATTGCAGTATTCATCAGAAAAATCACAATGAGATATATTTTTGAAAATTGTTCAGCCCTAAATTGTCAATAAAATTTTATTATCAAAATAAAAACTCTCTTTAACATTTTGTATAAGACATGGCTAATAGTAAATGCTCTACGCTTGAGTGGTATTTGTGTCCAAAAGGACAAAGCTTCTCCGCCTGTGGGTTTATTCTAATTATTGCCCTGATATCACATTGCCACAGGGGGCTCAGACTTTAAAGAGCTGGGCACTATAAGAAAAACTGGAACTAATTAGACCTAAAAGAGTCATGTTGGGAGTGGTTTTGGGTTTTGACCCATTTAACACAAAATACATTAGAATAAATATAACAAACTGTTTTAAAGCTTGTTTTTCTTGTGACAAACCATATTTACCATTTCAAATTTTTGTAGCAAAACAAACACTGTTTCAAATTAAGTAAAACAATGCAATGTTTGATGCTGTTAATGTATTTTCTACCAAACAAATTGCAGTTCTTTCAGCATATAAATTTAGAGTAGGACACCTCACCTGCTCCCAGCCCACGCATGCCAAAGTGAGCCGAGAGTGTGACATAATTGGTGGAGCAGAGTTACTAAAGTATCTTAAGCACTCCACTTGCAATAAATAAAAAGGCCTTCCTCCCAGTGACTCACTAAATGGTTTGGGGTATTTATAGCTGCTATTTCATATGCAGTCGTTCACATGCAAAAACCATGTAGAAAGTGATCATAACCATTGGTTATAACCTGTTAATGTGCACAGAATTTATTGTTTTACCTTGGTTTAAACATAGCATCAGCCAATCATATTTACTCTTAAAGGGGCCTGTGTCCAATTTTGTACCATCATGAACACATTTTAATCTGAGCTGTTATCCCCACCCACTTAGTCCCTTGTCTCACTATGGTGAACTATGATAGATAAATAACTAAATAACTAAATAACAGGAACATCAGGAACATACCTGAACTAGAAGAAATAAAGTTACAGGACCTTTAGCATAATACTGAAACTACTTATCATAAGCATAATAAGATACAATACATAAATAAACAAACTAGCAGAAGGAAACAGTATAATAATAATAATAATAATAATAATAATAACAATAATAATAATAATAATAATAATAATAATAATAATAATAATAATAATAATAATAATAATAATTAAAGCCGCTGCAATGATACCGCCCGGCCGCGCAGCGCCCCTCCAGGCAACCGCTGAGGTCTTGTGACCGCCCTGGCACGACTCTCTCCTCCCGACAGCTCGTCCCCAGAAAAATTACATAGGGGCACCTTTAATATTTGAAAATGGGAACGATCTAGAGCCAAATTATAGAAACTAGGCCACAGGTCACATGACTTTTATAATCAAGAGCACTGTCAGACTAAGACTGTGCATAAAAACAGACCCTCCAACAGAAAAGTTACATGAGTGCGCCTTTAAACATATTTTGAGGGGAGTATTTGCGCCTTTGTGGCCAACCATGGAAAATACCCCATATCCATAATGTATTTTTTTGGTGGGGGACACGCATAAATTTAAAACCCATATTTGGTACAAATCCGATAATGTTGATGTTTCATGTCTGGATAGGGGCGCTATAGAGTTCACTTTTCATATACCTTATATTTTATTATATTCAGTCCATGTTCAAGCTTTAGTGATTCAAATTTCAGCACAATCAGAGAAAGTCTGTGCGTGTAGTAATTTTGAACTATTTATTGGGGAGTCTTTGCGCCTCTACAATATGTGGGAAACACCCCATATCCATAATATATTTTTTGCTTGCTTTGATACAGAGAATTGAATACCCAAATTTGGTACAAATCCGATAATGTTGACGTTTTCTTGTATAGGCTAGGTGGCGCTATAGAGTAACTTTTCATATGTTTTATAGTTTATTATAATCAAGCCTAATCAGGTATTAGTGATTCAAATTTCAGCACGATCAGACAAAGCCTGTGTGTGTAGGCATTTTTAAACAATTTTTTAGGGAGTCTTTGCGCCCCTGGTAACAAACAATGAAAATTGCACCATGTCCATAATATAAAGATTTTGCTTGAAATCATGCATAGAATTTAATCCCCAAATTTGGTACAAATCTGATAATGTTGACGTTTCTTGTATGAGCTAGGTGGCGCTATAGAGTAACTTTCATATGCTTTATAGTTTATTATAATTAAGCCCTAATCAGGCATTAGTGATTCAAATTTCAGCACGATCAGACAAAGCCTGTGTGTGTAGGCATTTTTTATCTATTTTTTTATTGAGTCTTTGCGCCCCTGGTATGAACAATGAAAATTGCACCGTTTACATAATATAAGATTTTTGCTTGAAATCATGCATAGAATTTAATCCCCAAATTTGGTCCAAATCCGATAATGTTGACGTTTCACGTATACACTAGGTGGCGCTACAGAGATTCACTTTTATTATATTTCATATTTCATCACATTCAGGCCGGGATCACACAATAGTGATATGAGTTTGAGCTCTGTAGGCCAAAGCCTGTGGCCGTGAGAGGGCATCAAAGAAACAGAAGGAAACGAACGCGTTATTTGCCGGCGTGCTACGGACAAACCGTGAAAAAGTGCACTGAGAAAAATGATGGCGTTTGTGGAGCCACATCTGTAGATGTGACGTGTCAAATCTGAGCTCGTTTGGACCAAAACCAAGACACTTGAAGACTTTGGCGTACACGCAGTCAAAACGGCGGTGAATTTTTGATCCAATATGGCTGACTTCCTGTTGGTCATAGAGATGTGCTCCAATTCATCTTTTGGCTTGTCTCATGGTTCTCTGTCACTGTCCCGAATTTCGTTTCCCTGCGACAAACTTTGCTTGTCCCCTCTCCCATAGGGGTCCAATTCTAGGGGCGCCGTTGAGTGGGGGCACTTGGTCATTGTTGCAATTTCCGTTTTTATCGAATTTTTCGCCGGGCCGGTCGATTCTATACCCCCATGTGAGACTTTTCGTCGATGTTCAGGGGGTCAAAAATCCGATCATTTTGGCGGAAGAGGAATAATAATAATAATAATAATTAAAGCCGCTCGCGGCAATGATGGCCCTCGCCCCGGTGTGCACGCCCCTCCCAGGCAACCGCTGAGTCTCGACCGCCCTGGCACGACTCTCTCCTCCCGACAGCTCGTCCCCCAGAAAAAATTACATAGGGCACCTTTAATATTTGAAAATGGGAACGATCTAGAGCCAAATTATAGAAACTAGGCCACAGGTCACATGACTTTTATAATCAAGAGCACTGTCAGACTAAGACTGTGCATAAAAACAGACCCTCCAACAGAAAAGTTACATAGTGCACCTTTAAACATATTTTGAGAGAGTATTTGCCCCTTGTGGCCAACCATGGAAAATACCCCATATCCATAATGTATTTTTTTTGAAGTGAACCGCGCATAAATTTAATACCCATATTTGGTACAAATCCGATAATGTTGATGTTTCATGTCTGGATAGGGGCGCTATAGAGTTCACTTTTCATATACTTTATAGTGTATTATATTCAGTCCATGCTCAAGCTTTAGTGATTCAAATTTCAGCACAATCAGACAAAGTCTGTGCGTGTAGTCATTTTGGAACTATTTATTGAGAAGTCTTTGCGCCCTGCTGTCAACCAACCGTGGGAAACACCCCATATCCATAATATATTTATTTGCTTGCTTTGATACAGAGAATTTAATCCCCAAATTTGGTACAAATCTGATAATGTTGACGTTTCTTGTATGAGGCTAGGTGGCGCTATGAGTAACTTTTCATATGCTTTATAGTTTATTATAATCAAGTCCTAATCAGGTATTAGTGATTCAAATTTCAGCACGATCAGAAAAAGCCTGTGTGTGTAGGCATTTTTTAACTATTTTTTATTGAGTCTTTGCGCCCTGGTGTGAACAATGAAAATTGCACCATTTCCATAATATAAGATTTTGGCGAAATCATGCATAGAATTTAATCCCCAAATTTGGTCCAAATCCGATAATGTTGATGTTTCATGTATACACTAGGTGGCGCTACAGAGTTCACTTTTATTATATTTCATATTTCATCACATTCAGGCCGGGATCACACAATAGTGATGTGAGTTTGAGCTCTGTAGGCCAAAGCCTGTGGCCGTGAGAGGTCATCAAAGAAACAGGAAACGAAGGTGTTATTCGCCGGCGTGCTACGGACAAACCGTGAAAAAGTGCGCTGAGAAAAATGATGGCGTTTGTGGAGCCACATCTGTAGATGTGACGTGTCCAAATCTGAGCTCGTTTGGACCAAAACCAAGACACTTGAAGACTTTGGCGTGCACGCAGTCAGAAACGGCGGTGAATTTTGATCCAATATGGCCGACTTCCTGTTAGTCATAGGGCGGTGTGACAATGACATTGTCTGCTTGTCTCCTTGTTTTCTATCACTGTCCCGAATTTTGTTGGGCTACGCCAAAATACGCTTTTCAGCTCCCCATAGACTTTCAATTTTGACTTTTCCAGGCGCTGTCGAGTAAAGGGCACTTTGGGCATTGTCGCGATGCCCGTTTTATCAAATTTTTCGCAGGGCAGTCGATCTGATACCCCATGTGAGACTTTTCGTCGATGTTCAGGGGGTCAAAAATGCGATCATTTTGGCGGAAGAAAATAATAATAATAAAAAGAAACCAACGAAGAACAATAGCCCTCGCCACTTCGTTAGGCGAGGGCCAATAATAAAGAAACCAACGAAGAACAATAGCCCTCGCCACTTCGTTAGGCGAGGGCCAATAATAATAATGCCCACTGTGGCACCTGATTTTCCCAGCGGCTTCCCATCCAATACTGACCAACCCCAGCCCTGCTTAGCTTCTGAGATCTGACGAGATCAGGCAAGAAGGTTTGGCCAGGTAGTTAGTACATAACAAATTGTAAAAGTAGTCATTTAATCATCTACATCTCAAATATTATTGCACTATAAAAATGAAAAAGCTGCAAAACTACAACAAAAAGTTCCCCTCTACTGCATGGAAATGTAAAACAATCAATACTGTGCCCCCAAAAATATACGTAGTTCGATTCATCATGTCATTGAATGATAGATCAATATAGCAATTATCATGGCAGCTTTATAGAAATAAAATTGATGCTGACTTGATAATAAAGTTGATACTCACTGGAGCAGAGCTGTCCCGTCTTCCTCGAGATCTGACCAAACGTCCCAGGACCTCCACTCCATCTGTGGTGATGTTACCTGCTGCATTCACTGGTTTCTCACCAATCAATGAACAATCAAGGACTACCTTCACAGAGGTCTTGCTCACAGTAACATGGAGCTGTAAGAGAGAAAATGAGATGAATCTGATTAAATCAAATGTATACCTTAAGCTTGACATCCATCAAAATATAAACACATGAAATCATATTTCCTGTCATGGCTGAATGTAAAGATCAACAGCATAATTTAAAAAAAATATTTCCCAGAAAACATTCAAAAACAGTCATCCTTACCAGCTTGCCTCTCAACAGATCTGACCTGTAACTTGGCCTAAAGAAGGGTCCACTGCCTGCTTGACCATAGAGATATTATTGCTCTTTGGTGGCTGATAGGAATATTTTGTTTTAGTTTTATCACAACTCATGAATGCTCAATTTGTTTAATCTTTCTCTTTAGAAAATAGTATTGATGTACCACTGCCCTGAACCATAAAATGCCGGTGACAAGAAAATTGAGCATTCATAATGCTGGGTTTTATTGCCCTGTGTTTTTATATCCAAAATAAGAACAAAGCTAAAATTTAATTGTTCCTCAAGAAAGCACATATAAAAACAATGGCACAGTGTGTGCTACTACACCTGCACATATATTAGCTATGAACTTCAGTAAAAAGTCCTTCTATTTTGTACAGAATCCTATGATAACTGCTGCACCTGCTCTGTCCCCAGTGCAAAAGCTCCTGGTGCTATAAAAAGACATTCCACCTGCTTCCGAAACACTGATTTGAATTTCTTTTTGTTCTAGCCTCTTTCTAAACAGGCTAAAATTCAGTTTCAAGGACTTGTTAAAAGCACAGAAAAAAAAGTATGAAATTACTTCTCGGAAATGAAAAAAAAAAAAATCTCAAAAAATGTGTACAACCACAACTAAGGTCATGCATCTTTAAACTATAAAGGCATCTTATTTATCCATGTCAAGTATTTCTACATAACAGAAAATTTCATTTTCCTGTATTCAAATATTTTATAAAACAAATCACACTTTATCTTTTGGACCACTGAAAGTGTTGCAGTATCTTTGTTGTGATGTGTTTGAGGTATATTCTCACAAACGTGGAAAAAGCACGACAATTGTGGCAACAAGTGAGCTATCTGCCTCGTGTTATCTGCAAAAGGAAATGTCAAAACAAAGCAAATGACAAAGACCTATGGAATTATTCATGTTTTTGTGCATTAGAGAATAATCTCAAATGGACGTTTTGGATAGCTCTATTCATCACAGACTTTGACATGTCAGATAACAGCTCCCTTGTCTCTGTGTTCAAAGGAGGACAGTATAGGGAGGGCAAAGGAGGACACCAGAAACTGTAAAACAAACATAATATATGAGGAGTTTGATAAATCACCAACAGGGCAAAGTCTGCACAAACAAAACAAAGATTTCATGGTGAATCTGGAAAACTGGCACTCTCTCTGCTCATACTTGGACTGTTATGGCACTTTTTAAACATGCTTTGTGAGGTGATGTGGGTTCAAATACACAAAGCTATCAGCATTTCCTCCGACTCTGCAGTTTCTGTCTGATGTTAGAATGGAGTGCATTTACATTTGCATTACTGAATGAGTTCATTGCATGTACTGGGTGAATTTGTCTCTCGTGGATTGCCGTGCTTGGGGCATTTCAGATTTATAGAATATAATAATATATTTACTTCATTTTAATTACTTAATAGTTTAAAAAAAAAACAATCCACAGTGCATAATCCTAGTACAAAATGTCGTTTGTACACAATTTAATGTCTCAGAGTAACAAATATGCCCGGTTAGGACTATTGCCTCACATCAGAAGTACAACTCCCAGATGACATGGGGCTGTGAGAAGGTTGCATGTTTCTCCCCATGTCAGTTTTTCTCCCATAAACATAAAACCTGTGCAGCAAGTCATATCCTCCAGCTAAAATGGTCCTGGCCAAGCCTAGCTCAACATTTGGAGATGGGTCCCAGGTGCAATGTGGCAATGTCTGCATTGAAGGATGGGTTAAATGCAGTGACAATAAAGTGTATCTTAAACTTAATGGACTTGGCAGTAGTTATTTATATAGCAAAAATATGTGAAAAGATGGTTTAAAACTCATTAGATTTAAGTCATTACAATTAGAATTGTGATGCAAATGAAGAGAGGATTTCCTCAAAAAGAACAAAAGGAGTCCAAATATTGGCCTAAAAACAATACAGTAGTATATACATTATATCATTATCTAGTTCAAAAGTGCTCTGTGTACTTTGATTAAAGGTATTCAATAATTATATCTCTGTTAAAGATTCCTGTTTCAAAACAAAGTTCCTTCTCCTCCTCTCCACCTTCACCTGTGGCTGCTGCTCAAATGTGCTTCACTGAACGCCGCATTCGGCTCTCATGCGATGTTTTCATATGGAAATCTTTGCACAACAAATAGAGCCACAAAACACTTTACAGTTGTCATCTCATTTAAATAGAGACGTACACTTCCTGAGGCTGGCCAGCCGCGTCTCTCTCAACATTGTTATAAAATGGACAAAACATAAGATAAAAACACTAGAGATGATGGACAGAACAGAGAAGTTTTATGACATTAAGGAAATTAAATTGCATTTGGGAAATCATTGACGCATGTGGATTAAAATTGAAAGCAAACAACCAAGATCTCTTTACACCTCTTCAGCAGATGACAACTTTTTACAGCCAAATAACCTTCTAAGCATAAAATAATTATTTTAAAAGTAAAAAGCTAAGAGGTGCAGATTTTACTAGTTGTAACCTTCCTCTAAATTCAATACAAACTAACAAACTTTCTGCAGGATTAAAGAAACGTGAAGATAAATACACAGCCAGCATAGTTCATTCATGAAAGATTGTAAATTAATAAACTCACCTTATGAAAACTTCCATGAAAGATTCTTTTTATTTCAACTCCCTCAAATGTGACCGTCTGGAAGTCCCCTTTGTAGTCATGGTTGAAGAAAGTCAATATTTTTCCTGTGTCTGGGCACCAAAAATATACAATTATGAGAAGCAAAAAAGGTTTGAGCAGAAATATGAAAACAGAAATAATAGCAACACAATGAAATGAATGATTTTTATTGTAATAATAATAATAATAATAATAATGCATTGGACTTATAAAGCACTTTTCAAGGCATTCAGTGCGCTTTACAGTTTATTCTTCATTCATTCCTCAGTCGGTGGTGGTAAGCTACAATCTTGCCCTGGGGCAGACTGATGGAAGAAAGGCTACTAATATGTTCACTTGGCCCCTGCACATCACCAATCACTCATATACCCCTTTCATACTAGGCAAGGTGTGTGATGTGTCTTGCCTAAGGACACAAAAATAGAATCCATCCTCCCACCTTTGATTTGGTGACCAAGTGCTCTAACCACTGATCCAATGTCTCCCAAAAATAAAATTTTATAAAGATAAAGAAAACTAGAATTATAGCATAACATTTTCATTGACAGACAGAATGTAACTAAACTCACTGTCAAGGATCACTCCGACCAACGGGTCATTGTTTTTGCTCAGAATTTCCCATAATGCAAATGGCTCCTGTGGGGTCTCAGGCAGCAGTCGGAGCATCATAGAAATGGTGTAGTCAGAGGGCAGTCCTTCAGGGTGGAGGTACCTCGTGTACAACAAAACCAAAGTGAGGAGACATGTATCAAGTACTTTAGAGCTTTTTAAAGTACTTGTTTTGAGATTTTTAAAGTACTACATATGGAGCACTGAAGTTACAAATGTCTTTCAGGGCCCTTTCTTGTTTAACGCCTTTGAGCACTTTGGCTTCTTTTTTAACTTTTAAGGTGCTTGTCAGAGACCAAAGAGTTACAATTCAAAGCAGCTCAAAGCAGTTCAAACCAAGACTTCACAGCTTCAATACTGTGTATTTATGAGATTATTTTGAGTATCAGTACTTGTTCCAATGGCAACTAGTTTCGTTACCAGTTTTTGTATCAGTTAGAATCTTTTTTATTACTACGACAATAACATTTTATTTACCTTCCCATCTGATAAATGATTCTGAATTCGTCCTACTGTAAGCTAATGTAATAGCTATTTGTATGGTATTACTCACTTGGTCGGTTGGGACACCAGTGCGTCTCTGTGTAAGCGGTAACAAGGAAAGCTGTTGAATGATCCGGGCTCCAAAGAAACACCAGGAATAGTGCTGTACTCTTTCTCGACCAAACTGAATTTCTCCATCATACGGAAACCTGCATATAAAATGAATAGAATTTCTTTAATAAAAGTGTCTTATGAGAAAGGACAGATATAAACGAGGCTTTGAACAACCTCTGGAGCTAATTCTTTGTTCTTGGTGGCCCTTACCTGCCAACGTGTTACCACTCATCAAAACTGACGGACAGGCTGAAAAGTAGAAGTAAAGTTTTTTGTTCATGATGTAAATTACTTTTAGTACATTCCCTCTTCTTTCATAGATTCATTTTTCTACTTGAAGTCCTTTTATTCCAGTCTCTTTGAAAATGTCAGGTTACTTACTTGCTGTTGCAGCTTCACAGACGAATGTTATAAGCTGTTCTTCAATTTTCTTCACAGCATCCAAATCGTCAACAAAGAAGACATGTCTATCGCTGGGTTTACTGGCGATATTCACTAATTCACCGTAGTCAGCATCCGCAAAGCCAATAGCAAAGATAATATATCCTGAAAGTTTTTAAGAAATATTGTGAAAACCAGGCAAAAGAAGAATGTTTTAAGGTTAAGCTGGTAATAGGCCAGATGGGAGATGCATTGGGAAAGTGTATCATAGTGTAAATATTGTAATTCAAATGTCGTCTATAAATAAAACGGACCACAAAAAGAGACAGTGTAATCTTTCAAACAAGGTTGCGATATTTTTGTTTATTTCTGCAGTTTTTTTCTTTCAATTTCATGGTCCATTTAAGTTGTGTGGAATATTTGAACCTCAAACAAGGCATTTATAGGCAGATGTTAGCACATTCTTGGTCCATTGTTATCAAAATAATACAAAAACTATTATAATTAAATTAATGATAGATGATCAACATTGTTGGGCTCATATTTATTCAGGGCTCTAGTGTGTAACTTTCTGACTTTTAATAATTTGCTTACATTTGAGCAGTAGGGGGTCATATAATTAACATAATGATGGATCATTATAGATACTAACTAACTTAAGTGTTTTCATTCATTCATTGCATCTCATGTTTATTTGCAATGTGGTTCAGTCAGAAAGACTGGGATTATCCTGCTTTGATCTTATTTTGTGTCAGTGGCAATAAAGTGGCCTTCATTATTATCATGTTATTTCCTGTAGTAATTTATAGCGCTAAAGTGTGTTATAGTGACAGGGCTAGCAAGTAAAACAATACACACAAACTGCCTACCTTCCATCTGCATCTCTTTTGACACTTTGTTGACATCGTCCTGGGAGCGTCCATCCGTAAGAACTACTAAAACCTTAGGAACGCCCTTTCTGGCCCCAGCCTCTGTGGTAAAGATCGACTCTTTGACATGTTTGATGGCTCGACCTAGAAAAGACAGGAATTTGTAAATGTACTCAGAATATTAACTGTCAGTTGAAAAAGTTGACCAATTATAATGTCTATTTTAATATAAATACTAAATCATTTTTATTTCTTAATTAATCTAAATAACCTAATCTTTCTCTCCACTTAGTGTTTTGAGTAGATTTTGTCTTGGGTTGCCAGTGGCTTGGTTTACCTGAATACTCTTTGAGCTATATGGACAGGGCATGGTTCATTCTTTGTAATGAACTACCAACTACCAGAAGCTACACCCGCAATAATGAACGATAGGCTGCAGGTGCCTGGGTTTTGGTTGTGAGCATTAAGGTCAGGGAGAGTCCTTTTTTTTATTTATTTATTTAGTTCATTTCCAACTAGTATTAGTCATAGCATATGGCAACCCAATATAACTGGCACCTTCATTCAGCAAAACCAACATTGCTTCTCTTTTAACAAGGTTATAAGACACAAGTCTGATATACATGTGTAGACTATAAGTGTAGCTTGAGGGCCTAAACATAGACGTCCAGACTCTACAGCACCACATTTCCCACGCCTATAGTTATAAATGTACCATACATTATACCAAAACACAAGTCATTTGAAAACTACTAATAACATATTAATGTATTCTTATTAAATATTAATACATCTATATGCCCATAATTATTACATGGACTTGATGAACTATAGTCCGGTCAAGGCCCCATTAGCATTTAAATATGTCAGACAATGTGTAATGCGTTTCAATTAGATGTAACCACCGATGCGAGGAAAAGTTCACATGCAAATCTTAGAAAGGAGATAAACGTCATATGGTGTGCAGTTCCACATCTCCTCCTAATGACTTAATCACTCAATAAAACATGTCTAGACAGCAAGAAAAGGATTAACATACAAAAGTAAAAAGAACACTCTTTTGTTGTGTCAAAAATGTTATGTCAAAAACTTTTCAAAAGGTGTCACCCTGCTCTATAGGGGTAGTAGATTTAACATGCAGTTGTAATTATCATCAAGGGCACTATTCTTTTTACAGTAATTCCCCACAGTTATATAACTAGACAGTATGTTCAATGGAACATCTACTAAACCTTTTGTGCTATATCTATACACAAACCACAAATTATCCTTTAACATTAGGCAATTTCCTTTCCTTTGAAAATTACACAGGCAATTACTATGATTAAACCACACAAATATCTGTCAGTCTTCCTTTCCATAGGTCACTGTAAAGGTAATGTTGAGCAAGAAATCTTTATTGATGAAAAGTGTATTCTCCGTCAGCTTTGTTTCTTGCTTAATGTGTCATTGGCTATGTCCACATGCACACCAAAAATGTGACCTTTAGCTGATTTCTGGAGCTTTGGAAAGGTTTTTGAAATGCCATATGAACATTTACATCTGATGGGAGTAATCTGATTTCTTTCTGATTGTTCACACTTTACTGGTTTTGATAGCAGAAACTATACAAAAATACACAAAAATTATTCTGAAATCCATCCAAATACAACTATTAACTCCAGGTGTTTTTAGTGATCAGGTTTCTTCCTCGAAAACACACACAAAAATTTGATCTAATTCTGATTGTGATTATCTGATTTTGCTGGCTATGTAAATGTACCCAGTCTTGTCTTATGTACTCTATGTATTCTATGCTGTCATGTGATGGTGCAGGTCAAGACGACAAGCATGAGGCCGAGATAAGCGAGTTTTGAGTGGGAGGCGCAACGGGAGGTAGAGCTCTTAATATGAATATGCACAGATATGACATATAGAAATACAGAAGTACAGAAAACTACAAAAGACACAAGCCAAAGAAATAAGTATGATTTATGCTTGTATGTAATTCAAACAGATCTACCTACTAAACTATAACTAATATTGTGTAGAGTCAGCAATTCAATATCTTAATACGATATGAAATTTGCAATTTAATATTATTTTGTAATCAGTGCTCTGCCTGGTGCAATAATCTTCATTAAGCCAGACAGAAAAAGGAAACAAACAAGATGGGGACCCGTAAATTGCCAGTTGTTGCTTATAATTATAATAATTGTCCAAAATGTATTACATTTGTATAAAAAAAAAGTAGTAGTTAATTAGTAACAAAAAGGTATAATTATTACAAAATTTGTCAATTGAATAGATGCTATGAGGGTGAACTAACTTGCACAACAGCAGCCAAGACCAACATTTACAATACAATAATCCAGTATGCGGTAAAAATGGAGAAAGTAAAACAGAAAATCTATTCAACACAAACTTGATCATCCGTATCCACATCAAGTATCAAAGCAAAGCAAAGATTAGCCAAAATATCTCAAGGGTAAAACTATCCTGGTGCACAAACACATACACACACACACACACACACACGCACACACACACACACACACACGCACACGCACACACACACACACACACACACACACACACACACACACACACACACACACACACACACACACACAGTGAAGACAACACTAAATCAATCACTCCCTAAGCAGGTCAAAGGCCCTCTAATACCTTAATGAATAAATGCATAATAAAAAGGCAAATCCCGGTATGTCAACATCAGCACCTTGTACCTCCCAAACACGTCAAGAAAAAGTCACAAAATTAATCTATTGAGCCTGCATCATTTCAACAGTGTAAAATGAGAAGCTAAGAGGAATACACAAATATACAGCAGTAGATGTTATAAAATCCCAACTACAAGAGGGAATTTTGCATTTTTTGTGCAAGGAAAATAATATGCAACCCACAACAAGAGCAAAATAAGGAAAAAGTCAAACTATGGCTGGGCAAATAAAGGTACACTGCGTAATCTTTATGGTGGAAGGGTTCTCTACCAGCTTGTTTACTTTGAGATGTTACACTTTGCTGTGTTTCACAATATGGCTTACTGGCTTATCGATCACCAAGGAGAAAAGCAAGTGGTGCTTGCAAGTCAAGTTACAGCTCAGAAATGCGGAGAAGCTAACTGTTAAGAACGCATGTTTATTAAGGGGTTTTTGAGCTTTAAACAACTGTAATAAAATAAATGCTGGATAGATACCTTTAATGACATAACATGGAGTCGAGCAAGGTGACGTATCCTTCATCAGTTAAGCAGTGTACCTTTTAATGAAATTTGATTTGTGATAGGACGTTTTGTCTCTGTACTCTCTAGAATCTATAACTCCCCCCGATAGACGTGGCAGTGAGATGCTTTAGCATTCCTGGGGATGCTGACTCTGTCTGGGACAACTCTCCAGGACCACGCCCCATTCCACACCTTTGCAGCTTTGTACCCCCAGTATGGCAAAGCGGGTCTGTTTGAACGAGCGCCACATGGCTGCAGGATCTGAATGGCTGCTTGCCTACGTTGGCGTAACTCCACCCCCACTCCCCTCCCCTGCTGCAAGTCGAGTCTGACTATGTGTTTGTCGTGGAGGTGTTTTTTTTTGTCCTGGTCCCATATTATGCTCCCCACAAGAGCAAAGTCTGGGGATTGTTTATTTTTTCTCCTCCCCCTCTCCTCATGTTATGCTGCATCGTTTTCTTCCTCTTCCAACTTGTCTTCTGGTCTGGTCCATGTTTAGCAACCCCCCCCCATGTTATTGTACTGTGTGTTTGTGTAATGTACAGATGGGTTGATTAGGTCGCATTTTGATTCCTTTGTATGTCCAGTACATAAGAAGAAATTGACAAATATCCTAATTCTGATTCTGAATACTGTTCTAAACGATGGCAATTGATCTCAAAACTACAACTCATGAATGTATTAATGTATGTTCATCCTCTAGAAGGTCAACTTGTGATCGTACATGATCATTATTTTTGAATATGTCTCAAGTTAAAAGAAAGAAGTCAATATTCTAAAACTTTTCTTAAATTATAGTAGCTGGTCTAGACTGCTGAAGTGCAATATTATAAATAAATCAAAAAAGAAATATGTAGACCGGTGAAGCAGAGAGAGGCTGTTAAAATTGAAATGCTGGTTTGAAGTTATGTGAGAAAATGTGCTCAATGTGTCGACTCGACCTAAAGGGCTTTGGGACCTGCTGGGGGATATCACATAATAGGTAGCCATTTCCAATAAAAAAACATAAAAAGACATTAAAACTGCAGGGTGTCTGTCAGTTTCTGCACAGACAGCGTTGCCAGAGGACAGAGGTGAGTGGGGAGTGACAGCGGCTGTGTTTTAGTGAACAGCTTTGAGGGCTCAGACAGAGAGGGGCCCTGATCAGGTGTGCAGAGCCTGGTTTACCCATGAAAGATGAGAAGTGGGGGCTATGGCATGGCAAACAGCAGCGAAAGCAGTGCAACATTTAAAATATGGTGAGGCAATTAGTAGACTTTTAATCTAATCTAAAGGTAAAAGTAAAAGTGTGTGGTTTGAAATAAAGATTTATTGGGCAATGTTTGTGTTTATGACACTGCTAAAAAAATCTCTCTTCATAAAATTGAGACTGAAAGCCATTGTTTGTTTTTAATAAGAAAAATATAAATCAATGTAAGAGAAAAATGGATAGAGCCTATTTTTATGTATGAAACCTGTCCCCCCTGTGGTTTAGATCGAGACAAACATGATATGAAATGTATGGGATTATTTGTCTTCTCTCAAACGTTAACATGGTTAAAATGTATATAAACACATATAAACATATAAAATTTCCCTAAATCTTGAAAAACAGACCAATAACCAACCTATTTTGTGATTATTATTAGAGAATACTAATAGAAATTGCAACTATGAGATGGTGATATGGATCCAAACCAATCAAACATCTCAAATCTCAATTAATAAAAAGATTAGTTTATAACATACACAACAAGGAGTACAATATGATAAACTGATAAATATTAGTTTTTCTCTGGAAGATTAATAACCCATGTTTGTGTGAAATGCATTGTAAGATGAGAAACTGCCATTGTCATCTTTGTGCATATACACCCAACTGTCATATTAAATATCAACTGTTTTAATTAAAAACAGGGAGTCACACTGGAGACTTACAGGCAGCATTGTGCGTAAAAGAAGAGAGAGAAAAAAGGTGAGGATGAAAGACTGGGAGCTGTGAGACTTCCCAAACAAAGCAAACAGGTGTGATACTGAGGCAAGCAGGAAACTGGTGAATATCAAGGGAACATAAAGGTGACACTGTCTTCAACTGATAATCACCATAATTAAAAATATTTGAGAAACTAGGCACCATTTCACTAGAGCTGTTAACTATGCAGATAAGTCTCACATATATAATGGTAGTTACAATATAATATCTTATTGTAAGCTCCTATGACTTAAAGGGATAGTTTGGGATTTTTTACATGAATCTGTATGGCATCACCTTCAGCAGTGTCGTGCATCAACACTGACTTACCTCCCGACAGGGTCTGGTGAGGCAAGTTCTTGCCCGGTTTCAGTGCTGACGAAAGTAGTCTGGCAAGTTGCCTGGGGTCCGGAAAATAAAGCGTTTTTGTTCGCAAAACAACATGTGCTCAAAAGAGTGATACATTTGCATTACAAAACGTGAACCGTGAAAAAGTCAAACCTCATAATTGCTTGGTACTATTCTCTCTCTGCTCATATCACTGCGCGCTGCTGCCAGTCTACGCTGCCAGGTGACGCTGCGCACAAATCTAACCATTATTTCAGTAGTTCAGCATTGTTTACATGCTCAGATTTTTGACTGTCGCGATGTGAGAGAGCTAACGTGAGAGCAATAAGTATATAAGCTTGTATAAGCTATATAAGTATATATATCAAAATGGTGCGGACTTGTGATTATCCAGGCTGTAACAACAAAAATCCAGCTTCAACTTGTACCACTCTGTCCCTCCTCTCTCTCTCTGCCTGTTCTAACTCCATCTGATGAATTTTGACATCAGTATATTCGGGTTCATAAAGATCTCTCCTTGGCTCTGTGCTAAGGACAATGTCTTCATCGTCTGTGTCGTAGTCACACATGTTGTTGTTAACTCTCTGAGCCATAAATACAATGAAACAGGTGCGGCTCTCACCTGGCAGCAGCGTGGAGTGATATGAACCAGAGAGAAAATAGTACCAAGCAATTATGAGGTCTGACTTTTTCGTGATTCAAATGTATCCCTCTTTTGAACACATTGTTTTGAGAAGAAAAACGCTTTATTTTCGTGACCCCAGGCAACTTGCCAGACTACTTTTGTCAGCACTGAAACCGGGGAAGAACTCGGCTCACCGGACGCTGTCGGGAGGTAAGTCAGTGTTGATGCACGACACTGCTGACGGGGATGTTGTACAGATTCATGTCAAAAATCCCACACTATCCATTTAATACATTGTTGGTTGAAGCAGCACCTTAAAAAGCATTGCACTGCACTGGAACTTGCCAGCATGTAGAAAGAGTGTAAATAAACACATACAAAATCTTTATGAATTGGAACTTTACAGTAGCGAAAGAAAATATTATATTATTAATGGACTGTGATTTCAGGTGAATGCAGTTATGTCTTGTTAATTCTCAAATTTACAGATGAGCCTTTTGTGTTTATATAAATCTGGATATTTCCTGACCAATATAGTAAATGTGCTCATCAGCAGGAAAAGACGAATAAATGATCAGAATATGTGATGTATATTTGGCTACTTGTTTAACAGACTTTTAACCAACTTTAAAGTGCAACTATTCTTCCTGTCAGTATTGCGGTCAAGATTTAGTATATCACCAAAAGTGTCAGTAATAAATGATTATTAGGCTCTGACCTGTCTTGGTGTTTCCTCCCTTGTATCTAATTTTCTGAATGGCTTCCAACAGTGCTTCCTTGTTGCTATGGGAACTCAGCTGGAACTCTGTCCGAGCGTCGTCGCTAAACTGAGCAATGGCCACCTGCAGAGACAAACACACACAGGCATTATGTATTGTTCTTTTAATTGTCTTAAACTGGACTGAGGTTCAAACTACAGGCTCAACTTGATCAAGCACAAGAGTGAACTTTGTGGTATGAGGACAGCATTGGAAAAGAAAAGAAAAGCATCAGAAAAAGTACTGTTTTGGTATTTCGTTATAATGTAATGTGTTGTCCATAGAGACACTGTAGGTGTAAGATGAAATTTGAAGGTGCATAGGTGCAATTTGTCACTTTTTGCGTAGGGAGGTCTCTATGTCTTCCACACTATGGCATTAAACTAACTTATCTTGCATTTATTTATGTATTCGGCCTATTGCTTTGATTAAGTAATGCCATACTGTACGTAGTATTCTAGACAAAGCACCTGCTGAGCACTTGAATACTTACATAGTGCATATTTAATATATTTCCATCTTTAACCTTCAAACTTTTGTCCTAGGTTTCCAAACCAACCAATAAAACCTGACAGAGACAGATTTTGGCTGGTTTCTAAAATGTAGGACATACACCAAATTCCATTCAAATTCTAATCTTCTATGTCTGCACAACATAATTTTTTATCTAATTGTGCAGCCTGTGAGATAGAATAATCGTTAACAATAAAAACTTTGCATTGCCAAATAAATCCCAAAGTCAAATTTTAAACCAGAACTCCTTTGGTCAGGGCGTGTAACTATTATTGCCTGCAGACTGCTAATGGTGCTGTTTTTGGCTCAGGGTTAGCTACTGTTCTTGCCAACTCTCCCTTTATTGTATGGCCAATTCTCTCACGTTACACCCCATGTTTTCCTTTGGTTTAGTGCCTATTGCCAGAAAATGGTGGGGTACAGAAAGGGCAGATAATCATGACAAAAAAATTACACAAAGTACAGGAAAAATGAATCAGCTGAGTTTCACTGTCAATGTGGGGGGCCTAAGCAGAAAAGAATGAAACTGGTTCATTACAGCACTAAAGTAACACTCCGGCAATGGCATGATTAACCAGTTAGACAAAAAAGATTCAGGCTCAGCTGCAGCTAATTTTTTTTTAAACTTTTGTTGTTTGTGCATTGATTGTGTTCAACAATAATCATCAAAAATATACATATTTGTAATAACAAGGCTGAAGCCAATCTTGAAGGAAGTGCACATGAGCATGCTAGTTGTTTTAGCTTTATTGTCAGAGTTGAGAGTTGAGAAAAACACATATAAAGTAATTGTGGTGAATAATTACAATACTTGGAATACATAAGGTACCGGTACGTAAGTGAGAAATAGCTTTTTATCACTGTAAACTGTTCAGTTTTTCATTTTTTTTAAGGCAGTAAAAATCAGATACAGTGCCTTAGAAAGACCGTTTTATTTTTGTCTATCCATGGATTGCAAATGAAAAAAGGAACATTTACAACTATTTTATTTAATGAATGTACAATGTACCTTTCAAATAAACCAATAAATAAAGAAAAAAAGCAGATGCGCGCTGTCTAGAATCTTCTGCATTTGTACAATATTGTTATAACATAAATCCAAGCTATGCAGAGCAAGTATTAAATCAGTTTGTATATATATATATATATATATATATTACCACAGCAGAAAAAGCAAATTAGAAAGTTGTAGTCAGGTTAAAAATCATCTTTAAAGGTTGTGCAGAAGTGCCTGATCCCTGATTGTACACTCAATAAATTAACTTCTTTCCAAAAGTCTCAAAGGTTTAAAGTTCTTTTCACTTCTGTAAACTTTTCAGATAAAAGTCTTTGGTCCAGCTGATTTCTCAAGAGGCAGGCAAACAAAAGTAAAATCCACTCCACACCATCATTCTGAAAACAAACAATGCCAATGGAGTCAGCCTTCCTGAAACAATTAACAAGACCAACACAAACAATTGAAAGCTCCCTTAAAAAGTGGTGAAACTTATAAAAAATTAATGCTGTGTAGAAGAGATGCATACTTAATGAGGTTCAGTTATGAATTTTGGTCCAAAGCCACTGCTTTTGTAGCTTTGTTTCCTTCTCATGCCTGTATAAATGCAGTAAAACTATTGGACAATGAGCAATAAAATGATAGAAAATCCAATTTGTCACCTAATCCTATGATAAAAATCAAATCTGATCCTGAGACAATCTTCTACTTACTGGTCTTACTTATGCTCTGAATGAGTGACAGGTGAATTAGCACAGAATCACTGTAAAGTCTGAGTTCTCAGATGCTCAAAATAACTGTAATTAACTTTTAAAGACAGTGTGATAATCTTTAAAAAATGTTTGGCTTTTTGCTCACCCTTTCCTCTCTTACTGATCAGTGTTTGACATTTTCTGACTGTGATAGATGGATTTTGCTTGACACATGAACTCAGAAAAAGCAAATAAATGAAAATTACTCAAAGGCAATATGTGTCAGCTATGTGTCAGCTTGTACATAACTGTATGTACAAGAAATGTGATCAAATAGAAATTATGATCATTACTCCAAACAACTGCAAAATGATTTGTTTTTGTCAAATCAATACGTGACTAACTGTACAGTATAAAACACATTACTTGCCTTGGAAACCCCAGAAGAGAAATGCCAAAATGATACCCATGTCCACAAATTGCTAAACAAGCTTACAAAATAACCCCAAAAGACAGGTTTTCACCATCAGCCTATATGAATGTTCAAATAATATTATATTTCTTCAGTTAATGATTTTATGGGTTTAGCTTGGCTGTTGTTGGCAGGAACCCCAACTTCTGCACTCTCCACAGGCATGCATAATTCACAGGATAATGCCATAACGAAGAGGACAAATCACAAAGAATGAAAAGAAATTTTAACTCTTAAACATATTTTAAATCTTTAGTGTAATTTATAGCTTAGTTGAAAAGCCTATATTGTATTTTTCAGTGGATGCAGACATTAAGGCGAGACACAGGAACCACTAGAAGGCCTAAATGTGAATAACAGCACCCAGAAGACAGCCTTTGCAGCATAATTCAGACCATACCTCATCATTACTGTTTTACTTTTGAGGTAAAGTGTTAGAAGTTGAGGTGGGAGTGCATATTTTAGCTCTGGTAAGTTAAGCCCGAACTTACTTGGGTGCCATCAGGTCCAATCAGATCAAGCGAACCCATGGTGCTGTACAGGAAACGTATGATCTTCAGGAAATTGTCATCTCCAATAGACCAGGAACCATCCACCAGGAACGCCAGGTCAGCCTTTGCCTCCTTACACACTGCATACAGATATATACAGGTTAATATAGGCAATAAAATTATATAGGGCAATTTGTACAAGTGCTCCGCAAAGGGGACATGAAAATTTAATATTCATTTGAATACAGGCAAGTAATTATAACAGGTTAAAAATATTAGAAGATAATACAGTACATGTGGGCTGAAATATAGTTTTCTGATCTAGGTTATAATTTTGTTTCTTTGTCAAAAACATACCTGGAGATGTGTTTTGTTTAATTCACACATGTTTAACACACAAACTCTGTATAATTAGTTCTTCTCTCAAAACTGAAAACAATCGATTCCACCTCGTAATGTCATGTGGTAATACAGGAAGTGCTCCATTGTATTCTTAAACTCTATATAACTTCACTAGAATCATTTGGATGAGTTCAGTCCTGGAATTGCTGACACTCATAAACGAAAGGTAAAAAGCAGCTTTTAACTTGAAAACTACCACTACATGACATCAGAAGGTGGAATATATCATTTTGAGCTTTAGATATGGAGACAGACTAATAATAAAGCATAACTCAAATTCGTGTGTATGAAACAAAACACTGTTACCCTAAAATTATCAAATGATGACAAATTATAACAAGACAGAGCATGTTTAATATTAGTCTAACCCTGAAATAAAAGTACACTTAGCAGTCTATAATCTCATCTAGAGTATTTTCTTTGGCTTTTATTATTATCTTTCTAAATAAATCTGCAGCTGTACAGTTGTTTAAGGTCAGAAATAAAACATTAGTAAAGCCCACTGTTTTTCAACTGTTAAGACTCTGGAAAATAACATTTAACATCATCTTTTGGTCTGGCACCTCATTGAAAAGCAGTCTGTTTCCTCTCTCCTCTCACCTATTGTCAACAAATGGAATAACACACTTTGTTATGCTGTGATTTGTAGTGTCATATCTTCAGCGGTGGTTTATTGTGCATGTCTTTTTCTCATGCTGGCGGATTGGTCTTGACTAAAGGTTGCTCGTCATAAAAGAGAGATGCCGTGGTTTCAAAAAGGTCAGAGTTTGAAGGAAAAGCTCGCAGACAGCCGCACAGGGAGTCATTGGGTCAAGCCTTTACCTGAGCGCTCCAGACAGGAACAAATGAGGACAATGATCCCAATTCAGGGAGCTGCCTAGCCTCTGTTAGGGTTGTAAATCCACCCCAGGCTTGTCAGGTCATTTAAAGACTCCTCAACTCTGATCTTATTTCATTCAAGGCATTCCAGGCGTATAATAAGATGGGGGAAATAAAGTTAGATGGGGTGAGAAGAGGATGTAGAAGATAAGGGTTAAGCAGATGATTTGCAGTGGGAACCTTTGAGGAAGAGTCGGAATGAGAAATTAAATTAGTATTATGTAATTTTAGAAAATGTTCACATATTTAACCATGTCATTTGAAACAAGACTCGAAATTACTCTAAGGACCACAACATAACTTTTCTAGTGGAGGGGTCTTAATGGCATTGCCTTATCTGGAATGTTCCACAGTATATATTAAACTTGTATTTTTTTGGTATGATACTGGAACAAACCAAAGTGTGTTTTTATTTGTGTCTGTTATGTCAATACAGGCATTTAAAAATCTATACCTCTTACTCTTTTTTTTATTTTCTAATCTGTTTAAATGGCTGTAGACCAATCAATACACATTTCAGATGCCAAGCCAAAGTAAAATGTGCTTACAATCATTATTATTTTAGTCAATATTATTAAAATATGTAGTAGTTTCTTACCTTCTTTGGCAGGTGGGATAGTGGGCGGGGGCTCGGTGACTGGAGGCTCAGTTGGAGCTTGGGTCGGAGCAGGCACTGAACAAAAACAACAGAGCGTCATCAATCACAGAGACAGTTACAAGTGGCATCATCTGGGGTTCATCGCTGACCACACAGGCCCTGCCCCAGCTGATAAAGTGCAGTGAGAGACACCAATAACTTTCCTAACAGCAGAAAGTTTCCTAATTCAATTCCCAAGCACCAACAGGTGAGCAAAAAGTATTTGAAAAAGATATACTTTTTTTATAGTACGGTAACTTTGAATTATTTTGTATTGTCTACATAACCACCTAGAACAATAATACGTTTCTACAGTATGTGTGCAAACAAAGGCATTTCTCTCAATTTGTAGCCATGGTTGTCTGCAACTCCGGTTTCCCCTGGAGCTGTGGAGTTCACTATAGCTCATCAAGCAGTCAGTGAACTGAAACTGCAACCTCTATCTTCCCCTCAGAGAGGGGAAATAAATAAGTAAAAGTAAGTTTGATTATTATTAAGTGGTGGAAGAAATTGCATTAAATCTTAAAACAGTTAACAAAATTATAATTATAGAAGTTATAGAAGAAAGAGATTTGTAAGGAGCCTTGTAAAATATCACTGTTATGATTTGGATCATTTGCAAATGTTGGAAGTAGGGCTGTCAACGTTAACGCGCTGATCACGATTTTTTAAAAATCACGATTAAGCCTTTTGTCAGTAGTGTTCGGTGCTTTCCCCGGGAAGAACCAAGTGCGCAGAGGACGGACCACTCCGAACAAATTATAATGAACCAAATTGGGTTTGCACTACTGTCCATATGCTTTGCACCACCGCAGAACCAGCCGTGATCCTTGAGCATGGAGAACCGGAGCAGCCCGGACCTGTAGTCCACAGCGCATTATCGCTTTCACCGCACGGGTCCAACCCGCAGAGGACGGCATGGAACCGCTCTGCCCCAGTCCAGTGTGCACTGGTCTTGAAGGATGGAACAAGACCAAGGACCAGATCCCTGGGCCCGTCCTGAGGGGCCCCGGGTCTGTCCTGAGGGGCTGCGCTCTGCGGTGAAGCTGCCGAGTCTTTATCGCTGTTATCTGAACCCAGAGCTTCTGCTCATGTGCAGTGAGTTCTGTACAAAGTTCTAGGAACAGAGGCACAGGGAACGTCAGGCTGACCCCAAAATGGGCGGATAATGGATAAACATTGATGAAACGTCAATCGGACCAATTTTGGTTTGTTTGCCGGTGTGAAAGCGGACCACACTGGAGCCTATTGACTACATAATAACAATTTTATTGCCTGGTGAGGATCAAATAATCAAACTACCAGTGTGAAAACACCCTAAGTTAGCACCTCCAAACTAAACACCCCTGTGCAGCGACCGGAGCATCCCAGCCAAGAGCCTCAGATCCGACAAACTACCTGTCGATGATGACACATCAAAGAAAATAACAAGTAATAAATAGAATTGCTTTATGTTATGGCTTTAAAACTGTCTTGAAATGCAAAATAACACAATTTTAAACATGCAATTCAATATGCGATTAATCGCGATTAACTATGGGATTAATCGCGATTAAAAAATTAATCGTTTGACAGCCCTAGTTGGAAGTGATTATTTCTCTATTTGTTTATTGGCTTTTTTTTTCTTTTTTCTTATTATAAGCAATATGTGCGTGTGTGAAGAATGTCTGATTGTTTCTGTAAATCAATACTAATATAAAATAAATAACTAAATAAGTAAAGATTTAAATAAATAAATAATATATGTAGTGTAACTTACATGTCATATCAGTGACGGAGACCGCAGGCCCCTCCAGCTCCTGCAGCTGCGTGACAACACTGATCTGGTATTGGCTGCTGGGAGTGAGGTCATCGAAACACTGACGCGAAGCCCCACCCCCCAGGATCACCTCCTGCCTCTGTCCATCTATCATATAAAACAGGTACAATGCATAAAATGTATATTTTGTAAAAGTAACTTTTAATATAGCTCTATTTAAAGTTTTGAAAGATTTAACCAACGTGACTATTTTAGCTTTATTTGTCAACAGTATCACATTAAATAAATTAACATGCAAGGTATAATAATTGGACAATCACATAAAAAATAATCTGAAATACATAATTTATAATAGACTAAACCAAATATTAATATAAAAATACAGTATAATAATGCTAGGTGGAATAGAATTATAAATATAAGCAAGTTCAGGTTAGCTGTCCTGATTTGACAAACTATAATTACAAAGGCAAACTAACTAACTTTGTGAACTAAACTTTTGAAACAAGATGACATAATGAAGAGGCTCCAAATGTCAAGGACGCTATTTGATGACCATCTGTTAATTAGCCAACTCTACAAAGGTATCCAAAGACTTTAAAGAATAACATTAAATCAAAGACAAGGGGCTTTAATGGAGGGTACTTACTGAGGGTAGATTGTACAGAGACTCGGTACGAAGAGGCGTGTAGCAGCGGCTGCCATTGCACACACAAACTGTTGGGACGCACCTGATAGGTCAACAAGCCTGACACTCCAAGGGACACTGGAGAGGAGAAAGTCAGAAAACATTTAACCTTTGATAAAGAAAGGGCAATTCATTTTCTTGAGTAATCTTATCATTAACAATTCATATCCCAATGTTAGCTTTACACACACTGCAGTAAACTCCAAAATCAATTGGGAGAAATTGAAATAATATGGATTGAGATGGCGGATCTCAGAGGACACACTCTTTGCTTTCTTGCTCCGTTCTTGTTAACAGAATCTGCTGATGGTGTAAAATAAAGTTGCTTGGCTTGAGTGTACATTGTCGCAGACCATATGGCAGGTAAATCTTATTTTAAATACTGAATAATTCATAGCTATGATATGATACTATCATACCCTTGTAAATGGAATAATACTCTATAATCTTGCAAGCACAGACAAACACATCTTGTATGTATAGCACTGTGTTACATACTCACAGGTACATTGTTCAGATTCAATATATGTTCTATTACTGATGTCCAGAAGCGATATATTGGTTTCACTGTTTCCTTGCAGTTTAATTCACATGGACCTGAGCACAGCAAACTCAACGCAAAGGGATCACATAATCTCAGACGAGATTGAATAAAAGAGGATTCTTATCTGCAGATGATATACCCAAGAGAGCTCTAGTGCCTTCATTAACCCCAAACCCTCAACAACACAGCTCTGTATTCTGCGCTGTTCAAGTCAGGGATTTCAAGCCATGGCAACGGTGCACCATCGCCATAGCAATTAAACAATTCAAATCAATTAATCATTTGCTTGAAAACTATCAATATAAAACCAGTCACATAAACAAGTAGAGAAGAATTATGTACTTTATTTATTATAGTGGCAATGATGTATTATGTATTATATTATTTGGAAATTATAGTCCAGTTCACCATTGTTTTTGCTCTGAGACACTTTTTAAAGATAGAGAAGATCAATAAAGTCGTAATATTTGTGATGGTCTGACCAAGTGGTCTAGTCAAGTTATGCATTTAAGAGATAAACTGTGTATTCACTTTAACCTGTCAGAGTTCAATGAATGTAAAAAAAAAATACAATCTGCTAAATCTCTTTATTGAAATGGTTTATTGCATCTACATTTTGAAAACAACTAAAGGGACAATTATACTTTGAAAAGAGGTTTTTCATCTTGGTGCAAACCAGGGTAATGAGCTCAACTAAAATTTGTCCATGACATAATTTGGCCCAAGCCTGTAACTGGCGAGGGTATTGTTTTTCTACAGTTTCTTCTTATTATTTTTATTATGAAATTCTATGCATGACTACAAGCAAAAAATATATTATGGACATGGGCATTTTTCAGAGTAAAAACGGTTTCCTCTTTAAATTAAAAAACACACACACACAATTTGACATATAAATATGATATTCTATTTATTAATACACCATTTTTCATAGGTATTTATGATAAATGAATAAGCCACTGAAATGACCGTCTGTGTGTTGTACTTTGATGAGAGATGTATTCATTTATTGAGTTTGTTCAGACAAAGTTAGCTCTAAACAACAGTGAATGACAAAGCACATTTAAAGTTTTGACAGATTGAAGTTAGTTGCAAAAAAAGACTTGTGCGTCTATCTTACTAAAACTTCACATCCGCCTACCTACATAGAGTATATTTATTTATTTTAGAGCAGAGGAAAGTTTCGCTTATTTGTGCTGATGCAAAATCTATATGCAAAATTAGACTGTGCTCTTTCAGTGAGGGGAACGAATTAATATCCTTTCCTCTGTTTGCTAATGTCTCACTGGAAATTAGAGCATATGGCTTTGAGCGGGCTGTTAATTTACCTCTTTCTCACATCAACCCACTCCTTTGCAACACCCCAGTGCCAAACAACTTCACACTAATCTGAAAGTTAAATCTGAATAATAAGCTTAAGGATTTTACTCCACCAATCTCCGTTGTGTAATTAACTTTTGTCTTAAACATTCAATCTTGGATATTTCCCATTTATTTTTATACTAGAACAACCACCCCAGAGGCCCCATAAATGATTAATCTTGACTTACATGTCTTTGCATTAACTAGCAGAGGGTCACTTTCTCCATTGGAATACGAGGCAGTCAACTGGACACTGTACGCTGTACCAGGGAGGAGGTTGAGGAGAACTAGAGAATTTACATCTTCACCAACTGTTGTCTCCAAAAACTGCCCAGAAACTGAAAATAATTCACACAAAACTGTTATTAGATTTAACTGAAATGACATAATTATGTTAAAATGTTCTTTTAATTCAATAATTAAGAAAGCGTACAGGTGCACTATATTACTTTTCTGAAGAGGGTATGCAGCTTGTTTCTATGGTAAAGTTGTTACTGTGGAACATTCCAGGATCTGGTTTGGCATTACATTTATCTATCTTGTATTTTTTTCAATTTACAGGTCTTTTTAAGATCGCTAAAATACCTCGGAAAACATGCATTCTTACAGGCTTACAGATTCGACCTGTAACGTGACCCAGTGGCATCACCTGCTTGTCTCTATGGAGATAAATATGTTTAATGCCTTACTGTGGAAGATTATAAACAAAATAATATCACCTTGGAGACAAGTAGGCGCATTGTTTTACTTTAACACAAACAAATGCATGTACTCCTCTGAGCAGCATGATAGATGAAGCATAAATCAGTGTAGTTGCTCATAGTCAAAACATTCTGATAAAAATAACCAGAAAATGTTAAGTAGGAAACTCAAAAAGATAAGCATTTGTTTAAGCATTTATTTACTGGGATTTGGACTGAAGAACATTTCCTTTGGCTCAAGTGTGTTTAAATTTAAATATGTTATCCTGCAGCTGTGCATCTTTGGGTGAGTGGATTTTCACAAACAAAATCATTTCTAACACATTTTAAAAAGTGACCTCTGTTATAAATGATAGAGCTTTCCTCCTTCAAGATCAGAAAGAAGCCTTTATTTGAACCAAAGGGGAGAAGTGAAGTGTCTAATGTACTGTTATCTGAAGTCTGCTCTAAAGTGGAAAAACAAAGACAAAAGCACATAAACACCAGCAATTCTCTTTGAGAGGAAAAATCATTAAAAAGAAAAACATCAAAGTTTATGTTTTGTGTTAATTGGTGCTTGTTCTTCGGAAAGTACATTTAGAGCATCTATCCTAAAGCAAAGTCAACAATATCCTGTCTTTGTCCTGAATTGATGTTGAAAACAAAATCATTTAAGGGTGCACTGTGGAACTTTTCTGGTGGAGGGCTTTTCTCTTTGGAGATGTTATTTGGTTTGCCGGGAATGATTCACAGAATGGCATTAAACTTAACCTGACACTGTCTGGGCAAAGCAATAATATCCTCATGGAGACAAGCAGGTGGCATACCTCTCACCAGAAAAGTTACACAGTGCATCTTTAAGTAATTCAAGCAATCCTGAGGGAAAGGCACTTCTTCCCAATCCTTTTTAGGGCATAGCTTATAACTGTCTTTTGCATTTTTTCATTCATTATAGTTGAAAGACTTATGTGTTACATGCAGGTTTGAAATAAATGAATTCAAAGGAAAGAAGCAAAGATTTGGCTGGTGGGTGAATATGTTCAATAGTGTAGCTGGGAACAAGGATCAAACCACATAAAAGTAAAAGCCCAGGCCCTGATTTTACCTCATGCATCTGTCTTGTGAGTGTGTTGTGTGTAGCTACCATAGATGGGCTGGTAAACGATCCTGTATCCCTCTGTTGGAGACAATGGAGGATCCCATGAGATCTTGAAGCGGTTGTACCACTCCTCTGAAGCGCGCAGGTTAGTCGGGGACGAGAGAGGCACTGCACAAGACAAAAATAACCAGTTCGGAAAGGAAGAGCCTCATTATCACCCCAAAATAATTTATATGTGAATAATAATCCCATTTGAGCCCTCCACGCCATTCCACTCGAATGGACAATATTCAGACTATAGTCGGTTGAAGCTGTGCGATTTAAAGAAGATTGACATTTTTATTCTGTGCGTGTTGTGGAGATAGATAATGACTGCAATTTGGAGAAGAAATTACTGAATAAATCAATTACAACAAAGACAAATAATTCAAACAACTGATTAATGAAAAAAGCAGCCGTCATTGTAAACACCCTTAATTAAGACAATGCTGCTTTAATGTGCATTCTCCTTTGGGAACACAGAAGAAAAAAAAATTACCGCAGAGCAATGTTACAATATGGTTGATGCCAAATATAAGGCAAATAAAGCTCATTAAATTTAAGGATTTTTTCATTCCTGACATGGGTGTGTTGAAACTTACGTGTTGTACCAAGAGAAGCCACAGTAATGCCTTCTTCTCCGTCCCTGTACACTGGAGTTATTGTCACTTTGTATTGTGTGTCTGCTAATAGACCTTGTAGCACAGTTGTCCTTTGACCACCAGGAACTAACACCTAGACAATGGTAAAAAAGGAAATTTAAACATTTTATATTCATGGGTTTCAGGATTATGTTAAATTAGGAAAGCCACCATGGTAAGTAACAATGTAAAACAAAATATTATATCTTTTTAATTACGAAAGATTAAAAATGTTGCCTATAATATTGAAACCCATGAAGAGTCAAGTCATTATTCCTGTGCATTCAGAGGGTTTCAAAATGCATACTGTACAAATTTCTGAGGTTATGGAGAGTAGATTGCCAATTTTTCTCTTCAAATTAGGCTTTAATTCCCAAACCACATTTAAAAAACTTCCAAGACCCTTAACATTTCAGAAAGGATTGAAATATGAACTGCTAAACCAAGAGTCTCATGCATTTCCAAATTACAAAATATTTGTAGGGTTAAAGAGATTTTGGGGCCTGCTTGCAGAAGAAATCCGATTAGCTAAGTAATTTCTGGCTTTGTCATTTTATAATTTCAACCATTCATGTTGCGATTTTGATCAGCATTAACTACTCATGCAGGCCTTATCTCAGTGAATCCCAAATGCATGCCATTTTGATGAGGAAGTCCATTCTCAACAAAGTTTTCTTCAACATACCTATCAAACTACTGAAACAAAGTATCCTGCCTTGCATAAAACAGCCACTTAAAAGTTTCAGGACAAAAAAGATTGGGATAACCCCTATCTATGAGCCCATGGACAAGTTTAAAGCTTAAGTATCATTTTGTTAAGTAATTGTTTCTTTTCTGAACTCAGTGTTGCCTCTGCACTTTCCACTGCTGCCCCCATCTGTGCTCCCAGTGAGGTAAATGGCTGCTGAAAAGATAATAGGATGTCTTCTGGCTCGCCTTGGCCCTCCATCTTCTACAGCATGGACGGGAATTAAAAACAGGGGCAGAAGAAGAGAGGAGCAGATAGGAGGACAATAAAGGTCTGGAGGAGCAGGAGAAGTCAGAGGAACTGAATGTGTGTGCATCTGTGCATGATTTAACAGGGTCAGAGCATGGCACCGGCCTCAAGGACTCTTACCATGGTGATAGATGGATTAGAGAGGGGGGTGTAGAAAGAACTGGGGTTAAAAGTATAATGAGTTTTATGATTAGAGCAGATGACCCACACTGGTCATACGACGCATCTAAAGAAGTGCTACTAGACATCATTGAAAGCCCAAGCAAGCAAGCATGTCCATCCATACACGTTCCGCATAAATACAAAATCAGTTTCTATCGAGATAATGGTAAAAATACTGTAGAAACAGCAACAGTTCATACTTATACATCCACAACAGGTAGTGGATCCATAATTGATATGATTATTACGTTGGATGATTTGTCCATAAAATTAAATCAAACCTTGTTTACCTCTTCTTGAGAATTGCCACATGAATAAAACTAGAATTGACTACTAATCTCTATAAATGGGAACCAAGTCTTACAAGTACAACAAAACAAATCAGTCAATTTAAGCATATTTCAGGGGAAACAATCCAAAATGATATCTAATGTCCTGTTGACAAAAGGCTGTAATAACCCTAACCCTAAAACCATAACATTGTAAATGTGGTGTTCCTTCTCCTTGCAAATTTCCAAACAGGCACTCATGAAATGTATGAATGTGTGCAGGCATACTTCTTTTCTAGTGGACATTATTTATTGTTAAGTTAAGTTAAATTGTAATGCATAAACTTTACACAGTCTTTAACTATATTACTGTGACTCAGTATGTTAACATTGCATCTGTAAAAAAAAAGTGGGTACAAGTTAAGAAATTTTAAAAATACACTTAACTTCATGAACAACTATAACTTCCCCTAAATAACTGCAACTAAATAACAGCTCAAAATCCACCTGTTTCAGTTAAATTTTAATAATTTCCAATTACTTTTACTATTTTTTTCATCTTTTTATGTAAAGCACATTTGAGTGTCTATATCTGCGTACCACAGACCTAAAAATTGTGAACGCACCTCGTGTCAGCTGTTTCCTGTCCACTTCGAGACTCTTAAGTGTTCAAAAGATCAGAGCTCTGCACTTCATATACATGATTTTTAAAGCAAAAAAGTTTGTGATAAGACGTGAGGAACTACTCTGGCCTTTTTACTCTTAAAGAACCCTTCAAACCTGATTAATAGCACAGTTTTGTGAACTGGGTGTCATTATTTGCGGAGGACAATGTCTATGGATAACAAGACTGAAAATTCTGCAGTTTAACTTTACAACTTTACAAGATGTGAGTAATAATTATTTTTGCTATACTGAGTTTGTATCTTGCGCCTGTGTGTCCGTAACTCAGTTTGCCCCTGACATATGGAGTGACATAGCTGTCAGAACTATTCGTGTGCATAGGAATTAAATCTGTGCATATTTGGGAAATCCGTACGTATTTGGCTGTATTTGAGCGTAAAATAAATATTCGCAAACTCTCGAACATAGCTGAGTGACGTGATGACGTATTTTTGACAGTAAAGTCCCGTGTGTGAATTCGTATGTATTCGTAACTTTTCATTTTGTAATTGTAATTCTTGATGTCGTAATTCATATTCTGATGGAAAAAAATACACACAACACAGTTTATATACAACTGGACTCATTCGAGAGTTTACAAATATTTATTTTAAGCTCAAATACAACCAAATACGCACGGATTTCCTAAATACACATGGATTTCATTCCTACGTACACAAATAGTTCTGACAGCTCTGTCACTCCATACTGACGCTCTGTTTTATTGGATGAACCGTAGGCGATATGAAAGAGCAGCTCGGAATCGCGCTAACACCACACACACGAGGAGCACAGCAGCTTCAAAATCACACACAAAGACACAAAGTCGTGTCCCTGAATTTGGGGAGAAGCAGCAGCCTAAATCGAGCAAATTCTCCTGTAGTGTGTGGCGACCTTAAGTTTGATGTATTATTGTTTATTACTTACAGTTTCCTCTTGTTGGTCCCCTCTGAGGTCAGCGTACGACACCCTAAAGCGCTCCACATGGGGGTCTTCCAGCTCCCATGATGCCTCCAAACTCTCGGTGGTCTCATCACTCAAATAAAGGTTTTTAACCGCCTGCTGGGCCACTGAAATAACAAGCAACAGAAAAAGTAGGTGATTTTTCAAAACACAAAGCCTATTGCCTATTTTATCTCTCTACTGTATATTTTATTTGAACTGTGAATCTGAAAAAAGTCAAAAGTCAGAATAATAACTCAACTGTAGCGTAAAACTACATTGTAAACAGAAGCAGAATTATGTTTTACAAAATGTTGCTGCATGTAAGAGCTTTTTGGTTTATTTATGAATGTATTTTTTAAATTGCTCATGTCAGTGTTTGTCTACATCCTGCTCCAAGTACCGCAGCAATTTCCTAATGTTGTGAACCTGTTCACTCATATGGCAATAAAACACATTCTGATTCTGATTCTGATTCTGATTCTGATCTATGGAATGGTAATTTAATTTTTTTATTTTTTTATTGCACTGTTGAAAAAGAATCTAATAGACCACACCATGTAAAGCCCACTGAGATAGCTGTCCTGTTACTTGTCACAAACAGTTACTGCAGTCTGCTATTTTAAGTTGTTGTTTACACTGGGTACAACTGTTGTTTTAACGTTTCTAAGAGAGTAAATTAAATCTTAACTTAAGGAGACATGTTGCTTTTAAGATTTGGAGTGAGTGGAAAAACTACTCAGACTCAATTAGCTGTAGCTTGCTCTTCACGCTAAACACAGTCCAGATGGCCCCTGACATAATCCAGCTAAAGCTACTTTTGCTTTTTGAAGCCAACATGCTAAAAGGTCTCTGTGAGAATAATAGTATTTCAATTATTCATTCAACTGACAATTACAGCTACTAACAATTTAGCATATAATTGTGAACATGTTAAAAACAAGAGCTTTTGTTGGCTTTTAATAACTACTTTTGGCAATAGTCATTTGCTCATAAGATGAAACAATTGTTCATTGCAAACACAGCACATAAACATGCAAAAAAAAATCAAAGTTATTTGGCTTGTAACCATAGGGCATGTATTAAAACAGCAAAAACATTTTCTGGCATGTGAGAGTTAGAAAGCATTAGAAAGCACACCTGCGGTTGTAGCAGCGATAGTTGTTGTCAAGGCCACTGAGGAAATAAGTATTAAAAAATTAGATGGACACTGGTCTTCTCTGTGCGAAGCAAATCATGCAGCAGAAAAAACACATCACGTTAAATTATTGTTAATTCTGATGTTAAATATAGTGTGATTTTCTTACGTGTGTGTTCTATCAGAGAAACAGTGTCGCTCTCAGACTCATCTTTAAAAACAGCTGTCAACATCACCTCGTACTTTGTGGACGGGCTGAGACCTGAGAGGAGGTACTTATTATCATCGCCACTCAGGATCACCTGCACAAAACACAATAAATCCTTTAAAATAAATAATTAAATACATTCAGACATACATACATAAAACACAGATACACTAGATAAAAAGTGACAAAAAATGATCAAGGTTAAATGTAAATGTGAATAAGATTTCACTCTGTTAATCAAATGGTTTCTGTGTATATTTGGCCCCCACGTTGAGCCAGATGCTGTAATGGAGTCCAAACAAACTCTAGCTCAATTAGTACACCCTAAAATGAGTTAAAACAGCAAGGTCATTTAAAGTACACACAGTTTCCTGGAAATGAGGTTTAAAGGGGAATTTATTGAAAATGACATAATATTCATATAGTAGTTACATGCAAATGTCGCTGGTCAGCTTTGGAAATCATGTTATTCCTGGAGCAATTCTGTGTGATGATCCAATCTTTCCATTTCCTGTTCTCTCTCTGTGTAATATTGTGATAGACTTTCACACATTTATAACTAGCAATATTATAGCTTATTCAGTATTGAAATATTTCATTTAGCTTGAAAATATAAAAGAATAATTCTATGACTACTTTTTTCCCACAGAGCTATTTATCTAACAAAGCCAGTACAATTTAATTTCATAAATCTATGGCAGTATTGATGTGCTGCCTTGTCCACAATTCATTTAACTTTCTAAAATGAATTATAAAACTATTTTACAAGCTTATTGTTTCCCGAGACTCATGGTGATTGGCAAGGCAAAAAACCTACAAAATGGATGTTTGTTTTACTTTATAAAGTAAAAATGGCATTGTTTACTGGCAGCGCATGAAACTTATAGTGGAGCAAATTTAGTAAAATGTCTAGAAACATTTTATTTCAAACCAGTTCTTACACTGTTTTTTTGTTTACACGTTTTTATGACCAGCACAAACCTCTTTGGTGTCTCCACCGATGAAGGGAGCCCAGGAGAGACGGTAAAGGACGATGTCATTGGCTGAATGATCCCAGCTGACCTGGAAACTGTCCGCTGAAATATCACTGGAGCGCAGATTCAGGGGGCCAGGGACAGGGGCTGGAATACAACAAAAATATATAAATAAACTGTCAGAACCTATTATCGACTACCATATTATAAAATAACAAAAAACTATTATTAAATTTAAATAAATGCAATATGAACATACAACATATTATGTGCAGCAGTAGCTCAGTAAGTGGAGACATTCACAATCCTATTCCTTAGAGAGAAGGAGGGTCTAAGGACAAGATGAAAACAATGTTCCCTTGGCTTGTTTTCTATGAATGTTGGGTAATCCTCAGTCTGTTATTGACCAATGTCTGTTTCACTGCTGGATTTTCTAACTTTCTGTTGGCTAAATCAATGATCTTGTTAAACCCTAAGAGGCAACTCCTTTTGTGATTTGGGGATTTGCAAAAATAAACTGAAATGAACTGAATTGAACCCCACAGCTGGTCATACCATATACACCATTGCCGGGTCATTGAGCAAGACACTTTCCTTAGACCCAGTGACTGCATGCCATTACTTTAAGTTCTTTGAGTGCCCAGTAGTATGTATTCACTATGAGTACAGCATTTATTGGACACCAGCAAAGTCCATGGTTCAGATTAAAATTCATAACAGGAAAGACACCATTACTTTTGATGTGTATTGACGATGACGATGACCAGTGCTTAAACTAAAGACAAAAATGAATAAATGTCCTTGAGAAGCAGTGGTTTAATAGCTCTCTGCCAGAAAACATTTCTTTGAGCTGAGTCAGCACTGAGTCCAAATGCTTGTTGCTGTAAGGGATATTTCCACAAATCAATAAGTGTTAGTGTGATGGAATATTCAGAGACAGTGAAATGACCTTTTAATGTGCCTGGGCGATTTGCTGAGGTGTAAACGAGGCAAATTCACCGCTGTTGAAAGTTTTTTGAACAAAGAGCTAACGGCTATGCTTTCTAATAAAACTGATGCATCTTACTGGGGAAATTAAGACAAAACGGCCCCAGAAAGAGATGCTGCTTGAGAAATAGGGAAGCAATAATGATACTGACAAATTAGATTCAAAGAAAAGTGATTTATAAAAGTGATTTATAAACGCCTTGAGTTACCTATTTAAATTCTAGTTTGTTACCTTGCAGTACCTACTATATTTATTTGATAGAAAAAGTCTTACGAGTAGTAAATGCATCAGTGAGAGGCTCTGATTGGCCTTCGACGTATAACGCGAAGATGGCCACGGCGTATTCCATTAGAGACGTCAGTTCAAGGAGGTCATATGTGGTCACAGGGCCCACGACTGCCTGCAGAAAATATCCGATAATGAACTCCAGGCAAGTCAGTGTATGCATGCAAATACATTCAACTTCACGATATAAATAGTTTGGCAATTCCATGAAAAATAATGTGATTTAACCCAAGCTTTACTTAGGTTGTCCCTCCTGTTTACTATTAAAACTCTATGAAGTCAGTACTATGTTTCAAAAGACAATATCTCAAACCAACATCTCTCCATTAAAGCCTTTACCTCCTTTGCCCTGGAAATATTTTTATTTTTTGATAAAAGACACAGCAAAAAGGTGTTACCTCCTCTGTTATTGCTGCATCTGTTTTTTCCCATGAAATGCGGTATCCTTTGACTCCGTCCGGGGCAGGGTCCCAGCTGAGGCGCGCCGAATTGTGAGTGATATCAGAGAACTGGAGGTTACTTGGTGGACTCAGTGGCACTGTAATAAAATGGATAAGAACATCTGTAATAATATTGTAATAGCATTGTAAAAGTAGGAAAAATACAAGGGGTGCAGAAATTACAAGTGGTTTCCTGGTTTGTGATTGGCTCGCTGGCTTCATCTCCGAACATGGCATATACAGTAACAGTGTATTCAGTTTGAGGAGTCAGTCCATCCAGTTTTATCTCTGTCACAGCATCTGATACTTTCACCTGAATAAATATAACATAGTTTTATTATTTGTTATTTACATTTGTTATGGAAAATTGTAATTAAGTAGGTAACTTGATTTTTCAAAACAACAAAATAGGTTTACGTCTTGTTGAGTAAAAATTTTATGAACAGATCTGAACTTCTGAAATGTGACATGCAGGTTGAGTGGTAAATGGTATTTATTAATTTATATAGCACTTTTCCACCTTCAAGGCACTCGCTTTACATCCACTCACCCCTTCACACACACACACTCATACACCACTGTACGCAGTGGGTTGATGCAGTGGGTTAAGTGTCTTGACCAAGGACACGACAACAGCATTGATTTGTGGGAGCTGGAGTCGCACCACCAACCTGTGGGTCAGTGGATCTGACCACTCTAGATATCTGCATTACCTCTTTTTCAGTCACTTCGGCGTCATAAGAAATCGGTGCATATAAAACCATGTATCCTGAGACGTCATCCACACTGTTCCATCTCGCTTTCATTGAGCTGTGAGTAACATCGAAGAGCTGGAGACCAGTCACCGCAGGCAGAGCCACTAGGAAAACAAAATGTAAAAACTCAACATTGAAAATACACAAACTTGAAGCATCCAGGAGTAAATTAATAAACATACAGGTAGTTTCGGTTCCTCTCAGGGCTTTACTCGCCTCATTCTTGTAAACAGCAAACACTGCCAGCTGGTATTCAGTGAAGGAGCTAAGGTGCTCCAACAATGCAGATGTTTCAGTGCCATCCACAATGACCTGGAGTTTAGGAAGTTGCAGGTAAGAAACATGCAAAAGAAAAGAAAAACTGTTAATTTAGCATAAAAGGAAGAGAATATTTTTTTATGACCATAATATTTTTCCTGGCTACCAGAAATGCATCAAATTGAGTCTATAAATGTCTCGGTTGGTTAAAGTTAAAAAAAGGACTATAAATTTAACAGCAAAAGTGCTGAAAATCATTTATCTTTCATACACATTTTTCAGTCCATAATTTCAGTATTTTCTTGAGCAAACAGACTTTTCAACTTTTGATTTAGCAGGAAATGCATTAGAATAATAGAAATGTCAAAGAGTGATTTCATTTTTGATTTATGTGCCGATGTATGACAGTAGTGATTTAGATCAGCTGATTTGAGCCAGCTGGAAAGGAAATCTCACATCCACCTTCACAACATCTGGCCCCATAAACCTTGCTATGTAAGGTGAAAATTGAACAGTTTCTTTGGCCTCACATTGTGGAAAATCAAACAGGTGCTTGGACCAGTCGTTCTAGAGAATCTTAATTACCTGCTGCTCTACGAGGGCTCTGGGAATTTATGAATGGACAAATGATAGTGAAGCTGAGATGAATGATACCACCAAGTCTCAAGGAAACATGAGCTCAGTCCTCACACATGGCGCATACAGCTCCCACTTGTGTAGTAAGTGTAGTGGAAAAGCAGCACACGGCCATATAAACTTAACACAACTAAATCAGAACTACTACAAATCTATTTTCTCTTGCTTTTAAAATGTTATGACTTCTTTTAGAGTTTTCCATCAAGTATGATTTATAAACATTGGTATACAGTCATGTATGTTTTCTATGTTAGTGCTTAATCCTTTTTATAATTTTTTGCAGATGAATTTACCACTTGAGCATAGTTGATGTAAAAAGAAGGTATAGACATATTGTTGACTGATTTCTTTGAACTTCTATAAATGAATATATGGTACGATGGATTGTGCATTTTGTTTTTGTGGGGTGAAAGTTTGAGTTTTCCAAATAAAGTTATATAAAATTATCTTTTGGCAGCATGCATGATTATTAATTATATACTATGTAATTCAATGAATTTGTCAGGAAGGGAATGTGATTTTGACGTGTAAAATTCATTGTACCTCCTGAGGCTCCCCCTCCTGAGCAGAGTACACTACTCTATACTTCTCCACATTTCCAGGAGCATGCCTCCAGGAAACCCGAAAGCTGCGAGCCGTGACCTCTGATGTCTCCAGGTCTAGAGGAGCACCCACCGGCTCTGGGACATGTTCTACAGGAAAGCAGAGGATTAAATAAAAACTAGGTGTTACTGAATAACTTAAAACTGTAACTTATTCTGCGTAATGATAGTTTTCATGTATGATTTCTGAGAGGGCAAATATATGGCCTGCGCACTCACGTTAGACTCAAATGTTTGCTTAGTTTTAACACTTTCTAAACATATAGAATTGACATAGTTATTGACAGTTTTGAAAAGCAGATTTGTGCCAGTTCTTCTCAAATAGCATTAAAGTTACAAGCTACCGTTGTAACACAATGTATAATTTCACACAATTACACTCACCTTTTATGTTGAAAAAAATATATATAAATGGCAAAAAAAAAAAATATTTTGTCAACAGTTTAATTGTGTAACTTTTCTGGTGGAGGATTCGTCAAATGCTTTTTTTCATGGAGATGTGATGATGATTGCTTTGTCTGGAATGTTTCACAGTCTAAACTTTTGTATCTTCATGGGGATCAAACCAGATCAAGTTACAGGTCAGATCTGTGGAGAAGCAACCGCAGTCAGAATGCTTGTTTTTCTAAGTATTTTTGAGGAACGTACTGTGGAACATTCCAAGCAGAGCAGTGACATATCCATAGAAACAAGCAGATGACGGACCCAAACCGAAAAGTTGCACAGTGCACATTTATCTAGAAACTTTTGGGTCTCTGGTTTGCTATGGTAACTATGAATGTGGCCGAAAACTGTCTATTTAATTTCACTATCTCTTACTCAGTTTGATATCCTTGTCTTGCTGCTCCACTTGTTCACACACAGTCCTGGTCAGTCCGGTCACAATCGAACTCATGACGTTGAAGTCCGCCACATTGTAAACATGAGTGTCAGGGTCAGAGGCAATGGATCGCAACTCATTCTCATCCGCATTTTTGACACCTAGGATAGCAAGTACATTTGTATTTTAGTCCATTATTTCCAAACTACAAATTGTGTGAACAAGTCTTACCGATGGCGAACAGCTCCACTCCCGAATCTCGCAGACTTTCAGCGGGTGGTACAACATCATCCTGAGATTTTCCGTCTGTAATGAGGATCCCAATCTTAGGTACACCGACTCGAGAACCAGCCTCCGGTTTGAAACAGTTTTCCAAGATGTAGGTCAGAGCAAGACCTAAAAATGATATTGTCAAGAAAGTAGAGGAGAGGAAATAATAGACAATGCTAAAAATAGCCAAAAGTGAAACAAAAACACCCCAAAATTACCTGTGAGAGTGTTTCCGCCTTTGTAGGGCAGATTCTTGACAGCATCAATAACTGCGTCTTTAGTGAGGAAGGTGTTCAAATGCCACTCTATTCTCGGATCTCCGCTGTACTGAGCAAGGCCTAAAATGTGAACAAAGAGACAATGATTCTTAATAATATTGAAAATTACATCATGTAAAAGTAACAAGATTTTACCTATTCTTGTCTTGTCAAAGGCCACATCAAAAGCATTGACCAGATTTTCCAGGAACATTCGAACCAGTCGGAAGTTGATTCGACCAATGCTCCATGAGCCATCAACAAGAATGACAATGTCGGCTATGGCCTCAGTTCGACACACAAACTGGTCCGCTATGGAAAGAAAGATGAACATTTGTGCAGTCAGATAACAGATGATACAATTACACAAAAACAAAAGTCTTACTGAGTTTGTAAGTTTTGCAAGAACAATTAATTCTTGACTTCAAAGTATTGAAATGGCAGATGCTTATACAAGATGCCACAAAAAGACACAAGTCGGTAGCTCTGCCAAATGTCGTCGCTGTTTTCAGATATCAATGCCTTAATTAAAAGTTCACTATGTAACTGTTCTGATGGATTCTTCTTTCTCCATGAGGATGTTATTTCTTATTTCTTTGCCGATAAAGGTCCACAGTATGGCATTAAAAGTCCCTGTCATTAGATAAATGTAAGGTGGAGTTTAATGCCATACTGTGGAACATTCTACATTCCAATAGAATGACAAGAAGGTGTGGTCCAAATGGCAGATAATTAAGTTGTCTGTGGCGTCCTCTGTATATTTCTTTACAATTTATTTGACAGACAACCACCAGTGACTGCAATCGCTGCATATGGATGAATACATATTATAGTGCAAATGAACACACTATGTATACAAAGGTTTTTTATTAGAACTCAGTGGTGCATTAGTGTCAGAAACAACCTTGGGCCCATCATTTAGAGTTTAGATAATGTAGAGAACACCATAATGAAAAACGCACTTGTTGTAAATTGTTTCTACTTCTAAACTTCCAGATCGCGTCTCTGTGTCTCGTACACACATCTGTCTTAGTTAAAAAAACTGCTTATCAGCTCAAGATGACACCTGAAAATGAACAGCCATTTACATCATAAATCTTTATTTACAACAACTCCTAATCAACAAAACTGAGCATGCTGACAGACTGCTGACGGCAGGAGTTGAGCTGCTCTGAGTTAGTTAAATTATCATGATAAAATCACAAAGAGAAACGTGGCCTCCTGCTATAAATAAAGTTGACAGGTTAAAAAATTGGGCTGAATGATGCAAAAATATCAAATTATTATCTAATCTATTTTTTCTATGTTCTGATTGTGCTTCTGATTTGGAAGTAATGTTTTAAAATAAGATTCAGATCACAATGGATTTTTTCTATGAGAATTATTCTCCTAAAAGAGCAATAATACAAGAGAGAAGACAGAAATACAAACGGCAAACAAGATTCAAGGTCATTTTCATACTTTCTAGACTACAAGGTTAGCAGGTTTTATACAAGACTTTAACGAGGCAAGATATTGTGGTTTAGGACATTTATTAACTAAAATTGCAGCCTGCCACAAGTCAGTTTGGATTTTGGATTCAGTTGTGATTTATCTTACATACTGGGGTCGTAATCTTCATAGTTTTCAAGCCACTTTGGGAATCACATTGGGAAAACTCTGTCCAAATGAAAAACCTAAAAATGGCACAGACAGGCTGAGAGAGAACAGGAGTACTTCGTGTCTTATTGTAGTTGAATATTTCAGAGAGAGAAGAAAAGAGCCAAAAAGCAAAACAAACCAGCATGACCACCACCTTTAAGGAAACTCACAGGTGAAGATTTCAAACAGGGACTCAACAGAGAAAAGGCTCTTTCAAAAGGACAAAAATAGACAAACTGTGAGGGGGGTTATTGAGCGACAGAATGTCACTCAGAGGGTATCAGCATTTACAGTGTACATAATGTTGCTTTGAGGATAAAATGTGAATATCCAGTTTATGGTGTGGAAAATTAAAACTCTGCTTTCACATTTCACATTTTCAATAATATCTAGGCCTATCCTGGTGTGGTGGATACCTCTGCCACCACTCCAGTGTCAGTATTTTATTAAGTTTATGTTTACATTTTCAATTATACCCATAGTTTAATTTACTTAGACTTTTGTTTTTCTTTTTTCAGTTATTTTTTGGTTGTGTTCAGTTGCCTTTAAGTTCCCTCAGTTTGGCCCCAGTTTTCATTGATAATTTGCTTGTGTTAAATTACTTTATTAAATTTAAACTTCTTTTTATACCATGTCCCATGTTTTCTCTGGTTGGTCCCTGACACATGATCATTGTTCAGTATATGAGATGAGTCTTTGCACTACTACTTTATTTTTTTTAAATATTTTGTCTACATGATAAGATCCGGACCCTAGAAGATTGAATTAATAATGTCTATGATTCATTACAGATGCAAACTAAGTAACTAAAGTGTTTCCTTCTGCTTTTTATTTATAGCATCTAAAGTTTTTACAACATTAGACAACATAACATTATAGATTTAGAAGACTTTTTGTGGGTCTATTTCCTCTTGGGTTATTGTGTCAGTGGCATAAATTAGTTTCAGTATTACCTTTCATCATCTACAATATATCGCACTTCAGAATATGTTATCGTGACAGGCCGAATAATATCATGAGTGGTATGCAAAATTCTACAAAAACAGCTAATTAAAAACACAATGGAACAAAATTCTGCCTTTTTGTGGGTCATTTCACATGTGTTTGATGCTTAAACTTTAACTAACACAATTACAAGCACGTTACATTGGTAATATATCATCTGCTTATCATTATCGAGATATTCCATAAAAATGTCAAGATATTCATATAAGTGAATAGAGCTTGACGCCCACCCATACTGTCAGTATAACCTACATCTAGTGAGCTGAGACAAACATTGAGCAGTCAGACACAGAGCTGGGGTGAGGGAGCAGAGGGAGAACCAGTGGCAGAGATTGTAAACAAAAGATTAGAGGCTCAGTAATTGGAGCTAATTACAGCTCACCAACAAGAAAGACCCAGAATCACACACTGGTATTAAGAAAACACTATAGCACCAAACAAAACTGACAAACTTTCCAATTCAATTTCATAATATGTTACAAATTGACCACTGTTTTGGAAAATAATCCATGTATTGCAAAAATAAATCAATTAGTTGCCAATTTACTCACAAATTTGGCAGTCTGAAATACAACCAATGTACCAAAACATGCCAAGCCTATCATACATGCATCTATCCCAGCTTATGATGTTTATTGTACATTTTGTGTTTTATCTACCACTATATTGCACATTTTAAATTTGATTATCGCCGTGGAAACATAAGGCAATGGCTGAACTGCACATGAACCTGATTTGCATAGAGGCACGGGATCAGAAAAGACATTGCCATCCACAGACCTATTTAGATGTGAACACACAATTGGCCGCGCCCCAAGCCTAATTGGCAGGAGGGCGCGTGATTCGACAGACTGTCCACCTGGTGCCGGCGAGTGAGCGGCCACATTTTACAACCCACAACCCACAGTGCAATCTGCTGTGCTGTGGGAAAAGCTACCAGACAATTGAATTAACTGTGGGAGCAAAGAATGGTTATTAGAAGGCGCCTGCCACAAAGGAGTCCACTGTTCAGTGGCTCTAGCTTTGAGCTTGAAGAAAGAAATCCATTGACAACAGCTGTGCAGTGAATTGAATATTCAATCGTGGTTGTGATTATTACACCAATAAATTGCATGAATGGTATATTCAAAAACGGTTGCCAACTATGTACTAAAACTAGATTTGAACAAACATGAATGTTGAAAAATCACACAGGACAGTTTTAGAAAGGTCTATATTAGAGCATCTCTATAAGACCACATATTTAGACTTAATATTTAAGAAACTACTATACTGGTATTTTGTGTTTTATTAGTTCTACTGTCTAAAAATGAGTATTTTAATTATCATTACACATTTCAAATTCAGTTCATTTACAAATGATATGGGTGCTTTATGGTAGCTTTTAGTATGATTCACAAAGGTATTCTTCCACTGCATATTGACTTTTTGCTGTATATACATTTCTAATTCACTTAATTAAGTCATACTTTACTAATTCATCATGATTTTTCTATAACTGAGCAGCCCTATCATTGACAAAAGCACTACACTAAACTGGCATGTAAGCTATTCACACAGTTCAAGTATTGCTTATTGACAGTATGCCCACACAAATAGAGCCTGACATGGCACAAAGCCAATGGGGTACCTTAAACAGGAAGACAAATTCATTACAGACAATCAGCACAATGCCGAGAAATCTTCTGCCAAGAAACACACAATTGTATAGATTGTCAATACTGGACTGTTTCTGAAGTGTAGAGCAGTGGTACAATAGAAGAAAATCCTACTCAAAAACATGCACAACAGATAAAACCCTCCAGCTAAGATAGACCAAACCAAGCTTAAGATCAAGAGATGCTCCTGACAGGTTGCACCAGTGACAAGAATGGGTCAAATGCAGATCGCAAATTCCCTTCTGGAACAATAAAGTGCACCGTTAAAACGAAAATGAGCTTTATCCACTACTGCCTTTCTCCATTTCAGTTTATTGCACAGAACAGAAATAATGTGATGTTAAATGCATTGTTTGGTCCTCTTTCTCATTAACAGTGGCTTTGCCCAGTCTTGATTTAGTGCTGACCTCTATTTAGCTGGAGATCAGACTGAGCGCTGTCGTTTCAATCTCTCTGGTTAAGTCTTATTTCCCTCGTCGCTGTGATTGTGTCCGGGCCTCTGCAGTGAAGTCGGTGACAGGTGTTCAGATAGATGGGACCAGGCTAACACCCCCACACACCACTATTATTACCCTTTGTGTGAATCCACCTGAGTGTGTGAACAGTTTTACTAAACCCTTGCTCTATATTGCAAACTCCAAGTTATCGTCATAAAAAATCCTACATCCATTTTTTATATTTATGAAAGTTATTGTTATTATAGGGCTGTTTTTAACTACTTTTATTTGTTTTTTTGACTCCTGTGAGCTTTAAGACATGCTATAATGTTACCTCATCATGTGTTTTGTTTTCGTTCACACATGTTTGAGTAACCATTTATTATTAGTCTGTCTACATCTCCAAAACTGAAAATGCTCTAATCCACCTTGTGATATAATGAAACGGTAGTTTTCAAGCAGCAGCTACCTTTTACTTTTAGTTCAGTAGAGATTGGCGATTCCAGGGCTAAAATTATCCAAATGATTCTAGTGAAGGTGTAAGGAGTTTAAAAACACAGCGGGGCACTTCCTGTATTACCACATGACATCACAATGTGGAAGAGGGTGTTGACAGAAGAAGAACTCAGCCTAAATGTGCAGGGGGTTTGTGTGTTAAACATGTGGATGAAACTAAACACAACTTTAGGTATGTCTGTGATGAGGACATTATAACATAATGAGAAAATAGCGTAATATGCGCCACAGCTCTATACATTATGTTGAAGATGTAATTTCGTTTTGTGACCGATTTCTAAAATTACAAGCCATCAAAGTGGGAAATCTATATTTCTCTTATATGGGGGTAGCGGTTGTGTTTATGAGTACGTTCAGACATATAAACCGCATATAATCAATTTACAATCTGAAAATTAATGTGAACTAACTAGCTTTAACAGCTCAAAATGAATCATTCTTTTAGCCAATTTTCCAGTGTGCGATTGTCTGCAAGGATGAGGAAAGAACATTACCTCACGCATATGTGAAATCATGTTTGTATAATTGTAAATTATTTCAAATCTTTGTTCAGCTCTGCCTAAAGGAGGCGAGTCATTCCAAAATAAATATTGTCAAAGAATTTAAGAAGGTGTGCACCTAAAGCTTAACTTAAAACATTTGCTTTGGTTTTCTGGGCTGTTTATTCATTCACAAGATGTTTTGATACACCTGCTGCTTGCTTAGAGGTGAGATTCATTGATTTTGAAAGAAATATTCTAATTTATGATCCACAAATGTCAAATCTAATCTTGATTTGTTTGGGGTTGGCTCCACATACTTGCCATAATAATCTAATGATATAAAGTCCTTTCTACTCACATTGTCATTCATAAGCGCACAGCTTGGCTACAGCTACAAAATTATTTTACTTTTGTTTATATATTGTGACAGAGAAGTAATTACAGAGATTAACAACAAATCAGGTCAACAAATCTGCAATCTGACAGTTAAACAGCAAATTTTACCATAGAATTGTGCTCTGTCCTCCAGCACCACTTTAAACTACAGGGATTCAGAAATGTTGTGATATTGTTTGAACCTATCGGCTGTTTTCACCTGCGGGCCTGTGTGTGTTTACCTGTACAACAGAGCAAAGCGTGGTGTCTCTAACTGGGACCTGTCACTGATCTTTAATCCAAGGCCTGCTCTGTTCCTCTTCACTGAACAGAGACAGATACCTGGCTACAGAAAGTTTTACGCTCAAAGCTCACCAGCTCACAAGCTTCAAATCACTTTCACAGTATTTTTGTCTTTACTTTTGAAGCACACACTGGACTGCATACCTGCCCCAGTTTGCTCTGCTTTTCTCTTCGTCTGTTCGTCCTTCTTTAATCTCTGCCTGGCTCACACACCCACCTCTTACACTGCGGGGCTCTGCTCCAAATGCCAAAGTTAACTTAGCATTTATGGTTATTTTTAGTCAAATGTTGAATGTTTTTAACCACACAGACATTCAACACACATTTTTTTATCCAACATCTGAACTACTCTTGTTCTTAAAATAATATATATGCAAAGTTAAAAAAGTTGAAATTGGGTTAAATACAATAATTGCTGGCATGGAGTTCATTATAGGTGTTAAGAGCTAAAGTTATTACAAGTTTGGTGAAGGAGATAACTTTAAAAACACAGAGGAGGCTTTCCAGGAAAAAAATTATGTGTTTTGTGATGAAAAAACATTATAAAGGCTTAAATGCTGCTTTTCTGGTCATTAAAAGACCTGTAGTATGCTCAATTGCCTCTTCTGAGCTTTTAGCCGTGTTATAATGCTGTTACCTCATCAAAAACATACCTGGAGTTGTGTTTTGTTTCACACATGTTTGGGTAATTCTGGTTTATTACTCTACATCTCCAAAGCTCAAAATGCTCTGTTCCACCTTGTGATGTCATGTCTTTTACCTTTAGTTCAGTAGATATGGGCAATTCCAGGGCTGAAAGTATCCACATGATTCTAGTGAAGTTTATGGAGTTCAAAAACGCAGTGGAGCACTTCTCGTATTACCACATGACATCACAAGGTGGAACAGAAAGTTTTCCATTTGAGAGAAAATTTTAGCCTAAATATGCAAGATTTGTGTGTAAAACGTGTGAATGAAACAAAACAAAACTCCAGGTATGTTTTTGATGAGGAAACATCATAACATAAATCAGAAAATAGCATAATAAGAGGCCTTTAAGTATCAGCAACTAACTATACTATACTTAGTAATTCAGTACCAATATGTAAATAAAATGAAGAGTACGCCTATAAATCATATGCTCAGTTGCTAGTTCCTCTACATTTGCAGTTAAAGTTGGGCTTGTTTTGTTGACAGATGTGTGTGTTCATGTGCTGAGGGGATGAGCCAATGAACAACAACCAGATAATGTATTGCAGTTAAACCAGTTATTATTAGCCACAGGAAATCATGGAAATATATGCAAAGCAGTGTTATGATTTGCCTGCTTTCCATAAATGATAAATTTGTATTTTTAAAGGTCTTCTTCTGGGAAATGAACAAGCCTAGATATAAATACTGGGATAAAGTCATTAATTTCACCCGTCTAAAAGAGACAGCTGTGTTTTGAAGGTGTTTTTGGTTGTGAATGTGAAAAATATCAAAAGTATTCAGAGGACAGAAACCATAAACTAAACAGAAACTATACTAGTGTTTAAAAGTGCACTATGGAACTTTTCCAGAGGATCTGCTTGTCTCCATTGAGATGTTATTGATTAGGATGGCATGTTCCACTATATGGCATTAAACCTACAACTGACCACCATACCAAGTTCAGATCCGTGGAGATTTCATAGTATTTCATAGTATTTTTAGCAACACCCCTCCCCCCCCAAAAAAACAAACACACACTTTCCACTTGAAAAGTTATATATCTTTATGTATCTAAGCTTCAAATAACCAACTCTGTAATAAAAAGTAACACTGCAATTTCAGTCCAGTCTATTTACATCACACAAGTTGTTCCCTGTTCTTTAGTCACGGACTGTTCCTAATCAGACCTGTTTTAGCCTTGATCCACTCAGAAACATAAATACATGTTATTAATAGTTGAGAAAAGTTCGAGAACCACTGTCTTAGATTATGTATTGTAATAGTATTCGGCACATAAAACACTGCCAAATTAGGTAAGTTCATGTTAAAAGAAAGACCCCCAAAGCTCTCCCTAAATGCACACAGACACAGTGCAGTAAGTGGAACTAAAGCAGCAAATATGAGGGACAAGTGGAAGCTAATTATGCTAATTGACCTCTGCATTTAGGAGTCCTTGCCCCTAATGGTCTAAATGTCATTAACACATTAAAGCCCTTGTCACACACAAACACTCTTATTAACCACAATTACACAATCAGTTCAGCCATGACACACACACCGCCTCTCCTTTAATAGAGGACAAGGATGAGGCCAGACCCCATTCATGTCAAAAAGACCAATGTCCACTGCTTCTCTCAACACACAATGCGCATATTCACAACGTCTGAGGGGCATAAGTCTCCAAATGCACTCTAAAGGAGAATTATTTAATATCTGGCTTCAGTCCAACACTAAACATTAAACAGTATATGTGATGGTAATGGTACAAAATGAGACAAGATGAATGCAGGGCTAATGTAATGCCTGGGAGGTAGTTTTTATTCCAAGTCATTCCTCCTCCACCTCACTTTTCATTTGTGGGATTACATTTCTGTTAAATACTCCTCCACCTTCACCTAAAATTGTCTGTCGATGACATTTACATTCAGCTGCAAAACTAATCGCTGGCTTATATTACGTCCAGAGTTATAACCAATACATTTCCCTATATTTACTGACGTTCTGATACTGTGTCACAATACTAACATTTCAAACTTGATATTGATGTTAAGGAAAATTCTTAATACTATTTCTAGACAATAGATGCAATATTCACCAATAGGCCTGTCACAATAATTCCTATATTGTTCAATACATGATAGAGGCACTTTTTTTTGTACTAGCAGAAAAATTGTGGTTATTTCTCTGTACTATGATAAGATGTGATCTGAGCGTTGAATAAATAACTTCTATGACTCATTATAGATACGCATTTTTCAGAAGCATATAAAAAAGACCAAAAAAAAAAAAACAACAACTATATATTACACCAAATGAGCGATACAAAAATCTTGAAAAGAGCAGGTAATTCTTGGGCAAATAGAGGCAATAGTGACAAAAAAAAATCTCAATAAAGCGTAACAACTAGATTATGTATTTCTAATTGATTAGAATTGTACTAAATTATACCTGTGAAAGCCTTGGTTTTCAAGTATCAAGCACACAAATTTGAACAGCATCACAAAATGCTAAACGAGTAATTAGCCTTTTTTGAAAGATTATGCTCTTTTAATTTAGCCTTTCATCAGATTTTTACAGCTATAATAGTTCAATACATTCAATAGTCTGCTCAATAATTTTACACCTATCTTCAGAACCGCTGATTTGATATTCCCCTGTAGATGTTAAACTGGGTAATACAATAAACTGTTTCCCTTTTTACATTGCACACTAGGAACCAATCACTGAACACTTTGATAAACAGGAATCACCGCAGTAACAAATGGACCCACACAAACACATAATGCGTTGAAATTCCACCCCAGCCCCAGCAGTGCTCCGATAAATGATTGGGACGGCGTTGGGGGCTGGCCATAAATAGAGAAGAGCGCCTCTGCAGGTGCGTCTGAGAGCCCCTCCACAGGTGATGGATATCTGTGCTCAAAGTCAACAGAATCTCATTGGCCTCAAACTCAACTTTCACAGCTCGGTCCCAGGGGTCAAGAGAACAGAGGGCTGAATCTGAAAGTGCCAACGCTCTGCTCATGGCTGATGAACGAACACGAATTAAGATAGCGGGTTCTTGGCACTGATTCACAAAGAATAAAGATGAAAGACAGAAGTATAGAAAATATGTGTTATTTAATCTACAAGCCTTGTTTAAACAACAGTACCGAAGGTAATGATAGGGTTTAAGGTTCTTTAAAATAAATCTTTGCTATTCATTCATTTTAAACTCCTGTAAAAAGCCCAAATCTTTTTTTTTCTTTTTAGAGGCTCTAATAACTAGTAATTTTAGCAAGAGAAGAATGTGATTAAAATTATACAACTAAAGGGGGCCAGATCATATCAAACTGGCTAATACCCACATAATACCCTTCCTTTTTGACTTTATAAAGTATGTGCTGTTTAGTCATTACTTTAACTGCTCATTGGCTTAGCTTGACAACAAGGAGTACAGTACAGTAGCTGATTTGTTCCATACCATACCAACTTTAATTTATAAAGCACTTTAAAAACTTTACAGCCGGCCAAAGTGCTGTACACAAACATAGAAAAGTCAAGGACAGTACAACATAATAATATGCAATGTTCATTTCAAATACTAGCCAGTCTTACAAGAAGAAGCTGTTTTTTGTTTCGGTTTTTTTTTTGTTTTTTTTATCAAAATAATCTAAACTTAAGGTGGCATTTCGACCCTTTAAAATGATGTGCAAAACAACACATAATAACAATAATAATAATAATGCATCAGTTTTATATAGCGCTTTTCTGGACACTCAAAAACGCTTTACAGAGCATTATTCATCGGCCCCTCCGCCCACCACCAACACTCACACACACACCACTTTCACACTAGGCAATGTGGGTGATGTGCCTTGCCTAAGGACACAACGACAGTTTTTGCCACTGGCGCCCCACTGTGGCACCTGGAATTCCTTGTGGTCTCCCATCCAAGTACTAACCAGGCCCGGCCCTGCTTAGCTTCTGAGATCTGACGGGATCAGGCTTTGACAAGCCAGTATGGCCACATCCGGCCACGTCTTTGCATTACAAACAAAGAAAATTATTTATCTTGTTTGACTAATAAGACATTAAGACCAATAAGACACAAGAGATCTTTGGAAACCTGATCAAAAAATCTCAGTTCTCAGATAATTTGCCCTTCACTCCTCCTCAACATCAAAGAAGACCGGGGCTTTTATTAGAAGTATCCACTACTGATTTCTCTATCGGCTGGATCTTAATGACCCGGGCTACAGAGGGACAGCCATCTGTTTCACTACTGCAGGCAACTGACCCACATTTGAAACAAATATAGTCCGGGACACACCTTGAGACCACACAAACATTCAGACGACCTCCAGCACAATATCACTCAGCTGTCTAAATATCACCATTATCTGTGAGGAAATATTATTTAAGCTCAATTTGCAAAGTACACATACAACTGCTCTTGAAGAAAAAGCCTCCAGGAATTGTCCTTCTTTGACAAGCCCTGCAAGATGACTGCTGCTGTGATTTTGGGGTACACTTGGGATTCAATAGTTTTGAAGACAAAATGTTGAATTATTTATCTTCTAAAAAACTCTGGGCGGGTGACACAGACGTAAATCGTTTTTGCCTTTTCTCCGTGACAATATTCAGATGATATTTTGGCAAACCATGTATCGATTGAAAGTCAAAGTATTGTGCAAAGACTGAATGGACCGTAAAACAAAATGCAGAACTATATATAGGCTCTTACAATTATTTGTATTGTAAGAAACCTGCTGACTACTACAAATTTTGCATCTCCATTTCCAACCCTCTACACTGACAAATAACAGTCTTTCCTCTAAAATCTAACGGTGTAACGATATCTAAGTCTCACCATACGATATTGTCACAGTATGAACCTCATGGTACGATATTTATTGCAATATCGTGGGAAAACTCACGATATTACGATATTCTACATAATAACAAGACTGATATTATAAAAGGCTTTGACCAGTCATTTGATACAACATTTATTGTCATTAGGGATGTAATGATATCCAAATTTCTCTGTACGATATTTTCACCATATACATCTCACCGTACGATATTTATTACAATATTTTGTGTAGGTTCACAAAACTGTGAATATGCTACTTCTTCTTCTAAAAATGCCTTCACATGCACTGTAGGTGTGAAAGTTGTGTGAGTGAGTGTTGGTGGTGGTCGGAGGGACCGTTGGCGCCGCTTGGCTTGGCAGCCGCGCCTCCGTCAGTCTGCCCCAGGGCAACTGTGGCTATAACAGTAGCTTACCACCACCGGGTATGGAGTGAATGAAGAATGCTCTGTAAAATGCTGTGTAAAGCACTTTGGGGACATGTGTCTGTGTAAAGCGCTATATAAATAAACCTTACCTTACCTTACCTTACAAGACTTAATCCAAAGAATGAAGATTTAAAGTACATTGTAGTCTACACTGAAATGGAGCAAAGGATCATGGTCCATGTAGTTCCCTCTGTTTTTTTTAGCTATTTCTGCATCAGAACTATTCATTTAAGCAAAGAGATATATTGTGATGGTCCACGGTATTATTGTGAGATCTTTGACGATTATTATGAATAATTCTACTTCTTATTCTTGTTATATCCCTACTAAAACCACATCTGAAAATAAATGTAATGAAATCTGGACTACAGGAGCAAAAAAAGAAGAAAAGGTTAAGTTCTGAAATGTCCCAGTCAGCAAATTTCTTTGTAGTTAAAATCAAATCAAAATCATTTACAAAGAGATGGACTCATCTGAAAATGTTACTGCTTTTTCACACCCAAATTGTAAGATGAAGTAGCTAATCCCATTATCTCTTTTCCTTGAGTCAGAAAGATGATTACACAGATAATAACAAAGATGTCTCAAAATGAAGACTTCAACAGATTCTCTTTTAATGCTGTCGAATGGATTTTCAGATGTAGGTTTCAGGGTAATTTGACTTGTCTGTTTGCCTACAGTCCGTCCCAGCTAATGACAGCGTAAAAACAGACAGACAATTAGCCTCCTTTCAAACTCTTGGATGGACGGTCTGTTTCGACTCACAACCCCTGCTTATGTCCACAACACACAGTTAAACAATCTGTAAATTACAAATTAGGAAGTAGTTTTTTCCTGAAGGCAGTCTATGTACCAAGATTTGTCTTTTGCAGCTGTGCTCTATAATCCAAGGATAACACTTAAAAACAAGGAACTGTGTTAAGTATTCAGCGCACACATTTTAATAAGGCACACATTTCATCATGGTTAGTGAAAACACAAAGACTATTTCCAACAAATTTGAGTCTATTTGGCTGAAATGCAGTATAGGAAATGATTATAATCTCTGAAGCTGGCACAATCAAGGTCACCTTTGAGAAACTCTCCAGTACCTACACACAGAGGAAACTCCGCCAAGTATCCACAATTAAGATGGAAATGTCTTCACTAACTTTGGAGATAGTGTATGTATAATATAGGTCTGGGCATTATGACAAAAAGTATTGACTGATCCCTCAATTAAAACCAGCCATAACAAACATAACATAGACTTCTAATCATTGCAATTTAACAAAAAATAAAACTCTTACTGACACAGGACTGGCTGTAGACCTCTGGATTAAAAAGACCCCAGATGATCACTGATTATTTGAAACGACTCTCTCAATTCAATTAAAATTTGACTAATAGCACAGCCCTAACCATAGCATTTCATTTCTACAACCTATGCCAATGTCTGTGTAATCCCTCAGTCTTCCAGGTAGGATCCATAGCAAAAGAGAAATTTAATTCTGTAAACTGAACAACCTATGCCAATGTTTGAGGTTCTTATTGTAATTAACATGATGTTCTGTATTTATGGACAATGTTAACGAAAGTAAACGAAGAAAAGTAAACGAGAAACCATATTTCCATTAGGACAAGATAGTTGTGGGATATGTGTGTTATTACAAATAGTCATTTTAAGCATCCCTATGACAACAGACTTGAAGACTCCATAAACACATACTTATTGTATTAATTTGCTTAAAAATTTGTAACATTTGTAGAAACAGAAATGGTCTTACCTCCAGAAATCTCATTGGCTTCATCAGGAAGCACCACTCCTTCTGTTAACCTTTGCGGTTCACTCTGGTCCCTGCCATCGTCCCTCGCTGCTGCATAAGAAATAATAATAAATAATACAAATTACAGGCTTTTTAATAGAACTAAATCATTACTAAATATAATCCCGCTCATAATGTAGATGAAAAATGAAATGCGAAAAACAAGCGGGTTCCATAAAGGAAATTAGAGCTGAGCAAATTATATAGTAGAGGAGAACTGCTTATTAGGCAAAAAAAAAAAAAAAAAATCATTTGAGGGAGCAGGAGAAAATTGAAACGGAAGATTATAGAAAATTGTAATTTAAAGATAACTTTTAAGATTGGTGTCCGACCTTTATACGTGGCTTGTAACGGTCTGCTGTGGAGGCTGCCGCTGACCGCAGTCACGCGCACAGTGTAATGGCTGGACGGACTGTAGTCTGTTATTATGACCCGGTGCTCTGCCTTAGGCACAGCAATCTCCTTTTGATGACCGTCTATGGCACAGACAAAGAAGAAAATGTTAGTTGTATTATTTATTCTCCATGATGAAAAAGCATACATATTTTGTGTGTTTTTGAAAGGTGTAATTTTCCTTTCACCTCAAGTAAGCTTTGGCTTCTGTAGAGATGTGTTTACATATAGCCAAATTTCCTTGATGCTCATAGACACATATTTATTCAGGTTTTCAACTGACACCATTAGCAGTAAAGTTTCTTGTTTTCCATTGTGCTGAATGAGAACAGAAAATAGAGTTTGATTGATTGATTACTTTGATTACAAACTTGACAGAACACAATAAATAACAATGCAGATTATAGAGAAAAATACAAAGGTGTGTTATTATGTTATGTTATTATGTTCAAAAAGGATTAGGAAGGTTTAATTTAATCCCACCCCAAACTAATTTTCATAAATCTTCATAAAGCATATATATGTACACATCATTTGCATGTTAGTTGCATATTATAACAAAACTAGTTCATGTATTGAGCCATAAGTGAAAAATATGCCATAATCATAGGCAGTTGTGTGTTGTAAATGAAGTATTAGTCAGAGAAGGACCTTTAAAATCTCAAGTCCTGATCTGGTGTACTTAAGCCTTGTAATGGATTTGGTTCAGACTTTAGGTTAGTTAAATAAAGACCATTCTTACTATTACAAAACTCAACCAAAAACAATACAATAATACCTGTTTTAAAGCTGCACATTTGTATGCTGTTTACCACTAGGTACAACTTATTTGCAGTTGGTGTAACTCATAAATCACTGGCTGCAGGTCAAATGAAAGTGACTTTGACAGTTAGACTGGAGTTTGAACTAAAATAAACTGTAGCTTCACACAAACGCAGAGGCAGCGTGCGGTGGTGCCCTCTCCACAGCAGCTAATCCCAACAGGTCCACGGGTCACATTATCAGCGCGGTTTAATCGTGACCCTGCATCAGTCTGGCCCTCAATAAGGTGCAAGTGTGCACCTCCTCAGCCTCCTGTCCCGCGATGAGTAATGACACCGGCAGTGGTCAGATTTATCCCGCTCAAGGGTATGGCAGGTCAGACGAGGCAAGTGATGCATAGGCGTTCACACACTAAAATCTAGGACCAAGTCAAGTGTTGCCAGTCACAATAATTGCTACATCAACTTATCGTTTATAAATGATAGATGTAACAATATTTTTTTGCCATTGTGGCTAGTTTTTCTTAGGTTAGATTAGCTTTTTTGACATTTGTAAAAACTATATTGTAAAAACATGTGCAAAAAGCTCAAATTGCACCATGAAACATATAAAACAACCACATGAACAAATAATAGATATCATTACATTTTTACATTATTATACAGACAACATACAACACACTGTGAAACAAACAAGATAGAAAGATAAAGTAGCCAAAATATTAAAGTGCTACTACTGTATAGGGGAGACTTTTTAGTTATTTTTCTGTATTATGCTAATATTTGATGGTTGAAATGATCTACTATGACTCATTACTACTAAAGTGTTGCACTTTTAGATTATATTTTTGCAGCTTATGTTTTTTTTTGACAATGTGGTTCATTTAGAAAAAGATTTAGAAAGAAAAGATCGTTTTATGGTTACTGTGTCCATCATATAACTGCAAACGCAACACTTGATGCAAAAATGGTGTAGCCCTCCCCTGCTGTCAGTTAAACTGATAACACAAACAAAGAGGAGGGGGGTGTACTAGTGCCCATCAGGCAACATTTCTGCAGTACTTTGAGAAATCACTTCAAATTACATTATACAGACAAAATAAACTTTCCCAATCTATTGTTATTTGTTTATGAGTTAGTTTATACGGTGCATCAGCAATGCCTTGGAGCTGCAAGTCGTTTTCTTCCATTTATCATTATAAATCATTACCTCAAATAAAAGTGGCACTGCAGCAGTTTGGCACATCTTTGTCTCTAACACAAACAGACAAAATACACATTGTATACCACCTATATCTAAGTCAGTGAAATCTAAAATGCACAATGCAACTTTTATGGTGTGGGGTCCGCCACCCGCTTGTCTCCATGGAGATGTTATTGCTTTGCCTGGATTGTTCAACGACATTAAAGTATACTAGTGGAGTTGTTTCTCCACAGATCTGATCAGTAACTGGGCCTGGTGGTGTCACTTGTCCGTGGAGTTTAATATCATGGGAAACATACCAGGCAAACACTAACATCTCTCCATAAAAACAAGCAGGTGGTAGATCCTTCATCAGAAAAGTTACATGGTGTATTACTAAGGCTAAACCATTTAAATGTTGCTTTATTATTAAATCACACTTTTTAAGAATGTACCAGCACACTGTGTACTAGAATGTGTTTTCAAATTTTCAAATACACCTGAGGAAGGAAATCATCATCAAGTAATTATTTGTACTTTTATTTTTTTAAATACATTTTTCATAATTAGACTTTGGCGCTGTTTTGTTGCAGATTTCTCCGTGCCAGCAAAAACAGAATCTCCATGGTACAATAGGTGGAAGCCTTAAAATCAAATGTTTTTGCCCGTAAACTAGGAGAATGGTTCTGAAGGCGCAATGCACGCTGGGACAATGAAATGATTAAGACATTATGTAAGAGTCTTTAAATGAAACTACAGGGGACATAAAGCTGTCCCTGTCTGAACTTCATCAGGCTGCAGCAGGTGCTATCAGACTGTCATTGTAAAGTGCTGACAGGGTCTGTGTGAGCAGAAATAACAGCGCCTTGTCTCAAAACTTGGATGAAAGGCTGAGCAAATGTAGAGTGCCCATCTCTTGCTGTGTAATCCCTTCATGGCACTTTGATAAGAAGAAAATTGCATAATCCATTTCTGACAGTCTCACACAATCCATGGGCTCCTCTAGTCAGGTCTGAAAATATACTGATTGTGGTGTGTGGGAGCGACACTGTCTGTGTTACACTGGGCTAATGTTACCTGAAGTGCTGTAGGTGAACAGGTAGCTGTCAAAGTCTCCTTTAGGCTCCTTCCATGTGACAAGTAATTTGTTTGGGGTGAGAACTTTGAACTTTAGCCTCCTTGGGGCTGGAACTGAAAAAGAGAAGAATTATATTTTAGATTTTAACAATACAAAAACATAAAGAAAGTCATAAAGCACAAAGAACAGTTGTGGTTATCTGAAGTCAGGAAAAGCCTCCACAAATATAAAACGTATTCAAAGAACATCTCCAGTTAAGATGAAATAGTATGTGGATATTATATTATGACATGTTAATGGTTAGGTAAGATGTAGATAGATTAATTTACCATGTACTAGCTCTGGGTTTCTCACCCTGCGAATAGCATAAGTAGTTGAAATAGTAAGAAATTAGAAAGATTAAGCTTAGTTGGCCAATTTTGTCAGTCCTCAGCGCTGATAAATTTATCTGATAAGGCAGCAGCCATTAGATGACTAATTAACTATTTACGAAAGATAATTAATCAGGATAATGGGGGGGGGGGGGGGGTATAAATGCAGAGGGCAGTGTATGGTAAAAACTTTACAACTTTACAACAACTTTAGTCCAGTCTAATCATACAAATTAGGAGACAAGCAATTATCTGTGACCCTGAAATGAAAATGGCAAAAAGGAAAAAAATAATGCAGAATTTAGAAAATAAAGAAACTAATTCTTAGTCAAGGTGAGCAGAATGCAGCACAGCAGGGACATGACCCCACTCTGAGGTTATTTCAGCTTCGCTTTGAATGTGTGGGTTTAAGGTTTAGAAGTGATGTGCTTTCTATCTAAACAATATCTCAGAAAAACTAATGGTCCACAATAGTCCTGCAGGCTGAGGTTTGCAATAAAGCTGGACTGTTGTGGTTAAAAATGGTGACAGGAGCCATTGCCATAGAGTATGTGTGCTAGCGCCAACAAATACACGTAGATGAACATCTTTTAAAACAGGGAAGTGGTTAAAAGAAGGTCAAAATCAGCACCAAACTGCACAGAAATGAACAGCTGCACTCAAGTAAACAAGTTTTGTAAAAATGAGGAGAGCCAAATCTAGAGGACCCAAAAGAAACACACAATCTAGTATCTACATCTGTGATCACCAATGGAAAAAGCTAGTCTTGAATATTTAACTCAAAATAAAATCATTTTGATACAACTTGTCACCAATTTCCCCCCGACTTTAGTCATGGTATGATCTCACTGGTGTGTGAAAACAACAGCATATTAAAAGCCTTAGGTAAAAAAATCACTTGGGTCTTAAATTGTCAAACACTTTTTTAATGTTCGATAATGCCCTTTGACATAGCAGCTCACCACTTTTTACATTTAAACCTTTTTCAAATACTCAAAATGCATAGGATGACGAAGAGTAATTACACCACACAATAAGAATCTATGAATAATTTAAGCTAGCTGAGTAGCCGGGTAGATTATTATGTTCATATCATTTAATGTGTGCTTGATAGTAGGTGAATGAAGTTGGCAGACAGGATACCAATAACAGGCTGCAAATTGCCTTGAATACAGTGATCTTTGCTTTGCATGTCAATGAAGTCACTCTGCCACACACACCACTCTGATTTATCATTTAAAATTAACAGCAGTGTGACCCCCTCTCTCTCAGTGATGTCAAAGTCAACAAGTGGGAGACTATTCAGTATTAGACAGCTACAACGATTAATAGATAAGGACTAGACAATACCCATCAGAAGGCTTTGATGTCTCTAATAGCTCATCTTTCACATAAGGTCTGCTGAAAAAAGGTAATCCACAGTGTCACATTATAAAGCAATTTTCCTCTTTCTATTGTAGTCTAAAAATATTCAGATCATTATAGTCAAGGACAATACAAATCACTCTAAGCAAGCTGCAAGTTGTCCATGATAAATAATGGATCGTGTGCAGTTGCGTGTACTCCAGGGAAAGTATTGTGTTTTCATGAATTGCAATTGCGTTTGGATTTTAAATTGTTTTATTTGTTTTAAAATTATGATTCAGTACACAGTGCATATTTTAAACAAATCTAGGAACTTTTCTAAAATACCAAACTGAATGTCAGTATTAGTTACTACTTATTTTCAGTATCTATACTTGTTTGAATGATTATCTAATTCCGATACTAGTTTTCAATAAATACCTAAATTTCAATACCCTACCAGAAGAAGCATTCACATTTGAGAGATAACTAAAATACAAACTGTAAAACTAACACAATACCAATTGACCATTCAAATTGCAATTTTTTTTAGAATATTATTAATCTGGCAGGCCTACTCCAGACCAGTATAAACCTTCATTCCTTTATAAGAGTTATGAAGTCGACAAACCCCATCAGCTCCTGTCTGTAGTGTCTTGCCAAGGGCTAAACCCAAGCTCTTTGGCTCAGCCTCGATGACTAGTGCTTAGCAACAGCAACCGGGGTAAATACTGTGGATAGTCAGTGAATCTTAATGAAAATATTGCAAACCCATCAATCTGTTCAGAGCCATGTCAGTGTCGTGTGCAGCCTAAATGAGTGCTGATCTTGGGTACAAGGCAAGTAATCTCCTCCTCTGTCAGATTCAGCAGACTTGAAGATGTCAGCACATTACAGACTGGAAATATATGGATTGGAACAACAGAGTAGAAAAGACACATTTGAAAATAAAGCTGCAGCTGGACACTTACAGTAAATGCTTGCTTTCTAATCCTTTGTTTCACCCCACTGTCTCTCATTACTCTTATTGCCTTTGGGTTTTATTACACTGTATTATGGTATTACGGTATTTCTAAATCTTGTACGATAGATTCTGCAGATAGGATTGTGGAGTTTGCATGTTCTCCTGTCTGCATGGATTTTCTACTCTGGTTTCCACCATTAGCCTAAATCATGCATGATAAGCTAATTCTCCAGCTATGGGTACTTCTGAACAAGATCTGGAGAGGTGTTCTTTAGCGATGAGGAGCGATTGCCCACTGCCAGTAATAGTTTGCCCTTTAGGGGTTAGATGCAGAGCAACTGTAGTGAAAGAATATTTTGGTTGATAAAAGAGATGCCCTGTGTATTGATTAATTGACTGAAAAAGGGCAAGGTCTGGCACCACAAGAGCTGAGATATATTTAGAATCTCTATTAACGGACCATTTATCTGACCAAAACTGTACTAAAAGATCACAGGTTCACAAAAACATAAATTTATACAGACAAGTACTAGTAAACGATATGTATTTAAAAAGGCAGATTGACCAAAGGGCGCACACATGTCCTTTCTGGGATGATATATTGTCTTACATCTTGTCTTAATACTACAGTAGTTGTACAAAAATACCTCATAGAAAGCCAAGCTAGGACATGTAGGGCTATATCGATAAAGCAGCAAGAATTTAACAATCTCTTCTAAAAACAGACAGATTTGGCAGACTGTTCTGACTTTCCACACACCTATTACCTTACTTTTCCCCGCTTTCTCCCATAATCTCTTGTCACTCTTTCTGCTTCTTTCTCATCCACACTTTCGCCCCTTTAACCTTTAATTCCTTGTTTTCCGCTTCTTCACTTTGGATTAGCCCAGTGTTTTGACTTTCTATGGACGACACTGGCTTGTTCCTAAGTTGTCACCACCGGATAACTACTGTAAACGCATGTGTGAGTGCTTGTGCTATGGTTTTGGATCCATGCAGCTCTCTTTTGATGTGGCACAGTGCGTTTCATTGCTTCCACATCAACCCTGAAGACTAAGATGGTGCTTAACCCAAATCCACTGTGCCTTTTTTTATCTCCTCAGCTGCTCACACGCTCCAGTTCTGTGCGTTATCCCGGGCTTTAAACTGTCTCCTTCCTTCTTTCATCCTCCATCCCTGCCTTCACTTACTCCTATCCATAGTGGCTTAATGTCATTCTCCTCTGTTCACTGCTTACCTATGTAGCACTTATCTCTCCTCCGCTTTGAGTGTATGCGAGTATGAAGTCTCCAAAGAGTGACTGAACACTTAGAGACTGCAGAATGAGCCCAGTCCATGTGTGAAAGAAAAGGCATGATATTCTGCATGGCTGCAAAAGGAGCTCGTAAAACCACTCTAAAAGTAGGTTCAATCAGCCTGGATGAAGAACAAGACCCAGAAACCTAGAAAAGAATTGGAGGCAGTGGGTCGTGTTTTCAAAGAATGCAAAAATATATTTTAAAAAGCCTAAAATATTTCGCCTCTTAACTTGCAACAGATCTAAACCAGGTCTAAATTACAGAGCTGTGATACTAACGCAAATAAAAAGGACAAATATGGATTAAATTTTAAACTCTAAATATCAGAAATGCAGAGAAATCTATGTATCACCCTAAGAAGTACAACTGTTTTAGAACCACTTATCAACTGCTTACAAAAATAACATTTGAATATGCAGTGAAACAAAACAAGGTAATTCATCATGTTTTCACGAGGGGCATTACTCACTAACTGTAGCATAAAAATAACTAGCTCCAAACACATGCAATGCTCGCACTTTTTCCCTCAATGCAAGGTTTTATAGGCCTAATTATCATCATGCAGGTGGGAAAATGAATTCATCATCCCAACCTAACAAAATTTCATTTAAGAATGTAGCAGAAGCTACTCCTATAAGTTGCTGAAATTAAAATACTTCAAATATTTACCTCTGTTTTGGTCTCAAGATTAACTAGCTACTTGTTGTTAGCAATTTATGACAAGTATTGTGTTTACCTTTCATCTTTATTGTCCTCTAGAGACTGGGTATACAACGCTTAAATATTTAATGTACCCTTTACTACTACTACTTAATCTCTTGAAAAACATATCATTGATCTCACCTTTTGTAATCTTTACTTTGATCATGTTTTGTTTACATTATGTTCCCAAAGGAAAAGTGCTTTGTCAAAAGAACAGGCTAATTGAATAAGACTAATAAGGTGCCTACGTGTGTTAACAGCTTTCAAAGGTTTGGGTAAATTAGAGTTATTTTAAGGTAAAACAGGTTGTTCTATCTCAGTCATTCTTTGTTTATGATTTAACAATTTCCTATCATGACCCTCATTACAAGTTAGTGGCCCAGCACACACACACTTAATACAAATTTAATAGTGGCCTGAACCAGACATGCAGTTACAAACTGGAAATGGGTTTTGAACATGTTCTTGGCCACAGAACCTCATGTTATGTGTTCTGGAGCATGTATTGATGCAGCTGTAGACCATTCTGCAAAATCAATCACCATAATTAACCATGCACACAGTTAATTCACATTAGATTAACCGCATCGTCTGCACCCTCCTAACTTGTTCGGGGAAAGCGGGAACTCAATGCTCAATGCTCAGGTAACTGTGAATAATAAAAGTCCACTTTATTTGCAAAACTTGCACTAGTTTGATTAAAACTTTGGCAAATGTCCACACTCAGAAATAATGCTTTTCTATCCTCAATCACTGCGGCTTTGAAAACAGCATCAAAAGCTGCAGGTCAGGCTGGCTCCTCTGAGAGTACAGACTAAATTTACATTTTCTTATTCGGTACTTTTTTATATTAGGACAAAAGGTAAAAGTCAGTACCAAGAATAAGTGCACTGTAATACATTTCTCCATCTGACACTAAGAAGATTACTACAAGCAAAACCTTCTCAACAATAGTCATTGATTAACATTGCTTATAAAAGAAACAAGTGAGCAATTTGGACAATATTGGAAAATTTTATTATTTATTATTTATTTTTGGATTTTGATTATATCAGGAGTCATGTGTAAAGTCATCTACCATCTCTGAAAGTTCACACTTCATTATAATTGGTTGAATCCAGCTGTCACTCACTCAGAGCCTTATAGTGGCAAACCAAAAGCAGGAGGAGCAGGTGGAAAGTCTGTGCTTGAGCAGACACATTAAACAGAGAAATAGTAAATCAAGATCGTCACAGGGATGAGATTACAATTAGGTTTTTAATCAGTATATCGCCCAGTCTTATCCAAAAATATGAGATACAGATACCACAAAACAGGTAGGCTGATAATTAAAGGGAGCCAGTGTGAAAAATGCGCAATGATGCTTTATATGAGAAGTTTGCTGTTGTTGAATTGGCTCACTTTTCACTAGTGGAGGTCCTTATCAGCATGCAGTTGTGTTGTGTACACAAACATCCTCCATGGGCAGAGCACAAAGTAATCTCCAATCCCTCTGAGCAGATGTTGCAGCTTAAAGGGGCAGCGCAAGCTAAATTAACAGCTATCACATGGTCCTTATTGAGGTGACTTTATAGCCCATAGCCCCCAAGTGCCTGTGAGGTTCCCTCCTCCACCTCAACTCTGGGATTTGATTTATGCCTTTGTCTCACCTACAGCTTCTGACTAATGTGAAAAGCATGACCTATACAACTGCAAATGAGTTGGAAGAAACTGGAATTGAGAGGAATACCTGAAACACAAATGTGGGTGAAAAAAGTATGTGACTGTGGGGGAGTAAAACAAAACCTTTTTAAATTTTTGAATGAAAAGCCTAATTTTTTAGTGAGAAGGTTGTGCGGTCAACACGGAGATTGAACTTGAAGTGAGGGTGTAATCCAACAATGGACACAATGCCAATGCCAAACTGTCAACTGAAATGTATAAATCTGAGGTTACTTATTACGAAGTCTATCAAACTGGCAAAATTAAACTATAAGGGCTACATGTATAGACCTTATTTTCCCTTGAGCCCCGTATTAAAGGTGCACTGTGTAACTTTTCTAAGAGAGAATCTGCCACCTGTTTGTCTCCATGGAGATGTTATTTCTTTGCCTATAATGTTCCACAGTTTATAGCTCTTTTCTCAATTACAGCTCTTATTATTGCATTCTTGCTATGAGCTTGCCTCTCCACAGATGTGCCCTGTAACTTGACCTGAGATGTCACCTGCATGTCCTTTTTGAGACCAAAAAAATAATACCATGTGGAACATTCCCAGTAAAGCAATAAAATGTCCATGGAGAGGGCACACTCCCTCATAAATGTTACATAGTACACCTTTAAATATGGACAATTCAAATATTAAAGGTGCACTGCACAACGTTTCTGCCGATCCACCTGCTTGTCTCCATGAAATTATTTCTCAGCCTGGAATGTTCTATAGTATCAAATCCATCTAGCCTTTATTAATTACGGGTGTTTCTATTGCTCAAAAATACATTACGGTAATTTCGAATGTGAATAGGGGGGACTCTCCACAGATCTGAACTGTAATGTAGCAGCATCTTCCTCATGATAGATTTAGGTTCAATCTATATTGTGGAACATTCTAGACAAGAATTTTTCCTCCAGTGAGCTACCTTTACAAAACAAAAATGCCAGAGAGCTACTTATTTTAACTGTAGCCACTGTATTCAGATAGCAATTTATTGTATATAGAATTTTATTTTATAATCCTTATCTTTATAGATTTTTATAGAGTTTGTCTATTTTTAAGTAATTCTGTACTTCTATGCTGCAGCTCTTTTCTTACTGTTCTCTTAACTGTGAGGTGCAACACTGAAATTTCCCCACTGTGGGACAAATAAAGGATATCTTATCTTATTTTAGCAGTTGCAAAAAATTGAGTACACATAAGAGCCACAACAAGCCTTAGACAGGGAACAGTTAGATGGGTATAAAACATAAAACATGATCTATTTTTTAGTGTAGAGTTAAGCATCAAAATGATACATGTTCAATTAAGCAAATTTTACTTATTTAGCACAATACAAAGAATTCAAAAATCCCTTGGTGAGCTACTTTGAAGGGGGTGGAGAGCTACTGGTAGCTCCCAAGCTACAGCTTTGAGACCCCTGTTCTAGACTAAGCAATAACATTTCCATGGAGATAAGTATGGTGGACCCTCCATCAGAAAAGTTACGCAGTGCACCTTAAAGATAAACTCTACAGTTGCCATGATGAACCCATTGCATTTCATTCAACCTTTACCAGTCTGGCTGAATGTGCTGTTATAGTGGGCGTATTTATAGTGTTCCTATAATTTACAAAGATTAGCAAAGTTCATATCAACAAACAAACACAATGAAGCATAATTCCACTCAGAAACTCGAATCCTCTCCAGTTTGACTGGTGCTACATAGAACTAAAATAGTTTCTACTTTTTTCCCCTCACAAAATATGATTACCAATGTCCTTAATGCAATTAGGCTCTTCCTGCATAATATATTCTCATCCAAAAAAAAATCAAAGCAAAAATCCTAATATCCAAAGTTAAAGTTAAATTTATTACAGTCACTCAGATCCCTCCAGAAACCTGAAAACAGCAGCAGACCTTTAGGAGGGGCCCAGTTTGATTAAATGAGGTTTGCCAAAGTGAGGCGATATATATTGTGCAGCACATTGCCCTGCAAATCATCCCAGCTTGAAGCACGTCTGTACAACACATTTATTAAAACCCCTCTGAAGCGTGGCTGCATCGGCAGAGGACTGAGGGAGCTGGTATGCTGCCGGGCAAAAAGGCACCAAAATATGATCCAAAGTATGAAATGATCTGATTGGACAAGAGCAGGATATCCAACAGAGAGAAGAAATTTGGAAACAAGGCTCAGGTAAGGAATGAGAGACAGACAGTGGATATGGAGAAGGTCACAGAGGTGAGGCTTGAGGCTGTGCAAAGGAGGAGAGTGGAGAAACAGATGGGAGGACATTGGATGACCGGGTATTTGGGAGAGGCAGGACAAAAGAGCACCTCCTCCTCAAAATACTCACCCTGTTCCTGTGCACTGCAGGGGGAAAGGGGAACCAAGGCCTGTAGCAGCAAAGGAGCCCAAAAACACCATCTGATCCTTCCGACTGACAACATCATCACAGGCAGCAGTCTAGACCTGGACATATGAAAGATATTATCAATGAAAACAAAGAAGGCCAGGTTTATTTGTAGAACACAATTTGTACACAATGTAATTTAAAGTGGTTTACATAATGAAGGGTGGGTTAAAGGTTGGTTATATACACTATACACTGCAACATAATACAATCTACATAAAAAAACTGCACTCAGTCCAGCTGCAACTCCATTGTTGGACCGATTTAATTGTGTTGGGACAGTCACACAAGGACCAGAGCTCTGCTGTACCACGTGCTCGCCGTCCACCTCTACCAGCACCAACTCCACCAGCACCATTCGGACTGACTAATTATAGGATACAGCATACTCGTGGCCACTGGACCGGAGATGTACGGCCTGCAGTCTGAACCCAGGATTAGTGTTATGAATAAATCATAAATAAAAATATTGAAATTCGATAATCATTTGAAGAGGTGTCAGTAGTGTAAAGAACACAACTAGAACAAAATTGGGTATTTCCTGAATGTGTTTGCTGTGGTAATTTTGAAGCAACTACTGTACTACTTTTACATTCTACGTTACATTCTGTTTAAAAGTAAAATTGATTTTGGGTATCAAGCTTTCTCCTTACAATCAAAATCAAATTGAATTAAAATTAAATTAAATTAAACTGAAATTTTAGTGACAACACTAGTTGTTAGTGACAGTGGTGAGTTGCCTGAAAGCCCCATAAGCCCTGACCTGGAGTCAGTTGTTCTGTTTAATATCCACTTTGATACAATTACAGTGCAGCAGCCCTACAGTCTAGACTGACCACAGAGCAGTGGCTAGGGATCACGCCTACACAAATGGGGAAACAGTGGACCACTTTGTCTTTGAAGAGGAACAGAATTTCACAAAATAGCTGAGAAGGATGGACAAGAGACAGACACAGAGATTGACAGACCTGACAAGAGGGCATAACCAGAGCGCAGAGATTAGGGCAAACCAGGCTGCTCTTTATCATTTCAGCCCTCTTAAGATTGACTCTTTTTACTAAAAACATCTGCTTCTCCATTAGTAGTCTACAGGCCCACTTTATCAGTTTTCACGGGATATCAGACATAATAATCACAGTCTCAAACTTGTTGCATATCATGTAGAATGAGCAATGTGTATTTAACCCAAGTCAAACTGGGCAAAAAAATCCCATTTGATATTAACAATATAACATTCAATATTCATATTGTCTATAGCAGTGTTTCCCAACCAGGGGTATGGGGACCTCTGGGATACATGAGCACTGACCAGGGGGTACTTGGACTGAAGGAAGAAGATGAAAATGAATAGTATTTTTTTCTTTGAAGTTCTTTGAATTATATTTAATATTTTTGACACTGTTTTTGATTGCCTTATTATATTTTTGATATCAATATATTTAAAAAATGACTACAGAGTATACAGTATAACATAGTAAACAGAGCATAGTACCTCAAGTTACTCAATGAGACAAAGCACTCCAGATAAAGTAGGTTGGGGCCCACTCTATAGTCTTTGCTCTCTTCTTGTTGATGCCCTTAAGACCAGTTAGAGCCATATTAAATGCACATTGGCTTATTGGATTTCTTATATGTGCACTTTGCCTAATGTCATTGTTTACTCAGTCCAGAAGGCAACTTAAGAGCATATTACCAAATGAAAAACAACATTCACAACGTTATATCCCCTATAATCTGTTAATGACAAATACATAGTCCCAAACAAATGTATTTACCATTTGAGTATTAAGAATTATATTTCTCAACCATAACATTTACTTGGTTAAAAAAAAGTAGCCTAAATTCAAAGCTTCTTTTGTCCAGATTAAAATGATCTAAATGAATCAATTAAAGTTTCATGGCGCACATCTGAGCACTAATTGGCTTAATAGTAAGAATAATGAATGAAATCCGTTTCCAAACCTGTTCAAACATCAGTTCCACGCGTGCTTTTATTCCCAGTTTAAATCTTCAATAAACCAAACGCTGCTTCTGCCGCTGCTCCTGCTCCCCTCTCTCTTCTCCTCCGTCTGTCTCCTCTTTCTTCTCACTCTTGTCCGGATACAATTCGGTCGGTCCGGAGTGGGTGTTTCTCCGCTCGTTATTCAGCCATTCCTCCCTCCAGCCATTCCTCCCTTGTACCAACCCTTTTCTCCGCGCATCAGAGCTGAGAATGGAGAGCAGGGGCTGTAGTGGCCGTGAGCGATACACCACCAACCTGTGCGCTTCAACTTGCTCTCTCGGGTTTCTTTACTCAGACCATGTGCTGCGGCTGGATAAAGAGTCGTTGGTTTTCCTCGTGCGTCTCCGCGCGCTCTGGGCAGGTGCAGGATCGCGCATCCATCCACGCAGAGGATTGGATATTAGAGGCACAATGACGCAGGGCTCTCTGTAAAGCAAAGTTTTTACTCAAGCACGCCGAGAGATAAAACCAGCTTTAAAATGAGTACAATTAGTTTTTTTCTACTCTTTTCAATTTAGTTTTGATTTGGTTATAAGGTATGTTAGTCTCCATGTAGCCAGTAGCTTAGGCACACCAAATGGTGGTCATAGGGGCCAATGGCGCAAATTAGCAGCCTCATTTCCGTTGGCTATTTGCTTATCAACACAGAGTAGGAAATTATTTGCCAATGAACAAAACTGTAAAGCGATTATGAGCACTATAGTGGAAAAGCACTATAAGACTAATGCATTAGCCAAGGCCTCTGATTAGCTATTATTATAGAGTGACCAGAGTTTCAACATAAACCCTAGTTTGGGGTAGTTGGTAATAAAAAAAAATGTGAAACGAGTGCGTAATTAAGGAAAATTGTTACACACTCTGCACTGATATGAGTCAGTATAGTCACATTTCCTTTTTGTTTTGGTCATTTTTAAGCAGCTTTTTCTGTACTTTACCTAAACAAATGACAATTTATACCTGTCTTTACTGTTAGCAGGTATCAGATTGGGCAAAAATAGGGACACCTGGGGCATATCTTGTATAAAAATGGGACAAATTAATGGTTTTGGATAAATCTGCTGGGACAGGAGACACAGGGCTCAAAACTGGGACTGTCCCAGGTAAATAGGGATGTCTGGTCCCCCTATATGATTAGTCTATATAAACTCCCGTATATTGAAGACAATAAGTTTTGGCTATAGAGACAGAAATATTTTACATCTCACAATGTCTACTTTTAACAGGAAAAAAAAATGGCATTAAATAATAATAGACTACGTTTATATGAGGAAAAAATATTGGTTTTACAGGGTTTTGGTATTCTAATGAATTCAACACAGTGCCTACTAGCTACTCACTAAATCATAAAGATCTTTGCCAAATAACAAATAGACAAATGAATGCAGTGCGAGCTGGCCACATGTGTTCAGAAGAAAAGAAGATGGATTGAAATGCAGCTCACTACAGACATGGGTCCAAGCCACTTTGAGGGACTTTGGATCAGTCCTGTTTCTGTGGAAGTGTGATTGGATTTGGTCCTGGCCTGCGTTAAAAGACCTTAAACACTTGTGACATGTTTATAAATAGGCAGCGGCACCATGTTTTAGTGATCTTAAATTTAGCTTTTATTTTGTTTCAGTAAGTTTAATGTCCATGGCTATAAATCAACACCAAAACACATAAAGAAAAATGTGATTGTTGTTTTTTGTCATTTTGGAAGGATTTTGGGCAGTTCTGGTGAATGAAATGTACTGAGAAACTCCAGTTGTATTGGGGGGGTGGGCTGGGACCCTGGGCTTTTTGTAATCCTGTTTATAGACTGCGCTGTGGCCGAGTTGCCTGCAGTCATGAGGAGTGATGTGGATGGATGAGAGGTAAGAGAAATGTGCCAGTGGCCGTGGGTTTACACTCCAGGTGTGTCCCTAGGGACCCCCCTCCCCGCACACATACACACACACACACCCATGCACACTAGCGCACACATAACGCCTTAGCTAAACAACTGTCCAGATGCCATAAACACTATAATCAGGCTGTGCTCTCATCCTGCAGCCTCTTCATCTTTTCCTGTTCCATTGCCTTCTCCTCAGATTCCTGTTTCACACAAGCAGCAGACCACACACAAAATCAATGGTACAGGATCATTTTATTCACTGATTCATAAAGGTAAAGTTAGTTTCTGTGACAAATCCTTTTGGACAAAAGTTCTGCCTGAATTTGTCTTGAAGATTTATTGGTTCAACTCTCTGTACCAAATGAAAGCTCACTTAACAAATGCATCAGTAATATGCAGAGTTATACTCTAAAGTTTGGTAAGTAGACATTCATCATTGGTGTTTTATATTATTGGGTGCATAATGTAACTTTTTTGTTAAAGTATCAGCTGCTTGCTTCCATGAAGTTTATATTGCTTTGTCTGGAATATTCCACAGTAAGGCATTAAACTTACTATCATGCTTTTTATTGTTTAAAAACATGGATTCGTACAGTGAGCAGGATCTCCTTTCTACAGATCTGACCTGTAACTTGCCCTGGTGGAGTCATGTGCTTATCTCCATGGTGATAAATATGTTTAATGCCATTCTGTGGATTTTCATAACAATAGCATCTCCATGGAGACAAGCAGGTGGAGGACCCCCCACCAGGAAAGCTTCACAGTGCATTTATGGTTTAGAAGTGTTTTCTTCCTGCAGTATTACCAAACAGTTCAGAAGTTTTCTATTTTTTTGTGAGATCAGAACTCAAAGAAGGTTATTTTGTACACTGCACTCACATTTATGTGTATTTATAAACATATCTGTCACAAATACTGCTTTAAATCTCAGTTGTTGCTAAGGTTTGGTACACCAAAACCAGCTGAGATGCTGTAAAGCAGGCAGCGTTGTAGAAAAGCCTCATTATACAGCGTCTCGGTGAGATGATTTGCGGCCTATCTTTGTATTCGAGAGGGCTGCGGTGCCAGGTGTCTCTGCTCTGACAGCTCTTCACTGCCGATGTTTAGGCCAACAAAGCTAAAGACATGCCCTACGGATGAACCACACTGCTGTCATCTTGTTTTTTGTCCTTTCTGAAAAACGATTATATCTCTTGATCTTTTTTTCCACACTGAATTGCATCTGTCCTTTTAAATGTTTTATCTTCCCATCCCATCTACCTGCTGTGTTGATCTCTGTGCTTTAGATCCACTGTCCTCTGCAGCTTCTGTTGAATAAATGCAACAATCACGTGGGGAGGGTTGATCCATGGGTCATTTTGCTCCACACCATATGGTTCACCTGCAAGCCATCTGAAAGTTTGTCTTGGAGTAAAAAAAATGCAGGAGGTTTCAAGGTTATCTTCCAGGGATTTCTGCTATTGTTACAGTAAACAAACTATTCCTCCCAAAGTCCCCTGATAGATTGGAGGATAAAGGGCTGTCTCCAGGAGGAATTAGAAAAATGTGCAAGGAGGTCACTGCCTGCTGCTGCTGCTGCTGACATTGTGGCACAACTGCAATGGTCAACTTGTCGCAAAGGATTATGGGTAAAAGTAAATCTTCAATAATCAAACTCTCTGATTATTTTGACATTGAAAAGAAACAGAACTCATCAAATCTAGGCATATGCATCTTCCTCAAACATCACCTACCAACATTGTATTTCTAAAAGACTGCTTTTGTTGCCTTGAAATGCACAACCCATAATTTCCTGTGTCTTCTGGTAAAAAGTTTCTTATATTTTATCCCAGAAATGCTTCAGTTCCACACTCCATTCTTAAGTTTACTTGACTTATTCTTACAAATATGTGCATGGTTAACTTATGTTAGAAGAAAAAACATTATTACTTTGTTATTACAATATATTGTGATGTGTGAGCTACTGTGTCCAAGTAATTTCCCATGTCAATCAATAAAGTTTTTCTAAGTCTAAGTCTGAGTTTGATGGTGTTATTTTTTTTCTTTAAAATTATACAATGAAAATATGGCATTAAGTGCAATAATAATAATGTTGGATAATTGAGGTCAATGATTTAAGTTGGTTCTTGGCCTTGCCCTTGAAGATACAGTGACATACATTTACAAGCACCAACGATTCACTTATACATTGTTTTTATTGGGAAGAAAGCAGGAAAAAAAAGGAAAAAAAATCACATTCACACAAGGAAAAAATTGCAGCCTCCACATAGATTTTAGCAGTCAACCTGGAGATAACCTTGAGTAATTTATGATTGGCTTTAATATCTGTTTTCTAACTTTCTTTTGCTTTATAATCAAATACAGACATTACCAAATATATTCCTACTATTTAAAGTTGAATGTTAATCTTTAAAGTAGTACATTTGATTGACAGTTGGCTATTCCTGTCTTCATTTCCAGACTTGAGCTGAACTGACAGCTTTAGGAGCTGCATCATTATAGAGCTGTTCGTCATCGTCAAGCCCACTCGAGTGAACCATATCTATAAATCCATACCTTCCCCACCCCCAGTCTTGTCTTTCACTTAAACACACATAGTACCACACCTGAAGCCCCCTGCCCTACATTTTTAGATCCTGAGATAACCCAAGCTTAGTGCTAACAATGCAATTCAAGTCCACTGCAGAGCTTGTTTGTTTTAAAGCCATGGAGCGAAGTTCAAGCAGAGTTGCTGGGCTGCATACAGACACTTGAACACACCTTGAGAGTTGGCCTGGTGTGAGCAGAGTGTTAATAACAAGCACTGTGTTAATGTGAGGGCTCTGTTAAACTGACCCATAGCCTTTGATTAGTCCAACCTGACACAGTTATTAGTGCACCTCTCATCTGGCACCAGGATGTTCCCAGGGAGCTGTACTGACCAGGTCAAAGGGTCCCACTGCATTTTTCAACTATGTGTGTTTTGATAAAGTATATGTTGGTTTATAAGAACCTATATTGAAACAGACTGATAGAAGATATTTGAATTTAGGATAAAACAGGCCATGGTATAGAAAACATTGCTATGAGATTCATTCATTGTTCTTCCTCTGTAATTAATAGGTCCAGCATACAAAGTTATCAGCTTCCTTAAGGGTGCACGGTTTAAATATTGATTTGGTATAATTGCACCATCTCTAGGTTTTGGAAAAGCAAAGAAAGAGATTGGTAATTGTTTTGGAATGATTACTTTCCTCATGAATAAATCATGCCCTGATAAAAGATGATAAGAATTTGCATCATATCATAAAGAAATATCTTTCAAGTTCCTTTGCTAAGACATATCAAGAGTTGTGTTTTGTTTTATTCATGCATGTTTGAATTTCCTGGCTGCATATTCAGGCAGTCTCCCTCTCTGAGACACCTTGTGATGTCACTGAGTAGGAATTCAGGAAGTTCAGTCTCCACAGACTCATAATAGTGTATCATAATTTCTTATAGTAAAATGTAATTATGTCTTTAACTTCATGTGCATTTCTTCACTGCAGTTGCTGGTAATAGCGGTGTTTAGCATGCAAAGAGTATAAGATATCATGGTAAACCTTTACTTGTACCATAAACTAATCATTTCATTTTTTTTAACATAAGCTGATCATTCAATTCCTTAGTCCTGACTCAGCTGACCTGAACAAGCAGGTTTTGTGATTTATTATTGATAAATCCTTAGGTTCTTAATTCACAAAAAATAATCTTACTGTATTTGGCTTGGCAGCTGCTCAGGCTCTCGAGCTATATTATTTACTTACCTCAACCTTACATTTTTCATTTCTCTTTCTTTTTACCTTGGTGGGATCTGATACTTCCGTGACAGTCCTGAGAAGCCAACACTGCTACCTGCGCTTGACTTCTTTGAGAATATATACGTCTCCTTTGACATGAATATAATTGGTCCAATGGCTTTACCAGTTACCTAGTATCAAATGTTGTAATAATGGGGCAAATAGTTCACAACTGAGGCCAATGACAGTGAATGGTCGTATTGATAGTGTTGGCAGACTTAAGTCAGGGAGTATTTGGACAAGAGGGTCAAGTTTCTTTGTGCTGTGACTTGCCCTGAGCCTGTGGGGAGGGAACTGGGGGGCAATTCAACTCAGACAGTAATCACAGCCCAGAGCCATCCAGGATATAGAGGGCACATAGCATCAGCTATCCACTCAAATAGGGGGCAGGAGGAAGTGTATTTCCTGTATATACCTATTTTTTGTAACTTAAATATGTATTATTTTAAATAAAGTCACAAACCAAAAATTGCATGTCAGAAAATAAAAAAACAAAATGAAAAAAAAAGGACTAGACATGAAAGTCAGACCATTTAATTAAAAAAGAAAAATTAAATATCAATTATTGTCAGTAAAATAAAAATAATAACTTTTCTATGTAATGATGAGTTAATTAAATTGTCCTTATAGTATAATAATAATACAGTGTCCACAAGGGATGCACTTGATTGCGTAGATACATTGCATAACACTCTTTGGAATAATGACCTAAATTTCCACCATATTTCATCATAATGTGACAATGAGCTGATACCTGATACCAGCTATCATTATCATTGCAATGACATCTCTTCACTGTTCTTCCCCCTTTATTAAGTGATATCACAGATTTTTACATATACTTATATTATATACTTTTACATATACTTATATTAAATTAATTTTGATAAGTTTTTCGCTGCATTGCCTTAATTGAGCCAACTGGGTTCTTGAATCCTTGATATGATCTTAATATATGCCATTTAGTGAAAGCTTTGATCTACTTATGTTGAAGTTGGCACTGTTTTCTATCTAGCATAATCTTTAATGAGTCCTGGGATTGTGAAATGAATACAGCCATTTACTATGCACAAATCACCATTACTTTACATTTTATTTTTATTTTATTTATTTAAGAGACAATGCACATTAATGAACATCAGTACAAAAATACATGTGTAAATGTGCCGAAGTTAGCGTACAGCTAATTTACATTCGTAGTCTCTTGACATTTAGGACAGTGCAAAACAAACAACTGTTAAACAGTTCTACAAGTCATCAAAATCACATTCACTCAGGGTATAAAGTGCCTATTTTCTAAAGTGCATATAAAGGTTAAAGTGCATTCAGTGATTTTAAAGTGCTGTAGTTTTTAATCTAATAAATAAGTTAATTTACTTTAAAGCCAGTTCATATTCACCAGTGTTGGTCCTCTCCTGCCGCACAGAGACGACCAAGACACTGGAGTTAGGGAGTGCCCTCGAGTCATCAAACATTCATACATATTTACATTTTTACATGGAATTAGTGACAGTAAAGTAATACGTATATATGTGCGGTGCATGCCTACATACGTATATGTAGGCATGCACCGCTCAACAACAACAGTAAACATCGGTAAAATGTGAGTCTGTTCAGACTGTCATGTCGCCTGCTACATACGTATATGTATCATGTGACATGAGGTCTGAACAGCTCTAGTGGATGCATTGTTGATTGGATTTGAGCCAGTGTTTAAGTTATGTTTTGAATGTGTTGTATGTGGGAGATTCTCTTATTGTGTGAGGGATGTTATTCCAGATGTTACAGCCTCTAACTGAGAGGACTGACTGTGCAAAGGTGGTACATCTATACGGAATCTCACAATCCCCTCTAGTCGTTGCTCTAGTGGTTCTGCCAGTGGTAGGTTTTTATTTAATGAATTCTTGTAGTGGTGGTGGTGCGAGTCCATGGAGTGTTTTGTATATTGTGCATGCATATTTAAAGTGTTTGAAGTTCTCAAAACTTAACAAATTATATGTTTCAAGAATGCAACAGTGGTGATATGAGATTGTTTTTTTAGTGAAGATTTTAAGCCCTCTTTTTTACAGTGATTTTATTTGTTTGACTGTGGTGTCATTCGTGAAAGTCCAATTAGTGAAGCAATATTCAATATGCGAAAAGATCATAGCATGCAAAAACATTCTTGCTGCCGTTGTTGTCAGTGACGATCTAATACTTTTGAAACTGTGGAGATAAAAATTTTATTGTTTTAGAAAAAATTTTAACGTGACTTTTGAATGTGAGAGAGGACTCGAGAACAACACCAAGGTACTTGAACTCGTGTACCAACTCGAGCTCCTCTCCCCTCAGAAATACATTAGATTTTGAGTTCTGCTTATTGATTTGTTTTGAAAATATCATACAGACAGTTTTTTTTTTGTATTTAGAAGTAGGCATGAATTTTTAAGCCAGTCTTGGACTTGAGTCATTGTAGATGTAAGAATATGGCCTGCTTCTTGTGTATTTTTGAAGGCGTGTATATCACAGCGTCATCGGCATACATTTGTATATGAACATTTTTGCATGAATCAGGAAAGTTATTGATGTAGAGAGAAAACAAGATTGGTCCGAGTATGGAGCCTTGCGGGACCCCTACAGGGCACTCCAGGTATGGCGATTTGAATCCGTTGACCACAACACATTGTTTTCTGTTGTCAAGATATGATTTAATCCACCTGAGTGCTTGATCTCAGAAATTAAAATGTGTAAGTTTAGCTAAAAGAATCTTGTGGTCAACGGTGTCAAATGCCTTTTTTAGACCTAAGAATACTGCGCCGACACAACCGCTCTTATCTAGGTAACTTTTTGTTTTTTCCAGGAAAAGACTCTGTTGAGTGATGGGCATGGAATCTGAACTGCATGGGATGCAGTGGGGTGTGGCAGGTGTTTGGATGTGCAGTTAAAATTTTAACAACCCATTTTTCTATGATTTTTGAAGTGATAGGTAGAATGTTGATTGGTCTATAGTTGTTTTTATCTGTTTTATCACCTGCTTTAAAGATGGGACTAACCACTCCCACTTTCCATGCAGTTGGGACCACAGAATGTTTGATTGAAAGGTTTATCATGTGTGTGATTGGCTCTATCAATGAGTGTTTGTGTTCTTTTAAAAAGCTGGTGTCAAGATCAAAATCATCTTTTGCGTTGGAGGAATTTAGTGAGTCTATTATGTTAACCACGTCATTTGGGGTTATTTCATCTATATTAAAAATTTGTTGTGCAGGATTGACTGGGAGAGACTCATGTTCTGGTGGATTAAACTGTTTTGATATGTCCTTTACAGAACTTATAAATAAATTATTAAACTCAGAAGCAACGATAACATGATCTTTCACCAACTTGTTGTTAATCTGTATTTCTAGCTCACCACTGTCTGGTTTGTTTAGATTTCCAGTCAGTTTATTGATACTATTCCAGATTTTTTACCATTACCTTTTGTGGTTTCAATAATATTTATGAATGAATTTGCTTTAGCTTTGCGCAGATTTTGTGTAACTTTATTCCTATGACATGATTTTAGGACAGATATCAAGACAAAAGCAAGGTATTAGGAGAGTGAAAGAAGTAAAAAGAGTTGACTACTTTTAATTTAAAACAGTATTAGGCCTTCTCAAGTGAACCTGAAGTAAAAAGATGCCATGAAATACCTCCAGTGTTTGTGTGTGTGTGAAAGTGGGCGTGCTATAGTCACTGAGTGTCTTGATGAAGCCTGGTATATATTTTAACATACTAATAATTTAAATTTTTCTGGTTATTTTCCCAAAATTGAAACAAAAACCTAATATAAGATCCAAAAACTATTCAACTCACCATTGTGAAGCTTTTATTATTAATAACCTAGACTTAAAAAGAGAGCCTGGTTTGAAGAGGATCAATGTAGGCCTATTTGGTAAGGCCTACTATAGTTGGCCAATAATCAGGCCCACTTGAAAAATAATGTCACAAGTAGAACAGCCTGCTTCAAGAGGGCACAAAATTGAAGTCATATAAATAATGGTTGGCTGCAAGAAGTTACTTGAGTAGTCTAGATCAAAGCTTACAGTAGTTCATGTGGCTGATACTGGTCTTTTATGATTACAATTCTCCTGACAGACACTAATTTCCAGTCTGCACCTACAACTCAATCATGAATTTGTGCTTCCATAGACTTCTTCACAGTTACAAAGACGAGGCTGAGTTAATCAAACACTATGAATGCAAGGTTAGACATTTGAATGGCAACAGTGCAATACAGCACAACAGCACTATAATCCAAATTAAAGACTTGAATATACAGTGCGCTACTTTGAAGTGTCTATACTGTGGAAAGAACCAGCAGCCTAACAGAACTGACAATAAACATTTCTGCTTGCAGCCTATATAGTACATAGGGCAGACATATTATTAAATATGAAAAATTACTGGAGTTGCTGTGTAACTTGGTAACTTTTGGTTGATTGTCCGCCCCCTGCTTGTCTCTTGAAAATGGTATTTCTCTGCCTGGAATGTTCTACAGTGTGGCAAAAAACTCACATTTATTCAATTACGAATGTTTTATTGCCAAAATAATCACTTGTTTGTCTCTTGTTAAATTTTGTGCCATTTAGTGGACAGTCCAGGCAAAATAATTATATCTCTATGCAAAAAGACATGTCTCGAAGTCACATACAAACGTACATATTCTCTTAAATTGATTGGAAGACAACAGGACCAAATGCCTGGCTACATTAGAGCAGGATGCAGAAGGGACTGGCTGGTGGGGCAACAATGCTTAAAGACTAGAATTCATCCCAATGTGGTATAATGCTGCCCCCTGTTGGCAGTTAAAGAGATGTACAAGCTTGCTTGAACAATATTACATCCTTGAAAATAAACAGACCCAATTTATAATCGGCTTTGTTTTTAGAAAATTATTTTTTAGAAATGAATTGTAAGCCTTAGAATCACATTTTTACATAAGATGTTTTTCTTTTCTTTTTTTCTTTTTTAATTTTCCTTATGTAAATTTCACATATACAATCTAAAAAGACAGGGCTAATATATTTTCATCCAGATAAGACCACTCAGTCAGTTTAGTTTCCTTTTTAGTTTTATTATATTGGAACATCCAAATGAACCAAAGCTGCAACAACTGATGGTGTAAGTTACTGTCGCAAAGTCCCACAAAAGACTAAAAATAATTCTGCGGTACCTTTTATAACAGTCAGCTTTACATCAACATAAAATGCTATAATACCACCATCAGTACATCCTTCCATTGCTTTCCATTGTGCTTCTTGTAAATGCTGTCCACACTAACACACAGACACTGATTGTCTAAATGACTGGAGCTACTGAGGGAGAGGCTAAGCAGTGATAGCAGCAAAACAAGTTGTTAAGGCAAATATTTGTAGTTGAACAGTCAAAGAACATTTTGTATTTACCAGCTTTGACCTACTAACCTGTTCAGGATCTTTCTGAGGCCACACCAAACCCTCTTGTATTATTATACGAGTCTAGTGCAACCTTTGTCCCCTTTATAACCCACTTTTGGAAACAGTCCCAGGCACAATCGCTTTATGAGAATTATAGCATATTAACATGTAAAAGTTGCAGTTAATTAACCACAGTGACAAAATATGTTCAGAAAGTTAAAGCTGGTTTTAAGAACTACGTTACAATCTTCTTAAATCATCTGTATAACTTTTCATTAAAGCAGCCATTTCATCCTTTAAATGTCAACAAAAACGTTAAGAGTAACTTAAGTAGTAGTTTGACAAAAAATTAAAAAGCTATTCTGACAGCTAAGAGTGAGGGTTCAGTATGGGTTTTAAAATCTACAACTCTCTTCAATCATGATCACATTTACACGGCTTTCTAAAATGTGAAAATCTACAGCTAGTCTTCAGAAGTCATGCATGATACGACTTAACAAGACTGACATTGACTCTAACACGATGACACTAGAGACATGCCAGATACTTGCAGGAATGGGAAACTATGGGACTATCTTTACTGAACCTATCTAAAGTAACAAAACTTTATTCATAAAGTTTTTTATAGGACTGGCTTTACAAACTACAGACCTACATGTGAACCATGCTCTTTTTAGATCTGTATAATAAATTCACACTCAAATCAAACTTTCTTTACACATAATGCCAATGAGGTGCAAAAATATATTGAGCTTTAAACATAGTCTAACTTTGAAGTTAAAATATTATTTGTCCAAACAATATAGTGATCAGTGTGGTCAGTAAACATGTACATACATGTGTTTGTCATAACATCTAACAGTATTTCTTCACACTATATTTAGTGACCGATTGTGCGTTATTTGTGTAGTATGTACATATAAGATTTATAAAAGCAATTATTTATCACTTAAGTGCTTATGTCAATTCAAACTATTGGTTATTGTGCTAATGTTTGTTTACAAAACAAACAAACTAAGCAAAAAAGCAAACACCATCAGAAAAGTCTAATTATCAAATTACAGTTTTTGATAATTTTGATTATATTTTCAATTCATTTTGTATACAAAAGATATTTAGGAACAACTGAGTTTTCCTAGTGCGTTTTGTTCATCTTCAACTTCGTGTTAAAAGTTGTTATGTTTTCAGTATTCCATTCTTCCAGCAGAGGGCAGACCAGGGCCAGAAAATCTTCAGGACTGACCACAAGTGGGGTCAGGCCCGTGAATCATTCTTCCTGGTTCATCTTTAAATGTGAACAAAGTACTTGGAAATCCCTGCAATACTGTAACCCCATTAACGATCAAATTCATGATGCTATTTGATGGACCAGATTTCTGTCTCTTAGCGCAACATAGTTGAACAATTTTTGTACATTTTCTTTACAATTTTTGTGCGTCCGTGGACATATAATTGTCTTGTTATCAAGAATCATTTACTCAACCTGTGCACTTAAATATAGTTCTCGTTTCGTCACCCACCTTGTCCAAACAAAGTGAACAAGTTGAGTTTCGAGTCTGCTGCTCTGGTTTTTCAAGGACAAGTTGTCATGAATTTATCTTTGCAGAAAGTGTACCATGTTGTGCACTTCTGATGTTTTTTTCTGTCTTTCTATTCAAATCTCCTCCATCACCTCCATAACAATTGTCCTGGGTCCAGTGAGGATGAGGTTGCTCACTGTTCTGTAGTCATGGGACAGTACGTTCAGGCCATTGACAGACACCACGAACTGGCAAACCTGCAAGAAAAAGACAAACACAATATTTTTTTTATGTTAGAACTAGAGTGCATAAAATGTTATTAGGGATCAGAAGATTGGTCACAGGATATATGCTGAGCGCTGTGCCAGCTTCCACAATTTGCTGATGGTCTGTCCCACTCTTCACCCCCTTTTTACACTATAATGTCCAGGAAAATAAAGACTGCTGGCCATAAAAATAAGTCTGTAGTCCACTAAAGAAATTCTTTCTAACCATTACATCACAAAGACTGTAATTAGTTGGTAGTAAATCCTTTATAACCATCAACAGATCTATCATGATAAATGAGTATCCTGACAATTTATGGCCATTTAATCGATTAAAGGGGCACTGACATGGTTATAAAAAGTAGGATATCATGCAAAACCAACTAAATCCTTGTTAATAGCATCTATAAATAAGTAAAGAAAATAAGTATTCAGTTGCCCTGTTAAAAGGATTACAGCCACCACAAATCACTCTGCCCATATAAATACCATATTACAAGAAAATGGCTTGTAACTAACCAGTTTATTTAAATCATTACTAAATACAGCAAACTAAAAACAAATTTAATAAAAATATATGTAACAAAGTAACAAATGTGAATCAAGATTTTAAAGGAGTACAGAACACGTCAATCACTGTTGTATCACGCCAGGACTCCACCTTCCTTATCAGTATTTAACCACTGCCCTGGCACAGATAAATATAAGACTTGTATTTCGTGCACTGTGAAAGTTGCAACATGATGCAGCTGCTCTGGTTTAGTTTTGCAACTCACACCCATGGGATCACTTTCAAACATGTAGGAGGGAAGGATTATGGAAAAATACCCAATTATCATATGATGTTTTACTGTCAGAATGCATGTTAAAGTAAATATATTATACACATCACATCATTTGGTTTCACATGTTGTTTATAGCCAATTCTAGCCAGCATATATTAAAAGATACCATGGAAACTGGCTATATTGGTGTAGAGAAAATTATATTGTATATTTTGGTGGTTTTAATGTGTCCAAACTGCAATTTGGATTAGATTATAACAAATTATACAACCTTATAAAAATCACCCACTGTCACTATAGGAGAAGTGTATAGAAGGTCAAATACAACTGTCCCTACTACAGAGAGACTAACTTAAAGGTGCATTATGTCATTTTACTGGTGGAGGGTTTGCCACCTGCTTGAGATGTTATTGCTTTCCCTAGAATGTTACACAGTATGGCTTTGAAAATATCTCGGAGGCAAGCAGGTGGCACAACCAGGTAAGACCAGTGGAGAAGTGACCCTGCTCACAATAGGATTGCATAGTTAATACAATTTGAGCAATAAAAAGCCTGTAAATTAAAGATAAGTAAGTTTAATGTGCAACATTTAACGCAAAGCAACAAGACCCTCTGCCAGAAAAGTTACAGTGTACTTTTAAACTTTGCCTTCATAGATTTCCTATTTTGGTCTAAGTAACAACATGCATGTTTCTTTACGGATTGTGATCTAAACTCCAGGAAAACAGATAAAGTTGCAAAGTGTTCAGGCCTATTTATAGTTTACAACACGGCACATGTATTGCACATCAGACACTTCTTTCTGTTCATCTGTTTCTTTTAACCTTTGCTTTAGATTCTGTAACTAGCTCCTGCTCCCTCCTCTAGTGCTCTTCTTCTTAGCAGCAGGTTTATTAGACTTGGCTTGGGGCCCATTTGCACACGATGAATGGCCTCTTGCTAAGAGTGGGTTAAAGGGACACACAGAGAGGAAAAAAAGGCCAAGGATACACAGTGACAACTCAACTCGCATGAGGCAATAAGAGCAGTATGTGAGTACGCCGTGTGATCAACTAGAGTGTAATATTTCTGTACAAACAGCACACAGCTGGTGGGGATCATGAAGATGCCCCAAGAGATATCTAACACACATTTCCATGACATTTGTAGTAGGGCAGCTGCACTATTTATTGTAATGGAATAGAAATCGAAATTTGATTTGGTCCAGTGAAATCAAAAAAGCTATACACACTCTATATCACAATATCACACTAAATTACAAAATAAAAATTTTTTTATAGAGAAAATCTTGAAAATCTTGATCTCTACAAACATGTTCTGAAATTCATGTATTAGTTTAGTCTACTCTCAAATATTAATGTTCCTGGAGTTGTTTACAATGGGTACTCTAATGGGGAGATGCAGCATGAAATGAAAACCATGAAAGACACAAATGATTTTCATTTCCGTCTTGAGGGGAAGAAAGCCTGGAGGACCAGCAGGCATGAGATGGTAGGCATTACAAATAAATATGGTTTGCAATTAATTAAGTATTGATTAAGAAGGTTTTGCAGGTAAGAGTCCATCTTTGCCAATTTCATGCCAAGATGGTAGGCAAAAAGCCATCTGACGTTATACAAATTACTGCGCAGTTAAAACAGAGATGGGGATATTTTATAGAGATATATTAATATACTAATGTATCTGTTGGCCGATATTTGGACTTTTTAGCAAGTCGACTTTCAATCTTAAATCTCCAGCATAGGACGATATTTTGTTTTGGTCAATCTGTTGCCTAAAAAATATACTTTATATTAACACTTTAATACGAATAGATTGCTGAACTTAATCTGGGGGAAATAATCAAAATCGGCCCAAATATTAGTTCAAAGATATCTGCAGAGCTTATCGGCCATTGGTTTGGCCCTGGATTGTAAACAATCAATATTGCCATTGGCCATGAAAAAACATATCAGTTAATCTCTAATATTTTGTTCAACATGCTAAAAAAAAAGGTTTATTATGTATATTTCCTTCCGCCGTCATGATTTGCTGAGCTGGCACTCCCTGTTCTAAAGCCTTATGCAAGTCCATTAGCTCTGGTTGGGGATGTGAAGCATAAGGCCTCACATATGGGATAAGTACATGGCAGCATTTAATGGGAAAAGGGCAGACATGTCCAACACTCTGAAAGTCTGAAAGCATTTTATATGAGAAGAGATGAGGAGGTCAGTGATGCTTTTATGGCCTGTCCTCTGAGTTCAGTGGGTGTGAGTTATCACTTCTTATCTGGACTGCAATGCTAACATCTTGCTCTACTATTAAATTGTATTATTGCTTTATTACATGTCAATAAAGCACTTAAGAGAAGAGAAGTGAAATTATGTCACTGAAATTAGCATAAATCAGCAAATAGACTTGCCTAAATCTGTTAATGTTTTGTGGGTAATTTAGTTTAGTTTATATTAGCATATAAACCTAATGATCTCTAGCATATAACAATTGTCTGCCTTTCTCTAATCCTGTAATTAACAGTTAAACACAGATAAGGTATTAAACATTGTATGAGCACACTGGCTCAATCAACATCTCTATGGTTTCTAGGGCAAAAAAATACAACAACAAAGCAGAAATGATAATAATACTGCTTCCTCTTCCTCTCAGTCATATTTTCCTTAAAAATGCTCTAAATATCTTTCTTATTTATATATTAGAAGTGCACTAAGTATCTTTTTGGGTTCTGGTTTGGCACCTGCTTGCCTCTATGGAAGTATTGTTAGATGCCTTGAACAATATTGCATTAAACGTATCTACCTTGCTTTTATTCTGTTAATATTATTGCTGGCAAATACATTCTTAATTTGAGACTTGCCTCTTCACAAATCTGATTTAATGTAATACAGTAGAATATCACAGACAAAGTGGAAAAGTTACATAGTGCACCAATAAATCATATTAAAGTTGTTGTTTAATCCATCATCAGATTAAAACCTTTAATGAGTAATTCATTGGTTTAACTTCCTTTTCACACTTGTGTACTCACTCACCAGAGTCATGCCTTTCTGCTCTCTGAAGTAGAGGCTAAAGAGTGGCTCAATTATCTGCATTCCCAGAATTCCTTGCTGCCACTCTACCAACATACCAACATGCCAGCTGTGCCTGTGCAGCCCCCTTCTGTCCACATCCCCGGCTTTATTTATCTATCCTCAGACATGTTTTCTCGGTCTTAAACGCTTCTCCTTTGCCTCATCCTGGCCATTGTCAAACTTCCTACATTTGTACAACTCTCTATAAAAAGAAAGTGGGACTGTTTTTCTCAAGTTAGGCAGGAAAATTGCTAACTTGTTTTCATGTGATGGTATATTAAAATGTGAAATAAGTGGTGTCCATAAGGAGAACATTGCACATACAAGGTAACATTATTTAAAGAAGCTCGCAGCGGGGCTGCTCAAATATCATGTGACACGTGTAATCACAGCATTTCTGTAAAGTCAACTGTTAACTTGAGAGGAAGTATGTTTTAAAAGCCTCAGTAGAGAACTTTTGCTCAAGTTTTTGAGGAATAGCACAAGTAAATGTTCGTATTGTAGTCATATCACATTACACAATCACAGTTATTATGTGACTATACAGCCATAGTTTAGTTTGTGGTTCATTGGGTTCATATCTTGAGTTCATATCTTACCTTCATGCCAGCAGCAGCTGCAGGGCCACCAGGGTCCACTGCCTGAACGTGACAAGGTTTACTGCCTCGCACAACAAACCCCCATCCAACGGCATCACCCACAATCTGAAAAACAAAAACATGCATTTTATTACCATAAACCTGTACACTGAATGCATACATAGCAAGCCAACAGCTGTTATGTATTTGTGGTCATTTTAATGGAAGCACATTTTGACCATTAGATCTTTCAAGAGACTAGTGACTCTCAAACTTTTCTGAAATAGATAGGACTAAATCGGGATTGAACCAAACTCAATCTGGACTAAACAAGAAATAAAAAAGTATAACCAAAACTAATCTAATACTAGACAAAACCAATGCTATAATGGCATAAAATATGTTTGAACTATAACTAAAGCAAGTCTAAAATGTAATAAAACTATAATAATAACGTTGACTCAATTATTTGTCTATAAAATATGTAGTTGCAGTAAAGACCACAATTACATAGTGGTTGTGGTTTTTAAAAAAGGCAAAAGTATTTGGCATGTTAATACACATGACTATAGAGCTCCTTAATTTAAAAGTCACGAGGGATGGATGACTGCATCTTTTGTTCTGGTGACGTACGGTGAATGTCTTCTTTATAAAGGGTCCTCCCGGCGCCTGAAGCTCCTCTGGACTCACTTGTCTCTTTAAAACTGGTAAAGAAAAAACATAATGTTCAATTAATTGCTGAATAATAATTAAACTACTTTAATTGAAATTACAATAGGTCAAAACATTAAAATATGAATTAAAAAGCAAGAAAAAAACTAGGGTCTCCACATGTTTACATAAAGCAGCTGATTTGTACTAGAGCTTTGCCGTAACAACATACATGATGCAGAAAGCATGTGAGGAAAGTGTTAATGTGAGTCACATGTTAACAGGGCCTGGGGGCTCCTTACTTCCTGAAACATATGTAACAGTATAGCTAACCACTCTTTAAACTTCCTCTTTGCAGACTTACCTAACCATATGTAAACAAAATGTATAGCTTTCCTGGGTATCCACTAAACGATGTTATTTCCAGCACAAGTTACAACCACAGCATAGTAGATAAGTAAGTGAATATGTGTGATATAAAACTGTTTTAGTTAGTTCCTTTAGTTTGTAATTTTGGGGTTCAAGTAAATGGCAAGTGATGTGATTTTAGATCTCATATATAATAATGTGATCTAACACTGCTATACTTCACACTTGTACACACTACGTCAAACTGAAGTTGGATAAATCCTATGTTTTTGGAATATGTCCAAGTACCTTCCTTTTCCTGTATTACATTGTGTGTGAGTGTTTATTTCAGCACTACAAAGAAAGGTCTGTCAAGGGCACTGCTTTGATCACAGGAAACCTTCAGTCGTGGGGCAGTTATCATCCTTATTCAGTCCTTATTACAACTGATGTTTTGATAACACATTTAATTAATCATATCTCTTTCAAAAAGTACCTCTCTTTGGAGGATTTATTTAACTCAGGGTGGTATAAATCCTAGTTTCTCAGACCAGTATCATCAAATTAAAAATAATCCTGGATGAGAGTTGGAATGTACTGACTTCAAAAACAGTGCTCAGCTATGTACCTTTGAAACCTTTTGTACTTTTATAAGTAACTCAATAATAACTCAGTGGGTGATGGTAGTACCTGACTTGGGGTTGCACAGGACTGGTGGGCTGCTGCTGAGTGTCGGACTACTGCTGTAGTAACCACTGCTCCCACAGCTGCTGCTCAGGCTGCTGCGGCGGACCCCCACCACCACCTTTATCTCTTTAGTGGGACTCACTGGATCAGAGAGGAACAGAAACAGGCTGGTTATAGACAAAAATAGAAAATTACCTTCAAGTCAAACTCACAGTAGTGTGTGTAGCAATAATATAAAATTTGTAAGTACAGTATAACTTTTCAAGTATCATCTCACAAAATATATGGCCTTCCAAGTATGGTACTATCAGGTTCAGGCCAATAATAAATCCAGGATACGGCAGGTCTAAAAACAGTACACAAAGTGGACTACACCCAGACTAAATCAAAAGTAAAATACAAGTATAAAGCAGGTCTAAAGCAGGTCTAAACCGGGTCAACTGCCAATTTTAATGAAGGTCCTGAGACCCACCAGCAAGGAGTGATATCACCACAGGGGGTACACATACCACTGTTTGAGAAACATTGCAGTAAGGCACAACAAACTTTCCTTAACAAAAAGTCCTTATCATCTGTTTTAATCTGTCTGTCAACAACCTTAAGTCAACAATGATAAAAAGCACAAGCTTTGTCTATATATAAATGATAGTTTGTACCTGAAAGAAAGCTGGTGTTGCTCCCATCTGAGTTTTGTTTTCTTAGACAGAACGGACTGTCGTGGCTCTCCGGGATGGTCCGACTTCGCTCATGAAGAAGCTCAATCAACCTCCTCCTACGTCTGAAATTCATCCTGAACTGGTACAGCAGTGGTCCGTCAACAAAGTGGTGCTTGTTGGTAACTGGGAAGAACACAAATGATAGTTAATCTTTGCCCCACATTCGTAGTGTAGACTTGACACTTTGCTAAAATACTAGAACAGTATCCTCACTTGACCTAGTTTCAGCCCAAATGACCCTGAAATTCTTAAAATTCAAAGAAGCAGTATTAAATAAACAGTAGCATTGTAGAGATCACCTGTTAAACAAACATATACCGGCCTCTAAGTGCAATGTCCTTCCATGTGTGAAAGCAGGACACCAAGGCAACATATTAGAGATAAAGGGAAGTGTACAGCCTAATCTGGAAACATGGCTTATATTATACAGTATGGTACACATTGAGTTAATGGAGTGTACCTATGTAGTTGGGAGCACATTGCAAGCTGCCTATAGTGTAAAGAAGGTTGTGGTCAGTCTGCATGTACGTCAGTGGGAGCTGGCTTTTGTCGAGCAAACAAAAACCTTTTATTACAAGAGACAAAAGAAGAAATGACAATGGACGAACTGTCTGACCTGTGTGCATTGTAATGCATCACTCCAATATGACCAAATGAAATGAGCAGATATTTGTTTTATTATTGTGTTTCTAGTAATGCTGGAATGTCCGTATTCTATGTATATGGTATAAAGAACTGTGACTGCCAGTAAGTATGTGAAAGGGAAACAACAACTGCTAACTGTCTAGGAAAGAAATTAGAGGAATGAGACAGTTTACTTATTTTGACATAGGAAATGTGACACAAATATAACATATGAAGACTCTATTAACTAGACTGCACATACATACTTGTCATTATTGACATTTTTCAGATACTTGAAAGGGAGGCCATATGTGGTTTGTCTGTATTGACTACACTGTAATCATCTTCTCAAGTTATTTTCCACCTTTACTCTTTAAAATTATAACAGCTATCAATATTGTTTACCCACCATGTCAAAATGATTGACAGTTTATATTTGTGATTAAGCCCATGATCTCATTAAACTGAAAATCTACACATTAACAATATTAGCGTTTCCTGCCATCTCAATTAAACATTAATAGGCCTATAGCACATCGTGATGTCATTTGAACCCCAGCTAAATATGGCTATTCCCAGTAAATGGTTGTGTGGCAGGAAGCAGCCCTCACTTGTCACTTGGTATTACATTAACCAAGTGACAACAAACAGCAGCAGTGTCTCAGCAGTCACAGAAACACAACACATTCCTGAGGCTTGGAGATGCTTGACAGCAGTACTGCTCGTAAGAACAGAGCCTCTCAATGCCTCCATATAAATAAGAGTTCATTAATTAAATGAAAATGCCTCAGAGTTATGAAAAGTAAAAAAATAGCAATTCACAATTTAAAAATAAATATATTATATAGTGAATTGTAAAAAGTCCTCAAATAGTCACCTATGACAAGAAGCTGAAACCCATGAATACATTATTTCAACTTTCTATGTCAACTTTCTATTAAAATCAACACTATAATATTATTATTATTCAGAAAAGAGTCACTGTAAAAATACTCATAGTAGTATACAGGTAATTAGTGATGGTTACAGACCAGTCAGCCACAAATTAGGTTTATGTCACATGATTACTAGACAGAAACTCATTAGAAAGTTTGAAAATACTAGAGATTCATTTCCAACTTACTACACACAAAATGACAGAACATGTAGATACTAGATTAGATAACTAGATAAAAGATAAAACACTTTTTAAAAATTTGTGATAATGACTGTGGCAACTAATTTTGGTTTTGTATGACGCAACCATTTTTGGTGATAAATAATTGAGTAATGACTGTAGTACTGATATAGATAACAAAGATAACAGCTGTTAATTGTGATATGTGAGATCAGTCAAATTTATCTCACAAGCAGAATAGTTTTTAATTCAAAAGTCTAGGAGACCTTGGTTTACAATGGGCACGAAGGACTTTTGTAACAGTTTAAAGTAGCGTGTTAAGACTGAGAACAAAGATAACATTGTGTGGATGGATGTGTTTGTCGAGAGTCAGAGTTAAGAATAAACAGTTTTTCAGGTTAAGGGGACTTTGTGAAGGAATGCAACTTTAGTCCTTAAATGACCTGATAACAGAGCCTGAAAAGTAGGACACCATTTTTTGCAATGATGTACCATGCTTTAAACCATAACGGTGCAAATTAACATTTAATACGACTCACCTAATTTATCCAAGCCTAGTATGACCCACTATCAGTGTGAATAAGACTTTTTAAGGGGCATTTTGATCTGCAGTATTTTTTTGACAGCATGAAATGTGGATTCATGAGTGAGGACAATCAGCAATTGTGGTGCTGAACACTACCAAGCAGCCCCAATGTGAGTAATACTTGAGCAGAAGTAAAGTGTTGCACTGTACGAATAAAATGTAATTAAAATGAGCTAAAATCTATTAAAATATTATGCCCACCATGCTGAATGATGCCATGCTCGAGTAGCCTTCGTCCCAGTTGCTCGGCCTCCTCTCTGGTGGGCATCTCTCCCTCCTGCAGCAACCAATCAATAAACTCTGATGCCACAAGGGTCCGCTCAAATGTCCCGCCCTCCTCCTCTCTGCTCTGTAATAGGTTGTTCTCTGGCTCCATCAGCCTACACAGAAAAATGATTAGGATAACATACAATGCACGTTTCACATAATAAAATTAATTTGCGTGATTTAAATTCTCAAACGAACCACAAAATACAGAGTGAAAGGACACCCACACACATATATAATAAATTAGCTACGCCTATAAATCATATTTGTTGCAGCTATTGGTATTTCAATTATCAGTATAAATAAATAAAAAATTCAACTTTGCATTCAGTTTTTTGACACATTTCTGCATGTCTTTTGGTTCTAGTTTCTTTTAGCTTAATAATTATTGCTACCGTATTATCTTTCTTCTTTTGATTAAATAAAAAGTACACAAGTAAAAAGACCAGTCACAGGAACACATTTTGAAGTGCGATATATTGCTGCAGAAAATATAGATGATAAACGATAATACTGAAGACAGTTTATGCCTGTGACACAATAAACCTAAAGCAGGATTATTTCAAAACTATTCTAAATGTATAATATTGTAAAAAAAAAAAAAAAAAAAAAAAAAAAAAAAAAAGAACATTAAATTCAATAAAGAAGAATTAAATGCTAATTAGGTTGTATCTATAATCAGTCACAGAAGTTACTTGTTGAACCTAAACTGCTCCAGTATTATCTTGTAAAATAAAATCCCCACTAGCAAAAAATAATACCAAAAAACTCCAGCTACTGAATGATCGGTCAATATAATAATTATCATGACAGGCCTATGAATAAACAACAATAACAATTGCAAAAACAAAAAGCCCACTCAAGATGACTGACACTGCTGTGCATAAAGCTCTTATTAAACATTGTTCAACTGTATATGAAACCTGCAGTTGGACAAGTCAAAACATATTCAAGAGGCTCATAAAATAAGCTAATAATTGTGCAACCACTGATCTTGAACTTTTTCCATCTTGGTGAGTAGCTGTGGGAAGTGACTTGCTTGTGCTTATATTTTAAGACCCAAAAGAGGAAAAAGCCACAGTGGGAGATAAACAACATCCAACAAATATCACAGAAACCAGGGATCAAACTAAGGAGATAACTGTAGTAAACAGCGCCAAAATATTCAGTGCAAACTGCACCCTAAAAATGTTTAACAATTTAAAAAAAACACATCTAGAACTAATGCCAGATATAATTATGTTATTTACTTCTTAGGTGTGGCTTTAAAGGTATAAGAAAACAAAGAGTGCAATAGTCATTTTCCATAATTAGGTAGGGTATGTCACTATAGGAATTTGCACATGTATTTGCTTAACCTTTATGTAATGTCTGACTTTCAAGTCGCCAATTTAAAATGAGTGTTTAGCTGCATGCAACAAAACAAAGCAGAGTTGTCCTATACATAGATTTATAGCTGTGTTCTGCAGTGTACAGGCTGCACAGTAATTTAGGTTGGCTGACCTGGTTAAACTCAGTGTTTATTTGTGCAGTCAGCAAAACACCAGAAAAGCAAATCTGATTTCTTTTGTGCATATAAACGCATACCAAAAATCAGATAAAATAATTGGTTGATCTGTTTATTGTTATCTGAGTTTTAATCGCTATGTAAATGTACTCAGATACGCTGTTCCTGCGTCACAGGTTCTTACAAAACTTATTTTAAGGGATATGAAATAATATGGATATGATGTTACTATTAAATATAAGTATGGTTAGTGTTAGGGTCTGGGCAAAACAAATAATTGAAGTCAGCTGCTGAGTAAAGAGTGGATAGGAGCGCTCATAGTAATGCTATTCATTAAACCACAAATAGCTATACAGATGGGCTGTAACATTCAAGTAAATGGGGTAAAACAAACATAAATTTCTAGTAGAAATGTATGCCACTTTGAGCCCATTTGTCTGCATTATATAATATGGATTTTCATTACATAACCTTAACCTTATCCTTTCGCTCTTGAGTGACTTTCAAGAAGAAAAAATGAATTCCCAGATTAGTCAACTTAATCTTAATCTTAATGCCTACATCGATTTTCCACGTATGACCTAATTTTAAAGACCATAATATGTAATACAGTATAACACTCATTAGGAGGTAATAGATATAGATATAATAGTTTATTCATATTGTCACATGAAATACATTTTGCACCACTCTTCTCGAGATAGATACTGGTACAAAAACATGCAGTGAATATTGATTAATTATATTTTCCCATTAAGTGTGTGAATGTTAACGGTAATATGCCTGTGCTATGAGAAATAAAAACGTGCAAAACTAAATGTTATGTATCTATGTGTATGTATTTATAGTCTAACTCAGCTTGCAGGATACAGGGGTGAGAAAACAGTGATTAGAAGGCTGTATAATACTCCCTTAGGCTAACCAATAACCAATAATCAAGCCAGTGTTTACTCCAGTGAGCTATAGGACTTAGTGTCAATGTAGTAAACTGTGTAAAAAGTCAATGTGGTTGTCAGTATATTTTTCCAACATTGGAATTACATGTGACTACAAAAGAGGAACTGAGAAAGTTAACAATATTGTCTGAATGTATAATGATCATGTGCTTTTAGGATTATAAAGACAAGCTACTGTTGAAATGTAAGTAATTAGGCTTTCAGCATGCTAGTCTAAGAGAAGATAAAATGTTTATATTATTTGTGGTACAGCAGGAGACTTTATAATAATAGAAACAAAAACAAAACATTATAAAAAATTGTAGATCAGGATAGAGTGACACGGATTATTCCTCAAATGCCTTCAGTGGGCCAGTGTCACAATAAAGTTTGCCCTGGGCTGCACTGTGGCGATTACATAAACACACACGACAGATGCCTCCACTCTAACATTCTTCCTCTTATGCAACAGTCTCAGTTTAAGGTGCAAAGATCTCACCAACAGTGTCAATAATAAATGGATTCTCAAATATTGTTTATCTGAGGGGGGATAGGGAACAATGCAACATGTGTGACTAATTTATATTTGACTTTAGGTAAATTTTACTCCTTATTCTGTAAACGCGCTTTAAATGGAATCTAGCTTTTCTGACAATGTGAAAATAAAGTCAGTTTTTGATATACAAACATTGGTGGATTATGCTTTATGCAGCCTAATATAACTAAAACTAAACTGCTTTATCGCACATTTTCTGCACTGATAAGAGATGACAAAATGTTAAACAATCGAGGTTACATTCCACATTATCAACAGCTCAGTTGCCTTCATATCTAACATTTGGTTGATGGAAAAAATCTCATGAAGATGTTATGTTTTGCATGAAATGATGCACAGAATGGCATTAAATGTATCTATCTTCACCACTATGCCACCACTAGATGATAACTAATTGTAAGTCAATTAAATACAATCAATCAATTCAAATACTGTCTAATACATTACTAAATACTAATAAAATACAACACTAAATACAATAATAAACACAATCAATCAATTAAATACTATCCCACTTTAACTGCAGGCTTTTAACTGTATGTTTTAATCATACTTCATTTGTTTATGTTGTTGTAAGGTGACGTTGGGTGTCCAGAAAGGCGCCTAATAAATAAAATATATTATTATTATTACCAGGCCATGTTACAGGTCAGATCTGTGGAAATGCAACCAGGCTCACGTTAAGAGTGAATGTTTTGGCTGTAAAAACATTTGTAACTGAATAAAAAGTGTACTATTAGTATGTATATTGTGTCTTTACTTTTCATAGAGCCGCTGTCCCCTCATGAAGACCTTGGCTTCACTGTCCAATGGAAATGTGCCATCGTCCTTTCTGAAGCGGTAAAACAACTTCATGTCCTTGAACTCCCGGTGCTCATCGCAAACTGCAAGGAAAGAATTAGAAAATGGTCACACACAAGTCTTAGTCTACTAATGTGGAGGAAAATGTAGTATCATTATATAGAAATGCTTTAGGTTTGTGAAAAAATTAAAGGATTAGGCACAAATAAATAATGCAAATTTCTACCTTGGATTAAAATAACATTATGCTTCCCAATAGTGGAACTTCTTACCTGAAAATCTTTGTCTTGAAATAGTTTAATATTATAAAATGTATAAAATAAAGATCTTAAGAGACACATTTTAATATGCCACTATCATTCACTTGTAGGCTACTATACAAAATATTTGCCTAAAAGGTGCCCAAAGATCAGAATTTTTGTATGTTTAAAGTACAGCGATTTAAGACTGGTATATAAGGGTACACAGGGCAGACATGGTTCCCAGAAAATGTCAAGTAAAAGTAAGGTGTGGGAGAGTGTTACCAGACACTGTCTCACCATGGTGAATGATACACTGGTCCAAAAGTCTCTGTATAATCTTAATGGCGGTCTCCCTGTCTGTGGCCTCCTTGTGATCAATCAGCCAATCGATTAGTTCTTTGCCCACAAAACAGTTTGGGTACGTCCGCAGGTGGTGTCTCCGGTCCTTGATTACTTTCGCCTCATGGAGACGTAACCTTGGACACAACAAAAGCTTGTTAAATGCAACCTATATAAAGAAAGATTTATAACTGTATTGTAGCATGGACAGCAATTCATTCAAAGAAAAGGGGAAGTTTTAATTCCAACTTTTAGCATTGTATTCTTACTGAAGCAATAGTTACATACAGAGGTGGGAGATAAATGTAAGACATGTTTTGGAGATATGCAAAAAACTATTTAAAAAGTCTTATTACAGGGCTACAGACCTTTTTTCACATTTCATTACTTTTGTGGTTAGTATACAGTCTCTTAACTCTTTGTGTGACATTTTAACGTCAACCAAGACATTTACAGGCACATTTGCCATAATATTGTGAATAATATTATGAATATTGTCAAAAGAGAATCAGCTGTTCCAAATCCGAGGCCATGGTTCTCGACCGGAAAAAGGTGGATTACCCTCTCCGGGTGGGTGGGGAGTCTCTGCCTCAAGTGGAGGAGTTCAAGTATCTCGGGGTCTTGTTCACGAGTGAGGGGAGGATGGAGCGTGAGATTGACAGGCGGATCGGTGCGGCGTCGGCAGTGATGCAGTCGCTGCATCGGACTGTTGTGGGGAAGAGGGAGCTGAGCCGAAAGGCGAAGCTCTCGATTTACCGGTCAATCTACGTTCCTACCCTCACCTATGGTCATGAGCTCTGGGTAATGACCGAAAGGACAAGATCGCGGATACAAGCGGCCGAAATGAGTTTCCTCCGCAGAGTAGCCGGGCGCTCCCTTAGAGATAGGGTGAGGAGCTCGGTCACACGGGAGGAGCTCGGAGTAGAGTCGCTGCTCCTCCACGTCGAGAGGAGCCAGCTGAGGTGGCTCGGGCATCTGGTCCGGATGCCTCCTGGACGCCTCCCTCGGGAGGTGTTCCGGGCATGTCCCACCAGTAGGAGGCCCCGGGGAAGACCCAGGACACGCTGGAGGGACTATGTCTCTCGGCTGGCCTGGGAACGCCTCGGGGTCCATGCGGAGGAGCTGGAGGAAGTGGCTGGGGAGACGGAAGCGTGGGAGCCCCTGCTTAGACTGCTGCCCCCGCGACCCGGCCCCGGATAAGCGGAAGAAGATGGATGGATGGATGGAATATTGTCAAAAGGACATAAAAAAAAATCTAAATATACATTTTTGTTTATGTTTCCTACCATGGCTACACAAACATAATTACTAGCAACACAATAACAAAGTTCACCTTGGGTCAGTATTGTCATTGACTAAAGGAGTGACACTATCTGGTCACAACACACGAGTCACAAGACCCAGCATGGGATGACAACAGGAGATTGTAATATAAAACACAGTGCCATTATTCCAACCCTAAACTGCTGAAAGTTTGAAGTTTTTTATTATTTATGCCGGCTGTATTGGTATTTGTGTTTAGTAATTGTTAATCGATGATAGAAATTTGTAATAAGAAAGGAAAGTTGTTGATTTGTGGCTCTGTTTGAGGGAAAGTCAGCAAAAAGAATGAATTGAATAATGCTGATGTAAAATAAAATGAAAACAAAAAACACAATACTATTTTGTACAAATGACAGTGGTAATTGTTTTAACGCAAGTGTTTCTTCTTTCAAACAACATGTATCAGACTTTTATTCACTGACACTGGTCAATGAGCCAGTTGGCCTGCTCAGTGGAGAGCACAGCCAGCGAGGAGTCGAAGGGAATAAACAGTAGAAGTACATCATGCAGCAAACACTAACTGATAAACCAAACAGTAAGAGATCATTCCACCTAATCTACGTGTTCTGTGTGATTTTCCACTGATCTGGAGGAAAACGCCAACCACTGTTGCTAAGAGTTCTGCAGGGGGACTATTGATATTCTCCATTATGATTTACCAAGATAAATATATTCAAGTCCATGTTCGGGATTAATATTTTATAACAAGTTGCAGATTTGTTTCTAGGTGTGTTCTAAAAATATGGCCCTGACCATTAGTCCAATAAGGCTGACATTTACTGTAACTGTACCTTAGCTGTTCTCCAGTGACCAGCACCTCGGCCAGGCGCTCCAGCTCTGCAGCCTTCTTTTGCATGGTGTTCCCAATGCCATCCATCTCACTGCTAACACAAGAGACACTTATTATAAACCCTACACGAAAGACAGCAAAATGAATAGTGCATTGCATTCTGTGAAATGTGCAGCATGTCGATTGTCAGACGCATACTGCAATGCAAACAAAGCCAAGTATGCAGATCACTCACATCTGGGTCTAGTACTTACCCTTGAAGCACCATGAGGAGTTCTGAAATTCCTTTATGTACAAAAAGAGTATCCCGGAATTAGGAATAACACGCGTAGATGTGACAGCGCGCCTCGGTGCAGCGCAAGCTCCAGCAGATAAGTCACCCCGCCTTTGTAAACAACTGCACGCCTGCGTGCATCCTCTATAGATCCATCGATCCGGCAATGGGGCTCTTATAAAACAGGGGTCTCAGTGAGGTGGGCAGCCCGTTTGCCGCTGTCACAACACGAGTGAAGGCACGTTTTTCTCCACGGTGCAGGCTGAATCCACTACCCATCCACACTACCCCCGCATAGGGAGGACTGGGCTTACGTCATTGGGGGGAGTAAACCTGAGGGGCGTGGTCAAGAAATGGGAGGGGGAGAAAATTACACTTTACAAACTTAGCCTTATAATAAATAAGCCAGTTGAAAAACAGCGTTCAATTACTTAACTTCACACCCAAATAAAGTACATAACGGGACAGAGAAAATCTTAAGTACTCGTCAAGCCTTGGCAGCGTGTTACGATCTCTAAAAAGATAAAATGCGATGTCTTCACAGGTCAGTGAGCTGGTAGTGGATTCTTATTCTGCTTTGCCATCTGCCGGAAAAGTACGGTACTGCAATAATGACAACTGTCCATCCGTGCACTAATTTAACACAACTGCTGCGCTATCGATAAAGAAAGGTTTCTTCTGGCCACATTTTTTCACATCATAACGCATTAAAGGAACACTACAAATCGCTGAGTGTAGAGTTAAATTTGAGAGTCATTAACATTATTGTACATCGGGCCAGTGGCGCAATGGATAACGCGTCTGACTACGGATCAGAAGATTCTAGGTTCGACTCCTGGCTGGCTCGAATTTTTTGGTTTTAAACTAAATTTTATCAGGTTATCTTTACATTTTATTAGGTTATCATTACGTTTTATTAGGTTTTTATTTTTTTCGGACCGCATTTTGTAGACCTCACTTCGACCTGCTGATTCCGGAATCAGCAAAACTTTGCTTAAATCAGTCTTCTGTCAGTACGTGTTCATTAGGCTAGCTTTTTTTGTTGCTGCTGTTGGAAAACGTGGACCAACAAAGCTACGGCAATCTGTTATTAAAGGCCGTATGATTAGCACCTGTTGTTAGCAACCAGTGCTCTATATTAAGACTAGATCATAGAACTATAATAAAATCTTATTATCTTATTATACATCCATGGACTAGATCTATGGACCTATAAAGTTTGTTTGGCATAATGAGATGACTGCCTGGCCTGATTTGATGTTGATGTAAAGGAAAACTCATTGATTTTGTATAATGTGTATAACATTTATTAAATATTTTCTTTACAGCCACAACATACAGAGTTCTAATTTGCAAGGACACATGGCTATTTAGTTTGGCTATGCCATCTTATCGCCAATGATTAGGCAAACTGCAAGTGTTAAAAGTTTATCAAAACAACAAAAACAAAAAAGAACAAGGGGAAACAAGAATGCTTAAATAAAATAGACAATTAATTGTCCTGCACAGACAAAAAAACATTGTAAGTGCTAATCACACCATAGGCACACAGAAAAATTACTGTTTAAACAACAACTGTCAGTAACGGTTAAAGTAAAATTAACTGTGGTGTTTTTTTTTATTTTTTGCACTGGTCTATGCAACTTTAGAAATCCAACACTGTATGTCACAGCTCTAGATATTAAGCATTTTATTAGATGCGTTCTACTCTGAGTGTGCTAGAAAAAACATAGCCCGAGTCACTAACTTAAGGCACATTTAGCATGATTGTAAAAGTCACTGTGAAATTAGTATTTGTCAAGGCAGCTTTGGTGTCTATGTGAAAACTTCATTATGGCAGATACCATTGTAATAGCTGTTAAAAATGCTTCCAGGACAAGTCTACTACTTCATTAACATGTATTAAAACACAGTGCTTTTTGATATGAACTCCACAAATTCCCATAATAAAATATAAGCTTCATCATTGTCCATGTGTACTGCTCAGTTGCACCTACAGTCCACCAGATGTCGCTCTTCATCCACAATAGGATCAGTAAGAGACAGGGGACACAGAGGAGGGCCCATTGTGCTCTAAATGCTTCAAATGGCACGTATGGCACAGGAGGTGGCCATTCAGTGGGTAACAGCGATGACCCTCCTCATCATTTAGCTCCATCTTGCAGTCCTAGAATATTGAGGAAACACATTATAATAGGCCTGTAATGTGTTAACATATGTTTTTGTTGGGATATTATGCTTAGTAACCCAGAAATTACCTTTGGTTCTTTAAAAATATATAAAGGTATTAATGTTAGGCCAAATGCTAAACTAATTGCACTCCTATTTAAACTTATCTAAGATTTAAGAGGTAATATCTAGTCTTACCTCACAGTGATAGCACTCCACGTGATAATCATTGTCCATAGATACCACACGAATAGTTTCATCTGAACCCTGAAGACAAAATAACAGATGCAACTTAAGATATAATATAGATAGTAAACAGTATAGTGTTTTAAATACAACACTATAAAACTGATCACTGGAATCCATGTAGGCTATTTTATAATTATTTAAACTAAATAATTCAATGCAAATGTTAAATATCAGCCTATAGAGTAGTCTATGTGTGCAAGTAGAAAGAGATATGCCATTCATTGTTTTCCTACTTCAAAAATAGATACAATTAATTACTATCATTAATTATTGCTGGTGAATTTGGCAAATTTCAATGGCATGATTAAAATTGTGTCACATGGCCTGGCATATTTTCACTTAAGTAGATGTTTACCTCTGAGGGTAGAATGGGCTGGTTACAGGCTGCACACTTTGGAGCAAGGACCCTGTTAATTAGAGAAATTAGATAAAAGAGTGAGAAACTGTAGACAGTTTTACTACTGTTTATGGTTTACTAGACAGATCTAAGCAAATGAACAAATCAAATAAACATTAAGTTTCATAAATATGCCATTCTTCTTTCCCCTGTCTACATTCAAGCCTTGACTCAACAAAAGCAGAACCAGGTTTACAGATGTGCTGGCCTCCCTTCAAAAATGTGACTTTTTTTCTTCAGAAAAGTACAAAAGAGGGTAGATGTACTTATTATTGCCAGGCAGTTGTGTGCAGCTGGCAGGCACCTGGAGCTCTGAGTGAATAACAAAAGGCCTTTGAGTGCGGACAGCCATAACTGTGGTTAAAAGTCAACACGTAGCTTTATTCACAATAAGATCAGTCTGATTTGAACTGCGTGGTGCACATGTGAGGACAGTGGAGGCCCATGTGCTTTATTTTGTACACAGTGTCCCGACAGGAAGTGGAGGTGCTGAGCTGCTGTTAGGTGTTACGAGGTGAGGTTAGTGACGTTTTCATTATAGTATGAGCTCCAGCTGGACAATGCAGAGTTCAATTTGTTTTTAAAATCAGTTCACAGTGTACATTGAAAGTATATAACTAAGACCATTAACAATGGATTAGAATTTATACTGCCAATCTAATACATGAATCAGCACCATGTCAAATGATATTTGGCTATTTAAAGGTGCAATACGTAAGTTTTCTGGTGGGGGGCCCTGCTTGTCTCTGTGGAGATAGTCTTGTTTTGCTTGCAATGCCTGCAGTATGGCATTAAAATAAAAGCACATTGAAAATCATGCTCAGATCTGCCCTGTTATTTGGTCTGGTTGGTAGATGCTTGAGATAGATTTGTTTAATGCTTTACTGTGGAATATTCAAGGCAAAGCAATAACAATTTTAATGGAGACAAGCAGGTGATAGACCCTACACCAGACATGTACATAACGCACCATTAAATAATTGCAATTTCTAATTGTAACCTGATTTTGATTAAATAAACTGTTAACAGAACCAACATAAATCTTCAATCTTTCTTTCAAACAAGCTCTATATTTGTCTCGAGCTAACAGAGTATCCCAGTGTCAACAACATGGTGTGACGGACCACTCTTGGGACGCCCCTCCTCATCTCCCAGACTGCACTTCTCATGTGTCAGCTACACGTGGCAACTCTGACAACCGCGGTCCTTACCAACCTGATCTGGTGTACAGAGGAAAGTGAACAGGCTAAAGCAGTGATTCAACATGGAAGCTGAAACCAAGACTATTTTAACAGTGTCACGCTAAACTATGTTAAACTAACTACACAGACATTTTGACATTTGTAGGATTTGGTCATGCTCTATAACGCGCAGGCCAGACATAGTTACGGGTGGTTAGATTCTTTGTTTAACAGATAATTATTATTGTGTTCGCAAATAATAACAAAATAATAATCATGACCATTTTAGAAGCAAAATTACATTTTTCAGTTTTATCTAAATTAAATATAAAAAAGTAGCTAAATTTAAATGTAAAGTGTTTTTATGTGACTGTTATTGCCACATTAACTTCACTAAATGTCTGAATATAGATACTAACCAGCTACTAAGCTTTTTAATTCTGCTATTAATTCTTTGCATATCATGTTTTTTGTTTTGTTTTTGTTTTTACACTATTCCAGACACATCTTCTTGCTGTGTGTGCGATCAAGCTCTGTAGCAAACAGTAAACACGAGTACTCCGCAGAGTAAGTCCGTACCTGTGATAGTCTTTGACACAGTAGATCTTGTTTTCAGTGTCGACAGTGAAAGGCACTCCATCCAGACTCTCATTACAGATAATACAGCGGAAACAGCCAGGGTGGTAGGACTTCCCCAGAGCCTGCAGAATCTGTCAAGAAAGGACCCGATATAAAGCCGTGTAAATGAGAATTTTAATCAGATTCAGATTTAACAGTTTCAAATAGTCAGTGTTCAGCTTGAGGCGTTTTAATCAGCAGGTTAACAGACAACGGTGACAGAAGCTCAAGGTCGAGTCGCCCACTGATCCAAAGGTCAGCGGTTCGAATCTCGCTCTTGACATAAACATCATCAGTCAGATCCAGTTAACACAAATGCTGTCATTGTGTCCTTGGGCAAGACATTTAACTGTTTGCATATACTGGTGTGTGAATGGGAAAGTGGGGAGTGGACGTAAAATACCTTGAAGGTGGAAAGCGCTATATAAAAATGTGACCATTAACCATGACCATTTACCAATCATTTATCAATAAAAAAGGCTTAAATATCAAACTTTGGAAGAATACTTGAGATTATTTGTTGTCTTCTTAAGGCTCTTGAAATAAAGATTAATTTTATTTCATTTATATAATTATGCCTTATTTGACACCTGTCTCTTGCTGTCTTTTTTGCTTCTTATTTAGAATTTATTATTAACATTTTTTTTCTCTTTCTCTACAAATAATTTCCCTTGTGGATCAATAAAGTTTGTCTTCGTCTAAGTTTAAGAGCTATTGTAATTTGTCTTTAAAAGAACAGAAACCAATGCAAGGAAAAATATTATGATTAATTCTGAACCATATTTTTCAATTTTGCAGTATGTGCCAATACCAGAAAAAACATAAGACATTTTGCTGTGAATATGAGAATAAACACCAGATTTTAAACATATTTGTGTGTCCTATAGAGTTAGTACAACACAATAAGCTCCTTGTTATGAATCACAACAATGGCATGGATAGAAAGGCTGAGTCAAAACCAGGGCAAATATCTTCACATTAAGTCACCCTGACCAAAAAAGTCAAGAAATGGGACAAAATAAAGAGAGGATTTGCTGCTACACAGAAAAACAATCAGATTCAGTACCTCATTTGTAAGATTAAGTACTAGGGACTAGGCTGGATAGAAAATGCATGTGCAGAACCGTATAGTGGTCTTAAGTCTTTATCCAGATGTAGCCACAGAAAATCCATTCACGGTGAAACAAGTCAAGCTTTCCACACACAAACACACATATTGGCTCTCCATGCTCCTTGAGGACATTACATTGACTTGCATTCATTTCCTGGAGACTGATCGTAACCTAAACCATTGTTACTACTTACCTAACCTTAATCTGTAACCCATATCTGAATTTAAAACCATGTGGTTGATCTGATAATAAAGGATTTGCGTTCCAATAAACTGAGTATACAGATTTTAGTCCCCACAATGTGATAAATACCCGCCTTTATAAGCAGACCCACAAATCCGCAGAGGTTACTGGCACTCACCATGTCCATGATCAGATGTCCACATGCGTTGCACTTGTCTGCTGACTGCTGGAAGCCTGAGTACTTCAACAGAAAGAAAACCACAATGATGTAATTTAAATGTAGTTTTAATTATCTGACAGAAATCAATGAACTGCTGTAGGATTGAGATAAAACCTTAAATTAATTTCTTAGTATTTCTGCAGTTTCCTCTATTTTAACGCAAGTTTTTATAACCAGACATTTATTTGCTGTGGTTTTCAAGGGTGACAATAAAACAGATATTGTACTTGAACACTTAAGCCTTATTGTGCACTACCTATTCAGCTTCAGTGCGGTAAGGCCAAACCCACATATGAACAGATGAGAAAAGTGTTAAGGAAAAATGCAGCAAATTAAGTCAGAATTTGAAGTTAAAAGTCCTATTCTGCAACGTTTAACCATGTTATTATAAAATATGTCTTGATATCTTGCAAATTGAATACAAAATTTCATCAGGTGATAGCACAAGTACAGTACACGATGCTTAAAAGTACTTAAAAAGCATATATAAAGAAATTCTGATCTGAACATGCATAGGTGATAATTTAAGACAAAATTCAATTCCTGTGTGAATGGCCTGACGTGGCTTCCTTCAGTAAACCATAGCAAAGCTGCATCTCCTGTTTCTGACCTCCTTTCAGTGCCACCCAGGGGAGGAAACTGATATGAATAGACTCCATAAGATGCTGAAACCAGGTCAGAAGGTCAAACCCTCCTGACCGAAATTATGATCCAATAGATGTCATGTTATATGCTAAAGTTAATTAAAGGGCAAGAAATAAAAAACTGAAATGCAAGGTATGAGTAAAAGATTTTGGGTTATATTCAATTTAATGTCAAGTGTGTGCCAGTGGTTTTAAAGCGGTGGTCAAATGTACAGGACAGATTTCCCTGCAGGCACAATAAAGTGTAACTTAACTTAAAACCTGTAAACTTAACTTTGTATAAACTTACCAAAAAGTCCTCTTCACAAAAAACCTTTCCTCCAACATAGTAGAATGCTTTACCGCGTAGTCTTCGACCTATAAAACAAACAAATAATAAAAAGTCAAATTATTTAAAAACACTGGGTTTGAACATATCCACTCAAACACTATTCAAACATTAAATTGCTATTTTATAATTTTCCACTCCCTTTTAAAAATCTACCAGGTACAATCTTCCGACTCAGAAAGTAGCAGTTACAGCTCTTATGCATAATGACTGTAATGATTAATAGCGGCCATTGGAGGGTAATGAAGCCTCTTGCAATATTAATTATATCCTGCTAATACATCAACTCCGCAGCCCTAAGATGTGTTTCTCAATATAACACTGTCCCAGCACTGATTAGCCCTGTGTAGAACCTGAATCACATCTGGACACAACACCCTGTGGAAAATTGTTGGTTTAATCCAATTATAAGACAGGTGCAATACATTAAACTACCTGCTCTATTAGATTTCATGGCTACACTGGACTTGCTGCTCTGTGCGTGTACTTTCCATGTGGTTTCCTTGTTTCCGGTCTGTCTGTGACTGTTTATATTTTGGATCTGGCTTTTAACACAAATGCAACACACACCAATGCACAGAAATGCATTGTGGGCTTTATGTAACTCTGCTTGCTCAGGTCCCACAGGAAGAAGGAACATTCCAGGCATTTTCCAAACAAAGGGGGGGATGAGGGGTTAACTGTGGAAAACATGGGCCCCTGGTTCATCTGGTACCTGGTATACCTGCCTCTTTGTTGTTCAAATGAAACCAGAACAGTAGCGTACCATATGGCGAATGCATTAGGAATAGACCATTGAAAAACTCCATATGGATCAGTTAAATGTTGAGGTCAGGATCACTATTAACCCACTTATAAAAGTGCTTTTCTCAAGTAAAAATAGACAATAAAATACGATATAAACTTCAACATAAAAAAATATAGATACAAGTATTTACAGCAGGTTTCTTTTAAGAATAGTATGTCATATAGTTGGTTGTTATTCAATAAATCACCAAATCATAGAATATATTGTGATTCTCCTTTGTAATCTGGACCAATTGAATTCTTTGAAATACTTATTGGCAATACAATTACGGCCTTAACAACATAATAATGGCCAAAATAGCCCAGACTAAACGTGACTGAGGCAAATATAATAGAGGAGCCACCTGGACAGTTTGATCCATTTGAGGTAATTACCTTCAGAGCGTCTATAAGTGAAGAGGGTTTGACAGTGAGATATGGTGACCCTCTTTCCACATTCCTGTCTTTATTTCCAATGAGACAGAGGGAAAGGCCCTGAGCTTTGTGTGAAGATAAGAGCTTAATTAAAGTCAGGAGTTAGAGAAGACACTTTGAAAGGTGCCTGAAAACACTACACTACCACAGAAACACTAAGTGCCAGAGGGCCAGAGCCTAAACACAGGGCTCTCTCTAATTAAACATAAATCTGATTTATGTGATTCTACACAGAAAATAAGCTTTTTACTTCCAGAAATTTCAGGTGCTGACACAGAGCTGCAAAACAGTCAACACTCTTGGGTTCCCTTAGACAAATTCATCACTGAAACCTTAAAGGAGACATGTTATGCAAAATTATTATTAAAGCTATTATTAACCCATGTTATAATGGTGTTCCTTCATTAATAGCTTACTCAAAGTTGTATTTTGATGGACTGTTTTATGCTTGAACATTCAGAAAATGTTAGTTTTCACCTACCCCTATCCCCATGTACATCTGTATACCAATGTGACAGAACTTATATGAAAAATAAAGACAAGTCACAGTTTGAACAAGAAGCTAATTAATTGTCCCACTATTGTTAATGTGCTTAAATGACTGTTGCCATTTATAATTAACAACACATAAAATGATTACCTTTGCAAGTCATAGATTAATACTTTAAACCAAAAAAATCATAGTATGGCTTCTTTAACACACAAAGAAATGTATTTATAAAGTGAACAACCCCTGGGGCGATTTGTCCAAACCGTAGAAAGCTCCTGTCCAGATGTAAGCATACCACTGAACTTAACCCTGGTCATGGTCAGAGCAAAGTTCAGCTACACATTATTATCTGTGAATATTTTCAAGCAATCTCAAGTCAACGTTTTATGTTATTGTATAAACCTAACGGACTTCCTCAATCTCCAGCTGCACTAGGTTTAAGAGTTAAAGTGTTTAATGATTGGCTGCAGATACCCCCCGCTGTGAAGGACATGAGCTCCTCACAGCAGCAGGAATGTCCTTCCTCTCCTCCTAAGTAAGTAGGGCCAAGCAGTGAAAAATATTGATTTAAATTTGATTTGTTCATCTCTAAAATAATTAAAAATCACCTTGAGTCTTATTTCATGAACAACACATATTTTAACCAGTGCTATTTAACACAAAAATTACCTATTTCTTAATTCAAAGTCTGAACTCAATGCCCAAGGTTTACAGTGAAATGGCTGTAGACTTCTCTATTAAAATGGGCAGTTTTATGATTCTAGGATATGATTCGTCATACACTTAGATGGGGGAATAATAATTTTTGTTTACATTTAACAAAATATCTTAAAGGATAATTTACAAATGTTGAACCTGATCATTTCTGTTAATAACTAGACCCAAGAACTGCCTGTATTACAACAAAGATTAGCATTGTAACAATAGATATTTTAGCTGCTCTCATCTGTATGAAATATGGATGATGTGATGTCAGCCTAAATCCAGCAATAACAATAACTGCACGCTGAATGTGGTGGGCAGTGCTCTCTCAATAGTAACAGTGTTTGTCATGTGGAGCCCCTCTGACACATAGCTCAGTGTCCTTTAGCAGCTCCCTGAACGAGACCCCCGCCTGCATGCCGCCCCAGCTCAGAGGCATTCCCATGGAGCTGGTAGCTGCTGCATGCATAACCCTCATTGGCCCCACATGAGGCCAGCTATGAGAGGTATGCGGTGTGTAAACTCCACGGACCACTTTTAAGACACAAGTTTCCCTCTTTTTTGTCTCTCGCACAAATGTGCACTCTCAGGGAGGGCACAAGCAAACAGAGATGTTGGTCATTCAAGGCTGTAAGCTCAAAGGTGAAAGGTGAGGGAGAATAATGGGGCTGTGCTTGGGGTGATAAGAGTACCAGAAATATTTAGCACAAATAATCTGATAAAAATATCTGGTCACCAAATGCCACAGGTACTGCATGGCTGAACAAGGTCGGGACAATGCAGCAGGGGCTAGGAAATTAATTTATCAAATAATATCATATAATTTAATTGGAGAATTGAAGGCAAAAGCAAATTTTCATCATGTCTTTCTATAGAAGGTGTGACTGACACGCCCCAACACTGAACACCAGTATAGTGATCCCAAAATAATTGTGTGGTTTTGCTCGGGGCAGAGGTGAAAAAGGAAAGAGGAAGTGTCTTTATAAAGAACAGGGTCTTGACGGCATAAGACTGAAGCAGAACAAAAGATTAAAGTCTTAAGAGTAAATGGGAGAACATCGTGTGGGCTGTACTTACTGCAGGCACTGCAGGTAAAGCAGCTGTCATGGTACAGGCTGCCCATGGCCTGACAGGCCTGGCCCGCTCCATAAACACCTTTGTTACACTTCACACAGAGCCCTGAAACACAACACACACCACGTCACAAGATGTTCACATGCATATTGTATTAACAGTACTGAAGATGTTCTCATTACACTGTTATTGTGGAACAATAAATGGAACAAGGATATGGATATTACTTTCATATTATGTCATCCATGTGCAACAGAGATGGAATAACACTTAATTCTTAGTCAGGAAACTGGGTAACTGTGTGTGTTATTAAAAGAGGAAATATGTTTCAAGCTGTTTATTTGCTCTGGCTGGGACATGTACAAACATCTTAATTAGGCCTTTGATAAAAGATGTTTTCATATCACATCAGTAATGTTATAAAATGATCAATAATAATAATGGCGAAATTAAGATATTATAATAAATTAACTGAATAATGAAATTGTGTTGCTTTATTCTCTACCATCTCATCCTCCCAATGTTTCCTGGACAGCTGAGCTATCAAATCATACAATATACTGTTGGTTTAGACTGTATTTGTCAGCCATGGTCACTCACCACTGACCATGAACCAGCTTTGACAGATAAGAAGTGATTTTTCCTACAGCACTTTCAGATTAGAATGTCACAGAGACATCAGATGTACATTACATGCATTCCTTATATGAAAAAATACACCAAAGAGGGTTATCAGAAAAATCAATACCCAGAAACGTATTGATACTAAACCTAAGGATTCTCATTTAATCAGTTATCAATAACTGTACTACGATAGGGTTGTGTATTAGACTCTGCATAAATAATCTGATAAACAACATAAAACCATGTGGTACTTTTATAGAAACTATGTGATACTTGATACATTACACAACTGTATAAAAATAGTATATCTAATTAATATTGTGCGCTCATATATTATATTAGATGTGAGACCTGGTTCAGCCTTTTTCATAAAGACAATGACATTTTTGTTTCCAGTGTAACCAACAAGCATCACGCGGCCGCTGCCTAAAAAACACTGTTACTTAATGACGTTCTTCAAATGTTTCCTCCTGGACCATCAGTAACAGACAATATACAATGGGACTATAAATAAAAATGCCAAGCTACTCCCCATGTCATCAATGGATATATCAGAGGATTTAGTGACTGGAAAAATATCAGGGATAACAATTTGGTATTCTTAGAAAGCAAGGGAATGCAGCAATTATGTAAGATATTTTGCTGACATGAAAAACACCACTTTAAGACTCAGATAACGCACATATAATCCCAGTGCCTTAGTTAAAATGTAGTTTTCTAGATGTGTGAATGAAACGTGTGAATGAGACGTGTTTTTGATGAGGAAACATTATAACATAGATCAGAAAATAAAGCAATATGGGCCCTTTAAATAATGTATGGCTATTCTGGCATACAACATTTCTTATTTTTTATGTTTATGTATTAGAGTTGATCTTCACATACTAATTGTAACTGATATTGAAGTAGACTGATCTATATTGGAACTAGTATAAGACTGTATAGTAGCCCTAGAGAAACTATCATTATTTTGGGTTGGAGCCATTTGCCATTTTTAAGATAAACTAATAAAATTGGGACTACGCATTGATGATTTTCCTTTGTACTGAAAGGACTTTGTATCGTGACAAGGCTAATGCATATAAGAGTCTATTTTAATTTCCTGCACTGTGGTGTCCCTCTTGTCTGGCTGAAATACCTATACTTCCCTTCAGTATTTATATGAGGAAAAAACATAGTCCAAAATTCAAAAAATATTTATATTATTCAGGGACTAAAAAAGCTAGCTTCAGAATTAGGGGGAGGGAAGCAAAACATCAAATTCTTCTTCACTTTTCCCAGCTGTCAAAACTTCAAGACTACTTTCTGCACAAATGCCAGTCTATTTAGCAGAGAAAACATCTTTAAAGGCCATGAATGAGCACTAAGTTTGAAAAAATTCCTCTGAAATTTTAGTTTACAAAATGAAATGAATGGTGCTGTGTCTTCATGCGCTAGTCAAATATTAAAACCAGGCATGGAAAAGACAGGAAGTCAATTGAAACACATTAACTCACCCTAAAACACACTGGAGAACAAACCAAAACCCTGGGAAGAAGTTGGTATAAAATTTTACTACCAGATGGGAGATATTAATGCTGCATGAAAGCACTATACTAAATGTTAAAGGTCCCATATAACGCTATATTCTGGTTGTGTTTTGTTTCATTCACACATGTTTAACACATAAACTCTGCATATTTACCCTGAGGAGATGTAGACAGACTAATAAAGAACATGTATGAATGAAACAAAGCTCAACTCTGGGTTCGTTTTTGAGAAGGTACCAACTTTCTAACGTGGCTTAAAGCTCACAAGAGTCAGTTTTGAATAATACAGGACTTTTAATTGAGAGCGTGGAAAAAATATATGATCGTATTAACATTCTCTGCTTTTTGGGGTGACCTCTACAAATGTCCTGCACTCAAGCTCAAGCTAGATGTAGGACAAAGAGAAGTCTTCAAGTTTACCCCTTAGATCTATTAGTTTGTCCAGCCACCTCTTAAATTATCAGGACTCTTTGTATCTTTAAGGCTCGTTTCTAAAATTCCTCCCTGTCTTCCTCCAGACATTCCTGTGCGTTCCCTCGGTGCAGCCGTTTGGCACCAGACCACTTTCCCAGAACCTCCATCTGCACTTATGCCAATCAGCACTCTCCCTACTTGTTGTACCGCAGTCCTGTACAGATGATACAGCTGTGCTTGAGTCAAAATACAGCCATAATAGCATCATTTGTAAATCTTCTGTCACATTTCTTTCAGTAGTTGCAAATTGTAGCATATTATGGTTGTCTTAGCAAAAAAAATGCTCTTCCTGATAAATTTCTCTCATTTTGCCATTACACAACACTATAATGTTTAGTTTTCATTTTCGTCACCAATGCAGAGATTTTGTAGTTAGCCAATCGGCACTTGTTAATTGGTATCTTCTTACAGTTTATTAATTACACTCTTTTTTCTTTTCTTTTTTCAAGCTTATAAGAGAGGATGCTAAAACATGCGGTCAGCTTTAGATGCCATTTTATGATAAAAATCTATTTATGCAGGTTTGGGACCGACCATGAGAGTTCAATTGCTTGAATGTCCATATATTTGACTAACCATTTTATTCTCCCTAACCTGAAAAGAATAAACATGCCCCTTTAATTTCTGACTGTTTTAAATAGACTTTGTGGTACATGCGGAAAACTACATCCGTTTATCCAGTGTAGCAGCATGACTCAGAGGATGAGCCTTGGCCTAGTGGGAAACTTCATTCAGGAACTCTGTGTGGGCTCTACGTGGGACCATATCAGTAAAAATAGATAAACTGTAGCGCATTACTTAAAAACCTCCACTTGTGGTGATTACATACTGTGCCCGCCCACACATGTAGAATATTCAAACCACTGCCCTGTTTCTGAGCTTGTCGTGACAGTGACATTTGCAACAAAACACAAACGCTCAATGGGCCCCGCGAATCATGGCACCAAGTGGTTGGACTGTGTGGCAGCAATGGCTTTTCTCCAAATGTAGCTTTAAACATTCAGAACGTTCACTTTTGTCAACCTATACAATGTAGTTTAGTACGTGCACCCAAGTTCTTTCTGATGTTACATGGACTCCTCTACAGTTTTTAAGTTAAATGTCTATTTTATCCATGTTCTGTTTTGTTTTGATGTAGAATATTCTTATTACAGACCTGATATAAATCTGGTGGTGCACAGGAAGCCAAATCTTTTAGGCTATAAATATTTATAAAGTTTGACAGTCAGTGTTCTACTGCATTTTCAATAGGCTACACTATTGCTGTATTATTGCCATTGGCGTCCCTAATGTCAAAAGTTAATGATTAACGCCATGATTTTATGAATTAGTTTTTTGGCCATTTCATAGTAATGTGTTTCAATTGCCATTCAGGTATTTTCAGAAGAGTATCATGAAAAAACAATAAAGAATTGTTATTGTTATTCATTGTACTAAAAAGTGGGCCATTAGTTGTATTGCTATAGACTTGTATCACTAGAAATGTAAAATTAGATAGATATAGATAGATAGAATACTGAGACATGTAAATGGAGAAGATAGATATATACAAACTTCCATAATGTTCTGAGTTTGTTGAGGACAAGAGGACCCCCACCCTTGTTGGTGTCAGGTCACAACAAGCTCTTACCAAAGTAATCCTGCTTTGGTTGTGAATCCATATCGTTTTCCAGGCGCTTAGTGATGGCTTCTAATTTTATTTCGGCTGCTGTGGGGCCCGGGTCGAGGGCTGCTGGGACAGGAGATTGGCAGGGCATTTGTGGAAGCTTTGGGGGTTCAGGGATGACTGCCTCTCCACTGTTTGGCATTTGGTTCACACTTTGACCTTGGCTGGGACTTTTACTGACAGGTACAACAGACGCTGGTATATCCTTAGTTTTGAGTGTATCCAATGGCACCAGAGAGGGACCATTGTGGCTGGTTAAAGGTTTGGAAGATGGAGATGAAGTGTATTGAGTTGTTGGTTGTTGTGAGGAGGACTGGCGCACGTTGAAGTCCGCTCCTCCCGTGAAGGCACTGAGAGGCAGGGAGGGGATAGGCTCTGGTTTGGCTGAAATCTGGTGGTCACTGGCCCACCCTTTACTGCGGTTAACTGGTGAGGCTCCGGGCTGATTGTGCTGAGATGAAAGACTGTTGTTGGTGATGGGAAGAGCAGACTTGTGCTGTGGAGACTGGGGTGCACTCTTACCGCCGGACAAAGTTTGGGAAAGTTGTGCCTCTATAGATGGGGCCCAGGAAGTAGCATGCCCGGCCGGCTGGCGATGTGTGGGCACGCACTGAGACGCATTTCCTGGGCTGGGAGACGTAGAGGTGTTGTGCTGGTATGGATGGGGGTCTAGACTCTCCCTATTATCGTAATTGTTTCCGTAGCCGTGCGTTCTGGCTGTTGGGGACTCGGGTTGGATAGCTGAGTGCGCGTACTGACCCGCGGCTGGGGCAGAGAGCATGGGGGGCTTGGCGGCTGCCTCCCCAGACTGTCTAAAACTGTTTATTGGTGGTCTATCTTTGGTATAATACGTGTTGTTGTGACCCCCGTTCATCCTTAAAGCTTGGCTATTCTTTGCCATCTCCTCTTGCTGCTTTTGCATATGTATTTTTGTCATTTTGGAGGCGAACACTCTCCTTGTCTCTTCAAAGTCCGGGTTATTTCCTGCGTCCCTTCTCGTTCGGAATAAACCATCCCTGGACGCCTCGTACATGTTCAAGTCCTCAATGAACTTGCTTGCCTCGAGTCCCAAATCCTCGTATTTATCCATTTTGTAAGTAGTGAAAAGTTCAGCCAAAAGAAGTCTATTTATTCCAGCGGAAAAGTCTTCTTACCAGTTACAGTTTGTCCCCATATAGGGCAGAAGTCCAATGTCCCAATGCAACTTTGCCCTTCCAGTCGCTATTATCCGAGGCGCAACGTAGAAAAGTTCACCGACCTCTGGCGTCCAGCTCAGCTCTCCTCGAACAAACCGCTTGTGTGTGAAATCAGACCTGATCCTGGACCCGCTATAAGTGCCCCCTCCCTCCTCCCGCCTTACAGTCCCACCGGGAAGGACTCATTCAAAACTTTATCCTACGAAAAAACACTCAAGAAAGTTGAATAACGTCGATAAAATGCCAGCTCCGCCGATTATGGCACGTAAAGAACAGCTTAAACGAGTCCTGCCTTGACAGAAGCCGCGGGGTAACCGGAGCGCGCTGCCGTACGTGGCCACCGGTCGAAATCTGCCACTGAAAACAGATTGTGTTTAAAGGCGCAGTGCGCGCTGCTCACGGTGCGCAGCTGCGGGGTCTGTGTGCAACCAAACAGAGCACTTTGAGCCAGTTTAGTTTAGTGTAGTCATAAACTATTTTAACAGCAGCATATAAAGATGCATCATTTTTATGTTTAGGGTAAGTAAGGGCCACATAAAATAAAATAACCTATTTCCATACGCTATAGGACAATAGGCTATAAGTTACATGGTAATATAAGTGGTACAAATAGTATAAAGGCCTAAAAGTTCAGTCATCGCTTCGTTTTGTTTCAAAAGAGCATATTTGACCCCTATTGTGCAGTAATTTGCATGATGATTAGCCACTGCAGCTTTGGCACTGACTAGTTTAATGAGTCTGGGTGCACGGCCTTGATTAAAGGTGGAGTCCATCTGTAGACTTATTGCACATGTTTTTTTTATTTTTTTTTATTACGTTAACAATTAATTGGTTTTACTCAGTCTGGTAGTGACAAATAGTTTATTAAATAGTTTTCCAGACTCTTTGCTTGAAATCATCTGCATTCTTTACTCAGATTAACTATTAAATTGGTCTTATTAAATCATTTTCAATTCCAGGGAAATAACTTAAAGGTGCACTATGAAAATTTTTAGCGGAGGGTTCGCCACTGGCCTGGTTGTCCCCAGTGAAAGGTTATAACTTCGCCTTGATTGGACCCCACTTACAGTAAGGTTAGTTTTGCGAGGCATTACTGAACCATAGTAAATAACTGTAAGATAGGTTTAAGACCCTACTGTGGAACATTCTAGACAAAGCAATAACATCTCCATGGAGACAAGCTAATGGCGCACCCTCCCATAAAAGTTACACATTACATCTTTGACACAGGAGTCAGGCATGTGAGATTTTTAGGCTGAAAAACACTTATGTCTTAAAATGTGACAGGTACTTTGAATACAAAAAATCTTATTATGAGTTCAACAATTTTCTGGGCATTGCAATTAGTGTTTTGAGGAAAGGCAGGATATATATTGGATTAGGCCTAGATAATTCCTGCCAAAGTGGAAGAGAGTTACTGTGGTGCTTTGTGTAAATAAATAATCTTTCAAACCTGTCTACTCTTGCCCCAAATGGGTAAACAGTATTCGATATGAGCTGACACAGAAAGTCCTGGAAAGCTGACAATAACATATATAGTACTCTGGATTGTGGGTTGTAGTGCCAATTTCCTTGTGAGTGCAACCAGACCCACCCTTTTCAAACAGTAGTAGCTTGTAATTCAAAACATAAAAAAAAAACTCATTAAACCAGTGTCAAGTATCTTTCAGTACTGTATGCACAAAGAAATAACAGCTTTCATCCATAGAGAAAGTGCGTCACTGTAAAACTGTGGGATTTCCAATAATACTGGTCGTCATGGAAACTGCTGCGCCTTGAAATGTGTGAAAATATCCAAGACTTGGACAAATTAGTTATAAAAATCTGTTTAAAATAAGGATGCGAGTGCATTTTATTATCTTCTACAGCAAGAGCAATTTCAAATAATTAATTGCATACATTTGGTAATTATTCAGTAGATTTTGGGTTAGTTTAGTGGATTATCAATGGAAGTTCACTGATATGTGCATATTAATAATAGAAATAGATTATTATTTTTTATATTAATATTAGTTAAGGGATATTTTAGCATTTCCTCGATGTGACACTTTCTAGAAAATACATTGCCGTTTTGTTTCCTGTTATTGTGTCTCTCCAGCGTCTTTTCCTGTCACCTGATCTTTGTTGATGGAACAGAAATATGGAAAATTGAGTAATGGAAATCTGTACTCCCCCAATTCAAAATGGCATACTCATACTGAAATAGTTACACAATGAAAATATACAAAAATAAATCAACTTCCTGTACTGAAAAGCTGAATTTGCAAAAAGTGGTACACTGTTCTCCCTACTGTGCAATTTTAGAGATGCAAGCAAAGTTCTTTCTTTTACATTATTGATTATTGTGTATGATTATATGTCTATCAGAGAATATTGGCTCTAAAAGCATACAAGTGCTGACTCATATGCACTATTTAAAGATAGACCAGTGGGCAGTCCTACAGATTCACTTCACCACTATGAAAGGAAGTACAGGCCTTTGTCCACTGAACTCTTTCATTTGCCTCAGCCTCCAGTTAACACAATCAATAGACACAGGTAGGTGTAAAGAGCAGAGAAGAATAAAAAGGAAGTGGCAGGGAAAGAAACTTGATATTTTCTGCAATTCAAAGAAAAATGTAGATGTTGTGTGTGTAATCAGAGGAGTTATGTGGCTAGATTAGTGGAAAGGACTCTGGCAAACATATATATGGTGGACAAGAGGTGTGGGGTCAAAAGAGGGATCCAAAGATATAACAACTATGACTGGCATCTGAAGTGGAGACGAGCAGAGACAGAGCAGAACCGGTTACACAATACATTCATTGTTTTATTAAAAATATAAATAAATTGTTTGAACATATTTACAGTACATTTTATGGAGAGTGCGCACAAGTTAGAGTTGGGAAATATTAAGTTGTATTATCCATATTCATCATGATACCAATGAGAACATGGGTGATGAGGCACAGTGTTCAGTATTTTTTGGTATGTTTTGCCTGTCCTATTATATTTAATTTTGTCTTTAAATATTTGGGAAGACAAAGTAACCACTCATAATAAAGGTTCAACATTATTTTTCCCCAAGCTCTAAAAACAGTGCACTTATCCAGATATTCTAACCCATTTAAAAGCAGTGGTGAATGCCGTAAAGTCACTCATCTATGAGAAAATTAATGAGCGCTGTCCTTGGAGATAAAACGGCCCTCTTGACTTTCCGCTCTCTCAGATGAGTCTGTCCAAGCTCACTGTCCAACACCAGCTTCTGCACTTTATCCAAATCCTTGGACACCTGCACGGGCACAGTCACTTTCCCACAGCCCTTATTGTTGACCTAAGGATTACAGCAAAAGACAGAGACAAGTTATCCTTCCTGAGTGTGTGGTGTAGGCCTGTCACAGAAACTAATTTTATAGTACATGTATATGGCTAGAGAAAAAAATAATCATAACCAATATTATTAATCATAACCAATAACTCTAAAGCAGGAAACTCCCAGTAAACCTTTTCCTAACCAGCAGCAAATTAAGTACTCCATAGTTCTTCTAGTATTTATATATTGTGTCATATGTATAATTCAACTATAATTCAATACAATTCAAATATCCTATTGGCTTAATATAAGAGGAAAAAGGTTGCTACTTGTACAAAGAAAATATAAACATGTTTAGTATAGTGTTGAGGACATCCAGGTTTTCCGCTAAAAGATATTAGAGGAAGTTAGTCTCCACCACAATCATTGCATATGTTTAAATATTTGTGGCAACTCTGAGGCTGCAATACAAGGCTACAATAACTTCGACAATGTTGTAAGTGGTGTTTTGCTCTTGTGAACATCAGCATGGTTCAAGGCCTATTGTCTATGTATGTTTATGGATCATGATTTCAGATGTTTTGTGCACAGCATTTGTGGTGGAGGCTTTTCTTCTGGGACAAATTGAAATATGTGATTAAAGGATCGAGGTAGTGAGGCTAAACCACACTGTACTGAAGAAACCACAACAGAAAACTCTGAAGAAAACCAAGAGCATATTTACAGCATCTCATCTAATCAAATGACTGTAGGCAATGAGAAACATTTGTGGCCCAGTACTTAAAGGGAAATTTTGAAACGCTTCTGATGGAGAGTCCGCCACTTGCCTGCCACAATGGTATTGGTTCGCCTAGACAGAATGTTCCACAGTATGGCATTAAACACATTCAACAACAAATCTGTAGTCTGTAGTCTGCCTTGTTTAAGCAATAAAAACACCTGTAACTGAATTGCTGCAACATAGATGAGTGAGTTACATACTGCATCGTGCATAATTTAATCCTTTAAACTTCAAAATAAGGTTTAGTTCAAACATAAAATAGTTTCTTAGGGTGAAGTTGTTTCATTAATGTCTAGCCATAGGTTGGGCACTGACACATCGGTCTTGCTCCAGTAGATGGTAAACACCTACTGTATATCCATAGTGTATAGTGTATTGTGTGGTTGCCATTACATAAAGGTGGCTTTGAGGTTTAGCAGGAGTTAGTCAGATGATACCAGATCATGTGAACAGAAGTGTGAGCCAGAATTACACTCTTCCAGGAGATACAGAAGATAAAAAGAACAGTTCACATCAGGTATTCAGGTATTTGGATTTTACGTGACATTTACTGTTTCTATAATATTTACATAGGTAGACCAACAAAATGAGAAAGTAACAGTGAATCATTCCAATTATGGTCCTGCTTGTCTGTTTAACTTTGAGTGCAACCACTTGACATTGAGCACATTCACACATGCAGCATGAGCACTCACAAAGACAAATCATAGGCTCTCTACTGGAAATTACAGGCTACATATGTAATCATGGGGCTAAGCCTTTGGTTTCAATGAAAAAGTTTCAGGAAGCCAACAACATGAAGAGATAGTAACTAATGAAACTGTGAATGTGCAATTAGTGAAATAGTTAGTTTCATTTTGTAACTGAAGTTGACGTCATATTTATTAAGTTCATAATTGTTTGGGTTATATAACATGAGTATGATTGTAATGTAATACAGGTTAGTGTGTGGGCCTTGTCACTTTGTGTGCATAACATACCAGTACAGTCAACTCGACAAAGTCCGGGGTCTCCCAGTATTCAGGGTCTACTGTTGGCCAAGGCTGTTGTAACGCATCTCCTTCTCGAAGCAGTGGACTCAAAGGATTCTTTACCTGGGAAAGGCCTAGACGCAACAATGATAAACATGAATAACACATTTGTAACAATGAGGTATGGTATGGTAAGGTAAGGTTTATTTATATAGCGCTTTACACAGACACATGTCCCCAAAGCGCTTTACACAGCATTTTACTTATTCACTCCATACCCGGTGGTGGTAAGCTACTGTTGTAGCCACAGTTGCCCTGGGGCAGACTGACGGAGGCGCGGCTGCCAAGCCAAGCGGCGCCAACAGTCCCTCCGACCACCACCAACACTCACTCACACAACTTTCACACCTACAGTGCATGTTTTGAGTTGATGGGGGGAACCGGAGTGCCCGGAGGAAACCCATCCAGACACGGGGAGAACATGCAAACTCCACACAGAAAGGCCTGGGCGACCCGAGGATCAAACCCGCAACCTTCTTGCTGTGAGGCATGAGTGCTAGCCACTCAGCCACCGTGCCACAATGCATTAATATATTTTTAAGACAAAGTACACAGGAGGGAGGACCTCTGAAACTAGATCCACCCAAACAGGGCACAGGGGAAGGATGTGAGCTTCCTCTATCTAGGGACAGTTAGAGACAACAAACAGGAGTGATTTGTGCAATGACATCAGTGTATCACACGTTTTTGAAACATGCCTAAAAATGTTTATTTAAATGGATAATTAACCTGTTTTTCATTTGTAAAAACTTCTTTTTAACCTTTAAGGTTATCATCAGACACCACTTTATAATAGCTACACCTTAATTAGCCTTAGCCTTTATCAAAGACTTTATTCATAATGAACAAATACAACTAATTACGGTGTTAGGGTTAGGGGTTATGGTATTAATTAGTTACTAAGCCATAATCAATCTTTAAAAAAATTTGCTCCTTATGAATCAACTTTTTCTTCATGATTTAGTCTATTAAAAGTGTAGTTATTATATAGTGTTACCAGCTATAAGAAGCCTTTTGGTTTGAGAACTTGAATGTCTGAAACAGTTGGGGGATGTCCAGCACGAGGCAGGGAAAGTGACGCTGGTGTTCCTCTGTATTGTTTGTTTTCCTCTGAAGATTAAGAGTCAGCTGCCTGTGGTTTGTTCAATAGAGGGACAATCTGATTTACAAAAATAGCACTGATTTGATAACAAGTTTTAACAGTAACAGCATGAGACTGTCACATTTTCTGTATTCACTTGCTGTTAGTTGCATCACTGATTGTTCTCCCTCGTGAGTTAGGCCATTAGGCCATTATCTGACTCAATGTCCTTTTCACAATAATGAAACTGTGAGACCAGATAAAGACAAAACTGTAACTATTACAACTTAAGTAAGAGTGCATGTAATGTATTGTTTATGCATGCTATTAAACCAACCTGCCCAGAGTTCAGATGCCAGGTGAGGAGCCATTGGTGCCGTCATTAAAATCAGAACAGCAAGAGCCTCCTCAAACTCCACACTGTGCTGTAGGATTCTGACATTCGCACTCTGAAATAAAAAACACCAATGTCAATGATTTTTAAAAAGGGGCATCTAAGCCTTGAAATGGATCCTTACGTATAGTGTGTTGGTCAGGCCCATTAGACGCGAAATAGCTGCATTGAACAGGAAATCCTCTGTGAAGTATGTCGTTACCTGTAATCATCCAAAACAGTTTCTACAAGTTCAACAAAGAACTGCCAAAGCATGCTTTTGGTTAATGGCAAGAGCGTTCATTTTGCATTTACTTTTACTCTGAAAAATAGGAATGTGCATTATTAAATGTCTCGTTAATATAATAGTAGTTTTGTGGAGTTTTGTATAACTGATGACAAGTATACACTTTGATCAGCCTTTCATCTAATACATTTATTAAGGCTGCACAAAATATCATAAAGTTAGCCATAGAAAATATTATACTAAAGCTTAAGTTCTTAGTTTACATTTTTGTTAGCACTGTTTTCTTGGTATAATGTCTGTAAAGTTTTTATTGTGATTCACTTTGACTGATAAGTCTGGTCATTCTTGTTATAATTTAACTGGCCTTACTTTATTTAATTATATTACGTTATAGATATTACCCATGGGTTTCATAATAATTAGAGTCCAGGACTGCTGCCATAGCTAGGAACAATTTCAACCAAATTACTACATATTTTGAAATAATTTGGGAAAAAGTTTTCATAATGTTGCATATAACAGGAAGCTGTAAACTAAATATGAATTAATGTTACTTTTTCACTTTTCATGTAGCCCTGAAATCACTATATAATAAATGAGCTGTAAAAGACATGACGAGCAGCTTAGCCTTGGAGAAAAAATAACCCATTTGGAAAGGTATACAGAGAGCGGTGGGTCGATAGCTGAGGTTTTTCTGAGAAATAGATCAAAGACAGGCTTGGCTTTCGGAGCTTAGGGCAAAAGCCTGTGGCCCTTTAAAGGATGACCCTGAGCGCTGCAGGGACACAATCAAACCTGGCAGCCAAAGCGGTCTATTTCGAGAGTGTGAAGGGAGACAGAGTGGATTTAAAATCAATTTCCATGCCCTCTTTTTTTACCCTTTCCTCTGGGGGGTTCATGTTACCGATGGATGTTTAACACTGGATTGACCTGACTGCTACGTACTCCTGGGCAACAGAATAAGTCCAGTGGCAGCGTGTTAGGAGTCCAAGGAGTCCAATACAAATTATGTAACTGTGACCACCCACAGTGATACACTGACTAAAATGTGACTTGCATTGTAAATAGAGGTACTTACAAACATATACTTACTAATGATTACAATTAGTATGAGTAATTCACAGGTTTGTCAATCACATACCTCTTTAATGGCATAATTCTTGTTTTCCCAGATCTTTCTGGCCTCAGCTTGCTCTTTTTTCTTCAGTAATGATGGGCTTGGGACATCTCCAAGGCTTCGAGCCCCTCTTAGTTTAGTGACTAGCTGCCAAAGACGAGATTGCCAACGCAAAACACCAGGGAGAGCATCCGCTGAGGAGGGAAGCACACAGAACGACCGGTACACTCAGACAGACAGTTGATGTTTACCCCAGACCATATTACAGGGTGGGTTCATACAATGTCAAAACATTCTTAAAAAACGTAGCTCAAAATCATACAGTTGCCTTAGTTATACAGTGCACCTTTTTATAGAGGCAACTTGTCAATGGACAGGTCCAGTATAGTGATTTTGTGAGGCTGTTAACAAGGAAAAATGAAAATATATATCCTTATATAATATGGATTTCCTGCTTGGACATTTCTAAATCAGGGGAGTGGATTGTTCACAGAGTAATGCAGGCATAAACATTATAAAATGAGGCACTCACTCTTTACGTTCCAGAGGATGTCCTGTTCAGGTGGAGCAGCGTAGAGGATGTACAGTCTCACGGTGTCCACTCCATACTGCTGCACCACGTCCTGAGGGTCCAGACCATTGTGTTTTGACTTGCTCATTTTCTCCCATGTGATTTCAAGCTCATCACCATTCAGAGAAACAGGCTCCTCACCTAGAAAGAAACAAATAGAAACATTTATATAGCACTCATGTCTATATACTTCTGCTAGGCACACGTTAAGCTTTACATGGACCCATTCACACACACAGTCACCAGTGACCTGCCAAAAATGTCATCACTATTTTCTTACAGCCTATGGCAATATTAAAATTTTAACACAATTCACGCCTGCCTGTAAGAGTGATCGTTTAATCCACAGAATCAATCAGAGCACTAGAGGTTGACCAAAAGGGGGCATGACTAGGGAAAAGTCTGTTTGAGCAAAGAGCTGCATTAAAGTCAGTCCTGGACACATCGACATCTATGGGCATGGATAACTTCTGCACTGTGATTCTCCTTGAGTTTTCTCCTTTTCCAACTGGGTTTATTGGAGTTTTTCCTAGCCAAAAAAGAGGATCCAAAGAAAGAAGATGTTTTGGGACAGTTATCCATTGCTTGTTTCTTGTGAATCAGCCTGTCATTTATTGATCAACTGATTTCAGATTTTCTTTTTTCAATGATTTTGTTGAGCCCTGATTTTTGGCTCTACAAAATAAGATTTAACATTGAAATTAAGCACTGAACTGCAATACAACAACATCACAAAATCAATAAAACATCACACAATTTGTTCTTACTGTCATATCACCCGGTACTACAGACACAGGAAAAATACTGGATTAACGGTCTTGCCTAAGGACACATGAACAGTATGTACAGGTCTGCCACCACCAAAAAAACATAATTTTCTTAACATTTAGTTTGTATTCAAATAGTATTAAGTATGTGCACACAGTTTCTGGTTGTCAATGATGATAACACATAGATTAACCTCCTTCCTTGTTACCAGGCAATAGAAAGAAGTTTGCAACCTCTCTGTGTGAAGATAATTAGAAGAGACTAGATTTCTTGGTCTCCTGATTTGTCTGTGAGTTCAATTATTTAGTTGTAGCTCAGCCACAGGCTCACAATACAAGTAGAAGAGAAGTGATAGAAGATAAAATGTGACAGCGTACCATTTTCAGACCTTTCAGATCTTTCACACATCATAATAAATAACTTTGACAGACAGCACATTGCATTGTACCTGTGAAGTCAATCTCTTCTCTCTTCAAGTATTGGCCACTTTTTGCCAGTTTAAATGTCTGTCCCTTGATCAGGCCCTGGACCAACAGTTTTCGAAATGGCTCCCTAGAAACAAATGCCATGTTTAGTTTTCTGCTCTGTGCAAGATATATACAAAGAAATCATTCATACTCTTACCTATGAGCAACAAAGCCTTGGTTTCTGCAGAAATGGCTGAAAAATCGTGCGTAGTACAAGTGCATAACAGCATGCTCCTTCCCTCCGATGTACACATCCACAGGCAACCAGTGATCCGCTAGGGGGCGCTCAAACGGTCTACAGAAAATGAATGCTACATATGTAAGAGCTGTCACTGCTGTTACTAAGCAAGACCAGAGATAATTTTATAAATATACTACATTTTCAACAAACTCTGTCCTAAAAATATAATAAAATTCACCTAGAAAAAAAGATGATAATATTAAAGAGTATGTAAATGCACCAACACCAAGCAAACATGCAATAAATCACGTTTTATATAAAATAAAAAATAAAAAATAACCAGCTATTTGTACTCAAAAACTATTTTAAACATGAAATTAACATTTATTCTTGTTTGAGCTTAGTACTCTCAAACTTGTGGGTGGACTCATGGGTGTTTGGACCTTTGTATGGATCTCATCTAATAACTTGGGTGACATATTCTTTCACATCCTCTAGAGGGCAGACTGAATCTAACAGTGATACATCGTTCAGCATCATCTCCTTTACACAAATACTGTTTTTAAGGCAAGTTTTCTGTCATTGTGGCTGACATATATAGAAGGAAATATTGAATGAGGCCCAACAATAGTTATAAAACTCCAAAGCTGGAAATAATTGAAGCTATTTAGTGGCGCCAGGGCAGCTCGGCAGGCCACCTGTACAGCACAAAAAGAGTAATTACTTTTCCTGTTGTGCTGTAATCTGGCCTGCCACAAAAGTGAAGGGTAAACCGCCCCTCCTTTTTCAAAGCAGCTTTATGGTCAGATCAGGGCAGGGGAAAATTAATCTCTTACATAAAGCCTCATGGGCATCCCAGCAGGTGACAGCTAGGGCACTATAATCACTGTTACTGAGCAAAACTTTGAGGCAACTGATGCAAGCGTTTAGTGAACTGTGTTACAAAACAAAGCTGAACTATTTATATTATGGAAATGGATAATAGACGAGTGGAGTGTCTGTATTACAAAAAGATTAAGGGCAAGATTTAGGGCAATGTGGTTTTCCATTTAGATTTTTCCTGAAATGGTCTGTACCTGTGTGTGTTGTGCGGATCTGTATATCTGAAGTAATACCAGGCAGAGTCCACAAACGTGTCCATGGTGTCTGTCTCCCTTTTTGCTGGTCCATTACATCTGAAAAATCAGCAGGTAAAATTAAATGATTATTACACTCAAACACAATGCAGTCATTTTAAATCACATGTAGGTCCAAATTCAGAGTGTGGAAACCTCTGAGTACGAGATGTTATTTGGTGAGATAATTGTTCATGTCCATCTGGCTATAGGGGTCATGTCCCTGCAGAGCACACAGCTGAAGCCAGGCTGGCACCAGAGCTCTCCCTCGGTGCCCTAGCTAACAGGCTGAGCTAACAGGGCTCGCTGGCAGACCTCCTTCATGTTTGTGTTGGAAATAACAACCTCATGCTCCCGTTACCTCCCAGCCAAACATGGGTTTGCGAAAGGGGTCTGCTGGCCCCACTTTCAGAGATGCAGGAACAGGCTCAACAACATGTAATAATAATAAAGGCTTTTAGAAGCAGTGATACAGTACATCAGGTGACTCTGGAACCAAGAAAAGACAAAACATAATAGTTTCAGCGTTTGAGAAAATGTGCAGTGCTTTTACAGTTTCACAGTTGGCAATGCTCTCCCTCTTTGGTAGCACAGAGCGGTGTATGCTAATATCGCTTATCATCAACTAAGAAAATAGTTACAACTTCAGTTACATAAAAATGGCTGTGAAAGCTAAAAGCCTCTTGACCACCGTCATATCCCTCTGTAATAAGCCTGTGTTGATGAGGTAAGGGATGGAGGTTGCTTAGCAACAAGGATAAGGTGTAGCAAGGTTAATATTGGGAAGCCAGGTGTTATTTCATTTCATAAAAACCCCAACAATACAGTATGAGTATAATCCTTTCCCACAGAAAATGCAAAAAAGAAATGCCACCATGAAAGGTGACCTTCTCCACTTCTAATTTATTAGAACAATAAAAACAATTTTCATGAACAGACATCCTGTACAACTGTACTAAAGAACTGTGGTACTCATCTAGTACAAAACAGCATGAATCAAAAGATCTTTGCAGTTTCCGGCATCATCCGGAAAGAGCCAAAAGGCTCTCACACAGATGGGGCCAAAGCAGCAGCTGTCCACTCTGGATGTGCTCTCATCCCGTAAAATAGCCCTCCATTTGTGCATGTCTGTGGTGTCTTGTTATCAGTACATTTGTGGGACAGTACCTTGTCACACATCCCCTGCCAGGCCTCTCTGGAGCAGGCTCCACTCAGCAGGTTAATTTACACTGGCACAGAGGGTCAGAGACTAGATGAGGATACAGGAAATGACTTTCTCAAGGACAGATCAGACTGTCTACTGCTCATCCTTCATCATGCTATTCGCTTGGGTTCAGTCAAACTTTAATTGGACATGGTCGACGAGTGAGGAGAACAAATTTCCAGAGGCACTTAACAATGGACGAAAGACAGACAACAGCAGATAAAGGTGCCTTCACGATTATACCCATCAATCACCGCTCATGGTTTGGTGAAAAAAGTGAACCCAATCTGATGACTCCTGCCATCTGCCTGTGAGTAGCCCATTGTTTTAATCAACATGGAGCTGCGACGGTGATTAGTCTTATTCAGAGAGGAATTCCCTCGTCAGCAGAGGCCCTGGAGACGGAGCCTAAGTAGCACTCAGTATTCTCCATCATCTCAGACACATGACTATGAAGGCTGCCTGAGTAATTAATTATGCTTTTTTCAAGGTGTGCACTACAGTATTTGTAAGTCTGCCGAGGCACAGCAGGCTTATGTAACTTCAATCAAAGTCTGGGTTCATAGTGACAAATGCTGCTCACTGCATAACCTCAGAGGAACAAGGTATTAATCCTATAAACAATGCGCAGTGTCAAGCGAAGTTGGTTTGCCATAAATATACATAAAAAAATATTTGAATGGACCATAAAATGAACCACAAAGCCCAGAAATATTATTTTGTCTGTTTTTTAAAGTAAGCTTTAATAGTCTTTACCTGGGACATTTACAGTTGACCCAGTCCTCCGCAGACTCCAGTGGTGACGCCCCTTTTCCTGATATGGACACCAGTTTTGGCAGAGTGACTGGTAGCTCATCTATGGGAACCGCCACTAGACCACAACTCCCACAGTGCACCACGGGAATAGGAGTTCCCCAGTATCGTTGTCTTGATATGAGCCAGTCCCTGAGCTTGGAGCTGGTAAGATGACCACCGACCCTCTGTTCTCTGGCCTTCTGGGTAATGCAGTCAAAAGCCTCACTTCTGCTAAGGCCTGAAAACTTTAAGAATATCAACAATATTTAGTCATAACCAATCACTACATAGTATTCACTTGTAGAGTACAAACCTCTGCCGAATTAATCAGTGTTTGTGTCCCATCTTGGTTATTTTTAAGAACTGTAGACCATTTCAAGTTTAGAGCTTGGGCCAAACCCTGATCTTGGTCACTGCTGTCCGGAACACCTGAAAAACAGTTGCAGTGATGTAAACAGACTTTAACAGGAATGGTCTGCTACCGTATTCCAAAGGGCCTCCACATCCCAGGGGAACCGGAGGGAAACCATGGCCATCCACCTGCGATGTTCAGCTTGTTAGAAATCCCAGAAGTACCACCTACAGTCTGGCTTACACACATGGGTAGACATTGTAACACGCTATTAGGGTTGTAATAGAGGATCCGTTAATGTACAACCAACAAAATGTACAATATACCTAGTGCAGTGTTTCTCAAACTATGTTACCCGCCTGGTGGTTTACAAGGTCCTCAACAGTATTTTATATTTGTTTTAGTCTATTTTCTCCACATTTTTACTTTCTTTGAACAATTCCTTGTTTTGAATGTCCATAGCAATGCTATCATTATTATTTTAGACCTGGTTTAGGCCAAATTTAGCTCTGGAATAGTCTGGTGGTATTCGGAGAATGCGGTTGATAAGCTTACTTGGTAAATAACCAACCTAGGAGATCCCCTTAACAAGAATGAACATTAAGTAACTTAAGTAATATGAGAATAATTAGTATAAAGATATTATGCAACATTATCCTTCATCTTGCATATCAACGAAAGTCAATTTATTTCCGTTTTTGAGCTCAGAAAGAAACTCACCAATTACAGTATCAAGATAGCCATCAAATTCCACTTTTTGGGAGATGACGAGGGGCAGTTCTTGTCCAGTAAACAGGTTGTAGGCTGTGACTTCAGTGAGGGAGTCTGAGGAGGAGAAAAATGTCAACAACAGACCTGTGAGAATACCCCTACTTCCCTGTGGTTTAATAATCAACACACAACAGCATCTGGGGACAGAGAGAGCAAGACTAAAAGGGAATCCCAATTAACCTGTGCCAGTGCAGACATATTTGAACAACAGGTTGCATAAAAATTTACCATTTTTGTTTTTGTTTTGTTTGCAGATCTAACAATGTGATGTCAGTTTCAGATGGGGACAAGAGACAAGAGAGGAAATTATATCATTAGGAATCTCCAAAAGGAAAATACAAATTACCTTAATTAATTGGCGAAAAATTAGTATTAATGCCATAACGATAAAAAAAATTATATATTTTAAATAGGGACAAGTCCTCAAAATGTCGCATATAACAGGAAGCTGAAACTAATTTTTTCTTATTTCAACTCCAGGTGGAATATGACTTTTCCACTGGCAATTTCCCCTCTTAATTAGCCAAAATGTACACAAATCAAGATAAATAAAAGCAGTTAAAGATTGTAATTTTGCAGAGAACCTGATACTTAGCATTAGATAAAAGTTAAATAATAACAATAATAATAATAATAATAATAATAATGCATCAGTTTTATATAGCGGTTTTCAGGACACTCAAAGATGCTTTACAGAGCATTATTTATTCACTCCAGACCCGGTGGTGGTAAACTACTATTGTAGCCACAGCTGCCCTGGGGCAGACTGATGGAAGCGAGGCTGCTAATCTGCGCCATCGGTCCCTCCGACCACCACCACCATTCACGCACACACCACTTTCATACTAGGCAATGTGGGTGATGTGCCTTGCCTAAGGACACTACGACAGTTTTTGCCACTGGTGCCCCACTGTGGCACTGTGGCACCTGGAATTCCCAGTGGTCTCCCATCCAAGTACTAACCAGGCCCGGCCCTGCTGAGCTTCTGAGATCTGACGGGATCAGGCTTTGACAAGCCGGTATGGCCATATTATCCCTCTAGTAACTGCACCATGTCACAACCTGCATATTATATTATTAGTAGACATTTTTGTTTGTGCCCATCTCAATTAAGCGCACATTTAAGCAAATTTAACTACATTGCCCACCTTTCCCAGACTGATGGGCATTTTCCAGGGCAGTGTGCACAGAGCTGGTCCCGTGCAGCAGCCTATGGGAGGGCAGGATGGCCAGGTACGCAGCTCCAAACACCGTCTCTGGGGAGGAGCAGTACGCTGAAAGGGTCTCTCCAGTCTCTTTACCATTCAACTGGAAGAAAACACAGGAGCATTAACACATCAGTGGAAACAAGTCTGACCATCTGTAGTTACAACAGTTGGATCAAATTGTAAATAATTTTAATTTTCAACAAAATGAGACGATCAGTGTGGGAAATGGCCTATCACAATACTTACTTGACAATAAATGATTGATGAAATATATTTTGTGGGTCAATATTGAACATTTGTACAAATTCTCACTATTCTGAAAAAGGTAGTAATATTTTTTTTTTTTGTAGTCGTAGTTGTAGTAGTTGCCTAGATATCTGATAATAACTGATGTGTTTCATTTTTTAGTCATGTTTTATTCACAAAATATTTATCCTATACTACATCACAGTTAAAAATAAGTAAAAATAAATACTACACTTGAAATGTAAACACTTAATATGAATTACTGTGGTTGAATGACTTGTAATAGAAAGTATTATACTACACATTTTACTATAAGGTAGTGCTGTGATAATCTAAAATGGGTCTTTGATAGAGGTTAGTTTTATAATGTGAAGTAGTTTAGATAAATAGCTACATAACAATATGATATAGAAAGGATATACAGAGAAAATGTAACCTCCTTTTGACCCCAAGTAATGGGTTTTCACACGAAGCAGAGGCAGAAACCATGACGTTATTATCTATAATGGTTCAATACAAACACAAAAGTGTGTCTCTTTTGAAATTTGAGAATGATTGCAACAAAAATATGATGACGTTTTTAGAAAGCTCTTGAATTAGAGGGAACAATGTACTCTAATGACACACAGAAATATCAAGGGTAAATTGCCAATCAACATTTGTTAAAATATGCACACACAAAAAATGCATGTAAGGCTTATGAAAGCTTTAAAACAGCAAAAAGTCAATACAGCCACAAGCGGCGATGATCGGCCCTCACGTGTGCCTATGCCGCACCCCGCAAACAACATTCCCCGCAAACGGCGCGCCCTACAAAACAAAGTGCCCCACAAATGACGTGCCCTGCAGATCGTGCCCTGCAAACGCTGCTCCCAGCAAATACCGTGCTCAGCAACCACCATGCCCCACACTAACCCTAATAACCATAAACCCCAACTACACTTTTCATATGCTTTACAGTGTATTATATTCAGGCCAAGATCAGCATCAGTGACTCAAATTTCAGCACGATTGACCTAAGCCTGTGTCAATGGGAACAAATCTTCACATTGAATCTTGTCTAAATTTTGATTGAATTTTGTGGCTTCGCCACATGTAAACCGTGACAGTTTTCAAAAAAATGGAGGTAACGTTTGAAGCCGCACTTCTCTAGATGATGTACGGTGATTTTCAGCCCTGTGGGCAAAGCGCCTTCATAGGAGTGCATTCAAACGCAACATGAGCTAAAATGCGGACTCTGCATTTTGAAGATTTCAATCCAAGATGGCCGCCTTCTGCTTTGTCAGGGGGAGTGGCCGTAATAATATTTTTTTGTTTGTCTTCACGTGATGAATGCGTATACCGAATTTCGTGGTTCTACAACAAAGTTGAGCTGGGATGGCTCCCATAGGAGTGGGCGGAGCCTAATATTTGAGGTGACGTATTATCGCCATTTTTTGATCCCCACACATGAAACCTATATTTTCTTGAATGCCTCATCATTTCTGAACTTTTGGCAAAGTTTAGTGAGTTTTTGAACATTTTTCAACGTGTTTGCAGGTCATGATTTATTTCAATCTGTAGGGGGCACTAATGCACCAAATTCATTTTTTTCACATTCAGCAGCTTTAGGGCAGAGAGTTTAAGAACTGTGTCAAATTTCATTGAAATCAGAGTTTGTTTGAGCAAATAGGAGCAATTTGTAAATATTCAAAACATGTTTTGTGGCTTCACTGCTCCGAGACATCAGACGGATTTGGGATGTAGATATTTTTTGATGTTCCGGCCCTGGAGATAATGCGGACCAAATTTGAGGCTGTTCGGGTGAGTGACCGCAGAGGAGTGCGTTTCTGCTTCACAAACTTTAATCCAAGAGGGCCGCCTTCTGGTTTGTCAGGGAACGTGGCCATAATATTTTTTACTCGTCTTGTGATCAACTTCTGTGTTAAATTTCATGATTCTGTGCAAATTTTTTTTGTGTCATTCGTATTCCCTAATGTGTGATATGAATTTGTGATGTTTGGGGGTGCTGACGAGCCATTTTATTCATTTATTGAGTTTTTAACACGTGGCCAAATTTCGTGAGTTTTCATCATTGTTCACTGGGTGAAAGCGTTAGGAGAATAATAATAAGAATAATAATAAGAATAATAATAATAAGAATAATAAGAATAAGAATAAGAATAAGAATAAGAATAAGAAGAAGAATAAGAATAAGAAGAAGAAGAAGAAGAAGAAGAAGAAGAAGAAGAAGAAGAAGGTGGTCCCTGGTCACTATGAGCGAGTCATGTCGCGTCATTTTAGTTTCCACCCCCTATGAGCATTGCTATGCGATACTAATAGGCCCTTCGCCAGCCTCTGGCGCTCAGGCCTAATGAATGAAAAGCACTTCCATCCATCCATCTTCTCCTGCTTAATCCGGCTGGGGCGCGGGGGCAGCTTGCTGCCCAATACTCATAGCACCTGACCCCCCCTATGAACCCCTCTGCAGGTGGTGAGCCCACAGGAGGGTGGACAACATGGTCCTTGATGTTAGTTCATAGGGGTGCGGGCATGTTTTGGGTTGATGGGGGAAACCGGAGTACCCGGAGGAAACCCATCCAGACACGGGGAGAACATGCAAACTCCACACAGAAAGGCCCAGGCGACCCGGGGATCGAAGTGTGAGGCCTGAGTGTTGCCACTCAGCCACCGTGCCGCCTAAAAGCACTTTATACTACAAAATTATACTATGAAATAAAAAGTTTTTACCTTCAGTTTGAAGTCAAAATAGCAGCCGGTGCACTCCCCAATCCAGTTGGCCTGCATGGCTTTGACCCCATACCACTCTGGAAGATCTGCCAAGGCGTCCAACAGAGGCTGAACAATGGAGAAGCAAACAAAAGGTTTTCTTCAGACTGAGCACCATCATGATTTATAAACAAGCTAAAAGATTAATCACACTTGAATCAAAATCACAATTTGAATGGGCATAATTTGCTAAACTTTAAAGTATCATAATTTCCTCCACAAATAACAAAATGTCCTGTCTCATTCTGCAAAAAAATTCATTCTTTTTGTCAATTCTTCTGGACTTTAAAAAAAATATGAACTATGAACTAAAATATGAAAGCCCAAATCTAATGAAAATCACAGGGCTTGTCAGAAAAATTGAGATTTTATGTTTTTCTCAAATCGTGGCGGCAACTTAATTTCATGACCTTTCATCATCTCAGAGCCATGCTAAAGCAAAACACACTCAAATCTGTCCATGGGAATGCCTGGCCATTTATAAGAACGTAATTGACCTTGAAAGATTATATACACCAATGTATTCAAAAATGATGACCTATTTTGCCCCAGTTCTCTAAAAAATGTGGCACATTCAAGAGTCTGCTACCTCCCTTTTCAGCCCCTCTCACTCAATCGTTATTCAGCATGATTAAAGAAAGCTATGCATATTAACGAGGACCAGGCCAAAAAGCCACAGCTGGGCTGAGGCCAGAAGTGCTATAAGTCCCTTTTACTCCGTCACAACCCATTACTCACAGTTCTTCTCTGCTAGCCAAACTCCATCATATCCATTGTACAGCTAACAAACAGTGGATGTAGTCAAGAATTAAGCAGGAAAGATCGAAAACAAAACATTTCCATAGGGCTGCTAATGCAAATTTAAGACTCTGGACAAATAAAATGGTTTCTGTGTTAAATGGCACTGACATGAAGAACACTGAAACCTAGTTTTAATAATAAAAAAAGATTTAAATGAGCCGTATAATTTTTTTTCACCAAGCCCCTTTTTATAAGTGATTATTAAGATAATAATTTTAGATATTTATTTTAAGATTATTAATAATTAAGAATATCTATATATGATGTCCACTGTACATATGAAATTATGACTTTTCAGTAGTAAAGTTCACAGTATCTTGGGCAGTGGGTACCACAAGGACAGTAGTCGCCATGGAAACATGAAGATTGTGGCTGTTTGCACATTGTGTGGAGAAAGAGACATCTAAACCCTGATACTGAAACAGCGGCTTTATTCAGCCTCTGTCAGTAAAGTGTTAACAAGGTCAAAAGTTTACACTGATGTTAATGTATAGATGCTGTCAAAGATGAGTAAGCAGTTGCTTGTAAATCATAAGGCCATAGCCTTCAAAAGCACAGTGTGTAAACCTTTAAATGTAAAAGTTTTTATAAGTGCCTCAGGTGCTACCAAATCCATCTCATCTTAAGATGCTTTCATCTGCGCAATGCATTTGATCTGCACAGTGTATTAATTCATGAAAACGTGAACACCCAACAAAGAAAAGGAAAATCCTATTCAAACATAATTAACCATAATAGCAAATGAACAAGCAATAAAGTCACAGTCCGGCGCTTCCCAATGTGTTACATGTTGTCTTCCTCTGTGCTCTCCATCTGTCTCTCTCTCTCACTCTGCTCCATAACACCTTCCTCTTCCTTCCTTTGCACATCTCTGAACAAAAATTAGAAATGCAAGAACACATTGTCACAGCAGGATGGTTCCTCCTCCACTAACACCTCCAATTTGAACCAACATAGGTGCAAATTTGCCAAAGCACAGTGCCAACCAGCTGAGGCCTGTCCACTGATCAAGTTCAACATGAAGTCAACTGTTATTATCATTCCCAGTAGTAAAATATCCACTTAGTGCATTTGCGTGCAAGAAAACTGTCAGATTTTTGTCTTCTAGTAAGCATGGCATTGTATATTTCTTTAAGTGTTAAATTTTAACAATGTTCTGAATTAAATAAAACATTATTATGAAAGTTATTGTTTTCTTATATTAATATAAACTAATGAATGTTATTTTTCAGCCTCCACCCACATAATACATGAGCCAAACTTGGAAACTGGAAACTGTACAACAATGAAATCACTCAGTATGATGGAGCAAAATGGAAAGCAAATTAAACAATTATTCACAATGTGTTTGAAATCCAACCTGTATTGAAAATGTCATGTTCGTGACAGCGTTGGGTTAAGCAGGTACTGTCCCTCAATGCCAACTCATTCACCTATGAACACACAAGTTTTCTGATCAGATTGGCCAGCGCTGGGTGACATAGCTCCTGCCCCCTCTCCCTGTTTCTCTCCCCTTTTTCTCTCTCCCTCGTTCTGAGCTTGTTGAAAGCTACAAATGACAGTCTCCAGGGGTCTGATTACACAACCAGAAAGGCACAACCAGAAAGGCACGCCTGCAGCTGCTGCGACTGAAGTGTTACCCATGATTGCTATCAGAGAGGTCTGTTCTGTTCATTTTGGCCTGCATTTCTAAACCTATTTGTACCTTTTATCACACCAACGTGTCCAAAATGACCTGTGCACAAACCTTGGCATAGTTGGTGGTTTTGATGAACCACTGTGTGAGCAGTTTCTGCTCCACCACAGCCCCAGACCTCCAGGAGCGGCCGCTTTCATCCACCTGCTCATCAGCCAGCACTGTGTGGTCCACAGGGTCCCAGTTCACCACTGCCTGGATAAACACAGAGAAAATCAATACATCTATTATACATCTTGCTTATTCAGGCTAAAACCAAGATGTCGTTGCACTATTTTAAAAGCTTATCTCAATTAGTGTGGCAATAGGAATGAATGTAAGGGTTTATCGATTCTATACATGCTGCCCTAACAATAATTGTGAAAATTGTATCACATCTCATTCTAAAAAAAAAAAAAAAAGACCAAATACAATGACAGTACAATACGACACAGTGCAAACCCTAATATAATGTGAAAATCTATATAGTACGTAGCTCTTTTAGATCTTGCTTATTCAGGCTGAAGGCTTAAACCAAGGTCATTACATCTCACTGCACAATATTAAAGTGCTGCTCTCAATTGTTCTTTTAATCTCTGTCTGACAGATGGTCATTTTGGACTCATACATCGTTTTCACTCAGGCTTGAATGTACAAATTGTGAGCACCTCTTTCTGATAGGCCAGTCCTGCTTCAAACAGCTTCACAAACAGATACTGGGTCCACCTGTAGTAGTCTGGAAGGCAAGTGGTCACTTCCTGCCACAATAAAACAAATCATATTTAAAAGTCCTATACTACGCAGCATTCTTGTGAGCGTTTAGCCATGTTATTATGCATATACCTCATCAAAAACATACGTGGAGTTGTGTTTTGTTTCATTCATTCATGTTTGAGTAAACCTTTAATATTAGTCTGTCTACATCTCCAAAGCTCCAAAGCTCAACATGCTCTGTTCCAGCTTGTGATGTCATGAAGTGGTAGTAGTCTACCCTTTAGCTTTAGTTCAGTAGAGAACGTCAGTTCTAGGGGTGAAATTATCCACATGACTCCAGTGAAGCTGTGTGGAGTTTATAAACACAGTGGAGCACTTCCTGTATTGCCGCATGACATCGCAAAGTGGAATAGAGTTTTCTACATTTGATAACAGAACTCAGCCTAAATAAGCAGGGTTTGTGTGTTAAACATGAAGCAAAACACAACACAACAGGAATGTTTTGATGAGGGGACAACATTGTAACATAGATCAGAAAATAGAGTAATATAGTAACTTTAATGATAGTTAAATATATAATACTAACAACAAAAAAAGAGGTAGAGTGGTGTTGACTCCTTACCCGATCCCAGTTAAAGCAGAGTCCAAGACTGTCCAACTGCTCCCTCATAGACTGAATATTACTATGACAAAGAAACAGACGCACATGTTACAGATTTTAAAGATGCACTGTGTGAATTTTCCGGTGCAGATTAAGCCTTTGCTTGTTTCCAGATGGAGATATTAGTGACTTAAACAGAAGAGGAAATATGTTCTGTGCTGTCAGAGATGAAAAAAGTAATATTAATATTGCATAGTGACATACTTCTTAGTCCAGTCCTCGGGATCAAGCCCTCTCTCAATTGCTGCGTTCTCTGCGGGCAGCCCGAAAGCATCCCACCCCATAGGATTCAGCACCTGTCAGTGCAGATCAGTGAAGAAACGATCTTTATAATAAATGCAGTGATGTTGGAAAAATGTGTTTTAAATTGACCAAGAAATGCTCACATCTTCAGTTTTGAGAGTAGGAATGGCTATGGGAGAGACAATTCTGTGCTCATTAATGAACAGTATTTTAAATACAGTGTCTGCTTAATAAGATGATGATGATTTAAAAGTGGTGTTTTAATTTGCCCTTATCTCTGTTCATTTATGTTGAAAATTAAAACATGAAAAGGCTTGCTGGCATTAGTGTTTCACAAAGTATTTCCAATTTGCAAAATCAAAGAACACCACACTTCGGAGTGCGTGTTATTGTTTCACACTTTCTCATTAGAGCTAAATCGGCCAATATTTACACTTTTTAGCACATCACCTTTTAGCCTTAAATTTCTAGCATAGGCCAGTGTTTTGTTCAGGCTAATCAACTACTTACAGGATAGACACAAAACTTTATTTCAACACGACGCAGACGGCCTTTCAGAAAATGTGATTACACTTCTCCCTGATGAGTGGATGTTTAAAAATATTTTTTATTGAAATTGTAGTCATTTTAAATAATATATTTTTGGGAACATTTAAAAAAAAAATCATCCCAACAATATCAACAAAGTCGTCTATATCTTTATCAGCCATGAAAAAAACATATCATTTGCTCTTTATTTCTCATAATAATAACCAGTTTTCATTCCATCTTTTACTGTTAAATTTAGATCGACTTCCTGCATCTTGCCAAACACTGACACAAATTACTGCAGACTACCAATAACATATCTTTCACTTATGTCTTTACAGGTCATTTCTTCCAGTATTTCTGCTCACTGCGAGGCAAATGTGATGAAAGTAGAAGCAGGGGAAGCATGGTTAAAGGGGGGGAAACGCGTGGAGCTGGAGAGGATCTCATGTTCAAACGATTTGGTCGCCTTGGTAACAGCCTGGGTCTCATTTGTAAGTGCGCGATGGATTGTGCTCGGTAAACCAGACGGCTATAGCATAGTGCAAAGACAGGCTGAGCAATAGTGATGTGTCAATACCACAGCATACATATTGCAAAGTGTGCGCAGCAATTTCACATTTAGTCCCTAAACTGAACTCAAAACTACGCCACATTAAATTATGATTGCACAAAGCATATCAACTACAACTAGGGTTTATTTACATTTTGTTGGCTATTATTTATTTCGCTTAAATGAGACTCTGCAATAACTGTGTAAATTGTGAATGAACTTGTACTATACCCGCATTTGAAAGATTATACTGCAAGTTTCTGTTCTTTTTTTAAGCTTTGATCAGCACTTTTTGCATCCCCTTTAAATATTTTTACTACTTGATACATTATATATATTACAATTTTGCATATCTAAATGTATGTTTCTTATAACATATACTTTTTCTACATCTAAATACTTGTAAATAAGTTCCTACAGTGAGGTGCAGTCTTACTTTCAATAGTAGATAACTTACATCTGTAGGTAAACAATGCCATAAAATCCAATAAAAGCAAAACAATGAAAAAGTTATACATTTGTCTTAATTAATTTTTGACCAGGTTGCATAATTTAACTAGAAACAACCAAATAGAGCATGTTTTGTTTATAAAAATCTTCTGTTCTAATACAGTAAATATTAAAATACCGGCATCTTAAATAATTTTGTGACCATTATCACCAAATGGCATTTTTGTGTGAAGTGTCTGGTATAAATTTCAATTTGATCAAACCTAGCTCCAATTACTGTCCCTTTACAGCAATGCAAATCCCAGTCTGACTATTACCTAGCAGCCTGACATAATGAAGGCTATTAGAATATGAGCGACAAGACAGCGAGGAAAAAAAATCACAGGAGCCAGTTCTTGTTGTGATCTCTGAAGTGAGTCAACCTGCGAGTGCTTTGTCCATCACATCTCTCCGACAGAGAAGAGCCGACAGGAGCACCGACAGGATGATTTTGTGATTATGGTGTCAAACAAGTGTCCACACCCACGCACTCTCTCTCCATCTGTGGAAGCTTAAGACATACAGTCAGCCAGCTCTCGCATTTTCTTCAAGGCTATTCAACAATCCACACTGACTTTGTACATCTAATTTTGTCTACTTATCATCTGCATTTAGCACACTGAAGGTTTAAAGAAGAAACCAATCTTACAACTATATTGGTGGTCATAATACTTTCACCTGCCTAATAATGCCATTTGCTAGAAATACAGACAGTATAAAAAATATATACAGTCTTTGATTGGGACCCGAACCCACGCACATTAAAACTGCAGCTGGCCGTAGTTTCTGCGGGAGCGTGCCTAAAGTGCACTGTTCAGGACCTGTCTGAAATGGCCCACACACTCGCAGGATCCCAAACTCCACTGCCTTCAGCGGAGTTTGGGATTAAAGCTCCTGGATCATGGCGCGAGGAGCACCTGACACAGCGTGTATGTGCTCTGGATGCCTTCGTCCAGGTGAGGAGTTTTGTCTTTGTGTGTATGATTCGTGTCCTGTCTCGTTCACGCTGGAGCATCGTATGTGTGGTTTCAGTGCATAACTATGAAACTACAGTATTCACGTGTCTGCTCCATGCACACAACACACCAGGCAACCTTTTTCTTGTCTCTGGCTGTTTTCATTTGGTAACACATGCAAATACAAAAGTCCTGTGCTCTTGTTTGTTAATCAGAGCTGCAATGCTTTAGGTGAGGCTCTGATGGGACTCAACTCACCTGCCCCCGCTTTACCTCTTCTCATTGAGTTATCCGACCCGCCCGAACCTGGGTGCGGTATCACCGCATACCGGGTGTGGTACCACTACATACCACGAGCTGCTAAACCAAGAGAAATTCCCTAACTGCAACAGCCCTAGTTCAGATGTAAAGCCTAAGTAAAGCACTGCATGTTCAGAGGGTGAACTTTTTTGATTTTTTGCACTAAACTTGCAGTAAAAATATATATGATTGTTCTTCTCAGATATCAGGTTTCGCTATGCTTACATTTAACACTTTGTACATGTTTTTATAACACTTTAGTTTTGTGAAGCACTTTATTATTGATAATTGTTCAGTTTTCATTCTGATCATAACGGTGAACATGTGTGTTGACATTCCTTTTCCCTGAATGCTTATTGCCTGTCAGAGGATGGTTAAGTTTAAAATAAAAATGTTTAAATTTAGTATTTTTCCCTCCTGGTCCTTATTTTAAATAGGTCATACAATGTTTCAATAATTATTCATATCAACCAATATGACACACTTATATCGTGATACAGATTTCAGTCATATCGCCCAACCCTAACAAGTACATACAATTTCAAAAAGTAACCCATAACATAGAGGCTGGAATTAGACCCAAAAATGGGCTTAATATTGTTACAACACTATGGTATTTAAAGTAATTTAAAAATGGAATTTTATTATATTAACAACCCAAGTCTGAAATGATCAGTCTTCTATACCCATTTCAATTCATCACAGTAATGTCATGTAGGTCCACAGTCATATTAATATTTTGGATTGTACATTTAAACTATAAATGATACTGTCAGCAGGAATGGAAAAACTTGCCCTCACTTATTACTGCCCAAAAAGCTGAATATAATGGCACAGACGGTGAGCTGTTCCTAATTATCAAGTGAAAAGATTCTGTGGGCATAAAGCAGAACAAGGCTTGTGTCTGACAGATGCTGAAAGAAAAGTGCACTCCTGGGCAGGAAGTCGTGTGTAACTGCTTTCTGTTCAGGGGGATACCTGACAGAAGCAGCGGGCGTTTTCATATTTGGAGAGGGAAGTAAAAAACAATATAAAAAGTACAGCAAACCCGTTGAGGAAAAATTGAGAAAAAAAATAAAGGAGCGAAACAAAAGTGACAAAGCACAATATGTCAAAATGTGTTCTAATGACAGCTTCATTTCTGTGGCTCTACAGGACGCTAACACAGAGCTGAGAATCGACTGCACGGCTTTGATTTGAAAAAGAGTAACATCAATACATAGTCGCAGCTTGGGCTAAAGATATGGATTTGACTTGTTTACACCAAAATAACGGCACCCTCAACAAGCATGCAGTTTCAACTAGGGATGTTAAAATGATCAGGTCAATGATTAATCAATAGACCAAACCAAAAAAAATTTTATCGTGACAATTTTAGAAGCAAAGATAAGTAATTTCAGTTCAGTCTATATCATGGTAGTTTATGTCAACTTAACTTTATCATTGTGAAAGTTAGATTTTTTAAATGTTATTAAGATCACAAATAAAGACGAATAGAGATCGGCTGTGAATAAGTGTCAAAATAATAATCATAGCCAAAATTTGATGTGGTGAAATGCCTAGTTGCTGGTAGTAATCCAGTATAAATATTTATTTATGTTGAGTTTGTGCTTGGCTTGACTGTTCATAAATAATTTCTAAATCAAGAAATTCTTCACATTTTCTTCAACCAATGTTCATTTTCAAAATAATAGTGTCAACTTTGTGCAATATTGGTATTATAGTGCTACTGCAGTGTTAGTGCATCTTGTTTCTTGTATTAAGTATCCAAGGCTAGATTTTAGTCACCCTGACACATAAATATGCAAATCACTGAAGGGAACAAACTGAAATGAACATAAAACTGTAGTATAACAAATGCATAATATTACTAATGACTAGTGACTAATGTATAAATAAATAAATTATTACAAGCAAACAAAACAAATTTGTTTCCTCTGACTTCTAGTAAAATGAGTCTATTAGCAGTTCATAAATATGCCGCCTGAGGCACAGCCATACTGTACCTGATGCCCTCTCATTCTCTGGAAATGGCCAATTGCGTCGCTAATGGTGTAGACGCGAACGTGACCCATGTGTAATCTTCCAGACGGGTACGGGAACATAGAGAGGACATAAAACTTCTTCTTGTCTGAGCCCTGGAAATAATGAGATCACGTCAGTTTATTCGTGCACAACAAAAGCTTGATTCTGCTGTTATTATTCAAGATGGGCACTTTTGTTTTCCAGGTTTTGTACTGGTTCAGGACATTAAAGAATGCATTAACCTGAAGATGACAGGAGCTATATTCAGACCGGCCTCACTGTCTTGAGCAGCAGACGGCATTAGGCTCTATTTGCAAGTGAGGATGTCAGAGTTACCGCAGCAACAGACCAGCTACTGTATCGTCGTTATAGAAATCAGCATTGGAGTCATGAATTTAAAAAGTATTAATTACCCACTCCAGGGTTAGATGCCAACGCTTCTTCAATGTCAGGCTTTCACAGGAAAAGGCCATTACCCTATATAATGACCCAGGATGAGCACTAATGGTTCATGCCAACTATTATATCTGACCTCTTAATAGATACTGGATCAGTGAAGCTGATGTAGCACTAAAATATTAATAACTGTTTGACTGTATACATTTTAAAAAGTTAGATAGGATCTTTGGGGCTGATTTTGTTGTTGATTTTTTTTTTTTTTTTGCAAAACAAAAATAAATTCCAGTCAGTAAGTGTAAGAAGTTTGCTAGTAAAATTTACCAGAAAGTTTAATACAATAGAAGCAAATACTAGTTCCATTTTTATTTATTCAAAGTCAAGTCAGATGGTTAAATCACTTGAATTGTAAGGTTTTTGTTTTTTTTAAGAACATTGTCTGTGAGGTGACAGGATTGTTCTGTTTGGAAACATAACCATAATTTCTTTTCTCTCATTTATACACTGACAAATTTTCTTCCAGTGAATAATAGTTTTTAATTGACCATAATAACACAATAGCAAAGGCACAGTTCAGAATTTTGGACATTGGGCTTCATTTCCTAGCGATCCAGAGTGTTGGAGACACTTTTTTAAAAATTCCATTGAGTCCTTGTATTTGGAGAGTTTGCTGGTGCTAGGTTAGTGCATGCCAATGGCCATAGTTGGTTTGCCACTAAAAACAGTCTTACCCACTTCACAGTGCACCCGAGGCAAAACAATTATAATGTCAGACTGTCGATGTAAATGTCTGTGTCGATAGAATAATTTTAGAAGTAAAACCAACCCTGCATTTGAAGGATTTATGTCTGAGCAGCAGCAGTGAGTTGCACTTCCTGATAGAAAGCTCGGCAGCAGCGGACTGATTTATGAGAAAATAGTCCCTCAACATGCAACGATTCATGCAATGCAAGGTTAGTTTTATTTCAAACATTATTCTGTCACCACAGACATTTACATTGACAGTCTGGCATAATAATTGATTTGCTTCAGGTGGAGGGTGTAAGACTGTTTTTAGTGGCAGGCCAACTATGCCCATTGACATGCGCTAGCCTAGCACCAGCAAACTCTCCAAATACAAGGACTGGATGGCATTATGTCTCCACACATCTCCAGCACTCTTGTTCAGTAGGAAATGAGGCCCTATTTCCAAAATTTCTAACTGTCCCTTTAATGTCCCTCACCTTCTCAAGGGACTCTTTCCTCCACTGCTCCATGATTCGTGGATGCCACCATTTTTCTACTTTCTGTCTGATCTCGGGCCGATAGTCTTTGTCCCAGACCCCGGTCTGACTGAAGAGGGTGCGGCTCAGACTGGACAGGACTGAACCACATCTGACCACAGTGAGAGGACACAGGGCCAGCCTATTCACCTGCATCATTCACCTGCACACAGAAAACAAACATTAGTGCAGATAGTAGTGGAGTATAGTTATTGTTTATTGACCATAACTGGTTTATAGGTCTAGTTTAGGTCGATATTTAGTTTGGATAGACCACCAGGCAAAAGGGATTACACAAAGCTTCATTTTAACACGATGTGAAGAGGGACTGGATCATATGCTAAAATGTTCATAGTGAAACACGGCAGCAATGTCTAAAATGTACTGCTGATATACAGTCCCTGACAAAAGTCTTGTCGCTTATCCATTTTGTAGAAACAAAAGCTTATAACCTGACTTTAAATTAATCGATTGGTTTGGTCTCATATGAAAGCTAAAACCCTCCCAAATTATGCTCAATATACTAAAATAAATTTGCTTCACTGAAGAAAGATTGATCATTTAATGAACACAGAAAGGTCAGATTTTGACAAGACAAAAGTTTTGTCACCTACAGAAAATTGAACAAATAATTTACTTCAAATACAAACATATGTTGCATAACGTCAGTAAATTAAGTAGTGGTGCTGTGAGATCCATATTTAATATCTTGTATGACTTCCATGAGCTTGAAGGACTGCATCCATGTGATTCAACAATGATTCATACAATTTGTTGATGAAGTCATCAGGAATAGCAAAGAAAGCAGTCTTACATGCCTCCCAGAGTTCATCAAGATTCTTTGGTTTTGCCTTCCATGCTTCCTCTTTCATTCCACCCCAGACATGCTCAGTGATGTTCATGTCTAGTGACTGGGCTGGCCAATCCTGGAGCACCTTGATCTTCTTCACCTTGAGGAATTTTGATGTAGAGAGAGAAGTATGCGATGGACCACCATCCTGCTGCAAAATTTGACCCCTTTTATGGTTGGGAATGTAAGAGGTAGCTAATACTTCTTGATATTTTAGGCTATTGATATTGCCTTCCACCCTGCAAATGTCTCGCACACCCCCATACTGGATGTAACCCCAGACCATGATTTTTCCGCCACCAAACTTAACTGTTTTCTGGGTGAATCTTGGATCCATGCGGGCTCCAGTAGGTCTCCTGCAATATTTGCGGTGGCTGTGATGTAATTCAACCGAGGATTCATCGGAGAAATCCACCTTCTGCCACTTTTCCAGTGTCCATCCTTTTAGCAGGCTGTGGGCCTTGGCAAATGCCACACGTTTTTTTAATTGCCTTTGTTTAGTGCTGGTTTCTATGCACTGATTCGACCATGGAGGCCATTTCGAGACAGAATTCTACAAATTGTTCTGGTTGACACAGGGACTTGAGGTGACCAGGCCTGGTGGAGCTCTGCTGCAGTGGAAAAGGGGCTGGCCTTGGATTTTGAAATCAACAAACGGTCCTCCCGAGCAGTTGTCTTGCGGGATCTGCTGGACCTGGGCTTGTCAAAAACATCTCCAGTCTTTTCAGATCTTTTTCTTATTCTTTGTACTTGACGCTGAGACACATTGAAGGTGTCAGCCACCTCAGCAGTGGATCTGGTCTTCAGCCTCTTGATAATTAACGCTTTGGTCTCAGGGTGGATCTTAGGCATGCTGTCAGAGGTCAAGTTGCAGTTGATGTGAAGGTCTGGTGTGCTGGGGTTCTTTTTATACACACCCACTAATTGATTGATCAGTAACCGATCAGAGGTCAGGCTGTAATCTAGGATTGGGCGCATCATATGACAAGGCGACAAGACTTTTGTCTTGCCAAAATCTGACCTTTCTGTGTTCATTAAATGATCAATCTTTCTTCAGTGAAGCAAATTTATTTTAGTATATTGAGCATAATTTGGGAGGGTTTTAGCTTTCATATGAGACATTTCTAAAACAAATCGATTAATTTAAAGTCAGGTTATAAAGCTTTTGTTTCTACAAAATGGATAAGTGACAAGACTTTTGTCGGGGACTGTACATTCATTATTCTTACATTTTTCTTTTTTTAGTACAGAAGTGCATTCTAAAACCATATCAAATTCATATCAAATAAGTTGGGTAAAGTTATCAAAATTGGGCCTACAGATCCCCTCAAAATATAGACAATAGTAATTGTCCTTGGATTTATTAACAAAAAATTAAAAAAAATGTATTTGCATTAGACATGAAAAAATTGCTCAACCCTTGTAACTACAAACGTTAAGATTTGATTCCTCGACTGTTGGATCATCTTTGAGTGTGGTCTTTGAATGTACAAGTTTGCACAGTGTAGAAATCTATGCCTTACTAAAATATATTGATTTAGATTCAAAATTCACAACAACTCGAAGCTCATTAGACACCCACATATACACATGTGTGATGTTAGTTAAAAATATCAAGTATTTCAACAGTACGCTAATACACTGTAATAATGCAGCATACAACGTCACAGAACTTTTTTTTTTGTAAATTCTCTAAATGACTGCAGCATGTTGTCTCATATTTGAGTGACAGGCCCCCCAGGGATGTTTTTAACAACTGTCACTTCACAGTCTGGCTTTTGCACCTTTTCACTCACACACACCAGTATGATTTAGCAACAAAATTATCTTTCAGCCTGATGCACTTGTGTGTGTGGACGGCATGTATCTGTTAATAAGGCTGGCATTTTGAGTCAGTCAATTGCTTTTCAACTTGCCTGTATAAATGTACAACTTACACACATAGCATTGCACATCACTTCATGACTACATGGAAAATGCACCACCAGGATTTGTTAAGAAGAAGGGATCTTTTGGAAAGTGTAGGTCAAACTATTATAAAATATAATTCAGCAATTTCTCCAATGCATGACAGATAAAGGCTCTTTCGTCTATATTGAGTTTTATGTGATACTACTGTGGGTGACCTACACAGAAAAGAGCATTTCCTTGGCTGTGAATCTAGATTTGAGGCTCAGGGACCTTTCTGTCTACGCTAGGGTTAGATAAAAATGTAAATGAGGCAAATAAAACTTTGGATTCAGCAAAAGGTCAGTCAGTGTTTTGTTGCTGAAGAAAAAACAAAAATAGAAGTAAACAAGTAAAACACATTTTGTTGTTTTAATGTACAAGCACCATTCAGCCATTATGACCGCAGTGACAATGTCTTCATCTTTGCATGATGAGTGTGTATTAGACATATTTTTACTACAGGGGAAAAGTGTATTAGGCATATTTGTACTACAGGGGGAAAGTGTATTAGACATATTTGTACTACAGGGGAGAAGTGTATTAGGCATATTTGTACAGGGGAGAAATGCTCATGTTAATTGCTATGCTAATTGTAATGTTAGACCACTTGGTCAGAGCAGGGGACATCCCTGGACAAAAGTATAGCACATCACTGATGACAAACTGAGTGGGAAGAGTCTGTATTGTGTTGTACGATTCAAGACAAAAGCAAATGTTTGGTGGGGGGGGCAGAAAATAATCTCAGTTTGTTACATTCTGTAAGAGCTATTTAGAGCTGAAGAAAATCTTACAACATACTGACGGACTTGTGATGTTTCCGTACGAAGTTTAACAGTAATATTACTCAATAAATTACTAAATAAATCAATGCTACTAAAACTAGTTTGAAATAAACTAAACTGAAAATTGTTACAGAAAAAAAATAAAACATAGGACAAACTTCCATCTTTCCAGAATAGTTTTAGGAAGGTTTGGCTCTATAACAGAACTAGTATAAGCACACATAAGAAATAAGAAGTTTAAAAAAAAAAAAAGACATACTATTGTCAGTTTTCTTTTTTTGTAATGTATCCATGTTATAATTTTGGTTTTAAAATTGGTATTGTATATCAAACATTTGCATTTGAAATAGAGTTTGTAATTAAAGTATTAATACACTATTTCATACTTCAGTGGTGAGGACTCTACAGAACCTTAAGTCTGCACCTCCCCATGCCGCCCACCTGCTTAAGGACGATGTGTTTTTCACTGAATCCTCTCCAGTATGAGCAGAAATCACAGCAGCACGTCTCCTGAGGCGGGAGGGCTACTCTCAAGGCTGCGTGAGGAGGTGAGTAAGTGGGCAGAGGCGAGAGACAGAGACGAGTTTCTATGGCGACGGGATTCATCCACCGGGCAACGCAATAATAATAATAATAATAATAATAATAATAATAATAATAATAATAATAATAATAATAACTTCTACAAACTGTAAGGCTTAAGTGAACATGCCAGTGAGATGAGCTACAAGATAAGACGTCTGCTTGTATTTTTAGCTGGTTTCAATAGAGTTTTAGATTCAACAAATTTCAAAGAAAAAGTTGTTGTTATATTTGTGTGCAGTCAAACTTAATAAACTTAATAACTAAGGACCCATGTTCTCAAAAGAAACTGTTCTGTTCCATGTTTGGTCCCGTAGGCTCCTGATGGGACTTTTTAGGTGCCAGGTGGCCCCATCTGTTTCTGAACTTTTGCAAACAGATGCACAGATTTTAACAGTGAAAACAATAGTCGTTTTGTGATCATTTGTTTAAAAAACTAATAAAATAAAATCAATTTAAATATACTGTTAATGTCTTGGTAAAATAACTGTAAAGCCAAGTGATCTAGTAGTTCACTGAGATACTTTTACAATGACGAAAATATAAAAAAAATAACGATTCAAAATGTTAATTAGAGGAGTAGTTATGATGAAAAGGGCTTTACAAGGCGCACTATGTCCTGGGAACAAAAACAGAACAGAGTCATTTAAAAGTAATAACTTATAAAGACTTTTTTCCGCAAAGATCAAGATTATGATTCCACCATCATCATTTCTGAGCTCAATGAAATGAAAACGACACATGAATCTCTCCAAGGATTCATTCAAAACCACTTACACTTACGCTTACCTTTTCTTTGGCTGTACAGTTGTGATCTCTACCTCCGCGTCAGGACCGTATGAAATGTGGAGATCGATGCATGTCATAAATGTTAAATCCGCCTAAAACATTTGAGTATTTGACCTGTTTTCATTGCTCACGACGGCTACATGCGCGGCGCCATTTTGCTTTGAAAAAACTTTATTGACACACTTACGTTGACAATGACGACACTCTCCCATATGGTGCGCCCCACACTCCCAACATTTCTACATTTGTAGTTTACAGTTACCAAAGTAATTAAAAATAGGAAATAAGGGCATGCTATTGGTTTAATTTTCTATTATAATTTATTTCTGTATATTCCACTGCAGGACGGTTTGTTTTAGGCAAACAATTACGTCCTGATTTTGATAGTACTTTTCCCCATTCATAAAAATGGACTAGATATTTAATTGGATTGTGTAATCGCTATATGAATCACAATTGCTATATCTTAAAATGTCATGAAGATTGTGTAGCAGATTCTTAAGACTTTGTAACAAAGAGCGAGATGGGAGCAAGAGTTCAAGGAGATGTGAAAATGGCTTTTGACTTTGCTGCTGAGTCTGGGTCAAAGAAGTCACAAAGATCTATTATGTTGGAGTCATTATTATTATTTATTCAGCAACAAATATGCGGTTGAAATGATGCTCTATGAATATTTACATTGTCGTGAACAAAATAAATGCCTTTAATATGTGCTGTTATCAAATTGCCCTTGGGTGACATTTAAAAATGCTTGACAAACTAAATGAAAAGAGCTATGTCCAGTGATATGAGTTTGCTGAGCAGATGGTGGTTTGATGCCCTTAGGGACTGTCTGGCTGAACAAATCCAGTTTATTGTTGGAGAACTCTGGAGAGAAAACTAAGATAAATCCCCTTTTCTCCTCACATGATTTTCATATTTATAAATATTAGGGGGGTATTTTTCCAATTTCTCCATTTAGTTTAAGGTAAAATGTATGTTTCACCCTCAAGTATTAGCCATGCCTTATGTTGTTTTTCAAGCAAACCACATGTGATAGCAACCAATCAAGAGCCCTTTCCTCTGCTTGCATCCGTTTTCCGGCTCCCACATCGACAAACATTAGATTATAATCACCTCCTCTCGCTGTTCTGTGGGTGATTACTTTTCTCCAGCACAGATCCAGAAGACAAACGATCTCCTAGAGCTGTTGAGACCAGGACACATCAGGGGGTGTCTGGTTGGCCATAACCCAGAGCCCCAGACCTTCCATGGTGCACATGTGATTCACCGTGAGGAGGAGGCCAAGCAATCTCACACCATCTCATCTGTGTAAGTGCAGGCAGGGAGGCAGAGGTCTAAACATGCCGCCGCTTACTGAGAATTACATGCCAGATAAGTGTGATGTTATTTTTCAAAAAACTGTTTTACTCTGCGGGGAAGTGAGGTCCTTTTTCTGTTTTCATGTTTTCACTCAAAGCACATCTGTAAGGAAACGCTGGTAGTTAGAAAATGGAAGAATGTTCATTTATTTCAAAGTTTTCTTTCTAAAACTTTAATACATCTTAATGGTAGCATATCCACATGTCTTTTATTGTCATGAGTGCTGGATTGGTTTTGGTATTATCCTAAATTGAGCTTTATCTACTGTATATCAGAGTTATAATACGGCATAGCATTTTTAAAGAAAACTACTGGCCTATAATTTTGTGACAAAAAATTACATTACATTAAAGTGCAATCCCTCAATCATCCAGTAGTATTATTACACAAAGGTTATTAGGTTAAACCTTTTTTTTTTTTTTTGCTTTGTTTTATGTATGTATTTTGTTTTCTTTGAACTTCCCTCCCTTCTTTCTCATGAAAGTCTGCAACCTCCATGAAGAGGTTATTGCTTTGCCTGGAATATCCTACAGTATGGCCTTTAACATGGTGCATTTATTCCTTTTTTATTACTAAACACACTAAAACCTTGAAAAGTATGGATTGTATTGTGAGCAGGCTTGCCTCTCCACAGATATGACCACTAACTAGACCTGGTGGTGTCACCTGCTTGTCTCAGTTATTTAGGCAAAGCAACATCTCAGGTGACGCACCCTCTGCCAAAAAGATTACATGGATATTCAGTACATTGATTTTCAGAAAACTGCATCATCGTCACAAAGGACACTACACCACATCTAATAAAAATAACCCAGATCTTATTAGTTTTACAGTCATCAATAGGTGTCATAATTCCCCAGTGGGCATCGCCCTGCTCCTCTGCCCGTTGCCGTGGTGATGAGTCCTGGTTGTGATTTTGACGAGAGTGAGACGGGCGATTAACAAGCCAACTTAAACTTAAGCACTGAATAGAAGTCAGTCCTCAACACCTAATTAAATGAGTTGTTAACGTGTGAGATAGTAAAATAGCAGAACAAATTCATTTTTCCTTTAAGTTGCTACAATTTATGAAAGTAGGTTCCTGTGTCCGCAAGACACTTTTATCTTTGTCTTATTTGCATTTTTCTGTCAAAAGAATTTACATGTCTCGGCATAATTAATGAACAGGCTAGTCATTTGCATGTTCTTGCTCTGCCCACCCAAAGATAATGAAGAGATTGTATATGCAGCCAGGACGACCAAATGTGGGATATTTGGAGTATCCAGCAGGCAAAAAATTATTTAAAAAACAATATACATTTATAATTGTGGATTATCTTTATTAAAATTGTAACAACAGCATTGAGTCTTTCAGGTGCTAATTAAGTTTGCTCTTTTCAGCACATCAGAGGCTGGCCACTACCAAATCATACCATTTAAAGCAAGTGCCATTTGGAATTACAGCGTGGCAAAGATGAAAAAGAATTATTCAACACCACTTGGCTTGCGGTCAATGATCCAATTGTGTCAACAGATTCTTATCTATTCTAATGCACTATATACAGTTTGCATTATGATGAAAACATGGCCATTTACTCATTAAAACAGTATAAAGCAGTGATTTTGATCTGTAAGTGCAATGTTGTAGCAGGTACAGAGCTGGTTGCTGAGGGAGAAGACAGAAAAATTACTCTGACACTTTGAAACTCCCATTTGCATCGCATTTGGAATAATCACAGGCTTTGATATAGGCAGCTCCTCGAGTTCAGATTAACTCTACATGCCAAAGGCTTTCCATGCAGATGTTTTGGTCTATACATTTAAGGGATATTTAAACATACTTAAAACTAAACTATAGCCTATGAATGGGTAGATTTTTCAAAACAATGAACGGGGCTTTTTCACAGATTAGTTATATGAAGCAATGACTGTATTTCATCTAAGGGTATTGATTCATTTTCTTTTATAACACATTTATAACACATTTTACAGGCAGGTATATATATATATATATATATTTTTACTCATTATTTCAATTCAAATGATAGCTCTAATTTTGTATTTTAAAATATAATATTCTTTTATTGGCCCTATTAAATTTCAGATTAGTGTTGTAATGTGTTGTCAATTTCATTTGATTTTGATATTTAAAAAAAAAGTCTTGACACTGCCCATTTCAAAACTCTGATAATGTATTAAAACACTTTCTCAAGACAATAAAATGTTATTTTCAACACTAAATGAATAATGTGATGATACTAGTAGAACAAGGTTTAATGTTGATTTGGTGAATTGTGCTTTTTTAGGTGTAGCCTTAAGAGCTGATCCCATCCAGGCTGGGGTCAGTGAACAGTCTTTGTGCTGTGAACACCAAACCCTGCTGTTAGTAATGGTGTGTCTGTGTACGTGTCTGCATGTCTATGTGTGTATTGATGGTTCTGGTACTAAACAATGGAGAAAAAACAGACAGATGAACAAACAAGGGGCAGATTAAGCGATGTTGGTCTGAGTGGAAACCTATGGAAAAAACTAAAGCCTTTTCCAACCATTGCAAACAAGGAGGCTGTACCTAAAGCCATTGCAAAAGATAAACACAAATGGATCAGTGCACTCACATCTATCAAGTCAAGTGTATTGACGGTTTTGTTTTATAATAATTACATATATACTTGGGAAAACTTTAGTTGGTTTATGCTGGATTAAGGGCTGCATGGGACAGGTTCATGAGTTGAGACATAAATTGACCTGTATGCACCTGGGATTATCTCCAGGCCTCATCTATGAATGAAGCACAGTGTCCCTGAATGCTTTAAATCAGACCCAAATCCTGGTGTTCAGCACATCTTGTATAGGCCTTTGTTTGTTTAAAGGCACAGAATAACAGCTAATCTTTATCCTTACATTCAGCAGCACATAGCGGTTCTTTTTTGTAGCCTAAAGATCTGTAAATTGTGCTCTTGGTTTCCTATGTGATGAGAGCAGCAGCAGCCACGCCCCCTTCACTGGTCATACAGAGTAGTTACAGCAGATCTGGTTCACTTTTTGCTGCTCGCTGTGTCGTGTGTCCCTGCGCATTGGTGGCTCCCGCTGTGTTTTGGAGCTGAGCGCTCACACCTGTGGCGAGCAGCGAAGGAGAGCGCAGCCTCCACGCGTTAAGTCCATCTGTAGGACTCCGTTGGTAATGATCTGAAGGTGGGTCCATCTTTTCGGACTGTGCCTGGTGCGCAACATCTCCAGACAGGGCCATGCCAGCAGCTCAGACGCGCCCTGTGCCATGCTGAACACAGGAGCGACCCTGCTCGCTCTGAGCGCCGTGGTCGCCCTCGTGCAGCCCTGCCGAGGATGGAGCGACGATGACCTTCTGCTCCCACCCATAAACTCCTCCAACAGGTTTCTGGCCAACTTAGAGGTGGACGTGCACTTCTCCAAGCGCTCTGTGGAGGAGAGTGACCCTTCAGCCGCGTCCCAGTGCAATGTGACCGTGCATAGACTGCTCCCCACATCCCTGGTGGCGCGCTGGGACAGCAGCTTCGGCTTTCAATGTGATGTCCTCGTCTACACCACCAATAACCACGGCAGGGCTTTCTTCTCCGCCACCATCAACCGGGGCATTTCCCCGGTAGTTATCGAGCACCTGGCGATCACAGGAGGGCAGCAGGAGTTGAGACTGTGCGTGGGCTGTGGGATGTCCCGCTACAGACGGTTTGGACAGGGCAGGTCCAGAGGGCACACCGGAGATCAGATCACTTTCTGCTGCGTGGATTTCAGTTTGGACGAGCTCAAAGGGGACAAAAGTTGGAGGCTGAACAGAAAGCCCATCGAGTCAACTCTCGTGGCGTGTTTCATGACTCTGGTGATCATTGTGTGGAGCGTTGCTGCCCTCATCTGGCCAGTACCCATAATTGCGGGGTTTCTGCCCAATGGCATGGAGCAGAGAAGACCCAGATAAGTGTAATGTCCTGCTGCTACACAGTTTAATTGTAGCAAAACTAGCTCGGTGGACATCTGTCTGGACTCTGGAGGATGGGGATCCCATAGGAACGCGTAGGCTTAGCTGTAGGCCTATAGGCGATACTAGGATTGTGATGTAAGATTTACACTGCCATTTGTGGGACCAAAAAAGTGTATTTTGTATACCTTGTAGGCCTTCTTCCTATAGTCAGTGTAAACTGTGCACAATTAAACTCCAATGGTGTTTGTATAATTTTTAACCTTTCTAGAATATTTGCCTTATCTGGTGTGAAGGACTTTTTAAATGAAATGTGTGGTCACCAACAAACAATATGTCTATAGTTAACAGTTTTTATCCGAATTAGCCTATAACACGTTGTTTTATTGCAGAGAGTTTTGCTATTTATATTGTAGATTTATATAATAAGATTGGATATATTTGCTTATTTGTATTCCTGTTAAACTGCTTAAATAAAATAGATACACTTTGGTTCATTTTTGTCTCATTTTTGAACAGAATAATATAAACTAATAGTAAGAATATAAAAGCAAACTATATGCTTTCGCTTTCTTTTTTTCCCTTTTTTTTTTTTTTTTTTTTTTTTTTTTTGCCAGAGCCTTGTCATTAATATTTCAAATAAATAATATTTTAAGTGCAAAAATCAAGAGTTAGGACTTACACTTAAAGTCAATATTAAAAGTTTAGGATAACATAAATTAAAGCATTAGTCAGGTTAAATTACTAGGCTAAATCGTCATTCAAGAACGTAATAAGTGAGTCTAATAGTTGCGTAAAAGCAGAGTTTACGGCACTCCACAGGCCGACCGTAGTCGCCACACCTTTACCTGACTTTTTCGTAGGAAGTGGGATACGTTTTAACAAGGAAGCCGCGACTGGCGAATAGGCTGCTTTTGTTTCAGTTTAATATAAGCTTAGAACAATGAAAGCAGCTTCAAAGTTTTTATTTATTAGTAAAACAGACGTAAGAAACTAGAAAGAGCATGTTCGGGGCCGCCGCCACAGCGTGGACCCTCTTCGCAATGACGCGTTTCTGCTTCGCTTTTGCTGGTAAGTTCAGCTCAATATTTGACATATAGCTCAGGTTATTTATCTTCATACATGCGCCTGAAAGTGATCAATTATCGGATAAAACAGCAATATAGACAATATAGATTCATTTTCAGTCAGTAAAGCCAGACAACTAAGCCTGCAGCGTACTATTTTGTTACAGACAGTGGCAATGTGTTTACCCACTGAGCTCTGCTACTATAAACTAGGATCCTCATTATAGTCACATGTCCAGCGAATTCAAATAGTATCCTTTGGCTTGTTAAGAGACTGATTTGCCTGAGATTTACACGTCAATGGGTGTAGGTAGTAGAGCTACTGCCTGGTAAATCCAAAATGATATCTCACTGTAGGCTATTTATGAAAGGAGACTATTGGACAAGTGTGTATTCAGGAGCTCAGGCAAGTATAGGCTAGCTATAGACACGTCTGTTTAGTCATAAAGTAAATCTTTTGGTGACTCCTTGATGTAACGGATGGATACGCATAAGTACGCATCTCCTTAAAATAAATTAAAATAAATAACACATTAACTTTATTCCTGAGTTTGTCACCACTATAACAAAGTTCAATATATTGCTGAGGTAAAGACAAAAGATTAACAATAATATTTAAACACATCTATGTCACTGACACAATAACCCAAGAGCAAATTTAAACCACAAAAAAAAATCTTGTAAATAAACAATATTGCTAAAAAATTCAACATTTTGCATCTTAAATCTTATCATATTCTGAAAAAAATAACCAAAAAATGTTTCAGTACTGCAAAGAAATTGAACACACAATAAATATTGACCCCAAAGATATATTGCTTCATAATTATTGTGACAGACCTAGTGACAGTACGTCTTTACAGTGAGACAACTACAGAAGCATTGTGGTTTCCGTTTTGTTTCTTTGATAACAAGATACACAAAAACATCTTCTTTTATTATCCAGATACACAGAAGGTGGACATCACGCTTGACAGTGGAACAAGCCTATCCTTCGGCAGCTCTCCCTCCACGGGCTCGGGGTGTGAAGTCTGCACATGGATTAAACGGTTAGGCATACGGAGAAGAAAATGTTCATCATCCCTGACATTTGAAAATTCTGGGCCTGTGTCTGTGGAGTTAGGGTGCCTCAAACTTCAAGGAGCATTCAACATTCAAATTTCACGGACGATTGGTACGCTGTCATTCTGAATTGTCTCTCATATCTTTTTCAGCAAATAGACATACCTCCTCTCAAATACGCCTCTTCTATTTTCTATTCTTAAATGTAAAACAACAGCAATTTGAGAAGCATTTGTCTCATACACACATTTTCCATTGATCATTTCATTGTTGTTTCTTCCCAGAGTGCACTTCCCAATCTTGCAGCGGGAATATCAACACTAACTCCAACTTTGATGCTTTGTTGAATTTAAATCGCCACTTTATCTGGAATTTAAAGGCTCCCGATCCAATTGCAGCTAGAACAGACTTTGGAACAACTGGTTTAAGGCAAATTCAGCCCTCCCAGAGCTGTCCTGACCTTCACATCTACACATTTGAGGTTTTCGAAGACTCAGGAAATGTGCTGGTCGGCAGGTACTGCAGAACAGGTCCTATCACAAAGGCCCAGGCGCTTGGATTTAATAGGTTTTCACTTGAGCTTCCAGCTGGACAGAATCTGCAGTACATCAACTATGAAGTCTCAGTTGGTGAAGAAATCAAGTGTAAGTTCATTTCAAACATGTAAAAATTTCATGGTGTTGTATTATCACAGTTTTAACCTTAGTATAAATATTGTAAAGAGGCTGACAATAATCTATGAATCACTCTGACAAATGCTGAGTCTTGTTTTTTGATCTATCGCTTAAGGTGTGTTATAAAACATTTCTGTTAAAGGGTATCTGTTTCCATGGAGATGCAATTCTTTTCCTGGAATGCCTCACAGTGTGGCATTTAACTTATATTACATTTATTAATTTACATGGTTTCCCTTAAAAACATGCTGCTGTGACCTGGCTCACCCTTTGCCTGGAGGCGCCACCTGCTTCAGGCAAAGCGATAATAGCAAAAATATCTCCATTGAGACAAGCACATGGGAGACCCTCCACTAGAAAAGTTGCCCCTGTAAATTTGTCCATTGCATCGCATCACAGACTTTTTGTTTTGTTTTTTTATTCCTGTTTTAGCCCTTGCCAAAATATCAGTGCTTCTACCACAAGGCCGTTCCTCCTTGGAGCTGCTTAGCCCCAACTATCCCGGTAGTTTTCCTGATGATAAGGTTATGGAGTGGTACTTTGAGGTTCCAGCCAAACACCAGGCCTCCATACAACTGTTCAACCTCACACAGCCTCGGTGTGTGGAGAAGAAGCCGGCCCTGGAGTACCGTGACATCCGTCGGATTGGCCTAGTGGCAGATCTGACAGAGACTCAGCCCGTGCAGAGGGAAGGAGGCTTCACCATGACCCTTAGGAACTGTAAGATGGATAAGGCGCGAGCTGACTCCCCCGGCCTGTCCACCAGCTTCAGAGTGTCTGCCTCAAGGACAGCTACAAATGGTTTGTACAGAATTACACAATGGTTGATTTGAGTTTGGGGACATTATGGAATTATTACAAATAGACATATTCATTCTACAATAGAAGTTAAAGGTTACTTGAGTGGGAAGCTTGCACAAAATATCACAAACTTTTAATTTTGAAGGCCTATTTAATCAAATACAATCAAATCAGTTTGAAATTTAAATGTCATGAGAGTAGGATGGGGAACCTTTAAACATGTTATTATAGGAAAGAGAATTACAGTGAGTTTAATATAATTTTTTGATCATGTTGCAGTAGTGTGTGCTCACATACTCCTGAAATTCTGAAAAATTTTGTGTCCCCGGGTACTTTGGGGTTGCGTTATTATTGAGTCACATATGATCATTCATATGTCTTACTCCACTCATCCTCAGTCCTGCTTTTAAAGGAATTTGGCATGTTTTGTCTTGCAGAGCTCTGTGAGGTGAACCTAAGTAGATTTCAAGACCTTTCTCTTCACATTAAGAAACTGAAACCACTCTCAGACTGTGTCATGAGGTACCGGTCAGTGCCCACAGAGCAGATCACTCTGACCCCAGGCAGTGTAACTGAGCTCACGTTTGAGGACTGTCATCCTGAAGACATGCAAGTCACGGGCACAAAAAAAATAGGTGAGAGCTGTTCATTTCTGCCCTACAGTGTTTCATCTTTGAGCCTTGAAGAGGTCTGAAGTTTCTTGCTGATTATCTCTGACCATTTAAAGGGCCCATATCATGCTTTTCTGATTTTCTGATCTATGTTATAATGTTGTTTCCTCATCAACAACATACCTGGAGTTGTGTTTTGTTTCATTCACACAAGTTTAACACAAATCCTGCATAATTAGGCTGACTTCTCTCAAATAGAAAACACTCTGTTTCACCTTGTGAAGTCATGAGGTAATACAGGAAGTGCTCCACTGTGTTTTTAAACTCCATACGGCTTCACTAGAATCAATTGGATGGTTTCAGCTCTGGAATTGCCCATCTCTACTGAACAAACTGTAAAAGGTAGGTGCTAACATGAAAACTACCACTTCATAACATCACAAAGTGGAACAGAGCATTTTGAGCTTTGAACATGTAGTTAGACAATGGACAATGAACAAAAAACAAAACACAAATCCAGGTATGCTTTTGTGGAGGTAATAACATTATAACATAGCTTAAAGCTCCCAAGAATTTATTTTGTGTAATAGGGCCTGTAATATGTCAAATCTGTCCCCTCAAAATCTTATTTAATATTCTATGTAGTTGTATTGAAATGTTTTATATTGATTTTACCTCTTACCACTTTTATCCTTTTTAGGCTGTTCTACGGGCAGAAGAAGCTGCAACAGGTTGCCCCTCTCGGTGCCTCCATTGCCTCGGTGCCTGCCTCCCCTAAGCAGCCTGAAGTGGGTCCCCACACTTCCTCAGGATGGGACACTAGAACTGGGCTGTAACTCGGGCACCCTCAGTCAGGTGCTGCCAGGACAGCCCTGCAGCGACACTATCATGATGAAAATGGTAGAAGATGATGGTTCCAGTATTGGGACTTTCTGTGCCAATGGTGCCATAACTAAACTCCAAATCCACATCAATGTGACCATCACTGCCACTGGCACAAATGGAAATGGTCTTGTTCCGTCTCACATACTGACAGCGCATATAAAGGATGAAATTTCAGGTAAAAAAAATGAGGAAAAACATGAAAACATTGATATCTCAATTAAACCAGTGCACATTTTTACCATTATAATTATCTCAAATTTCCCAATAGAAAGTTTTATATTCAGAGTGTCTCCAAAGAAGGATACCCCTCTTTTCTTGGCCACGCCTGGTTGGCCAAAAGGAATGAAGTCTTACTCGACAGTGTCTTGGATTGTCACAGTCCCACCTAAGATGGAGGCACATCTCACGTTCGCTAACCTGAGCCAGCCCAAATGCAGCGCCCATCACAGTGGCATAAAAATCCGCAGACTGGGGCACACAGAGGATGAGTACAGCCGCAGGGAGGACGAGGCGGTCGAGCGTGAAATCACAGTGTCTGGGAGCTTCTTCCTCAACATGTCCAACTGCATGCCCGAGAAGGGGGACTTCAGTGTCCTCACCAAAGTTACACTGCACAGGAGTAAGTCCAACATTCACACATGGTTTATGAACAACATTTCCATAGATACAGGACCCTCCACCTAAAAACTGACATAGAGCCCCTTTAAACACTATGCTCCAAGGAGCATACAATATAAAATAGTCTGCATCATTCACTTGGTCATACATATTGTTACAACTAAATATCCTCATTGTTTAAGCTATAATAATGTGCTACATTACATTACATTAGTTTAAGTTATTTTTAACATATTTTTAAAAACTCTTTAATGACGTGTCGCCAGTGATGGAAAAAGTACTCAATTTTGTTTCTTAAGTAAAAGTATAGATACCAGAGCAAATAATACTCAAGTAAAAGTAAAAATATCACCTGAAAAAATAAAAGTATTAAAGTACCTGTTTAAAAAATACTTAAAGAGTAAAAAGAAAAAAGTATTTTGCAGATTTGAATGTATTGATCTTGATTTTTAAAAAATCCCTAGCAGTGTTTATTTGCACGTTTTTGTTTGCTCAAAGGAACATGTTAAAAATAAACACCTCAGCCTTTTAAGCAGGCCTAAAACACTGATAAAAAATATACTTTGTATATACTTTCCATATAAGTACAATAATTTACTACTTTAACTATGTTACTTTGGACCACTGAATGTCATACTAATTACTATTATTTAATATTTACTAATGTTTACTTGTTTGCTTACAGTATATTTTACCTTTTTTTTTTATTTTTGCTCTTAATAGTAATAATGTTGCAGAGAGTTGACTAAACATATCTGATTATTTTCAGGCCAGATGCTGATTATCATAGCAAGTGTAGTGGCTACCTTGTTGGCCCTTTTCATTGTGATCCTTGTTGTGGTGTGTATAGTGATTAGGTAAGTTACTCCCTTTGGCTGACGTAAATTTGTCAAATATAGCTTAATGCTTAATTAATACTTTTTATGTTGCCGTGGTGAACAGAAAAAAGAAGAAGACTCTCAACCATCAGACTTCCATCTATAATCCAAATGGCACAAGTTTTCTGCCAGGACAGAACGGTTTTCCCAGACCACAAGAGGACGATGACACGCATGTGTACGATTACATTGAAGACACTCTGGTCTACTCTCATCTGCTGAGAAACAGGGAACAGATAGGTGAAAATAGAGAGGCTGAGGCTGGTCCTGGTCACACAGACACACAGAAGCCCCTAGTGGCCAGAGAAAATGACATAAAGGTAGGCACTTATCAGGATTTTATTCATGGGCAAAAACCAGAGCTGCCCAAAAGGCCCGCAAGCCACATGCAGCCGATGGTGGACAATGAGCTGTATGAGATGAGAGAGGGGGAAGAGGAGTCGTCTGCTCTGAGACCGAAGCTAGAACCAGATGGAGAGCCAAGGCTGTGAAATTGTTTTGTTTACATCAATTAAGTTTTTACCAGGACAAAAAAGCCAAAATGTTGCTGTTACAAAGATGAGGGGACATTATTTCTTCAGTACATTTCAATAGTAATAGTGTGACTGTTGCAGAAGTAAAGTTTTAACATTTCTATCTTCTAGGAGCTTGTGAATACAGGTGTCTATTCATTAAGGATTTAATATGTCATAAAATAGCATCTGTAAAGTGTGTGTGTGTTTTTTTTAAAAAATGGAAATAACTTTTTCTGTTATTGTCAGCGTGAGCAGGGACAAATCACTTAACATTCATAAAATAAAATAAAACGGCACATTCATCAGCACATAAACTCATATTTAATAGTGCTTGTTTTGTAGTGTTTAAGTTTAATTAGGAGAAAGCAATTTATGTAATGGTGATTACTAATATAAGATATCCTAACATGTATTTGTTTTTGACTGGGATTAAAATGTTTTCATATTTCTAAATTACACTTTGTTGCTAATTTGCTATTTGCCTGAATTTTATAGAGTAATACTGAGGCTTACTCTGCTTTTTGACAGTGAATCAGTATCAGTGAATCAGTGACAGTATGAAAAACAATGTAAATACTATAGGCCCAAATATTAATTCAACCTGATCCAGCCCAGGTGCAAAAAAAATAATCACACCATCTGAGGAGGAAGAGATGAAAGGAGGACGAGGAAAATGAAAGTGAAATCACTGTGTGGACACTTCCAAAAGTAAGTAATTTTCAGAATCAGTGTATAATGTGATGTTTTCCTCTGCTTACCTTTGTGTTCAATGAAGTATCCAAATCTCTTCTCTAAGGAACACTTACAAAGTTTTATTATCATCGTATACCTGAACCTACTCAGTTTTACCAATGTTCTTACGTACTATAAAAACATTTTAAAAAATTACGACCTGCTTTTACTCTTTCCTCATGGCTGAAGCCATAACATGGGGCACTGTAACTTTAAATATTATGGAAAAATAATGGATAATTTGTAACAAGTTTCAATTGTGTAAAGAATTTCTCTGATAAAATACAAATTTCTCTATAAACTGTGCTGCTGTCCTGCACTCATCCGGGAGTATTACATAGTAACAAGGGTCAAGTAGTCTGAACAGGTGATAGATTGAAGATGGGGAACTTTTGGAGACCATATTTAGTGTGTCAATGCTAGTATCAAGTTCATCCAGGAGGATAAGGAGTCCTAAGTCACATGATTTTTGGACAACACTGGTTCATCCCATGGACAAAACCATCACAGAGCCAGTCACAGAGATAACAACCTGCTCCATTTTCCACATTGAACTCTGCAATCTTTTATATATTTTGGGGAAACATAACACTGTCTTCTCAAGGTAAAACAGGGACATAGTTGACCAGAGACTCTTATGACAGATGTAACAGGTGTGGTTTTATTTTTAAAATAGCTCAGACCAGTGAAAGCCTTTTGGTTCACCGGCTGTGACTCTAAATCGACATTTAATTTTTTTTTTTTTTTCCGAAATAAAAAAAATCATGGCGGAAGGGGGCACAGATGGGCATCTATTGGGAGGTTGACTCTCATGGACCTTCTGCCAGCCACACAGACTCACAGAAGCCCCCGTTGGTCATAAAGAGCAGTACAGATTACACAGAGGTAATTATTGATGTTCTGTTTCCATATTAATCCTTACATTTAAAAGTTGATAAATTAGTTTTCTGGTGGCTGTCCATCAACTGCTTATCTCATGAAGCATATTTATATATTTATTTGCCTTGAATCTTCTACAGTACAGAAGCACAGCAGTTCTGTCTAACTGTGGACCTAAATTAAAGGTCTCTGGAAAGGTTTACCTCCCATCTGGTGACTTATCTGGTTCAGTTTGGTTGTAAGTTTTGCCACAGTTCAGAAACAGCACTTTGAGTTGTGGTGTGGGTTTAAATGAACTTGACATGTTATTAGTGTCCTTCATCAGAAAAAAACAGAGCTGCCCAAAAGATGCCTAAGCCACATGCAGCCGATGGTGCATAATGAATTGTATAAACCCCTTTGGCTCCAGCATCAGAGGGGAGAGAGCCAGAGCTAAGGCAAGGCAAGTTTATTTGTATGGCACAGTTCATATACACAGTAATTCAAAGTGCTTTACAAAATAAGAAATACAAACAAATCAAAACATAAATAATCATTATAAAAATTCAAAAAGAGAGAGAGACTAAGTTACAAGACTCAAGTTACACAAAAATAGGTTTATTTACATTTTATATTTCAAATTGTAATATTCATTCATTCCATTTTCTTAGTATAACATATTTGTGAAGGACAAAATTGAATTTGTGGTCAATATAAACCTCAGACAATATTGAACTCACAAACAGAAGCCTTCTCCTCTTTGCAGTTTTCATCAAACCACTTTCCTTTGGCCCTCATGGACATCGCAGCGCAGTTTTGACGGGTGGCTCCGTCCGGCTGATGGGTGATCTCTGTCTCCCAGTTTGCATATCTCAGGGCTGCCCCAGTGTTTTCGGACCACACCCCCTCCATTACCATGTCATTGATGCCAAGCCAGATGTGCTCCTCTGGGCCGATGCTCTGGCGCACGTAGTCATAAAGCTGCTCGTTTTGGTCCACATTCAGGGGGGTGGCCAGAGTGCCCCCTTTGGCAATGCACGCGTCACTGGCAGAGTGGAAGTTCTTCTTAATGTGATCAGCTAGGAAACACTTGCCGAGGATCTTCATGCCTCGTAAACAAACTGAGGAGGTGAAGTTATGTAAGCCAAAGTGTACAGGTTAAGCAGGGACATTTTTAAGCAGCAAATAGTGTTCATAGAGCTGTGTGTTTTTCCTCCAATAATTCAATAATTATAATATTTTACAGAAGAAAAACTGCCTCCATGGAGGTGATATTCATGCTTAAATGTTCCATAGTATGGCCTTAAACTTACCTATGTAACTTTTCTGGTAGGGAGTCGCCACCTGTTTGTCTCCGTGGAGATGTTATTGTTTTCCCCTTGAAAGTTCCACAGTATGGCATTAAGCTCAACTATCAACATGGAGACAAGCAGGTCACGCCTCCAAGCCAAGAAAACTTGTGATGGAATGAATGCAAGATAGATATATTTAGCACCATACTCGGGAAAAATAACAGGCGAAGCAATGACATCTCCGTGGAGACTAGCAGGTGGTGGACCCCCTGTCTGAAAAGTTACATAATACACCTTTAAATAAAATGTATCTATTATTTACATAATACACCTTTAAATAAAATGTATCTATTATTTATATAAAAGATTACCTGTTTGTAATGCTTGCTGCTCCTTCAGTATATTGAGCTCCATCATAATGTTGCTTATTTGTTTCTTTATTTCCTCCATAGCAGCAGAGTCTGCACCTGCAAAAAGCATTATTTACAACTTATTTTTACATGAATTTTCCTACTTTATTTGATATGGTGCAATGCTTGTACGACCTACCTTTCTTCCCGTTTCTTTTCTTAAAGGTGGTCTCCTGGAGTGTGCAATGTCCCAGCACAAGTAGGCAAACCACCACTAGGGCTGCTTTGGCATCCATAATGTTTTTCAAAGACCCAGTTCGCTCTAAACTGTGATGGTTCTGGTCTGAACTCCAAACTAGTGCTGCTCTAAGGGCTGTTCCTGCTCTTTTAGCCAGTCTGGCAGTAGTTTGTTGCATGAGGAAATCTTAACAGAACTAATGCTTTACAGATGTGAAACACTGGTTTTTTTTAGAAGTGTGGCAGAAAGATGGATTTGTAAGAGGCTCCTCAGTGTTCAGACAAGCCTGACAATCTCCACATCTGTGACCATATGATGTGCGTTTTGTAATGCGCAATATGACCTTTCTAATTATGTAAGGGTGCAATATTTACTTTGGCCTGCTTTTCTTTGATTTAATTTGGAGGAATGTGTTTTGAGTTTTTATCTGAAGGTTCTGGCTGTCCTTAGTGGACCGCAGTAAGACAAATGTCACATGTCAAGTTTTATGTAATGTAGTTACAAAATGAATGCGTTTATCTAAAAAACATTCTCTACCAGTTTAACAAAGACAGTTGTCAAAAATATGTAACTTCAACTGTATATTTACAACTGTTTAAGACATTATTGAATTGAAAACAAGTCATTTATTACAAAGTAAAAAAGTTTACAAGAGGCCAAGGCAGTTTGTATTCACAACATGACATTGCCAGTGTGACAGTTGTTGATCGATCGCTGATCAATTTCTCTGCGAGTCTCTGATTCAGAGCCATTTCCATGACAACACAGACAGTGTACAGGTCGAGTTTACAATTCAGTCAGATGCATAGTTTGGTAATTCACATTTTAAGCCCACACTACATTCTTATACCTTAATTTAGCTTTCAGACAACAATGGTGCAATGTGCTGTGGAGTTTTAACAGAAATACAATGTAAAATCAAAAGATCTTCAAATGTGCAATCAAATTTTATGTTCATCATCATTTCATATATTTTTAATATTGCTACATTCTGAGAAGTAATTTATATCTATAATATTTATGTTTTTTTTTACATTCTTATTTTTTTAATACTGCATCATATACTGTACTGTTTGAGCTAAGAGCTCTGTGCCAACAGCCCAAGTTTTACATTGTGCATTTGCTCAGATATTTATCAAATACTTCACAAGTACATTTACTTGTATTCTTTTTAAGTATTCTTTTTAAGTGAAACTGTAACAAACACTTTTGTTGTCTCATTCATTTTCACATAAAAAAAATTCACAGTGAAAACAAAAAACACTGACTTTGAGATATTGAGAAACACAAAAGTTGTGGTAAAAGTAAACAAAAAGAAACAACCAAATACCAAAAAAAACATGCAGAAATAAATAAATTAAACCCTTAAAAATATACAATGGATCCTCTTCATCTTTCTCCACTTCCAGAGTGTAGGCAGTGTTGCTCTGGTCTACGTTGGACAAAGCACTGTTAAAACAAACCATAACAAATGTATCACAAAGTAAAAAGACAACAAAACACAAACAAAGATATAAGAGAACTGTACATTTGAACAAACTACACTCATCTAAAAAACATGCACAGAATCATGGTGACTAAGTCTAGTCCTCTATTACAGGTATATACACATTAAACAGGGGTCATCCACGTGTGACCAGCTTTTGTGGGACAAAGGAAGTGATTTGGGGAGAGAGGGCTGTGTGCATGAGAGGAAAGTATCAGGGCCGGACTGCAATACAGCTCAGTGGCCAACAGGGAGAGCTCTTCCACATCACAACATCAGTATCACAGAGTCACAAACCTCTGTCCACTGCTCACACCAGAGCTGAAGTAAAAGGCAGCAGAAAATTATGCAAAGAAATAGGTCAGAAATATATATTTTTTTATGTTGAATTAATATAGGAGATTAATAGAAGAGTTGTTTTTCATAGCCTAAAGCACCTTTATATTCATGGGTTGCAGCTTGTTTTTTATATGCATCAGTTTGAGCCTATTTCACTAGAGTAGATTATTATTGGAAAATACATTAAATTATTGGAAAATACATTAAATTCGTTGAGAACATAAACCCAAAAAGACATTTTATTTTAAGGCCTTGTGCCATTTTCATTTGATGGAATTTATATAAAAAAAAGGGAAAAAGTTGGGTGGTTATTGATTACATGACTGTGAAAAGATAATACAGATAATAATAAACCCCCCTCGGCTCTCAATTTCCACCACCCTGAATTGCACCCCCCCATTCTCCCGTCCAGGGCTGTTTTTTGGTCCCAGTCCGTCCCAGTCCTGCCTTACCTTTGAGAATATAATCTGTTAATAGACTGGGCACCTTGTCGCTGTCATCTCTCATGGCAAGGAGTACTGAAAACAATACAAAGCCACATTTTAAGATTTTTGGAAAATGTACCTCAGAAAATAAAAAATAAAAAAAACATTTACTTTTGGTGAGGACCTGCAAGTCTTCAGTCGATGGAGGGTGTCCTGTTTTTGCATAAGGTATTACTGTGGTCAAGTACTTTAAGATAAACAAGAGAAAAAGCGAAGTAGTAAGACACACTTTTTATGACATAACTAATTTGACAGCCAAAGGGGAAAAGAAGAATGAAACCTGTTTTTCAGTGCACCCGCCTCTAAATGTTTGCCGAAAGCTGTTTTGAATAGCAGAAGAAAGTCCTTCCATGCTGAAACGCTGAGGAGGAATGACAGACAGGAATTTCAGAGCACACGACAAAACATGAAAAATAGATGGCAAGAGTAAAGGATTTTCATACAGAAATTAAGAGTGAGTGAAATTAGACGTATGACTTTGTAATATTGTGGAGAGGCACTTGGTATTGTTATTAAAAAAGAAGGTTGAATCATTTTTTTAAATGAATTTTTGCTGCACGGAATGAGCAAAAGATCATCGTCAAGGTTGTTCCCTCTGCTTTGTATACCCAGGAGTTTAAGATTTATGTACTATGTAAGTAAAATATAGGTATAGATAATAATAGATAAAGGTATAGATAATTCACCACCAGCTTGTCTCCATGGATGTGTTTTGATTGAAATTCTCTACAGTAGGACAGTGTCTTGGATTTATACAATTACAGGTGTTTTTAATGCAAAAAATGCATGCATGCTTTCTTTCTGTGATTCTTCCTTTCCTGTGATCTGACCAGTAACTGATCAGGCAGTGTCATCTGCTGCTCTAAATGGAAATATACTGTATGTGTTTAGAAAATCCCTGCACACTAAATTATATTTTGATACTCACTGCTCCCAATGATTTGTCACTGTGGCCCTGCGAAGTTCCAGCTGCTCCTTTGAGTTTCTTCTTCTTCTTGGTCATCTCGCGGTGCTCTTTCTGTCTGTTCTGAACGTCGATGAGAGCCGAGATAAAACTGTTCTTCACTTCTTTCTCAAAGTCCAGTTCGTCCCTGAGCGCCAACTGCAGAACCAACTCCTCAGACAGCCCACGAATAGTGCCCTCTGTCTCCTCTAGACGCGCGTTCAGCTCTGCCACTGTCATGGTCCTTATTCCTGGACAAAAACAAAGTTATAGTGTAGATATATTGCTATCGTAAGATGCAATTTAGCACAAAATTTGGGTATGCATTATAATATATAGTGTTTATGTGCACTGTCACTAAACTAATCTTTTTATTAGAGGCAGCAAATTCCTAAAACCATGTAGAGTTAATGAGATACAACAATTTACACACCAATAAGTGCACAATTGTAAGATCCATCAGCATCTTCCTATTGAGAGCGAGAACACTCACCACTATGCCACTGTATGCCCAGTTTTCCCCATTTATTGACCTTTCTGTGTGGAGTTTGCATGTTCTCCCCGTGTCTGGATGGGTTTCCTCCGGGCACTCCGGTTTCCCCCATCAACTCAAAACATGCCCGCATCCCTATGAACTAACATGAAGGACCATGACGTCCACCCTCCTGTGGGCTCACCACTCACAGACGGGTTCATAGGGGGGTCAGATGCACAGTGGACTGTGTGGCAACAGCTGCCCCCGCGACCCAGCCGGATTAAGCAGGAGAAGATTGACGGAAGTTTAATTAGGGCAGGAAAATTGACAGTTTCTAATCGTATCCATAAAGATGTAAGCAGTACAATATAAATGTTATTAAATATGTAGAATTAATATTTCCCACAGGATATTACCATGTATCCGGTCTACTTAGACCTTCTGATTTTTACACTATGCACTGCCTGCACTATAAATGTGCATTTAAAATTATACTAAATACTCTTTGGGGAACTACTACTGCTATTTTGCCTCTGCTATTATTTATGGCTGTGCTGTGAGGTTAGCAGAAGTGCATGTATTATATAAATGCCCTTGAATGTTTTGTGTATTTCACGTACTCTCCTCATAGTGGGGGCGGGTGAAGCGCTGCACATCCGCAGAGAGCATGGAGAGGTCAGACTGTGAGGGGTGGTGGGCAGTGTCCGGAGACCCCTGCATCATTTCCTCTATCTCCTCAATGACCTACAACCACAAGAACAGACCAATGAAATCCCATCAGGCCTGAGGGAATAAATGTGTTTTGCCCTGCTGACACGCTGCTCCACTTTCACAGCCTGGATACAGACACAACATTCACTGCCCTACACAAATACTGGGAGTCTTTGACAAACACTGTTAAAATATTACTCTTTGTTTGCACCAATGCCAAAGCACATTCCTGAATCCTGTTCACTGACAATGGCAATAAAGCTTATCTGACTTCGATGAGCCAAGAACATAGATAAGATAAACGTTCAGATAGTTTCTGTTTTGATATTTAGATTAGAAATTTGCAAGTATTTTTTTGTTATTAATGAAATAAAATCCTTAATTGTATATACTTTTGTATATTTTTGAATTAGCAGGAAGTATGTTCCTGTTTTGAATTATTTATTTCTTTTGCTTACTAACTAAACCTAGGTGTCAAGTACTGTTAAAAGCACACTATATAACCTTTCTCTCCAGGGATATGTTATTGTTTTGCCTGGAAAGATCTATAGCATGAAACTCCATGGAGACAAAAAAGTGAAGTAACAGGTTAAATCTGTAGAGAGGTGAGCCCACAATGAACTTGTTTTTGCAGTAAAAACATGTGAATTGAATGAGCTAGAGGAACAAAGAGAGACATTTCATAAGACAAGCAGGTGATGGACCCCTCACCAGAAAAGTTACATAGTGAATCTTTAAAGAGAAGGGGCGTTACCTGGTCGGCTGATGGCAGGGGCTCATCTGTGAGGCTGGTGATGATCATTGAGTGCATGTCCAGTTGCTCCCTCAGCTCCTCATCGTCAGATACGTCCTCTTGGATATCATCCTGTCTCTGTGCAAAATAAAATTCAACACTGAATCAAAATAGCTAAGCCAGGGCACAATGCATCTTAGAGTTTCAACATCAGATGGTTGATTAGGAGGGGTTGGAGGAAAGCTGATGGAGTTGTGTACCATTTTGTCCTCCTGGTTAAATGCTGGTGTGTGTAGGGAGCAGGCCACAGACTGTTTCCAATCCACGGGCATAACCTGGCTGTAGCTGTGAGTTAAAGCAGTCCAAATCCTGTGAGAGAGGAGAAACACAAATCAAAATCTGACCACAAAATTATGAATAAAAATAGAATCACTGCATAGAAGTGTTTTAGGCCATCAACTAAAAATATATTCAAGCCAGAATAAGATGTTTAATGCTTGTGATTCATGACAATAATCCTATTGATTTTTCTTTAAAGAAAGCAAAACATCAGATGAGGAGAAAGCTTCCATAAAATCACATTTTACATAAGTGATTATGATAATGTAGTATGGATAGTGCCCCTTGAAAGTTACTGTAGTTGTGTCAATAGGCCTACTGACTATAGCCTATAGGATATGGTTGATATAGGCTTTATTTAACCCATCCATCCATCTTCTCCCGCTTAATCCGGCTGGGTTGTGGGGGCAGCTCGCTGCCCAATCCTCATAGCACCTGACCCCCCCTATGAACCCCTCTGCAGGTGGTGAGCCCACAGGAGGGTGGACAACATGGTCCTTGATGTTAGTTCATAGGGGTTTTATTTAACCCATGTCAGATTATTGTGTTGGTAAAGAACATCAGCAAAGAGGCGCAAATTACCCAACACGTAAGCATTTAGGTTTTACATAGCACAGGTAGAACAGGTTGAATCCACGTAAACGCATAAAGCATTTAGTAGTGAGAATAGAAATGCAGACGTAAACACAAACACATCCAGGCCATGCGTTTGGACACATCCAGGCCACAGCACTCACTCGTCCCTCTCCAGCAGCGCGTCCTCACTCAGCACTTTCACGGGGGCGATGCTCTCCGTTCTCGCGTTATAATTTTGGAAGCACACAGTTAATTTCTCGTCAAAATCCTTCACCAGATCCTCCATGGACCTGAATGCCCCACATTCGCCGAGGGACAGGCCGCCGTTTCGGAGCTCATCCTCCTGGAGCAGCTCCGCATCGACGGCGGGAACACCGTGGCCTTTCTGCGGCACAGAGAGCCCCGACAGCAGGCTCAGCTCACCCCCATTCGGCCAATCATCGTCGAAATGTGCGATGGGTGCCGCCATCACCGGGCCTGCCTTTAGCCCCGGGTTAAAGAGGACATGATGCTGCGGGACATGCAGGCCTCAGCATCATCCTCCCGCGGATCCGCTCACTGTGCCCTGGCCCGGGCAGTATGGCCGCTGCGAGCGCCCACTGCCCACTGCCCATGGCACAAAGGGACCATTATTATTAGCTTTTCTATCCACTAAGGCAAGAGGTTTGCGAGCGAGTAGACCGGCAGCTACACATTTATCTGATCAATGATTTGAGAGATATTCTGCAGGAATCACAAGAGATGTTTTATTGCCCAAATAGTGAATATCTAATTGTGTTTTACACAGCGGCGCACAGCGGTCAGTGGAGGCACTGCAGCAGAAATAGGTCAATGAGATCATGTTGTCATTGACAACCAACAAACTTAGAAAGAAACAAGTGGATAGTCTCGGCAATGGGTGATTCTCTTTTTGCGGCAACATTTTGGGTTTGTAAAGTTGGAGGTAAAAATGCTAATGGAATATATTTTTCATGTTGTTTTTTTAATACTGACATGTTTAACGACCCAGCCGGATTAAGCGGGAGAAGATGGATGGATGGATGTTTAACTATAAGAAATGCATAATGGTCAAGCTCAAGGATGAATATAGTAACAATTACAGGTAGTTTTATTAAATGTTGTTGCTGAAAATGTTCCACCCTGTTAGGGACATTTACATTTAAATTGCACATAGTTAAACATGTTAATATTGTTGAATAACAACATTTTCCTAGAGAGAATTTGTCCATTTTGATGCCATAATATGCTTTAGTTTGAAACTGTTAAAGGTTATTTAATAATAAAGAGGTATATGGCTGTATCCTATATGAAATGACATTTTAACCATCCTTTTTTACTGACAGCACTGAACAAATAATCATCTCTACAAATATACCCATATATGTCCATTTAATGTTCCTGACCTTCCAACATAGCACAAATATTTTAACAAAATTTACTGACTATGTCAAAATATTTTTAAAAACATTTAACTTAACAGGGTGGAACGGAACATAACGGTGGAACGGAACATGACAGGGTGGAAGTCAGTGTTTCAGTATTTAAAATCTGAGCAGTATTCCAGTGTGAAACTCAATTCTTCTTCTTCTTCTTCTTATTATTATTATTATACGCCCGTTGTAATAATACGGGACGTATTATGGTATGGCGCTGTCCGTCCGTCTGTCCGTCTGTGGACACTTCAAAGCTTTGAAGTCTTTGAAGCTTTGTCCGCGCTCTAACTCGACAACCTCGACACCTAGGAATGTCAAACTTCATGGCTGGACACCTCATGGGTCAAGGATGTTCCCTATTGATTTCAAGGTCACAGGGTCAAGGTCACGGCCCGACCCTTTGCGAAAACCTGCCCGTCGCTCTTGCTAACTGTGATCGTTTCCATCTCTGTCTTTTTATCTTCCATCTCTGTCCCTTTATGTTACGTGACGTAGATCTGAACTCTCTTCTCAAATGTTCTGCTGCTGAAAGCGAGAACAACCCACATTCTCTGCTTCTTTGAGCTTTGACACATTAAAGCTTTGTAGTGTCTTTAAGTTCTGTTGCTGCAATCTGATTGGTGGAATTCCGATTCTAGAATGTGATGATGTCATACTCATACTCCTACTGCAAGAGCCAGATTTCCCTATTGATTATCTGTCCGTCTGTCTGTGGACAATTTCTTGTCCGCGCTCTAACTCGACAACCGTCTCACCTAGGAATGTCAAACCTCCAAACTGCAACAACAATTCATCTTTAACTAGGTTTGACAAATTCTAACTTAATTCTATATACAATAATTCAAAGTACGGGCGTATTTTGCCCCGCTGGCGGAGCTCTTGTTTACTTTATTGCGCTAAGCTAACACTGTGATCCTCATTATGTGCGGTCCTCGTGTTCAGAGTTCCAGGTTTGTTGTAGCTGGTTTCCCGGTAACGAAGATGATCCAGGCTTTTCTTTCATCTTCCAGGCAGTGGCTTGTATTACCATTTGCACAAAACCAAGCATTGTACTTTGAATTATTGTATATAGAATTAAGTTAGAATTTGTCAAACCTAGTTAAAAATGAATTGTTGGTGCAGTTTGGAAGTTTGACATTCCTAGGTGAGACGGTTGTCGAGTTAGAGCGCGGACAAGAAATTGTCCACAGACAGACGGACAGACGGACAGACAGACGGACGGATAATCAATAGGGAAATCTGGCTCTTGCAGTAGGAGTATGAGTATGACATCATCACATTCTAGAATCGGAATTCCACCAATCAGATCGCAGCAACAGAACTTAAAGACACTACAAAGCTTTAATGTGTCAAAGCTCAAAGAAGCAGAGAATGTGGGTTGTTCTCGCTTTCACCAGCAGAATATTTGAGAAGAGAGTTCAGATCTACAGCACGTAACATAAAAGGACAGAGATGGAAGATAAAAAGACATAGATGGAAACGATCACAGTCACTCTTCATGAAGACAAAGCTTCAAAGACTTCAAAGCTTTGAAGTGTCCACAGACAGACAGACGGACGTACAGACGGACGGACGGACAGCGCCATACCATAATACGTCCCGTATTACAACGGGCGTATAACAAGTAGCGCCCGTAAGAATAACGTGATAAATATCTATTTAAAACGGTTAAACAAACGATACAGATCTTCGCTCGCATTAAACCTACTCAAAAAACGTCAGCGGTAAGCAGGGCTCTACGCTAACTTTTTTTCAGAGCACATGTGCCCCTAAGTTAAAAATTTTAGGAGCACAGAAAAAAAATGGGGGCACAAATAGGTTTTCATTTGACGATTATTACAGTGCAGAACTTGCACACACCAACTTATTTGAATTAATTTAATACAAAAAACAAAATAATTATTATGACTGTACTTTTCCTGCATGATCGCAGTGTTTTTATAAATATATGTTAATTTTATCTGATTAATATTTAGACTAAAAATAAGCCAAACAAACTGTACTGGACTGAAACACTTTGTGGCCCTTTTTGGACCTTCACCCACAGTTTAAGAACCTCTTCTTTAAGAGAACTTCCACTGGCACTTTACACAAAATTGCTTCAAAGTGAAAAACATCTATCCATCCATCTTCTCCCGCTACCTGTATTTTCAAATTCCTAGGTGAAGTTACATTCTCTTACTGGTTTTACAGTGGTTTTTAGCTTCTGCACATTTACCAAACTAAACGCACAGTGTGACAGAGTTATTTGGCATTTCCTTAGGCAAACTTCAGCCCACATATCACCTGCTCTGTGCTGTGGGTCTGCTCTGTGTGGACACTGACAGAAAATTAGTATTGGCGTATTTGACGTGAGGCGGAAGGATAGGTGGGATACCTGCCCTGTGACGCACGTTGGTACACAAGGGTGCGCGCTGTGGACAAGCCGCGCGCTGCGGAGCCTGTGCTGACGGGCCGCACAGTGTCTGTGGGCTCCAGCGCACAGGCCGCAGAGAGACGTCCCGCGTGGTCCCGCACACCGGTACAAGTTTATTGCAGCGGCCGTAATGAAATATGATCACACTCAGTATTCAGACCTTGAGTCCGTGATAAGACCGAGTCCAAATGCGCTCGAGACAAGACCAAGACAAAGCTCTCGCTTTAGCTGAGAAGGAAGTCCAGCGGGGTGGGGGCGTTTACTGAGTGGTGGTACAGGTGTGGGTCCTGCTGCGGGGCGCTCCTCGTTGAAGGGGGCGTGGGTGTGTTTTGAAGCGGAGTTTGTTCGTATGAGTGATATCGGCCACATGCGGAGCTCGTACGCTGGGGTCAGCGCTCGCGCTGGGAAAGCGTGCGGCGCTTTAGGGGCGATCCAGGCTTGGGCACGATTCTGAAGCCCTAGTGTGAGTGCGCCCCTAATGTTTGATACATTTAGAACGTTTAACTTGTCACGTTACGTCTGTGCGCAGTTCTCCTTATTGTGGCTGCAGAAGCACTCGCACTGGTGCGACTGTTTTATTTTCCTCGTTCGCACGACGAAATATTTACTCGCAAATGCGAGTGAAATGGGCGCACTGTAGAGCCCTGGCGGTAAGTATGCCCAGCAACCGAATTTTGCTAGCTCATAACGTTAGCTCATAAGTCTACCGTATTAACAAAACAAAAAAAAACAAAAAAACGTAAATTGTTACTTACCTAGCATAGTATCCCTAATCAATGCTCAATCAATCATTGTCTTTATCAAACCGTAACAAAGTTTCTCCTGTCTAACCTAGTTACACATGGAGGACAGTCCTAGATAGTTTTGTGTCCTCCAAAATGAGTTCACCTCTGTCAACACTGAAGAAACTGAAGCGCACCCCTCTGCCGCAATGGTTAGTGACCACAATGCAAATCTGCAAACAAACTGCAAAAATTGGCAAACAGGCTTACAGAATACTGCATTAAACCATTTTTGTACCACAGGGAAAAACCTGATCCCAAGAGGAACATATTGAGAGGTAGGTGTCATAAATGACATAGATCTATGCAACAGAACTAAAACAGGAAATGTTTTGTTTATTTATCTCTACATTGTGAAGAGTTTCAGGTAGCAGCAGATCATGGTTCCTCTATTTCTGACCTAGATCCTCCAGTGAGCCCCAACGCTCCTCATAACACCAGAATGGCTCAAAAGAATGGTATAAAAGAAATAAACAGATCCTTTCCATCTCTTTTAATAAAGTCAATTTGTGGATTTGACACTTTTCTTCTCAGGCAGCCCAAGCAGCCCTGAACCCAGCTCCACTGTGCTGCAGCGGCTGTCGTGTTTGGAGCAGAGAGTCAGGGCCCAAGCAGAAGAGGTTTGTCAGAAGGTATTATATTTTCATTGTATGATCAATGATAGTCCTGTGCATTATCCTAATAATTAACTCAATACAATATTATAATTCTGTTGCTGTTTAGGATAAAAGGATTTCTGCATTAGAAGAAGCCCTGAGGGTGAAGAAAGGTACAGTATGTGTGTTGTTTGTTGTTTATTAATGTAGCATTGTGCAAACCAAAGCTCCACAGAATTTAGTGAGACAAGTGAAATTTTGCAGTTTAAATTACTGAAAATGCATCATTTATTGTAGAGATTTTTGAAAGGAGATACATCATGCTACAACGGCAAGTTCTTGAAATGGAGGTGAGAATACTTTTTAAATAATTTTTAACTAAAATATAGAAAATAGTTCACCATTGAGGCTGGCTTTTCCTACAGAGCTTTCTTATGGACTATAACATGATCTGGGTTGGATCTGAAAATACAGACGCAAAAGAAAGTGAACAGGCCCACAGCTTTAAGAGGCTATGGTCACCACCAGGTAGATTGCAAGTGTGGTCAAATAAAGATTTGTGGTATTGGGAGCACATTTTACATAGTCATTTGCTTCTTCTCAGAGACCTCAGCAGACAGGAGGTTTCACGTGGACTTTGACCTTGTCCTAGAGAAGATACAAGAGCTTAATGTTCTGGCAGGGGAGGGGGAGAGCTACATCCGGACTACAACTACGAGTGCTCATCTTGCACAAAAGGAACCAGTCGAGCTTTGGCTTTATCTGAACGGCATTGTGATGTTTGACGGACCATTTTGGACGTATCAGGAGCACAAAACCCAAGTTAGCTCATATTTACATGTCTCAATACTGTACAAGTAGACAACATAACAACAGAATTCAAATCAGAACCTTTAAAGAGCGCACACTGTGCCTGTTTTCACAACAATTCTTGTACTTAGTAACTTCATATTGCATTCAGCGATAATTATCAGCTTCTTAGAGTTCACACACAACTGTGACTGGATGGGTCAAATAGATGCATGTCTGTGTGTGTGAGTGTATGGTTGCATTAACAGAAAAGCACATTATAATAAATATATTGACTGTATGAAGCTGTTCAAATTAGTTCAGATTCTAAAATATGATCATATCACTAAATCTGGCGAAAAACTTTAAGATCTAACAGAAAATGACTTAAAATTAGTGGAATTATCTTTTGCTGCATGGACAGATAATTTTGTTTGACAAGCTATCTTAAAAGGAACTGCCTCTAGACTAGAACTAAGCAGTCTCAGAACTAGTAAGTAGATAATAAATCTGAAAACAAGGTGAATAACCTGATATAAGTTTTAAAATCTTGGCCAAATCAGAGAAATGTGCAGTGTAGGTCAAAGGTCCAGGGCTTTGTGTGTGGCATTTGCATGTATCTTTCCTGTCTCTGGGTGGGTTTCTTCACCTTCACCACCTTCACACCCTCCAGCTAAGGTAGTCCTGACCAATCCTATGCCTCGAGATCTGGAGATGGGGTCCCCTGGTGTTGCATGAGGCATTGATGGATGAGTCAAAGGCAGAAGATACATTTTTCTATCAAGGCAATAAAGCGTACCCACTAAATTGGGATCAAACCGGTAACAAGTCACCCTAAGCCTGTCGTTTTGCTCATACCGGTCCGTTTGTCTTTGCAGCAGTTTATGCAGGATCTGATGGACGGCTATTTTCCATCGGAGTTACAGGAAAGGTTTCCAGATGGTGTGATCTTTGAGGTGTGTCTTTGATTTTCCATTCAACAAAAATGGAAATAGACCAATAATGCAGTGTTATCATTTAGGTCCATGACAGGAGGAATGAGCAGTTTATCCCCAAGCAACAGAGAAAAACATTTCCTGGTCATGGGCATGTTATTCGAGGAAAAAACTCAACTTCATTTAATGTGGCACCTGACAGCGGTGGGTTACTTTACTTCATTACATTTAACTTTTTAAAATGATACCTGTAATTGCATTTGTTTGTGTTATGTTTTTTTAAAGTTGTTTTATGAGTTTTTATATGGAAACTACTCCAGCTTCCATATTTAACACCTAATCTGGCATTAGAATAAATAATATTGTCCATACATTTAAAGGCACTTTGTTAAATGAGACTCTGTTGGATGAGAACCACAGTTGTTGCACGCAGTTGTGTCAGTGGGGCTAACAATTAACTCTGGCTTAAGGATTAATTTTTCTTGTGTTTTTTAAAGGTAATAAACTGGGTCAAGGAGAGAAGGCGGGGCAAATGATGATGATCAGGGAGGGTTTGGAGGGAGCCCCACAGGTGACCAGGAGCAAGCAGGTACATGATAACATTTTTGTCATGCTCCACCTTTCTCCTACTACAGTTTTACAAATTTAATGAACTACGCCCCATATGTCGTGTCTGTACTTGCTCACTGTACTTTTGCGCAATGCTTTTATTAGGGTTCCTCTGATGCCTGCCACAGAAACTCAGTGATCTTTGTAGACACACCAGCTCTGCAAAGGTAATTCCATCTCTAAATTAAACTATTGGTAATGATCAGTGCCATACAGTATAGCAAAATTACAAAATAGTATATGCTTATTGACAACAAAGCACAAAAATAGCATTTCCATCTGCAGCCCCTCTTGCCTTCACTCATTAGTCATAGAATTAGATTAAACTGCTGAAGATGACGAACCCATGTGTCAGAGTTCTTCAATGTGCATTACAACATTTATCTAGAAATAATGATTAAAGAAAGGGCTCCAGGATGCCAGAGTATGATATTAATATTAAAAGTGTTTTGTTGTCAATAGTTTTCAGGCAAAATCCCAGTGTGGAGTATCGAGTGTAATAAGTCTAAAGATAAGGTCTGAAGATGGTGATCACACATACATGCTGAAAATGAACTGCTCAGAGACGATCGGTCACATTCGGCAGTACCTGGACAAACACAGGTGAGGCTTTATCATAAACATTTTTGGTTTGAGACACTGACCTTGGTGTGTTTGTGACAGAGGAAATGATATTCCCAACTACGATATCATCAGTGCATCCTCACGCTGCTGTTATGACGACAACAGTCAGACCATTCGGGCTTGTGGACTCACAGCAAACACTTCTCTACTGTTACGCAGTAGATCAGCAACAACAACATGAAGTTAGCAAAAATATTTAAATAAAAAAAAAACATTTCATATCAACTGTTGAATGTCTTTATTGCTAAAATAGTCAAAATTCAAACAAGAACAAGGTATGAAAATATAAACATTTTTTCCCTTTTTGCAAAACATTGAGATGTTAAGGCATGTGGAGCCTGAAGATTAATCTTGTGCAAGTTTAAAGGTCCCATGAAATGAGAAATGGCTTCAGTCCCTGTTATTGAACCAATTATTCAAAGTCTTGCATATTTCATCTGTATCTAATAAAAAATCCCTTTGTCTCCTTTTAAAGTGTCTAGTTTTCAATGGCTTGTATACGAAAATTAAAAGAGGTGCATGTGGGATGATCCAGCCAACCCTATACACACCTGGGATACATCTGCAGCCACGAGTACTGCTTCCCTTTCAAACATAAAGAACCAACAGACATAGAAAATACTTCACTTCATGGGACCTTTTCACAAAACAAATGCAAATTTTCCTCAAATGTTTTAGCACATTGTTACAGCATCACATTTGGACAAACCAGAAGCGTTCACTCTGAATTGTCATTGCAAACAAAAACAATAAATAATACTGAGGATTAATACTGTTACTCAGTCACTAATAAACAACACTTCTGTAGCAGGTCCACCATCAGTAAGCTGCCTGCCATACTGTAAGGTTACACTACGCACTGTACGCTGCAAATTCAACACAATTCTAGGCCCTTTCTAGCATGGAGCACAAAGCAGTTGAGGGCCTTTACAAACAACCTACATTCAACGTCAGGGAATGTACTGTATAAACCGTCCTACCAGTTCATAAAAGCAAAAAATTGAGACTGGAAGAGATTGCTGCAGACAGCCCTTTACTGTTGGTCTGCTGCAGATGTAAAGGAAAGGCACATGTTGGTATTTGCTTTGAAACAGGGCCTGCAGCAGAAAACACTCAAACATTCACAAACCAGATTCTTTGGTAGTAAATCTAGTGTACAGCTCATTATGCCAACAGTGCTGTTTTGGTATTAGAAAGTTCAGGTGTACGGTTACCTCACTGGAGTCCTATGTTACACTCTAGCCATTGTAAATAATGGTATTTAGTAACATTGTCTTTGTGAGTTAACTTACAAGGAGATTAAATAACGTCAGTTGATTGTCAACCACTAATAATTTCCCTAAAAGGGGAAATCAGCATTTAATAAATTAAACTTGTGGGACTACACAAAATGCTATTCACTAAGATCAACATAAAATAAGACTGCTGTAACTGACAGTTAATGTGTCAATATTATTAAAAATGCACACAAACAACATATAAGGATCAAGTATAAGAGGTAAGTTATTTTCTGTTAGCCCTTGGACTGAAATAGACGAAGTCACTGGGGGGAGGGAGGGCCTCTCAGCTACAGGCGGGCTCCACTGACAAGAAAAAGCTAAATCATTTGGGCTTTTCACTGTCCTCATTTGAAGAATGTAATTGTCCTTTCTGACATTCAAAAACTGCTCAAAGAAAGAGCCACTGTAGCTGCTTCAGAAATAAGTGTGCCTTACACAGTCTGTTGCGAAAGCATTGGGGAGGTTATTGGGTAATACAGTTCTCCCCCATGTCCTGTGCATAGCGGTCCAAGATCACATTGCGAAGTTCCTCTACATCTCTGCGGAGCTGCTGAGCTTCAGCCAGTTTCTTTTGCAGCACGTCTGGACTGGTCCAATCCTCGTCCTGCTCAGACGCTGGTGCAGGGGCTGAGGACACATCTCCCAATGAGAAACTTTCTCTCCAGTAGAAAAGATAATTATTATATTTGAAGTCTTAAATTGTACTTACTTTGGAGGCCGAGGAGGAGAGAGAGGTTTGGGTCCTGCCCCCGCGCTCGCTGGGTCAGAATGCTGCATAGTGAGCGGAGGTCGCTGAGGCAGGAGGCAATCTCAATGTGGAGGCGGCGGGTGAGCTTGGTGCTGGCCGGGTGCAGACCTGAGGCCTGGGGCATGTCCCTAGGTTCAGGCTCGTTCAGCTGCTCCTGGAGGGTCAGGTTCTGTTCCATTAGCTCCTGGTTCTGAGCTGACAGCTAAACACAAACGTGGATGTTATACTGACAATCACCACTATTAGGACCATAGACAATGACTGGACTGATGGTCTTACTTCTTTCATGGCTGTGCGCAGCTCCAACAAACTCTGCTCTTTGGCCACAACATCTTCTCTGAGAGCATGGGAGGTGCTCTCCTCCTGGGATATCTGCTCCTCCAAAGACTGCACACAAACTCCAGAGTTAAATCTGTTCATCATTTAAGGTTTTTCTTTTAAAGACAATGAATAAATACCTGGATTTGGGAGCCGAGCTGCTCCATCATACGGTGTTGCTTCTCAATCACCTTAAGAAAGACAAACACATTTTAAAAGTTACAATTTGAGAGACATGCCTATGTGGAAGAATAGTGTTGTATCGTTAGGCTAAATTTGTACAGCTTTATGATACTGGTATTTCAGCACTTTAATGTTCACACTTATACCTCATTTTAGTCACACAGGTACAAGATACATAGAATTTATCAGCAGTAATGTACCTTTTTAAGTCTCTGCTGCTCCTCTCTCAAAGCACCATTTTCTCCTCGGAGTTTTTCAAAATCCAGAGAGGGGAGCCTTGCGCCGTCCTCCAGGCCCTGCCGCACGCGCTGCTGCATGCTAACCAGGACACACATATGACGTCACTTTGTGCACAACAGAAAGAGCTAACAGAAAACAGATGTGGTTTTAGGATGTGCATGCTTACTCAGTGATTGTGGTTAACAGGTCTCGCTCTCTGCGTTTTTGCTCCTCTAAATGTGCATCTTTTTCTCGTAGCTGTGAGTTTGTTGCTTCAACATGACTCTCCATGTCTTTAACTCTCTCCTGCAGCTCTGTGGCATGCTGCTCTGCTTCTTGAAGCTGAGGACAAATCAACCGCACATTCCAGTTTAAAAGTTTTGAGATGCCAGTGTCAGATTCAATATGTAAAATGGTGTAGATGAGTCTTCACCTGCTTGTTTTGGTTCTGATAGTCCTCTAGTGTGGGCAGGTCAGCCAGATATCGCTCCAAAGTCTCAATACGCTGCTGGTTCTCTCTTTTCAGCTCAGTCTCTTTTTGACATTTTTTCTTGAGATTATTGATGTGTTTGTCTCGACTACGAATCTAATTCACGCAAACACCAAAATGTAAAATTTGTAAATAAGGGAAAATCAGCAAACTTTTACAACTTGTGAAATTTGTAAGTGGTGCTTCGTGTGCACAAACCCTCTCTTCCTGTTTCTTCATTTCCTCTGCGTGCCTCTCGATAGTTTCCTTCAGACTTTCAGTGAGGCGGCGTGTCTCTGCCTCCACAGCCCCAAGTCTGCGCTCTGCATCGGCCTTCTCCAGAGCAGCACAGTCTGTACGCTCTGTAAACTGGGCCCTGAGGAAAGCATTCTCCCTTTGGGCTTCCTACAAATCACATAATTATAAAAATAATAAATATATTCTTAGTGAATCATTATTATGTTTTTTATAAGGTGACCAACCTGTAACCTCAGCATTAGCATGTCTCCATAGGAAGTACCTCGACCAAGAAGGGCCCCGTGGACCTGTAACTCGCTCTCCCTCAGTCTCTGTTCCAACTGAGCCATGTGCTGCTTTTGTCTATCACAAAAACATTACACATTCAGATCAGCCCATAAATAATGTGCATCCTCACTTGCATAAGCACAATGTGTTATGTGATGTGTAAGACTTGCCTTTCTATCACGAGCTCCTTCTCCTTCAGTAAACTCTCACTGGCTTTAACAAGGGCATCCCATTTACCCGACTCCGAGTGCACAGATGAAGAGTACAAAGGCGCATACTGGCCTACTCCTCCTCCCATTAACTGAGCCAAAAACAAACAAATGTGTGGGCCAGTGAGTAAGATGCACAATAATGCCCCTTTATACAACGACAATAAATAAAAGTACCATTTGATCAAAAATAATAAGTATGTATTTAAGAATGTAGCAGTTCAAGAAAGGTGATATGGCGGTACCAAATCAAATCTTGATCTAATCCTGACATCATCTGCTATTTTTGCATTTCAGTACGTTTTTGTTCAATGCAGCTCTGTGCTCAAAACTCTCAAACACAGAAAATGATTCCCCACATTCTCCACCTTTTGGTCAACCTTTGTCATGCCCTGAGTGAGTGACAGGTGAATTTAACCAATCACAGTGAAGTGTCAACTCTCAGAATAAATAGCAAGTGAATATATGAACTGTGATCAAATTTAAATCGTGCTCACTAGATCAAAAAATAATCCCCACCCCTGTTTACAGCCCTCTGACCTCTGACTAGTTTCTCTTTGAGTACACACTCCACCCAGCTCATAACAGTTTGTTTTTCCACCCAAAAGGGATGTTACACCATTACAGTTCTCTCATGTTATGCTGACTGATTTAAAACAAGAAAAGGGAAATGTATAAGCTGTTACCTGCATTTGTTCCACTTGTAGCCGCAGACTATCGAGTTGGTGTTTCTGCTGCTGCTGCTGCCAGTTGGACAGTTCACCAGAGCGCTGCTGCTGCAGTGGGTCGTACCCCTTAGATCCAGGAGTCTCTCGCAGCAGGGCCTGTGTCTGAAGACTCAGTGGGCTGCTGTAGAGGGCAGAGGAGCCTGTGGCACTGGCTTGCCCGACCCGACTAGACTCTGAAGTGCTGGGAATCCCAGGCCGCACCTCAGGCCGCACCTCAGGCAGCACCTTATAGCTGTGCTCCATTGCTCCTCTGTAGACGTCAGACACTGTGTCTGCACTGTCTCTAATCCCAGAGGGCTGTAATCGAAACCTGACATCCGCTGCCAGCCCCCCCAGCAGTGTCGACTGGTTCAGAGTGGGCTCCACCGCAGGAGTGTCAAAGCGCTGCCCCTCATCCATGCGCGTATGATCAGAGGGGAACAGTGAATGGTCCAACCCATTGACCAGGCTCCGGTAGCGGTTCAGACAGTCTGGCTTTGGCACCACAGACTCTGCCCCAACACTGAGGGGCAGGTCCAGGTTTGGTGAAGACGCAGATTTTGACAAAGACGAAGACTTCGAGGTGGAACCACTGGGGGTCCGTGAGCCGGAAGAAAACCTCCGCGGATCAGATGAAAGTCCATCATCCTGCAGTCCGGACTGGGACTTTGAGGCCGGGGCTCCGGCCGTGGATGGCATGACATGTGCAGTGGGAATCGGGATCTGACTGCGAATGGGCTGAAAGGAGGGGCTACTGCTGGTACTGCAGAAATCTAAAAAAGACAAAATGCTGCTACTTATACATTTTGTTTTGAATTTACATAATGTGGTTTATAACAATAGTGTCATGTATGGATCTGTACTGTGGGTCATGTCTATTTCTGAGTCATGATATAAAGATATTTTTGTGGCTGGCCTACTTTTATGATTAAGCTGTCACCGTTGGGTAATTTAAATGGCTATATTTAACTTGATGCAGAGATAAATTAAAATACAGCCTTTAAAAATGGTCAAATGTACAAGTAATTTTTACTGCAGCAAAAGCACATACATAGAATATATTAAAAACTTTATCAACTGCATAAATACCAACAGTTACATAAGAAAATTGAGACTTAAAGTCACCATTACATAACAGCATTACCTGAGAAACCTGCTGAAGTCTGAAAACCTGGAATTCACTCCGAGCCGGCAAACATATCATTAAGAGGGGCATTTTGACTATCGCCAGCAGGACACTTCAAATCAGAACAACAGATGATCGTGTGCATTTCTGGGCAGCCCCAAATCTGACCTACGCCTGACAGCAGCTCCACAAACAGTGCCCCCGTATTGTCCCCAAACAGCCGAGTAGGTCTGTACCAAGCTCTAAGCAAATGCACACTAACACACAGGAAAGGTTAGGGGTATTTATAGACCCCCTCTCAAATTACAGCGTGATCTGTACACACCGCTTATTTAGGCACCTTGCCCCTCCCATTCCAGTCACACACTTGACAGTCAAAGTCAACAAGTGAATGAGGTTCCAGCTTAAACTATAGAAGTTGATAAAAAACAAAAAGCACAGAATGAGCAAAACGGGCTAGAATAAGCTCAGCAAACTTTGAGCTTAGGACATTCCAGTCAAGGCAAAGGATATAATATAACAACTAGGAGTGGATTTTAAAAGGGATCCAAGACCTCACATAAACCACCACCCATTTAGAAATGATATAGAAATCAGAGTTTGTAGGCTCTATTCAGTCCAAGTGTGCTTTATCATCTCAAGCAGCTCATTACGGGGGTAATTGTTAGGTTGCCAAGAACTCCTGTCAGTTTAAGTGGCCCTGCCAACACCAGCAGTTCACTCAACAACAAAATTAAGGCTTAACAAAGAGATCAACCTTAATACCAGGGTAAAATATGAAATCAAACAACATAAAATTGAAAGCATTTTAATGGTTTTATAGGAAGACTGTACAACATTTGCCAAATTATATTATAAAAAAATTACTACACACTCTGTAGTGCATAAAAGGGAAGTTGTAACTAGTTGTATGTGCTCAGGTCTGTTTCCACTTAGCAGTCTTAGTTTTGCATGTTCCTAATTGGCCAACAGACCAGTGAAGAGCCTTAGAGGGCTTATTTGTCTGGACTTTAATCTGTCCCTAAATGTCTGCAGGGGACCCTGGACTCCATCAGTAACATGTCTCGCACTTCATAAACACTAATAAATAACACAGATGTGAAGCCTCTTGGTCAATATGCAGTAAACAGCCCTGGATGGTGTGATGCAATAGCTTAGCTAGCTGTTAGTTAGCTGTATCAGTGTGTCACATAAAAAACATAAAAGCCCTTACCTTCAGTACTATCAGACACTGACGTGCCGATACCAGTGTCCCCACTGTCTGAGGTCCCAGGACGACGACCAAAGCGACTTTGAAACTTTTCTGACACAGCTGGTGTTTGCCACTCCATGTCAGCAAACCGAGCTAGAATATTTGCAAAGATATGGAGCAAATACATTATATAAAAAACTGAATAAAGATCACATAATCACAAAACCTCTTCAAAATGTTGTATTACCTGCTGGATTTGAGTCAATATATCTCTGAGAAGTTGTCATTCCATACAAACAGTTATTCAGCCTAAGTTTAAGCAAAGAAACATACATGAATACACAGCTGCGGTTTTAGATCAGAACACATACAATACACCTTCAATACATCAATAATACACCAGTCAAGTGCGTAGACACTTTACACTTTTAAAGCAAACAAGAACAGACAAACAGACAAACAAATAAACAAAAAGCAACACAAGCAAACCATTTATCCATCAGATCTGTCTCCTCACATGTAATAAACACCGGTGTTTAAGTAGTAACAAAAATAACAACATGAGCCCATGCGGTACAGTTACATAATATGTGCAAGAACATTTTTATCCCCATAGCCTACGGGAAGACGTGCAACAGTACATAAATACTAATTTATGTGAATACACAAAAAGTGAGAATCTTTAAATTCGTTAAGAAGCTTTTCAGCAAAGAAAAACAAAGGGTTAAAAATACACACAAGCCACGGTTTACATCCATTTGGTGTACTTTGTCTGTAACCACACCAACCTCGACCGTAATGCGTAGTCTTTCATATCTAAAGTCTATGTATTTACGGTACAGTTTCCTACCTCAAATTTACAAATGCCTATTTTTGCTGAAAGATGCTCTGGTCCGTTAACCGTGTAACATAATCCAGGACAAATCTGTTTCCGTCAAACATGCTAACAGCTAAAGGCTAATGCTACGCTACGGCGTGTTTAAAGGCTTAAAAGTTGTCGTAGAGCATCAAATCTCTGCTCGTCTCCATAGGCTTAGTTGTAAATGCGTTGGCAATTTAGTCACGCTGAATTGATGACTTACCTTTAGATTTTCAAAGACGGAGGATGCAGCAAATCTCTGTTTCAGGCGAGTAACACAATCCGTACCATCCGCTGTTGTTCCGCTCGCCTCGACAACTGGGTACGCTATGTGAACAGAACAGCTAGATGCGCACTGCCATGGTGATAGCATAAACCACTAGAGAACTTTACATGGCAAGTGTGGCAGCCATGTTGGAAAGGTAAAAAAGATCATTTAGACTTAGACCAAATTTATTGATCCACAAGGGAAATTATTTGGACTCAGTACCTCACTCATTACAATATATTATTATAACAAAGGGTAAAACATATAAATAATTCTAAATAAGTAGCAAAAAGATAGCAAGAGGCAGGTGTCAAATAAGGCATAATTATATAAATGTAAAATAGAAAAATAATTAATAAAATACAATCTCAGCTATATACAAGACAGACAGAAGACAGCTCAACAATGATATGATCATTGGCAGGACATAGAGTTATCCGTTACACAACGGTGAGTTGTACAGTTGTGGGGAGTATTATGTCTTACATAAAAGTGAGTTGTTATGCATTTGTATGGAGTATGGTATCTATACTTCCTTTATGTCAACATATTGAAAAGTCACGTGCCCTGCCCCTAAAAAGGGCAGAAATACAACAAAAATAGATTTGAGAAAATAAAACTAATGAAAAACGCATAATTTGCAGTACAAATATAAACAGGTTAATCAATGACACATCAAGAGTGCTATCATGTCCATTATGAGTTTCAGAGTGATAAAAAATAAAAAAAAAGTTGGGACCGTTGCAATAGAAATGAACAGCTTTAACAAAATAATATATCTTTCTTGAAATTACACAATATGACCATGATGATTCATAAGGAAGTGTGTTTACAGTCATATCATGGCCGCCGGATGGCGCCCAAGTCTGTAGAAAAGCCCCTCTAGAGGTTCAACAAACGCGCCGTGAAAGTTCGAAGGATTTTCCACGCGTGCACTTTTAGAGTAAAAATATAATACTTATAAACCTTACTTAGACAGTGATTAAATCAAACCAAATGGATCTAGGCTTACATGTACAGGCTGAAGCTCCAACAATTATGAGAGAATATTTTGATTAACTAAAGCATAATCGTATTATTAATCCATATCATTTACTGTTCGTAATTGTACAGACTCATAATAATAATAATACTAACTGGTAAGTTGGTGCTGATGCAAAAACACATTTGGCTGGTGGAATATAGCTATCCACCAATATCTACAGCATACATTGTGCTATTTTCTTAAATATTAAACCGTAATTTTTAAACTTGATACTAAAGTTATGATCTTGCATGATCATAGACCGTATGTACATCCCATAGAACTATAATAAAATCTTAAGCTGTTATTATACATCCATGGTACATCCCTGATTTGAGGTGGTTGGTAATAATAAAATTGTGAAACGAGTGCGTAATTGAGGAAATTGAGGGGGGTATAAGTCTGCTGGGACAGGGGACACAGGGCTCAAAACTGGGACTGTCCCAGGTAAACAGGGACGCCTGGTCTCCATAGTCTACGCGTCTGCAGGTCGAGCTGTTTGGCTTATTCCCGTGTCTTTCGTCGGATGGATTTAGGCTGAAATTTGCTTTCTTGATCTGGCACCCACAGTTGTGCAGAGGGCAGTGTTCAGGAAAGGCATTAGCGAAATTCTTGTCAACAAACTCACATAGAGGGTGATTTTACACGTTTACTCCATGGACATTTCGTGACATACGTCTTTCTATATCAAGGGAACGGGTAAGATGCACATATCAACATGTTGTATTGAAATAATGGCAAATTTCAACGTTATGTGAATTGGTCGGTTTGTTTAGCTAGCAGTAAACGTAGCTAAATGCGCTAACGCTACATGGAAAACGACGTGTCAATTCTGTACTGCAGGGTGTGATAAAGAATAATAACCTAGCACAATAACACATACAACTACAATATTATCTTATGTATGATGCTACAGTTTTTAGATTAGATTTTGACAAGGCTCTAAAAGTAGAAAATATTAGCTCCCTAGCAACAGCTAATAAAGTTGCCTTGTACCGTATTGGTGCAAGTCCATTGTTTCTAGCAAGAAAGTGACAGAATAGTGATCATTACTGATAAAATTAGTACGCCATTAACATCACTATTAATAATGGTATTATGGTTATCAAACGTCTTCTACTCTGTTATTGCAGTGACATTTTGGATCTGTTTATAATAGCTTCCTTTCCATTGTATTACGGTCACATTACAAATGTCTCCTAATATTGCTAAAACATTTTTTTTGTATTCTTCTGAAGAGACCATGACCACTGTCAACATCACCAGAGACCTCCTTCACCGGCAGATCAGGGTGGGTTAAACTTTACTCACATATTTACTTCAGCTCACTCAAATGAAAAATAATGTACTAATTATTTATTACATATGTATTTGCTTTACTTTAGGATAAAGGAGCATCAGGTTTCCAAAGACTCTACCATGTGACAGACCCTTTCATCAAGAGACTGGGGCTTGAGACAGAGCTGCAGGTAAGACTCAAGGCTGTAGTACGGTAAGTTATATGAAGGATCGTTTTCCTCATAACACTAAACACTGTGTGTGTTTTAGGGTCATACTGGCTGTGTGAACTGTTTGGAGTGGAATGAACGTGGAGAGTAAGCCTTTGTATTCTTTTACAAGTGTACTCTAACTCTTGCTATTTTATATCTTTCTGAATGAATCAATTCATAAAGGCTTCCATAACCCATAGTTTAGTTTAAAGGTAGTTAAAATCTTTAAAACATGTCCAGAAATGTGATTCCTTTTGTATAAATTTGTGAACTTTAAACAGAACCACATTCTTAAAACTTAAATCACAAATCAAATTGCAATGCTTGCCTAAAAAATTACAATTACAGATAGTAATTAAGAGTAAAATTTGCGTGGCTTTACATTGCATTCCCTGCTTTGGGATAGATCACATTGATTCTCTGGCAGACCTGTGCATTGTACAGCTCCAAGGACACATTTGATTGGCTCTGACCAGCTTGTTTAAAATCATTTGGAATATAAATAAACATATTTTATCATTTTATGCCATGCATGGACTAAAGCTGTATTGCTTTTATTTACTACTTATATAATACTATAATTGCCCATTATATAATACTATAATTGCCCATAAGGAACTGGCTCCACCTTAAGAATCTTGAATCTGCTTTCTGTTAAACCAGCACAGTACTACTCCTGATTTTGCTTAAAGGAAAGATTGCACACTTGTTTTGAACTTCACAAAATATTCTATGTTAATATGTGAATTTTAATTTTGACTGAACCAAAAAATTCCTGTGAAAATTTAACACCAAAAGATGAAAGTACCAAAAAAACAAGCTAACTTTCCCTCACCTCGTCTCATGGTAACCAACCACGTTACTTATCTTTTTGGTTTGAGGTGGCAAACATTTTAAAGTTGTTTTGGTTAACTCTGCACTACATACACTTATATTCGCTGAAACTCATCCTTAGTAGCACAGATTCATGATGACTTGCAAAAAAAGTCAGATCTTCATGAAATAAAAGTGACTTGAATTCAGAATATCAACTTTTCTTGTAGCTATGTCTAGTTTACATGTATTTATGTAAAGCTTCGCTGTGGAACTTCTCTGATGCAGGGTATGCCACTTTCTTGTTTCCACGGTGTCAAGAAATACTTTCAATGACACGTATTCTTGCTGTGAGCGGGCTCGCCACTCCACAGATCTGAGCCCAAACTTGGCCTGGTGCCGTTATCCGCTTGTTTCCATGGAGATAGATGGATGTAATTTATCGGGCGGCAGTAGCTCAGTTGGTAGCGTGTCTGTTCAGTGAGCCAAAGGTTGACGGTTCGATTTCTGAAACCAAACTAGACATAAAAACTTGACAGAATTCAACATAAAAACTCAAGTGAACTCAGCATAAAAACTCGACCCAACTTGATATAAAAACTTAACCGAACTTGACATAAAAACTCAACTGAACTCGACATAAAAACTCAACCGAACTCGACATAAAAACTCAACCGAACTTGACATAAAAACTCAATTGAACGTGATATAAAAACTCAACCGAACCCCGCATAAAAACTCAACCGAACCCCGCATAAAAACTCAACCGAACTCGACGTAAAAACTCAACCGAACTCGATATAAAAACTCAACCGAACTCAGCATAAAAACTCAACTGAACTCGATGTAAAAACTCAACCGAACTCGATATAAAAACTCAACCGAAGTCGACATAAAAACTCAAACGAACTCGACATAAAAACTCAAACGAACTCGACATAAAAACTCGAATGAACTCGACATAAAAACTTAACTGAACTTGACATAAAAACTCCACCAAACTTGACATAAAAACTTATCTGAACTCAACATAAAAACTGAACCAAAAAAAACGTCACTGGTTGAGTGGTCAGATCCACTCACCCACAGTTTGGCAGTGTGATTCCAGCTCTCACAAATGAATGTTGTCATTGTGTCCTTGGGCAAGACACTTAACCCAACTTGCCCCCAGTGCAGGGCTCTACGCTAACTTTTTTTTTAGGAGCACATGTGACAAGTTAAAAATTTTAGGAACGCAGAAAAAAAAACGGGGGCACAAATAGGTTTTTGTTTTGAACATTTATTACAGTGCAGAACTTGCCCACACCAACTTATTTGAATAAATTTTATACAAAAAACCAAAAGAATTATCACTGTACTTTTCCAGCATGATCTCAATGTTTATTTTAATTTTTTAATATAAATCTATCTCAATTTTATCTGATTAATATTCATTTAGACTTAAAATAAGACACATAAACTGCACTGCACTTAAACACTCTGCACCCCTCACCCACAGTTTGAGAACCTCTTCTTCAAGAGAACTTCCACTGGCACTTTACACAAAACTGCTTCGAAGTGAAAAAAGTGTGTAGGATTTTTAAACCTGTATTTTCACATTTCTAACTGGAGTTACATTCTCTTGTTTTCAAATGGTTTTTAGCCTCTGCACATTTACTAAACCAAACGCACATTGTGACAAACCGATTAATTTTCTGAGGCAAACTTCAGCCCACATGCCGCCTGCTCTGTGCCGTAGCTCTGCTTGGTACTGACACTGACATAAAATTAGTTTTTGCTTCGCGTTTCATCCTGCTCTTCTAATCAGCGCAATGAGGAGGAGCCTCTGTGCTCTACGTGGGGAGGAGAGAGCGTGAAAAGGCGAGGAGCGGCGCACTGAGTATAGACAGGGAGGCTGTTTAACCTGCCCTGTGATGCTGGTACACGAGGGTGGCGCTGTGGACGAGCCGCGTGCTGGCGGTGCATGTGGGGACGGGCCGCACAGTGTCTGCGGGCTCCAGCGCACAGAGATGCCGCACGGTACAAGTTTAGTGTCGACAGCAGCGGCCATAATGAAATATAATTGCACTCGGTATTCAGACCTCGAGTCCGTGACAAGACCCAGTCCAAATGCGCTCGAGTCCGAGACCAGATCGCTTTAGCGGAGGAGGAAGTCCAGCGGCGTGGGGGTGTCTACTGAGTGGAGGGACAGGTGTGGGTCCTGCTGCAGTGCGCGCTCCTCGTTTAATGTGGGCGTGGGTGTGTTTTGAAGGAGTTTTTTCATATGTGTGATATCGGCCACACGTGGAGCTCGTATGCTGGGGTCGTGCGCGGTCGGAGGTGTTGTGCCTGGGCACGGTTCAGTTGCGCTCGCGCTATGCATGCTTGCCGCGCTTTAGGGGCGATCCAGGCATGGGCGCGGTTCTGAAGTCCTAGTGTGAGTTTGCCCCTAATGTTTGATACATTTAACTCTTCACGTTACGTCTGTGCGCAGTTCTCCTTATTGTGGCTGCAGAAGCACTCGCACCTGTTTTGTTTTCCTCGTTCGCATGACGAAATATTTGCTCGCAAATGCGAGTGAAATGAGCGCATTGTAGAGCCCTGCCCCAGTGTATGAATGAATTTGTATGAGTGGTTCCTTGTTGTAAAGTGCTTTGAGTGCCTTGAAGGTAGAAAAGCGCTGTATAAAACCATATAATATAAAACCATATAATGCCCATCCCTGCTCTATGGAAATGTGGTTGGAGTGTCTCAACTAAAGTCTGTCTGCAGTCTACATGACTAGCTGGAGCTGAGAGTTTATTGCCTGCCAACTGTTGGTTTTAAGACGACTACCATGCCCCATCCCCTTAGCTGCTCTTGTCCATCTTATAAATAATACACAAACAGTGTAGAATCAACAGTTGTTATCAAAATAAACCTCCAACCAATTGTGGATTAAATAACCAAGGTTCAGAAGAAATAGCCGAGAGACAAGTCTTGGATTTTACGTGCACGGGAGGAAATGTGGTGCTCGCTACAGCTCGTCCCATGCCAGTACTCTGCTGGGTACTGGTACTCTCTCTCCGTGCCTTTTATTCACAATATGAGTCATCAAAATATTTACATATCTCCATGATTACACATTACTAATGCAGGGCATGTTTCACAATCTGGTCAGCACAAAACATTTTTTACTTCGATAGCATTATCGTTACATTTTGATAAATCGAGATACAACATTAAATCTTATCACATAAAAGTATTCGAGTTGTCATGATCAAAAAGATCTGAACAGATTCTAATTTTGCTTTTTCACCCCTCAGCCTTCTGGCGTCTGGCTCGGATGATCAACATGCCATCATCTGGGACCCTTTCAAACAGAAGAAGCTTACAACTATGCATACAGGCCATGCAGCAAACATCTTCTCTGTAAAGGTGAAGCTCCAGACAACATACACATTTTGGCAACAACATACTCGTATGTCTACATGAAAATAAGACATTACAGAAAAGAAAACTAAATCTAAGTCTTACACAGTCAATCTTTTATTTTTTCATTTAGAAATTGTGCATTGTAACAATACAATGTGGTCTCTTGTATTTCTCCATATAGTTCCTTCCTCACTCTGGTGACAGGATTTTGGTGACAGGTGCTGCGGACACAAAGGTTCATGTGCATGACATCACTGCAAAGGAAACCATCCACATGTTTTCTGATCACACAAACAGGGTCAAACGCATTGCCACAGCACCCATGTGGCCCAACACATTCTGGAGTGCTGCAGAGGACGGTGTTATAAGGTAAAATCCAAAATAAAGATACACTTTACAATGGCCGGTTTTGATACCATATCTGTAACTTGACTTTATTAAATATTTACAGACAGTATGATCTGAGGGAGAGCAGTAAACATTCAGAAGTTCTCATAGACCTGACAGAGTTCTGCGGTCAGCTAGTGGAAGCTAAATGTTTAGCTGTTAATCCACGGGACAACAACTACCTAGCCGTGGGAGCTAATGGGCCATTTGTACGGCTCTATGACATTCGAATGATTCACAATTATAGGTCTGTTAGTGTTTGACTTGTGGTAGTGTTATTTGTTCATTAATTGAATTAGATAGATTGGAAGTTTAACTTTTCTCATTCTCACAGAAAATCTATGGTGCAGAGCACATCTGCAGCTGTGCACACGTTTTGTGACAGAAAGAAACCCATCCCAGACGGAGCAGGGCAGTATTATGTAGCAGGTAAAAATGTAGCCTTCGATTAGATAATCATTTACAGTTATTATTACTTTAAGTTTCACAGGTTTATTGTCTTTTTTTCTTTTGTATGTACCAGGTCATTTACCTGTCAAACTACCTGACTACAATAACCGTCTCAGGGTGTTGGTAGCTACTTATGTCACTTTCAGTCCAGATGGCACTGAGCTACTTGTTAACATGGGGGGTGAACAGGTAATCCTTAAAAGACAGTAATATCTTTTGTAATATTATATTATATTAACATTGTTCCCTCTCAGGTATACTTGTTTGACCTCACATTTAAACAAAAACCATACACTTTCTTTCTTCAAAAGAAGTACCAGTCATCACCAGGTACAGTATTGGTTTTATGGCACAGCGGTGCTGTTTATTCACTGATTTATTTTTCATGTAGATTTACAGAACGGCAGGAAGACCAATGGTGTATCTAATGGTATTCACCTTCAAACAAGCCATATTCGATTAGCTGGAAATAAGATTCATGCTTGGTAAGATAATCCTTTACTTTCTTATGACTTGCAGAATCACAATGAAACAAAGATGTGATTATACCCATATTTTGCAGTTCTTCTGAGCTTCCTCCTCACTTGGAGAAAATAAAGCAACAAGCAAACGATGCATTTGCACAACAGCAATGGACACAGGCAATCCAACTGTACAGCTTAGGCATTCATCAAGCTGACTGCAATGCAATGTTGTATGGTAACCGTGCTGCAGCCTATATGAAACGGAAGTGGTAAGATTCTTCACTGCTTCACTACTACTTCATTAGAGATTCTCCACTTATATTGTGCTATCAAAGTTAACATCTTTTTACTCATTGCATTAAAGGGATGGTGACCATTATGATGCTCTCAGGGACTGCCTGAAGGCTCTGAATCTGAACCCTGCCCATTTGAAGGCTCATTTCAGGCTGGCACGATGTCTCTTTGAACTTAAATATGTGACGGAGGCCCTGGAGTGTCTGGATGACTTTAAGGGAAAGTTTCCTGAGCAGGCCCACAGTAGTGCATGTGATGCCCTTGATAAGGATATCAAAGCTGCTTTATTTGCTAAAAATGAGTCAGGTGAGAACATTCAAAAACTATGCATTTGTTATACACATTCAACCATTGCAACTATGTGTTCCAATTTATTGCCTTTTTAATCAACAGAAGACAAAAAGGCCAACAGCTCTGTTAGATTTCACTCATTCAGCCGAAAGGAGTCGATCCCTGAAGATGAGTTGGCCCTGAGAGAACGCAGTTTTGACTACAAGCATCGATACTGTGGTCACTGCAACACAACCACGGATATTAAGGAAGCCAACTTTTTTGGAAGGCAAGTAAAATTCCCCAGCACTTCACACAGACATCACTAGAGGGCAGTAAACGAGTTATGTTTGTCTTCTATTTTTAGTCATATTTGAGTATCCATTGCAATTTAATGCTTTGCTATGGCGTAATCTCTTTTCAAATGATGGATTTACAGAGAAGCTGTGCCCGTTATATGTGTCTTTCTACAGCAAAGGGCAGTACATTGTCAGTGGTTCAGACGATGGTTCTTTCTTTATTTGGGAAAAAGAGACCACAAACTTGGTGAGGATACTACAGGGAGATGAGTCAATCGTGAACTGCTTACAGCCACATCCCAGCTACTGCTTTCTTGCCACCAGTGGGATCGACCCTGTTGTTCGGTTATGGACTCCCAGGCCTGAGGTTCATCTCTCGCACAAATACCCATTATGCATAAATGGTGATACTTGTGTTACTTTATTAAATGTTCCCTTTAAATGTTTCCTTTTAATTATAGATGGAGTGTGAAAATGTCCGAATCGTGGAGGACATGGAGAGTGCTGCTCAAGCCAACCAGCGACGTATGAATGCTGATCCTTTGGAGGTTATGCTGCTTCACATGGGCTACCGCATCACAGGACTGCGGGGGGTGGGTCCAGACGGTTCAGACGATGAAAGCAGCTCAGATGGACAAGTGCAATGCCGACCGAGCTAAACAAACTCCAACCGCTTGCTGACATACACACAAAAGCACTGTTTGAAGCTCCTGTTTGATTTGTGAATTCCCTAAACCGACTAAATCATTGAGTGAAACGTATGTCGCATCTCTGCACTATGCATCAACCTCCCTCGTCCCAAGAGAGGATGTGTCTGCAGTCCGCTGGGGAGTAATTCATTATGATGGTGTAGATCAACAGCCTTCTCAACAATGTATAGCACCAAAAACACCTCAGTTGCTCCCCTCAGCTTGAAGTGCACAAAGGGTGTGTTGAAAAGTGCCCTACCCACATCACTCAGAGGGGGAGGATTTCAGCACTTTTTATGTTTGCAAGATGCTCCTAAGGTGGCATCAACAGTTGGTGACCTATTTTCAGGTCATAGCCATCTATCTGGCCCTCCATGTAGGATCAGGTAGGACTGACAAAGTTAACCGTGCATGAATGCATTATCTCTGCTTTTGTGTTGAAGCTGAAAGTCTCAGTACTCACTGATCTCAGAAAGTTTGCAAAGTGCAAATCCAAATGCTAATTTCCCTGCATCACAAAAATGTAAATGTTGCCACCAAACGATATCAAGTGATTTTTGATATAACATTTAGTTAAACCTTGTTGTATAAGAGCAAATTGTTTTCTACCAAAGGTTATCATCACTTTTATTGCCAAGGATTTGTATTTACTTTGTTTCATCGTAACATAATTCTGGCTTATAGGGCTTGGTTGTACAGTGTTGAAATAAGCAACATGATAAATGTTTGTGAATCATTTTTACAAATTACATTTGTGCTAAAACGTAAGAATTATAAATTAATGAAAAGCGGCATGAATATTTGGCAAAAATGCTTCTGTTGGTTGTGAGACACACAGATAATAAGGTATGGTATTTGACAACTGGTTTGTAAGTGTTTAATGTTTGGAGGTGATTAAGGGTTTCTGTTTTGCTTTGACACAAACTATTTGAACCCAAAGGACAGAGAGCCACCCGTCCATCACTTGCCTTTGTACTGACTGGGTCTTTATACATGCAACACTAGGCTTCCTCGTGTTTACTTTGTACAATTACATTTTCTTTGAGATTTCATGTCAATCTTTGTTGTAAACAAAGTAAAAAATATATATTTAACACGGATGTTTCTTTTTATTATTAAACTCTTATTATTTGAAGCCCATGTGACAACTTTACTAATGCAACTCTAACTGGGGTGACATGATTAACTATAAGTACAAGAACTTTATTTAATTTTACCCATTTGTCTGTGTCTATTTTGCACTCAGAATCTGCTGACTCCTGTGTTACAAATGTGAACACAGTTACATTATAGGCATAAGTGGTACAGAAGCATCTCTTGTCCTACATTGCAATAACGAGGTGACCCAGCTGCCGCTGGATTACAGAGACTGATGAGAGTTGTGCAGTGAAGAAAAAAATACAAATAAAATTTAAAATATCAAATTCAAATAAGCAATGTATCTAATGTGATAAAAAAAAAAAAAAGTAAAACTATTTTACTGAGTTTTACTAAGTTAACAGGCTTGTTATAAATAAAAACTGAAGGAAAGTGCCCTATATATATATATATATAGGGCATATATATATATATATATATATATATATATATATATATATATATATATATATATATATATATATATATATATATATATATATATATATATATATATATATATATATATAAATATATATATATATAAACAAAAACACGGCCTATGCGTATACGGTCTTTGTCTACGCGTAAAATCCTTGCGTAACCGTGCGTCAGTCATCAGAGTGATGGCGGAGGTGGATGAATCGGACATCATGATGAACTATCAGGGAGATTTCTTGAAAGGCGATAGAAAACACAACCGCTACCCTTACTGCATCGTCTGGACCCCCATCCCTATGCTGTCGTAAGACGCTTTCTTATTGATGTGTTGGATGTGTTAGCTAAACGACTCGGCTTAAGATAGTTTATTATGGCCTGTGCTTCGTTAGCTCACATTAGCCATCGATGCATTTTGCGGCTGTAGCGTTGAGTTGTTGTTATTGTGTTCTTTTGTTGTCTATAAAATGACGTCCCACACTGTATGTTGTGCCTCCCTCAGGTGGGCGCTTCCCTTCATTGGTCACATGGGCATTTGCACGTCGTCTGGAGTAATCCGGGATTTTGCAGGGTCATATTATGTATCAGTGAGTATTTTATTGCATTATATGGACCCTATTTCAATTTCAAGTTCTAAAGTAACAAGACAATAAAATTAAGTGCAAAAAGAACAAAAATCGTTTTAATATGCTTTTGCAGGAGGACAACATGGGGTTTGGAAAGCCAACTAAGTATGTTTATTATTATTTTACATAAAACAGTTTAACTTTTGTTGTAATTAAATGGTCTAAAACTGTAATTAAAATGATAGATACTGGAAGTTAGATGTTGATAAGGTCTGCGGAAACGGTGCTGCTACGTGGGATAAAGCTGTCCATGATGCATCAGAAGAGTACAAATCTAGGCCGGTAAGAGCATAACAATCAAAATGAGCTATCAAATATAGAAACATCTTAACAAATTATACCAAATAACCTTTTCTTTTAAATTTTCCTCAAAGCACAATCTTTGCTTTGATAACTGCCATTCTCATGTTGCCCTGGCTCTGAACTTGATGAGGTACGACAACAGCACATCATGGAACATGGTGAATCTGTGTGCACTGTCACTGGTTCATGGGAAACATGTAAGGTAAGGAAAGGCCATTTGTATAGCAGAATTCATACACAATGTAAATCAAATTGCTTTACAGATTAAGAAATACATTACAATCACAAATAATCACCATAAAATTAATGTTAATAGAGAAGAGTGCAGAATAAAAACCTTTCACTCATATGCACAGCTAAACTTAACAGTTTTGTGCCTGGATTTAAATCTCATCATATAAGAGGCCTGTCTCACATCTCCAGGAAGACTTGCAAATTTTAGCTGCATAGAATTGCTCAACACAAGATGATTTAAAGTGTATTCTCTGAGCCACAGGAAGCCAGTGAGACCTGAGCCCAGGACACATGTACTTCTACTTCCTGGGTCTAGTCAAGACTTGAGTAGGAGTGTTCTGAATGTACTACAGGTCTCTTACAGCTCGTTTAGAGAGCCCAGTGAGCAGGTCTAACCTTCTGGTCTAACCTACTGGAGACATACGCTTGAATAAGTCTCCTACACTGTACTGTCAGATACTATCTTGTTTTGTCCTCTGTAATCTTGGGAATGATCTTCAAAATGGGATCATGTGCAACCATGCTTTTCAGTGAATTAAAATTAGTTCAGAGAATCAAAACCAGTTGATCCATTTATGAATCACCTTTACTTTAGTCTTTCTGACAAGTGAGATACATTACAAGGAAATACTTTTACAAGATAAGCAATCCTATTACAAGAAGAACAATGTGTAATTGTCTTGGAGCTGAAGTCACTATAATTCTAGCACAAACAAATAGTAGATTGCCAAAATTCTGGTACATCATTGCAACTGGTTAAATCCACCAGTTATTGACTGAAAACATGAGGGACACTGACAGTGAACAAGAAGATGAGTGAGGAAACTAGACTGCATTTGACTGTATTTGAGCAGCATTAGCTGAACAGCACTGAATCATGCGTAACATTTTGTAAAGACCGGCAACACTGTTCAAGTCAATTTTATTTCCTTATATTGCCCAAAGCGTCCTATAAGATACACTTTACTATAATTGCTCTAGTCAAACAGGCTAAACACATCTTGATTGCAGATGTAGACAGTCTCGAGGATTGCGTTGCTTCTACATGCAGAGGCATATGGCTGAGAGATTCCCCTCATTATTCTCCCCTGACCCACATAGAGAAAGCTGGCGTCACACTTTGTGCTGCCTCTGCACATATACTCCCACAGCACATGATTTTTAAAGGGAAGGTGAGCAGCATAATTCATCAATGACAGTAGCGCCACCCCCCCTGTGTGGAGGTCACCCCTCTGCTGGGGCTCCCTGTGCTGGCTGCTGTAGAGGACAGTAGGACATAGGCAGGACGGGTGAGCCAGGCCCCCTAGGGAGACAAACCAGCCCACACCACTTATGTCCTTGCGTGTTCATATAGACAGAGGGTATTCGAGGTGCCCATGACCACTCTAACATACATTCTCCTTTTTCTCCTTCAGCTGGGCTGCATTTTTCAAGACCTGGCTACCTTTCATCATGCTCAGTGGCGTCCTCACCACTTTTATCCTGACATTCAACTTGCACTAATGAGCACCATGACTCAAAGACTGTAATTATTGTTGATACATAGATTATTACATTACTGACAATAAAAATGTTTTGACTGTTGTGTTATGTTTCATATACTATTTACTGTGAAATATTTTCTTATTTTGATATCTGTATTTTAATTGTATATTTGTTATATATATATGTTGTTTATATTTCCATGATTACATGATTGTTTTAAAACCAGTTCTATATTAATTAGTGAAGAATGTGTCTGACATTGTGGCTAATGTACGCTCCCATGATGATTCATTCAGAATTCATCGTGTGGAGGTTACCAAAGATGGGAATTATATGAGCAAGCACATATGTAAATTGCAGTAATGTTGTGTAAAATATGTTTACAAGTTAAGAATGAATATTAATTAAATAAACACCTCATAAAATGTACAAGAATGGATTTATACATTATTGTGTTGCTTTGTTTTTCTTATGTAATAATGTAATATATCATGTCTTTGCTGTTTGCTCATAAATATTATAATGATTTGTGTAAAACTAAGGTAGCTAATTTTTGCAATATATGGTGGTTGTCACACAGTGGCTGCGCTCGCCCTAATTGTCCTCTGTACCTTTAAGAGAGCCACGCACCTTTTTCATCCAGGAGATTCTGCGTGATATGAACCACCATCAATTTAAGGGATCCTTTATTCCCTGAGTGCAGCAGATGTGGAGAGACTGTTGCTAGAGAGCTCTTTTCTATATTAGTTCATAGAAACTTGTAACCATACTATTACTTAAATTGGTTTGTAAATAATGGACTAAATATGTTTTTGTCTGATTTAAAGATGTGTATTTTTGTGCTTTTTGTATTTTGGGGAGTTTTACTTTGTGGACCTGGTCAGTGCCTGGAGTGTCCATTAGGCTGCGAGTGTTTTGCCCTCACGCGTGCAGTTAAATGTGTTTCGGCAGATCTATCAATATTGCCTCGAAGTATTCCTGGATATGCAAGGACCATCATCATTACTGGGAATAATTTACAACGAATTGAGTCAGATTCATTCTCAGAGCTGGACAATGTCACCAACATCATTTTAAACAATAATGGGTAATGTAGATTTAATTTTTATGCCTTCTTTCACAAAACAATATTTTGTATCTACTGTGAGTGGTGTTTATTCCATGCATTTTATTAGATGTGTTTTATGTATTAGTTCTGTTTAATATTATACCAAATATTTAACACTTACACTAAAATTGTTTTACCAGGATTTCTGAGATGGCATCCCACAGCTTCTCTGCCCTCATCAACCTCCGTTTTCTGGATCTCAGTGGGAACCAGCTGGCTCTGCTCCACCCAGAGGCTCTGAGCATCCCTGGCAGCCCCCTCCAAGAGCTCAACCTCAGCCGTGCTCTCTACAACACTAGCGCCTTGACCGACCTCACCACTGCCCTGAGATGGGGTGGCCTCAGGGGGCTCCTCCGACTTGACCTTTCAGGAAACAACTTGGCTCTGCTTCCACCGGGGATGTTCGCTCACCTGCCCAACCTGCAGCAGCTTTTCCTCAGGAACAACTCCCTGGTGGCAGTGTATAGTGGCACCTTCTCGGGCATAAGCCATTTGGAGCTGCTGGACCTGGGGGACAATGCCTTCAGGACATTTCGAGAGGATGCACTGCAGGAGTTAGGGAGGCTTGGAGACAACCGAATACTTCTTGGAGACAACCCTTACAGCTGCTCCTGTGAGATCCGTGCATTTGTCTCCTGGCTGAATGACTCAAAAGCGGACATTGATGTAGAAAGTGTGAGATGTGCTTCACCAAAGAAGCTGCTCGGTGCCCGGCTCCGTGGTCTGGGGGTAGAAGCCATTGGCTGCGTTGCTCCTGTCCAAGGAGAGGTCACAGACTTGACCCTGCAGACATCCTATGTGTTTTTAGGGCTTGTGCTTGGCTTTGTGGGCATGGTCTTCCTCTTTGTGCTTTACCTCAATCGCAAAGGCATGAAAAAGTGGATCATTGAGATGAGAGATGCGTGTCGGGATGTCTTGGAGGGATACCACTACAGATATGAGATTGACACAGATCCTCGTCGCACGTCTGGCTCCATTTCTGCAGAGAGTGGGAGCACCAGAGCCCCAGGACACTTTGGTCTCTCAAAGCAGCTGCCCAGTGACACCTGTATTGACCAGGAGCCCACAGACACACACGTCAAGAAGGTGACCAGCTCTCCAGCTGTGAACATCTGTAAACGTAACATTATGTGCTGATATAAATTGTGCATGTACAGCATTTTTTATGTAATCTCTGCAATTTATATAGCCTGAAAATGATGTTACTGCAAAGTCAAAATGTAGAATAAATTAAAGTTGGTTATGGCATACATTTATTATTATTATTATTATTATTATTATTATTATTATTATTATTATTATTATTATTATTTGTTTATTTGTTTATTTGTTTTTGTAGATCTGTGTAGGAAGAATGCAATTCAGAGTAGGAAGTAGGAAATAGGAATAGATAAAAATTTTGTCAGCATCTTCATGTTGTTGGCCTTATTATCAATGCCACTTTAATGTGTAAACCTAGTTTTAACTAACTGGACTATTGAATGGTTATAAAGGCACAAAGAGCTAAGGTTTTAAAGCAGTTATAATGTTATAATAGCCTCTGTATATACCTGATCTACTTCGTGGTTGCAAAACTGAGCCCCCTTTACTACTGATTTATTTGCTGCAGGTGGCAGTGTGTTTCAATCCAGGCTGTGATTAAGTGTCTCTGTGCGAGGGAAATAGGGCAATATGAAAGATATTGTTTGGAAAACGCACCTGTTGGCATTGCAGCTGTGCACCTCTGCTGTCTTTACCTATTTCATGTAAACTTTTGTATCTTTGCAGAGCCTCGGTAAATAATAAGCATTAAAATAAAGTATAAAATTACTGTCTGCAGTCCTGTTTTAAATTTCTCACCCAAATAAACCTTGAATCGCCTTTCTGTCCTCTGTGTTGAGAGAAACATCGGCCGTGCTGTTCTTGCACTCCTGAGCCACAGTGGCCTGACGTCACAGGGTGCTCACCTGTGGGTGGGTGTCTGATCCGCACTCAACACGGATTAGCTGTAGCCGCAGGTAAAAGCCAAACATTGGGAGACTCGCTTCACCGACCGTCCGAGGCAGACAGGGAGTTCAGAGTGAACGGAGGCGAATGAGGCTGGTCAAAGTAACACGGCGCAGAGGCCTGTCCGCTGGTTTCTACAAATCTGACTTTGGTGGAAGTAAACACACCTGGAAAACCGTGGGCGGCGGACAAAATAATAGGCTGCTGTTTCTTTTCGGGTTTGAAGCGCAGTCGAGCCTAGTTTTCACTTGGAGACTTCCGCGGTTTGGCTGAGACGTTTTCAACAATAAAGGCGACGCACACTTTTCTCATATGCGGTAAGATAAACATTTTGTAGTAAAATGAAGACTGGGAAATGTGTAATGGCAACAGCTTTGTTTCTTTGCATTATTGAGCAACTGTAACGAAACTTATGTCGGCACGACAGAAATGAACCAAAGTAGGCTATATTTTCATCCACCCAAAATCTGTTTGGCATTTGTTGGCCTTTGTCAAAGCAGGTTATACCTAAACAGAGGAATGATGTGTTTAAAAGGCAGGCCTCTGTTGCAACAAAACATTTCAAAACTTTTCCTTTTCCTTCTTGTTGCAGGTCCCAGGCACTCTGAGCCATGCCTGGCCACAGTTCAGGGGTAGGCCACTACACAGGGGCTCCCCAGTCCTCTCGCCATCCCAAAAACTCCAGGCCAGACAAGCACCGGCATTCCCGCACCATCTCTAGGGAGAGTAACCAGGAGTCCTATAAAGACCCCCATGGAGACTACCGCCATGACTACCACACTGACCACTCCCGACACTACGACAGCAAATACGGCCGCAGCAGTGGTCATCCGCGAAATGGGACCGTCCGAGGATCAGAAACAATAGGATTCATCCCCGGGTCTGCAGACAATGCAAGCAGCAGTAGACATGCCTGTGGCTCCTGTGCCTCTGTGGGCTGGAGCAGCTGTAAGGCCCTCATCTGCTGTGTGTTGACTTGTGGTTTTTATGGGAGCCGTGAGCCGTGCGTGCCTGTTAATGAGAGCTCAACTGACCACCCTAAACCCAATACAGAGTCCCACCCTCCTAATGGTGTGGCTATTTCAAATCCAACTTGTGGCATGCCTTTGGAGAACAACAAGCCCAAACTGTCCAAGCTGCCCACTTTTGACAGCTTCCGATACCCGGATGTGCACATAGCAGGGCAGAAGGTGAAGTACCCTGTTTCAGCATCAAAAAGGACCCGTGCTCCTGGCAAGGGTGAGAGCCAGCGGCCAGTGAGCAACACAAGCCTTTTCGATGAGTTTGACTTGGACAACCCAAGTGACACAGGCACAGACATAGACTCCCTCATTACCAAAAAGCTGCTAGAACTGTACGCCCTGCACCAAATTGACCAACTTGCCAAATGCACCTCTGACTCCTCGTTCTCCCGCAAAACCAATGAGATTAGTGAGCTCATCTACAGCATTGCACAGGATTATAATCTGGAGGAGCAGGAGGCTGAGTGCAAACTAGTGCACGGGGTCATTCGCATCAGCACACGAAAGGGCAAAAGGAACAAGAGCCACCCATCCTCCTCGGGACAGCGAACAAACGGCCGGGTGGGACACGATGGCACCCTCCCAGACAGCGGCAACGAGACCATGACCAATACCTTCAGCAGCGACTGTAAGTGGTTCATAAACACACACTTAAGTAGCTTTCTTTGTTTCTTTCTTAAATCTACATGTTCTGAGAGTATGGAGACTGTATGTTGTTCCTTTATACCTTTTTAAAAACATGTTCAAAATAAATTAACTCTTACAGTCCAAATTTTAGGCTGTTTTTCCATATCTAATAATAAGATGGAAAAAAGTACTTACTACCCAAATTTTAATCAGTAATAAATAAAATGTAACGCATTTTGTTCTCAGTAAAATACCATAGCATTAAAATTTTTTTTACAAGCTTCATGTACAGCATTTGGATTGGAAATTTTGTTCTAGTTTCCTTTTTGAAGATAAAAGTGCCATGATTTAGGAAAAAACACTTTTGAGGTCAATAAATCTGATCACAAAAATAATTATAATTTAAAACTATCATTACTGTCACTGTCTCTGATATTCAATTGAAACATGCTAAATATATCTTCATATGATCCTTTAATGAGTCATCTTTTGTTCAGCTCATAGTTTTAGGCCTATTAGTCTGAAGTGACCCAATAGTGGTTGGTTAAGGTTCAGGCAAGTTGGTACAAGTTTGTATTTGTCAAGATGTAGTGCCATAGTCCAGTGTACAGAAGGAATGAGGGCACTTTTATTTAAAAACGTCTATTCATAGGTTTGTCCTTATTTGATCTGTTTGTCTTTTGCTCACAGTTCCAGAGGTGAAAGTGTCAGAGGAGACGCCATCGGACGAGCTGGCCAGGAAAATGCGGCATTACAGTGGGAAAAGTAAGTGGGGATTTTCCAGTAATAGCTCACACTTGTCATATTTAACATTGAATAGAACTGTATTAATGAAAATAAAACAAAATGTCCTTATTAAGTGTGTATTTAATAGGCTATGACTTATGGAAAATAATGTAAAGTTCTAGTCAAGCTCAATGTACAAACTTTCTTCCGTCTATATGTGTGTGAAAGAACAACTTAACAATTAGAGCTTGAATGACTTAATGCTGGTGATTAGCGCCAAAACTCTGTAATGATTGGTCTTCTTGGGTTCCTCAGTGTATTTCCTCCGGTCATTGAGGTATAAATACCATCCTTGTGAGCAGGTGTCTTTTGTGTGCTGTTGTAGCTGGGGGCTTTTTCTCACCTCCTCCTCTGCTTTCCATTATGTCATAGCACTCTTTTGCAGAGAAAGTCCTGCATTCCTGTCTTTTCTTTGCATATTCCCCTCCCTCGTTCATTAGTGGCCCTCCTCCCCTCGCCTGCCACCTTACACCCATCTATCAGTGCCCCTCGATTTCCCCTGCAGCCAGTGTGGTCATGCTATACCTCCTGCTTCACATCACATTAAATCCACACTATATAATGTCCTGTTAGTTTTTATGTAATTTTACCAAACAAACTTGGGTTACGGATGGATTTCTAATGCTACAGCCTCCGTCTTTGTTATTTTGTGCAGAGCTTGTTAAAAAGGGATGGTGTCTGCTTACATGTTTTGAATGAGGAGCCTGTCATTGTACTTCAATAACTTTTAAATAACGGCTTGGGAACTTGTAGAGTTCTACTGCACCAGGCTTTGCAGTTCAAATGTCACAATGCATACAGAACTAATATTGTGTCTCCATTGTCCTATGTGTAAAACCTGCACAATGATGTTGTTTGATAAATATATAACATTATAATACTGAGGAATCCTTTTTAAAGGCTGATAAGATTTGCTGTGCTATTTTTAACACTTATGCTTATCTTTAATTTTACAGTCAAGATCCTTGAACTTTAACTACTACCATTTACTATTACTGCTAAGTCTGAGCACATTTCTTGTTGCTAACTCTGCTTTTTTTTTATAGTAACTGTGGGGTTTTGGGGATTTTTTGAAAGTCAGAAGGGGGATATAAATAAATAGCTAATTTTATGTTTCTTCCTGTTGATGTTAATTATGTTAAATAAGTGCATCTCATTAGTTCTTGTTCAGGTTTAGTTCTAGTGCTAATATTTTCAATATCACCCACGCTTATGTGCACTGACATCCAAGTTCACACTTGGTTTGAGGTCAGTTTAAACCTGAGGTAGACTTGATTTGGTCCTGTTCTACTTTTGGTATAGTTCTTGTCTTGTCAAAGTTTAGTTTCATATTTAGTACCAATTTTGCTGTTGTGCATGTACAAGTGTGTAACATTAATGCTGCGCTTTGTTTTTGTCTACAGCCTATTCCTCCAGCACTGCCACAGCCTACTCTCCGTACTACCATGAGACGGATTCTTCAGGAGCCCCTTTGCTTCTCATCTAACTGTTACCATGAACTGCACTTTTTGGGTGTGTTTTTTATGCTGGTTTTGCTATTGAGTGACTGTTGTTACAATATGGTCCTGTATCACTCCACATATGATTGGCTAAAGATGTTTTACTTTAAAAGGAGAAAGCCAAAGTATATGTATAGTATTTTGTGCACCATGTTGTTTTCTGAAAAAGTAGACTACTCGACATTCATTGAGTTGTCACTGTCAAACTGGAGGATTCGACTGATGGTAGAACCGTCCTCATTCTTGTCAGTGTGTCTGTTTATCTAAGCCATTGTTCATGTACTGTATATGTGGACTATTGCCATTTACACTCCTTGTTTTTACTTTGTGCTAGTAAAGCCATATTTTAAGTGTACAGATTGGAACTATGTTACTCTTCGGGTCTTTATGGCTTTGTGCCACATGACCACATTTTTATGGACTATGGTCTGTTATGTATTTTTTAAATAAACTTTTTGATTATTGTTATTTACTTGTTCACATGTTTTATTTTGCAGTGTTTTTCCTATTTTTGACAAGCTTTTTTAAAATCTACAATACAGATTAAGATATAGCATGTTTTATATAAAAATTTGCTTTGAAATTAAAATCTTTCAGTCTGAATGTTTTTCTTAATCTTGTGCATTATTGTCGTTGAGCTCATCTCCCCGAGGTCACTGTGTTACCAGGCAGGCTTTTTCTGCTCGCAGCCATGGAGGGAACCTGTTTGGCTGGTTCTGACAAAAAAGGAAATAAAATCCAAGTGCTGTCTTTGTCTTTTAATGCAAAAGAAAAGATTCAGTTATTAAACGTTTTTGGACTGGCTGTATGCATTGTTGTGTTTATCTGTAACGTTTGACTTGACTGGCTACTTAAATGGATGTGTGTAAATCATGCATTTCTTTTATTATCAGGATTTTATGTCAATTTACAGACTGTGAAACATGAAGACATCTTAGCACAGATTGGTGTTGTGCAAACTTGCTGCTAATGCAAATACTTCTTTAGTAAATGTTGCATGAGTTTGCCCTGTGTAACCCCATTTCCTCTGGCGCTGCCCCCACCACCACATTCCTGTTTTACCTGTATGAGGTGTCATGTTAAGGTTGAAAGTTTCACAACTGACATACCACAGGCTCAGGCCAATTCACTGCCACTTCTGAAAACACTGAAGCTGCTTTTTACAGTAACCCTGTGTTTTCATTTCAGTGTCACTCATTCTAACTGCACTGTACTCTAAATCTGATGTCCATACAGGACAGCAATGTATTTATTCAACTGATGACACATTTAGTTTCAATTACTATTTCAGGATATCCTCACAAAGTATAAAGTTACCGTCAGAGGGAGACAAAGCACTGAATAAAGAAACTACTGGAACAATGAGCAAGTGACTATTTAAAAGGGTGTTGAGAACACCCATTCCCTAGGAAGAGTTTTGGGGTTGAGCTCTGAATATAAAATGTATACTAGGCATATTTTATCATTTACACATGTGTGTACAATACTCTCAAGAGGATATTCATACCTGCTATATTTTTAAACATATTATAAATGTATAATATGTGCTTTTGTAAACACGAGCCATCAGTAACAAGCATTACAATGTAGTAAAAGATTCAACAGAATTTTGATGGGGAAAATATCCTAAATAAATGTCAGAGTAAATACAAAAATATATTTATTTAAACAAATGCACATTCGGGGTACAAAAATGTCACTGTACAAGAGTTACAGTTGAAGTCATTTCTCAGATAAAGAAAGGTCTAAGATTGACCATGAGTCTATAGAGTCCTAGAAGAGCATGTCCACCATAAGCTCCAGCAGGTCTGCGGGGCCAATCACAGGCCTGAAGAAGAGTTCGGTGAGGAAGGCTGGCGTGATGCTCTGCAGAGAAGAGGCTGTGAGCAGGATCTGAGCAAAGCGGCCTCTGTCCCTTGAGTGCAGCAGCTGCACCACTTCACTCAGCGCATGTTGGGCCTCCTGCTGCAGCCCCTCTACAAACAAACCTGCTTTCAGGTCTGGGACATCTGTGGAATGCAACAGTCTGAGAAAACCTACACATGTAAGGTTGGACAAGATATAGGCCTAATGTAGCTTCATCTTACCTGGGTTAAATATAGTAGTTCCTTTAAGGTATGCATATTCCTTTGGGCTCAAATCCAAGCTCCAGAACTTTTTCAAGCATGACTTAAGTTTGCTGACCCCGGCCATAGTCGGCTGCTCCCTCTCTGTGTTAGGGTCCTGCTGTCTGTTCAGCAGGATCTTCTTGAGCATGCTGTCGGCTGGTGTGTCTATTACATCAAAGTCCACGTGCTCCTGAGCCAGGCCAAGGATGAAGAGAGGACCCCAGCAGTTCTTCAGAAGCAGGTACTGGTCTTTTGGAGGAAGCTGATTAAATGCGGGTAAATTCTTCATGAAGTGAACAGTTTTTACCAGTACAACAGAAGCTTCTTTGCAGACCTCAGATGGCCTTTTGAGTCCAACTGCTCGCCGCATTTCACAGGTGCATCTGTGAGAGACTGAACTGTAGCTGTTTTCATGAGGTCTGCTATGGTCCATTTGGCTGAGGATATTGAAAAGGATAGGATTAGAAAGCCTATCACAACTGCCTGAGCGGTGGCATCTGCAGTTCATTGTAATGCTGCACAAGTCCATTAGGTGAATGGTTGTACTGTCACAGCAGTGGCCTGTATTTATAAGGCCTCCTGCCCAGCCTACTGGACCTTGACTTGTCAATACACCAGAGTGAAAAACAACCATGTGCTCTGCCAGGTGACAGATGGAACAACCCTGGGAATGAGATAAGGTTTTCTCAATGAAAAGACACTGCTGGAGTAATGCTTGTATCGGCAGGGTGAGGCTTTATCTAACAGTAAGTGTCATTAACCCAAGCCGTACCAAGCTACCAAGGACTTGGGGCTCGACCTTAGCTGCATCCGTGCACAATGCCAGCTCACACCTGGAAACCTGGAGAGAGGCCAAGGTGTACAGGGCAATGACCTACATGTTAACCCATGTCATGTGTGTCATTTGTGGCTTTAAAAAGTATCAGCACCGTATTCTGTTCAACACAGGTGAGTCCACTAGCATTGTCTTACTTTATAGGAATCTTTAAAAGTTTATTCTGTCATATAATCTCATTTATAAGGATGGTTAAATTGTAGTTATAAAGTTACATTAGCTGAAATATATTCTTTTGCATGCCTAAGTGGATGTTTTGGAAGCCAAAAACAAAAGCTTGTCAAATCTTAAGGAATTCCCATTTATGGTGCCTGTGCAATAGATCAGGTAGTCACTTGTATTAGTTCAATTAAGTTTGTTATCAGTTCTGTGCCAGGCACCGAGGGTTGACACCGATAAGAAGATAACTTTATTATTGAGCAAAGAAACAAACCTCAAAGACTGACATTTGTCTGCCTACCTGTAGTTCCTCCTTTTCCCTTCATTTCATTATTGATGCCTTAACATAATTTTATTAACTATAAATATAAATATAATGCAGAATTTTCAACCCTTGCTAACTCTCTGACTTGACAGAAAGGGGTAGCAGCGGTGAACAGTAGTACTGTGAAGTCAAGGTCACTCAATAAACTTAATGACAGTAATAAAATGATTGCAGTCCAGACATGACTGGCAGCACCAGGCACAGAATGTTTGTCATATTTTACCATTATCTTTAGTGATGAGAACAACAGATATATTTAGCACAGTTTTATCCAAATACATCTCAGGGGTCAACTATGACATTATAATCAGACTTAGGGGTAGAAATTATTGACTAAAATGAAGACCTCAATATTTATTTATTCTTATAATGACAGCGGTTCTTAAAGTGGAGCCTGGGGACCCCTGGGAGTCCATGGGCCTTGTGTTGAGGTTCTCCCAAAAATTGTGATAACACTGATCTTTACTTCTTATGATATACAGTCCCAAACATGTGATATGATATACAATGTTTTTGATGGAAAGAAATAAACCTGGCTAGAAATATAGTGTGAACTTAGCATTTTATCAGGATGCCATTGTAGAGAACGCTGGCAGGAGGGTCTGAGATGTTATACGTTTTAGCAATAAAACTAACTGAATGAATGCTATTAGATAAATTAAATGTCATGCTTTAATGCCATTCCGGGTAAAGCTATAACATTTCTATGGAGGAAAGCAGACAAAGGAGTCAGACCCTTCACTCAAAGAAGTGCTCCGTCAAATACAATATTTCAAATGTGAAGTGTCACAAGTCAGGCTCAAGAATGTGAGCATTACTGAACAATGACCTACAATGCACTCTTCTACAGCACACACACATGGACAGTTGTAAATGCCTGTGATAAAACTTGTGTTTATAGAGGCTAGGAGCAGTCAGAGACGGGCACGGAGGACACACACTTATCTGAGCCAAGACTGTAAAAAAAACTCCTTTGTACAGTTGGATCAACTGCAGTCTCTGAATCTAAGAATGACAGACACATGAAGGGTGCAGCATTATGTAATGGTGCCACTAGAATTACCCCGAATTATACCATAGGGTGCAGGGTAAAATTTCATGGGATACCTCCAAACAGTGAAAACTAAAACACATGATGGTAAAAAAAAGAAAGAAAAAAAAAGCACCACCCCATTTGTGCTAACAGACTGCACTCTGAACTTTAATCTGTTTTGTTTTTGTTGTTGTTTTTGTTACAAAACCTTAAACCATAAAAATATGCGAAATATCTGCTATTTGACAATTCAGAAAGGCCCCTCACCTCAGTGTTAAGATCTGGACCATTTACCAAAACTCTTTATGTGACATGGCCCATTGTAAAACTTTGGTAAGATGGTTATGCTGTAAATTCAATGCTATTCTTATGAAGTGCTAAAATCATATTAAAATCTAAAATCATATTCCAGCAATACAGATCACATGAATCTTTTCTTCTACTGTTGACAGTGACTATTGATCTTTTCTACCACCTGCTTTGGTTTTGAGGCCGTTGAACCTCTGCTGCCATGTCATGAGTGTGATGGACATGATGGACTACCTGACACTTCACCTTCACCTGCAGTAGGTACATGGACCCACTTGTGGACAAATGGATGTGTTTTAAACAGTTAGGCACAAAGTCATCTGAACAAAGTTCTAACAAAGTTCTGCTTGTCATCCAAGATGTGGCATTATAACACTTAATTATACACGGCAGGTAAGAATTATATGGTAAACATCTAGATATTTGGATATAGAATAGTTTAATTATTCATGTATTTAATTTGTGGTTCATGCTATGGGTCTCATGGTTTTGTTTTATTTAATTATTAATCCAATTTATTTTATTATTAATCACTAATGTACAGTAGGCATTAGTTTATGGAACGTGTAAAAGTGATGTCAGGGTACAGACATAAGTCCTGCTTTATCTCCTAGGCTCATTACTATCACAACACAATGATAAAATCATAGGTGAAGGCCAAAGTAAGCATTAGCCTGGGGGTTAATGAACTCTGGCTCAGTAGTGGTCAAAAAGTAGGCTACATTCTATTGTGAAGAGTCTCAGTGCTTCACCTATAGGTCTATGTGCCCTATGTACCCAATTATTAATGATCTTTGGTGTGTCATATGTGGTGTACACTTACCGTTAAAACGTATGTACAGTTTTGTCTTGGCTCCACCTATGGCTACAGTAAATTGATGTTATTAAAGCTTTACAACAACAGACCTTCTAAACAACTGTAATCGGTAGGAATAAATTGTTTTCTGGTTTGTTAGAGTTTATGGCGATCATAAGTAAATTATTAGCCTAAATAAAAAATCATAAGTCCAGAAAATTTGCATTTGCATTTAGCATTTTATCTGCTCCCTGCATCATCATCACAATTTAGTTGCTCAAATATGGTCATTTTAAATTAAAAGCTGGGCGTTCAATAAAATAATACTATAAAAAAGTAGGAAGAGGCTGCGTAAAAGCAGTGCCGGATGTGACGTCGGATCGTTGTACGTAAACAAACATGGCGGATATTGAACTTGTGCCGCTCGTTTATTTCGCGATCTGTAACATTCCGCCGGTATTTCGCTCCGCAGATCTGAGAAATTATTTTAGCCAGGTTATAGAAAGTGGTGGTTTTAAGTGTTTTCACTTTCGCCACCGTCCAGAAGTTCTTAAAGATCCGGAAAAGCCCCCAAATGAGGACAGCGAGGCACCCAGGTCCGAGACCCCCGCCCCGAGTGAACAAGCCCCGAACGATACCGAGCAAAGGAGGACGGTGAAATCTTGTTGTTGTATCGTTTCTGCCCACGCTTCCCACGCTGACAGATTTTTGAAGATGTATTCAGGAAATCACTGGATCGACTCAAAGGGAAATTGGTTAACCAGACGCTGTGTTATTAAAAGAATCAGAGTTTCACAAGACAAAGGTAGGCATAATTAGTGGTATGAGTATTATTTATTGTTTATTTAAGTCAGAATATTTCCTTTTTGACATTTTTGGCAGGATTGTCATGGCTGCCAATTTTATTTTCTAGTTTAGGGTGACCAGACGTCTCTATTTCCCCAGGACAGTCCCAGTTTTGAGCCCTGTATCCCCTTTCCCAGCAGATTTACCCCCAAACCAGTGATTTGTCCGAGAAATGTCCCAGGTGTCCCTATTTTCGACCAATCTGATACATACCAACAGTAAAGAGAGGCATAACTAATCATTTATTTAGGTAAAATACAGAAAACTGGTTAAAAATGACCAAAACACAAAGAAAATGTGACTATACTGACTCTGAGTATAGCGCTCTGAGTGCATAACAATTTTCCCTAATTAGGCACTCATTTTACAATTTTATTATTACCAATCAACCCAAACCAGGGATGTCCCACTTTTTTATTCTGAAAATCTGGTGACCCTATTCTAGTTGTACATTAACCCAGTACACTGAAAGTTAAACGATTGACCAGTGTCTTTATTCTGACCCTGAGCAAGAGGCCACAACATAAGCTGAACCCATGTGTTACAGTATCAAAACATAACATCACATTCTTTTCTCTCTTTTTCAGGTGAAAGGTCATTTCCATATAAGACAAAATCTGAACAGCGTCGCCGTGTATCACTGTCAGAGCATTTCACAGAGAATGACCTCAAAACATTATCAGAATTAAATCCACCAGCTCTGATGCCAAATGGAAATGTAGGCACTCCAGTAACAGTTTTCCTCCAGCTCATTCAATCATGTCGCCTTCCTCCACGCCTCATAAAGAAGCTGGGTCTAGTTTTTCCCAAGACCAGCTCCAACCGTCGTTATGGGAATGTGCCATTTCAGTATCACAACACTTGCATTCTTCCAGCCACAGAAGAAACAGTTTTAACCGCAGCAGGACATGAAATATCAGGCCCGGGCACTTTAGCTCCTTCACTTTCAGGGCGAAAGAAGCCAAATGATAGCACTCAAACAGAAAACACAGAAGAACCAGAAACTAAAGAAGAAGACTCACAGTCTGATGCTGATGATGTAAGTGTGGAATATTGTTTAGAAACCATATTAGCTGTAGAAAAAAAAAAAAAAGTTGTATCTATTTACTTATTTAAATTATCACATTTAGGATGACGACTTTTGTGAGGAGTGGGAGCGGCATGAGGCTTTACATGAGGATGTAACCAGCCAGGAACGGACCAAAGAGAGGCTCTTTGAAGAAGAGATCGAGTTAAAGTGGGAAAAGGGGGGTCCTGGACTGGTGTTTTACACAGATGCCCAATACTGGCAGGAGGAGGAAGGAGGTATGTTAATACTATTTTATGCAACGAGTTAGATTTCATTATTTTGTTAAAGAGTAAGAAGAAATAACTTTGATACCACAGTTTTTGACAAATGTAAAATAATGAAAACATTGTTCATGTTTCTTAGATTTTGATGAACAAACAGCAGATGACTGGGATGTTGATATGAGTGTTTACTACGACAAAGGTATCACATGCTGACACATTAAAGTCTTCTACTATTGCATTATACATTCATTTTGGTTACATTGATATTACAGATAGTGGTGACATGGACGCTCGTGACTATGTCCGTATGCGATATGAAAAGAGACTGCGAGATGGTCTTGAAGATGGATCTGATCAAGGCCAATCTATTGGGAAATTTGAAAAGTTTACTAAGGTAGATTTATTAGATTGATCATAGTTTGAAAGCATGTGCAAACAATGTGGTATAAAACATTATTATTGCAGGGCTTTGGACGGCGTGTGATGGAGAAGCAGGGTTGGAAGGATGGTGAAGGTTTAGGGAGCAGTCAAACTGGAATGCCTGAAGCCTTAGAAAATGAGGGCCAACATCCAAACTGCAAACGAGGATTTGGGTAAACAGCTTTTTTCATAAACTACTGTACATATTAATCAAATGTGTTGTAATATAAGAGAATTTTGTAGGTATCACGGAGAGAAACTGCTATTGCATCCAACAAAAAAGTCAAAACCAGACTTTGTCATAACCACAGTGTATGACAAGCCAAAAGACATTGATGGAGGGGACACTTTGTTGCGGCGGCAACCTTCCACCAGCATGAAATACCGAGGTTGGCAGCCTGGGGGCAGCATAGGACCTAAAAGAGTACATGAAAATTTAAAATGAAAGAATTTTTAAACGAAAACGTGTTTTTAAATTAACAGTCCACTATAAAAGTACAAAACCTTGTTGTTGTCTGTTGTGTGTATTTATTTTAACCATGTTGTTTTATTATTATTTCATTATTATTATTATTTTACAAATTCAAACAATTACTCCTCAGCATTGATTTTGTCGAATGTATCCATAGTTTGGTACACATTTCTTGATTTACAGTGACATACACTTAATATTGCAAAAATCTTGCTTTGTCGGGCTTGTTTTGTGACCCGGAAGTGCATCCTTTAGCATCGCTACAAGTAAAGCTAAAGTACTCACGGCGGCATATGGTAAATATCTTTATCACTGCTCATACAAATAACTAATCAAGCTGGGTAGCAAGAAAAATTGACAACATTACGCCAAATAGTTCAAGTAGCCATGCGTAAAGTAAGCGTAACGCTAAGTAATTTTGTCGTCGTGTCTTGGCGTTAGTTGATCAAAGTTACACTCCATAAGATGTGATGCTGCTGGTCTCTGTTATTCACAACACACATCTAGATTTACAAAATGTCCACTCAGAAAGGGCCAAAACCGTCCGTCCGCTTTGGTCAGGTAGTCATTGGACCCCCAGGCTCTGGGAAAACAACTTATTGCCAAGGGATGCAGCAGTTCTTAAGTGGTTTGGGACGAAAAGTGATCGTGGTGAACATGGACCCTGCGAACGAGGCTCTCCCGTACACCTGTGAAGTGGACGTCTCTGAGCTGGTGACTCTGGACGATGTCATGGAGGGTCTGAAACTTGGACCTAATGGAGGACTCCTGTACTGTATGGAGTATTTACAAGCAAACCTGGACTGGTTTGAAAGTAAACTCGGTAAACACAGTGATTGTTATTTTCTATTTGACTGTCCTGGACAAGTAGAGCTATACACGCACCAAAGCTCAGTAAAAGATATATTCACACAGTTGGGCAAGTGGAATTTCAGGGTAAGTGTGTTTTAATATTTTAATATATGTATTTATTATTTAATGTTATGGTATTTGTTAATTGCTTCTCTCCTGCCCAGTTGACAGCCGTGCATCTTGTGGACTCTCATTACTGCACAGACCCAGCCAAATTCATATCTGTGCTCTGCACCTCCCTGTCCACCATGCTGCATGTGGAGCTTCCTCATGTCAATGTTCTCTCCAAAATGGACATAATTGAGCAGTATGGCAAACTGGGTCAGTTAACATTTTTCTTGTACAAAATGTATAATTATTGGGTCCTTAACATCACCATAATTTTTATATTGTTGTGTTACAGCATTCAATCTCGACTTCTACACCGAAGTTATGGACTTGTCTTATCTTCTTGACCATCTTGCTTCAGACCCATTCTTTAAGAAATTTCGACGTCTTAATGAGAAGTTGGCAGAGGTCATTCAAGACTACAGCCTGGTGTCTTTTGTGCCTCTTAATGTACAGGTATCCTGAATAATTTTGTTTTCCATTTTGTATATTTGTAAATTGACATATTAAGCGTAATCTCAAGTTTGAAGTTTAGATTTTAAAATGATCAATATAAGCTGTTAATATTATCTGGTATTAGCAAAATCATTCATGGTGGTGGTCCTTAATTCTTTTCTTGTTTTGGTTTTGTATTTAAAGGATAAAGAAAGCATGATTCAGGTTTTACGAGCAGTGGACAAGGCCAACGGCTACTGCTTTGGTGATTTAGAGGAGAGAAATCTGCAGGCCATGATGTCAGCAGCTGTGGGGGCAGACTTCCAGTTTGACTCGTATCCTTTCCTATTCACTCAAGTGACTCACTGTGGCGTGTCTTTTTGAAAGTAAGCTCAATGTTTACAGGACTGACTGGCTACAGTGTATCTGCTATTTAGGGAAGTAAAAAGAACAATGTGCTCTTTTTACTACTTACCTGTAAAATGGAAGAGCCCAATATTTTTAAATTGTTCAAAGCAGTATATTCATTTGAATGGTGATTTCATTTTCCTTAACCCTTGACCCTATAGGACACTTGGTGTTCAAGAGAGATATGTTGAAACCAGCAGACAGAGTGTGAAAGAAGAAATGATGGAACTGTAAAATGTCATTAATAAAACTGTTTTTAGCAAATATTCTACCGCCTCCGTCTTGCTTGATGTTGACATTAAATATTACTTAAATATAAGGCAGCTTATGTTTTCAGGGTACATAAAACAGAACTGTGTGTTTGAAAATCATATAAACGATGACTATGAGAAGAACAAATTTCACCAATTCAGTATATCTTTTGCCCAGCAGATGGCACATGTGATAGCAATTTCTCCTCCCACGTCCACAGGATCTGCTCCGACTTTTGCAAGCTGCCAAAGCAGAAAAATTAAGTCAGGCGGGGAGAGGAAGCCACATTAAATCTGTGTTTCTGCACAACTGGCCCCGTGTCTGGTCTCTCAGATAGAAGCGTCTTTTTGAAAATACTTCTTTTCTATATGCTGTATTTGTGCCTGGGTGAAGCTGAATGTCCTGTTAATCAAAAAAACAACCATTATTCAGTTATAACAAAACAAAAAAGTGTAGGCTATATATATGCTACCAATGTAAAGCTTTCTCTGTGTGGATTTCTCATAGATCAAGTGTGATCTACTTTTGAGAGCTCACAGTGGCGTGGAGAAATCATATTAACTCCATGGTATATGTGGCTGTGAAATTATGCATAGACGCATTTGGAAGTCGCCTGGAAATGCATGCGCTCTTGAAGTAGGATTAGGGGGTGTGTCAGGCGGAATGTTAAATTGTGTTCCTATGTTTGTACATGTGATCAAGTATACCTTCTCACTGCTACTTCCTGTCTTTTTCCTTCATGCCCCCTAGAGGTATGTGTGTGCCTGTGTGTTACAACCTACATCAGGAAAACTATTTTTACAGTGTTGATGAGTGATTGAATAAACCAAGCTGTTTTATATTCAAATTTATGGTATTCTACAGACAAATATTAGAACTTGAACATGCCATTTTCAGCACAGTCTCCCTGAATTTGTTGCAAGAGAATAGAAGTCAACCTAACGCGCACACACTTCTCATTACCATCCACCCCTGCCTTTTGCTCTGCGCAACATTGTGGCAAAATGCCTGTTTTATTCGACTTAGATGATGAAACTGAATAAACAGGCCTGTTCCGCACAGTTTAAAGAGTTTAAAAACTATTTTAAAATCATATCTCTGTCACAAGATAAGGGTGGTTTTGTGTGCGCGCAGTTCAATGTTGCAGGGTGAGAGAGTGCTGAAGTCTGCGCCCATCCCCCCACACCGGAGTGCTTCTGCCGGAGTGAGAGACAGCGCGGAGAGGGGGTGGCAGAGCAGAGCAGAGCGGGCTGGGGAGGGAACAACAGGGAATGTGCATTGGTAGTCTCATTTGCTGCAAGGCTTCCTCCTTCTGCTCTGGATAAGAAACAGCTCGTTGCCTTTGCTTGCCTTTATAACTATGCTTTTACTTCAGATAAATTATTAAAAACACATAAGGTTCAAGTTGTGGAACTGTATATATATTTTAAATCAATTTAGTGTACAACAGCACATATCATTCACATATCATTTTACATTCTTATATATATATATATATATATATATATATATATATATATATATATATATATATATATATATATATATATATATATATATATATATATATATATATAATTTAATAACATAAAATATATTATTCAAGGTGAAATTGTAGATTAGAACAATGTTAACACTAAATTAAATTAGACTAAAAGATGCTGTAGTTGTATTTTTATTTTTCTCAAGCTGTCATCTAGATAATACATATATAATTTAATAACATAAAATATATTATTCAAGGTGAAATTGTAGATTAGAACAATGTTTGGACTTGGACTTTATTGATTATTTGGACACACATCGCAATATAATATAATAACAAATAAAAAAATATATATAAATGGTAATAATGAACTCTAAATAAGTAGCAAAAAAATAACAAGAGGCTGGTGTCAAATAAGGCATAATTATGTAAAGGTATATGCACAAGTCAAAATAAGATAAATAAGTAATAAAACATACAATCTCTATATTTACGCTATATTTTAGACTGGATAATAGTTTTTTTTTCTTAGAGGTCTAAAGAGAAACATAAACTATGATGAGGCTAAACCCAGCGTGAGTGGATGGCCCAGTTCGGTTCACACAGGCGTGGTCCAGCCCGTGTTTCGCAGGTCTCCGCGCGGCTCGGTAAAATGGCTGTATGTAGCGGAGCCTCGTGTTGGTTGGGCTCGCTCCCTGCCTCTACCCGGGCTCAGTAACACAACTCCCACAACAATTTCTGTCGCTCTTTACGCATTGTATGGAGCCTCCATCACTTCTTAAGCCCTAAACGGACCCGGAACCAGGGGATGGCGGCCGGATTTGGTCCGGTTTAAGGGGCGGGAATGAATCGACACAAGGATAAATGGTTATAAACAATTCTTTCTATTCAATGCTCGCTTTTGATTGTGAGTGACTCGCCGAGAGGGAGTGAGGTGGGGGGGTATATCATGGCCGCTCAGGTCGCCAGCGCCACCACTCTTAACACTAGCCCGCCTTCCGAGCTTAAAAGACCGGATCGAGAACCCAAAGAGGAGTCGGTAACGGGGGACAAGCAGTCGGATAAGAAACAGCCGGGTTTGGACAGCGGCTCACCGGGACGAGGAGATCTGCAGGACGCGGCCGACGGTGGAAATGCAGGGGGAGGAGGGGAACCTGAGATGAAGAACGGCAATGGGAACGCACCCAGAGCCAACAATAATAACCAGAATGACTCTATAGGACCAGAGGGAAATAACCATCCCGGTTTGGTACACCACCACGGCTCAGCTTTTCCGCCACCTTCTTACGGATACGGGCAGCACTACGGTCGGCCTTTTCATCAACATGGCGGACAACAAAGCCCTGGCATGGCAGCTGCTGCGGGTCCGGTCGCACAGCAAGGCAATATGATGGACCCTTATCAACCTAATTCCCACGAACATGGCTTTTCGAACCACCAGTACAATTACAGCCCATTCCCCAACAGGACTCCTTATCCGGGCCAGGCGTACGGCATGAACTCCCCGCGCAGTAACCAGGCGCCGACAGCTGGGGGACAGTCAGCTAAACAGCAGCCACCAGCGGGAGGACCCACTACTATGGCAAGCTCTTATAATAACCAGAGATATAATATTGGAAACCCTCAGCCAACATCTACACCGACCCTTAATAAGCTACTAACTTCACCCAGCTCAACGCGGGGTTATCCGAACTATCCCTCCAGCGACTACGGTAGCCAAGAAGGCGCTAGTAAGGGACCAGACATGGGCAGTAGCGCTCAGTACGGAGGGAGCAATACGGGCTGGCAACAAAGAAGCCATCACCCGTCACCTATGAGCCCTGGAAGTGCAGGGCAGCCACTAAGTAGAAACCAGGTAAAGTCACACAATTACACGGGTGTGTGGGCTTTTGCCAGTTCTTCCTTCTCTTAGCCGCTACATATCGTAGGCCAGCCATTGTCTGATACTAGTTCGCAAAGACTCTAAAATGGCTGCCTCTCGTGTGTGTTTTCCTTTACAACAAACTATCTAAAATGTGCTGTTTAAGGTGTCAGCTGTGGTAGATAGTGATATTTTGACGAAATGCGAAGATGGTAACGTTGTTAAAGCATCAGGGAAGCTGAGAAGGCCCGACTTTGAAAAGGGGCAATAATGCAAATCGTTAAGCAAGGGCTAGCTTTTCGCCTCGTAACCTGCGATATTGCTGAACCACAAATACATTTTCTCAAAACTGGTGGTGAGTAATGTTTTGACAAGTGTAGAGTCGTATTAAGTAAACTATTGGATGTATGTTATTGCCACCTTTTTATGTTTACCTTCGGCCTGTTTATGATAAGCGATCTTTTGGAATGTGTTGCAAATCAAGACATGTTAATAAAGGTTGTTAGTGTTTTGTTGAGGGTCTTGTGAAGTATTGTCATATATTTTCAGCTCATTTGTAGCCTGTATTTTCTGTTCATCTTGAGCGGCATTTCCGTCCTGAGTGGCTGATAAACAGCGCTGTAGATGAGTGACTGCAGAGTGCAGTTTGCTCTGGGATTTGAATTGTGGAGGTAAAATCCTGCTGTCAAAGCCAGGAGGTAGTTGGTCTTGAGTTGACATGCTAGCTCAAATCTGATTGGCTCCTCAGCCCCTGCTCATGGCCATTTATAATTACATGTGATGCGGGCAACTGGTGATAACAGTAGCACACAGCATTAACTCATCACGGGGTCATAAAAGGTAGCTGAAATATGCATACTCTCATATGTACTTTCACTGTTGAGATAGTAGGATATAATAAAAATGCATTATTGCACTTATGATATTGTGTTTTCTGCAAGCCTGTATCTGTCCTTGATGTTGAGGGACTTCTTGGTAGCTCAATTAAAGTGTTATGTTGGTTGTTGAGATCTGAACTACTTATGTTTGATGATATTCTTTGCATCCTTAACCTATTTTAGAGGAGAGCAGTTATGAGATAACTGGTATCCTGTTTAGGAGGATACTTGTTCTTACTGCTGTGTTACATTTAAACAATTCCCCATCTCAAGTCAGTTGCAGTAAGCCTATCTTCAGGTCTCTGGGATGCCATGGCAGTTTAGTTTTCTCTGTCTTATGCAGATTAGCCATGTGCTGCCCTTATTTATTTGGCTTCACTGGATCATATAGGTCATCTGATCTACTCTTGGAGGAAGAGTTGTTGAGCACAAGTCAGCAGTACATCAGTGATTCTGGTTAATCTATACATTTGGATAACATGCCTCTTTGGTCTCTTGTTTAGAAAAAAGATAATGTGAAAGGTTGAACTTGTACTGCCTGTACTGTTCATGGTTTGTATCTTTTTCTGCTTTCAATGTTACACACTATTCCTGATGTCATTCATTCAAAGCCAAACTTTTAGGGGGGAAAAGGCACTTGGATCTGACCCAAAACAGAAGCACAGCTGGTATTTATTTAAGTTCAGACGAAGTTTGAAATGTATTTCGGAAACCATTGAACTTGGCAAAAATTGTAATCATCGTGGGAAGTCCTTTTGTGCAGTGTGGGCGCATGTCAATAGTTTTCAGTTTCATCTAGTAAAGTTGTATTTTTCTATTTTCTTGTCCAGCCGACTGGTCCCATGGACCCAATGGGAAAGATGAGGGGACAACCCTATGGAGCAGGAAGTCCATATGGACAGCAATCTCAACAGGGGGCTCCTACAGGCCCCCAGCAGGGCCCAGGTTACACTAGCCAGGGGTACGGCCCTCCTGGACCCCAAAGATATCCACTGGGAATGCAAGGACGTTCCCCGGGAAGCATGGGAAGCATGCCTTATGGCCAGGTACTTTTTCATTTTTTTTTCCTTTTGATTTGAGTGCATAAACTTCTAAGTTGTTATTCATGTTATTGTTATTTTTCAGATGGGATCGTATGGACAGCAGGGGCCAGGAGGCTATGGCTCTCAAAGCCAGACACCTTATTATGGGCAGCCTGGCCAAGGTCCTCACTCACAACAAAGCCCCTATTCCCAGCCCCAACCAGGGCAGACTGGAGGCCAGGCCTCTTACCCAGGGCAGCAACACCCTCCAGGATCTGGCTCTCACACACAGGGAGGGCCACCCTATCAGCAGCAGCACATGCCCCCTCAGACACAGGGGCCACTGCCAGGCCCACCACAGGGACCCCCACAGTCTCAGCCTCCTTATTCCCAACCACCTGCCCCTCAGTCCGGCCATTCGCCCTATGCTCCACAGCAGGGAGCTCCAGGCCAAAGCCAACCACAGACTTCACCAGCTCCTCCTGGATCACAGTCCAACTACCCGGGGTCCAGCGCCGGCTCCCAGCCACCCTCCTCACAGCAACAGCAGGTCCAATCTCAGCCGTCTCATCCTCAGAACCAGTCTGCCTACCCCCAGGGTCCACCATCTCAGCAGCAAGCACAACAGTCACCTTATCAGCGGTTTCCTCCTCAACAGCAGGTACAGGCCTCAGTAGAATTTTTTTTAAGCACCTTTTTCTGTGGACTACAGCTTTCCTACAGGTGCACTTAGGCATGTCTTATGTTGCCTTTTAGGAGGTATCCCAGGACTCATTTCAGTCTAATGTTCCTCCATCTTCTCAACCTAAATCTGGCACTGATGACGGTCAAGGCCGCCCATCCAGCCTTCCAGTAAGTTTTACTGGAATATTGCATGTGGAGGAATTAAACCTCTGTCCCAGTGGCTTTGACCTGCGTGTTTATTTGTTTACTAACTAAAGTCAAGAAGCAAAGGGGAAGTTAAATCTGAAAGCAGTACTGCCATTTACTGCTGATGTAGATTTTTGTGAGGGACAAAGACCTTCAGGCTTATAAATAATATGTGCATATGTTCTACTTGTATCCAGATTTGGTCACAACCACAATGGTGGTTTCATGAAAAAATAGCAGTATTAAATTAGAAATGTTTTTGGTCATTTTTTCCTCTTTAAAGCTTTTTGCATTTATTCATTCATTCACATTTATGTTTGCCATTTTAGGACCTGTCAGGGTCCATTGATGACCTGCCCACAGGGACAGAGGGAGCCCTGAGTCCTGGCGTGAGTACCTCAGGAGTATCAAGCAGCCAAGGAGAGCAAAGCAACCCCGCCCAGTCACCTTTCTCTCCCCACACATCACCCCATCTCCCAGGCATCCGAGGGCCTTCACCTTCCCCTGCTGGCTCTCCCGCTAGCGCCAGCACACCACGAACAGGGCCATTGTCACCTGCCAACATGCCAGGTGGGTCAAGCATTGCATTGTGATATGTGTTTCTTTTAAATATTGTCCAGAGGTGGTCTTCTTTAGATGTATTGCAGATTTGGAGACTGGTCTGAATATCCATAAATAAAGGAATGATATTTTAGTTTGTTTATTAAGATCCAGTCCCATTAATCACATCATTATTCCATACTATTTTGTCATTTCAGGCACTCAAATGCCTCCAAGGCCATCCAGTGGACAGTCAGATGGAAGCTTACATCCAGCTATGAGCCAATCTCCCATGGCCCAGGACAGAGGTATCGTTTTCATTTGATTATGATTCAATAGACTACATGTTGCACTTTGTATACACCAGACTCATTACTATTCTTGACTGTGTCCCAATGAAGGTTTTATGCAGAGAAACCCTCAGATGCCACCTTACGGCTCCCCTCAGTCGGCCTCTGCATTGTCGCCTCGACAGTCGTCTGGAGGGCAGATGCATCATGGTATGGGCCCGTATCAACAGAACAATTCTATGGGCAGTTATGGACAACCTGGAGGACAGTATGGCCCACAAGGTTTGCACTGTACTCTGTATTACATGGTGTTAGCAATGTGTGGTACGTTGTAGTAATCTGGTTAATCAAGTTCTTTGTATGCAAGATGTACAATGGGCTGAAATATATTGTTCACTACTCCAGTGGAGTCTAGTGTATCTTCATACCATGCTGTTGCTGGTTCCTCTCTGACTATTCTGTTGCAGCTATTTATAGCCGTGAAGCAGAGAGTCAGCTGACGTAGCACAGCCTTCTGTCAAGGCCTATGACGAAAGCTTGTTGCTTTGAGTTTTGAACTACTAAAATTTTACAAATGTTTTTAAAAAGCAAAGACACATCATTTTAAGTAACTGCTGTTTGTTCACCAAGTATTATTCATCAGTGACACCAGGAAAGAAATTTTATTATATATATATATATATATACACACTTGGTACATATGTTGTGTAACTAGCATCATCCATTGAAATTTCCCAATATTGTATGTTACAGGACCTTAAAAGTGATTCAGTAATATTACATTGGGTTTAATAAGTCACTTTGGTACCAATTGCATAATAGTTCAATAGACAAATCCTATCAACTACTTGGGAAAGGTTGGAAAGAGAAGGTTTTACTTAAAAAAAAAAAAAAAAAAGCATATACACTGTAGTTTCTAAATTTTGTTTTATTATAAGTATTGACTAGTATCTAGGCATATTTTGGACAACTCTATTTTTTTATATTGTTTGACTTTAATAATAAAGGTATCAAACCTGTTTGTACTCAAGGTTATCCGCGACAGCCTGGTTATATGCCCAATGCCAACTACCCAGGACCTGGAATGGGCCCAATGAACCCCATGGCGGGACAAGGTGGAGGCCCCCCTTATGGCAGCATGCCTCCAGGAAGAATGCCTCCAAATCAAATGGGAGCAAGACCTTACGGCCCCAATATGGCTTCCAACATGAACCCAAATATGCCTCCGAACATGGGCAACATGTCGCATCAGGTAGGCGCAGGAATGTGTCCACCTCCAGGCATGAACCGAAAGCCCCAGGACCCAGCCACCATGCAACATCCTGGCACCAACTCCATGCACAACAGGTTGGTTTATTAGCTGTTTTTATTCTCTTAATGTACTGACACTCAGATAGGGACTGGGGCTAATATTCCTGTTTCAACTGTAATATTAAAACTTGTGATTTATAGTGTCCAGAATTATTTCATGTTGATCACCCGAATGACGACTCAGTTAAACACTACACAAATTAATGATGTGATGTCACCGCAAACACCCCAGTTGTGTAAAAATATACCCAAAGGAGACAAACCTCACCTTTTTTTTAAAACTCATAATTTAGGATGCCTGGATACCCCAACATGTCTCAAGGGATGATGGGGTCTGGGCCCCCCTATGGCCCTGCCATGAACAACATGCCGGGTATGATGAATGCTCAAGGAGGATCACCTTATTCCATGGGCCCTAACATGGCCAATAATTCAGGTGGTAAGTTATGCTTTTTTTTTTTTTTTTTTACTTTTGATTGTTGCAAAAATCTGTATATTGGTAGACTTGACAATACTATAAAATAAAAAATGCCAAATTCATGTTGACAAGAAAATAAGAAAGCCAGGAGTGCTTTATATTATTTTATGGATTAGGACTTGTAGTAATTTTGAATCCCCCCAAAAAAATCAAAAATCGAATTTACTGAAGTTGCAATATTGCACACCATAATTATTGTGTGGGGTTTTGTGATTTGCGGTAATTATTTGTCAACATACACTTGTGTAATTTATTTGTTTTTATTTTATACACTGTAGGTATGGCACCAAGTCCTGAGATGAACAACAAAATGAACAACAAAGTAGATGGGAGTGGAACACCTAAACCAGAGTCCAAGTCAAAGGTAATGTGACCTGAGTGTAATACTTGATATGACTCAGAAATGTTATAATTACTTAATGTTTCTTTCTCTTTTATTTAAAACAGAAATCAAATTCATCAACTACAACTTCAGACAAGATAACACGACTCTATGAGCTTGGACCAGAACCAGACAGGAAAATGTGGGTTGACCGTTACCTGTCCTTCGTTGATGAAAAGGCAATGGGAATGACAAACTTGCCAGCTGTTGGACGCAAACCATTGGATCTCTTTCGATTGTACATGTCAGTTAAGGAGATTGGAGGCATGACACAGGTAAATACATTAACCTCCATTAAGTATTAAAAAAATTATTATTTCAAGTAACTGGTAATTATACTGTATTCAGGTTAACAAGAATAAAAAATGGCGTGATCTGGCAACTTCTTTGAATGTGGGAACATCGAGTAGCGCTGCGAGTTCTTTGAAAAAACAGTACATCCAATGTCTGTATGCCTTTGAATGCAAAATTGAACGTGGAGAAGACCCACCTCCTGAGGTTTTTGCTGACAACAAAAAGAACCAAACTCCTAAAGTCCAACCTCCTTCTCCAGGTATGAATTTTCTTTTCAACCTCTGTATAAATTATACCGTAATCTGTAAGAATAATTTTTTCGCTCACCTGCAGTACCCCAATCCAATTTAACATACTAAAATCATCTATCACACTTTTCTGCCCCCTTTCTTTATTTCAAACTGAAGCGTCCCTCTGCTCCACAGCTGGGTCAGGGTCTCTTCAGGGTCCTCAGACGCCCCAGTCCACCAGCAGCTCCATGGCAGAAGGTGGAGACTTAAAGCCCCCCACGCCAGCCTCCACTCCTCACTCACAGATGCCTCCAATGCCAACTGGGCCAAGGTGGGTCATTTGGAGAAAATGTAATATGTTGAATGAATGGGGTAAAATGTACTTTCTATTTTAGTTTTGAATGAATCCAGTAACCCTTCTATTTGCTTTTACTTGTGTCTTAGGAGCAGCGTTAACCTGCAAGACCCTTTCTCTGACAGTAGTGACCCTGCTTTCCCACGAAGGAACATGACCCCCAACTCCGCCTTTCAGTCGGGTATGGGCAATCCAGACATGCAAGGGCGTATGGGGTCCTACGAGCCTAACAAAGATCCCTTCAGTAATATGCGGAAAGGTGCATTTTAAATATTTTATTACAAGATGCTACATTATTTGTTTGTTCAGCTCCTCATGTTTTTTTTTTCATTTGTGTATGATTCAGTTGGTGAGCAGTTTCTACCTGCGAACCAGGGCCCCAACAGTGACACCCCACAGCAGCCACCACAGCAGCAGCAGCAGCAGCCTCCATATAGAGGAACACCTGGGGGAATGAGCTCCATGCCAATGGGACCCAGACCACAGTACCCGTACGGACCTGGCTATGACAGGAGGTGAGATTTGTTTTAAATGTGCTTTATTTTACTAAAATCATGTGTTTATTTTTGTCATTTAACATTTCGCCAAAACTATAACTTTGCAAAAATCTTTGTGTCACAGACCAGAGCAAGGAATGGGCCCAGACGGCAACATGGGATCCACTGCACCACAGCCAAGCTCCATGATGCCTGCCAATGCCGACACAGGGATGTATTCGCCAAATCGCTTCCCACCACAGCAGCCACGGTTAGTTATCAATGAGTCATTTTCTAGGGCTGTAATTCAGCAAATTAGAACACCAAATTAAATGCAAATTAAACTAAATTGTTATATGCATTGTAAGAAATTATTGTTGGTTATTAATCTGAATTAATTGCAAAATTGCTTGACCTAGGTAGACACTTTTGAGTTATTTTAGAGAAGAGGTTTCAGTTTAATTTGATTTGTTTGACCTTGACGTTAAATAGTAAATTTTGGCTTAACAAAACTTATCAATTGATGTCTTTATTTTATTTTAAAGTAAAACAGGAACATGCCAATATCGCCCACCTATGTATGTGCATTTAACACTCAATTTGATTTTTAACACTTTGACAACCTAATGCCATTGTTGATACATTTTATGCAGTGGAAGTTGCATTATGATGCGTTTACATTTATTGCTAGTGTTAAGCTGTGCAAACAGATGAGGCTTCATGTGAGATATGACTGAAATGGACCTTTAATCAGTTTTGAAGTGTAGTACAACAAACAATATATATTTGTTCTAGGTTGTGTTTTTCTTGGGGTTGAAGATACAAAATGCATTTCTAGTCCCATTAATGAAACAACATATTTGCAGGCATGAGTCCTACGCTAATCAATATCCTGGACAAGGAACTCCCCCTAGTGGCTCTTATCCCAATCAGCAGCCAGGAATGTACCCACAACAACAGGTGACTTTCTGACTTTCTTTTGTTGTTGTGCTGTGAACGTAGTAATATGAATGACTAAGTTTTGAAAATTTGTGTCCATAGAACTACAAGCGTCCTGTTGAAGGTGGTTACCCTCCGTCAAAGCGTCACGAAGCAGAGTATAGTGCACCCTACCCCAGCGGACAGCAGCCACCGCAGCAACAGACAGGAGGCACAGCTGCCCCCTCTTCAGGACAGCAGGAACCTTACAATCAATATGGTGGCAGTGGACCTTACCCAGGCTCTGATCGCCGCCCACCCGGTCCAGGCAATCAGTTCCCTTTTCCATATGGTCGTGAGCGAATGCAGGGCGTCACAGGGCCTAATACTCAACCTAATATGCCACCTCAAATGATACAGCCAGGCCCAGAAGGTGGCATGTGGCAAGGACCTCGGGACATGAACTACCAGAACTACCCCAACCGTCAGGGTGGACCTGGGGGACCCCCACCTGGACATGGTTACCCTGGTATGAGCCGCTCTGAGGAAATGATGTCGTCAGAGCAGAGGATGAATCACGATGGCCAATGGGGTGGTCAGATGGGCCCTCGGCAGCCTTCATATGGCCCTTCAGGGCCAGGTCAGCCCCTGTCTCGCTCTGTACAGTCTGGCTACCAGCCACCTCAGGGGGTGCAGAACCACATTCCACAGGTTTCCAGTCCGGCATCCATGCCACGTGCCATGGACAGCGGAGTATCGCCAAGTAAAAGTCACTTCATGCATGGAGTGATGAAGATGCAAAAAGCAGGCCCCCCTGTTCCTGCATCTCACATAGTGCCCCCTTCAGTGCAGTCACCTTTAATCAGAAGAGATATGCCTTTTCCTCCAGGCTCTGTGGAAGCCTCCCAGCCTGTTCTTAAACCACGCCGAAGACTAACCATGAAAGACATTGGTAAGCCATGTTTTTGTATCATTTCATACCCCGTTGCATGTCGCTCTTTCTGCTCTAACTGTATATAATTTGTCTTTAGGAACACCTGAAGCATGGAGAGTTATGATGTCTCTCAAGTCTGGTCTGTTAGCTGAAAGTACTTGGGCCTTAGATACCATCAACATCCTCTTGTATGATGACGGTAGTATTTCTACATTCGATCTGAATACGGTAAGAACTTAAAAACAATACTTTAAAACCATATGCTGTTTTGTGTCTTATGATGCCCTTTTCATTCTCTTCCTCAGTTGCCTGGTCTACTTGAGCTTCTAGTGGAGTATTTCAGACGCTGCCTCATTGAAATATTTGGCATACTGCGGGAGTATGAGGTGGGAGACCCTGGTCAGAGGACGCTACTTGATCCTAATGCTTTGAAAGAAGATTTGGACAACATAGAAGTGGAGGTCCAAGCAGAGGACATTGAGGATGAGGAAGAGGAGGACGATGACGAGATGGAACAGGAAGCTGTGGGACCAGTTCATGTAAAAGAGGAGGAAAATGAGCAATGCCTTGGGAATTTGGGTCAAGAAGAAAAACCTGAAAATGATGAAATAAAGAGCAAAGTTTCATCAGAACAGGGGAACTTTGTTCAGTCCTCACTTGAAAATGAAAGACCCAAACAGGCAAGCAAGTTTGATAAATTCCCCCTAAAAGTGGTACGAAAAAAAGACCCTTTTGCCGCCGCCCAGTCCAACAATCATGGCAAATTGCAAGAATTTGACAGTGGCTTACTTCATTGGAGTGCTGGCGGTGGAGACTCAACTGAACACATCCAGACGCACTTTGAACCTCGCAAGGATTTCTTGGAGCCACGAGAACGAATACCTGTGCCTCAAAGTTTGTTGAAGAGGCGAATCCCTGAAGATGAACTCAAAGAAATCTGTATAACAGAAGAGGGAGATGTAACAAAGGACGAAGAGCCTAAGCACTCATCAGCTACAGAGAATGTTGAGAAAGATGACATTGAAAAATCCCCATCTCCCAACACAGCTAATCCTAACCCTGATAATGAAATGCCTGCAGTTCAAAATCATGAAGGCCAACAAGAAAATGACAAATCAAATTCTTTACTCACCAGCGGGTTACCACAAATATCAAAGCAGACTGGTGGCACCATTTTGGAAGACGAGCCTCACAGTAAAGATGAGGGGCCACTCGTGACCATCGCTAATTGGCAAGATTCATTGGCGAGACGATGTGTTTGCATTTCAAATATTATCCGAAGCCTATCGTTTGTTCCAGGCAATGACCATGAAATGTCAAAGCACCCAGGATTGCTTCTAATGCTGGCACGTCTGATCCTGCTCCATCACAGACATCCTGAGCGCAAACAGGCCCCACTTACATATGAAAAAGAGGAGGATTCAGAGGAGGGAACGGGCCAAAGGGATGAGTGGTGGTGGGACTGTTTGTCGCTGCTCAGAGAGAACACACTGGTCACTCTGGCAAATATCTCAGGTCAACTAGACCTGTCCGTCTACTCGGAAAGTATCTGTTTGCCCCTGTTGGATGGCCTTCTTCACTGGGCAGTCTGCCCCTCAGCCGAGGCCCAGGACCCATTCCCCACATTGGGCCCCCATAGTGCTTTGTCGCCTCAGAGACTAGTCCTGGAGACACTAAGCAAGCTCAGCATTCAAGACAACAATGTGGACCTCATCCTGGCCACTCCACCCTTCAGTCGTTTAGAGAAGCTGTTTGGAAATTTGGTTAGACTAATAGGTGACCGGAAGGTGGCAGTCTGCAGAGAGATGGCTGTAGTTTTATTGGCAAACCTGGCCCAAGGTGACACTCTTGCGGCAAGAGCCATTGCTGTGCAAAAAGGCAGTGTAGGGAACCTCTTGGGGTTTCTTGAGGACAGTCTAGCCGCCACACAGCTGCAGCAGAGCCAGAGCTCCTTACTCCACCTACAGGGGATGCATTTCGAGCCTACAAGCCCGGACATGATGCGGCGAGCTGCTCGGGCTCTGCATGCCTTAGCCAAGGTGGAGGAGAACCACTCGGAGTTCACACTACATGAGTCTCGGCTCCTTGACCTTTCTGTGTCTCCCCTTATGAACTCACTGGTTTCTCATGTTATCTGTGATGTACTATTTTTGATTGGTCAGTCATGACAGCTGTAGGGAGCTGTGGCTCCTTTTCAACCATTTGCCCTGCCCTCCTTTCCTGCTAACCTGATGAGTGTGAGTATCAGGGCAAAGAGAGTGACTGTTTTAATTTATAAAAGACAATAAAAATCCCAAACTGAGCTCTCCACAGGCTGCTCTTGCCCAAGGAGGAAAATCAGTGCTGTGGTGATTGACTTCTGAGAAAATGCCCACCTAGTGACACTACTTGCAATGCGTTTGCCAACTGGATGACACTGCAAAACGCTACAGTTTGGAGATTGTTCTGCACTTGGGGGAAAAGTACTTTTATAACAGATAAATAAATGAATTAATAAATAAATAGCTGAAAAACAAAAACTGTAACCAAAGTTGCTGTCTCGTTTACAGTGAGTTTGGGAGACCCGATGTGCCCTAACTGTCCCTTCAAGGGTACAGTGAGTCTGACTGGTTAACGTTCAGAGGTGATGCAGACTGACAAGTGGCCTACTGGTTGAAGTTGCTGTAGTTTGGAGTCTCGCCAGTCGGCCCAGTCAATATACAACTTGGTTGGGGAGGCCTGTGCAGTGTGCAGTAGATTGTAGGACATTTTCTGTACCATACTGCTCTTGAGTGTAAGCATTCTGTAACACGTCTCACACAGAAGCTGGTGATGCAGCTCTTCTAGAGTTCTGAGGTCTATTTAGTTTGGTGTAAAACAGAATATGGCTTTCTTCCCCAAAGTATCAAGAACCGACAACACCCTTACCTCCTCTTATCCCTTGATTGTATGGACACCCTTATGAAAAGAAATCACCTTGTAGGACTGGTTTTCAACTTCAAATACAGCGTTGCTGTGGTGTATATATAATGTTGTACATTACATTTCTTTTGTGTCTGTCTCTGTCTGTGTCACTATCCTCACACTTGTATTGGTGAGGGAAAAAGGCTGCTAAGGGTTTGATCCATGGCCTCCAGTCCCTGATTAGACCACTTACGGACTCTTCACAGCGCTGTAGTACAGCAGACATGACTCAAAACTGGTACAACAATAAATTAGACAAACGCATTTGACAATTTTCTCCAGTCATGGATTGCATATTTGTATTTCAAACGATGTAGCTAAGACATGTAAATTCCTCCCCTTCCCTTTTGGCTCAATGAATATCATTTATTCAGTATGAAATCTTTATACTATATGTTCCACGTGGTAAAATAAATGTACATTAAATCTTCGTAAGCTGTTTGATGTTTGTGTGATGTTAGAAAAGGGCTGAATATAATATTGAGATTAGATCATTTAAGTTAATTCCCAAATCAACTTCCCTCAGTGTATACTGAATCTAAATAGCCATTGGTTTACTCCACAATAAAAGGGCATGGGGCGCCATCTGCCGAGGAGTTGTGCATATTAGGCGCAGTGCTTTTATTTTGAAACGTTTGGCCGTAATTACACCGGAACTGAAAGTGCTTTTGTGAACCCGCGGTGCTGCAGTGAGGCAGAGGGACACTCGCATTTCCATGCGCCGTACGCAATGTTTTGTTTTCATTGGGTCAAGTGCGAGTATGTTTACATATTATGTGTTAGGCTAAGCTATGCGTCGTAATAAACACGAATCTACTGCACACTGTTTTCAAGTAGCGATAATGTTTGTTGGGCCTGATATTACCGGTTGTTCCGGCATTTCTCTGTCAAATCAGTGACCATGGATATGAAAGCTGTTCTTCAGTTTGCTGCAGCAACGAGATGTGTAACGTTGTTTTTGCAAGTAAGTCTTAATAATGTGACTTTTTAATGGCTTGTTAACGATTTAAACTTAACGTTACTAGTAATACGTAAACGTTACACCTGTCCCTAGCTTCGTTTATACCTGCATGCATTTTGTTTTTAGATTTTGGAATAATTCCTCAAAATCGTGCTATTATTGTTGCCTATAATTAACCTGCTTTCTAGAGTATGGATTTTGATGTAAAACTATTTATTCTTTGAATGACCAGTGTGTCCCATTTCTCTGTATAGGCAATCCTTAATGCGGCCATCCCTGATCATGAAGCAGATGCGTTCAGGCCCCCTCGGACAGAAGAGCCTCTACACCTGGACTCCAATGTGGACTGGCTGTTCAGTGGCCTGTCACGTTGGGATGCTGAACATTTTCTCTTCATTGCCGAGAGGGGATACTTGTATGAACATAATTTTGCCTTTTTCCCCCTCTTCCCGATCATTCTCAGAGGCCTGGCTGACACAGTACTTTGGCCCTTGAGCACCTGGCTAAGTGTTCGTGGACGGCTGCTAGTGGCAGTTGCTCTTGGAAACACAGCTCTCTTCTTGCTCAGTGTGGTGGCCTTGCATGCACTTGGTAGAATAGTTTTACAGGATAAACGCCTTGCTCTACTTTCTAGTCTTCTGTACTGCATCACACCAGCCAATGTTTTCATGACCGCTGGATACTCAGAGAGCCTATTTGCAGCGCTCACCTTTGGAGGATTATATCTTTTGGAGAAAGGATTCACCCTTCGAGCTTGTTTGGCGCTCAGTATAGCTACAGCAGCACGTTCCAATGGACTGGTGAACATAGGATTCCTGCTCTATCTTCCTTCTTTATATGCTCTTTCTCAGATTCGTGTTTATCGAACAACAACAAAGGGTCATGCCAAAGTCTTTCATTACATTTTTGTCATTATTCGTTTGCTGTTCACTTTATTGGGCACTGCTACTATAGCCCTTCCATTTGTAACATTCCAATACTATGGATATAGGACGTTTTGCACACCATCTCTCTCCTTGGAGCGTATCCCTCCAGCTCTGCTCTCACTTGCTGAAAGAAAGGGCTACAGAGTACCTGATGAAAATGGCCCTCCACCTCTCTGGTGAATGAGGCCTCTGCCTATGCTGTATTCTCATATTCAAGATGTTTATTGGGATGTTGGGTTTTTACGCTACTTTGAACTCAAACAAATACCAAACTTTGTTTTGGCCTTACCAATGGCTACTCTTGGAATTATGGCAGCATATGCATATATTCAAGCCAATCCAGAGCTGTGTCTTCGACTTGGACTTTGGGAAACAATTGAAAATAAAGGACTTGACAAACCAGTACCAGGATTTTTCAACCCCTGGGTGTTTGTGTATGTGGTTCACTCCAGTGTATTACTGGTGTTTGGAATGCTGTGCATGCATGTACAGGTAAGAATATACAACATCACATTTACCAGTACTTTTTTTTTTTTTTGGCTAAAAGTTATCATGTTCCATTTTCTCCAAAAGGTCCTTACCAGGTTCATGGCCTCTTCCTCTCCAGTGCCATTTTGGATAAGTGCACATCTGCTACTACTCAATGAGCCGCTTCTTCATAGAAGAAAAACTTCCACTTCCAGCATTCAGCTGCACAGCCATCATCATAACGGATGCAAGCATACACGCCCAAACCCTATCATAGCATTACTGCTAAACTTCACAGCCTGTTCTTCAATTACTAAAGGCATTTTGGGTTATTTCCTGTCCTATTGGCTGTTAGGTTTGATAATGCACTGTAACTTTCTGCCATGGACTTGATGTTACCCTGAGCTATAGAAACAGCACAGATATGTAAAATTTGGTAATAACATATTTAGCATTTAGTTTCCTCATTAAATCAAAGACAAAGTAAACAAACCCAATATATTTCTGTTCACATTTACTTGGTTCTGTATTTGCAGTAATTTTTAGCACAATAGTATGCACATTTTAGCAATTTTTTTTTTGGCTTGGGTTGAGTTTGCACATGGTTTTAAAAAGATTACCATTGTATGGAAAGGTTGCATGTATGTAAAGGAAGAAATATTCTTTTTGCACTATAAACAAGATAATGTATTAACTGTATTTTATAGAACTGTTGAGTAAATCATTAGAAAACGGTTTCTTTTCTTGTGTCCTTTTTTTTTTTTTTAAAAAAAAGGAAAATATGGTCTTTCAGCCATGGTCAGTCAGGTAATTACGCATGACATTAGAAATCAGACAAAGTAAATTATAAAATAAAATAAAGGTATTAGGTAGGGGTCTAAGAGTTCATAGCTGGTGATAAAATGATAGCGTTCTTGTCCATAAAAGGGAGAGATGCAACAAACAAAAGTTGCAGCTCTTTCACAAATGTTATGAAAAGGGGCTCACATTTCAAAAAATAGTTTTTGTGTCTAATAACATTTTTAAAATAGTTTTTTTTATCTTTGTATAGAAGTCCAAAGATAATGTCTTTCTTGAGGAATTTTAGAGAACAAACAGAAGTGTACACCTTCCCATAAAGTAATACTATGGACACATTAAAAGATGTGCTCTGTTGTTTCTATGTCCACATCACAGAAGGAACATTTATTATATATAATAATCTTTACCAAAGCCTATTATGGTGAATTCATTGGAAAGGCAGATACCAGATAGACGTTTATAATAAACTTTAAGATATTATAATGAAGTTTAAGATAATTTGTTCTAATTTTGATCTTTCCTGGGTTGTTAACGTCCTGGGCAACACTGGGTTGTGTTTTGAGTGTCACGTCAGCCTGTCTGTGCTGTGACGCAGCGCTGGAGGGAAGCGACGTGGGCAGTTCCATGGGGAAGATCCGTGGGGCAGTTCAGATCATCGACCTATGAGCCAGACGCAAACGCAAAGAGCTTCAGGCTGCTTCGTGATCCTGACTCGTGGATACCATAAACAAGAAATAAACCCGATGACTTTTAATTCGCGTTAATAACTAAATTAAATGTTGACTGATGAGGCGTCTACGGGACAGAGATGTTTTATCAGGCGTGATCACGGACAAGAATGGCTTTGCTGTCTCTGTAGCTAGCTAGCGTTAGCTTCAGGACGGTAAACGGTAGCCTGAGATGAGCGAAGCCAGTTTTTACGAGACGAGGACAAAATATACTGTGCACTATCGGTAAAATTCACTGAATTTTACGTTTAAGAAGCGTTGTACTTCACGTTTTCACTACCTCGGAGATGAAGAGTTGTGAGTACCAGCAGATCGACCCCCGTGCGCTGTCCGTGACCCCGCTGTCTGCCCAGAGCCATCGCGACACCAAAACGCAGCGCCCGCGGATGAAATGGGAAGTTTTCCCGGGGAAGAACCGCTTTTTCTGCAATGGACGTATAATTTTGTCACGTCAGAGTGGGGTTCTCCCTCTCACTTTGGGCCTTATTGTGATCACCTGTGGCCTGTTCTTTGCATTTGAGTAAGTGCTTCGGCTTATTCTCTGTGTTTATAGGTTTGTGATTCTCTTTTTGCGGCAACATTTTGGGTTTGTAAAGTTGGAGGTAAAAAATGGTAATGGAATATATTTTTCATGTTGTTTTTTAATACTGACATGTTTAACTATAAGAAATGCATAATGGTCAAGCTCAAGGATGAATATAGTAATAATTACAGGTAGTTTTATTAAATGTTGTTGCTGAAAGTGTTCCACCCTGTTAGGGACATTTACATTTAAATTGCACATAGTTAAACATGTTAGTATTGTTGAATAACAACATTTTCCTAGAGAGAATTTGTCCATTTTGATGCCATAATATGCTTTAGTTTGAAACTGTTAAAGGTTATTTAATAATAAAGAGGTATATGGTTGTATCCTATATGAAATGACATTTTAACCATCCTTTTTTACTGACAGCACTGAACAAATAATCATCTCTACAAATATACCCATATATGTCCATTTAATGTTCCTGACCTTCCAACGTAGCACAAACATTTTAACAAGATTTAATGACTATGTCAAAATATTTTTTAAAACATTTAACTTAACAGGGTGGAACGGAACATAACGGTGGAACAGAACATGACAGGGTGGAAGTCAGTGTTTCAGTATTTAAAATCTGAGCAGTATTCCAGTGTGAAACTCTCTTCTTCTTCTTCTTCTTCTTCTTCTTCTTCTTCTTCTTCTTCTTCTTCTTTCTTCTTCTTCTTCCATCCATCCATCCATCTTCTCCCACTTAATCCGGCTGGGTTGCGGGGGCAGCGTGCTGCCCAATACTCATAGCACCTGACCCCCCCATGAACCCCACATGTGCGCCTGTTTTGTTTACCACGTTCGCACGACAAAATATTTACTCGCAAATGCGAGTGAAATGTGCGCACTGTAGAGCCCTGCTTAAAGAGGGGGGAATTTTACTTCTGTGGGGTAATAACTACTACCACAGTTCACTCAGGCACAGTTCACATTTAGTGTAGTTCAAAGTCGGGGCTGCGAGTCCATCTTATTCCTCCGAGGGGTTCTAATACAGGACTAATACAGGGCTAAACCAGGTTTAAACCAGGTCTAAACCAGGACTAATATAGGGCTAAACCAGATCTGAACTAGGTCTATACCAAAACTAAATCAGGTCTAAACTAGGTCTAAACCCGATCTGAACCAGGTCTAAAACAGGACCACTAGAGGACAAAACCATTGTTTAAGTCTTAACCAGGACTAAATCAGGTCTAATATACTGTACAGGACTAAACCTGGAGAAATACAGTGACAAAATCAGGTCTAAGCCAGGACTAAACCAGGACTAATCCAGGTCTAAACCAGGACTAATATAGGGCTAAACCATGTCTAATTACTAAAAGTCTGACCCAGATCTAAACCAAAAGTAAACCAGGACTAAACTAGGTCTAAACCAGGTCTACACCAGTTTTAAATAAGGTCTAAATCAAGACTAATTGAGGTCTAATACACATGTGACCTCAAAGTCGTGAACTGCGTCTGGACCTCAGTGAATGAGGTTCTATAGAGTTCACTAAAGAGTGCAGGTCAGTGTAGTGTTTGGGGTTTAGGGCCTAGGATGGACATTCAGACACTTCCAATGTAATTATTGACATTCAGCATTGTGTAACTATGGCAACGCACTCATGTCCATATAAGGAAAGATTCACCTGGCGTCACCTGGCAACACATTCCGTCAGACATTCTATTTCTTTGTGACATCATCAAGAGTCTCTTATAAAGGGTTCTATAAGTACATAAGGGCGACACAGGTCCTGAGAAACTCACTTCAACTCAGACCTTCGACTGATACACAACTACGCAACTCGCAGAAACAAAGATTACACGTCTGAAGACGACAAACTCCTCTACAGCCAGGAGTTCAACCTGATAGAGGAGCTGGAGGAAGCACCAACCAACACACAACGTTTCAGGGTACGTAGTCCACACACACCTTTAATGATGCATGTCCATGTGTACTCAGATGTATTTGAATAATAATAATAATAAAAGGACAGAGATGGAAGATAAAAAGACAGATGGAAACGATCACAGTTAGCAAGAGCGACGGGCAGGTTTTCGCAAAGGGTCGAGCTTTGAAGTGTCCACAGACGGACGGACAGACGGATGGACAGCGCCATACCATAATACGTCCCGTCTTAGAACGGGCGTATAATAATATAGCCTAAGAAACCGATGAAGAACAATACCCCTCGCCATTAACTTCGTTAACTGGCGAGGGCCAATAACAACAATACAAATAATATAGCAATATAATAATATTATTATACGCCCGTTGTAATACGGGACGTATTATGGTATGGCGCTGTCCGTCCGTCCGTCAGTCCGTCCGTCTGTGGACAACCGTCTCACCTAGGAATGTCAAACTTCATGGCTGGACACCCCATGGGTCAAGGATGTTACCTATTGATTTCAAGGTCACAGGGTCAAAGGTCAAGGTCACCTTATATATATATTGGCGCATGCCCCACATGTTTTGCCTCTTCATGAAGACAAAGCTTCAAAGACTTCAAAGCTTTGAAGTTTAAAGTTCAAAGGTGACACACAGTTCCAGCTGCAGCGGTTGCTAGGCAACGGGAGAGAGAGTATACAAGACAACTACACATTACCTTGTCCGCGCTCTAGCTCGACAACCGTCTCACCTAGGAATGTCAAACTTCATGGCTGGACACCCCATGGGTCAAGGATGTTCCCTATTGATTTCAAGGTCACAGGGTCAAAGGTCAAGGTCACGGCCCGACCCTTTGCGAAAACCTTGTCAGTAGTGGAATCTTCCAAACTGCACCAACAATTCATCAGATAAATTAACTAGGTTTGACAAATTCTAACTTAATTCTATATACAATAATTCAAAGTACGGGCGTATTTTGCCCCGCTGGAGGAGCTCTTGTTATTATATTAATAATAATAATAATAATAATAATAATAATAATAATAATAATAATAATAATTTCCACCCTGGAAGGATCCCATTCCCTCCTGTTAGGCTCATAGGTCTAACAGGGGGGAACCCGACAGGGTGGAATTTTTTTCGCTAATCTCATGCTAGCTCTTTACCAAATGACCTTTTAGCTCTCTGACCTACAGTAGATTAACACTACTTTAATAACTAAATCAAATATGTTTTTTTTTTTTTAAATAAACTGAATTAACATTCCTCATAAGTTACCCTAACAGGGTGGAACTTTAAGCGTGACCCAGAAGGGAGTGACATGTTTAAGATCAAAAATAGTAAGGAGGGAGTCTCAGTAGAAGCTTACCTCAGTTTCCACAGTTTGAAATGCCTTCCAAAATGATGTCACTTCCTGTAAATGGCTTGTCTGGAATTGTAGTTTTTTTATTGCACCTCAATAACAAACATTCTAACAGGGGGGAAAATCACTACTGGGACATGTAAAGTAGGAATGAAACGATAAATAAAAAATAGAATTTTATCATATTAAATTACATGATTAAATGAAATTTAGTGTAGCCTATTTAACAGTGAAAGGGATTTTTTAATATATATAATTTTCTAACTCATTCCTCTAGATGAAGTTGATTACTTGCACTGTGGGACACAATAAAATTAAGTGCGTGTGTTACCAAAAAGGTGTATTAATTATGAAATAATATTTCAAATGCATTTGAATTGAATCTAATGTATGAAAAACAGTTGATACACCATTGATTTACCTTACTTTTAATATTTGGCACAGTTCAGGCAAAAATCAGGCCAAGCAAAACATGCGGACATAAAATGTTGATGCAAAAAGAGAATCACCCAACAATTACAGAATGGCTGTGGCATATTACCTGTAATATGCCACAGCAAGTAATCAACTTCATCTAGAGGAATGAGTTAGAAAATTATATATATTACCTGTAATATGCCACAGCCATTCTGTAATTGTTGGGTTAACCCAACAATTACAGAATGGCTGTGGCGGTATACCGTTTGAACCGGTGTACCGGTAATTTTTATTTTTATGATATGAATTTTTTATTTACCGCCATACCGTGTGTGCGCGCATATGTCGGCAACACAGAGCGGCGGAACGTCGCACAGCGGTAGATTAAGCGGGGGCTGTTTTTCAGTGTTACACCAAACAAGCCAACAAGCCAGGTAAGGATAGCGTGTTGAGTGGTGAGCATGGACGAAGAAAATGACACAGACACAGGCTCCCTTTTTCGGAGAGCGGGAGTGCGCGGAGCCGTGCGCGGGCGAGAGAGCGTAGAGCGGGAGTGCGCGGAGCCGTGCCCGGAGCCGTGCCCGGGCGAGAGAGCGGAGAGCGCGGGTGCGCGGAGCCGTGCCCGGGCGAAAAGGTGAAGAGCGGGGTTCCGCGCACCCGCGCTCTCGCTCGGCCAGTCCCCCAAAATCAACTTCCCTCAGTGTATACTGAATCTAAATAGCCATTTGTTTACTCCACAATAAAAGGGCATGGGGCGCCATCTGCCGAGGAGTTGTGCATATTAGGCGCAGTGCTTTTATTTTGAAACGTTTGGCCGTAATTACACCGGAACTGAAAGTGCTTTTGTGAACCCGCGGTGCTGCAGTGAGGCAGAGGGACACTCGCATTTCCATGCGCCGTACGCAATGTTTTGTTTTCATTGGGTCAAGTGCGAGTATGTTTACATATTATGTGTTAGGCTAAGCTATGCGTCGTAATAAACACGAATCTACTGCACACTGTTTTCAAGTAGCGATAATGTTTGTTGGGCCTGATATTACCGGTTGTTCCGGCATTTCTCTGTCAAATCAGTGACCATGGATATGAAAGCTGTTCTTCAGTTTGCTGCAGCAACGAGATGTGTAACGTTGTTTTTGCAAGTAAGTCTTAATAATGTGACTTTTTAATGGCTTGTTAACGATTTAAACTTAACGTTACTAGTAATACGTAAACGTTACACCTGTCCCTAGCTTCGTTTATACCTGCATGCATTTTGTTTTTAGATTTTGGAATAATTCCTCAAAATCGTGCTATTATTGTTGCCTATAATTAACCTGCTTTCTAGAGTATGGATTTTGATGTAAAACTATTTATTCTTTGAATGACCAGTGTGTCCCATTTCTCTGTATAGGCAATCCTTAATGCGGCCATCCCTGATCATGAAGCAGATGCGTTCAGGCCCCCTCGGACAGAAGAGCCTCTATACCTGGACTCCAATGTGGACTGGCTGTTCAGTGGCCTGTCACGTTGGGATGCTGAACATTTTCTCTTCATTGCCGAGAGGGGATACTTGTATGAACATAATTTTGCCTTTTTCCCCCTCTTCCCGATCATTCTCAGAGGCCTGGCTGACACAGTACTTTGGCCCTTGAGCACCTGGCTAAGTGTTCGTGGACGGCTGCTAGTGGCAGTTGCTCTTGGAAACACAGCTCTCTTCTTGCTCAGTGTGGTGGCCTTGCATGCACTTGGTAGAATAGTTTTACAGGATAAACGCCTTGCTCTACTTTCTAGTCTTCTGTACTGCATCACACCAGCCAATGTTTTCATGACCGCTGGATACTCAGAGAGCCTATTTGCAGCGCTCACCTTTGGAGGATTATATCTTTTGGAGAAAGGATTCACCCTTCGAGCTTGTTTGGCGCTCAGTATAGCTACAGCAGCACGTTCCAATGGACTGGTGAACATAGGATTCCTGCTCTATCTTCCTTCTTTATATGCTCTTTCTCAGATTCGTGTTTATCGAACAACAACAAAGGGTCATGCCAAAGTCTTTCATTACATTTTTGTCATTATTCGTTTGCTGTTCACTTCTTTATTGGGCACTGCTATTATAGCCCTTCCATTTGTAACATTCCAATACTATGGATATAGGACGTTTTGCACACCATCTCTCTCCTTGGAGCGTATCCCTCCAGCTCTGCTCTCACTTGCTGAAAGAAAGGGCTACAGAGTACCTGATGAAAATGGCCCTCCACCTCTCTGGTGCATGAGGCCTCTGCCTATGCTGTATTCTCATATTCAAGATGTTTATTGGGATGTTGGGTTTTTACGCTACTTTGAACTCAAACAAATACCAAACTTTGTTTTGGCCTTACCAATGGCTACTCTTGGAATTATGGCAGCATATGCATATATTCAAGCCAATCCAGAGCTGTGTCTTCGACTTGGACTTTGGGAAACAATTGAAAATAAAGGACTTGACAAACCAGTACCAGGATTTTTCAACCCCCGGGTGTTTGTGTATGTGGTTCACTCCAGTGTATTACTGGTGTTTGGAATGCTGTGCATGCATGTACAGGTAAGAATATACAACATCACATTTACCAGTACTTTTTTTTTTTTTGGCTAAAAGTTATCATGTTCCATTTTCTCCAAAAGGTCCTTACCAGGTTCATGGCCTCTTCCTCTCCAGTGCCATTTTGGATAAGTGCACATCTGCTACTACTCAATGAGCCGCTTCTTCATAGAAGAAAAACTTCCACTTCCAGCATTCAGCTGCACAGCCATCATCATAACGGATGCAAGCATACACGCCCAAACCCTATCATAGCATTACTGCTAAACTTCACAGCCTGTTCTTCAATTACTAAAGGCATTTTGGGTTATTTCCTGTCCTATTGGCTGTTAGGTTTGATAATGCACTGTAACTTTCTGCCATGGACTTGATGTTACCCTGAGCTATAGAAACAGCACAGATATGTAAAATTTGGTAATAACATATTTAGCATTTAGTTTCCTCATTAAATCAAAGACAAAGTAAACAAACCCAATATATTTCTGTTCACATTTACTTGGTTCTGTATTTGCAGTAATTTTTAGCACAATAGTATGCACATTTTAGCAATTTTTTTTTTGGCTTGGGTTGAGTTTGCACATGGTTTTAAAAAGATTACCATTGTATGGAAAGGTTGCATGTATGTAAAGGAAGAAATATTCTTTTTGCACTATAAACAAGATAATGTATTAACTGTATTTTATAGAACTGTTGAGTAAATCATTAGAAAACGGTTTCTTTTCTTGTGTCCTTTTTTTTTTTTAAAAAAAAAGGAAAATATGGTCTTTCAGCCATGGTCAGTCAGGTAATTACGCATGACATTAGAAATCAGACAAAGTAAATTATAAAATAAAATAAAGGTATTAGGTAGGGGTCTAAGAGTTCATAGCTGGTGATAAAATGATAGCGTTCTTGTCCATAAAAGGGAGAGATGCAACAAAAAAAAGTTGCAGCTCTTTCACAAATGTTATGAAAAGGGGCTCACATTTCAAAAAATAGTTTTTGTGTCTAATAACATTTTTAAAATAGTTTTTTTTATCTTTGTATAGAAGTCCAAAGATAATGTCTTTCTTGAGGAATTTTAGAGAACAAACAGAAGTGTACACCTTCCCATAAAGTAATACTATGGACACATTAAAAGATGTGCTCTGTTGTTTCTATGTCCACATCACAGAAGGAACATTTATTATATATAATAATCTTTACCAAAGCCTATTATGGTGAATTCATTGGAAAGGCAGATACCAGATAGACGTTTATAATAAACTTTAAGATATTATAATGAAGTTTAAGATAATTTGTTCTAATTTTGATCTTTCCTGGGTTGTTAACGTCCTGGGCAACACTGGGTTGTGTTTTGAGTGTCACGTCAGCCTGTCTGTGCTGTGACGCAGCGCTGGAGGGAAGCGACGTGGGCAGTTCCATGGGGAAGATCCGTGGGGCAGTTCAGATCATCGACCTATGAGCCAGACGCAAACGCAAAGAGCTTCAGGCTGCTTCGTGATCCTGACTCGTGGATACCATAAACAAGAAATAAACCCGATGACTTTTAATTCGCGTTAATAACTAAATTAAATGTTGACTGATGAGGCGTCTACGGGACAGAGATGTTTTATCAGGCGTGATCACGGACAAGAATGGCTTTGCTGTCTCTGTAGCTAGCTAGCGTTAGCTTCAGAACGGTAAACGGTAGCCTGAGATGAGCGAAGCCAGTTTTTACGAGACGAGGACAAAATATACTGTGCACTATCAGTAAAATTCACTGAATTTTACGTTTAAGAAGCGTTGTACTTCACGTTTTCACTACCTCGGAGATGAAGAGTTGTGAGTACCAGCAGATCGACCCCCGTGCGCTGTCCGTGACCCCGCTGTCTGCCCAGAGCCATCGCGACACCAAAACGCAGCGCCCGCGGATGAAATGGGAAGTTTTCCCGGGGAAGAACCGCTTTTTCTGCAATGGACGTATAATTTTGTCACGTCAGAGTGGGGTTCTCCCTCTCACTTTGGGCCTTATTGTGATCACCTGTGGCCTGTTCTTTGCATTTGAGTAAGTGCTTCGGCTTATTCTCTGTGTTATAGGTAATATGCCACAGCCATTCTGTAATTGTTGGGTTAACACTGAAATATTTTTCCATTTCCAGTTGCCCTTTCCTGGTAGAGCACCTGACCGTCTTCATACCTGTGATTGGGGGAGTCCTTTTTGTGTTTGTGATCCTGTCTTTGCTCAGGACAAGCTTTACAGACCCCGGGATCTTACCCAGGGCCACCCCAGATGAAGCAGCAGACATAGAGAAGCAGATAGGTGAGGAATATGTTGGAACTGCATAGTCAGACTGTGACAGATGGGGTACAAGGGCTTTGCCATCTGGGTCACCTTGGAGGGTGTCATGAGGCAGTGAACTGTACCCATACCTCTACCTAGTTTGCAGAGGGTTAAATTCTTCTAAACCTACATTGTGCACTATTTGATGTATGGCACACACGTCAATGATGATCCTGTTCCTCTCTATTTTAAGATTCTTCGGGATCCTCATCATATCGGCCCCCTCCCCGGACCAAGGAGGTCCTCATTAACCAGCAGGTGGTAAAGCTCAAATATTGCTTTACATGTAAAATGTTCCGGCCTCCTCGGACCTCACATTGCAGTCTCTGTGATAACTGTGTTGGTAAGTAAAACATATAACATGCACATGAATTGTAATGTAAACATTTTAATAAGCTACATATATTACACCGATAATAGTTATACGAACTATATATAAAATACCCAACAAACATTTTGGAATTTTAATATCCAAGTTTTTGATGGAGTAAAATAAAATGAATTTCACTGTTGTGGTTTGTCTCATTTGGTCCATTGTGTGTTGCGACCCTCAGAGCGATTTGACCATCACTGTCCTTGGGTTGGAAACTGTGTGGGAAAACGCAATTACCGCTTTTTCTACAGTTTTATCATCTCCCTGTCTTTTCTGACATCTTTTATATTTGGCTGCGTCATCACTCACCTTACCCTGCGTAAGTATTCACTCAAGTAGTCACTGAATAGTTGTGTAATTAATCGCAAGGACCATTGATTGTTTGCTTTCTTTCAGGTTGTCACACTGGTAAAAGCCTTATTCAAGCCATTCAGGAGAGCCCTGCCAGATATCCTTTAACAAAGTCTTATGATGTCTCCTTTTTTTTTTGCTTACAGAAAAGTAACATGTTTTCATGGCTTGTTTATCTCAAAAGTAGAGTATCAGAAGCTGCTGTGCTGTGCTACTCTTCACCCTAAGCCACTTAACAGGATCAAAGTTGAACTCAGCGCTGTGGGCTGTTGTCTTTCAGCATTTGCTGCCTCATGTGCTTGAGTCCTGACATCAGTGGCTGCTTGGATTTTTTATTTCTAATTTATTTTAAGACTATATTATAGTTAAAGTATCCTCTACTCTAGTGTAATTGCTCCTTAACTTTTTGTCCACTATAGTGGAGTTGGTCATTTGTTTCTTTTCTGTGTGGTCTATTTTGGGCCTGTCAGGCTTCCATACATATTTAGTGGCCTCCAACCTTACAACAAATGAAGATGTAAGTGTCCTTGAAATTACTGGAATAAAAAGCATGGTGGCACTGACTGTTGTGTTTGTTCCTGCAGATTAAGGGCTCTTGGTCAAGTAAACGAGGTGCAGAGGATTCTGGGAACCCGTACACTTACAACAGCATCATCAAAAACTGCTGTGCGACACTTTGTGGCCCTATGCCTCCCAGGCAAGTCAAATTAATTTAGTTCATTTCAAGGCATTCTCTGTTGTATATTTTTGTGAACACATTTCATTCACGCTCTCAGCGTTTCATTATTGCCACTCTAAATTGATTCATTGTATCCACTGTAATTTAAAACATAATTTATTCATCATACATTTGTGTGCTGCTCATGTTATTGAGCCATTCACGACTCTGGTCCACATTAGGATGACTAAGCTATTGTATGTGACCACACAGACAAAATCGTAAAATTATAGCATCCATCAGCATCTGTCCTTTCTTCAGTGATGGTACACACTATAGTATTAACAATCATTAACCTGCTGAACTGGTCAAGTTACACAGTTCTGCATGTTAACCATTAAAGAAACAGTTGTTTACATCCTTTTCCTTTCTTTTTCCAGTTTGATTGACAGACGAGGTTTTGTGCCTCCTGATGAAGTAACTGCTGTTGCTTGTACTTCAGAGATTGAGCTGCCTCCATTCACAGCCAAGAATGACACAAACATGGTAGGATGAACTGTTCTTGTGTCTTGTAGTATCAATGTTAGCTTGTCTCAAGTGTCAGTTATCCTTTCCCTCTTCTAACCTGTAGTCTGTAAACAAATTGTTGAGATGTTTCTTCATATTTTAATTCTTTTGAAATAGGCTTTTATGCGCAGTGTGCATAGTGAAAGATACTTTCACTATTTTACCTTGGTTGGGTGCTAAAATGTTAAAACTGCCCTTTTAAGGTGCTGCTGACTTACCAGGCATGCACATTGCAGTGAATTTATTTGGTGCTAACAGTTTGTGTGTTTTTGTACATCTATGACTGTACGGACTGGGTGTGTATTTAGTTGTGCTTGAGGTGTATAAAGGCCAAAACTGTCATTATTGTATGTGGAACTTAAGTATATGCAGCAGCTTATTTGTATTTTCCACAGTCACATTGTTGACTTAACATTTATTTTCTTAAATTTATATATAACATTTATCTATGAAATAAACTTTATTTTTATATCATATGCTGGTATTTGGGTGTCTGACATTTAAATTGCGAGTGCATTGCCCAGACAATATGTACAATAGACAACTTAATGCTGCGTGTACTGTATCCGTTCACTCTCCAGGAGGAAAACTGTCAGGACTTTTCTGTGTCCTGCACAGCCTGAAGGCACCTGCCTGTGGTTCATGGTAAGAGAAGGGTTCACTGTCACTTCTCACCAGCTGTCATTGACTTTGTCTTCATTAATCACTTTTTGTTGTGGCTAGGTTTGAATTTAATATCATGATTACCATGATTAATAACTACTTGAACTGTTACATGTGACACATTTGCACCAACTGTGTGATTCGGGCAGTTTTTATCTGTGCATGCTTTATCACTTCCACTTTAACAGACACTGCATTCCTGAAACATGCTTCAGGGACTTTTGATTGGAGTTTTGTGCATGCAATGACTGTAAAAAATGAAGAACAGGTACTGAAACTGCTGCTTGTGCAAAAATGTGTTTTCTCGTTTTAACCCACTACCTCTCATCCATTTTCTGTATCAGCAGCTCTCGTATGCACTACCTCTTTCACTAACTGAATAATGTCTGTCTGTATTTGTTAAACTTTGTTAAAATATAGTTTCTTTTTGTTGTAGTGCACGCAGAGAACAAAGGACATGTTGGAGAGGATGCTGTACTCCTCTGACTTTCATGCTGTGTGCCCAGCGGGACCTCCAAAGACCTCTCCTTTGGGCCTGGAGACCTCTGGCTCCATGGGCCCGGCCCGAGCGCCCAGCGTGTGCCCGCGGCGTGCAGACAGCCCCTGCACTGCCTGTGCCAAGAGCAGAAAGGACTCTTTGCACTCCATCAATCCAGCTTTCCGCTTGGCATCGCCCTCCCCTTCACTGCCCCGTGTCAACTTGGCTCTGAGCAACACACAGGAAGAGGGGTTCATCCTACTTCCCTAGTAATGGGTTGTATTTAAATTGGATGAAGTCAGATGATGGTCAGGAATCAGTATGCCTGTACCAGTTACATTTTTTATTTATTTTTATTTTTTTAAATATCTTGCAAATGTTGATTTTGAAATGTTTAGTGATCAGATCAATTATTCACAATATGCAGCATATTGACTCTAGTAACTCTGCCTGCCCACAAGTAAACTTATCAGAGCCTAAAAAAATTACAAGACAACTGGTGAAAAAATCCTTTCTGGCTTACTTTTCTATCACTAGTATCATATGGGAGGAGTAGTTCACATGTATAAGTGACATAAAGTGCTGCTATATGTCTACTGTCCAGTTGAGTAAGGCAATATCATAGATGCAGGCAGAATAAATAATCTTAGTAAAACTATCAGCACAAATAAGCAATATATTTTAACACTGTACATGTGCCCAGACCTTTACTCACCGTAAAGCCATAAACCAGACAATGCTAACTTATGCAAACCTCAACTCAAGTCACAAATTATTTTAGCTGTGCTGTGATGTAGATCAGGTGAATGAGTGAATCTTGTGTGTCTTTGGTCACTCTCTTGTCCTGCCTCATAAATGGTGATCGATGGTTGTGAAGTTGGGGATAATATTGAAACATTGTTGTTGTTTGTGAAAAATGGTGTGGTGAATTTGCTACATTTTTCTTCATTTGCTGCAGCCTGCTGGATCATGGATTGCAGTATGTATCACTTAGTTGGAGTTTCACATTTGTTTGTTATTTTATACTCTCATCGACAGATCTATAGGCGTTATGAATGAGGCTAAACAGGCCTCGACGCATGTGGTCAACTCAAGTTCCTGATCTTTGACCTTTTCAAACTTAAAACATGATCCACTTGATTGACTTGACTGTGGCCACTAGAGGGCGCTGTGTAACTACAAATGTCGGGTCACCACTTCTGCAAAGGTTAATGTTACAAGTCTGAGTGTTGTTTAAAGTCGCGTTTTCGAATGTACCGTAGTGGTAAGTTAAAAAGAACCACTTTTACATTATCTTTACAATTAAACAATCTGAAGCCTTTAGAGGTTTGGTTCAAGGTACAAGCTGTGCTTGTACAAAAGTTTTGTAGAATGTGACAAATAAACATGTTTTATATTTTTTCAGGCCCTCCCTTTTTGTGAATTGTGTGATACTAAATACTAAATGTGCAGTGCATGAGTTAAGAATAACTTATCTAAATGTTAATGACACAGTATCTTATTCCACTGTACTAAAATCATAGTTGCACATGGTTGCTCTGTTCATATGATAATTGTACTTTAAAAATAACTACAGGTCATTGTTTGTGTTCAGTTTCAGGCTCATTTAGCGTTTCAACAGAAACACACTTGGCACATTTAAAACGTAGGCCTACTTATTGGGCAGTTTATTTATTTCTTTTTAGGACTGCAGGGTCCCTGTATCGTATATTACCATGTGTACGCATGGTTGTCAGTGTGACAGGAGCGGTGGGCAGTCCTTTTCTGATTCACCAAAGTTGTTCCTGCATAGTTTTTGCATGCTTTGTGTGTCAAACTCAAAAGTTGTTTCCTCATTACTCATCATTCTGGACAAAACTGAACTTTATTGAATCAGACGACACAACAGTCCCAGAGCAGGATGGTTCTCATGAGATGAACAGTGTATCCCTGTATAGTTTAGTGCCACTGCCAATGAGACATCAAACAAACTGAACCACAAAGTGCCCAAGAAAATTATAAGCCTGAAGATCTCATTTAACAAATTTCATAAACGTAGGTGGCCTTTCTAACATAATCACAAAGTAACAGGTGGTTATAGGCCTAGTTTCAGTATCTTAAAGTTGCACTATATAATTTTTCTATTTGTCTCCATGGAGATGTAATTGCTTTGCCTGGAATGTCACATAATATGACATAAAATATCCATGTCTGTATAGAGACAAGATGGTGACACCACTTTTGAGATACAGGTCTGTGTGGAGTGGGGCTATATCCAAGACCAAGGCATTATTGGGTATTGTTCGTAACGTATTGCATCGTCGGTTTCATTATTATTATTTTTTCCCCCAAAATTATCACATTTTTGACCCCCTGAACATCGACGAAAGTCCCCAAATCGGGTATCAGATCGACCGGCCTGGGAAAAAATGATAAAATGGGAATCGCGACATTGCCCGAAGTGACCCCACTCAACATCGCCCCCTGGAAACGTCAAAATGTACAAATTAATGGGAGACCGAAATGCATATTTTGTCGTAGGTCAACGAAATTCGGAGCAGTGACAGAACTCGAGGAGACAAACAAAAAACCGAATATTGTGCCTCCCCATGATGAACAGGAAGTCGCCGGCGTTTTGACTGCGTGTTTGCAAAAATATGCAAGTCCCTGATTTTTGGTCCAATCAAGCTCAGATTTGACATGTCACATCTACAGGTCCACAAAAGTTGTCGGGTTTTTTTTCTTTCTTTTTTTCTTTTTTTTCTTTTTTTGTAATACGTTTGTCCGTAGCAAGCCAGCTAATAACACCATTTCCTGTTTGTTTGACGACCTCTCACGGCCACAGGCTTTGGCCTACAGAGCTCAAACTCAAATCACTATTACATGATCCCGGCCTGAATGTGATGAAATATGAAATGTAATAAAAGTGAACTCTATAGCGCCACCTACCATAGACATGAAATGTAAACATCGGATTTGTACCAAATTCTGGGATTAAATTCTATGCATGACTACGAGCAAAAAATATCCTCTCTCCGCCCATGTACAACGGCATGTACAAAGTTGACTTTGGGGGGAAAAAAATTACTTTCACCTTAATTCATGAAACTTTGCAGAACATTCACTGACGTGCTCCTGATCATCATTCATTCACTTTTTTTTTTAGAATTTTATAGGTTCACTATGGAACTTTTCTGGTGGTCTGTTTTCATGCAGTCTTAGTCTGACAGTGCTCTTGATTATAAAAGTCACATGACCTGTGGCCTAGGTTCTATAGTTTGGCTCTAGAATAATTTGCATTTTCAAATATTAAAGGTGCACTATGTAACTTTTCTCGCCGGGGCAAGGGGCATCATCGCCGCGGCTCTGATTATCATTATTATTATTAAACTGCAAAAAATAAACTTGTCATGCATTCCAGGTGTTTTCATGAAAATTAGAGAACACGTTTGATCTATTGACATATTATCACCTGCTATAGGTTAAATATTGACCAATATTTCTGGGATTCAGTTTCTCCATAAGGGGGGTAGGGAGAAGGCCAAAGTTGAATCACGCATAATTGATGACTGCAAAGTGGAAAGTGCTAACCATGGAAACCTGAATATGAACATTGTGTGCCCCTTATCACATTAAGGATTACTTAGCAACCATTTTGATCCTCTTCTTTCTCATGCAAAAGGTTGCCCTTTGAAAATGTTAATAAACACGGCACATTTGTAGTTATTTTACAGTCGGAAACCTTCCCACATTTTCCCTTCTTTTAGACTGTATCTAATTGTTGACCAATAAAACAACCAGTGAGCTTCTTTTTATGCACAATAAAGTGACTGAATCAGGACAGATACTGCAGGCTGCTGCTGCTGAGTCACTGACAGGTCATGACCAGACATACCTCTGGCCTGTTTGACTTTGGAGGCCAGAGGAGGTAAAATGCTTATCATGATTGCTATGTTATTTGAACAACATATGTTACATAACACTAGGAGAGACTGTGATTCTGCTCATTACAATACGGTATGGTGAAAAGTTTGTTTGGCAGCCGAGTAGTGTGATTTGCATAAATGTCACATAAAGGGGACATGCAAATGGGCATTTATGAATTTAACTGTGATGCCTCGTCATTTAATTAGGCTACTCAAAGTTATATTTTGATTCCTGCATGTTTGAGTAATCCTTTGTCGACCATTGTCCTGGATTTGGGGATTGAGCGTGCTCAGTGCAGAGTGTTTTTAGATTGTGAATGTGCTCTCTACACTTTTAAATAATGTAATACAATAATGGTGTACTTAAAAAAACAACAAAGTTCAACATTTTCTGAAATTTAAGCCTATTTTATCATACAGTGTCATTAACATTTTTGATCTGTTTTTGATCTTGACATAAGATGATGCTATTTCTGTATTTAAACACATAAGGGCTAGACAATTAGTATTGCCTGAAAATGTTCACTAGTGTCCATTCATTTAAGTAGACATTTGCATTAAGAGCTGTTTTTACATTAGTAGTAGGCCTGTCTCTTGTACAGTCACAACGTCTTCTCTCTGTGGACTGTTGCAAATCTCCAAAGAAAAGATTGTCCCAGTAGCATTGACTCAAGTTCCCCATGACATGCTTCACTCTTTATTGCCCCTATACCCTGTTCCTCTGGACTACTGCATGTGGGAGTGGGGGGATCGGGGGGCTGCTGTATTTCTGGGAATGAAATCGGAGCTTGTGGCTAAAACAGGCTTCCCCTCTTGCTTCTGGAAAATGCTAGGGAGGCTGTACTTTTTACTATAGCATTTCGTTATATTTTCATCCTTTTACACCTTGATTTTTGGCTATCAATGTATACGTTTATTATTAGCATCTGTCAAGGTCTGTGGGCCTGTTGGGTCAATGGAAATGCAAGCAGCAAAAGCAACATTTACGGTTAGTAGGGGTTGGTCGGTTGATAGTCCCCTAGCAGTACCGAGGGGACCATGCATCTGATGATTTAAGCTTTGGTTAAGGAAGAGGTCCAAGTTTAGACACCCCACACAGAAGGGGGGGGGACTGTATTTTATTACCGCACGCAAGCCGAACATATCTGTCTTCTATATGGCTCCGTGCTGCATATGTTTAGCTTTGCTCACTCAAAGAGGTGCCCAGGAGAAAAACAATAGTATTTTGGTTTTTGTGTTTTTGATGCTATAAATAGAAATCTAAGAACACCCCTGAAGCGATTCCTGATCTTCCTTTTGTCTATTATTGTATTCATTTTGTTTGTAAATGTCTATAGGATCTATAGGAACTATAGGAATTATGTACATATTTCTCTCATAGTTTTGGTTTTCCGTAAAATTCTTGCATTCTTTGTGTTGTGGAGTTTTTGAACTCCAGGGAGTAAATTGATATGCCTTACATAATGTTGCACTATAGTTACATACACAGCCTATTTCAGTCCAGTGCAATAAACTGACACAACAGAGTACAGACAGGCCTCATGGAAATACTGCAAACATAAGTACTTTTTATCTTTACCTTAAGTAACATTTTCAAAGGGCCGAGAAATGTCAGGGTGAACAATCATGCCACTGTTCTTACTTTGAACTTTACATGTGCACTATGTAAGTTTTCTGAGGCAGGATCACTGGGGGTGTTATTTCTTTGTATGACATTACATGTATCTTTTTCCATAGTGATATCACCAGGTCAAGTTACAGCTCAGATCTGTGGCAAGGTGATCCTACTCAGTAAAAATGCATTTCTTTCAAGGTGTTTTTCTCATGTGTAACTTTAAAGCTGCACAATGTAATTTCTGGTGTAAGGGCCACCAGCTGCTTCAGACAAGAGAAGCAGGAGGTGACGCCACAAGGTACAGGTCAAATCTGTGGAGAGGCGAGTCCACTGTCAGTAAAAATTAACAATGAAAATACACTTCCCAAGTAAAGCAATAACATCTCCATAGCTGATCCTCTACCAGAAAAGTTCTATACAGCCTCTTTAAACATTGATTGTAGAGACTCTTCACCTGTGGCATCAGGTCAGCTTATTGTTCACTGTGTGTTTAGGTGTGGCGAGGTTTTCCAGAAGCACTTAACTCTGCTACTGTCATTAATGGAGCAGTGAGTGACGTCAGAGGTGCGGACGTTTGTGCAACTGTTCCACTGCTGTGACCATAGATTTGTGATCCGGAAAAGTAAACACTCCTCTCTTATCACAAGCCTGTCTGAGTGCCCAAACTGAAGTGACTGGTTGTGTTAACCTGGTCACAGCAACATTGAGAAAATAGCTGCAGCTGCCTGGCAATTTCAACTATCGCTATGCTGCTGTCCCAAACTCACACATGATGCACTCTCTAATTTTAGCAGGCACTTGGTCATATCATGTCTGAGAGAGCTCACTCAGGAATGAGGGAAGTCTCTTTGGGGAAGTTCATCTACACGCCTGTTTAAGATGGGGGAAAATAAGAGATAGTCATAAATAAGGTACAATGGTTTTTGAGTTACAAGCTCACATGTTCCATATGTGTCCATAGGTCCATTATGCCAAATTATTATGAAAAATTTGTGCCCATAAATAAAGTAGTTGACTTAAAAATATAGGTATATCAGACAGTGAATCACTAAAATATTTTATTGATTAGAAACAGATGCATAGTTATTACTTAGTTACTTATGTAGTTTTTTTTAGACCTAATGAATTTCCTTCAGGATCAATAAAGTATCCAGCTATCCATCTATTTAGCTATCTATTTGCCCTTTGTCAGAGGAGAAATAAAAACATTGCCAATAAACCATTTGTTTAAGGGGTGTTTAAATAGGTCTTTGTCACCGCACCTACTAGACTCACAGTGCTATGCCTTTAGCCGGATGTCAAAACAGGAACAACTCAAGCTTAGTAAATAAAATAAATAGATAAACAAAAACTTCAATGTGCCAGTTACTTTGAATTATGAAAAATTAGGATAAAAATATTACATTTTATTTTAACATCCATGGACAATGAAAAAATGTCGCCTTAGTTCATGATTGTTCATGAAGGAGAAAACATTGAACTTTATGCCAATTTTTATTTCACCTGGTTTGACCCAATATTTATAAATAATAATTATAAATAATACTACTTAAGCCTTACATACTATTTTGAACAGTAGTAAAATTACCCTAAGCATCATTCTTTTATCCTGAAATTTGATGACTTTTCCTAAATTTTGCCAAAATACACAAACATTAAAATATAATATAAATTTTATACTTTTGTACAGGTGCTAAATTGGCAAATTCTAAAGGTGAAAATTTTTAGACACTGAGGCTGCTTCAGGTCAATGTTGACCCGTATCTATTATCTATCTATGTGGTCAAATGAAGGAAAACAGAAGTTTTAGGGAATCTTGAAACTGTGAAACTGTACAGGCCATGTTTGTGTGTATTTTTTTATGGGACAGTGGTGACAGAGTTCAAGAGTTCACTGTTTTGAGATTCCTCCATGCCCCAGGTTCCCAGAGAAAGACACTTGGGGGAATCTCAAAACAGTGAACGGAGTGATTATCCTATATACAGTGCACATAAGGAACAAAAGTCATCCATAAGTACATATAGCTGCAAGAATTATCCTCCTGCTGGCCTCTTGTGATAGTCTACAATACATATCAATGCCTTTGTTATACACAGTGAGCTGAAACCAACCTGGAGGGCAAGCAGGAGGAAATGGAGGAGGTTCTTTCTGGAGGAGCTTGGAAAGGCCCTTGTGACTCCCTGTAGACAAAGGTGACACCAGCTTCCCCACACAGCAGCTTCAGCAGCATTGGTAAGGGCAGTGTAGCAATCTGAATCTGACCCTGATTAAGAAATCACACCAGAAAACAACACAAGGGCACAGAAGAGGAGATGCAACTTCTGCCCTGCAAACAAGGACTCCAAAACCTGCTGCAAATGTGGGAAAACATATTTCAATCCCACAGATGCAAAGTTTCCTACCACTGTGTTGAATGCATTGACTAGATAGAAATAAGAATAATGTTTGCAGTGGATAAACATGATTATATTATACATTCCAACAGTTCCTGAATATTCATGTCAATAAAATATATATAAATCATACTGGCTTTTATGTTTTTATGTGTTATGTAAAACAAGACATGACACTGTGTAACAGTAGATGTTTTTCTGCAAAAACAAGTGTTGTAAAACATATTCTATTACTTCTCTGCACTTCACTTCAGTATTAAAGGTGCATTGTGTGACTTTTCTGGTGGAAGGTCCATCAAATGCTTTTCTCCATGGAGATGGTATTGCTTTGTCTGGAATGTTTCACAATATGGCATTAACCCTTTCTATTCAGACAAAACCAGACAAAATTACAAGTCATATCTGTGGAGAGGCCAGCTCACAGTCATGTCTTTTTCTAGGTATTTTTGCACTATAAAACCACCTGTAATTGCACACAAGTAAGGTAGCATTGTTTAATGTCATACTATGGAACATTCCAGGTAGATTAATGACATATCCTTAGAAACAAGAAAGCGACGGACCCCTAACCAAAAAGTTACATAATGCACTTTTAAAGTATACGCTCGATGTTGATGTCACAGGAACTCAACCTTTTTACCCTTTTCTACACATAGGGACTATTTATAGCACAATGACGCAGAGATCACGCTCAAAGCACCTGCCGGGATCCTATGGTATGGACGCCTCTGACCAGCCACCTGGCAACCAACCTGGGATGCTGTCGCCACGGTAACGGGATCATTCAGAATGGATGACTTTGCTTTGTCTGAATTGGAAAACAGGAAGTGTGTGACAAGACACTATTATTTAAGTCATATATTTTACTGTGGAGTCTCTAAAGGTCAATGGTGGAGTAAAATAGACGTGCGTATCTCATAAACACATCACGCTGAGCCAATTCTAAGTCATAACACTGTAACACCGTTGAAACTGTTTGAAAAGCAATGACGCGTCTGGATCCCTTTCATAGCAGATTGTTGATAAGAAAGAGGAAGCTTCTGGGGATTTTGCCTGTTTTCAGCAAATAGTACCCTGTCACGATCTTATGGGATCAGAGCAGTGGACTAATGTTTGCTTTTGTGAGTAATGTCTATCGTCTGCAAGCTTTCATTACAGGTGCTTCAGACTTTTAGAGCCAAGTTTGGCAATCATAACTCTATACAGCACAAATCTCAAATAGATGTGAAAGATAGAGTTGTCTACAGGAGGGAAGTATGCCTTACTACATGCATAACAAACAGCATAGAAAAGAAATGGGTGACAGGGACTGATCAGAATTGAATGAAAGATTATCTTATTATCTTCAAATAAATGTCTTAAATTATTTATGAATATGATTTTTATGACTTGCTTATTTCTGATAAGCATTACAAAACAATCCTTTAGCCACACTTTTACACCAACTTATACTTAAATGTAAATATTTTGACCTCTGTGTCAGCAAAAATGGACAATCATCATTTTTGTCTTTCCTGGAAAGTTACTAGAATGTCACTTAGTAGCTTTTGATACAATGTGTGCACTACAGAAAAAAGTTTCATTTCCGCCTCTGCTTGGCACAGTGACAAGAAGTGGTTTGAACACGGATCACTGATCATGTAAAAGTGTGTGTGTGTGGACAAAACTCCAGCACTAGATGTACACATCTGAGTAAATACATACAGTAAATAAAGCTGTGTAAGCACCAGGTGGAGGACTCATGTAACCTGTCAAGATGACAATATCGACTGATAGTTTTAGAAATGAAAGCTGGAATTTGAATTTTTGGGGGTCATTATTTATTATGGGTACTTTTTATTTGTTATAGTGGGGACATTTAATTATAATTTTTTTTATTAATAATAATTATTTTTTCTGCACAATAAGATTTAATGTGGAATAAATAAGTTCTATAACTTATTATAGATACAAACTAACTACCAAGCAGTTTCATTGTGCTATTTATTTATTTATTGCAGCTCATGTTTTTAATGATGATAATAATTTCAATATTAGTCTATTGATAATCTATATTTTCCTTCAGCTACATCAATTCAAAATGTGAGTCATTTTAAGCTGGTTTACTAAACTATCTCACCTCATCTGCAAATGCTGTAGGAGGCTACTAGGCCTATAGCCATTGACTGAACACATTGTGTATCCAATAACTGCATTATAACCACTCATAGCCTACTAGTGGCCAATTTTGTTAAAACCAGCTTCAAATTTCATAACCTGACATAAACCTAATCCACATTTGGTTGGTCCTATTGCCATATGGTCCAGTCATAAACTGTATAAAATGATGTAGGCCTGCTTGTGTAAAGGTGCCAGGTTACTTGACACCTGAGCGGGTAAAAGCTCCTCGGGGCTGTGCGGTTTGGAGCTGTTCTCGCGCTGCGGGACAGGAAGCCGTCAGCCTGACGTCACATGGAGGGTGTTTCTCCGGGCAGGGCGTCCATAATCAATGACCAAACACAGCAGCCAATCAGCGGTCCTCTCTCGAAGTCTTTAAACCCTCCGGTCCTTATGAACCACTTCTTTGCAAAGTGACCGGATTTGAGCTGCGCGCTGCGTCAAGAGAAACGTCTCATCCCACTTCAGTCTCAGCTCTCTCCTCCAAATATCTACCAGCCCAGGAATTTACCACACTTTAAACCCCGAGAGGAAGAGCTACCACTATTTTGCTTTCTGTTTAGCTTGGGGTGATCTTGAGAGTTTGACATGTCTTGCGCTGAGGCATTGGATCCCAGCCGGCGGTTCTGCGTGCTGTCGTGGGATCAGGTGCAGCGGCTGGACTCGATTCTGGGAGAAGCGATTCCCATTCACGGACGAGGGAACTTCCCCACTCTGTCCGTGCAGCCCCGGCAGATAGTTCAGGTAACTACAGCATCCTCTCGGATCACATTCATCTGGCTTGAACTATTTAAAGAAACATTTGAACCATCGCATCTCTTAAATGTAGCCTACAGGCTTCACCTATTTCTTATTAGTAGGTTTATTATAATATATCGGAATTAGATTGTATTTGTCATTTCAGTATAAACTATACGCGGAAACGAAACACAGTACTCAGGTCCAGTTTACAAGATATCCTGAATATGTTCTGTTACTTATATGCCATAGCAAGCCTACTAGGAGACCACCTTGGAAGCTGATGAATCAAAGTTAGACAGCTTTGAAGTTTTTATGTAACTTGTTGTAGCCTATATGAGCAATTGAGACATGATTAAATCCTTATCTTTACCTCCTTATAATCCTGCATCAGAGTGGAGTCATTCCCAATCTATGCACAGTTTCCATTATAGCATGTGTGTCTCCCCTGTGCACATTCTCAAGACATTACATCCCCCCTGCTTACTTTTCAAATGGATTCAGCAGATATATACCCACCACTTTTCCAGCCACTCATACATTTTGGCCTGGTCATATTTCACTCTCCCAGCTTCCCATGTCTCGGTCTGTCTTTACACACTTGGCTAGGAATCCCAAAACCATGATGGAAACTTCAAATGAATGTGTAGAACAGTTTCCGTATGTCAGGTAATATGTTTTGATATGCAGTTTGAGCAAAGCCGACACGTGAGGCCCCAAACTCGTGCTATTATTTGTGGAAAAAGTTAAATGTAGGTTTGAGTAACAGGCTGTGTTTTTTCCATGTATTCCCTGAGCAGTGAAACTCCTGTTAAGACATGATATGATGATGTGAATGTCTCCCAACGCAACTGTAAATGTTTAACAACCTTAATTGTATTACAACCCAAAGCTGGTGTACAGACGTGACTCCACCATTATATCACTTTGTACCTCTAATTATACTTTGCATACTTTGTGACTTAGGACAAGAGACATGTTTTTTTGGATTGAGCTTGTTCAGGCATATCTGTGGTGGAAGTGGCAAAGATTTGGCCTTACCTTTGCACTTTAAGAGAAGTCCAAGTCCTTGTAGGTCGCTCTTATCTGCACTGTGATAAGATGTAATATTTCAGTGAATACGAGAGGCTTCTGCAGACGTCACGCTTTAGTGAGGACACTTCATTCCGAGTCAGTGGGGTCAGTGACAGTGGTCTTCCTCTGCTCCACTGACCTGTGCATGTCTAAACTATCTCACCTCAGTGCAAGCTACAGCTGCTTGGACCAACAGTCACCAATGCCCACATGCTTTTACTGTTTAGTATGTTTGAGTGGATTTTAAGATTAGTCCAAAGTTTGTGTTCTTTCTGTTATTTTTTATTATATTTTATTAGTTAAGTTGGCAATATGCACACTTTGCATACTGGTTGTGATATGTTAGTTTACTCAAGTGCTCCCTGTGTGATAACCTTTTATGAATTTGTAAAACTACTAGTTGATCCATTACAAAGAATAACTGATGTTTAAGTCTATGTAATTTAAAATAGGAGTAAAATAATGCCTCCATCTATTTGCAAAACTGCCATCTAACACCATCTATCATTCATAATCAGTTCTCAATAGCCAGTGCTACTATACATAAAGATTATGTTTCTAAACCTTCTGTCTGTATTTGATATTTTACTTTAAATGATTCACACAGTTAACTCACTGTAGCATATAAATGGTAGAACCTGTTGAACACATTAGCTGAACAAGCACACCTAAATCTCCTGCCTGGCTGTGGTCAGATTAGTGACCCTCTCCCATGGTGATCAGATAACCAGCCAGAGCTATTTATACATACTGGGTCAGGGAATAGACAAATAAGCAAGGGAGGGCATCAGAGTTAAAATTACTTATATCCTGCTTATAGACTAGTCGTTATCATTACATATAGTGGGGGTGCTGTTTTAAATTACATCTCTGAGTTGTTTTGTACTGACCTCTGAGTTGTTTTGTATTGACCTCACAAACCATTGATTTTCTTTATGGTCATAATGAGTTTATTAAAATATTTTTCAGAATCATTATCATAAATCTTTTGTTGTAAGGTCTCATAGTTACTATCGCTGGTTTAGATAGGCACACCATTTCATTGTTAGGTCTATTACTGTCTTAATGATAAGAAATGTAATGATTAGATTCACTTAGAGATCTAAAGCCTAGCTCTAAGCCACATTTTGGCTTGTGAATTTAAGTGTATGAGGATAACTTTTAACTTGCTTTAACTTGCTGCCAACTATAGTTAATAGGAGTGTGAAAAAATATTGAAATATCAATATATATTGTATAGTTTAATATGATGATACAGTATCGAGATCGTGGGCTACTGTATCTCTATATCGCCAAGAGCATTTTTTGGTATATTTTCTTGAATTATTTTGTTACAGAGCTACAGTCTGTTGCTTGTTTAGAGAAAGGAAACTCATCTGTGCAACACATTTGAAATTTTTACGTTTTTTATCTGTAAAATGGGTGTTTCTTATTAAATATGCACAAGAATTGGTTTAATAAAGACTTTTAGTATCACAGTCATGATGTAGCCATTGTATTTTTTATTGAACCATATTGAATCAATTTAAAATATATTGTACTGAATCGAATTGAAAGCTCACTGTATCGAGACATTGATATCACGATATCGTATTGTGGCCTGTGTATTGAGGTATTTATTGTGTTAGCAACTTCTTAATGATACCCAGCCCTTATGGTTAAACTGTGCCAATGTTTTAATGAGAATTGTGATGTCACACCTCTGTCCTCAAGACTCCGCCCAGTTTAACAGCTCGTTTGGACTATGGTTGTAGGTGTAGTTTAGATATTTAGTCCCACTTTAAGCTGTGAGTTGCAATGATTTATATTTGTTCACGTGAAAGTCTTACCTGGCTGTGTTGTGTCCTCAGGTGGTGCGGGCGCGGCTGCAAGAGAAGGGCATCTGTGTTAAAGATGTGAGGCTGAATGGCTCTGCTGCCAGCCATGTCCTGCACCAAGACTCCGGACTGGGATACAAGGACCTGGACCTCATCTTTGGCGTATCCCTCAAAGACGACCAGGCATTTCGACTTGTGAAGGACGTTGTGTTGGACTGCCTACTAGACTTTTTACCTCTTGGCGTCTGTAAAGAGCGGATATCAGCACTGACCCTCAAAGAAGCTTACGTTCAGAAACTGGTAAAAGTCTGCAATGACACAGATCGCTGGAGCCTCATCTCGCTGTCCAACAACACGGGCAAAAATGTGGAACTTAAATTTGTGGATTCCTTACGACGTCAGTTTGAGTTTAGCGTGGACTCTTTTCAGATTTGCCTAGATTCTCTGCTTTTATTTGATCGTTGTTCAGAAACACCAATGTCAGAGAGCTTCCATCCAACAGTTATAGGTGAGAGTGTGTATGGAGATTTCGGGGCTGCCATAGAACATTTGTGTCAACGAATCATAGCGACGAGGAGTCCAGAGGAAATCCGCGGCGGTGGCTTGCTGAAATACTGCCACCTGCTTGTCCGGGGGTTTAGACCATCCTCTGAAGCGGACATGAAGCAAATGCAGCGCTACATGTGTTCCAGGTTTTTCATTGACTTTCCTGATATCGGCGAACAGCAGAGAAAACTGGAAGCGTACCTCCAGAATCACTTTGCGGGGATGGAGCACAAGCGTTACGAATGTCTGATGACGCTGCACCAGGTCGTGAACGAGAGCACTGTTTGTCTGATGGGCCACGAAAGGCGCCAGACCCTCAGTCTCATCTCTATGTTAGCACTGCGGGTACTAGCCGAGCAAAACGCCATACCAACGGTCACCAATGTCACGTGCTACTACCAGCCAGCGCCCTACGTACAGGACATCAACTTCAGTAACTATTACATTGCACACGTACACTCCCCGCAGGTGTCCACGTGCACTAACTCTTACCAGACATGGCTGCCCTGTAGCTGAAGAGACTGAATCAAACTAATGGACTATCAAAAAAAAAAAAAAGTTGCCAAATGTGACTCGATTAAACAATCTTGTACTGCTGTGCATTTGATTGAGCCGTCCAACACCAATCGGGCATAAGATCATGACTTATGTTAGAATATGGTACATTTAGGGGTGGGCGATGTTGACAAAAATGAATATCATGACATCAATAATCAGAATGGCAGAAATGTACTAATGCATATTTTAGTAGAAATTTATTGCCTGACCAGCCAGTTCCTTCTACATTCTGTTAGAATCCAGAAGGGACTAGGACCGGACAATAGAGCATGAAAAACCTAAGTTCGAACTCGAGTTGATCCAACCTCAAATGCGGAAGACATCTCTTCTTGAAAATTCTTGTAGCATTCAGAACAAAATATATAACTTCTTTTCCTTGAGATAAATAATAGTTTGGTGCTGTGATTGTTGATTCTGTAAAAATCTGCACTGTTTCTCGATCCTTTATGTAGATTTTTTTCTTTTTTATGTATAAGCAGCAATGTTTATTTTAGATGTAATTGGAGCATGCTTCTCTCTGATTGGTTCATCCTCCTGTCAATCATGCCTTGTGAAATCAGAGACAGGATACAGCTCCAGATCCACTTGATTTGTAAAGTTTTGTCAAAGTGTGTGGTTCCGCCTGGTCAGATAAAGAGATTTAAGTATCATACAAATGTAAAATTACCTACAAACATGCAGAAACATCTGTTCATAAACCTGTTTGGTGTATATTCATATATTATTGCCCACCCCTATGAATTCAGTATAAGGGCATTACGTGAACTTCTTATTCAAGTTTTAAAATGGAGGAAATAGAGAGGGATTAAGCAAGTTTGATGAGTACGCAAGTGTGCAGGCTAGATGTATCTAAAATATGGATTGCAATGTGTATTGTTACCACTGTAACTACTGTAGTCTAAGTGAAGAAATGAAAAAGTTTAGGATGATTCAGGAAGAAGGACATAAAAAATATGATTGTTTTATATTGGACTGCATTTTGGACAAGGGGTCTTAATGTTATGCCTGATTGGTGTGTATTCTTGCAAAACATCTGTAAGATTGCTGGTCATTTCTGAGATGTAGTGATTGCATTCTAAGTATTAACGTCTTTTGAAACTTTCTAACAGAAGTACATTTTTGAAGTAATGATGACGTAGCTGGTATTGCTTTCACACTGGCTTTTTGATTACTTACTGGACCAAAGATGTATTTGTTGTTCTCAAAGGAAGTGTTGTCAAGTTTCCAAGTGCCTAAAAGAAAGCTGGACAAGTTCTCAAATATCGGCTGTGTTTTGTAGATTACTGTCTCGCTTTTCCAAAAACAGAAGCATTCAATTTTGTGACATTAAAAACAACAAAATGACAGCCTTGGTATTGTGGTCATTTTCCTTCTATGATGTTACGATATTTAAGTTTTTTTGTTGAGATGGGAGTGTGGTTGTTGTCTAGACTAACTTTTTTTTGTACCAAGTACCCTCTAACTCTAGGACAAATAAATCAGTTTAATACTTATTACTTAGTTATATTTTCTTGTTTTAATGATACTGGAATCTATAACGTAACTACCAATTACCAATTACGATTTATAACCAAATACTATTCAAATGCACCTTTCTTTTTGAACCTGAAATCATTCCAAGTACGCTATGGTAAGTGCTCAAGTACCCCTGATTGGGAAGCATTGGTCTAGACAGTTGTATTAAAGTGACAAAATGTGGATAGGACCTGTTGAAATCCATATACAGTGGGATTTAGTCAAACGTCTGCTAGGATCCATTACGATCTAAGGACATGAACCATAAGGAGTCTTTTGCTTAAGGTACAATGACCACTCTTTCTTCTCTGATACTAAAGCTGTTCACAAAGGCTTGCCTGTTCTCCCACCCATGTTTGCAGTGGAAACCCCGCACTGATACTATGTCATGTCGTCTGAGTCAGGAACAAAAATATACCAGGATCAGCTCCATTGTAGAAGCAGCTCAGTGACAAAGGTGTGGAGCACGGGTCAGGGCTTTTTACCAAGCCATGAAAGGCTATTTGTGTGTTTGGAACACACAGAGTATGAGAACATAGTAGGAGTACAGGCAGAGAAAAGAAAAGTTCTAAAGCCATGCAAAAACAACTGTTTATACAGAAAAGTGTGGTTTTATATGCAAAAAGCCAGATTAAACTCAACCATCTTCACCTTTCTGGTCTTGTCCCATACAATCTACCAATTAAACTAAACTAAATGACTAAGGACCTACCTCTAGATTGTTGTGTTTTATATATTAGATATAATTTCTTCTCTCTTCCAAATAGCTTGCTGCATGTTACTACATTTGTAACTGAACAGGCAAAACACAAAAATAACAAAACACCAAAATCTTATAGAAAAACATAAACATAAATGGTTAATTAGTTGGCCCCACTGGAGCTTGATTTGGCCCAAAGTCATTTCAAAACTTCCACACTGTGACTCTGGGTGTACTGTGCGCCTGTAAAACAAACAATATAACATCACTCCAAAGTAAAGTGGAAACATTAACTTATCTTTAAACAAGTGATTATGTAATCTTTCCTAGCAGCTGCACTGACACACTGTATTTCTATGATGCATAGACATGTGTGGGCTTAAGCCAGTGGGACTAGTGCAGAGCAGGGTGACCTGGTCAGATGTACATGTTTTAAATTAAACATTTTTTAGGAGCACATGACTCTGAGGAGCTGACATCATCGTCATGGTGCAAACAGGAAACACATGTCCCTGAGGTCAGAGGAGCAGGCTGACAATATACTGCTGCATAATGTTGTGTTGTCCCCTTTTAGAGAACACAACAAATTGTCAAGTTTACTGTTTTGTTTTCTTTTATTTGCAGTTATGGGCATTAGGCGGGTAACAATCTGCCCACTAGACATTGTTAGGATACCCTCTGTTTGTCCTCGTCCACTCACTCATTCATAACAGCTTTTAGCATATTTGCAAAGTTGACATACACATGCATAAAGTTAAAGAAGAGATGTGTGTGTGAAATACATGCAGCACTAGAAGTAGGACAGTGGTTAAACATCTAATTAAGTAAGCAACATATATTTGATTAGTTGCTTACAATTATGTGAAATAAACTTTACTTGAATGCTAGATAATGCTGTTTGGGATGTTTTTAACTTGAGATGTTGTAAAACTAGGTCATTTTTTGTGTCTCATTAGAGTAAAAGAGAAGTCATATTGGCTTCATGAGGAGTATGGGGTGGGCTTCCTCAGGTGGACAGTATCTGGGTGTACATGAGCTCCTAAAATAGCCCGTGAGAGAAATACTATCTGTTAGTATCTGTTCACTTCAAATGCCCATGAGTGCAAGTGTGAGTGTGAGTGTGTGTGTGTGTGTGTGGGGGGGGGTGTTCACCGCAGCAGGTCCAGAGCGTGGCCGGAGACAGTCGCAGAGGCAGCAGAGGCAGCGGTGCAGAGGAGCATTCCTGACATTACAGCGCCATGACAAACAATCCTAACTTTATCCACAGCACCAGGCCAACTCAATGGCCACAGTGTGTTGAGTTTAACGGCAGAGAGGTGCCCTGATCCACTGCCCGATCCCTGCCCAATAGATACCTCTGCCAACCCAGGACTTCACCCCATGGTATAGGAACTATATCATTATCAATATCCAATATTAGCTTTTTTAACAGCAATTTTTAACAGCAATTTTTAACAGCAGTTAATACATTGCAGCTAGGCACTGCTCTGTCTGAAGCTCTGCAATACTTTAATCTGAGCTTTAATTTAGCACAGTGACCAGAAAGGCTGGCTTAGTACAAACTACACTAGGTGGGCAGATTTGTGCTGTTAAATAAGTTTCTCACACATAAAATTACAGTCAGTCTAGTTAGTGGCGAGCAGTTAAGGGGCCATGAAGACTCATATTGATCACAGGCTTCTGAAAATGTGTTGTTTCAATTAATTTTGTAATTTTTCATTAGGTGTGCCACCATGGTTATTGCAAAACATTCTGCCATAGACATGCAGAACACCCCCAGCATAATGTCAATGCAAAGTATCAATACAAAATCAGCAAAAACAAACACTACTTAAGGCATACAGCTGAAAGGTCATTGGAAACTCAAGGCCCTAACATTGTTTTATATGTTGTGATACAAGCTGCTGCTGCTAAACAAAGGAAGACAGTACATCTGTGAACTTGTAGAGCTCTATGGGCTTTATAGCTTCCTGTATAGGCTTTTCACTATTTCAAAGAAAGGATATTTCTGTAATTGTTAATTGTTATGGAAACAGTCCTACTTTGTCAGTTAATGGATGTGATAAAAAACAGAAAATAGTATATAAAACCTGCAAATTATTGACTGGGATGTGCTGTAACTTACATTGGAAAATCTACATTCTGTTAAGCCCAACTGCTGCTATGATTTTTAGTTGAATTATTCATTTGAATAAAGTTATTTTTGAGAAGGCTGTATTTTGTCATGACCGCTTGAAAATATGTGCCCTCTCTCTCACACTATAGGGTAAAGTCATATAGAGATGCATTCCTTTGTGGGACAGGAAGTGGAGAGGGAAGCTCTGGCCGGGCTCCTGACAGTGCACAGAGGAGCTCCCAGGAGGATTCCCTGTGAGTCATGCTCGTGGACAGGGCCAGAGTTCGGATTAGGTTTGTTGACTTAAGACTCAGTGAAAGTCATTGTTCCACATTTTGAATTTCCCGAAAATCTTACTTTTAGACCGCAGTTGTTTCCTCCCACCCCCCAGCATGAGCACTAGTTCAGTAATAATTATATTAGTTATATTAGATCAAATGTTAGCAGCACTAAAGACCTAATTTATAATGAATAAATAGTAAATAAAAATCTTTCAGACATAGTAATTACTGAAGTTAGGGTCAGAGTGGTAATAGGTACTGAACATGAATTATTCTTTAATGATTTATTTGTTCATTAACATCGCTGTTTCATGCTTTACTATAATTTAAAATTGTATTAATTGTTAAGTTACTGATGATCAAAATCATGTCAATTCTGATTTCAGATACACACCAATATAAAGGCTGGTAAAACTAAACTGCCTTGGCCGGACAGACTTGACCCTGGAGTGTAAACTTGGAAAATCTTGAGGCTTTTTATTGCAAGTTTTAAAAGATGAATGTGACGCCATTTATAGTTTTCAAATCGTCTATTCCAAGTGTCTTCTTCCAATGTCGCTTTTTTTGGTCATATTTAATTCTAATCTAAAACCGTAAAACAGAACTCAAGTCTTTTGTGTTGACTTTGGTTATCTGTGTGTGTTATTTGGCCATAACCACTGGTAAGATTTAGATATCTTTTTCCACTGATAAGAACATATGATTATTGCCATGGTTTGATTTGTAGACTTGTAGACATTGGATTTCACAATAATCAGCCTTTCTGGTTTTAATGTGTCTACCAACATATTATTTTTGCTTTATTAAGAGACAGACAATTTGGGAAAAACACTGAACTTATTTCCATGTCCTGAATATTACAGGACAATACTGTAGCGATGTGAAAAAACAAACAAAAACAAAACAGATATTAATCAATACTCTTAGAATTATTTTTTAAACTAGTGACGTGTTTGAATATGTACTGAAAAAAACGACTAATTAAATAAAACTGACCTTTTGTTTTAGGATGGTTTATGATTTGTATTGGAAAAACATCTATATTGTCTAAAATACTGTGGTCTTTAAAATATGATCAAGTATCATGCCAGCACATTCTACTTCGTAAGAATAGTCTAAACTAGCTATAAAAATAAATATTAATACACACATTATCACTAATTGTTTTGTTGTTCACATTAACGTTAGGTCAGGTTAGTGGTTTATGACATTAATAAAAGCTTCCGACCTGAGAGTCAGTGTCCAAGCCAGTACTGTGACCTTTGGCAATAGCGCAAATTATGTAACAACAGCCTGCTTACTACTGGGGCATCAGGGTATGCATACACTGCGGTTTGCCCGTTCTGTTTGCTGTCTCCAAAAAGCAAATCTATACAGTTTTTTTGTTTAATAATTTGAATTGCAAAATAGTAAAAATATATTCTAGTTTCAAGTAGTTTTTTCTTATGGATTTACCATAGACATTGGTTATTTGCCTTTTAACTTTTTGACGGTACTTCTGGCTGTCAGTCTTGTTTGTTTATTTGACAAGATTTTACATGGAAATGAGCAAGAATAAACTACCAACAGTGCACGTGCTTTCCTGATTGCACAGTGTTTGACCTTGTAGGTTTTTGGCAGTATTTTGGAGCAGTTGAACTGAAACATCTTGTCTGTTGTGAGAGCCTCATCGCTTTGGGACTTTGCAACTTCCGATGAGATCACTCACAATCAACAAACCATCTACACTCAATTATATCTATGGTGCATCAACAAAACACAAAGCCCCAAATCTCCTGAGATTTAAAGCACATATAACATTATTGTCTGCGGAGATGCACCCACACTTTTCACAATACAGCTCAAGGTCAACTACAAGGTCATCTGAAGGGCGCCAGGGGCTTCTTTACAAGACTTTAAAACACACTTTTTTGTTTTATTTGAATTTTTTGTTTTATTTGTGGTTATAAATCACAAAAAGATGTAAGTTATAACAAAATGTAACACCTGCAAGTGGATTGTGTATGTTCTTACAGGCCAGAATTGTACCGCCACAGTTTACCAATTATTTCAGTCAAGGTATTTTAGTCACAATTTTTATATGAACAATCAAATATTTGTTATAGCAGCATCAGTAGAATTAATAGCATTAGTTGTATTTGTCCATTTGTTTCCCATAAATCCATTCAGAACACAATATAGGATAACATGAATTGCAGAATCTTTTCAATTAACAAAACAGTAATAACATTGTAATAAACATGTAATATCCATGGCTTAGTTTGTGAATGGGCTTTGAAGCAGATCTCTTAGTATTGGGTCCAATCCCTGCTTGTCTAAATCACTAATGTTCCCTCTTTGCTGTTAAAAATATCAGCAGAAAGCATTGCAGTGTCAGACATGACAGTGATGAGGCGGCGGGCTTCGGTGCTCCTCTAATTGGATCAGCCGCTAATTGAAAAGGAAACGGGAGTAAGCAGGGATTTACACACTAACACAATTTGTACACTCCCTTTGACAATTATTGGCCGGCCTGATCTGCCAGTGTGTGGGTAGACTCTTTCATTATAGTTGCTAGCGTCAAAGCAAGAATCTAGTTATTACTGTGCTGGGAAAATAAACAGTGTAAATTGCATAATGAAACTTCTCCAGCGTGGGGTTCTTATGGTCTGTTTCGATACTGGAATGTACCCCAGTATTGCATTAAAGTGCATATGACAGATTTTTATTCTTCTCTAATTTTGAAATAATTTGGTGGGATTATAAATATTGTAAATATAAATGATAGTTTTACACAAATCAAGATGCAATTTGTGAAGAAAAGTTGCAAAATGTGTTAGAAATGACAGAAGTTGAGAGCTTTAAACACACCGATAACATCACGCAAGAAGCAAATGTTTTTCTGATACTTTAAATGTGAATTCAACAAAATAAAAGTGCTTTCCTATATTTATATTTGTCAAATAATTTCTGTGTGGAGTTATGAGTTATGAATTCCCTAGTGTGATGCCACACTTTCCAACCAGGAAGTAAAATTTCAAACCTAAAAAATACCCAAACTGGGAAAATGAATGTGAATGTTTTTGCAAATATCTTATAATGATCTTAACTGTGTTTTAGTCAAATGAATAGCCCAACTTTTCAGAGGCATCTGTAATATTCAATTACAGTTGTTTTTATTCCCTTTCCACAGATCTGACTCGGCGTGGCTCATCTTATTCCAGAAGTTGTCATGGGCGCCGCCATCATCAGTTGGGCAGTTTTATTTCGAATGCGGCTCTGATCTTTACAGCACATAAGTTCAATACAGAATATAAAATTGTTTTAAAGCCCCCCAAAGAATCGTGCAGTGTTTACTTGCACATTTTACACAAATTAACCGACTTTATGTCACATTTAAGATGCAAAGCGTTTCTCAAATTCTCCACTGACATGAGTGGGATTCTCTTTTAACCGGAAGTGGCACCACAAAAAGCGTGGTTTAGGAGAGTTTAGAGACAAAAGTCGGTGGTTCGGAATAAGGTGGATATTGTGGAATATTGTGGATATGCTACAAAAAGCTATAGCTTAACAACTACACAGAGACAACCTCCAGGAAAGTCCCATAGTGCACCTTTAAATGAAATGCCACTGCAATTACTATAACTATTACTGGTCCACACTTTCTAGAGTTTGCTCAGAATCTACTATATAGACTGTTTAATGACTTTTGGAATCAATTTAGTTTAGATTAGTTCACCTCTCTCCAGTCACCTGCAGATCGATTTCAGATTTTATTATAAAATTGTGATGTCCCAGGCCGACAGAGGATTGTACATTTGTTTGTGAAGACAGTGCTGAAGTAGAAGCTCGAGTGAAGAGAGTCTGGATCAAATGGCAGCCTTAAGAAGAACCACAGGATCTTTTTGCAGACACTCTTATACAAATGACTCAGTGTCTGTTCACTGTGCCAAAGTGTAATTGACTGTTATGGATAAGTTATACTACATATTTTAACTCCCATTCATCTATTTCTGTGTCTAAAGTCATGCAGGCAGAGCTATGGGAATGGTCTGGTTTATTCAAGTTCATTCTTCATTGTAGATAGAGGATGATTTTAATTTTTACAGCAGGTTCTTGGTCAGACATCTGTTGCCTGGTGCATACTAACATTTAGTTCGGCTTGTTATTCAGCCCCAGTTATTTTGGTTTGGTTGAGTCTAACATTGGCACCATGGTTATTTTGGTCAAATGCAGACTCAGGGTGGCATTGCCAAACTAGTTATGGATATGGTAGATTTGGTGTGTGGGGATAAATAGAGACTGGGAGACAGCTGAAGGAACAGAGAAGCTCTTAAAGTCTTTGGGTGGTCCGCGGCACTACCTTTTTACAAGTGCCTACACCAAACAGTGGTCATTATTAAGAGGCAAACCAACTGCACCGGGCTTGGTCACCTCACAGCAGCTGCAAACCTGCAAACAATTCTTCCCCTCTGTTTTGACATGCTCTATTACAGGTTCTGCATCCTCCACCAGATCCTGAAAAAATTGATAGCAAAATGAAATCATTCATTTTCTGGTCTGATGTCATCCAAAAATTGCCGTAATTGCCGAGGCCTGGCGTCTTTGGTCTTGGACTGGAAAGCGGCAGCAACTTTGGGCGAGGTGTTCTAAGAATGGGGCAGACTGGGAGAGCTCTTTAACTCTTTGCTCAATGTCGTTCAAAGGGGACCAACACTTTCTTCTGTCTGTTCCGAAATCCCCTTCAATGTGAATTAAACGTTCAGCTGGAGTCATGAAGCAAGACAAGGCTTCATGTGATTAGGCAGCGGCTGCTAATGATAGACTTTCTACTCAGCAACAAACTGTGCGTTTGGTGCCATGTATGAGAATGCACAGATGCAGTTACATAACAGGGAGCGCATAGGAGCACCAGCTCTGGTTATCTGATACCTGTTTACAACACATACTGTATATACTTAAGGGGGCATTATGGTTAGAGTTAAGATGCCACGATCCAAAAGTTCAGCGGTTAAATCCCACTCAGTTTTAATACATAGAGTACTGATGTGCTGTTTATTAACATGCACTGTCCCAACCAAATAAACAAAAATGATAAAATTCTAAAGTAGCAAGTATTTTTCCATGAAATTATTTATTTGAATATAGGACCCTAAAATGAATTGGCTTTAGCCAGATATCATGTTGTTGTTAGCAAATGTTTTGAGCAAGTTTTAAGTTCTGATAATTTGTTCATAAATTGTGATGAAGAATGGATTTCTGTTCAGTTGTTTTGTAATTACATCACTCAAAACTCATTCCAAGTCAGCTAAACTCACAGCCTCATAGTGTGAAAATATATGGTTCAAAAGGAATAAGCCAAACAATCATTAACTTACAATATGACTACTTCATGTAAAGCCTTTCAGTTATCAGACCATTAATGTGGGGTTGACTCTAGGTCAGGGCTGTCTGAGAGGGTTACTTGAGGTCTAAGCCTTTTTCATCCTTATTCATGAATTTTTGACGTGTGTGGATTTGTTGGTGATGATCCCACTGCTCTTCCTCTGTCCGGCTTCCTCCTTGCACTGCCACACTTCTCCACTTGTCGAACTCTCCGCTGCAGCCACACTCCACAGACTGTTGTGTAAGAACTGGAAGAGATAAGACTCTTTGCTCAAGACAAGATCTGAATGTGTACTTTCACCTGCTGTCATTAGCACAGTTCTCATCAAATCTCCTTGTGAAAAACAACACTATCTCCCCCATCCAGGCGCTAGTGGATATTTAAAGGTGTACTAAGTAACCTTTTTGCTTGCCTCCATGGAGATGTAATTTCTTTGCATGGAATATTCCACAATATGGGAATAAAAATATTTAACAATAAAAACATGTAATTGCACGATTAGAAGTTTAATGGCATAGTCATATCTCATCTCACATCTCCATAGAGACAAGCAGAAAAGTTACATAGTGAACTTGTTTTAAGCCAAAAGTAAATGCCTAATGTGACCACAAGGGCATTTATATACATTTCTCCATATATTATTAAATATAATGTGATGGGATGTGTTTGCACATTCTAACAGGCCTTGCGTGTACACCCATAATGGTACGACTGACACTTTTTCTTTCAGAGCAGCTAAAATCTGTGTTTTTTCTCCATATAAATTACGGGGTGTCAGTAACATATTATAACTGAATTTAATCAATGCATTTAATTTTCCACTTCGCACAGCTGTCAAAAATAATAACTGTGAAGTTTTTCAATCAGTTGCTATAATTTAGATAATTACATATTATTTGTCCCTCTGAAAAGGAAGTTGGAGGGCCAATAAAATGGTCAACAGGCCAGATTTGGCTCCAGACCCGTTTGGACATCCTAGCTGTACTGTAGCCTATGAGTACTGACCCTTTCATTTAAAACTTGCAACATTTATCACACAATAACAAACAATAATAGAGTTCATTCAGTGTGCACTGTGAAGCTGCGCAGTGTGTAGACTGATATTATAGCTCCCTCTATTGGATTACCCAAGACATAACCAATTCTACTCTTAAAAATAGAAAACAAGAACCAACAGGGGAATGACTGTAACAGAATACTGTAACTTGCTAACACAGATCTTGTCTGATATTTTATTTCGAGATGCAGTGTGGTCACCGTTGGGTCAGCTGCTCTTGCCTCTGTGAGAGTGAACTGAAGCAGATGAGATTAATTATTAGACAATGTCCTTGATAAAGCAGAGACGATCATCCAGCCAACTTTTACACAGTTGTAAACATAAAGCAGAGGTGATTTGTGGCACTCCTTCTGAATATTTGGTGAAGCAATTAGCACATAAACACTGTTGCGCCGCAGGTTTGACTTATTATCACAAGGCTGCACGGTTATTTGTCTACGAATGCACTATATTTAGTTGTTTAGTTGTCATGTGTCGGGATGGTCAGCTGGGGCCGCACAGGGAAGACACGCCTCTTCCGAATGGAGTGCGTCGTGTGCGTAAAGTCCAATAGCTGCTGTGCCAACTTTTTTAAACCGTTTTCTTTTTTACTACATAAATAATCTCTCAGATTAGCCTTAAAGTGGAGTAAATGCAGCCATGACGCGAGAGGAAGATATCATCCGGATTGCAAAAAAGCTGGACAAGATGGTGTCTAGAAATAACACGGTGAGACTGTACGTTGTTGTATGTTGACACCCGCAGGTGGCGCGCACTCCTGCCACCGCGTGTCGCGTTCAAGGCCCACAGCGCCTATATTTTCTCTGCATACGGCTACATAGAAAGTAAAGTTGTTTAAGAGGCTTTTAGCTGATAACACCGTGCAGCGCGTGGTCGGTTCTGTGGTGTGTAATGGAGAGCTGTAACAAATGTGCAACAGGTGTCCGCAGTGGTGTAGTCGTACTGGCACAGAGTACGTGCTGCTGCTGCGCTCTACTTTTCCACATAGAATTAGAGCCATAGCAACTTTGCAGACATTTATTGGACGAGTCAAAACTTGACTTCGCTTGGTTTTGTTTGCATCGCATTTACCCCAAACAGCCAGCACTCGCACGCAGAGACTCAGGCGCGAGGGCTACGCCGTGTTTGTGTTTAGAGCAAAAGTGCAAAGTGGACGTTTTCATGGCGCTAGAATGTTGTAGACCAGAGACTGTACTACGTTTAAAGAGGCAACGAAGCTCATTCCGTATTTGTTTATTTTTTCATGCCACTACTGTAACATCGAATAAGAAGAAAATAAAACATTTTTGTTTTAACTGAACTGTCCTGTTATATAAAGTGTCCATATGTGTAAGATCTTATTACACATGAACACTAGCCGCACACTTACATAATAAGTGCCTGGTCTGAAGTGTCTATTGTATTATTACCCTTTTAAATGCTGTTTGTAACTGTGTTTAGGACGGAGCTCTGGACTTGTTGAAGGAACTCAAAAGTTTCAACATGACTCTTAAACTTCTCCAGGTAATGAGCAAACTGAACAGTTCCAATCACAGTGTCACTAACACATAACACATAAGACTGTTAAAACAAAAACCACAATAAATGTGTTTACACATAGGAAACCAGGATTGGCATGTCTGTGAATGGCATAAGAAAGCACTGCACAGATGAGGAAGTCATCGCTCTGGCTAAATTCCTTATCAAAGACTGGAAAAGACTTCTGGGTAGGTTGCTATTTGTGCACCTTTTGTTTATGTTGTAATTGTTACAAATGAACAGATTATTGATTTGAATCACAGAATCCGGGAACAATGCAAAATCATCTGAGCACAAGAACGGCGTGGAGTCAGATAAGGCAGAGTCTCCTCTGCTCAGCTCTCCCAGTCACAGCCACAGCAGGTAAATACTGTCCAATGTAGAGCTATAAAAAGTTATAGAGCCACATCAGGCAATAAAGGGGAAATAACTGCTATATATAAAACGTTTGTTATTTTGGTCTGTAGTTTTAGTAAAGGATGTTGCTGCGGTTGAAAGAGTAGAGGTAAACGTTGGAATACCAACAGTTACTATATTACCAAAATACTAATAATAAATAATAAATTTACACCAAATATTTTTACACATTTAAAAAACCTCTTTGGGCTATTTTGACTGCTGCAAGTAACAACTTCTTTCCAAAATATTTGTGCTCTTCATGTTCAGGTCTGGAATAATAATGCGTTAACACTAATGCATATAGTGATTTTCCAGAGAATATTGTGCATTGTTCATTCCACTTTGTTAATGATATGTAATGAAGCTGCCTTGGGGTAGATTTACAGAAGTGAGGCTGTCAATTATCAACATGTAATTAGCATTTTAACTCTCACTTTTCATTTAAGGTCAAATTTCAAATAAAACATCCAGGTTCCCTCAACTACAATATCACAAATAGCCTATGGAAACTTATTTTTGTTAAATTGTTATAATTTCTGATACAAATGCAAGTATTATGTGTTAATCCCAGGAAGATGGATTTAAATCAAGATTCAGACACAGACCGAAAACCCTCTGATTCAACCATGAAGGAAAAAGTTGATGAACACAAACCAAAAAAAAATCTCTCAAGTGAAATACCTATAGAATTGCCTTTGAATGAGTTTCACACAGCTCCATCCAAACAAGACAAGCCACATGAAGAAGTGAAAATACAAAGAGAACATCGTCAGCAGGAGACAGACCACAAAAGACCAAAACTTTCACTGGAGTCCCAAGGTGAAAAAGTGCAACCAGATGAAAAGAGGGAGAGGTGTTTTGAAGAATACAGAGCTATGAAAAAAGAGGAAGAGAAACGAAGCAGACATCCTGAAGTGTCAAAGAAGCACAGCTCTTTAGATGACATGAGAAAAAATCGAGATGATTACAGCCATCACAGGGAGAGACCAGCTGAAGTCCACAGACCAATTTTTGAAAGGTTAGACGACTGTGCTAGCCCTGTAACAACATCAACTAAAGAGTATGTTAGGACGTGTTTGTTGTATTTATTACAGAAAAAGTGTTCTGGACAGCAGCATTTTGTATCCCTCTCGTTACCCGTCCCCTCCTCGACCCGCCAGACCTCCACCTCTTGTAAAACAAATCAAACGTCCCTCTCAGGAGGTCAAGAAAGACAGGTCAGCAGCATAGGCAACATAGGCTGCATGGGTCACCTTTTAACATGGTGCTATAACGTTGATTTTAATCACTCATTTACATAGCCAGAAGTCAGTACTGATGAATAAAAATCTGATCATCAAAAACAAGGATTTTTAAAGTAATAATTTCTTTAAATAATATAATTCCCCTGCACAGGTGTGAACACAGAAGTCTTATTACTCACACCAGATGAAGTTGTGCACATGACATTTCATTAAATCCCATAATGATCAGATTTTTGGTGTTCATGTTATCATAGCCGGTGTGGGTGTGGAGCCTTTTGTTACTATTGAATGTGATTTAACTTGACTGCTGTTATGTTAAGGTCTAAGGAAAGTTTAACTTTACCACTGGGTAGGAGCATTTTGCTGTTTGGTGCATGTTTGACACATCCTAAGCCTGAAGATATTTAGCTATGTTTGCTTTAATAAAATAAAATGGTATGTGTCATCAATTTAAGCAGCACTTTACTGCTGCTCTTTCTAGCACAGCATCAGTTTGCAGTCACCCACGGCATGATGCATTGTTGACTTTGTTTAATTTCCTATCCCCTGCATTTGCACATTGACACATGGTGTGATTTTAGCTTGCACCCAGGATGTTTTAACTTAAATATTATTTGTAAAATAAATGATCTATATTATGTTTATGCAGGAAAGACAGTAAAGAGTCGCATAAACATTCACAGTCAGAAGTGTCCAAACCCACATCCCCTGTGTCCAAATGGCCTTCACTGGAAATTAAAAGGTCAGCTCCAATATTTAACAGTGTCGCTTTTATACAGTATTTAACTTTAACATGTGTCACAATAGAAAGTTTCCTCCAGACCCCAATGCTCCTATAGCCCCTCTTCCACTCCACCTCCACCCACCTCCTGCAAGGTCAGTGCATATGGTATTGTCTTTGGAAGATTAGTTACTTAATAACAACGTCTTGCTGATGGGTGCATGTTTGACACATCCTAAGCCTGAAGATATTTTAAAGAATTGTAAGCTTCATGAATTGGAGAAGTACTTAGAAGCTTTTCATAACCGCTGCCAGCTGCTCTTTCTAGCATCAGTTGGCAGTCTCCCGAGGTATGATGCAATAGCTGTATATATCTTCCTAGCTTTTGAAGATTGTTGGATTGGTGTGATGTTCAAAACTGTGGCCAGAAAACTTTAACTTCCATGGTAACTGGAAAATGAATTAAAACCATATTATGTTTGTGCAGGAAAGACAGCAAAGACAGTAAACATACACATTCAGAGGTGTCCAAACCCAAGTCCCCTGTGCTCAAACGGCCTTCACTGGAAGTTAAGAGGTCAACTTATATATAGGCTTCAATATTTTTGCTTCAATACAGTATGTAACTTTAACGTGTGTCACGATAGGAAGTTTCCTCCAGACCCCAATGCTCCTATAGCCCCCCTACCTCTCCACCTCCACCCACCTCCTGCAAGGTCAGTGGAGTCTGCATGCCTCTGTGCTGTGGAAGTGTGTCAAAGATTATCATGATAAACACAAACAGCTCATGTCTTTCAGAAAAGAGCCTCCTGATACAAACGCTCCTCTCCCCCCTCTGCCTCTCCACCTGCACCCACCTCCTCCCCCAAAGCGCCCCTCTGTGGATGGGAAAAAGGAGAGGTCCGGCTTACTGATTTTTGTCAGTGCTAAAATGTGCGGATGAATTAAGAAAAGTGAAATTATTGTGTTATTGTCCATGGCAGAAAGGAGTCTTCAGAGGCTAAGGGATCACCACAGAAGAAGATAACTGTCAAGGTTAAAAAAGAAAGGTTCGGATAAGACGTTTCATGCAATTTAAAGGTGCATTATGTAACTTTTCTGGTGAAGAGTCTGCCATCTGTTTGTTTTCCTGAAGATGTTATGCTTTTGAATTTTACACAATATGGCATTAAACTTAAATCCATGGAGATAAGTAGGCGACGCATCAGGCCAGTTTACAGGTCGAATCTGTGGAGAGGCAACAGATATGTTTTACACTGTGGAACATTACAAGCAGAGCAATATCATCTCAATGTCATGGAGACAGGCCAAGACAAAAGTTGCATAGTGCACCTTTAAGCTAGTTGAGGCGTTGCATGTGACCTTAACACTTTCAATTCTTCATTCATTAGCCATAATCCGCTGGCTAAGTATTGTGAAAAATGCTGCAAGCGACTGTTTCTCTGTGCAGGAAAGAGTCCACTGACAACAAAGTGTCTAAAAAGAACTCAGGGGAGGCCAAGAGAGAAAGGTTGGCAGTTGTGGAGTGTGTAGGTTGTGAAGCATGCGGGTGAAATGTAGCACATAGATCACATCAAATATTGTTGCGATGGAGAGGTGGTCTTGGTTGTTTAAAAGATGGTCACATTTTTTGTTTTGTCAGGGTTGATTCGAGTGAATCTCTCAAAAAGCCCACTGAGGATGTAAAGAAAGAGATACAAAGGTGTTTCAAAATAGGAAAAAGATGCATAAAATATGGCCATGAAAAGTGCATTTAAACCTTAACTTAACTGTTTTGTACATGTGTTTGTTTAGGAGAGAGTCGAGCGATTCAAAGCCAGGTCACCCCCACAAAATCACATCTAGTGATTCAAAGTCTGACAGGTACAACAGGAATTAATTAACCAGAAATATCTTTTTACATGAACATTAATTAAATGAGTTTTGTGGTAAAGGCGAGAGTCGACTGATTCAAAGAAAAGCAGCTCACCTCCGGCAAAGAAACTGAGTAGTGAAAGGTAATTATTCTCTAAACCAAGCCACTTTTGCTTTTATATTTTTATGTTATGTTGTAAATGTGAATGCCTCTTTATTAGGAGAGAGTCACACGGATCTAAAACCTCTGCTCAGCCTGGACCCCCACACAGGAAGCCTTCCACTGACAGCAATGACAGGTAAATATTTTTTTCTCAAATAGAGCACTGATTTTATTTAGCGATAAAACATACTTAACTGAAAGTACTGTTTTAAAAAGTCACCATACTTGAATAAAGGGGTGGGCGATATTGACAAAAATTAATATGAATAGCCAATAATATATCAATTTAATAGAAATATATTAAAATATGTTTGTATTAGTTAAGATTGCAGTCCAAATGTGATAAGACTGCAAAAATAACCACATAAGAGCATAAATATAACCATGCTGTTTTTTCATAATCCATCCATCCATCTTCTTCCGCTTATCCGTGGGCCGGGTCACGGGGGCAGCAGTCTAAGCAGGGGCTCCCAAGCTTCCCTCTCCCCAGCCACTTCCTCCAGCTCCTCAGGACGGACCGCGAGGCGTTCCCAGGCCAGCCGAGAGACATAGTCCCTCCAGCGTGTCCTGGGTCTTCCCCGGGGCCTCCTACCGGTGGGACATGCCTGGAACACCTCCCAAGTGAGGCGTCCAGAAGGCATCCGGACCAGATGCCCGAGCCACCTCAGCTGGCTCCTCTCGATGTGGAGGAGCAGTGACTCTACTCCGAGCTCCTCCCATGTGACCGAGCTCCTCACCCTATCTCTAAGGGAGCGCCCGGCCACTCTGCGGAGGAAACTCATTTCAGCCGCTTGTATCCGCGATCTTGTCCTTTCGGTCTTTACCCAGAGCTCATGACCATAGGTGAGGGTAGGAATGTAGATTGAGGTAAATCAAGAGCTTCGCCTTTCGGCTCAGCTCCCTCTTCACCACGACGGTCCAATACAGCGACCGCATCACTGCCGACTCCGCACCGATCCGCCTGTCAATCTCACGCTCCATCCTCCCCTCACTCGTGAACAAGACCCCAAGATACTTGAACTCCTCCACTTGAGGCAGAGACTCCCCACCCACCCGGAGAGGGCAATCCACCTTTTTCCGGTCGAGAACCTTGGCCTCGGATTTGGAACAGCTGATCCTCATCCCAGCCACTTCACACTCGGCTGCAAACCGCCCCAATGCATGCTGCAGGTCCTGGTTCGATGAAGCCAACAGGACAACATCATCTGCAAAAAGCAGCGATGAAATCCTGTGGTTCCCAAACCGGACCCCCTCTGGCCCCTGGCTGCACCTAGAAATTCTGTCCATAAATACAATGAACAGAACCGGTGACAAAGGGCAGCCCTGGCGAAGTCCAACATGCACCGGGAACAGGTCTGACTTACTGCCGGCAATGTGAACACAGCTCCTGCTCCGGTCATACAGGGACTGAACAGCCCTTAGCAAAAGGCCCTGGACCCCATACTCCCGAAGCACCCCCCACAGGGCACCACGAGGGACATGGTTGAATGCCTTCTCCAAGTCCACAAAACACATGTGGACTGGTTGGGCAAACTCCCATGAACCCTCGAGCACCTGATGGAGGGTGTAGAGCTGGTCCAGTGTTCCACGACCAGGACGAAAACCACACTGCTCCTCTTGAATCCGAAGTTTGACTATCGGCCGAACTCTCCTCTCCAGTACCCTGGCATAGACTTTACCGGGGAGGCTGAGGAGTGTGATTCCCCTGTAGTTGGAACACACCCTCCGGTCCCCCTTTTTATACAGAGGGACCACCACCCCGGTCTGCCAGTCCAGAGGTACTGTTCCCGACCGCCACGCAATGTTGTAGAGATGTGTCAGCCAAGACAGCCCCACAACATCCAGAGACTTAAGGTACTCAGGACGGATCTCATCCACCCCCAGAGCCTTGCCACCAAGGAGCTTTCCGACCACCTCAGTGACTTCAGCCAGGGTGATGGATGAGTCCGCCTCTGGGTCCCCAGCCTCAGCCTCCTTTCGGAGGACGTGACGGTGGGATTGAGGAGATCCCCAAAGTATACCTTCCACCGCCCGACAACATCCTCAGTTGAGGTCAGCAGCTCTCCCCCCACACTGTAAACAGTGTTGATGGAGCACTGCTTCCCCCCCTTGAGGCGCCGGACGGTTTTTTCCAGAATTTCCTTGGGGCCGTCCGATAGTCCTCCTCCATGGCCTCCCCGAACTCCTCCCAGACCCAAGTTTTTGCCTCTGCCACCGCCCGGGCTGCAGCACGCTTGGCCCGACGGTACCAGTCAGCTGCCTCAGGAGTCCCCCGATCCAGAAAGGCCCGGTAGGATTCCTTCTTCAGCTTGACGCATCCCTTATTTCCGGTGTCCACCACCGGGTTCGGGGATTGGCCCCACGACAGGCACCGCAGACCTTACGGCCACAGCTACGAATGGCCGCATCGACAATGGAGGCGAACGAAGCCCACTCGGGCTCCATGTCCCCAGCCTCCCCTGGGATCCAGGAGAAGCTCTCCCGGAGGTGAGTTGAAGGCCGCACTGACATAAGGTTCCACCAGACGTTCCCAGCAGACCCTCACGATACGCTTGGGCCTGCCAGGTCTTTCCGGCTTCCTCCTCCGCCAGCAGATCCAACTCACCACCAGGTGGTGATCAGTTGACAGCTCTGCCCCTCTCTTCACCCGAGTGTCCAAGACACACAGATGACACAACAACAAAGTCGATCATTGACCTCCGGCCTAGGGAGTCCTGGTGCCACGTGCACCGATGGACCCCCTTGTGCTCGAACATGGTGTTCGTTATGGACAAACTGTGACTAGCACAGAAGTCCAATAACAGAACACCACTCGGGTTCAGATCGGGGAGGCCGTTCCTCCCAATCACCCCTCTCCAAGTGTCACTGTCGTCAGTCCCCAGTCGGTGCACTGTCCAGTACCCTTCCCAGAGACTCCAAGAAGGCCGAGTACTCTGCACTGCTGTTCGGCCACAGTGAGAGACCTGTCCCCGACCCGAAGGCGCAGGGACGTGACCCTTTCGTTCACCGGGGTGAACTCCAACACGCAGCGGCTGAGCTGTGGGGCGATGAGCAGGCCCACACCAGCTCACCGCCGCTCCCCGCGGCCAACGCCAGAGAAATGGAGAGTCCAACCCCTCTCAAGGCGTTGGGTTCCAGAGCCCAAGCTGTGCATGGAGGTGAGGCCAACTATATCTAGCCGGTAACGCTCAATCTCCCGCACAAGCTCAGGCTCCTTCCCCCCAGCGAGGTGACATTCCATGTCCCCAGAGCTAGTCTCCATGTCCGGACATCTGGTCACCGAGGCCCCTGCCTTCGACTGCCGCACAGATCTCTCTGCACCCGGCCCCTATGGCTCCTCCTGCGGATGGTGGGTCCAGAGGAGGGCGGTCCCACGTCGCTCCTTCGGGCTGGGCCTGGCCGGGCCTCGTGGGGAAAGGCCCAGCCACCAGGCGCTCGCCCACGTGCACCCACCCCAGGCCTGGCTCCAGGGTGGGGCCCCGGTACCGCCCTTCTGGGTGACGTCACTGACCTCGTTCTTTGATTCATCATAGGGGCTTGTGAACCGCTCTTCGTCTGACCTGTCCCCCCGGACCTGTTTGCCTTGGGTGACCCTACCAGGGGCATAAAGCCCCCGACAACATAGCTCCTGGGATCATTCGGGTACTCAAACCCCTCCACCACGTTAAGGTGGCGGTTCGAGGAGGGGGTTCATAATAAATATTCAAATTTTGAACACATTATGTTTGAATGTGTTCAGCAGAAAAAGCAAAGGTGATGTCCCTAAAACCCCCACAACGCCCACCAGCCCTCTGTCTCCTGGTTTTGGGACGTCCGGTGGTCCTCTGTCCCCTCACCTGTCCACGGGGGACTCGGTCAGAGACAAGTGCATCGAGATGATCGCAGCTGCCCTGCGTACAGACAGTACGATTACCACTTATCTTTATTTCATTCTTTCAAAATGACACACCTGCACTATACATGCATTTAAGAGTATTGTAGCAACAATTCAAAATAAAATACTATATCTTTTGAATGGGGAAGGTCCTCAAAGTATCAGCTGATAACTGATAGGAGGCTGAGGCCCATGAATAAAAAGCAATAGTATTAGTAGAGATTTCAAGCTTATTTAATGATCTCAACTGATTCAGACTTTACCTTTCATTCCTATAATTATGTATTTGTTTATTTGTCATTTATAGATGACTACAAGGAATTTGGAGTCAACTGTGACAGCATGGCAGTAGAGATTGAAGATCATATCCTTTTAATGACTGCGAGTGACATCTGGTGAATGTGTGCTAACTGTGTGGTGTATATTCAACAGTACTCCTCCTTGACTGGTTTGCACATATTTACCAGGACATAAAGGCCACTGATATGAAATATAAAAACAGGGTGCGGAGTCGAATCAGCAATTTGAAGGACCCTAAAAACCCAGGACTTCGCAAAAATGTCCTAGCGGGAAACATTGAGTTGAGTCGGATTGCCTCCATGACTGCAGAGGTACATGATGCAACAAACATTCATATGCAGATTTCATATGCAGACAGCAGACTCTCCAGAGGCAGCTCAGCTTTGCACAGACAGCCTTATCACAAAAGAGCAACTACCAACTAAACTACCGTATATCGTAATTGCTTTTAGTCTCACTGGTTTTGTTTGTTTATAAAGGAAATGGCCAGCGATGAGTTGAAACAGCTGAGGAATGTCCTGACCCAAGAGGCCATCCGGGAGCACCAGATGGCCAAAACGGGCGGCACCTCGACAGACCTGCTGCAGTGTGGCAAATGCAAGAAGAAGAACTGCACCTACAACCAGGTATCTGCTATGTGCAGTTGTGCTGGTTTCTGCAGTAATGTTGGTACTCTTTGATTGGGGACAGTATGTGTGAATTTCAGAATGATGAAAAATGAGGACCATTGCTATAAACTTTAAAAGATTTTTTTTTTTTTGAATAGTGCTCAAAAGTCAAATACTGAAAGTGTGAGTTTCAGGAAGCTGAAACCCATAAGTTAACCCATAACAGAATGCCATAATGTGTCATGTGCCGTGTGTTATGATATAATGATTTACAACAGCATGTGAACTCTTTATGTCATTTTCTTAAAAACTCATGTTTAGGCAATGTTCAGTATTGGCATCTGTGTTTTGTTGTTTGTACAGCCCCAGCACAAAAGCAGTAGTTGTCGTGGTAACTATCTGCATGTCAGAATCGGTATTTTAGTGTAAATAAGACTTCTGTGTTCAGGTGCAGACCCGCAGCGCTGATGAACCTATGACCACATTTGTCTTATGTAACGAGTGTGGAAACCGCTGGAAGGTAGTATTCTCTCCACATGAGGATAATGAACTTCTGTGTGAATATGCGTTTACATGTCTATGTTGATTTGTTTCAGTTCTGTTGATGCTGAACACCAAGAGACCTTATGGACCTTAATGTTTTCATGATGTGAGAGAAGAATTATTGCAGCTAGAGTGATTTAAGTGAAAAAGTATTCTCCCAGTTTTTACTTGAAATCCAAAGCTTTGTGTGCATGCTATTTCAATCAGACTTATTAATTAAAGACAGCATGGGTTTTAGTTTGATTTAACAATTTATGTTGATGACACTAATAATGATTTTGATTCTGTTGCAACTGTGTATTTTGTACATATTTAGTATTAATAAAATGCATATGTGATTAAACTTTAGTTTACGGTCTCACATTCAAATAGATATACAGTATAGTTCAATTATACAGCACATTTAAAACAGGCCATTAGCAGTTCAAGCGACTAATAAAAACGTCCACTAGATGGCAATAAAGATGCACAACTTTGAAACACAATAGCTATTAATCCATTGCACCATTTCCCCAGTTTCTTACAAATGAGATGCCACCTTTCAGGGACTATTCGGCAGGTTGAGTCCACTGAGAAATAATTACTTAGAGCCAATATAATCCATCCGTTATTTCTCATAGTGCCTCTCACCATCACAATGTGTTTTCCTACAACAACAGGTCTAAGAATAACCTCCCCCAAACCCCACTGTTACCTTTGTTATTATTGTTCTGTGGCCTCCGTCAGGGATACACTGTATATCAAGTTATTGCATGTACTCTGTTCTAATAGAAGATGCTTGTGGGGCTGTGCACATTGGTAACTGGTTTCACAGATATGACCTTCAACACTCTCAGGGCTCCCACAAGAAAAGAAAAAAACATCCTGTGTTCATTTATGGATAGTCTGTGTCACTAAAACCACCAAAATCACTGCTACCAGACCTGCTGCTACTGGTAAAGGCACACTTATAAATATCACACTATTATAATATCACACTATATTTCCTACACTATTTGTGTAGATTCAGTTATGTGACTAAGGTTTAAAGATGTTTTAAGCTAATCCAGTTCATATGTGTATTTGTTTGCACCACCTCACCTCTCTGCAGTTTTGACTCTGTTCCTTAACAGACACATACAGAGGCAATGAGCATAAAATTTATTCTGTATGGTTTTGTTAAGGAACAGAGTCAAAGCTACGACTTCTGAAAAAAGAGCCACATTTAAAAAGCTTCTGCTCAATCTAAAACTGCTCAAAGAACGAAAAAACCTTCACCTGCAATTTGTCTTCTCTTCATTCATGCACAGTAAAATATCTGGCTTATCTGGGTCTTTCCTTTGGTTCAACTACTAACCACTCTGTGACCTATATATTGTACATATTTTAAAGAAAGAGACTAAATAGTATCAAAAAATAAATAGATCAGTTTTGCTGTTCTGTAGAATTGCTAGTATCATCCAGTACCATCTTCACCGATAAGAGAACAAAAAGTGCCGTTCTTCCTAAATGGGAGCTAAGTATTGTGCTTTTGCATCATGTTCACAGTAATATATCGTAATTAAATGTTTTTTTCCCCAGGGAACATGATGAATATGTACCTGTACAGCAGCTGATGAAAAAGCCTCTGCCTTTGCACAAAATGACAGAGAAAATGAAGAAGAGAGAGAATGGGTGATCTAAACCCAGAACCCCTGTGGCTTCTGCCAGTTTTACAGTTAATAACACATGCCACGGTTGTTTTCTTTGAATGCTGAAGTCATTAGATGGAAGTTTTCATAGCCAGCTAAAGCAGATACTATAATAATAATAATAATGCACTTACTTTATATTGTGTTTTTGGACCCTCTTTGCTTTGCTTTATTTATTTATTCACTCCACTCCTGGTGATGATAAGCACAATTACTCATGCACACATTCAAGGCAAGGTGGGTGAAGTATCTTTCTTAAGGACATAACAACAGTATGTCAAATGGGCTCACATCCCAGTAGTAACCAAGCCTAACCTTGCGTAGCTTCTGAAGTCAGACCGATCGGATAATCTCAAGGTGTTATGGATGCTTTACACTTTTCCAGGGTACAATAAAGTTTCTTCTTTTAGCTATTTACAGTATTTGTTACACAATTATGTTAGACAAAATAGATTCTTGTGAGCTCTGAGCCATGTTAGAATGTTGTTTCCTCATCAAATCATACCTGGAATTGTGTTTTGTCATTCACACATGTTTACAAATCCTTTATTATTAGTCTGTCTACATCTCCAAAGCTCAAAATGCTCTGTCCCACCTTGTGATGTCATGTAGTGGTAATTGTCACGTTAACAGTTACCTTAACAGCTGATAATTATCCAAATGATTCTAGTGAAGGTGTGTGGAGTTTAAAAACACAGTGGAGCACTTCCTGTATTACCACATGACATCACAAGGTGGAAGTGTGTTCTGTTTGATAGAAGCTCCTAAGCCTAAATCTGCAGGGTTTGTGTGTTAAACATGTGTGAATGAAACAAAGCACAATTCCAGGTATGTTTGTGATGAGGTAACAGCATTGAATTGAAACATAAATCAGAAAATATGGACCCTTTAAATGATTCTCGACATATGAAGCAGTTACACAGATGACATATTGTAGCATAATGATATTCAGCATGACACACTGACATAACATTGGCCATATTGAGCCTCTTACTGAAGGCTCAAGCTCCAAGTAGATGAGGCATTTACTGAAGCTGCTTTATTCAGTTAATTTAAAATGCAAACCAACAACAAGGTTCTGAGATGCAAATAAGTTTGAGAGACCAAAATGTCAGGTCCATTATAGATAGCTCCTTTTCAGCCCCATTATCACAACTAATGAGTTCTGAGCCCTATTCGAATGGAAATGTTATTATTCTGTATGAAAGCCTCATGAAGACGCATGGAGAATGGCGTGATATCTATTATGTGGAAAACAGACAATAATATGTCAACAGGGCATTCAAGTGTCCGGCATGATAATTAAATCAAACCAACATCAAGCTTCCTCCATTATGCAGTATCTTGTGGCCAATCTTTGGGTGAAGGTAATAATTTCTGAGGCTGTGTTAGCAACACAAATATGATTTCACAATTACACTGTAAATTATGCTCCTGGGCATAGGAGGCCTGTTATGGTAAAATAGCAGTAATACCTCAACATATTCTGCACGTGCGCTCATTTCATATTATGACAATTAATTCTGTAAAGAATTAGAACTCCTTCCTTACTGATTTAGTAATACATAATTAGACAGTTAAAGTTTTGTCGTTTTCCAACTTAAAAGTGCACTATGTAACTTTTTGGTTGAGGGTCCGTCACCTGCTTGTTTCTATGGATATTATGCCTGGAATATTCCACAGTATGACATTAAACAGCTACATTTATTCAATTACAGTGGGTTTTAAAGCTCAAAAATACCTAGAAAAACAGGCATTATGACAGCGAGCGGGGGTTGCCTCTCCACAGATCTGAACTGTAACTTGGTTTGATCTCCATGAAGATAGAAAGATTCAATACCATACTAGGAAATATTCCACACAATACAATAACATCTTCATTGAGAAAAGCATTTGTCGGACTCTCCACCACAAAAGTTACACAATGCACCTTTAAAAGTATGCATTCTCACATTGCAGAATGATTTCAAAAATTTGAAATGGAGCATGAAATATTTTTTTTATTTTATTCTGGACCAGATGCAGGTGTGTCTTTGAAAAGATCACATCTGCATAACAGACACATTTATCTTTATTAGAGTTATAAAACACAAATTCTGCCTAGTACCATGGACAGAGACAGACAAACCCTCTTGGCTGGGCCATAGATGACTAACCCCTGTGCGTAATAGTAATTCCTGGATATCTCTGGCTGTAATGGTGGCTTTGTCTTCTATTGAACACATGTTCTCCAGCATTAGAGCTAAAAGGGAAACAGGAAGCACGGCATGGCAATTATACACTCATTTGGGTTAAATCTCACCATGGGTCCCTTGGTGGAAATTTACTTTGCATTTCAACTTGATTGGATTCCTGGAAAGTGAAAAAAAAACCAAATTGTATTAAAGTGTTGTGACATTGCATACACAAGTAAACAGATTGAGAGTTTTGCCAACTGTTCATAAATAAATTAGTATTAATAGTATACCAGACAAAAAAGTGTCATTTAAAAACATCACATATGGATTTCTAAGAGAGGTTCAGAACTGTGACAAGATTGATAGGAACTGTAGGGATACGCAGCACAATTAAAATACCATTAGTTAGTTAGTGTTAAGGGTCTGAATAAACCATAATTATGGCAGTATGAAAGTGGTGTGTGCGTGAGTGTTGGTGGTGGTCGGAGGGGCCGATGGCGCAGATTGGCAGCCTCACTTCCGTCAGTCTGCCCCAGGGCAGCTGTGGCTACAATAGTAGTTTACCACCACTGGGTCTGGAGTGAATGAATAATCCTCTGTAAAGCGTCTTTGAGTGTCCAGAAAAGCGCTATATAAAACTGATACATAATTAGATGGCAGAAATATCTGTGTTGTATTCTCACACTTCACCACTAGATGTTGCCTACATTACTTCTGTCTGATAGTGTGCCAGCTTTGGCCTGATAGAAGACGACCAGAGAGCACAGAGCAGCGTCTCATTTCTCTTTCCTCGCTTCCTTCTCCTTGATTCATCTCCTTGATTTTGAAAGAAATAGGTGAGGCCACAGAGGAGACAAAGGAAGGAGAGAGGAGCAGAGACAAAAGACTAGAGCTGAGGGTGAATGGGACAGTCTTTCCTCAGGTGCTGGTTCTAACCAAGATAAAACTACAACAAGCACTATACTAAGAATTATTTTATACTATTATTCTGGTGGGACTTTTTATAGTTTTACTGTCAAATTCGTGATTATGTAACATGTCAAACAAACGTTGCTGCTGTCCTTGTACAGCAAATAAAACAAATAAAGTTTAATCATTTTATCTGATGTCTGCTTCCTGAACTGTTGCTCATGTTTACTCTGTGGTTTCCTTCCCTTATATCCTCTGAGCTTTGGGACACCAAATTATGCATTTTATTGTCAGCTGAAAAATGGAGAATTGAGGAGAGGAAGCAAGGAAAGTAAACTGAGACATGGCCCAAGTGAGCCTGAACAGAGGCCATGTGAGGGGAGGAGGGTTTTCACATCCGCCATCTACTCATAGAAAAAAATGAACTCATAGATTGTACTTTAATACTTATTTTTCATTTGCCAAACTTTTTAAATGTACAGTTTTATAATAAAAGGAATAAATGGGTTGATACATTTCGTAATATACCGTGGGGTAAAAAGTCTATAGTGTAAATTAATTAGTTACAGATCAGAACAGCCTGAAATCTTCTGCTTACTAAGACAATATAATCAAGATGTTTGTTTGTGTTTTCTTCCTATAAGACAAACATTGTAAAAAGCTAAATAGCTTATTTACCTAACATGCTTCAGCTATAAAACGTCTCTTTCTTCAGAGGTGTCACCTGACTGCTGTGATGTGTCTCTTATCAGCTGCTGCTCCAGACGTGGTCAGTTTGACGGATGTGGCAGAGCTATAAAGACAGAACACACCTACCGTTGTATGATGGGCTCTGGAGAAGTGGGTCCCATGTGTGAGCCAAGGTAAACGCCCCCTTGTCTCTGATGATGGGCCATGCAACCCTCTGATTTCAATCAACGACATGATTTTCCCTTTAAGTGTGGTAAGATATTGCAGATTTTAGGCTTTCCTACATAGTCTTTTCATTCTCTGATCTTGTTAGGCACGTTGCGGCTTTTCGCACTCCTTTTTGAGTTCCTTTTTCTGGTTGTATTCTGTCTCTAACTGGAGAACAAGTGTCATTTATGTGATTCTATAAAGATGAACTAAAAATACATTGGAGAGACAGGAAGAACATTCAACAGAGGAAAAAAAAAACAATTAACAACAACCATTAACATTTAAAATACTTACTATCAGTTTACTGTCTACCTTTCTGCTCTAAATAATATACTATGTAGAAATTCTTATTGAACGTATTCTCATTTGTTTGACCTTTTTGGCACTACATTGAAATCTTAAAGCAGTGGTCAATATGCACCACAGTGTCGTACAAAGACATTATAGATTTTCCTTGGCACAAATAGATTACATTATTAAATATGAATAGAGCTAACACAATACTGCTTTCAAAATATCAATGGTTTTCATTGAAGCCACGCATTATTGACACTTCACTAACCAGCTCCATCTTTGACCATTATTTCATATATGTGCATTTCTCACAAACCTCTTCTGTAACCTGCAATTTCTCTTCATCCTCTCATTATAAGTGTGACCGTATGTGTGATTTGTCCCCTGCACTAGTGGTGTTTATGTGCTGGGAGCATGCTGCAGGTCTCCAGATATCACTAAGAGGGCAGCGGCTGGTGGCAAAAGAAAGATATTTCCTGCATTTTCTCAACATAAATTCGTATGGAGATTCTGCCTCTGTTTCCTTGACAACCGCAGTTAACGATGGATATTTTGGGTCACATTTAGTCAGGCTTACTTTATGAACGTGTCCCTTTGTCCAGACTTTCTCCTCTGATTTAAAGGTCCATCATGTACCGTATCTGGTGAAAGATCCACTACCTGCTTGCCTCCATGGAGATCTTATTCCTTCAGTTTTAATAATAGACCATTAAATGTTGCATTTATTTAATTACACATGTTTGTTTCCCTGGAGATACCATAATGTGGAATATTCCAGGCAAAGCAAGACCATGTTCATGGAGACATGTAGATGGACTCTCACCAGAAAAAGTGACATAGTGCACCTTTAAGATGTTTTCATAACAAATGATTTAGCTTTGGTCAGATTTGGTTTGTCCTGTCTATGTCTTATGGGTTTAGCTGTTTTGGCCTCAGTGTCTTGACATCTATTGTCTCTCCCTGCTCTTCACGCTCATTTCATGCTTCTCACTGTCTAGTCTAAAACATTTTAAGACTTTTTAAGGGGGGCTAAGGCTTAAGGCGGAGCAGCTTAATTTTCATACAGACAGATTTTTTTTTACTTTAATTTGCTATCAGAATGTGAATGAAAAATGAAATTATTGTTAATAATTGTTTATGAAATGAGCATTTAAAAGGCTAGAAAACTTACCCATATAATACATGACATTAGATATAGTCACATGTGAATCCATGTATAGTTGGAGGAGCAGATTTGTTCTGACATTGAAATCAACGTAATAATAAAAAAAAAGTACAACTAAAATCAAATATATAATAGTAAAACATAAAATCCCCTGTAATTCTCATGTTAAGTCATGCACCTATTGTTTTGAAAAATGTACTGTTATGGTCAAATTCTGATCTTTTCACATGTTGTTCATTTGTCCCTCCTGTCATCATGATGTGCATAATTAGTGGTGTTACATAATCCATTCCCCTCCACTTCATCGTCTGTGTGACTGTGTACAGAGTTTAGCTGCAGGATCACATCTGTGCACTGTGCCACAGTGACTGTCCTCTTTCTCTCCTGCTTTTTTGTTTATCTCACCTGACACCTCCTTATTTTTTATTTGTATTAAAAAGGGGTGACTTCAAGATTTACACTATGTAATTTTTATGGAGGAAAGTGTTTTTCTGTCTAGATGTTGCAAGGTATGGCAATAAACTAATTTAGCTCCATGAGATTAGCATGAGATCCATATTAGATCAAGTTACAGGTCATGTCTGTGTGGAGGAGAAAATAAACTGTTAAGGGAAGGTGGTCCTGATGAGGCTGAGCACAAACTCATGGAGATGGGTCCTAGAGCACTGTGCTCACTGCTCTTGAGGAGAGACCCCAGTAGCATTGAAGAATGGGTCAAATGCAAAGAACATATTTCCCTTTGGGGACAATAAAGTGTATCTTATCCTTAAAAAAACAACATCCTCCTAAACCACCTTAATTGGATTCAGTTTCATTGTACAAGCCCCACATTGAGCACTTTTAGCAATTCAAAATATAGAGAAAATTTGTTTTACATTTTTGTTTGCTGTGGAAACAGTTTTTGATCCATCTGAGCATGGATGACTGAATTGTTTTCTTAGACATATGAAAGAACACATGAAAGAGTGCAAGACAACACTTCAGTCAAAGACAGAGTTGGTTATTGACACAGGCTCCTTGTCTCCCAAAAGTGCCTCCTTATTGGTATTGTTCTTCGTCGGTTTCTTTTTCTCTATTATTATTTTTCCTTGCAATCGCATTTTGTAGAAATTCAGTTTTGTTTCTGTTAAGTATTTTGTGTGAACTATGTTGCAAATGTAGTAAAGTCATTGAAATAAACTATAAGACAGAATTTCTCTGTGTGAATTTAATGTATATTATGCTTTGTGAAATGGGATGAAAAAAATGCCATTCTGAACAAAAGCTTGAATAGCCTACAATTTATATTCACTGTTCCTGACCATTTTCTTTAGCATTCAAATTATGAGCCCCACAAAGTTCAGGAAATAAATTGGCAGGGACATGAATTGTCACTTACTCACGACTTAGGTGAAAATAACGCACTAAACAAGTGTTGAAATTACAGAGACTGCAGAGGGTGGATTGTTCTTCACCTGTTGCAGTGGCTGAATACACCGGCGCAGAGTGAAGGGGAACCGCTCAGAGCAGTACATCCACAGCGCTCTTTTATACATGCACAGATCACCGCAGGGAACTCTCCTCTGCACAAACGTCACACAAAACATACAACACGGTCACATTTTACTGTCACAACACATGGATGTAAGAGACAAAGACTTCATGATTCAAGATGACACATTGTGAGTACAGCTCCTTAACCACTGTTGGTGCGAGAAACATCAACAGTTTTATTTGGTGTCACTTTATATCTGCACCTTAATTAGCCCGAATAAAGCATAAATAAAGGCTCAATTCATAATGAACAATGTTTATTTCAGGCTTGACTCAGACTTAACTAATAATGCGATAACTTCTTACTATAATCCTTAAGCCTGAATCATTCTTAATTAGTAAATTATTTGTTAATTATGAATAAAGTCTTTGTTCATGCTTAATTAAGATTAATTTAGCTGTAATTATTATAAAGTGTTAACGGTTCTATATTACACAAAACTGACTTTTGAGCTTTTAACCATGTTGTTACTTCATCAAAAACAGTGGTATGGAGTTTAAAAACACAGTGGAGCACTTCCTGTTGTTGTTTGTTCCTGTGTTTTCTGTTGGAGAGAAGAAATCCACATAAATATGCAGGATTTGTTGAACACGTGTGAATGAAACAAAACACAACTCCAGGTATGTTTGTGATGAGGAAACAACATTATAATATATATCAGAAAATAGTGTGATATAGGACTTTTAAGTGTTAATTTATTCATTTAAATATGTATACACATTGTTTCTACAGCTCATTTTGGTGGGCTACAAACACAATTAAATGTTCTAAATGTGAATTTATAATGCATTTTATTCCAAAAGATATGCTAGCCTTTCCGTCACATAAGCTCTTATCATCATTATAGCTATCTTCTGCTACAGCTATTACTCATTTAAAAGGTTTAGTATTTATAATTAATATGTTTAAAAGAAGTCAAAGAATTCTATTACATAAAAGTCCTTGAGTAAATGACTTACGTAAGTACAAAAACACACTGACAGCCCCCTCTCTGAAGCACTCACTTGATTGTTTATCTACGAGTCAGTAGTTAATTGCTGTCCTCTCATATCACTGCCCCCACAGTTACACATTTGGCACCGGGGGACTCTCATTGGGTCCAGCCAGACTGTGGCGTCATCACACATACTAAATTACTACTGCTGTATCGAACGCTCAATTAGACACAAGAAAGATAACAGGGCAAAAGGGAGAAATTTCACAAAATCACCAAAAATAACTCCCTGAAGATTACTCAAGGCGGACCACAAAACTGACACAAGGATAATGTCACACTGACCCAGGAAATTAAACGCCGTTAATACCACCCTCCCAATGCTACAATCCACTTTAACAGCTCTGGTTCATTTTCAGTTTGGACATGCTGGATTTGAGCAACTGCTCCTTGTAAATATTCTGTAAGAATGTATTATTAACTAAATTTTAATCATTTCTATTCATCAGTGATCAGCTTGATAAGGTTTTTAATTGAAAGGTCTACAACTAATGTAGGAAGGACAATGTAGGAAGAAATTTGACTTTTTATGTTTTTTTTTTTCTTTTTCATATTGCTAAGCCCTAATACTGTATTTCATTTCACACAACACTTTTGTACATGTTGGTACCTTGCAACATTTATACTTTTTGAACTATTGCTGTATTTTTGAGATGCTGTGTCCAAACAATTTCCTTTGTGAATTATGTTTCTCTAATTTGGCCTAGTTATGTGAAATATATGGGAAAGGAAAGCTACTACACTACAGTGCCCTACAAAGGCAGAGCTTAAATGTATGTTTTACACAACTTGGCTCACTATAAGTGTTATATATTATGATGTATAGTAATGTGGTACTTTCTCTGACCTGTGTGAAGTGAAGCAGTTCATATGTTTTGAACAAGACATTGCAATCTGTCCATCCAACCATGTTCTCTTAGCTCGCTGTGGGGTCAGGGGTCACACGGGGAGTGAAAAGCAATAGCACACATATAATTGGAGACTTTTCATGACCTATATGCACACAGCATTTTAGTCATCTGAAAAGTAATGTCATTTGTAAGGATTTAATCATAGTTAGCAAACATGGGACTTAAGTAGAGCTGACTGTTTAATTTGATGTTGACTATTCATCTAGAGTAATGTGGGCCATCTTATTTTTAAACTAATTTTAAACCTGAATTTGGATTAAAATGGTAACAGTATTTTGTTAATACTGATACTGTTATCAGATATTGGTACCAATCCTGAAAAATGTGTGTCCTGGTCAGATTTCGTCAGACATTTATATTTCTGCTGATGTTTCAATGTTTTAACTTTTGTTCATACAAACTTATTATGTAATGAATTTCAGGATAAATAACAGTTACACAACACAACTGGATCCATTTTGTATGAAATGTGTTCTGAGGGGAATAAACGCAATGTTAAGTCTGGTATCGGTTAGCAATTATTTCAGAAGTATCAATGCCAATATTATAATATATTATTATTATATTATAATAACAGAAAATGCTGGATTAGTGAATAATTACAGTGCTAAATATACAGTCAATTAACATAGATTTTTTTGCTCATGCCGTGCAGCTCTAATATAAAAGCAGCTGCATGTTAGTCCTACAGCTGTGTTATTTTTAGCACTAGAGCCTAATCTAATCGTATAGGTCTTATCATAGTATCACAGAGATGAGGTGACACATGCTCTCTTCTGTCTGTCCACTCTGAGTTTGCTGTTGTTTAGGAGATTGTTTTTAGTCCTGTGTGGAGGCACACAGATAGCAGCTGCTGTCAAACCCTGTGGAGGTGATGTGAGAGAAGAACTATGAAAGATAACAAATGTGAACAGAGGTGTAACCTAGATAATCCCAGAGTCCCGAAGCCCCTTAATCCTCCCTTTAACACCATGTAACTGATGTTTAAGTAGAATTACACCATGGCAATATTAAAACAAATGCTGTGAAATGGTCCTTGTGATGGGCTCAGAGGGTGAGCCATAGCCAGAGTGCTAAAGGACCAAAGAACATCAGGGGCCACAATGCAACAGGCTGGATTGGGCATTGTCAGGTAATGAGGGTCAGATTTATGACTCTCTTGTGGTTTTGTGTCTGTCTGTTTCAGGCGGGTTTAATTAAAGCTGTATTATATAAAATGAACATTTGTGAAAGGGTAAGCCTTGTGTGAAAAGCAAAAACAATTACCATTTACATGCAATAGCAAACTTAACTAAATTAAGACTACACATGAGATACACACAAGATATCCTACAAAAACACAACTGAACAGAATGCAGTTAAAAAAAAAAAAAAAAAAACAGTAGTAAAACCTCTTGGGTTTTGACTTAAGGCATATATCATCAACTTGTGTTACGATCAAAAGTGAATGGCCTGAAAAAAGAGAAAATTCAAACCAACAAATATAGCTACAAGAATAATGTGATCATATCTAATAAAGAAAAGGTCAAACTACTACTGAGACCATAGGCCAGTATAAATTCTACTTTACTGATTTAAATAGGCCCTATTTCAACCTGCTGCAGGTAGCTCTCCACGCAGTTTAAGTTGATTTCATGGTTAAGGTTTGCTCTAATAGTCGTCCTTACACAGTCCAGTGGAGCCAGGTGACGCTTGGAGCTGCAATAAAAGCATTGGCTCAATAAAGATAAGTCTAATTGAGCTGTAAAGAATAGCCAAGGACAGATGGTGTGTAAATGGGGACTATAGGGCCCCGTATTATTTAAAGATGGCGTTGTGTTTAATATAACACAGTCTCATGTCTGAGTTTTCAAATAGTGGAAGAAGGAAGCGTGAAAGAATCCAGCAGTGCAGCCTGTTCTGTAGCAGCAGCACAGACGAGGAGAGACTGATGAGAAATACAGTCAGAGAGAGAGAAAGAGAGGGGGAGAGAGGGGGGGCAGAGAGAGAGAGAGAAAGACAGAGATAGAGGGAGAAAGAGAGGGAGTGAGAGAGAGAGGGAGGGGGAGAGGGGAGAGAGAGAGACAGAATGAGAGAAAGACAGAGAGAGGGGGTAGAACGAGAACAGGAGAGAAAGGGAGTGAGTGAGAGAGAAAGAGGGGGAGAGAAAGAGAGAGAGAGAAAGAGGGAGTAAGTGAGAGAAAAAGAGAGAGAGGGGGAAAGAGGGAGTAAGTGAGAGAGAGAGAGAGAGAGGGAGAGGGGAGAAACAGAGAGAGGGAGGGAGGGAGGGAAGAGAGAAAGAGAGAGTAAGTGAGAGAGAGAGAGAGAGGGAGAGGGGGAGAAACAGAGAGAGGGAGGGAGGGAGGGAGGGAAGAGAGAAAGAGGGAGTAAGTGAGAGAGAAAGAGAGAGAGAGGGGAGAGAAAGAGAGAGGGGAAAAGAGGGAGTGAGTAAGTGAGTGAGTGAGAGAGAGGGAGAAACAGGGAGAGGGAGCGAGGGAGGGAGGGAAGAGAGAGAGGGGGAGATAGATAGATAGATAGATAGATAGATAGATAGATAGATAGATAGATAGATAGATAGATAGATAGAGAGAGAGAGAGAGAGAGAGAGAGAAAGAGAGAGAGAGAGACGGCTCCCTCGGGCATCTCTCCGCTCATTTAGCGCTCTTCACTTTGTGCGCCTTTTCTCTGAATGCACCTGCTGCGCTGCACAGGAGTCCAAACGCTCTCTTCTATACGCAAACTTGAGTGTTTTTGAACCATGGATGCTGTGAATGCCACTCTTGCCCTGGCCACAGTTGGAGATTTGGCCGTGCGCTTCACAGCCTCTGTAACTCCCGACAACGCGACACTGAGCGAAGACCTGTTGCCTTTTTCTCCAAACACAAATGAGACGAGCGTGGTGAAGGACCGCAGCAGTTTGATCCTGGCGGTGGGCATCACGGCTCTTTACTCTGTGATCTGCGTGGTGGGGCTACTGGGCAACGTGCTCGTTATGTATGGAGTGGTCAGGTAAGTAACACAAATAACAGAAAAGAAGAAAAAAACATTCAAACGCGTTACATATAGAAGAAGAAAAATAAGGCACAAAAAGTAGTCAATCAATTAAACTGGCGTAAAGCATAGTCCATCAAATTGCTTTATATGCAGTGAATCGCTACTTATACACACAAAAAAGTGCAGAAAATATAGAATGGATAAGATGTCTATGTATAGACTAGATTTAGTTGAGATATTTTATCACTTATATGCTATAGCCAACAGCCTACAGTATGCTACAATGTGATTCCCTGTTTTGTTTCGCATTTGAGCATGAGAAACTATGCTGTCAGAAGCATGCTTTTTACCTTCCTGACATTTTCACATTTTGTTGTCCTGCAAACAGCCAAAAAGCAAGTGACACCGTGCCGTTGCCTTTGTAATGGGCTTCAGTTTGTGTCTGAGGGCCACTTAGTATCTCCCACTCACCCGCCCCCTCAAACACTGTGAAGGTAACGTCCAACGTAGTCGGGCTGATGTGCATTTCATCTTCTACAAAGAAATGCGTACAGTAAATACATTTGGGCCAGCTATAGGGCCACAACATACTGTATTTCTTTGAAATGCAAATGGAAATTGTTCAGTCAAAATCATCAAACATAAAGTAAATATAGGTCATTCTCCTCTGCATATGTTTCCTTTTACTCTTTGTCTGAGATCAGAGCAGCAAACCCCAGCTTCCCAAAGTGCAGTAATGGCTGTACAGTTTATTTTATATGAGGTCCCCCCGGGCAGACTTGGGTCAACTGGCTTGTGACCCCTTTTTGCTGGATTATTTTTCAAAGCAATAACATACCTGGTGGTTTTATTACAAAAAAGTCCCAGTGGTGGATCCTCTCTTCATGTTGATCTATGAACAATCTCAAATGGCCTTTTAAGAAGCTGTTCAAAATGATCAACAGTAAATAGATAATCAAGGGGGAGATTTGCAGAACAGTAAAGTCATTATGTAGAAGTGCAGTTTAATGGTGGCTCACAGTAACCATTTCTCAGCAAAGCTTTTAAGCTTTTAATGTTGTGCAATAAAACATTGTGAAATGAAGCTTCTCTGTTACAATATTTTACTTGTGGAATCTCATTGAGACGAAATGGCAATTATATATTGTTTTAAAATGTCATGCTGATATTAAGAACCTTGACTGAATATTGTATTTTCAAATAGATACACCAAAATGAAGACAGCTACCAACATCTACATCTTTAACCTGGCTCTGGCAGATGCTCTGGCCACCAGCACGCTGCCGTTCCAGAGTGCTAAGTACTTGATGGGAACATGGTCCTTTGGGAAGCTGCTGTGTAAAGTGGTCATCGCCATAGACTACTACAACATGTTCACAAGCATCTTCACTCTGACCATGATGAGCGTGGACCGCTACATTGCTGTGTGTCACCCTGTAAAGGCGCTGGACTTCAGGACACCTGCCAAGGCCAAGATCATTAATGTGTGCATCTGGATTGTGTCGTCTGCGGTTGGGGTGCCCGTCACCATCATGTCTGTTACCAAGGAGACAAGTGAAGGTAAGAGACCGCATACAATGACTCCGGGCCTGGGGGGCTCTAATCATTCTAATACAATTTCATGTTTTACAGGAATCATTAACTGCACACTGCAGTTTCCGCAGCCGGAGGAGTACTGGAAAACAGTGACTAATATCGGCGTGTTCATTTTTGCCTTCGTGATGCCAGTGCTGGTGATTTCTGTGTGCTATGGCCTGATGATCCTGAGGCTGAAGAGTGTACGTCTTCTGTCTGGCTCCAAAGAGAAAGACAGGAACCTGCGCAGGATCACCAGGATGGTGTTGGTGGTGGTGGCTGCGTTTGTGATCTGCTGGACCCCCATCCACATCTTCATCATCGTCAAGGCCATTATTCCTGTTGACCTGGAGAACCTCCTGGTGAAAGCCAGCTGGCACCTGTGCATCGCCCTGGGCTACACCAACAGCAGCCTGAACCCTGTTCTCTATGCCTTCCTGGATGAAAACTTCAAGAGATGTCTGAGAGACTTCTGCTTCCCGAGCCGCTCCCGCATGGAGCAGAGCAGCTTCAGCCATGTGCGCAACAGCACACGAGAGCCCGCATCCATCTGCGCTCCCAGCAGGAGGGAGAGGACTCCAGCCTGACTAGGCCTGGAGCAAAGGACAGAGAGGAGAGTCCAGCAAGACCTTACGGAGGTCACACAGATCACCACTACAGGCTTGTAGACTCATATGTACAAGGCTCTCTGCACAGTCTCATGTAAATGACACGTCCCTGTGGATTTGAGGAGATCTATCTTCCAGGATTGTCTTTCAGGACTATGCGATTGTGTGTCTGTACATATGAGTACTGTACTAAAAACATACAGTGGACATACAGTGAGTATCAAGCTGCAAGTTCTTCTTTTGTATTCAACATTAGGCTTACATGCAGCGTGCAGTCTGAGATGTCCTTTCACACCTTGAAATGGCAATGGAAACAGCTCATGTGCTGTTCAACAATAGCAAATAAAATATTGCAAACCTTATAAGGGAATACTGTCAAGACATGGTTCCTCTAAACACAATGATCAAATGTATGTATTGATTTGTCGCCAAGAGACAAATACAGGACAAGATGAAAACCAGACTGTCTGCAAAAGAGTGTCTGCAAATTCTTTGGCAGAGACAAACCAAAAGCAAAGCACATAGTTGGACAGTGCTGGATCACACATAGAAGTGAGAGTGACACAGGTGTCACATTAAAGCCTGGGGAGATCGCATTTCATTTAACATTGACTTAACCTGGATTCTAGAAACAATGAAGTAGCTTTAAGCCATGGTTCAAATTGTTCAGTCTGTTACTATGGTAATTCTTAATTGGTATCCTTTGTGTACTTTGTACAGGGACAGTCCCACTCACACCAAACACCTAATTACATTGTTTAATCCTTTGTTATTAAGTCTTTGCAATATCTGAATTATGATATCCGATTTCATGTTCAAGCGTGTGGCAGTAGGAGAAGAAATAAGTACACATAAAGCCCACACACAGAGCTATGCGCACAGTAATTACATGTGATCCCAATGCACAGGTATTTTAACTAAAGGTATGTAGAGATGACAGTATCATGCACATCAGCTGACTCACAACTTCACTGTTTCACAAACATTACCCGAAGGCAATGTGAGAAGCTCCTCACAAAACTGTCACTGCACTTTGGGTCATAATTATATGTGCTGTATATGTCAAGACAGATGTATGGGCCAGACTCTTTCAGAACAAAGTCACATACTACACATGCTACAACTGCTTGTACAAAACCAAAAACATCTATATTCAATTATTGTTAAATTATTGTTTCTGCACATTGTTTAACTTTTGGACACTAAGATATTAAGTCTATGATAAATAATGATAACCTTAACTTTTTTTTTAATCAAAAAGTGCTTTAAATGTGATATGTGCATTTGTTTTAGTTTCTAAAGAGATTTTGTTTACATGACTGTACAATGATGAAGTGTATCATACTGCCTAAATATGAACATTATTATCAAATGCTTTAGTGACTATTTTGAAAGTTTGGTTGAAACATATGTTTAAATTTTAAACATTTGACTGTTTCTTTTGGAGTATATTAACTTTTGTTATGATGTGCATTTCCTATATTATCTGCACATGCTTTAATAAAAAAACAAATGTGGTATTACTAATATTTTACGATTTTGGTAAAAGTATTTAATTGCAGTTTTTCTGACAAGAATTGGCATTGCACACACTTTCATACACCATAACATCAGCATTTGAGAGCAGACTGAACTATGAGCTGCTGAACTAATACATGAATCCAATGCATTTCAGAAAATGTGTATGTAGAGATTAGAACTACAAGGTAAGCAGGTTTTGTACATAATGTGCTGAAATTGTTTGCCTAGGAAATTGTAACTTAAATAATTGCACACAGTCATTGCAGTTTGTGACAATTCAATAGTGTAGCCTTATCCACTGCGCTGCTCAGGTGACAATAGTATTGTCAATATTACACTATAGATTGAGCTTTAATAACCAATGACCTCTGCCCTCAATTACAGGAATTTACAGCTATGGTGTCAGATCACTTGATTTATTATTTTTGTATGTTAATATTATGAGGTATTCTTATTTTTTTTGTACATTTATTTGGAGCTCAACCATACAGTTTTTATCAAGCTTTAAAAAAAATAAAATAAAATATATATATATATATATATATATATATATATATATATATATATATATATATATATATATATATATATATATATATATATATATATATATATATATATAAAAGCCATATTCTATCAGTTTTTTGGAAACCTGCTTACCTCTAGTGTAGTTTCAGATTTACTAATTAGCTAAAAAAAGATAGAAAAAGTCAAAGTCACCAAATAGCTAATTTAAAAAGTGTAAATACTTTTTAATTACATGCTCCTATGTGCAGTTTGGCTCTCGTGACTTGTTGGTATATGATTTGATAGAACTGATCTTTTTGTGCAATGGAGTGTATTAATCATTGTTTTAAACATATAGTTCATGTGTTCACTGTGTATATACAACTGGATAAGCAGGCAATTGCATAAATCACTTCACTCCAGAGGATACCATAAAGTGACTCTTGACCATTAACAGTGTCTTCTGTGTGTGTCTAAAATAGTAACATAAAAACACTTGAACAATGAAGTCAGGTTTTCATAAGAGAATAAAAGCAAACCTGGAACTACAATACACCTGTTTTAAAGGGAATCACTTAAGTAAACTAAAGCCCTACATAATGGCACTTAAGCAAATTATCACACAAACAAGAACATGGGAAAATCTGCGTTCACAATACACATACTCTCAAAATTACAATTGCTTCCTTTGTATGAGCCATTGTTACAAATGAATTGCCAGAACATCTATTTTAAAATAGTTATGACAATACCTACTAAAACCCTTGTTCAGCAAAAGAAAATTATGTAAGAAGTGAGTTATTTTGCTGTTGTTTATCTGTTGCTGTTTCTGTGCTTGCTGCATCAGGAGGGAATTTTCATCATTTATTTTTAACAGAGATCCTTCATTCATTTGTGCAAACTAGGCCAGACAATTGTGCAAAAGACATGAAACAATTGTAGCTGGACATTTCTATTCTAGTACATATGGACTTTGAAATCTATTATTTATGAATATATAGACATATGAAAATAAAGATATAGTGAGTTAGTGTTGTTTGGATGATAGGCAACATTTTAATATTGGGTATATTAATTAGAATAAGAAAGATTAGGCAAGTTTCTTCAGCCTATTCCTCTTTTGGTTGCACCCAATAGGCCCTCAAACAGTGTGAACAACCAAATATAAACTTCATTCATTCAAAAAATTAGAATGGAGATTCTTATGTTGTACACTTCCAAATGACAATATTCAGTAGTATCAGCTTACTGTTATGTAACTTTTTAGCAACAACTTTATTCTCATTCAAAAGATAGATTTTTTGTTTTGTTTGGATTGTTTATTGCTAATGATGCTAAAAAAAATCATTATGAAACCTATGGATACTTTTGGCACTTTTGAAAACTGAGGTCATTCTCTCCTAAAGAAGAGCAGTCTTGATGCCACAGTACTGAACAATTTCCAACCCATCTCAAATCTGCTGTTTTTTGGTAGTCCTTAAAAAGCTGTTTACCAACAGCTTACGAACTTTCTCCAAATGAACAACTTCTTCGATGTTTTCCACTCTTTAGAGCCCACCACAGCACTGAGACTGCTCTTATCAAGGTGACAAATAACATCCACCTGAACACTGATGTAGAAAAAGTCTCAGTCTTGATCTTGTTGGATCTGAGTGCTGTTTTTGACACTGTCGATCATGGGATCCTCTTACAGAGACTAGAGGACTGGGTGAGCGTCTCTGGCACTGCACTAAATTGGTTCAAGTCCTATCTAGAAGACAGGAAGTATTTTGTTAAAATTGGAAACTGTGTCTCAGATCACATGGCCCTGAACTGTGGGGTGCCCCAGGGGTCGATCCAGGGCCCCCTTTTGCTCAATCTCTGCATGCTGCCTTTAGTTAATACGCAGCAATAATGTGTCCTACCACAACTATGCAGATGACACTCAAATCTACGTCTCACTGCAGCAGGGGACTATGGACCAGTGGACTCACTCTGCTACTGCATCCAACAGATCAGTGTGTGGACGCAAAACAACTTTCTCCAGCTAAACTCAGACAAGACAGAAGTCATAGTCTTTGGCCCACAGAAACAAAGAGACAGTGTCAGCAGTGACCTCCAGTCTCTCTGTAAAAGCTTCAAATCAGGCTAGAAATCTAGGGGTAATAATAGACTCAGACTTGAACTTTAACAGCCACATCAAATCAATAACATCTGCAGCCTTTTACCATCTTAAAACATAGCAAAAATCAAATATATACTGGCTAAAGCAGACTTTGAGAGACTTATTGATGAGTTTGTCTCCAGTAGGTCAGATACTGTAACAGCCTCTCATTGGCTTCTCCAAACGAGCTGTGAGAGCTGCAGTAAGTCCAGAATGCTGCAGCTCGGGCCCTGACTTGAACCAGGAAGTACGAGCACATAAGTCCTGTGCTCAGGTCTCTCCACTGGCTCCTGTGGCTCAGAGAATAGACTTTAAAGCAGCTCTGCTTGTGTACAAGTCTCTCCATGGCCAAGCACCAAAGTACATCTGTGACATGTTAGTGCCATAAGAACCATCTGCACTCTGAGGACTGAAAGGTTTTCATTTCTCATTCCGCACTCTCTAATTTAATGTCCCTCTCTCTTTTTAATTTGATGATTTTAATTTGATTTGTTTGTATTGTGATTTGAATGTTTTTCTTATTCTGTGAAGAACTTTAAATTACATTGTGCAAATAAACTTGCCTTGCCTTTTGAGATTAATTTTACTGTTATTTCACATAAACCAGTCCAGCATGTGCTGAAATGAAGCTGACTGCTTTAGTAATAGATTCTTCTTGCAAGACAGATCACAAAGGCCTCTCTTGACCTTTTGTTTACATACCAAGAAGTGTCAAAATCTTAACAGAGTTTGATTTGAGTTTTCACAAGATGCTATAGCCTACATACTGAGATCGTCTGTGCTGTGGAGCTGGCACACAGTTTCAAACTGTGAACCATCTGCCAGCTGACAACATCTCCAACCACTGCAAGCTTCCAACTCTCTAGCTTCAGTCCATAAAAGTAATTTACATGACCGCATCACCTTACAAAGGGCTGCGTAATTAGCAAAGAATCAATAAGAGACTCACATGGCGCTCATGGGAGCAGCAGGGCAGTGATGAGGTTGAATCTAATGCCTCTATTTGGCACGGTGCAGATGTGGTTGTCATAACAAAGCAGGACATGGAGACACAGGCTCATTTTAAAGGTTCCTGCATAGCTGTCATTTGATTACTAAGTCACAGCCATCCACCTACAGAAGGAAAAGTTAAATTAAGGAACCAATCTGCAGTAATTACAGGCAGTGGAAGAAGGTCACATGATATAGCTACAAGAGACAGAGAAATAGGTTGCCGTGAAAAATAATTTAAATAAAATAATAATTGTAATGGTTGAGACGGTGAGTAATAAAAGGCAATAACTGCAGTATGTTGATTAATACTGTATACTCACAAGGTGCTTTAACTTTTCTGGTGGAGGGGTCCACTACCAGCCTACCAGTTTTTCTCTATGGAGATGTATTGCTTTCCCAAAAAAATTACGGCTTTAACTTCTATTTATTGTAGGCATTTTTTCATTACAGGTGTTTTGCTACAACAGATTGATGTGTTTATTTCCACACTGTTGAACTTTTTAGGCTAAACAATAAAATGTGCATGGACACAACCAGGTAGTGGACCCACCACCAGAAAAGACCACCTTTAATATAATTTTGGATAAAGCAGGAGGAGTCATACTCAGTATGCAAATCCAATCACTATTGCCATTGTAAATGTCATCTTTTCCATTATATCCAAGTATTATTAGTACATACTAAATCTGGCCTTGGAACAGCTTGTTTCAACATTTTCTTATTTGTGGACGTTCAAAACGTGTGTAAGTGGTTAACTAGATTCTTGCCTCCTACAGCATCTACTTAAATAGAGCACTTATCAGTTTAAGGTCAACCACAGCGCTCATGACAAAACTTAAGATGTCTTGATTAAGATCTCCCACTCCCATTTAATCTCCCATAACATGTTCATTTGTGGCACAGTGAGGGGAGCATAGATCTTTTTTGGTGACAGATCATTTTAGCAGCATGAGGCTCATTCACAATGTGGAGCCTGGTACGTGTCCTCAATAGCAGTATTAAGTAAATGCTCTTCCATGGTTATTCAACGAATGTGCACAGCCAGCCTGACTCCTACATTTCTGTTTCTTGGTTATGTTTTATGAGAGCATGGTTAGGGCCCCAGCTGCATTCTGGGAAATTACAAGTGATGTCAGTTACCTTCTGTGCTGTCTACTTCACACATAATTTTAAAACCATCCATCTTCTTCCGCTTAATCCGGCTGGGTCGCTGGAGCAGCTTGCTGTCCAAACCTCATAGCACCTGACCCCCCCCATGAACCCCTCTGTGAGTGGTGAGCCCACAGGAGGGTGGACGCCATGGTCCTTGATGTTAGTTAATAGGGAGCTGCATGTTTTGTGTTGATGGGGGAAACCGGAGGCTGGAGGAAACCCATCCAGACATGGGGAGAACATGCAAACCCCACACAGAAAGGCCCGGGCGATCCAGGGATCGAACCCGCAACCTTCTTGCTGTGAGGCATGAGTGTTACCACTCAGCCACCTTTCAACTCAAATTAATTATCACAAATATTTTCTTTTAAAGGAACATTCACTAGCAAGTACCAACAACGGCAACAACACATATGCGAAGAGAAAATGGGCAAGTTGGTTGGGTTAAGACTCAGGGTGGGGGTCCAGTCTCAATCTTCACATGGCCCAGCAGGAATGGGACCCGCCTCGTACTTGTCTTATGTCTGGAAGACAAACAGATCAGGGTTGGGAGGGTGGGGTCGAGTTATTTGGGACAAACTGGGTTTCAGGGATATGCTGCTACAAATAGGCTTCTGGGAAATTAGAAGTGGTAGAAGTGAGCTGCGATTTGCTGGAGAGGAGGTGAGGCCAGCTGAGGCATGGTCCTGCTCCTGAAATTAAGTTAATCATATTAACTACATTTATGTAACTTTTCTGATGGAGGGTCTGCCACTTTGCAATAATTCTGACTGGTGACTTGGTCAGGTGGCATCACTTGCTTGTCTCCATGGAGACAGAGAAGTTTAATGCTGAACATTCAAGGCAAAGCAATAATACAACCTCACACATACCTCCAACTTAAAAGTTACATAGTGCAGCTTTAGGATACAAAGTTATATTTACAGGGACCTGTAAATACAGGGGCATTTAAAGGGTTAAGCTTGGTCACAAACGATCATGTTGTGATATAATGACTGTCACATAAGGATAAGGATTTGTGCTTTCTGTAGAAAGTCTGAGCAAGACTGTGTGGGCTCTAGTGAGTAATCATCTTTAAGCACACTTCCCCTCAAATATACATTCCATTATCAATATGGAGATTGTCAACCATGAGGTCATGCCATCAAACAAATTACACACATTTTAATATGTCACACTTGAAGATTCGCCAGGTTCATGCGTTAGTTAAAGTTGTAGGAAATCCGAATAAACCACCATTTTGGTGTCAATCTTTATACTTAAAAGGGCGTTAATCACAGAGACGCTCGCCTTTGCCTATTTTAGTAATTACAGTGTCTCCTAACATTACCCTTGAGTCACAGAGAAAAAAGAAAGAGGACTCTGATCAGTTAACTGCCTGTGAAAGATTCTTTAGCATTTCAAAGCATTATGCGACCCTTTACTACAAGGACCTGGCTGCTCGGACAGATGAAAGAGGAGACAGGCAAGGCCACAGTGCAGCTCACTCCCAATGGAGCACCAAAGCTGCAGAGCTTTGATGAAGGTACTCCAACTACAATTTATAGTAATTCCATTTTTTAATTCATGGTTATTATGAAGCATGTTTGCTTGGTTAATAGGCACCACTTTACTTTAACTCTAAATATGAGACTATTGTCCTATGTTTAAAAGTAAAGCAAAAGGGAGAAACACGACCATACATTTTCCTCATGATTGAAACATAATTATAAATGATGCTGTGAGATTTGTAAAAATAATCAAATTAAATAAAACAACCCCAAACAACAAAAGTTAAAAACATAAAACTTTATTTTCAGACAGGATAATTGATATTCATCACGTTGCAAAATGCCCAAAGGCCACAGTGCCGTCTCCTCAAAGTACAACAAACAGTAGTTTCACTTTCTCACTGTATAACTCCTGTCTAAACAAAGGCCAAACTGGAATTATTGCTTTAAATATCTAAAAGGTTGCAACTCATCATTAAAAGGGTAGCAATAATTTATCCCTTCAGACACATTCAAAATATCCCCTTCCATGTCATTTAGATTTCAAAGGCGGCAGATCTCCAAAAAACAGAATAAAAAAAATAAGTCATTTGTCATGATCTACAGTCACTTGCCCCATACAAAGAACTTCTTCCACCAGGGGCTAAAACAGACCCCCTCCATGGCTTAGCACAAGTAGTCACATTTTATGCAAGATTTAGGCAACCTGAACACAGCTACAAAACATAGACACACCCATCCTCCGAAGGGACATCAGCTATCTTGTTTGTCTCTGACTAACAGTGCTGTATGCTGCCCCCCACTGGACACCATCAATACTGCACGGTTTTCCAACTGCTTGCCCGTCATTTTCACCGGACTCCACTCATCATCCTCTTCTCCTGTGCCAAGTTGCATGTTTGTCCCCATGCCCCAAGAATACACATTACCTAGAGAAGCAAAAGAAAACATGAAAAAAAAGGCCTCACAGGATGATGATGCAACAACCCTGAGCTGAGCCGTAATTGGTCATGTGTATGCTATGTAACATTCCATTGTTTAATAGGAAACTACATCAATTCTCTATCCATGGGTTTAAGAACGATGAAAAATGTGGACCGTAATCATCAATTTAAAACAGATATATTCAGAATGGTGAAAAGTCTTCAAATGACACCTATAACAAGAAGTTGAAACCCATGAATATAATTTTTCATTCATAAAAGACAAAGACAATGCAGAACTCTAGGGACTGAAACAACAATGTTTAACTCAAGTATTTTAAGCATTATTCACAACTGGTGTCTGACCTTCTTTAGTGACGGCGTAGCTGACAGAGGCCCCACATGCCACACTACACACGGGCTCCATTCCTGTGACCGGTGTGGGCTCGCTCTTCTCCTGAGCTCCCTCTCCTAATCCAAGTCGACCATACTCTGCCCTCCCCAGACTGTATACCTGTCCTGAATAAGCAAATATATATTAGGTTCCAAATACAGGTTGTGGAATTAACTACTCGTAGAACATTACAGTTGTAGTTTGTATTACCTTCAGCATCAAGACAAAGAGTGTGATGCTGTCCACCAGCAAAATCAACCCAGGAGGTGGTAGAGTTCTTGAAGCATGTAAGTTTAACCGGAACATAACACATTTTTGTGCTTTTTGTGCCTGGAAATGTAATAAGTGAGCGTACAAATACAAAAATGTGAAAATGAATTTTACATTTCTACTATACTAACCAAGCTGGTGGTAGTTTGAGAGACCAAATCCATACACGTAGCCCTCAGTTGTTACAGCAAAAGTAAGATAGGCTCCACAGAATGCATCAGTGAAATGAACTTTCCCTTTAAGTTTTACCATCTGTGGCTCCAGCAAACGACCTAGAGGAGAATTTAAAAAAAAAAAAAAAGTAAAGGAAGTTTAAAAGCAAAAGTAATGAAACAAAACAATGTTAAGAATCTGAAAATTCCACATCTACTTACTCAGGCCTTTCCTTCCTCCCCTGTTTGAGAAGTGCTCGGGGACTCTGCCCAACTGACCCTGCTCTGCACAGCCTGAAGTGTACAGATTTCCATCCACTGTCAACATTACAAGGTGGTCATTACCTAACAGACAAGATGAGAGAGTCATTAAAAAAGTGAAAATGCAGCACATACTTTTTTTTTTTTTTTTTAAAGCATTACCAGAAGCTATTTTCACAACAGGTTCTGTAATTGGAAGTTGCGTTGGACGTGTGCATGTTTTGAATGGCTCCAGAAGCCCAATGACACCATTGTTGTCCTGATCAACATACAGAACAGAGAGAAGTTTGAGTATGTACAACACCAAATATTATTTTATCGGTTCAAAGAAAAAAAAAAAAACACTCACTCTGAAAGAGCCCCAAACATACACAGCCCCTTCTTCTGTGAGTGCGGCTGAGTGACTGTCTCCTGCAGACACCTGGACAACCTTCTGCTCCAGCTCCACTTTTCCTGGAACAGCCTCAGATCCTTCCTCTGATGTATCCCGACCAAGAGCCCCTTCATCATTACAGCCAAATGAGTAAACCTTAACAAAAGACCAAATATTAACATTTAAATTTCAACATTGTTTGCGGGTCTAACACACAATAAAACAGACTTACATGACCATTGTTACTTAGACACACACTATGCATGCCACCAGCAACAACCTGCACCATTTGCTCTGGAAGAGTGACCAAGGCAGGTTTCTTCCTCTCCATGATGTCCTCACCCAATCCCAATTGCCCAACATCACCTTGGCCAAGAACAAGAACTAGACCAATTTCTTTGGCATGGCTTTGGTGAGAAACTAGAAAAAAAAAAAAAAAAAAATGTACACATACATACATATATATACATATATATATATATACACACACATACACACACACACACACACATATATATATATATACATACATACATATATATATATATATATATACACACACATATACATATATATATATACATATATACATATACATATATATAACATAACCAGTGCTCTCCACTCTGTTACCTTTTGCTTTCTTAGCATCTGTATCTTCAACAACACCCTCAGATTTCCTTTTTGGCGCACCCCTTTTGGCAGGCATGACAGCAAAAGCTTAGGTCTATAAAAATATGCAAGACAGTGTAAAATGTATATAATAGTGCATCCATAAATTTTACAACACTAAAGCAGAAGTTGAGTTAAGATAAAAACAAATGCAGGTTGCAAACAGGCTAGCTTTGTTGTGTCCCTCACAGCAGATGGTGCCCTACAGCTGTCACTTCACTCAGACCAGGGCATGTGTTGGTTCACAGCGGTACGTGGCTGTTTCACTGTGAACATTTAACACTTGACTTTAGATCGTGGTAATAAACTAACCTGACCTGGGACATAACATATTTTATGGACACGAGGTCAACTTACAAAATAACAAAGGTGGATATATTAAAAGAGTAACTTTAATAATATATTAAATGGATTTACATTAAAGCAAATTAAGTAAGTGTAGATCTTTTAAACATTGGATAAACACATGATTAAACCACATAGCGAACACCCATGCTCTTGATGAACGAGTGCTAAAATGCTAACACAAAAATTAGCTTATTACAAATGAATGGACACACACCGATCTACATAACCGTAAACATTCACTGTTAGCTACTGCCTTTGTTTTATAAAACCCATAATATTATTTAGAGGTTCACGAACCTGGAAAATGCAGAGGTTTTAAGTTTGTCAGGAGAGGAACGTGTAAGAACTGTTCCCGGTCTAGAGGCACGCACGCACGCACGCACGCCACGCTCTACGTCACGACGCACTTAAAGATACAGACACCGAAAGAAGCCGATTCTGCGACAACTGAAGGACTTTAGCTCTCTTCTGCTTTGGTTATTCCGTTTATTGTATTATATTGCTTTCAGTGGAGGTTTGAATATACCTTAAACTTCGAGATGAGCTCACAGAGTCCACACAGTGGACATTTCATCGAAGATAGACTGAACAACGAGAGCAACGTCGTCTCGAGCCACTAGATGTCGCAGTGAAGCGTTACTGATTTAAAGGCTCATGCAAAAAAACAAACAATTAAATGCATATGCAAAGAATAACAGACAAAGAAATAGATTTTTTATTATATTCAAGGCATATATTTACAAAAGAAAAAGTGGTCTTTTCTATACATTTCAACATTCAACGAGAGAAGAGCTTTACAGAAGTTTGCATTAAAGCATAGACTAACACAAACCCTTAGCTTAAAAATACCAGCCTATCAAGTATTTTATTTAAAATCTTGCCTTTAAATAAAACAAAGACAAAATACACACTTGAGCATCACTTTGGCCTAACCTATAACCATGAATGACCCTGTGGCCAGACAATAATGACATTTGTCTCCAGTTTCAAAATTCCAGAAAAATGACTCCCTGTTGTCCATTTATGCATTTTTTTTAAGGTTAAATCCCTGATCTACACTCACAGCATTTTCTAAGTATACTTATATATACTTGACTACAGCTGACATGACCATTTTGTAAATGGCTACAGAATGCATTGCATTTTAGACATTTAAAGGGAAGAACATTTTAAAACAAACTGAAAGTATCCAGATGAAATGGCACTGGATCCCGTGAAGGCTCATGCAGTAGACTGCAGAAATGAGTGGACCAGCATCCCCCCAAAAAAATTGAGGCATCATACAAATTGGCACACAAAAACATTAACAGCCACCTGACTGGTACCAACCTAGAGTCAGTAAAAATGGCCACCTCACAGCACAGTTAATATAATAAATATAGGCAAGCCAAATACCAAAGGCTTTAATAAAATCTATTACTAATAATATGCCCCAAAGATCAATATTAAATGACTTTTGTGCTTTACACAATATTTAAATTAAATCTTTCCAAGTGTATATGTCAAGTATCAGCCTGTACACATTTGTATAAAAGACATGAGATGTCTCATCCTATTTCTGATCCATACAGTCTCTGTATTTCACCTGCCTCCCATTTCAAAGCAGCGGTTTGTTTCAATTATTTGTTATTACTACATAACATATTAGAAGTTGTTATTACTAGTAGAATGAGCAAGCGATTCCATGTACAAAAAAGGCAACACAGAATGAGGCTGCATCAATGGTGAGTCTTGTCCCTGAGAGGTACCACAAAAGGGCAGAGCAAGAGTAAGCCCTGTAGGTCCTCAGCCATTTCTTTTCATTGGCACGTGGCTCCCCCTGGTGGAGGAATACTGCATCTGTTTCACACCCACCAGCTCAAACAAGCAATGTAGTGTAAAGTCAATGGACAGAAGCAAGAAGCATTCTTCATTCAATTCCAGGCCAATCATATCATTTTTACAGCAAGTCTATGTTCTCGTCATCTGCCTGTATAAGGAGACAAGTGCTGCCATAGAGTCATTTGTGCGATTTCCACAGAGAGATGAGGAATCTAAGGTCGATGAAACCTATAAAACAAATAAAATAAGTAAATAAAACATTTAACTGAATATGTAAGCCTACTAGCTATACACATGCAGTAGAACAGTGAATATAATAGTGGGGCGCCAGTGGCAAAAACTGTCGTAGTGTCCTTAGGCAAGGCACATCACCCACATTGCCTAGTATGAAAGTGGTGTGTGTGTGAGTGAGTGATGGTGGTGGTCGGAGGGGCCGATAGCGCAGATTGGCAGCCTCGCTTCCATCAGTCTGCCCCAGGGCAGCTGTGGCTACAATAGTAGTTTACCACCACCGGGTCTGGAGTGAATGAATAATGCTCTGTAAAGCGTCTTTGAGTGTCCTGAAAAGCGCTATATAAAACTGATGCATTATTATTTATTATTATTATAAAAACTATATAAAAAGGCAATAATTACTACCTTGTATATATTCGGCTCTCTTCATGAACCTCCATTTCAGTACTTTTGTAATCGTTGAGCTCTTTCCGGATGGCAGCCTAAAACAAGCTTGCAAATGTTAACAATCTATAAAACCTTTATAAGAATAACTTATTTTATGCAGTAAAACTTCAACTAAAATGCACCTTGTCCGCTGGTGTTAACTTGGTCCAGGGCTTGTCTGCTCTTCGGTCATAGTCCTGTGCATCTGTCACTTCCACATACTCATGGAATCGCAGGATTTTTCTGGCTTGCAGCTCTGCAACTGTAGGTCTTTCACTCAGCTTTGGATAAAAAAGTAAACCATAAGTTCAGCCACTTAGAAGTTAGCTATGCTTTAAACGAAATGCTGGCCTTACTTTTCTTGTCAGGCGCCGCTTGATCTCTCTAACTTCAGCTTGTCTGTCAGCTTGATTTTTAGCTGAAAATGATCCAGAACAAGATAAAATTAGACAACAAAGAACAGTGGGATGGCAGACCTTCTGAGCTAAAAATTGGTTTCTAAAATAACACAAAATTAGACAATACACTATACATCACTAATTAGTCATTCATTTAGAATAAAATCTTAAACCTTCTTAAATACATTTTAATAAAAAAAACAAGTTTGAAAAAAACAAGTTTGAGACAAGCAAAGGAATGCTAACATCAGTACTGTTACTTCTGTGAAAGATTAGATTAATACTAACGATGAAGGATGTTTCTTTGCTCCAGTTCCTCAGCAGTTGGTCTCTGGCTAAGTCGTCTGAAGTGAGAAAGAAAGAGGTCTATTTTTAAACAGTTTCATCTTGCCGTCATTCAGCTACTAAGTAGGACAAAGACACAGAACCTTGATTCCTGTATGTTTTCTAATATTAGGCTTAAATATCTGAGTGGTATTTAACCTTGTGAGCGCAGTGCCGATCTGAGTGCGGATGGCCTCCCACTGCTCCCTGCTTTGCCAGGTTAGGTTGTTGTGTCTCTCCTGGATGAACCTGTCCCTGTTTGGAGCACAAGGCCGACTGCTGAGTTTTAGTGCCAAGGTGTCCTTCCTTTTGACTCTGCTCGCCAGTGCACCTTAACAAAACCAGAGAAAGTTATTATGTCAGATTTAATCACATATATTACAAATTATATTATATTAGGTCCTCTCCAATGAAAGATAATGAAAACTAGAGGAATCTTCAGCATGCTACACTATATTAACCAACATCCAGTTCCAGCAGAGTTCTGACTGTAGTATGCAGACATGCAATCTTACATTAATTTCGCATAAAATATAATGCAATGAAGTATTAACAGTTTATAAAATTCACTAAAATTAGATCCAGTCTGAAACAGCTTAAGTTCTCTACATTACAACATTGTCATTTTTTTTACCTTCCTTTTTTCTCTTCTTACAGTCACAAGATGGCCACTGCAGTTGCCAAGGCAACAACAGTAACCATATTCTTTCTAGTTTTCATCAAACCACATTGGTCTACTTACTCATCGGAGGTTCGTCCTCTTCCTCCTCATCGGAGTCTTCGTCTTTATAAAGTACAGGACCATCAGAGTCACTGTCCTCTCCGTCCATGTCCTGCTGTCCATCCTCCTCTTCTTCACTACTGTTTTCTTCAGGCAGCACACACACACCTGCATCTCCCACCAAACACCGGCGTGTGCGGGGCTCCAACTCAGGCTGTGGGATCTCCCCATCATACTCCTCCTCTTCCTCATCATCTTCATCCTCAGAGTAATCGTCTTCAGATCTGTCCAAGGATGCAGAGGCACACTGACATGAATCGACTAAACTGGATAAAGCAGGCTGATATTTAACTAGTACATCCTGAGTTTACATTTGAATCCTTCACATACTGAATATAAAAAAAATGCCTGTATGGCATTAAACTTAGGTTTCTCCATGAAGACAAACAAGTGATGGGATAAGCTTACAAAGTTACAGGCTTGCTCTTAGTTAGAAAGCATGTTTTTCAAGGTATTTTTGAGTAACCTGTATATGAATTGTGGAATATTTCAGGCAAAGCAATGACATCTCCATTGACATAAGCAGGCTTAATGCACCTTTAACGTGACAATATGTCAAATATTCTTTATATCATATAAAGCTTCAACAATATACTGATAATACAGTGCATTTCTTTGTATTAATTACATGTAATATCAAGCTGTGATGTATTGTTGTATTGTGTAGTCACATCAAGGCATCTAGAGAATTAATATATTGATGCCGAGCTCTATATTATTGCAATATCAGTCATATGTCTACAGTTTTAATAATATATGAACAACCAGAGACTGTAAACATACATTTTTAGGGGCTGGATGCTGACTGGTAAAGGGCGCCCTCCTTGGTATTCTGGGGTTTCAAAAAGCAAAGCGTGTGCACGTTGTGCCCCGTCCGGGTGTGGTTGGGCTGGTCCCGGGCTGGAGAGAGCTCTCTGAATCATGATGTGCAGCGGGACAGGAGCAGGACGCTGGGGGGACTCCGAGGGGGGGCTGGGAGGGTCAAACAGCAGCGGGATGGGCTGAGGGAGAGCATGAGGGTATGAGTGCTGATGATGCAGGTGATGAGGGTGTATATGCGTCGAGGGGGGAGAGGGGGGAGGAGGGGGCAGCTGAAAGCCCAAAGGGAGGCTGTTGTGTTCCTCTACTGAAAGTGGTGAGGGGTTGATGGGATGAGCTGATGTCGAGCCGTCTTCTGTGTTGCGTTTGGTGACAGGAGTGGTCCTCTTCGGGGGCATTGGTGGAGAGGGCTTAGCAGGCACTAGACTGGTTCCTCCTGTTGCTTGTGTGTAGTCACCTGCAAATTAAAATGAAACAAGTACAAACAATTAGACTTAAAGTACAATTAAGAGTTTGACTGAACTGCAGTGAGAGTGCTTTTGTTTCTGTGACACGTGCAGGTTTATACCATTGCATCTGCCAGTGTAAATATTACAATTACATGATAGACAGAGCATAAATGAATACAATCAGTGACATGTGACTCTGACATGAGAGCACATGAAGGAGCATATAGATTTGTAACATGTGCCCCACGTCACAGAGATAAAAGAGATGCATGGCCTGCATGCTCAAAAAGCCAGACTGTAAACCAACACCTTCTGTGAGCATTTGAGTGTAATACTCAAAAGCAAAAGCTGCTTCAAAGCATAAAAGCCAGTTCCCAGTAAAGTTGTTCAGAAACATTTTATGTAGCCGAGATTCTGTTAAAGACTGATGAAAGAAGCATAGCTACGAACAAAAGACAGAATATTACAAGAAGTAATGCTCGACACCAAAGCAAAAAACATCCTAAAAATACAAAGCTTAGGTTTTACACAATTCTCACTGATATAATTTTTAACTTGAATATTCTTGAACATTATAAAAATATTATCTCTATCAAGGTATTTATGTTTATTACTATCCAGAATTGTCCTGTAAATGTCTAATATGCAGGTCAACTTACAAAAGGAATTTTCTCATAAAATGCTAAGTGAGCCAAGGCGAAGCTCCCAGTATTAACTAGTGCACATGCGGCTCTTATATTTACCACATCCAAGAAGCAAAGGCCAAACGGTAAGTGAAATGACTACAAGGGAAAGTAGCTGGAAGCTAAGGATGCAACATGACGCTGGCATTCCAGACATGGACGCCTTGATGACATGGACTAGTGGGCGTTTTACCTGAGCGCAGACCCCCAGCCCGCCGGCACAGATAGACTGGCAGGGACAGGTAGACGTCATAGTCGCACTCACGCTTCCAACACGACCAGTAGAGGGGGAGCTGAGCATTCTCTCCCCCCTGCAGGGCGGAGACTAACAGAATGACAGGGAATCCTTCAGCTTATTCATAAACGCTGTATTTCATGCTCTTATGACTCACTACAAATGGTCCCTGAATTACGTTATCCTGCTTTGCATAAAACAACCATTCATCCTCTTTGTTATTGATCCAAATGTCTGCATTGTAGAAAATAAAGTTCAGTAAAATCTTTTTGCTCTCTTAAGACAACTCAAGGAACAACTGTATCAAATAAACCCAGATAAAACCATAGATGCATTTGTTTGGTGCATCTGTACAAATAACAGCACCTACCCCTGAGGCCCAAAGTAAAAGAAAAAAGAGAAATGTGAGAGAACAGCATCATAAGTAATTAGCAGGGGAATTAGAGCTCAAGCTGTTTGGATAACATCATTAATAGGAAGTGTGTTCCCAAAGACTCTTTGTTGTTCGTTGAGCAGTGATTCATAAATGTACATTGTGTTTTTGCTACTGGGTAAAACAAACCAATTGAAAATGAGAGATGGTGAGTGAATGCAATAGGATCCTACTTTAACCACATATTATAATGTTTGTTCAAAGTTTTGGGGAGGCTCACAATATGCTTTCACACATTAAGACTTAGGTGCTAAAATTATGGTCATATGGCTTCAAAGATCCTTCCCAGTTGTCACAGAACAATGCAGTTTTTATATGAACCACTGGACGTGGAAATGGTTACATATAAAAACGTTCATTGTTTAAAGAATCCAACACATTTTCCACTCACCGAGCATAGCAGCGTTGCCCCTGTTCACGGGTTTGGGGGGAGGCACAGGAGGCTGCTTGATGCCCTGGGACGGGGTGGACATTTGGGTTGAGGATGAAGGCAGCTGCGTGGACACACCTGCAGAGGAAACGGAGCGCACTGGTTTGGAGCCTGGAGCAGCGGGTGGAGAGGAGTACTGTCCCATGGTGTGACCAGAAGGGGGCCCCTGTGCACCCTCACTGCCGGGCTCAGAGGCAGAGCTCACCAGCCATTTGGGGGCTGACATCACAGAGTGTTTTGGGGGGTCTCGTATGGGGTCTCGATGAGATTCAGGCTCTTGGACAAAGGGACTGTCTGACTCTATGGGAAAGAAATTGGACGCACATTTAATAGGGCATTAATACATATCTTAAAGGTGGTATGAAACACAATTTACACAATTTCCAAGATGAGATGAAATGAGACAACATGGGGTTCACAATAATTAGACAAGACAAGACAAGACACTTTCTAGAGATACATGAGTGCTAAAATATTATAAATGCAATAAATATGTTCAATTATCATATCATATATTTACCGCACTTATTGCTATAAATAATTTTGTACACGTTTTGTTCAATTTCCTTTACCAAATCCTTTGTTCAAGGCTTTTCCCAGAGCATTCTCTTATAACACTTGTTTGAGAAGGGAATTATCTATGGACCAGTGATGACAACAAACAGAGAGGAAGTCTATAATTAGCTCCTAAATCCAAACTGCTCTAAAAACCAACATTACACAGCATTGAACCTCAAAAGTTTAATCATATAAATAACATATATAAAAGAAAAAAGGAAGAAGAGTGTCCAAAATATAAGACACAAAAGAACGAGTCTTTTATGTTATGTATTTAGTGTAAATGATTTTCCCATCTAGTGTAATGTCACCATTAAATCATTTAGGATCATCATAAATGATCACTGAGATGACAGTGTTGGAGTTTAGAGCAATTATGGATATAGTCGAGGTGTTACATTAATTAGGAGAGGAAAGGACGAGCTATTCCCTCATGTTCCTGAATAAGAACTTAGCTGGAACAGGACTCCAGGGAGCTGCAAATGCTTTGCTATATCTGTCAGGACAGGGGTAAGAGCAATGACAGCCTCACTGAACAAATACTGAGAAAGTGCTTGGGCCAAAAGGATCTGGCTTCAAATCAGCTGAGTTTCAAAGCACATTTTAGGGACTGTTTCATGTGGGTGGAAAATTGCAGGTGGATAAAGACAAATTATGCAAACGGGCAGTGACTCACCTCTGCGGGTCCGGCCTTCCTCTGCAGATGCATGTCGGGGGAGTGTGGGTTTCCAGTCCACCTCTCGTGTCCTCCGGCTGTCCTCAGAGGGGGTCTTTTGGAGTCCGGGCCTCTTCTGCTCATTCTCATGGTGCGCTCGTCCCATACGCCGGCCATCGTCCATCAGGCCATGAAGCTGGCCCTGCCACATGACATTTGACTTCCAATCCCCCTCTCCGTATGTACGTGCCCCCACCCCACCTCCTCTACGAGTGTCCTCATGTAGTGCAGTGGGCCGAGACCCCAAAGCAGTGCTGCGCTCCTCTGCCTGGGGGTGCCAAGCTGGAGCATTCCTAAAATCTGAGTCCAGGGGCAGTTTTCCCTGGCTGGAGGGACTTCTCCCTCCTCTTGTTCCCGTACTGACCCCTGTGCTGACTGGCAGAGTGTGGCCGTTCTTGACATTGGGCTGCTTCATGTGCTCCTCATCTATGACGGGGGAAAAAGAAGTTGTTATGTGCTTTTTGAAACCTTGTCTAAAATGAAAATAAATCTCAGTTATGTGAGCTCAGGTAAACTAAAGTCATATGTGTGATTTTGATGAGTAGTAACATAAACCAGGCGTTAGGTGTTAAAAAAAAAAAACAGCTTGTGCAGCAGCAGGTCAGTTCACACACAATTCTCTCAAAGCTGTTTTGCTGCAGGGCACAATTTGTTCCACTTTTCTTTTGCTCTGGATAGTTCTGTACCATTTTAAACATGAATACGATGATCCTTCATAAAACAGCCAAGCTGAAGCATGAATTGGGCTTTTTTTAACACTTTTCAAACACCTACTGTACAGTGTAGCTGCAATAATGTACTGATGACTTTAGTGGTGTGGGAGTGAGAGCCTCAAGGCGACACTGTTGTGCCGAGTTATCAGCTGAGTCACAGAGCTCTTACCATTGTCCGGGACTTCCTTCAGCACTCCCTGCTCTATGAGCTCCTGCCTCGTACGCCTCGTTGACATCTTCCTCTCCATCTCTGTTGTCAATAAAAACAATGAAAGTGTATTTTGATTGCTGTGCATTTTAGACAAAACATTTTAAATGAGAATACAAAAAACAAACCCTCAGAAATCTCCTGGAACTTGTCACTGCTTTTCTTCTTACGCCACTTCCAGGGCTTGAAGATCTTACCGAGAGTCGAGAACTTGGTCCTTCGTTTTGGAGTACTGTCCCCTGTGTTGCCCCCCTCTCCCACCATAGTGCTGTGGTGCTGCTCAGCATCATCATCTGTAACAGAAAGTGGAACATTTTGAATGGTCTAGAGGGCTTGTTATAATAATAAGATCACAACATTACAGGTTTGCGTTTGAGTGTCTGATCATCATCTGTTGCCTTTATAAAGGGCATTACTACAGTCATTATCTTTAGCTGTTTAGTTTGCAGGGACAGAGTGTGCTTTGGCAGTGGGATGCTGTGAGCACGTGGACTCCTCCACACATCCAGTTAATAGAGCTCCAAAGCTGGCCTGCAGCCAGAGCTTTTCTGTCAAGTGCCTGCATTCCTTGGCCTGGTTTTATCAGACCTCCAGCCTGCACCACCTCTGTGTCAAAGAGACATTCTGTGGCTGCCAATAGACAGTGACGCTACAGTCTGGACACACAACAGCCGAGGGGTCGAACATTTACATGACCATTTTTGAACCATAGTTTAAGATCTAAGGTCTAAGTGGACACTTATCATGACCGGCTGAGTACAGAAATGTCTCATTCCAAGGCTGCACCTGCTCTCTTCAACAGACATAATATTTAGAGGAATGAAAAGAGGCTCAGATTTAAAACATTCAGTTCTGTGCACACACAGGATGTCCTGGTGACAAGAGTGCCCTCCAGTCTCATTCCCACGACTGTCAGGCCTTTTATAAGAGCTTACCTTGTACTTCAATAAAGGAAATGGGGTAGAAAAACAACATTATAACTCTAACAGCCAAAATGCTTTTTTTTTGAGACAGACTCATTCAAGCACAAGGGAGCTGGCAACCACACAGTATCCTGCAAAGGGACACTTCAGCAGTATGCCCTCCTGCTGACACTGGATATACGGACACCAAATTTCTGCAGCTGAAGGACAAACCTTTAACAGCTATTCTTTGATTCTATCCTGGAGCTGCTGGAATGGGAAATTTTGAACCCAAAGATAGCATATTATTATAAATGACTAGAGTCTTAAGAAGTTCAGTAGCGGTGAATTTGATCATTTAAATATACCACTACCAGACTTTCAAGAACACAATAGTAAAGACTGCAAGCAAAGGCACAGTTGCTTTACCTTGGAGAAGAGTGCTAGGAGTCCAGCTTCCACGGTGGTGTGACTTGCAACAGCAAGCCATGAAAGAGTGAACATTTGACAGATGCAAAACTACTTTGTCTGTTCCCTCCACTCTTAGACAGCAACAAAAGACCAATGTGCAAAAAGTGCCTTCAAACTGTAGCATATAAAGTCCAGATTTGAATGAGAACACAAATCCATTTCATACTGTTCAGGATAGAGGGTTCACACATCCGTTTGCTCAGTTGGAGGAGCACTGACACCGAGCCTCAGCTGAAGCCAATGAAGCAAGAGAAGTGCTAACTGTGCCAGGCCTGCTCACTCCACTACTGCAAAGATGATTAACGCACACATCACTACATCCCGGTATTGTTTGGGCACATCCTTAACTAAAATCCAAAGGTTTAAAAAGTTAAGACCATCCAAATACATGCTCACATTCTCCAACTTGAATCACGATTTTCCCACAAAAACAAATTCCCAAGAAGCCATTGTTTCATCTGTAGTGAGAAGAAATCTGGACTGTGCGGACATTATGCTACAGCGCTAGACTCAGGACTGCAAATGAGAGGAAAGGCTACAAAGAGAAAGAATAGAGGAGTTATGGGGGGTGAACACAGGGAGGAAAGAGCACTCCACCCTGTTTCTGTGACCAACAACAAAGACAACCTCTTCCTCTCACACTGGGATTTGCTGCTTGTGGAAATGACATTGATAAAAACAAAAACTAAAACTAAAAACAACAACAAACAAAAGCAAAACACACATACACAAATATTAAATTCTGGTTGTATCCTCTCAAGTTTGTCTGTTTTGAAGTACTATCAACTTATTTCAGTTTTTGTCCCCATTTGCTTGTTCTTATTTAGAGCTACTTCAGCTCAAATTTTGTCATGTTTACATCTTACTTTAGTCATTCCTTTATATTTTACTTTGTTTTTAGTCCTGATTTAATGTTTTTGTTTTAAACCTGGTTCAGTCCTGACCCATGTTGTACTTGGAAAACTCAATATTTTCAGAGGTGTCTCTCAGTGTGAAAACTGAGATTGAGAGTGATTCAGAGCAGAGGAAGAAGAGTTGCCATTAGTAATCAGTGTCCTGGTTAAGATAACAGAGAGCAGAAAGGAAGCACAGGGTGAGAGCCAATGACGTATTGCTGATTTAAGACCCGCCCATTGCTCTATCACACATCCCGTGGGAGACCACCAAACCCCCCCAAACTCATGACTCAGACATGAATGTCTGGCCGGGTCAGGTGAGCCGGCACTTTTTAGGAGACTGATCTGTTACATAAGAGCACAGAGCAGCAGCTTGGGAAATACCTTCATCCTTATTATAACACTAAGCAATGCCAGGACAGATTATGAAACGTAATCCACTTAATTAAAAAAATAATCATCACAGTGACTGCTCCAGAACAATGTGTTTGCTATAATTGTCCTGACATAAAAAATTGTGATTTTGGTCAAATCCATTACTTTATTTATGAACCGAATAGATAATAGTAGCAAGTTCTGAAAACAGTGAAAACAGTTAATTAAGGAGAGTCACAAAAGCATCAGCAGATCACACTGAAGGTAAATGGATTATATCCATCACACTTCTCAAATATAACACAGTGTAAGTATTAGACAGTCGTGCTCTCACCCCGATGGCCATGCTGCTGTGCCTCCTGAAGTGAGGACTTTACATAAAGACTTTGTCCCATGGTCCCGCCCCAGAGGGGCCTCTACCTGTCCTGCTTCAGATTCAGTGTCCTACAATTAGGTCCAGTGGCAGAACCTGCTCCAGTCTGAACTCTGCAGTGTAGCAGCTGCTCTCACACCCTCCCTCTATGTCCAGCTCTGATCACTCCCTCACTCCCTCGGAGCAGGACTCCCCCTCATGCACAGACCCTCCCTCTTGGCTCATACATCAAGATGTTTTTTTCAAGATACCTCCTGAAAGATGCATACCACTCTACTTTTTGTTCTATCAAATAATGTGTGCATTACACACAGCTGTTAACTAAATAAGCTGGTGGTTTTAGATATAAACACTGTAGGTTTTACACAACAATGTTAGTATTAGCATGGGAAACTCTGAGCTATCATTATGTCTGGAATGATTGTAGTTTTAGTCATCTTTGCTACCTCTTAAGATGATGCTTCTTGTTGAACTGTGAACTCATTTTCTCTTCCAAATACAGCTCCACTCGGGACCAGTGACAGAGCACTCCACCAACCCACAGCCTGTTTGCCTGACCTGGATAAGAGTCAGGCCACTTCATAAACTCAGGTGCACAATAACATCCTAATCACACCATACTATATCACCAAAACCCGCTAAATATGCAAGACACTTCAGCCACTTCAAAGTCCATATCAATTTCTTTTGGCATTAATAAGAAAAAAGGATTGTTGAGAACATAAGCAAACCTGAATTACAGTATGACTTTACTTTTGTACTATTTGGGCCATTTCACATGGATGTATACTCACAAAGTTGGTTCCTGAATCATGCTTTTTGTTTGAGGTTTTGTACGCCATGACAATACCAATGAAAATATATACAGTAGGACTATAATTTTTCAATGGATTTTATTTTGTTACTAATAATCCAGTCAATCCCAAATCAAATCTTCCTTATGTTAAATCATATTTAAAGGTTCATTTCTTTTGTTTCAATTGATATGTATTTTATTAGCAAGGAGGTCATGCCAAGTTAACAAGCACAGAACAAAACAAAACGTTCCTAAAATCATAAACACAACACATTGATGGGACCATAACTTTCCTGACATTACAAATAGATTGAAAGAAAAGCCTAAACCCGCTGAGTGCCGAGCTGACTGTCAGCCTCTGGGGTTTGAAGATGTATAGCTGTTCTCTAGAGCGGACCATAAAATGTGCGCGGGCCTCATAAACAGTGTACGTGCAGCTAAATGAGTGCATCCGCTACATTCACACTGCACTTAACAAACCACAACGAGCAACTCACCACGATTTTCCATTACAGAATTTGAAGCACACCAATCCAGTCTGGATCCTGAAGAAAAGAAATGTACATAGTGTCACTGCTGAAGTTTTTGTTAATGGTGAATGGCATATTTGAAGGCAGGAAAAAAAATGTCTAAATAATGTATTGTCAAATATCAAAGTACAGAAAAATATAACTGGCTGCCTGATTAAAACTAATCAATTTCCTTGCTATAGCCAAATAATTAAAAGAATTTGTTTATTTTAATTGAAATGATTACTATGTGTAAATACTATTTAATACATCCTTAGTAAAATTTACATACATCATTATGAACAATGTAGTTACATGCTGGCTAATCCCCTCTAATCCTGGCCCTTACTACCATGTAATTACAGGTAATTACAAGGTGTTACATAATAATGCGTGCTGTAAGGTGTTCATTTCGATATCGTCCCCTCTGTGTGTAGTGATGTACTGCATGAATGACAGAGCATTTTGATTTGAAACTAACAGAACAGGCAGGAATGGAAGACATTTTATTACATTTGTTTTGGTTTTCTTTGGCCAAGACCAGAGATTATGGGAAGAAACAGCCTTGATGTTTAATGGACATTGCATTAAGTAACACAGGAGCTGATAACAGCCTGGAACTACTACAGTAAATTACACATATAAACATTAATAGTTTCTCAAATTTGCTCTAATGTGTGTAGAGCCTTGAATGAACTTACACTGCTGAAAGTCATGGGTGGGGTGGGTCTGTTCTGAGCAGCAAAACTGGGACTTTCTCAGGTCTCCAACATGGTGCAGATGTTGGCTCCTCCCATCTCTAACCCCTACAGCAAAAGAAAAAGAACATTATTATCATGTATGTTTCAAATTGACAGGTATTTTTATGAACAAATTAAACCATGTCCAAACCAATAGTGAGACTGTTCATATATTATATCGCTGCCACTAAAAACAACTTAAAGGGGAACTCCGGCACGTTTGAAGCTAAAGCCCATTGCTAGAGGTGGTCGAATACTGTAAGAAGCCAAAGAACGGCACAGATCAGTGTTGCCTCGGCGGAGATCTCACCATAGCCCTGAGCCTGTCAAGGCAACAAACTAGCGTAGTGATTTGGGCAAGTTCTTAACTTCCACGTAAAATGGCAATTTGCTTCACACTGAAGAAGCTTAATGCCACTTTTTAACCCATTTTGCAACACAGCCACGAGTCTAACAAACTAAACGCTCTGCCTGGCTCACTCATTAGTGGTCTGGAAACGTTATAAAACAACTTTAGAAACAGTCTTAGCCTTACCTTGTTGATTTCCCACTGCGTATGCGAAAGCCCAAAAGCCTTGATTGGCATTTTACGTGGAAGTTAACTTGCCGAAATCACTATGCTAGTTTTTAGCTTCAAATGTGCCAGAGTTCCCCTTAAAGTATATATAATGTAAAGCCAATCAACTTTAATTTTATGATGAAAAAGTATGTCCAGAAAAAAAAAAAACACCATCAGTTATTGCATTTTCTTGGTTCCTCTCTCGCCAATTTACAAACAAGGCCACCGGTGCACTTCCCTACCAAAAGAAGAAGCCAGAATAACAACTAATGTAATCTAAAATAAATTGCAGACACTACACTAAACATTCTTCCTAAATCTGGTCTAGCCATTCAGAACCTAATGCCACTAAAAGGAGACAGATGCATTGTGGTCAGAGTTGACTTTTTTCACTCCCGCCTTGTCCCACAGCCTTGGCTACACCGTGACTCAATTTACTCAAAATAATCGAGCAGTTTTACTCCAACCAGAGCCGGAGAAAATATCTTTGGTTTCTGAAAGTATGAACAGATAGGAGCCAGTGAGGGGGCAGAGGCACAAAACAGTCCAGTTTGATATGAAATGTAGTACAATGACTACAAACAGAGCATTGGAAAATCTGCCAATATATTGTACAGTAACTCTTTTTAATCAAAATTCCAGCTCAACTCAAAAGTGTGTCTGTACAAAAAAAGGATGTTGATGGCCTACTTCCCTGTTTTCAGATTGTTAACCCTATCACTGTTTACAGAAGAAACGCAAATCACAAAAAAAATATGATGAGATATGGTGTCACGAATATCATGGCCAAAATAATTGGAAATAACAATTATATCACAATGATTCCTGACAGTTTAAAAATGCTATAGATATGAATGATTACAAGTTTAATATCATGAATAAGTTCCATATTTAAACAACTATTATTGCATTTTACTATGTTATAAGTGAAAACAGCAATGAGGTAGGAGAAAACATCCTGGATAAGTATTTTTTTTCTGCACATTCTGGTGATATGATGGCGATTATCTTTAGCTTTGGGCGTAGAAAAAAAAAACCCCTGATAACTATGAGAGAAACATTTGAATACACTGATGTTAAGTAAAGAAAATGGCTCATCTCTCCCCACATACTGTAATCACGTGAAGGCATGCATACAATCACCAAGAGCTATGAGCCCACATCCTTTAGCAAATGATAGCTTTAAGATGGAGGTCATTGGAGATTTTGTGCTTCTATCCCACAAGTACAGTCATCAGAAACTATAGTACCATCTATACTATACTGTAGTATAGTGCTATCACAGTACTTACATTTCAAACTTGATTTTCATACTACAAAAACACAAACTTGATGATCAGCACCAATTCTGTTGCCACAATGATAATTTGTGGTTAGAATAATATAATTTTCAACACACATTTAGTCTCAATTCGTGATGTTTAACGCTTTTGTTTAAAAAAAAAACATTCTAGTCTATTATGTGCACTTGTGACTGGATTTGTTTTTTCAATCCCCAGTTATTCAACCATACAGCCTAGACCTAACATCCTCTTCTTCACTCTATCTCATGCCCACTCCACTAAAGCAGATTTGATTATTATAGGAGCGGAAGTGACAGCAGCTGGTAGAGTTAACCATGTTTCAAACTACAGCCAATTTTCACATCACGGGCACAGGTTTTGAGCATGCACTTTGTCAACTGTAAAAGATAAATACAACACAAATGAAATGTACTTACAAAAGTCATAGCTGTTCCCTGAAAGATGACAGGTCAGGGAGGACAATTTTGATTTTCTGGTTAGTACAATGCAGCACGTACTCGAGCATACGCCACACACTGGTTCTGTACCAAGTGGATGGGTGACTGTTCCTATCCGGGACGGGTAAGCGTCATCAGCTAGCCTGTCCCAGAAAAGAACCGCTCACCACTGGGACCGGTGGTGGCCCAATTCTCCAGCTCGAGGCCCAAAATGATGCTTCTTTGCTAAACTTTTCTTTCTCACTGTTTTCGCAGCACTGCAGGAACCTTTAGCATTAGTCACCAACTCTGAGTAATGCATATTCACACTACAATAAAGGAAGCTGACCATCAAGGAGCCTCACAATGGACTGGAGACAGAGACATTGAGCTCAAAGAATCACACTGTTACAGCTGGATGAGGTCTAAGACTCAATCAGGCCCAGATGACAGCTTTAAAGTCCTGGTCCTCTCTTAATGGCCCATTTAAGAGGCACTTCCAATCAGAGGGGAACAAGAGGAACATATCCATGAAACTGACATTTCTTCACAGAGAGAATTAATGTTAGAGGCTGTTACACAGAGAGCTCCATAAACTGAGTAAAATATGTGGAGGCCAATGAAGACAGAATCAAAACAGACTATACATGCTCTTTGACAACGCCTTTTGGCTCTGCACTGATGACCATTAACCTAATAGATCTAAGCAGGTGTCATAACATTCGACTACATGAAACAAAACATGAGGAACATTAAAACCAGCTAATAGACTTCAAAGAGTGCCAAGGTGTTAGGCATATGGGTGCAGGGACAAGCCTTCCATCTTTACGCACCAATCCTTATCCAAATATGCAAATGACGCGCTCATTTATAGACTGACCATCAAGCCGTGTGGATCCCAATGCCAGAACGAAATTTCCTGGGCCGTTGTCACCCTGAACCGATAAGCAGCTGCACATTTAGCGACAGTTTTAGTCCATAACTGTGCTTCGACATCGAGCTGCGTCCCCGAGCGCAGCGAGCTGAACTCGCGCCACTGGAGGAGATGCTCCGGTGAACTGGAGCGCACCATCAACTCACAGACAACAAGCCACATCCGGAACAGAATTTCAGGATAAAACGGATGCCCTAAAAAGACAAATAGCCTAAATTTGTCAGTAGTTACAACCCCTGACTGTGTCCATGGCAGAATATGGTCTACAACTGTTTAACCAGACACGGGCAAATAATTGTTGATGTACTGGAGGATACCTAACTATAACTATGGAGTAAAACGACTGTCTTTTATCTTTGCAGTTACTTACTTGTTTTACTTTAGTTTTCTATGCAGTTGGTTGGCTATAGAAAAATGTGCCCATTATTTCTAATGAAAATGAAATTTCAAGCAGATATTTTATTTTGAAATGATGGTTTCTTTTAACCCCATTTCCTTCTCCCTTAAGAGAGAAGATGCAACAGTCACATCACGGCTAATTAAATGTAGACCAATTACACACAGCTCTATTGCTCTTCTATTACTATGTGCAGGTCTAAAGGGCACCTGAATACAGGAATACTCTAGGTCATTTGACGCTGCTGTGGCCATGTAAATGGTCTCAGGATGCTGTTTGTTATAAAGCCATCTCAGAGGGACTTGTTTTCCCCATGTTGTCATCCCTGATGGGGACGGATGTGCAGACCTTGAAGGCTGCAGCACGGACCAACTCACATCCGCAAACATTTGATACTCTGCATCTCCATCCAGTGCTCCATAGTTGCGCATGGAGATTCTGCAGAGCATCCGTGGATAAATATAGATCAAATTAAAGCAATGAGCCAATCGCGCACTGCACCTACTGATGTAGCCGCTTCAATAGCACTGATGCCAAAGCAAATGCGTTTACCCATCTGTCGAGTGTTGCTTCGCCCACATTTGAGCGCAAACACAATCATTGTGTCGAGGAATCCTTTCAGAGCATATTCTGAGTTTAATCCTAAAACTCACATTACCGCTACCATGACTCAGCCTCCTCATTGTCTTCCTCCGCGGGATTCACTGGGATCTCTGAAACGATGTCGGTCAGGTCATTTTGCCCATCTTTCCCCGCTCTACACACACCTCCAAATCTCCGGTCCAAACATTTCACGCATTGACCGGAAAACGTCCGGTGCCGGGCATCTTGGTACCGGTAGTTTTTGGTGAGGCCGTGGGCCCTCTGGGGGCGTTGCAAAAACGCCTTTGTCTCTACAGAAAAGACTCAATTACCCACCAGACTTTGCGGGGTCCACAGTGGGGAGGGGAGCGTGAAGATGGTCAGAGAAGCACACGGGCAGTAGTCTATAATGAGCAGTATATTAACAAACACAAGTTATATTTATGTCATATCAGTGAAATCACACATGCACCAATCTTTTTGCATCTTAAGAGGGTGATTAACATTATGCACAGACAGAAATCACAACAGTAGGTTACATCTATTTCTGATTATTCCCCACGTAACTACATGACAAATGTAAATATGTGTTACAAAGGCTAATAATGTTAGTAATAACCATAGACTGTATACATCTGTAGACCTACGGACTGTTGGGAGCATGACGGGGGACATAGGCCATCTTGTGGACAACTGTGCAAATTACACTCCAAAACAAAAAAAGACAAACCAAACCTGCAGGATATTGATCAATCCTGTTTCAATAGTCCCGCAAAGTGCTGATTGCAAATGTATATTTATGAGATAAAAGGTTATAAGCGTGATAAGCCATAAATTGGAAGAAGAAAGCCGTCAAAGATAATACACAACAAAAAGATAAAATAATCAAATCCCCAGTTCACTCAGAGCGACCTTTCACTACTTGGTAACCTGGAAGGCTGAAATATACACAGACCAGATAAGAGAGATAATTTGGGTGTTGGCTGAGTGTTATCTTATTCTAATTTCAAATTAGTTTGATAATCATTTATCATAAGTTCAACCACTGAACTTTGTTACATAATTGTATCTGTTGTGCTGTTGTAATGCCAACATATTCAGTTATTGAGAAAATATAAATGTTAACTGGTAGGCTTACAATGATGCTTTTTTACACTGGGCCATGCAAGTAAGAAAGAATTATCAAAAAAAAAAAAAAAGTACATCAATATGAATTTATTAGTGCAAGTATTAGTATAGTATAAAAGTATTAGTATAGTATAAGTATTAAAGTATTAAAGTAAAGGTGCATGTGACTTTCCATTATTCATTCACAATTTAACATTTCAGGCAATGCAATAACAAGAAAAAGGTTTATTTAAACAAGTCTTTGAATAATACTGGAGCTGGTCACTGATGGAGACAAACATGTGACCCGTAGTGCAGCTCAGTGGGGCCTGTTTGCGTGGGGCCTAAGTGGGCTAGATGTTGACGTGAGGCTCAGGCAGCTGTTAAAGCTCTGTGAAGTTACACTGTGTGCCGTGGCTGTAGAATCGGAGTGTACCACACTGCTTTAAGGGCTGTCGTTTATGTTTTCAGAGCAGGACCAGTTTTCTTTACATAATGCTGCATACAGGCTGGTAGTAAATCCACAGCTGCTGTTTTGTGTGTGTAAGGCGCTGAGCTATTGCTACACTGCACATTCTTGGTGAACATTTGATGACCAGCTGCACCAGGATCCTCAGATTCCAGTGATTGGTTCATTGACTTGACTAAATCTGTGGGAATTTTGGATTTGTATAGTATAGAATTAGGTCATTGATAAAATATTGATTAAATAAATGACGAGAATATTCAACTAGAGGTGGATAAAACATTGTTTAACAGAACACAATTTCTATTTTATCACAATTCATGTACATTCAGCATCTTCCCATTGGCCTTAAGAGGTAAATAAATTCATCTGCTTCTTTACCATATTGCCCAGCGCTATATTTGGACCTTCATTCCTTGCAGCAATAATTATGTATGACCTGCCTGCATAAAGCAATTTCTCCATAAAATTAAATTATTAACTTTGTCATCATCCAAATGGTATGATGGTCTTCACATTTAGCTTTTGCTTCTCCTCATCTCTTGGACCTTTTTGGTTGATTTAGCAATTTGTCCATTGTCCAAACAAACTCAGATCTTGTATAAATCGTGCTTCACAAACTAAATTATTTGATTTTAATATAACAAGACCACCTTTTCACTAGAGCTGACTGTAGACCTGCTGCGACTATTGAATGCATGTTGTTTCATTTTCAGATTACAGACTCAGAGCTTTATTTAGTTTAAAGAACAGATACCAATTAGGCCCTAGGGGGATCCAACAAAAATACCAAAATCACCACCAGATGTTGCTTCTCCTACACAATCTTCATCTGACACAATAGGCCTACCATAGATACCCTACAATTATAGGTACTCTTCACAAATGCCATTTTTTGCTCAAAAGATAAAGCTAAATTAAGTAATCAAAACAAAATTACTGTTGGTGCTATACTAAAGCAGCCACTTCATAACATTTTCTAGAGCATGCAACAGACCAATATTAGTGAAAGCAATTGCATGCACTTCATAGTATTAGTTTATTTACCCTGTTGTATATATTCACCTGTTCATTCTTTCAACTTGTTTAGAAATGTGTACTTTTCTAGGTTATTTTGAATGAAACAGATGATTTTCAGATGCAAAACAAGTTAGAATGTGTATGTATTATTTTGACAATTTGTAATTTACATGTTTAGTGTTATTCAGTAGTGTTTTAGTCTAACACAAAAATGTTAGAAAGTCTGTGGGTAGCTTTAAGTCAGGCTATGTAGAGTTCCAGCACCATGGACAGAGCCTGCTACTGCTGGCCTCATTGTGAACTCATCCCACATTGGTTAAAAATTACCTATAATGTTTGTGTATATCACAAAGCTTTATCATGGTTTACTTCAACACTGCAATTTGAGTCACTTGGCAATATGGCTGGTGATGAATCAGCTTTATAGTGACTATGGGAATTTCCAAGAACTGACCTGAAAATGAATGACCAATATTTCAATATTTGTGTGCTTGTGTTGGTGAGAAAAACATGCAGTGTCTTTACTGTGAGTGTGTCACTTCTTGACATATCTGATCCTATTGGCATCACCTGCATCTCTCCTTGGACAAAGATAACTTTGGAATTAAAAAAAAAATATATTATGACAATTCCCATCCCCATGTATGTTCATGGAGATGGGAAACCTGTAGAGGGTCCACTGATAAAGTACTTTAAAGTAAACAACAATCATACATCTAAATAAACATAAAACAACTAATTAAGTGTAATTTTTTAAATTATATCTTATGTCTTTGTTGTTTTAAATTAAATTTACCTTGTTTTGGTGCTAGGAGGGTTGGGGTCATATGTTAATTTCCTGTGTTAATTATGTTAAATAAATTTTACATTAATTACCGTATGTTAAATGTTGATGAGGTAATAGAAGAGTGTTCAGTTACACAGAGTCATAACCACTGAACCAAAAAAAACAAAAACATTTGACATTCATTTGGGATTTGAGAGTCAGATTTGCCCAGACCTGTTTTAAAGTTTCGCCTGCAGGTACAGTAAATGTAGTGGGGGTTTAGCGGGAGTCACTAGATTAAGTTATAGATTTAGTTATAGATATAGATTAAGTAACAGACCTAGTATTTACAATTGGTCTCAATGGAGATTAAACTTTGAGAAAAAGGTTAAAAGTGGATTTTTGGAATGCTTTCTTTGTCCACATGTGGTGTCCTATATATTGCCCTAAACCCGGACGGTATGTTCCGGGCTGACACTCATCTGGAGCGCGGGGTGTCGGGGCCGAGCGCACCTCTCTTTCAACTGCGGCCCAGAGCAAAGTTACAAAACAGTGCATTCCTTCCACCGAGGACAGATCCTTATCATAACACAAGCTGCACGGCCTTTGAATAGCAGGTGAGCCTATTATTGAATTGAGCCTTGAATTCCAGGACCATTCATCCATCTCAGGCCTCCTTTTGAACTGACTAATGTTTGTGCGAGCCAAATCACACATGTGCTGCCACAGAGCGTTTTAACAGTGACTCAACACTTTTCAAAGCAAACAGTAAAAGACATCAATTACTAAAAAGAGCTTGGAAAAACAACATGAGGGTCACTTTGTGCATGTGTGTGTGTTATACTGTACAGGGAAAGGGTGGTTTGTGGGCTCAATCCTCAGACCTACTTCTGTCTGCTTAAGTATGCACTTTTTGCAGTGTTACACCTGCACTGTTTGCAGTGCTTACTGTCTTTGTCTAAATAGGGATATGTCTTTTACAATATAACTTGGTGAATTACCACAATTAACTGATCATGATTGTCACTGTCTAAAGTAGAGATAAAGAGTAAACATAAAAGTGTGAAAGAGTGTTAATTGGATTTTTTTACCAGCCCATAAATCCACAGCAGGGGCCAATATTTAGTTCTGGCTAAACGGCTGCATAAAGAATACACACAATTTATTTTAATACTTCAGAACTGAAAGGGCCTGGAAAAATAGTCCCCACATATCGGCTCAAAATACCGTCAGAGTATAGCAGGCATTGGTTCCTCGGTATTCTAAACAATCGGTATCTGCATCAGCCATGGAAAAACGTATCAGTCGATCTCCAGTCCAGAGTACTGCACCAGAGCCCCACAGCTCCTGTGATACCCTCTTGCCCATGACCAATTTGTGAAGAAGCAAAAGTCAAAAGAAAACAACAGTATTAAGCAAAGCCAATCCAGTATGACATTTATTTTCAGCAACAAAATGGCAAAATGTAAAAATAAAATTCTATATAAATATATAAATATTGCAACATAAAAAATCTGAACCTAACATTGTGAGAATATAAAAATATATACAAAATGAACAGTTGTTATTGCTCTTTTTCCATTTTTATGTTGGATTGTAACATGCAATCCTAGAAATTGTTTTTCTTCACCTCCTATGGAGTATCTGTCTTGGGACTATGGCACTGAAGTCCCTGTACCACAGTGGTCCATCATCACACTGCATCACTGGTCATCCTCACGTTTCCCATGATGCATCTGGAGACCTGTGTTTCTGCCTCATAATCTTGGGTTTGAGACACCTTCTTGAGGCTTTGGCCATTTTCCTTTGGACACAACCTTTGATTTTGTCCCTTCAGATAAAGGACTGAAATACTCCCAGTGCCTCTCTGTTACCCAAACTTTCACTGAGCTGCAGGTGTACTGTCCTGGCCTCCTGGTGCATGCTGGGAACATGAGGACCTCTTGATCATGATTTTTAAAAAGCTGAGTATGTCCTTAACAGGCTTCTTTGGTGTCATTGCTTGGGTTGACGCTTCAAAACTGCAAAAACACATGGATATGATTGATCAGATTTCAGTATGGGACAATGCATCCATATTTTTCTGAAAGTGTGATGAGTCATATTTTACATAAAGTTTACCAGGTCAGTCTAGTCTTTGCATGCTAATGTAATATATCAACCATCAGTGAGTCTTTTCACTGTATCTAGGGTACATTATTTGCTTGTTCGTACCAGGAAGTGCACCATTGTAGCTTAGATCTAATTGATTTTTTCCATCCTCCCACTCAGTCGATACTGTTTGGTTGCCCTGATAAAACAACACTCGACTCCCTGCGTCCCTAATAATAAAAGGAGATGCACCACTCCTACTGATGAACAAAGGACCAGTGTACGCCTTTGCAAACACTACTATGACTGAGTTTGGAAAAGGAGTTATTTATAAACTCTTGTAGAAATGTGGATTTATGCTGAAACTCACCGGTGCTGGCAGAAGCTGAAGCAGGTGTAATCGTCTGCATTGGCACAGGAGCAGCGGGTAGTGGACCTCCGGCGACGGGATGGTCCAATGCCCAGGCCATAAACACTGGTCTTACTAAACACGGAAACAGGAGATAGACACAGTCAGACTTCGGTCTTTGATATGGCACATTTCACTGCAATAAAAGTGGCCCGGAAATGATGCAACAAAATATTATGCAATCTATTTTTGTCTGACCCAAGTGAATTTAGAATTGACTGCACATGTTGTGACAAAGACAACTGCTGCTTTTAGTCAGATTACTACAGCTGGTCACTAATAAGCCAATGTAATTGCTACTATTTATCTATCTATTACCTATTTTACCATTTAGACTAAAAAGACACCTTGACAGATGATGAGTTTTTAAAATTATGCATGCATTGCAATATTGTTCAGCAAATTACCATCACATCTATGGGCCTTTGACTTAGTTTTCTCATCATTTTGTGGTGTGGTAAGCTTCAAACTATACATTTATTATTTATATCATATTATTATTCATATTATTATTTTAATTTCAAATCAAATTAAATACTTCTTATTTTAAGCACATATGAACTTATTTTATTTATGATTTTGCCTGTGTACCTTGGCGTGTTGACCCAGATAATGTCTAAGTGGCAGAAGTAGTGGCACTCTGAGTCCAGGGGGCTGCTGCAGGCGCAGCGTTTGCTCCTCACCCCAGGAGAAGACCGAGCACCGCCTGTGTCCTCTGTCTGCTCCTTCATCACAGGAAGACCAAGACCTGAGAGATACCAAGGGTGCACTTTAGACAGACTGTGAGGAGGCACCACCAGAGTTATTAGCCCAGATAATGGAACATTATTGAACCATAAAATACAATTGTTTTAATGTCCAGCATGAGAGTGATTTATCAGAGGTACTTTATAACAGTAATTATTTAAAAAGCAAATAAATAAAAAACTGACAAATAAAAACGATACATGTATTGATAACTCACCCTCCTGCAGTGAGGCCCACAGACTGAATAGAAGCAGAATGTTGGTGTGTGGAGACATATTGGGGAAGATAATATCCATTCACTTACAGCTGTTATTATTGAACTGCTGCTGTGTTTGTGTGAGCTCTGACACTTAAAGCTCCTCTCCCTCCGATGGCGTCACAGCACAAGCCCCGCCCCCTGCCTTAGAGCCACATGGAGCAGGGACCCTCACTGAGACGTCCCACTCGTGACACATTCCACGGATAGCACAGCTCCTGAGATGTGTTGTCACCTGCAGGAGGCCACTTACAGTTTGGAAGTACTTTACATGAGACAGATACGGCTTAGAGCATTGTAATGGGGGCAGAACAATGCACAGAAATAAGAAATATTAAACAAGGTCATATGGTAATCTTAAACCAGTTTGGACAGACGTAGCAACTTACTGAATCTTGACAGCCATAAAAGACAAACAGAAAAATGCTCCAGCAGTTACTGTAAATTTGGATGAAGATGAAAGGCACAATTATTTTACTAATTATTTAAAAAATATTGCTGATGTATTATTTTAATGCAGTCCAATTTAAAAGCGCATATGGTCTTGTCTGTATTCCTGTTTCTATAATGATGCAGTACATTCTGGTCTAAATGATTAAATTGTAAATTTACTAATACCTTTGGGTGTTTCTTGTGCATTTTTTAAAAACATTATTTATTCTATTCACATTTCTTTGTAATGCAAGCACAGAAACTGGACATTCACATTGTCGCCAAGACAAACAGCTGCAGATGATATCTGACTTTACGATAATGGAATCATTAGTCATTAGCCATTACTTGATAGTGCACTTGTTGATGGGGCCTCTAATGCCATATAAATAAATGAAATACAGAGTAGAAACAGAGGCCCCCAGTCCAGATGGACTGTGAGGAATGTTGATCTGTCTGACACACACATCAGTCCTTCTGAGTTTCTCGCACACTGCAGCACATCTGCCCCTGCACTGGAGCACTTTCTAGAAAAACTAGGCACCAAATCGAACCAAGAGGCTGCATTTTTTGGCAACATTGGAACAAATGTGCAGTTATTTTCTTCTGCACTGGAATATTCCAGGAAAAGACATAAAATTTCCATAGAGACAAGCAGGTGGCGTGCCCCAACCAGAAGTTATATAGTGCACCTTTAACAGTTAATTGTTTGATGACTTTCAGGATACATCAGCTGTCTATTATCTAAAAATAGATACTTTTGCAACATTACATTGGTAGGTCATACTGCCAATCACTTCAATCTAATCCTTATGTAACATACATGTGTATAAGCTGTTTTATGGTGTGTTTTTACTGCATATAAAACACTGCAGAATCCACAGAGATGAGCTGATGAAATGAGGGCTGACCTTAAATCACAGAGAACAAATTAAGCCGTTTCTCAGAGGGTCAAGAGTCAAAGAGCTGTACTTTTCATAACCTCTTTTACTGGTCACTGTCCCCTGACAAAGTACAGACCGTCCATCAAATGATCATTGTTCATTAGTGTAGCAAATATAACTTAAATATGGGTCACATTTTACTCTTTTCTTACATTGTCATTATGTGGTTACAAGTTTGCCTGGCACAGTGCGTATTCACTATCTAAGGGAAGTTACATGTTATTACACACTTAAGGGAGATTACTGGTGCAGTGTAGTGCAAAATTAGGTGTTATGAAAATATACAATGAATATAGAAAGTCCTCTGTTCAAATGCCACATTTTCGTGCTGTAAAAAAAATGACAGAAAGACAAATAATTTCACAACTTTTCTTTAAAGGGGAAAAATATAAAATACAAAACTTAAAATAACCTGGTTGCATAAATATGCACACCCTTAGACTAATACTTTGTTGCAGCACCTTGGGCTTTTATTACAGCACTCAGTCTTTTTGAGTAGGAGCCTATCAGTATGGTACATCTTGATGTGGAAATATTTGCCCATTCTTTTTTGCAAAACTGCTCCAAATCTGACAGATTGAGAGGGCTTCTCCTTTGCACAGCACTCTTCAGATCAGCCCACAGATGTTCGATGGGATTCAGGTCTGGACTCTGGCTGGGCCATTCCAAAGCCTCAGTCTTACTCCGGTGAAGCCATTCTTTTGTTGATTTAGACGTGTGCTTTGGGTCATTGTCATGCTGAAAGATGAAGTTCCTCTTCATCTTCAGCTTTTTAACAGAAGGCCGATGGTTTTATGCCAACATTGACTGGTATTTGGAACTGTTCATAATTCCCTCCACCCTGACTAAGGCCCCAGTTCCAGCTGAAGAAAAACAGCCCCAAAGCCTGATGCTGCCACCACCATGCTTCACTGTAGGTATGGTATTATTTTGGTGATGTGCAGTGTTGTTTTTGCACCAAATATACCTTTTGGAATTATGTCCACAAAGTTCAACCTTGGTTTCATCAGACCATAACACATTTTCCCACATGTGTTTGGGAAATTTCTTTTTGCAAAATTGTAAGATAAGGCTTCCCTCTTGCCACCCTACCCCATAGTCCAGACATACGAAGAAGATAGGAGATTGTTGTCACATGTACTACACAGCCAGTACTTGCCAGAAATTCCTGCAACTCCTTCAGTGTTGTAGTCGGCCTCTTGGCAGCCTTCCTGACTAGTTTTCTTCTTATCTTATCATCAATTTTGGACGGATGTCTTGTTCTTGGTAATGTCACTGTGCCATATTTTCTCCACTTGATGATGACGGTCTTCACTGTGTTCCATGGTATATTTAATTCCTTGGAAATTATTTTGTAGCCTTCACCTGACTGATATCTTTGAATAATGAGATCCCTCTGATGCTTTGGAAGCTCTCTGTGGACCATGGGTTGTACTGGAAGATGTGGCTACAAGAATGTCAGGAAAAGCCTGCTAGAACAGCAGAACTTTATTTGGGCTGATCAGAGGCACTTGAATTGGTGACAGGAGTGTGCTGACTCCAGTTTAACATGAGTTTGAATGTAACTGGTTAAATCTGAACACAGCCAAATCCCAAGTTATAAAAGGGTGTGCACACTTATGCAACCACATTATCTCAGTTGTTTATTTTTACTTCATCTCCCTGAAAGATTTCTGTTTGTTTTGTCAGTTGTGTTGTACAGGTTATAGGCCTTATCTTAACCAATCATGCCATGAATGCATGCGTGTGATAAATGTTGCCAGTCCTTTTTTCTCCTCATTATTTGTGCCAACACCTAACTTTAGACAAGTTTTACTTTCATAACCAGGGTGAGTAATCAGTTTATTACCTATAAACCAGGTGTTATGACAAATAAAAAATATGACCTACTCTTGGCTGAGTGGCAACACTCATGCCTCACAGCAAGAAGGTTGCGGTTTCGATCCCTGGGTCACCCGGGCCTTTCTGTGTGGAGTTTGCATGTTCTCCCTGTGTCTGGATGGGTTTCCTCCGGGCACTTCGGTTTCCCCCATCAACTCAAAACATGCAGCACCTGTATGAACTAACATCAAGGACCATGACGTCCAACCTCCTGTGGGCTCACCACTCACAGAGGGGTTCATAGGGGGGTCAGGTGCTATGAGGATTGGGCAGCAAACTGCCCCTGTGACCCAGCCGGATTAAGCGGAAGAAGATGGATGGACCTACTCTTGATTTTAAATGATATGCTATTTATGTTATGATATCACAAGAAAACACCTGATGAGAAAAGCAAAATAATGTCACAGTCCCATTTGTGTGTAGTGCATTTTTATTCTTTGAATGTAATTATAAATTCTGCTGCGTGTGAAATTAGCAGGGCACTTGTTCCCTCTGTACCTTCCCTCATTTTTGTAACCACTTCAAGTCACAAGAACATGATGAAAAACACATAAATGTAACAAAAAGTACTTTGTCAAAAACTAAAAGTAAAAAAGTTGAAATAATGCACATTTCATCTTTAAACATCAATAAATAAGAAGCATTCAAGGCTGTACAAAGATATTTTCTGATCTCAAATGTTATAATAAAAAAATAACTTCAGTGCATTTCCTTTGACATGTTTCCACTGCTCCATGTAGATACCCTGGCATTAAAGCATTGGCAAGAAACGCAATTAGAACCTTCCCAAAAAATAAAAAATGATATAAAAGTTCACAGCCTCCGTTATGTCATCTGTACTGACATGTCAATACATACACCTGGACAGAAAAGGCACAAGAAACTACAACTGGAGTAATACTGTAATAACCAAACAAATGGAATTATTAAGAATAAAGTTTTTGGTCATTTACAAACATAGGCAATTTTTAAAAACATATTTAAACCGACAGTATCCGTACAGGAGGGATATATTTATATATAATTTATATATGCATTTACATAAACTTTGTCACAAATAAAAAAGTGCTGTTTGACCACAAACCTGAATATTGCCAAAGAAACATTAAATTAAAAAAGCATTTCAATGGTTAAAAAAAACCTACGCAAAAATAAGAGTGGAGCAATTGATAAAGCTAATGTAAGTGACACATGGAGGTGCTGACACTTAAGTGCTCTGGTCTGAGTGCTCTGTTCTCTCCTCCACATCGCCCCCTGGTGGTGGCTGCTCCCTGTGCCCTCTGGAACATTCGGCTACAGACACGGCTGGGCTGAGGGCTGATCCCGGGCAAGTGTCCCTCACAGGGCTCCCATCAGAGCCCCTGGATGTTTGGACAGAGCTCTGTGAGCTGCTATATTGCTTTGAGTCTGTCTCTGGTTTGTGTTTGTGTAGTTGTGTCCTGTTTCCGTGGGGCTGGCTGGTTCCTGGTTGCTCTGACACTAAAGACTGGTCTGGAGGAGTCCTGAGGCCTTGAGTCCTGGGGGTCCCGCCCCAGTATGCTGAGTCAAAGCTGAGGCGAGAGGACCCCTCTATGGGGGGAGAGGTCGGGGAGGAAGGGGTGGTCGGATGGGATCTTGGCCGGGCCTGCACCATCTGTATTCCTCCAATCGGGATCATGACACAGGGCAGCCGAGCCTGCTGCGAGTGCAGAGGAAGGTGACTGAAAATGTTGTCTCCAGGCTGTGCACCAGGATAACTCTCACACGAAAGACGAAAGGCGGATGGAAATAAACTGCTTTCTGGAAACGACAGTCCTTCCAATGTTGTTCCACTTTTTTCCTGCAGATGGTGCAAAAATATTATTTTAATTTTAGAGAGACAAACCACAGAATATAGAAGAGATCCTTAGAGCTCCCACAAAATGAATTGGTAGCACTGACTTACTACTAAGGAATTGTGAATTCATAGTATAAGCAATGTGTAAGTAAAATGTATTCAGAGAGTTTCATTGATTCATAGGTTATCTCACTCACCTCTTTGCTGTGAGCCCCTCTAGTAGCAGGACTTTCCCAGGGCAATAATGCAGGAGTCCTCCGGTGCAGACCTAGTGGAGAGGGTGGGGCTCGGACTTGGGGTGAGCGATAGAAGCTTGGCGAGATGGGCCGCAGAGGAGAAAGGGGCCTGATGGGAGATGGTCTTCTCTCAGGGGAGGGGGACACATGTTGACTGGGGGAGGGCTCAGTTTTGGGGGATAGGCTGAGAACCACGGGGGATAGCTCAAGTCGAGGAGAGAGGCTGCGACTCGGAGAACAGCTCTCACTGCTTGGAGAAAAGGCCCGCGCTGCTCTAATGCCCCGGCGGGAGAACAGCGCCCTCCTGCTGCAGGGAGAGGACGCACGGCCACTCCCAGACCACAAGCCCCGAAGAGAGGGCTCCTGACTTAAAGCGGGGCCAGGGAGCTCGCGATCTGGGGTGCCCTGGTGGGAATGCCCACTGCCTGTGGAGCGCCCCCCAGTGGAAGGATGTGTGTCAGATGAACAGGAGGAAGGCGGATCATCATGAGTGGTGGACTCTTCGTCTTCCTCCTCATCGTCATCTTCAGACTCCTCCACATCAGAAAACCGGTGCTCCTCCTGCTCCTCTGGCACAGGCTCCTCACTCCCTCCTGAAACAAAGGCACATCAAAAACTTTAAAATGGGCTTAAAATGGGCTAAAATACTACTCTACTACTACTACTACTACTACTACTACTACTACTACTACTACTACTACTACTACTATTACTACTACTACTACTAATAATAATAATAATAATAATAATAATAATAATAATAATAATAATGATAATGGGGCAATAAAAGAGACCCAACCTGCAAACAAAGCTGCTTCACAGTCGTGACTAAAGTCCTCTCAATATTCTCTAAGCTAGTCCTGACCCTCACTCTGTCAGGTGGTATAAATAGTGCTTACATGAAAAGACTGGAAATGTATTGATTTGTGCTGTGTCTATTCATAAACTATCTCTAGTTTTGTGAATGGCAGGTCGATGGTTAAGTCCTTGGCAGTAATGACTGCAGTCCATCAGCTGCGGACAGAATAAGGTAACTGTAGCTTTGGAATGCACTGAGGTTTAAAAATTGCATTGCAGAGAATCATATTTTATAAAGGTATTCACTGCAGGAGCCTTGTGACTGTTGAATTGACTGTATTCTTCATTTATTTATTGTATTTTTATCTTTACTTAAGCAAGGCCGAAGGGAGGAGAATAGAACATGGTGTTGCATAAGCTGTCAAGACTGAAAATCTGCAGTTTTGAATAGGCACACTCTCATCCATCCATAGCAGTCTTTGTCCACAACAGAATCTGTGATCCTTAGTACCTGTTTCCTCGCTCTCAGGCTCGTCCAGTGATGACTCAGACACTCCCACGGATTGGCACTTTTTCCCATGAGCCTTTGACTTCATGTGTTTGGTGAGGTTCCCTAAGAAGGAACAGGGAAAGCACATTATCATCCCCTCAGCCCTGAGCGGCTCACAGTGTCTGAAAATGGGGATATATTAGATGAGAATAAATTAGATAAATTCAAGAAGCCAGGGTTACCTTTCGTTTTGAAGGCAAAGTTGCAGTGTTTGCAGACATATGGGCGTACATCTGTGTGTGTGCGGATGTGCTTCTTCAGCATGCTGGGCTTCTTACAGCGGATCCCGCACTCTCCACAAATGTACTTTCCCCGGCCTCGTCCACGTACATACACATACTCCTCGCTCGACCTATACCTGGGACACAAGTGAGAGAGTGAACATATGGCACTGGCAATATAACCTCCTGAGTTTGCATGAATAAGAAGCAAAATCAACTCTTATTTATCAATCCAATGAAAATGTCATTGTTTTTATTCAGAAACTTTACATAGAGATGCTTTTGAGAAGGTATTTTTCATTTGCCCCATGAAATAATAATAATAATTATTGTGGATGCACCAGCTACTTGCTTGGTAACACAAAATAAAATGAGGAACAAGGGGCTCTTTATGCAGGCGGCCGGGGAAGCCCCAGCAAACCCACAGCAGCAGAATAACATCCATTCTGCTACAGCCGGCAACGCTGCCAACAACAGCAGCCACTAAGAGGGGACGGACGGGAAGGGAAGCCTGCATGGCCAGCAACCCAAAATAGACACTATATATAAAACCAAGCAACACATTTAGCCCTGGTCTATAAAAACCTTGTTGATATGCAATATCAATATTGATGTTTACCCATGGCCTATTCACAGACACAGTAAAACCACAGACAATTTATATTTGAATGAGAAAGTCCATTATAAGATGGCAAACATCAGTGTTTTTAAACATGAAAAGCCAAGAGCTAAAACCATGAATGCACTGTTGTACAACACAAGCCACAAGAGCAAATCATAACAAATTGTTACATGAGGCTAAAACATTCTCAGCTGTGGCATTATGCAGCGCTGAAGAACTGGCGTCTGTCACACTCTGTTTGTCACTGCTAAAAATATTTCCCCCATCTCAGAAAGCACTGATTGTTTTCCCAAGTCAGGCATTAAATCTGCAGCACAATGCTGAGTAAACTCAGACTGGTCCTCAGCTCTTTATGGCCACTGGAGCATCTTCCAAGCAGACCAGACTGACTGAAAATCACAAAAGAGACTGAGCACTTAAAAGCAGGGACTTAAACCTCACATGCAGAGACAATTCAGTGAGTATGTAAACTGAATCATACAAAAAACATAAAATAGTCTATAGTCTCATTTTGTCAAGTAAGTATTTACTTAAATTAACAGAAAGGTTCAATTTGCTCTTAGCGGGTATGAACTATGCAGATCCGCAGTCCGTGCATCTATTGGTATTCAATGATTCAAAACATATCATGGTTAACATGTACACTGTCATCATTTAAACAACAAGGGAAAGGTTTAAAAAATCTTTCTCACCCGCCTTCAAAAATGCGAACACATGAGGACTCTCTGGATTTGGATGTGGTAGCTTCATCGTCCCTCTTTGGTTTTGCCTTGTTCTTTTCATGTTGCGGTTGTTCCTTTATCTGACCACTAACCACAGGGCTGACTGGGGCGGGATTTAACTGCAACTACACAGAGAATTGTGTCAAGTTTTAGCTTTTGCAGATGTTAAATTCAATGACTATTGCAAAAACATAAATGTTTTATATATATATATATATTTGACTATGCATGCTGTTACCTCTGTTTCCTGTTGGGGCTCACTGCCTCCCTCGTTGGCCTGGCTGGCAGTGGCCATGGTGTAGGTTTCTGCACTGTGCCTCTGTTTGGTGCACAGAAGGGACAGGGCTGTCTTGGTGCTCAGGCCTGGCAGGTTGGGGTTGTGTGCACTCACGCTCCAGGAGGAATACACTGAGGTCTGAAAGTCCTGCTGTGCTGAGGGGTTGGGCTTGATGTAGTTCAGGTAGCACCAGTTGACTGAAGTAGAGGTGTGGAGACTGGGGTGAGAAGCAGGGACTGGTCTGGTGCCTTCCTTTTTCTCAGCAACTTCAGACTTTTGAGTTGAAGCTTGCTTTTGCTCCTGTTTCTTCTCTTCCTTTATAGATTTGTCTTCTGCGTTTTGAGTTTGCGCTTGTTTGTTCTTTTCATCTTCAACTTTGCTCCCAGTAACCTCACTCCCCCCCACACCTCCAGCTGCATCGCCCCTGCTCCTCTCCCCTGTGCTGCCCTGCTCCCCCTCCTCTTCCTCTTTCACTCGTTTCTGGTGTCTCTGAGCCTCTGTGCTCAGCTCTAGACTGGCAGCAGGTGAAAGCATGCGTTTACTTCCTCCGGCCCCAAGTGGACCATATGCCTCCTCATCTAATGAAACTAAAGAAGGTGTCAGCGAAATGGGAGTTTTCATTTGGAGGGCTGGAACAGTAAGGTAAGACCTCTGAAGCTTGCTTTGCTCCAGCTGGCTCATAACAACCATAGTGGTACATATAGGCTCAGGTGAGCGTGAAGAAGCCAGGATTTGAGAGAGAGTTGTATACATAGCACTAGCGTATGTTGGCATGTGAGTCTGCAATCGTACTGGGACAACTAAAGAAACAACAGGTGTCAACTGAGCCAAACATGTGGCAATAATGGGCTGTGTGTCGTGATATGGAGCGGTTACAATGGATGGAGAGAGTGCTATCGATCTGTTTATAGAAGGTGGGGCCAAGGGAGCATAAGGCAAAGGCCTGGTGGAAAAGGGAAAATACAGAGCTTGACTGTGGCTGGAGAACTGCAGAGGAAGGAGATGGTGAAGTGGAGTCCCAAGCTGTGCACTGTGTGGATCAAAGAGGGCACTGCGGAGAACTTCAGTATGGTACACATGACTGAGAGATGGAGCTGAGGTTTGCTGATCTCTGGGAACCAAAGAGAGCACATTTGAAGACGGCAATGTTTCTCCTGATTCTTCATGAAGAAACCATTCTTCAGTAGAGAAAAGAGGGTGGTGGCTGACATGTGAGGGGCCAGGCCTGGGACTGTCTGCTCTAGTCTGCTCCTCCTCTGGATCTCCTAAAGTGGCATGTTTTACCAGAAGACATTTCCTCCGCTCTTTCCAGGAGGTGCTGGGCTGCTGGGAGGACAGAGAGCCATAGTCAAAGGACTTACTCCTGTTTTCAGGAGTCTGCTCTGGTTGTTGGTGAGTAGGGGGTGTCTGTTCAGATGCGGAGCGTCTCATCTCCTTATGACTCTGGTGGTACTGATGAGAGACTGATGGCACCATTAACATTTGGGAGCTTTGGCTGGCAGCCCAGGCCACAGCTTCCGATCTGACAGGATCCTCCAGAGACACCGAGAGGGTGGAAGAGAGGGAAAGGGTGCTCTCCTGACTAGGGGTGCGAGGCACAGACACAGACTCAAAGCTGGACTCTCCTGAGGACTGAGCTGCTTCGGCCAAACGCAGCCTCTTCTTTTTGGGCGGGAGCTTCTCTGCAGGGAGCTGAGCCAAAGTCTGGCTTCTCTGAGGCCACTGGAACTCATCCACTCTCTCTGCTTCCTATGACACAAAGCAACACATGTCATATTCATTTAGAAAGTTTTTTTTTTAATGAAAAGCAATTTAGTTTCTTCTAGATATGAGTTAAACCTTAGGTAAAGACACTGTCACTGTGGGGGACACTGGTGGCATGTCGGTGTCTGGCTCCAGAGTGACGAGGATCTCGGGCACTTGGATGTTGGGCTGGCGAATGAGGCGACTGGTAGAGGGGGACGGTTTGGGTTGAGGCTGTGTCTCTTTGACCTCTGATCCCTGACTCTCCATGGACACACTCTCCTGCTTCTCAAAGGAGCTGGTGTGTTGAATGACTGACACGCCCTTTCTGTCCTGCAGCTGTTTTGGTTCTGAATGACCACCTACAAACATACAATACAATACAACAATATGTATTGTTTATTATTATGTACTAATATATATTTAAATAAAAGAGTTTACATTTAAAATCTATCAAGTATAAAGCCTCTTAAAAAATATAAAGTATAAAGTTTGAAATTAATTAGACAAATGCTTTTGGAACATGTTGTATATTCACCTGATTGGGAACGGCTGCACTCCTCTCCAGATGACACTGCAGTACAGGTTGTGGGGCTGGGAGGATCTTCCTCTAGGCTCTCCTCTTTTCTCCTCTTCCTCACTGTCACTGCCAGAGCTGGTAACTTGTAGTGCATCATTACATGGGGGTGCTCATCCCTGCCAGATTTGACCCTGTCCTCGGCCTCTAGTTCGGGCTGTTGGTGGTGTCCCGTACAGGTGCCCATGTGTGACTCATAACCCTCACTGTGCTGGAACAGGGAGCCACAGGTCTCACACTCAAACAAGCAGGGACTCTTCTGCAGCTGTTGCTTTGGTTGTCTTTTTCCGTCTGTACTTTTTCCTGAAGAGGACTGACCTGTATCTTCAAGCACTTGTTCAGCTCCTAGAGGAACCTCAATGGCTGGTTGGCGTCTTAACATGCGCTGCACATGTCCCACTCTCATCTCTGCAGTTGCCGCCTGCTGCTCATCAAATGACTGGCAAAGACGGAAGCCTCCAGGAGACAGCGGTGTGGGGGAGGAGGGGGTGTGCTCCTGGCTGGTGGAGGAGGGCAGTGAGTGACTTCGGAGCAGAGGCACAGATGAAAGAGGTTCAGGAGTACCATCCTCAGGTCTTACCCCACTAGGACCTGGGCTTTCAGCTTTGGGGTCGAATGCATAGGGGTCTTTAGGAGTGCCAGTCTTGGGCGACTCCGTGCTGCTTTTACGGGAGAGCGATGAGCGTCGTGGTTTGACACTGTCAATCTCACTAGTATCAACCACAGCTTCATTAATAGTGATGAGTTTGGTGATGTGTTCAATGACCTGTGTTTTGGGAACTGTGAAGGAAATGCTCTTCTCCTCAGTTCCAGAAGAAGAGTGATGTTGCTGCTGATGGCCCCCTCTCTGTTGGCCTCCGAGTCTTCCATATTTCCCCAAAATGATTTCAGCATAAGTTTTGGCACTGGCACTTGGGGGGCTGATTTGTGACAGGTCAGTGCTCCCTGACCCAGAAAAGTAACCAGATTCGGTGCTGCCTTTGCTGCCGGGGCCTAGAGAGGATGAGGATGTGGATAGAGAGGAAGAGGGTGGGTCATCAGGGGAAGGCTTCAGACCTCGTTTGCGCTCACTAAGTCTTAGAGCCAACCTCTGTTTAACAGCCTGTGAGTCCTCAGGTCTGTGGCTCTCCTCTTTCCTTGAGGGGCGTGATGGGTCCTTGGGTTTTCTATGCTGTCCGGTCTCCTCCTCAGACTCTGTACTCTCTCCTTCTGTGGGCTCCTCATGCTCCTCTCCCACATTAGCGCCCTCTAATGTGCTAAGACTAAGCTCCTCCCGACAGGACATCAGACCAGCTTTGATGCGGTGGGCATGGGACTTGCGGTGCTTGTACAAGTTGCTCTTGGTCTTGAAGGAGAATCCACAGGGATCACAGGGGTAGGGCCGCTCTCCTGTGTGGGAGCGGATGTGTTTCTGAAGGACGCTGGGTTTGGCACATGGTCGACCACAGTAGGAGCACACGTACTTGCCAGGTTTCTGAGGCTTCTTCTCTCCGCGTTTGGGAGAACTCAGCCTCTCTGCAGGGTCCTGGCTGGTCTGAGGTTGTACTCTGTGTCCCTGATCCCCTCGTGTTGAAGAGGTAGAGGGTAGGAAAGATGAGGGAGAGGAAGGAGAGAGGAAGCTGCCTCCAGAGGGGCCCGCTGCGTCTGATGGCTGCCATGCTAACGCCTGCTGTTGTTGTAAGCGCAGGAGGAGACCTGGAGATCTGGGCGAACGGTGTTGCAGCCGCCCCCGGGACCTGTGTGCAGGACGCAGAGCGGAGGTCTGACCGGAATCAAAGGGAAGGGAAGATTCTGTCACATGTTCCTGTCTCTCAGAGCACTCGCCCTTAGGATGTCCAGGCTCCGCCTCCATAGAGTGGGAGCAGCCTCGCACACACTATGATGACCCCTTCAGCCTCATGGGGCTAACCGCATGGCAGAGAGGTCTAAGGCAGAAGTCAACATGAAGCACCGCAAATCAAAACCAGGGACCTGTTCCACCAGTCTGAGCCCACGTTATTGGAAAGGACCAAAGGAGGCATCATTAGGCTTCCCCTGTAGCTGCCATGAGTCGGGTAAACAAGGATCATTTTGTACAGTGCACCTCAGGCCATGCTCACAGCCCTCCCCTGATTGAAGCTCTAACACTGGCTGTCTGTTGTGGTTCTTCTGGAGGCATCTGAAAAACAGACAAAAACAAACATAATTGAATAAACAAATAAAGTCTAAACAGGAAAGATATGGTCAGGTACCAGTAGAAAAACACATTTTAATTGTGAAAAACACATTTTAACACATCTAATTTCTAAAGAAATTAGTTATGTTTAACCAATTCCTTTATATTTGTAGTGAAATATCTTGTTAATAAATAAAACAGAAGCAGCTTCTCTGCAGTAAGTAAGAGTAATCCACAGGCACCAGATGCTCTCCTAAAGTCAGGAAATATTGCAGGTTGGGGCAAGAAATCAAAATAAATGTTGAAAGAATAGTATATCTGATGGGAACCTCACAATTCAATTCAATTCAGGTTTATTTAGCACATTTGAAACAACTTCAACTGACTAAAGTGCTTCACATGAATGTCAATAGCAATATCAAAGAGAATAGACTACAGCACAATACTGTTCCAATACTGTTCCAAGGGGTGCCTGAGGTAGGACCCTCTCATAACCAGTATTGGTCTTGAATGTATCCCGTTTGTGTAGTGTCTTGAGATGCATTCAGACCTATTTTTACACCACAACTAAGACTTTTATGAAGATACATTTTCATATCTTCCACTTAGACACTTAGCTGGCTTTGTGAGGACTCACTGTTGTGGATTTGAAAACTCTGAGATGACACTGCGATGAAATTTCCACCTTTTATCAAGACAGATGTAGTGTAATATCTCCCACTTACTACAAATCCTGCACTCGCTCTCAGCTCCAAGTTCCTGTAGTGCAGAGAATCTAAACATTTTCTGGCAAGGGATCGTCCAAATCATAACCGTTGTGACTGAGCATCCATGTCCACACCTTTGATAACCATGTACCAATACATTCAGATTATCTGATTAAGATTAGCAATCAAGAATCAGATCATGTCAGCAACCTGGGGCACTAAATTTTCTTAAGACTCATGCTCCATGTGATCACTATGATATTGATACCACAGAAGTGAAAAGGGCAACAAAAGTGCTTACAGACTTTCACAAAACGCTATGAGAGGATGTAGGAAACGGGAGGAAGTGTGAATTGAATAAACAGCACTAGACTGGAGCGTACGGTGGTAGCGGCACTGACAGGTTTTTAATGAGCCACACTTTTGCTCTCTCCATATGTCTACAAAAACACTGCACAGTCAGCCTTCATTAGAGCCGGTTTACAGCAGGAGGGGAAAAGAAAGACCCCAGAAAGAACTCAACATGCTCAAGGCGACTTCTTTCGTATCTGTCATAGGGCTAATCATTTGTTGACGATTTCCTCAGAAGCGCTCACTTTGATTATCGCAACACACAGCAATTCAAATTATATGGGTTTAAGTTCTTCTCTCCAAGAATTCATTTAACTGGTCTTTGATGCCTTCAGTTGCATTCATTATGGTCGTCTATATGGTTATATTGTTTTGGTTTGAAATACTTATAACAAATACTATACTGCGGGACATGATCAGTTTCATTTGGAGCAATGCAAAAGCAATTTTTAAATTGGTGGGTTATCCTACAAATCTAGACATGGCAGAGCTCAGTGTGGATGTTTTTGAAATGGCATCAGAACATATAAAAAGAAAATTACCTTTTTTATTGTTAATGTGAGCATTTTTAGTGCAATATAATGATAATAATAATAATTAAAGGAGTTTGTCCTTAACACATATGATCAAGTAAAATATTAAACTGTGTGTGAGGTTGCCTTGCCACAAATCGGACCTGTATAGAGATAAGAGATAGAGAATTAGCCTAAATGCCATACTTAGGAACATTCCAAGCAATGCAATAACGTCTCCATACAGACAAGCAGATGATGGACTCCAGAAAGGTTACATAGTGTGCTCCTATAATTATACTGTAAACACATATACAGTATTACTCATGTGTCATTTAGGTGTGATCTCACCTACAAATATGAATAACTACAAGCAAGCAAGCTCCAGTTTAGTATGACACAGGAGCTTTACTAATTGGAGAATTTAGGAGCCGTGATGCTGCACAAACTGCCAGGAGCAGACAGGAGCAGACAGGAGCAGACAGGAGCAGACAGGAGCACACAGGAGCAGACAGGAGTGAAGGCAGACAGAGCATGACAAATGGTCTTCCTCGACACCTATGAAACTACCGGTAATGTCTTTGTTTGTATTGGCATGGCGATCACAGAGTGGGTTTAATTATCTCCCGTGTCACCAGTGAATCTGCCTAAAAAAGGTCGATTAGCTGCTTTTTAAGAGTAGCAGGAAGTGCCTCCATTATTCATGACAGTCTAGACGACCAACTCTGGCAGAAATCCACACCGCAAGAATTTATTTCTAGAAGAGTTGAAAATACTTGAATTCAGACTACTATTTAAGTAGATTAATTTACTTCACTGACATAGATTTTTTTGGCATTATGTCTTTAAAGCTTATGGAGAAAATGCACTTTACCCATTGGTGGATGTGGACTGATCTGATCCCTGTAAGATTTAAATCAAAATCTTTGTTTGCACAATTATCAAATTGTAAAGGCTGCACATCTTGTTGTACCTATAGTTTAGACCTCAAGTTTTCTGTCAAATGTTCAAATTCTCTGGAGTTATTTACAATGTGCACTCTGAACTGAATCCTACTTTGAAAACATATATCGCGAATCTAATCGCAATTGTCTAAGCTTAAATTGAAACTACAAATCCAGATATATGCTCTGAATCAAAGACTTTTCAGCCCATTCTAGACAGCCCATTTTGCAAACTTGGGAATACTATAAAACACACATTTCACACGTTTCATATACACCAACAAGAGGCAGACAGGACTAACCAATCAGCTCCTGTGACCTGAGGTGACCCAGCATGAGCCTATCCTCCTCTGATTCGCTAGGGGTTTTCCTTGTGTCTCGCTCCACGGAAACAACTGGTTATAAATAGCAACATTCCCCACACACAGCTGAAAAATGATATATATCGACAAGCGAGATCTTAAGACAGGAGTTATGTAAATATATATGTACCCTGCTTAATAAGGACTGACAAGGGCGTTCCTCTCTCCGGCTATTTTTAGATGCGTGAGGTGTGAACAGGAAGCTACGGAGGCAGTTGTTAGACGGTGCACAATTCTTCGATTGGAGGTGTCACGGGGAGTTAATTTTAGCAACACCAGAAGCCAAAGATCTTGAGGTTTAGAACAATAAAATCCCAGCTGCAAAACTGCTGTGTGCTGTAATGTTAGTAATGAGTGGTCCATAGAGACTGAATGAAAGGAGGATGACGATTTGCCTCAAGAGAAATTGATACACATTTTTGAGCAACAGGGAATATTAAATTAAATTAAAAGGACGCAGCCTCTTCTCTTTAGCCGCATTTTAAGTCACAAACCAGTGTTGCCAGTCACTACAGAAGAAACATTTTCACTACAGCTACCTCAGAAGAGAAGTACCAAAATGAAAAGTAATTTATTTCAAAACAAAGGTGCTAGTCTAAACTTAATTTCACTGCAAAAAGAAGTTGAGCTGCCCAGTTTGTATTGTATTTTCTAATCATGTTTTACTGCAGCTAATACAGGTGTGAAAAGGTGCCAGATATTAAAATCCACACCTACAAAATTAACAACATTCATCATTTCCTAAAACATCCCCATAAAGAAATTTCCTCCTCTCCTCGTTCTCTTACTGGTGCATGTTCCCATGGAAACCACCAGCCTACTCAGTGCAACAGCAGATGGAGAGGGAGCTGGAGGTCTAAATTTATCTCCCAGCATCCTCTATGACTACAGACGCACAGTGGCAGCAGGAAGTGAGGAGGGAAAAGGCTTCGAGACGGCACACATTGACAAGCTGGCATCACCGCTGACGAGTGAGTGCTTGACTGACCGACCCATGTGGGCAATTCACGCCATTGGTCTCAAGAAGAAACCTTTCTTTCTACAACTGGTCCACTTGTATTGCGTGAGTGGAAAGTTAAAAAGATAGCTCTTGTCAATAAAAATAAAAATAAAAAGAATCTAGAGTGTCTGTTGCCAGAATTACTGGGAAAAGACATAGCCATATGGTATTAAGTGTTAAAAAGTCTTTCTCTGCTGCATACCAGAAGAGTAAGTCACTCTGCAGTATAATGGATACGAGGGCTATACCTGAACCGCAAAGACTTGCTTTGATAGAGAAAAGCCAATGAACCACAAGTCAATAGTGGGGGCTTAAAGCGGACGGGTAATGAACACAGTGGAGGTTGAGGCTCGTATTGGTTAGGTAGAAGCAACCACAGAATACAACAAGTAAAGGAGAAATTATGTGTTAAAAAGTAAAAATACTACTGCAACCTTTAAGCTAGATCAACAACCATTTGTCCTTCCTTTCCATTTTGCAATCCTCTGTGCTTATTAATTTGCCACATTTTACTCCAGATGCCCTTCCAGGTGTACCCTCCTCATTTATCCTGGCTTTGGACTGGCACAAAAAGACACTGGATTGTGTGAAGTATGCTACAAAAATGACACAATCTTCACAATCCTACAAAAAACAAAACAAATGATAAAATCTTGAAAAGTCTTGAGACACATATAATGAGCAGACTGCATGCATAACAACAGAGAATCAGATTTTCTAGACATCTGCAATAATAACTTATTTAATGCAACTGATGAATGAAAAGCACCAAAAAGGCACAAAATGAATCTAACATCTTGACCAGCATCGCGATGGATTCCCGTAAAAGCCCAAACGGAGATGACACAGAAATGGGAATGAGGGAGGGGTGGGTTACCTGACAGTGCAGCCCTGGTCTTCCCCCTGTGAGGAGCTCCAGACACACAGAGGCCGTAGAGCTCCGAGTCACAGCGGATATGACTGTTGGAGTGGGTGTGCGGCGAGAGAGACAAGCCCAGTGAGGAGGGAAGGGGGTGAGGCGAAAACTGCGATGAAGAAAGAGCCATGCACACAGGAATGTTTCCAGTGAAAGGGATGCAAAGAGGAGGTGGTATTTTCCAAAGAGGAACTTGGCTCTCGGCACAGTGTAATTGGTGTGTGGCTACAACAAGTGCTAATATCTAACAGTAGAATGGTGATTATGATTGTGGATGTACAGTCATTCTGAGGTTTTACACCTTTAACAATAGTATTGGTCATTGGATTCTAGACAAAACCAAGACCTACAAGGACTAATCCAGGACAAAACAGGAAAAAGAAGGACTGTGTTAGGACTGGGAACCACAGGGTTTCTCAAGATATTTCAAATGTGTATTACATAAACAAGTTTCCTATCTCTAGAAACACAGCCAAAAAAATGAGCAAAATGCTCGTAAAACGGCAGCCCAAAATATTAATACTGTATCAAAAATGTAGAAAACTAAACATATTCTAGATTACGTACAGTATATGCTTGGCTAGTTTATTCATTCAATACCAAAAACCCAAACTATTCTTAGGACAGACAATGTTCAACACTTGGTAACATGACCACAGTTTGAGAAGAAAACTCTATGTGCTCTCTGTGTAATTCAATGTGCAATGCCACTATAGTGAAACCATAGACTTTGCCTATTGTAAGCAGAGGTGGCACGCTGCTCACAGACAGGCTTACAAACAGGTCTTACATGGGGTTTTCCCTGCATCGCCAAGTCCTTAAGGCAATCCCTTCTAATTATCACCTCCTTATCAGCAAAGCCACACTATTCTAATGGCCTCAACACCAGTTTTTAATAGATACGCTAGTCCTTTCCCCTTTCCAACGTCACTAAATAAATTGCATCCATTCACAGGGCCCCCGCATTATACAGAAGTTGGCCAATCAGCAGTGCTACACACAAGAGACGGAGCGAGGGAGAGAAAGTGAAAGAATTGAGAATGAGAGGAGGCCCTGCTGTTCTGTAGAGAAGCGTAGCACAGGAAGCGTGAGTCACACAGTCGAAAATAAACAAGCGCACACAGAGAAAAGCTGCACACGACCAACTGGACGACAGGGGCAGAGCAGGGCAGGGGCAGGGGCAGATGAGCAGTTGAGAGCGGGGGTGGAGAGGCAGAGGGCCTGGTCAGAGCAGGGACAGAGGAGCAGTTAAGAACAGAGGGGCAGAGGGGCTGATCAGGGCAGGGGCAGTGGGGTAAAACCAAGTGCAAAGGGGTAGTTAAAAACAGATGGGATGATCAGGGCAGGGGCAGAGGGGCAAAACCAAGCGCAGAGGGGTAGTTAAGAGACTGGGCAGATGGGCAGAGGGTGAGATCCGAACAGGGGCTGATCCTGTGGCAGAGGGGCTGAAAAGGGTAAGGCAGAGGTGCAGTTAGAACAGGGGTAGAAGGGCAGATCAGGGCAAGGGGGCAATTAATAGTAGGTGGCAGAGGGGGAGATCAGGGCAGGGCAGGAGAGAGGGAGCTGACCCCTGCTGCTAAGTGTTTCAGTATTCAAATGTGATGTGTGGTTGACATGGTGTATCCGTAGATTTTTAAATACAGGTTAATTAAATAGTATTAGTTGAAGTTTAAATATCAGACAAATATAAAGTGACTGTAAAATTGTGATCAAAAGTAGAAAAGAAAAATTCCAATTGAAAGAAAGTTAATTTTAATTTCCTCAATTCTATGATTTTAGATTAAAGAAATGCATTTGTCCATCAAAATGATTTGGTGATTTGAACCTTGCTTATGCTCATACCTGTCTGCACTAGAACACTCTCCTCTGCATCAGCTCTGAGCTCCTCCTCTCATCTGTTGTCATCTTGTGTCAATAGTCTTGTTGTTCGGTGTGGGTCCCCCTGGTCCTGTGCTGGAGCTGGTCGCCTACAGAAGACAGTGCTGGCTCGGTGCTTGGACATTTCGGAGATTGGCTGTCTTTGGCTTCCCTCTGCTGTATTGTGTTGTACAGTGTGTGTGAATGCGCTCATTGTCTGGCACTGACAGGGCACACCTTCTGTACTTCCTTGTGAGGGACCTCCGGCTATTCGTCATGCCTTTGTCTTGTGTTTCTACAGCAGGCAGACGCTGAGAGAGAGAGAGGGCAGAGGCCAGGATATAAAAGTGCCACTGTGCATTTGATTGACAGGAAAGTTGCTCTACAGAGGCGCAATGATTAGTGAGTCTTTGCAGAAGAGAGCAGACACACAGCAGTCTATAACACAATGGAAACTTAAGACGAGACAAAGTGTTTAAACTAAAGCCAAACGATGACAGAAGGGATAATCATTCAGAGAGTAGTTCTGCATTGGAATTGCAAACATTGTAGAGGTGTGACAGCAGCACAAAACTCAATCTGTTGTATAATATTACAGGTGTTGAGTAAAATTGAAACTTCACATGTATGGAAAATAATAGAGCTGTAATTATATTAGCAGTGTAGCTTACAACAATCAGGATCAGTAGCTTTTGAGAGAAGTCTCAAATATAAAGCTCCCAAAACATTTCCAAATATGTCAGAACTACAGGGTTTAAGTTTGCTTATAAAAATACAGAATATATTTGTTTACCTAAATAAACATAGCCAGTTTGTCAGCTGCAATAATTTAAATTACTATTTTATTTTTATTATAATAAAAATCCCACAAATACAAGACTATAAAAGCACAAAATAAATAACTTGAAATGTTAGTAGTATATTTTGAAGCAAGTCTGTCATCCTTGACTTCTATTATATGGGGTACAATGATGGTACTATTGCAGTACTGTACATAATATTTATTGCTATGTGGCTTTGTTGATGTTGCTGCAAAAGTGACAGATTCACACCGTATTACGAAGCCACAGTGTGAATGCAAGTGTTCATAATGTTAAATAAAGAACATATGTTACAGATTTTAGCCGGCAGCACTCATATTATGCAAAGCTGTGTCATTTACAGTAAGTGGAAACAAGGGCTCCCCTGTGTATATGGTCACATGACACATCACCCACACACACTCACACAGCAGAACGCACAGACCAGCAACACCAAAACGCACACATCATGCTTTATAAGAAACTCCATGTTGTTCTGGGGCCACCGCAGACTATAATTTGAACTAAATGAGGCGTTTGTGTATAAACAGACAACCGTACCAATGACATATTTTTGGATTGTTAGCTCATAAAGTGCAGACACAGGCAGTAAAACAGGCAAAGAGCAGTGGCTTGTCTCTGGTTATTTTAGACATGTGGCTTTTCAGTAAACTGGACCCTCTCTGTCCCAACCACTGCGGTGTTATGATAGAAACTAAAGCCATTTAAGAGGGAGCCCACCTTGTGTATTTGTGGGTTTGTGTGACTACAGACCAGGGGCAAACAGAGCATCTGCCTCTTCACTGCAGGCGTTTTCAGGAGGATTTTGAGCCTGCTGGTTGCATCATGGAGAGTGTCTGGCATCTTAAAAAGTCTAACTCAAAACACCACACAAAGCAGCTATATTGTTAAGATGGAAGATGCTAATCAACATATTACAGGATAAGACAGATTTATAATGAGTTTGAAGCATATTAAAATATTGATTCATTATTTCTGATGCATAGTACTGGTTTTATGAGTTGTGAATTGGCCAGTGTACAGTCCAGAAGGTGATTTAAATACTATAAAATACTTGGGTTAACAGTAATTGCACAAAAAGCAGTAAGAATTGTGAAAGAGTGTGGAAAAATACTGACTAGATTCCAATAAGAACCAGGCTATTGTACACTATTAACCAGCTCAGACACAAGCAGCAACCATTGATAAGATTTTTTACAGTTGTCTGTGATTCTACTTTGTTAGCTCTATTAGGATAAACGAAAGTATTGTGATGCAACCAGTTGGCTAATGGACTGCAACATGCTAGTCTTTTGTTAGTGCCAATCAATATGAGTCCTCAGAAGATGTGATATTTGATCCTGCTCAGCTCTGAGGCACTGATCATGGTGCTAGAACTGTTTTCTTTGTCCTTTTGAGCGACACATTTTCCTAAAAAAGATATGCACAAGGCACTATATAACTTTTATGGTGGGGTGATTCAAATATCTCCAGGACCTATGTAATGGACAACATGATACAAGAGCGCAATGTTGCTGTTATAAACAGTAATTTAGCACTTTGAATGTAGTCTAAAATAGGTGTGATGTCTTTGCATGAAAATAGCCTTGACTAACAGATCATGACGACAACAAGAGGATACTGTAGGCGTAGTAACAATGGCTAAAAATGTTTCACATATAAAACTTATCAATATAGAAATTATTATAAAAAAATTTGGCATATTAGAATAATCACAAAATATAGAAGTACTTGAGTTAGTCTGAATCGTTAAAATAGCAAAACGGACTCATATTTCATTCCCTGAGAGGTTGAATGCTTAGTGTTTACCCTAAACCAGGGGTGCCCACACTTTTTCAGCATGCGAGCTACTTTAAAATGACTAAGTCAAAATGATCTACCTACTACAAAAATGTAATTAAAAAATGTAAAACTATTTATTTATTTATTTATAAATATATTTAGAATCAGTCTTGTTGGAACGGTACATGGACTTAATGACTTCATGTGGTAAAAGGCTGACTCACATAAATAAGTTTTTATAGATCTATCTCCATTTTGTCTGATAAATGTTTATTTAAGCCAAACAAACTGTACTGCACTGAAACACTCTGTGCCCCTTTTTGGACCCTTACCCACAGTTTGCGAGCTCATTCATTTAGAGAACTTCCACTGGCACTTTACACAAAACTGAAGAAAGTAAATAAAGAGTGTTTTAAACCTGTTTTTTTTTCTATTCAAGTTCCACTGGAGTTACAATATCTTATTGGTTTTGCAGTGGTATTTACCAGCCTCTGCACATTTACCAAATGTGCGTCGTGACAAATACAGATGCATATTGCGGTAGGTCTGCTCTGTGCTGTAATGCCGCTTTGTGGCAATACTGTAACATAAATTTAGATTCGTTTTTGCGTCGTACTTCGTCTTTCCCTTCTAGGCTAATCAGCGCGCATTGAGGACGGAGCCTGTATGCGCTGTACGCAGGGAGGAACGAGGGCGCGAAAAGGCGGTGCACTAAAGTGAGGCAGATGGACAGGTAGAATGTTTTAAGAAGTTTAACCTGCAGTGTGACACACACTGTTACGCGAGGGTGTTGTGGACAAGCTGCGAGCGCTCAGGGTGTGTGTTGTGATGCGCCGCGCAGTGTCCGCGGACTCCAGACGTGCGCATCGGCTGTAGAGAGACACCCCGCGCGCTCCTCCACATCGGTCGGTATGAGTTTATTGCCAATAGCAGCGGCCTTAATGAAATATGATCACACTGGACGAGAGTCAGACCAAGACCGAGTCCAAACGCCGTCCAAGACCGTAAAGAAACGGTCTCGAATACACTACGATCTACCGACACTGCCTTGGCGCTGGTCGATCGTGATTGACGTATTGGGCAGCCCCTGCTAATTTGTTATAGAGGTGGAAAAATAGATAGCATTGCAATAGTTTTTTGGTGACCTGCAAAAAATAAAATAACTGAAATCTGTTATGTAATCGTCCTAACAACGTAAGAGATATTTCTGTACTTTTGTGGTTCATACTGTCTGTTCAGATGTTATGCGATACTTAAAACTATGTCTGGGAATCACAGGGTTCCTCACATTCAATATGATAAACGATACATGGCTCACAAGACGATATTATCACAATATGGCGATACATGCGATAATCAATATATTGCACATTATAAGTTTCCTTCCACTAAATGAGCAAAAAATTATAGTGTGGTCACAAAAAGAAATGCTACAAGATACCAAAAAATACTCTCAGATATCGATTCAGCAGCAAATGATAACAGTATTGTATCACCAAAATTAATACCATGATATATCAATATTTCAATATTTTGATATTTTTGCACACCCCTACTTAAAACTCTCGCACATTTCTGATGGGTTGCCATAATTTTGTTTTTATATCATAATGTAATGGGGATAATTGAAATCATATCTCCTCACACATTGGTTCTAACCTTTAGTTCACTTAATACTTTATTGCTTGTCTGTTGCACTGCCCGCAGCTCCTTGGAACAGATCTGGCGCCGAGTCTTATCTAGCATCTCTACAAACTGTGACTGCGTTCATTAGAGGCCATTAGCTGTGATCTTCCGTTGCTTTTAGCTCCACTTACACAAACACAAGAGTCCACAGGTGAAACGTGCCACAGTCTATGCAAACACAGCAACACCCACCTTCCATCGAGGGGTACCCTTCAGATTGGGAAGTTTACTCAGGGCCCGACCAGGTCGTAGTGACTGCAACACACAGTGACAAACAGCCTCCTTCAGCCAAGTGTGGGTTTACAGTGGACTTAGGCCCGTTCAGTGTGCTCTGCTGCCAATTTGCCCCAAGTCAGGCTGCATTAGTGACCTGTCAACAGAGGATCCCCACACGTCAACGCCATATTGCCCCAATCAACACAATACTTAAGAGGTGCACTGTCAAAATATGAAAATAAAGCCCCTAAAAATCACTGAAATGTGTGTTTTTTGACTGTTGAGCTTACATTTAAGGTATAGTAATAGTGCATTGGATTTATATAATGCCTTTCAAGACCTAAAGTGTTTTACAGTGCATTATTCATTCACTCCACACTCAATATATGCTTTATTGTCCCAAAAATGAGAAAAGTTTTCTCTGCATCAGAACCATCATTCAGTGCTACTGTTGGGACAAACTGTCAGGAGCAGTGGCTGACACATGGTAGCGCCTGGGGACCCATCTCCTAATCTTGAGTTAGATCTGATCAGGACTACTGCAGCTTTGGTGCATGTTTTATAGTGATGGGATGGGACAACCAAAGTAGATGGAAACCCACTTAGACACAGAGAACATGCAAACTCCACAGAAAAATTCTCCATCCGGTCATGGAACTGAGCCAGGGCAGCTTTGGTGCTAGAGTGTTAGTGAATAGAGCAAACATTACATTATTGCTTTGCTTTGTAAAAATAAAAGCCACAATTTTGATTGTGCACCTGACTATTGCAAACCTCCTTGTACTAAATAAAGTAAGAAACAATGTTAATTTAAAGAAGTATTTAAAAATCGAAGAGAGTTAAAAAAAAAAAACGAAAATTGAATTGTGACTTAAGAAATAATTAGATTTAAAACTATCTGCTCTTTATGAGGAAAATAAACAATACTTAGGTGAGCCTAACCATTCCTCCTTTTTATTGAACGTGTCCGGTGCCGCTGGTTGCCGTCGACAACACTGACACTATCTTCCATCTATGACAATCCTATAAAAGCCTATCAAATGTGTGCACAGTGGGCAGCCTCTGTATCAGGAGACTGCAGCTTTAGGACTCAATGAGACAGCTCATCAATCACAGCACAATCAAGGGACACAAAAGTGACAGCAGAGTGTGTGTGGAGCAGGACGCTGAGCGAGCAAAAACCACAACATACAGTAGTACAATGAACGCTATTTTTGTATCTTTTATTTGAATAACCATTATTGTTGTCTGGATAGACTTTAAAACACATGCCAAAGGTTTTACAACACAGCAGCATTATCAAAACATTTTTTGAAATTTTTTCTAGATTTTTTTTATCTAGAAGCCTTCAGTCATCATATTTTATCTTTATCTAAAATATTACTAAAGAAGTTAAAATGTACAATACTAAAGAAGTTAAAATGTACAATATAAATGGAAAGTAAAACTTAACAGATGATAATCATGATTAGTTTTTATAATAGTTTTTATTTTTGGTGCCATAACAATAAAACATTGTCCCTAAACATTTTAAATCTGTCTGAAGTCAAAATAATATTTACCAACTTTTGCTACTGAAAAACTTTTTTTCTACAATATTCATATCAAAGTGAGATAACATACACTATATTGCCAAAAGTTTTCACTCACCCATCCAAATCATTAAAATCAAGTATAAAATTGTAAAAGAATGGGTCACTCTCAGGAGCTCAGTGAATTCCAGCGTGGTACTGTGATAGGATGCCACCTGTGCAACAAGTCCAGTCGTGAAATTTCCTCGCCCCTAAATATTCCACAGTCAACTGTCAGTGGTATTATAACAAAGTGGAAGCGATTGGGAACAACAGCAACTCAGCCATGAAGTGATAGGCCACGCAAAATGACGGGGCAGGGTCAGTGGATGATCCCAACTTTGTGGGAACAGTTTGGAGATGGCCATCTCCAAACTGTTCCCACAAAGTTCCTTCCTCTTTCAACATTACTGTGCACCAGGGCACAAAGTAAGGTCCATAAAGACATAGATGAGAGAGTTTGGTGTGGATGAACTTGACTGGCCTGCACAGAGTCCTGAATGGACTGATGAATTAGAGCGGAGACTGAGAGCCAGGCCTTCTTATCCAACATCAGTGTGCCACCTCACAAGTGCGCTTCTGGTAGAGTGGTCAAAGGTTCCCATAAACACGCTCCTAAACCTTGTGGACAGCCTACCCAGAAGAGTTGAAGCTGCAAAGGGTGGACCGACGTCATATTAAACCCTAAGGATTAAGAATGGGATGTCACTTAAGTTCATATGCGAGTCAAGGCAGGTGAGCGAGTACTTTTGGCAATATACTGTATGTCTAACTTCTAATTTAAGTTATACTGATCTCAAAAGCTTTGTGGGAAAGGAATTATAGAAATATTGTAAACAAAGTAAAAAATATGTGATGCCTAAAAGCAAAGTAGTTCAGTATGAGTCAAGGTCTTGTGTGAACCTTTGTCCCACTTTGTGAAACAGACAGAAATGTGTCACTGGCCACACTTCAGCTGGGGCTAGTCTGGTCTGAACACTGCTCAGGGCGACTGCATGCACACAACTTAGAGCAGAAAGAAGAGCAATCTTACTGTATCTGTCTCCTTTTACAGACACTACTTTAACACTGATGCTTACTTTAAAACTGTTCACAATACATTCATTAATTTTGGCAGAAAATATTGAAATAAATGATGATTGAGAAGAGCATTATGACAATGATGAAGTAAGTGAACCTGGCCTAGAATTCAAATGAACTCAAACACAATTTATAGTAAAACGGGCATGTTAATAATAATAATAACATGCTTAACAGGTTTGTTGAAGCACCTCAAAGCGCTACACTGTGGTCATTCATTCACACCGTACTGGGTGGTGGTAAGGTACAACTGTAGCCACAGCTGACAAGTGGCAGACTGACTGAAGCAAAATGGCCAATCTATGCCTACAGCCCCTACGACCACCACCAATCATTCACACACACACACACACACACACACACACACACACACGCAAACAAACACACACACACACACACACACACACGCCACTTTAAAACTAGGCAATGTTGGTGTCTTGCCTAATGACAAAACATGGTCCAAGTTGGAATTGATCCTTTGACCTTCGGGTTGGGGGGTCAGTGTCACTGCTCTAACCACTGAGATACTGTCGCCCAGAGGTTGGTATCTATAATAATTGACAGATTTGTTAATTGTTTAACTCTAAACCAGGAGAACACTGTTGAATAAAATGCTTCCCACAAAATGCATATTTAGGGCGGTGCATTTAATCCGAAGTTCTAATAGTTAGTCATTTGTAGGGGTGGGTAGGTATTGCCAACAACCTTGCGATACGATACGATTCGCGATACAGGGGTCTCGATACGATACAATTCGCGATACAGGGGTTTCCCGATACATGGTCTTCAAGGCGATATGTATCCCGATATTTTACATTACGTAACCTATAATTTTAAAAAAAGACAGATGTTTACTCAAATGTTATTTTTATTTTGGTGTAGCGCATCAGTTACAATGTAACAGAAGAAGGCTATAAGGCAGAAACTGCCCTTGATTAACCTGTTAACACCCGCACTCGGCACAAGTGTTCAAATATGTACCAGATGTTCCAAACTGTAATAAGATGTAATGTATAATAAATAAACCATCTTCTGAAATTTAGGCATGTTTTCTTAAGATAAATAACTAAAACAAGCCAAAAAATTTCGCTCCATATGTCTCGTGTGCCTTCACCAGTGAGTGTGCGTAAAAGGAGGAGAGAGAGAGTCCCCATACGCAGCGCGCATGGAGCTAGCCTATCACTACAGCACCTCTGCCCCACATGGGGCCCACCGCTGAAATTGTCTTTTCATAGGCTACTCAGATCTGTCAATCATTTCCTGAAAGAACCAATGACTGAAGAGGTTTTGCCGTGGAACTGTCCCTCGGTCATGTGTAATACGCCGCTAACTGGACGCACTCGTTTTGTTCCCCAAGCTGTAGCGCGGCGCCCCGTAGCCGGACCGAAGCCGGTTGTTTTGTAGCTAAGAATGAATGAATTTATTTATTGGTTGTCAACATTCATAAAAAATAACATTTACAAATACATTTCCTGATTGTGTTGGTCACAACCAAAAAAGGATTGGGCTGAAGCCCCGCCCCCCTTCTTATTATTCCCATCTTTTTACTCTTTACAACAATGTGTACATGTTAATCATTTCATATTTTAACCTTTTTTTAAACTGTATTAGAGAACTAATCAACTTAAACCGATCGTCAAGCTCATTCCAGAGTTTAGCTCCTAAAACAGACACACATCTTTGTCTGACATTGGTTCTGACTTTACTTAATTCAAACCGCAGCAAACCTCTTAGGTTGTACAAACTATTTTGTAATTTAAATAAAGATTGTATTCCTACAGGAAGATCATTATTCATAGCATGATACAGAATTTCCATGATTTTAAACTTAACTATGTCTGCAAATTTCAATATATTAGATTTCACATAAAGTTCATTGGTTGAATCGTGGAATCCAGCATTATTAATGGTTAAATGCGACCCTTTTTTGTAATTTAATTATTGGATCTAAATATGTTTTGCATGTGTTTCCCCAGATTTCACAGCAGTAAGACAGATAAGGAAGCACAAGTGATGAATATAATAAATGCAAACTTTTCCTATCTAATAAAGGTTTTGTTTTATAAAGTATGCCAATAGTTTTTGAGATTTTACTCTTGACATGTTGTATATGCGGCTTCCAACAAATCTGATGGTCTATAATCACTCCCAAAAATCTTGTCTCATAAACTCGTTCTAATTCAATCCCATTCCAGTTCAGTTTTAGATCACAATTTACCCGACTGGATCCAAAAACCATAAATTTAGTATTTTTTTCATTCAAAGATAACTTATTCAAGTCAAACCATTTTTTAAACAATATCAACTCTCTTTCAACTTGAGAAATGAATTGCTTAACATCAGGTCCTGAACAGAATAAATTTGTATCATCAGCAAAAATAATCATCTTCAGTATTTTAGATACTTTACATATGTCATTCAAATAAAGAATAAATAATTTTGGCCCCAAAACAGAGCCTTGCGGGACACCACAAGATAAGAATTCTTGTTGAGAAACTGTTCCATTTATTTCTACATATTGAAATCTATTGTGTAAGTAGCTTTTTAACCAACTATTAGCCACACCTCTGATCCCATAATAATTACACTTCTGTAAAAGTAAATTATGGTCAATAGTATCATATGCTTTTCGTAAATCAATAAATATTCCAATTACATTTTCTTTGCTGTCGATAGCTGATGTTACGTTTTCAATAAAATCCATCACTGCTAGTGATGTTGATCTATTGCTACGAAACCCATACTGTTGGTCACATAAAATACTAAATTTTTCTAAAAAGCTATCTAATTGTTGGACAAACAATTTTTCAAGTATTTTGGAAAATTGATCCAAAAGTGAGATTGGCCTGTAGTTGGTTACTAACTGTTTTTCTCCATCTTTATAAATTGGAAGCACTTTGGTCAGCTTCATTTTTTGAGGAAATGTTCCCGTTGCAAAGGATCTATTGCAAATGTAGGTCACTGGCTTAACTATATAATTAATCACCTCCTTAATCATTGACATGTCAATATTATTACAATCGGTAGATTTCTTACTCTTGCTTTTCTTGACCACCTCTAAAATATCACTTTCACACACTGCCCTAAGAAACATGAAATTTCGTTTAATATCAATATCAATTTTTTCTTCTGATAAATGGGTTTGGTGTATTTGATTGGCTAAATTTGGACCCACATTAACAAAAAAAGTATTAAATTCATTAACAATTTCTTGTGCTTGGTTAGTAACTCTACCATCACTTTTTAGAATCTCTGTTAATGAATGTTTAGAATCGGGTTGGTCAATAACCTCCTTAATTACCTTCCAGGTCGCCTTGATATTTGTTTTATACTTCTGCAATAGCATATTGTAATAATTCTGCTTCTGTTCTCTTATAATGGTTGTCAGTTTATTTCTATAAGTCTTGTACTTGTCTTCATTTCCCTTACTTGGGTGTTTTATAAATGTTTTGTATAACAGATTTTTCTTTTTGCATGCTTTTGCCAGACCTTTTGTCATCCATGGATTATATTTATTTTTAGATTTTACTTTAATTTTCTTCACTGGACAATAATGGTCATACAATGAGATAAATGTGTCAAGAAATGCATTATAGGAGTCATTTGTGTCCTCAACATAGACTTCATTCCAATCTTGGTCACCAAGTTTTGCTTTAAATGCTTCAATTGCCTCTGGCTGTCTCATTCTGTGTATCTTATATAAATCTACCTTTTTTAACTTTAGCTTCATTTCAAACACAACAAAAACAGGCAGATGATCACTTACATCGGTCAAAAATAATCCACTTTTAACATTTCTGTCTGTTATGTTAACAAAAATATTATCAATCAAAGTAGCGCTATCGTTAGTTATTCTGCTGGGTTTGGATATTAAAGGGTACATCCCCAAACCAAACATACTGTTCACAAAATCTGATGTTTTTATGTGCTCACATGATTTTAATAAATCAACATTGAAGTCCCCGCAGACTAAAAGAGCCTTGCCATTATGCTTAGAATATAATTCAGAGATTTTCACATTAAACTCAGTTCTATAAATACAGCTTATCAATATACCTTTTTTTTAGTGATTCATTTCTTATCACAACTGTAACACATTCCATCAGCTCATCAACAGACAGGGTCATTTCTTCAATAATCTTACAATTTAGACCCCTTTTTACAAACAAAGCGACTTCTCCCCCTTTTTTGTTTTTCCTGTTTTGTTTAAATAAATCATAGTCTTCTAATTCATTATCCAAGTCTTTATCGTCACATAGCCAAGTTTCTGAAACTGCTCCAAGACTAAATTTGAAATTGAAATTATTTAAATAATCTTTTATTTTGGACATATTTTTATAGAGACTCCTGCTGTTAAAGTGGATCAATGACAGTTGTTTTGTTGATGCTTTAATGTCACCCTCAGAGTAATAGCCACAGTCCAAGTTTAGATTCTCAGACAAACAGCCATCAGGATCAATGTCTGTTTCTAAATCGTAGGACTTATGTTCCTGGTGTTCAAAAGTCTTAAAGTCTGTTGGTTCCTCTATTTGTTCAATTTATTTCTTCCTTTTAATTACCCTACTTTGTTGTATACTACCAAGCAGTATATTTTTCTTAGTCATCTTGTAATCTTATTTAAATTTGTCCAAGTCTTCCACTTCTCGTATTGTTATTATTTTGGCTTGTTCTGAGTGTGGCGAAAACAAACATACCCCACACCGCTAACAGGAGCTAAGCGTTTAGCTATGCTAAGGACCAAGAGCGAGAGTAGTAGAGAGATGCATCGCTCATCCATTCAGACAATCTCGGACTTTCTGGATTATTTCTCCACATGGAATTATTTTATGAAAAAAGCAACTGGATATTCTTTTTCTGTGGACTGTTACGGACTAATTGAGCACAGCTATTCCTGGATTGGACCCGTTTCGGACCGACAGAACCGGCTCAAAGGTAAGAAATGCGATGAATATTTTCGGGAATTATAAGTTATGGCTCTTTGGGCTCGCTGTGTGGCATAAAATGAATGATATGGTTGTTTTACTGAGGAATTAAGCTTTCAAACGATGTATAGCATGTCAATATTGGAAAAATAAGTACGGTGAATATCTGGCTTGACTTTTTAATGTTGTGTAATCGCCCGCTGGCGGGCGGGTGGGTGTAAACATGGCTTAACAAGGCTGTATGCTGACATGCCGCTACCTTTGATGAAAGTAAACTTAAGATATGGCCTTAACAAGGCTGTAGTGCAGAAGAAATGCTGCCTTTGACAATACGAAATGCGCATTGCAAGCAAGGATCACTTATCAGACGCAGTTTGCTGAAGCTTGATAAATAATGTTTGTTGCATGTAAAATATCGATACTGACGCCTCCGTATCGATACGTGTATCGCCAAGAGGCCCACGACGATGTATCCCCGTATCGATTTTTTGAACACACCCCTAGTCATTTGAGTCTTCAAGTCTTCAATTCTCTGCTGGTAAAAGTATGAGGTTTGGAGGAAGAAATTTGACTATTTGTTGTGTTAAATGGCACTGATTTAAAGTGTAGATTGTTGCTCAAGATTTTTTTTAATCATATCATCTCACTGGTATCGTACTAAAATCACTGTCTATATTAACTTTTGACAAATGATTTCAATCAACAATCTTTCACATACAATATTCAATCTTAAAACAACTGAAAAAGTATGTCTTTAAAGAGTGTCCATCCTCCAGAGCAAGTGACAGCAGTGAGTCAAATGAACAAGTGAAAGTGAGACATAGTATTGATGTAACATAGGTGGCTGGATACATTGATTTTCTGTTCTGTTCTCTTGCACAGTTACATGCAAGGGACTGGTTATCCAATACAGGCTCAAGCACAGTCTGTGAACCTGCCCTTATAGCCCTCTATAGACACACACCTCAAAGCATTGTGCCTTGAAGAAGGTGATGCTCTCTGTTAGGAGTGTCTGTCAAAGCACACATAGTACAATGGAATGAGGAATGGGATTAAGATTAGATAGATAAGATAATAATAATAAGCCTATAAATAGTATAGTTATTATTAAGTGTTAACAGATCAAGGTAACTTAACTAATGAACATTGACAATAAGTTTGATTTAAGCATTTGAACTAATGTTAATGCTAATGTTATTTATTTGTCTGTTGGAAGTGTAAATCATTATCACAAACACCTAACTTGTTATATAGTTCACTTTTGTAAAAACTTGTTCTCCTATTTCTGGTTTGGCACGACATAACAGGCCTATCAGAGCCAATACAGTAGTTAAGGCCAAAATTCCCTTTCACCAAAGTTTCAGACAACTAACAGTTGGTAAAAGCATATTTAAAGGGAACAACATTTCAATTGTCTTGCTCAAATACAGAATGGCAGCGTTACTGAGGGACTCAAACCACCTCATGTGTATCTCCCTTTAGATAACACAAACAACAGCCATACATTTAAAGACAGGCTTTCCTCTGGGATTTAGTCATGATCAATGATGCATGTCAACTAATCATTCTAAAACACTGTTTGTTCTAAAACAACATAATAAAAGAAATAGTTTCATTGATTTGGGCATAGATAGATGAAACATCTCTGACAGTGGCACCTCAAATGCAGCACAGCATTACAAAAACATGAATCACTGAGTCAAAATACAACTTTGTTTATGCTTATAATGAAGTGATAACTACATTTTCTATTACATGCCAATTGAACCAATGCAAGTTTAACTGGGACACTACAAGACCCTGATACAACACTGTGAAAGATAATAGTTCTAAAAGCATATTAGCGCATGTAGGCCTGCACTGGCAGTCAAAAGGGCAGTTTAAAACAGAGGGCATCTCTTCATGTCCCCAGTGTGTTTGTAATGCCTCGCCCCCTCTTCCTGACACTGATACTGTGTCCTTCTCCACTGCTCTCCTCTATAATCACTGCAATTTCAGACATTCCCCCTGTGATGGTCAAACTTCTAAGAGGAAGCTAATGCCATGGATGTCCAAGTAGCATCAATAACACAGCATATTTATGTGTGGCAGAGGATGAGACTAAACAAAAGGGAACATTTGGGTGGTGTTAAAAGCATTAGGGAAGTGTTGATGAAAGTGCAGCTGACGGAGCAGAGAGGGAGGACATGGGGGACTACCTGGACCAGCCACAGACTGCTGACTCTTTAAAATCATTAAGGACAAATAAATTACATCATACAAAGACAAAGTTGACAAAGCATCTCGCTCCCACCTGCCCGTATGCCTACCACATACTTCACATATTTGGCTTTTGAATGTGTTTGACATGTAAGTAGCAACCACAACCTTCTGTCATAACAGCTCGCTTCAATTTTCCAAAATGGCTTTTAATAAGGCATTTCTGTTTTAAAGATGCTTCAGTTTTAATGCTGATGGATTTAATTCTTATACTGTCAGTTCAATGCCTCTTAAGAATAAAGTAAATAAATTTGATTATATTTGATACTGACAAAGACAAATATTTTACCTCTCTGGGGTACTGAACTGACGTTTCCTTAAAGGTGCACTATGTAACATTTCTGGTCCATGGAGATGTAACTGCTTTGCCTGGAATGTTTTCCACAATATGGGATTAAACATATCGATCTTGTGTCCATTTAATTACATGTGTTTTAAGTGCTTCAAAAACATGCATTCTAACTGTGAGCTGGGTCATGTCTCCACAGATCTTACATGTAAGTGGAGGTGCCATCAGTTTGTCTCCATAGAGATAAGTTTAATGTCATAATGCAAATTGAAAATCTCATTCAATAGGGGTGGCTGTGAAGCCTGACTATTTACTATGAAATGTATGAAATGAATCTTGTTCCAAGTTATGATCTATGAAAACTTCTCTAACTTAATAATCCGTGCTCCTCTTGTTACACAGTATCAGTGCGGTCCTATTAAATGTTTAAGCAGTGCAGGAGCAGACGATGACCTTGTGGTTGGTGAATGTACAGTGGAGGTCTGTGTGTCTGGACCAGGCAGGAGAGATGTCTTTTGGAATGCTCATACAAATATTGACCTTCAATTAGGTGAAAGAGACGCCCTCGCTTAAGGCCTGCAATATGGACACATCAGCAAAAACCAAGTATACATAAACAACCAGTGAATTCATACATATAAAAACACAGACAGGGCCACAGCAGCGGACCAAGGCTTTGGTAAATACAGCTCAGTGAGACTTGGGAGATTCTAATTAAAGATTATTTCTGCACTTTTGTTTTATTTTGTGAAAACGTGAACTTCAACCAAGACATTTATATGAATATTTTGGATTGATTAAAAAATATAATCTGATCATTGTCAGTGGCAAGAAGGCTCCGGGTTTAACTCCTGGGTTGCCCGGGCCTGTCTGTGTGGAGTTTACCTCTTTCTTCCTGTGTCTAGGTTGTAGGTACTCTGGTTTCTCCCATCAACCCAAAACTTGCACAATATAAAATCCTCCAGCTATGAAAATCCAAACATAACTCAAGATGTAGAGATGGTCCTCCTGACAGGTTGCTCCAGCACTGAAGGATTGGTCAAATGCAGAGAAATATATTTCCTTACAGAGACAGAAAGTGTACCTTAAACTATTTTATTGAAAGATTTTGAGAACAAATATCAAGAAGATATTCCTTTTTGTCGATATCACTCACTCCTACTTAAATGTCAAATAAAATGTGATCAAAAGCCTAATGTTTGAACACACTCTAAAGCACTTGACCTTTTATAGGACAAGTAGCAAATAACCTTCCCAAGGCAACCACATACTGCATAATTAACAGCAACTAAAATGAGCCGTTCTCAGTCTGACCTTACCTGACAATGCTGCACACACATTTCCCACAGGGACCAAGAGGAGCAAGAGTCAAATGTATTCACCTCACACCATGTCTTTAAGTTCACCCTTTATCATTACATGACCATATTATTAGTCTGAGATTCTCAAACTTTTCCAACCTTAGAAGGATGTTTAAGTACTATTTTTAATGAAAGGGGAACTCTGGCATGTTTGAAGCTAAAGTCCATTACTAGAGGTGGTCAAATACTGTCAGAAGCCAAAAAATGGCACAGATCAGTGTTGCCTCAGCAGAGATCTCAGGCCGTGAGCCTGTCAAGGGAACAAACTAGCGTAGTGATTTGGGCAAGTTCTTAACTTCCACGTAAAATGCCAATTTGCTTCACACTGAAGAAGAAGCTTAACATCATTTTCTAACCCACCTTACAACAGCCACGAGTCTAACAAACAAAACGCTCTGCCTGGTTCACTCATTAGTGGTCTGGAAATGTTATAAAACAACTTTATAAGCAACCTTAGCCTTTCCTTTGTTGATTTCCCACTGGGCATTCGAAAGCCCAAAAGACTCGATTGGCGATTCCAGCGGCGGCGAGCAAAGTGAGGATCGACTACTTAGTGTGAAGAAGAAGAGAAACTGAAAATTGTTGAAAGAAAATGGTTCGGGAATGTATTTTTTAAAAATGTTTTTCAAAAAATATAATTCACTCATAAATAAATGGGACCTTTTTTTTGTATGTGTTATATGTTTGGTTACCTAAAGAATAAACAATGGTCACATAACACAATTTGATCAGTTTTGTTATAAGTGCTGTTTAAGGTCTCGTCATTGCTACAGGCTGAAGGCTGATATATCTACAGTTAGCCAAACCACAATTGGTATTGGACAACAGGATAATAATAACCTAGAACTCAGCCAAGTCAGGAGACCATCAGATTCTCTTGAGAAGAAAAAAAGAATTTAACTTTCAAATCAGAGCAGCACGTGTCTAAATCTAAACTATCAAAAACCATTTCTGAGAACAAATAGGAGAATATTGCATAATTCCACTGGTACCTGCAGCCCCACAGTTTTAAAGACACAACTACAGTCAAGAAAAATGAACAATATGACCCATCACAGGTTAACAGCAAAAAGCTAGATTCTTCAGTATCATCATTGTATCACTAAAACATGTGACACTGGTGTTCAAACAGCAGATATAGACAGTGTGAATAGTTCTGGTACATTTGATAAAGCGCTACTGAAACTATGCGTTACAAACATCGCCGCAGATGCTGAGGATCTTGTTCGAGCATCGTCTGCCTCTTTAATTTGCTCGGCAGATCTGCAGCAGGCGGGATGGATTTTCCCCAAAGCCCTCTTACCCTCCTACAGAGCAAAAATCCCTTCCAATGCTCCCTCACAACCACCACCACTGGGACACCCAAAGCTGAGACAAGGGACTCCAGCAGAGGAGAGGAGGAGAGCTGACTCTGCTGCTTAGAAAAGAGCCAAAGTATTCAGCTCAGTCTCAGGTATTATAGACAATTATGGAATCAATTTAGCTCTTTTTTTTAAATAAGAAACATCATGGATAGCATGGATGAAGGGTAGAGGAGAGGTGTGGTCTGATGCGTCTAGGGAACCACTCAAGAAGCAGCGAGAAGTCGACAAATCTAGTTGTGAAATATAATACCAAGCATCAATCGATATATGTGCACAAGGCCAGCCTCTACAGACAATGCAGACTAAAGACATGAGAATAGGGCGGTATAGGACCATACAGTGGAAAATTATAGTCTGAGATTAGTGACAATTCATCTGTAACACAGGTTAATTATATGAATTTACATATATGCTACATTTACATTTAATGCAACTTGATTTTGTCCTGGTATAGCTTTTCATTAATTTTTTTCACTGGAATTTGGCTGAAAATTCAAAGATGTGATTTAAAGGTGCATGTCTGCACGATGTAACTTTTCTGGTGGATAGTCACTTGTTTGCCCCTTGTTTGTCTCCATGGAAATGTTATTACACCTGGAATGTTCCGCAGCATGGCATTAAACACTATGGAGACAAACAGATGGCTCCACCAGGCCAAGTTACAGATCAAATCAGCCACAAGTAACTATGTAATTTGGGGTATATATGGTATTTTATGATGAAATCACATTAAACTATGGATATCTTTAATGCCTGGAAATAACATCAGCATGGAGACAAGCAGGTGGCACCACAAACGTTATTGCAGTTTCAAATGCTCAATATTCAGCCACTGATGAATTTCTTTGTCTGCTATCCAGGGTTGTATGTGGTTACTGACTGGATCCAGGTCAAACATACCTGTGGTGTAAGCTCAGAAGCTAACAAAAACTCTATTACAATGCGTAAACATGGCTGAAATATTGCTTCACTGTTGATAGAAAGACTCGATTATAACATACACAACAATAGAGAGCTTGGGCAGGCCAAATTGATGCAATAAAAATGGGGGAATTTTCAAACAGTCATTCCTGTTGGCTGTCAGCTGTGTCATAAGAGGTAATGATTAACAAAGTCTGAATGGGTAGCCTCTGCTCAGTGCTCGTGTGTTGGACCACTATCTACATATACGTCATTACATAAGCACTCAGAGAAGACCAGACCAGGCAGTTAAACGAACACTCATTCAAACAATGTTTCCTGGCAAATACAAGGAAACTGGATCTCTGTTTGAGGGAGCAGCCAACACCCTGGTCACAGCAAAGAAACTTCAATTTCAGAGAGAGCTTTATTAAATAGCTATTGCATTTAATAATACTCTTTTTACAAATATTCATTCATCAGATTTCACTGTTGCGTTGTGTGTCCAAAGACAAGTTTTGTTCTTACTATTAGTTGAATCGCTATTGAAAGTGTAAACTATAATAATATAAGCATTCAAGCATCACTTTCAGTCTACTGATGCTATCCGTACTTTCAGACAAAACCTGCATGTACACGCCACTTATTGTACATTGCAAAGTTACACTCATCCATAACGATAAAGTGAAAAACTTTGTTCAAAGAGAGATTTCAAACTTAAAAAGAAATAACACAAAGATGGTATCAGTTGGTAAAAGTTTAGAGGAGCGTTTACAGATCAACAGTCACTTTAAGGTGCACAAAATGTTACGTTTACAACCTGCTTGTCTTAATGGATAATATAGTTTTTTGTTCAACTACATGTATTTATATTGCAAGAGAAATATTTAATTACTTTGGGATGTCTCTCCACTGATCGGACTTGCAACTTGCAATATCTTTAATGCCAAACTATGGAACATTTCAGATAAGCATTCCCATAGATACAAGCAGATGGCGGACCCTCCACCACAAAATGGTGCACCAATTTAAGTGTTATTTAATTTTGCCAAATCACTGGGCATTTTACAATTCAAAGACAAAAAACCTATAACCAGCATGAAGAATAAAAATGTTCCTGAAACCATTCACTGAATACCCTGATATATTTTCAACAAATGCCCTATCATCATCAAGTGTAAAACAGTCAGATGAGGGCCAGGTGAGGGAGGGCAGCAGGGACACTCTTCATTGGCACAACACTGCCCATTGCCATCTGGACACAGCACATGCCCAAAAGAAAATTTAGAAACACATGGTGTGATAGTAAAGTCTGAGCTGGGTAATCAGTACACTGAGGTTGTAGAAAAGCATTCATTGCGTAAGCCCCAGCCTGCATGTATGATACCCAACACCAAAGCTTTGTGTAATGAAGTGGTAGTGCCAAGGCGTTGACGGGTCCGATGAACTTGTTCTACAGCTTTTAACATCATAATAACTCACACGCTTCAGGTATGTTGTATAATTTTTAACAGTTCACATTAAAAACCTCTGCCAGTTTATGACAGAGGCACTGCTTTGATCAACATCCACCTGACAACCATAAACGGCCACATTACAGTCCAGTGATTACATTGTCTCCATATTTATATAATGTGATTTCTGACACAAACTCAAGAGTGTAATATTCAGAACACAAGGGCTTCCATGTGCCCCTTAACTGGGTATTATAGCACCGTTTACTGTACTTTGGCACTTTACACTGTCCAGACACAGCCACACTGATTTTTCACAGTGACACCGGCTATGTTTACAGACACACCACAAATCTGATCATTATCTGATTTCTGTAGTTGTCACATTAATAAAATGGGATGTAAACTACAAAATCTGATTTCTTTTTAATTGTTTACAATTGTGTTATTACAACAAAACATGCTACGTAAAGGTGCACTGTGCAACTTTTCTGGTGGATGGTCTGCTACCTCCTTGTCCCCATGGAGATGTTATTGCTTTACCTGGAATGTTCCATGGTAAAAGAAATTAAACATATCCATTTAGCATTTATTTTAGCATTTGCTCAAAAATACAATATTTTTTTTCTCTGAATGGGGCGAAACTCCACAGATCTGAACTGTAATGTAGCATAGTGCTGTAACGTGCTTGTCTCCCTTGTAACAGAGAGGGTTAATCTATACTGTAACTAGAAGAAAGGAATAACATTTCCATGGACACAACAGGTAGTGGACCCTCCACTAGAAATGTTACGTAGTGCACCTTTATGTTTGCTATGACAAATACTGAAGAAGAAATAGAAAAGAAAGCATTAAGAAGTGTAATGAGACATGACCGGACACTCACACCAGATGCTATGCACTATCAAATTTCTTTTGGGCAAATTAATGGGTTTATGTGATTATTATGATTTCTGACGGTGCAGCCTAAATGCATTATAACCATTGCCCACAGCACTTAAAACTTAAAACTAAAACTGACAAAACATTTACAGCAATGGCAAATATTATTGAGACATATAGCCATAGGTCAGGAGACACATTTTTGCATAGTAAGCAACAGTCATTTTTGTTTATCTTCATGCAAACATCTTCCACTTAGAGCGCTGAAGCTACAGAATAGTGAGTCTAGTATAATAAAAAGATTACGTTACTATGAAAGGAGCAGTTCACTCACGGCAGAGGATGTTTATCAGTGCCCTTGTGCTAAAATGTGCCCACTTTTGGTACTGGAAATAATGAATCAAAGCGAGTACAAAACCATGATGTCATCTCCTAAAATATGTCAAGTGCAGCTCGCTAAATAACAAAGTTCAGGCCTGATTGGGTGGACACGGTGCTCAGCAGTACAGCCCACACCAAAGACAGTGTGAATTAAGTAGGCTACATGATGGAGCATGTGCCCGGCTGGATGAGCAGCGCCCCCGCTTCTCTGCGCGGACACGGCCGTAGTTTGAGCCTGGCAGTCCCTCAAATGCCATCATGGTCACATCTGCAAATAGCTTTACCTAACCACTTTCACTCAAAGCACTGGACTATAGAGTTTTCCTTATTCCCATAGTGTCATGTCCTAAAGTTTCCGCCATGGCACCAAGTCAATAACACGTTATGGCAGAATTATACAACAATCACATATTCCATTGGCATGCAGTTATTCTGAGGTTAATTCGTTATTTACCAGCTCTTTACGGTGCGTGTGCTGCAGCCATTTATCCCGTAGCGAAGGGGGTACAAGTCCGCATTTCCTGGGTTGTGTCGAGCTGGATGCACGGGCTGGTGCGTGGAGAGGGGCGTCAGGGAGGGGGCTTCGGGGGGAGCTTCCCGGTATGTTGTCAGAGCGGACAGCGGTGCCACATTCAGCTGATCGGCACAACAAAACAACATCTCGCCCTAAGCGAAACGCACACGCACTATGCAACAACCCGCGCGTAGACCCCCCTGGCACCGCCCCCCGAAGAGGCGTGCGCCAATCGCAACGAGCGGTGCGCACTGCTCATGCATAAGCAATGATCACAGAGGGAAGTCATTGGCGGACAAACCAGTTCCTGGTTAATGCTATTACTAATGCTAATTTACAGGGCTATTCCAGGGGCAACTACAACATGTGAGAGAAGAAATGCCAAAGTAGTGACTGTGGGCCTATGGTTTCTCTTGTGAGCTCTAATCTGCAGCCCACCTTCAAGAGCACAATGGGTAAGGCCTATCAATACACAGTTTTAATTCAGCCTAGTGTATATAGGCTAATTATACATTTAACACAAGTAGCCAAAGCCCAGGTCTATACAAGTGAATGTTAACCCACATTTAGCTGTTTTTCTTTTATTGTGACTTATAATAGGCTATAGGATCCTTTTATATCAAGGTAATAACACATGAATCAGTGAGGCTTTTAACATTTAACATTTTTTGGCCACATGTTGGCACCTTTCCTTATGATTAACACACAGTTGGTAAAGCATGAACACACACTGAATTCGTCATGAACAAGTTTATTAAGAATGATTCAGACTAACAACATACCGGAAAAGCTTAAAGTCTGAATCATTCTTATTAACTATTTCTTCACTATTAAGTCTTTGTTCATGGTTTGTTGATGTTAATTCAAGGGCAGAGATTATAAAATGTACAATTCAAAGTCAAATTTTACACAAAACAATGCTGGGACTGTTGTGTTGGTGACCCCAGTGTGCAGGAGCCTTCATGTGTCAGGTGCAGTAAAGGTCAGTGGGAGAAGCAACTGGCTGCTTCGTCCTCTCCAGATCAGACTTTTACAAAGGCCAGTGGACATCAGGGGTGACAGGAGCCTCTGAGTGGCAGTTTATCTAATCTGCTCACCTGGCTCACCTCACATCATGAGCATGACACAGGGGGATAAGAATAGACTCAAGGCTTCCACCATCAGGGATGCAAGGTTAATTGCAATCAAATCAAAATTGCAATTTGAATGGACATAGTAAATCGCAAAGGCTGCAGCCTTTGAAGTACCACAGTTTTAGCTACCAACAACAAAATATGCTAAAAAAAACTAAATCTAGGCACTCCAAACAAGTAAAAGTAGTGAGTAGAAGTTAGATCTATACAAACATGTTCCTAAAGAGTGATTCTTATATTAGTTCAGCAGTGCATAATGAATATGCATTTTAAAGATAAATTGAATATCTAATTGCAGTTTGCAATACATGTCAGAAAAAAATAGCAAGATATTTTTCCCAACTCGTACAGCCCAATCTACCTTCACAGCTTGTTACTGGAAGAGCTGCTGTAGTGTTTTGTTTTCGCTAAATGACTGCACACTGACTTCTTTTATGTCTGATATTTTCAGAGCTGTCGGCACATCCACAAGCTTTTTGGTGTTGAGAGGAGTGTGAGTGGGCGCGATGGAGGAAAACAGCAGCAGTGAAAGACAGAGAGAGGAAGTGCCAGACCGAGCCGAAAAGGAGGGGACGATGCTGGTGTGAGCGTTCCCCAGTCTTACTATGCGACTTATGTAAGCAGACTGGCCCAGCATTTGGCTCACAGCAGACGCCAACTGCGCTGACTGTTATATAACTGCATTAGCTGCTTCTCTGAGTTTAGTGGAGCATGCGCACAGCTGAGCCAGCACACTCACTCTACAACACACCGTCAGACTTAGTGACTTTTTGTCTATCAGCTCTAGGGCTGTGCACTGCAATCGAGGAACAGGGCAAACAACAACTTTTGGTTATAATTACATGTTTATTAATAGAGGTAACAGGCTACAGGAAAATACACAAATTGACTACTACCACTACTACTACTCAGCTTTCAGCAACAGGTCCCCCATCATGACATGCCTAATTAGAGTTTAACGTTGGATAAATGTTGCAAGTGCACATGCAGAATGCCAGCAGGACTTTATATCAATTAACTCCCTTGCATAGCACACAATTTAATGAGCCTCACTTTCTCACTTAAAATCCAATTAATTTTTTTTCTATCCATCTGTCAAAGAGTTAAACTGTGATGTGTAATAATGTGATGATTTATCTATCAATTAAACAAATACCAACATTCAAGACATGATCAGTATGAAGTAAAAATGATTGCCGGGCCGATCATAAAAATAGCTTGAGTCAATTTCCAATTAAAAATCCAGAGATGCCTGACAGGACATTGCTGCAAATTTGCACTAAGTGGCTCCTGATCAGCACATTAGAGCCTTGGATCTCTTTCTACAGTGACAAATTGCATCAGCTGGTAACAGAGGAACTGAAGGTGGGATTTATACGACACAGTTGCCAGTGGCCAAAAACTGAGAAAACCTAAAATATGTCCCTTGGGGAAAAACACATTTGTATGTATTGATTTGATCATTACAATGGAATTAAAAGATGATAGTTTATGTTTTAGTGGCTGGGTCTGTAGAGTGGAGTCTGTAAAGGGTTTTAATATTTCAGATGCCACTAATGCATGTGAATAAACCATGGCAAAATATAGACTTGTGTTTCAAAAGTCAAAAAGTGTAAGGCATGGGCAATATTGACAAGTATTTTGATCATTTAAATGATCCCATAACAATATTCAGACAATATTATGGCAATCCCTCAAAATGTATTGCACATTTAAAAACAAAACAATAAGATAAGTGTATTTGTCACCAGAAAAACTTTTTCATTGGTGTACTGCACATTTATATTTTTATATTTTTTTAAGCATTTTTTTTAGTCTTTATCATTAACAATATTGAAATTTTGCATAACTTAACTAATAGAATTTCTTTTTTTATTATACAACTAACACCATGAAGTGTAATACTGTATTTAGTGTAAGTTTGTGTTGGCTGGCTGTAATAATTGCAGAAGTTTAAGTCCTGCACGGACAGACGCTCATTCTGAACTATTCCCTACAAAACCACCAGACAGTAAAAGTGGCTGAGTGGGCAGTTTACAGCAAGGGTGCATTCACATTTGCACAATCACTTCTAAATTAGTTCTAAACTGGGACTAAATCCGGAAGTAAACCTGGACTCGAACAGGACAAAACCAAGTCCACATTAATGCTCAAGTTGGGCAAATACTAGGAGGGTGCATTCTTCTCACTACTACTACTATTTACTATTACTACTACAGTGTGTATGCTCTCATTTATGTCAAATAGTTAAAACTCACTTAACAAACTTTTTTTCTTACCCTTTAGACTAGTTTTGTAATTGGGGTGGGTTTCCAGTGTAATTCCTCAGGTGAGCCCTGACAGTGATAGGTTGAGCAGGGGGTGGTGTAAGTGAAGTGTGGGGGCAGACAGGAGGTAGTGTGTCCTGAACAGTCCCAGACACTGCCAACTCCACTGAGTGACTACAGCGGCCAAAACCAACAAGTTCTGTCTGCCTGCCTCACGTGGAAATAACAGCAGAGGGTTTCGTTCAGGTCAAAACCGCACTTTGGTAGCTTAGTTTAAAAACTAGTGGAGGGGGTGAAAACAAATTGCAGTTAGTAAATCATGAAATAAGCTCTTTAAAAGTTGTGTAATCTTTCTATCAGTGTCAAAGCAAAAGTCAACATCCCGGTGCAGGAATATGTGCCAGATAACTAAACAAACAGAGAAAAGCATGACTTGCTCACACCTTGTAGTGCTGCAGCGTATCAGAGAATGTCCCTATCGACACCTGGCGCCCCCCATTGTGGGACCTCATGACCTCATAGCAGAGGAAGTATATCAGATCACACACATCTTAATGAGCCCCTTACAATAACAACCAGAAAACGGCATTATGTATTCTACCTAAATGCCCAATGCAAGAGTGTAAGTACAAATGGTGTTTTTTAAAACTACTGAAACATGAAAGAAAACAGCATCCTTATTTTTATTATAAAGATGGTTCAAGGTAAATGAATATGATTCCATTTCATCTGGCAAATTCAGGTTATATGTTGATTTTACCATTTGATATAAAAGCAATTAGCAAACATTGTGACATTTCACAAGATAATATTACAGCACTGAAAAGGCACTGTTAGTGTTCACAAAAAATAGTGTTGGCAATAATATTCATTCCTCTATCAGACATGAAATAATATTGTATTAAGAAAAAAAACAAACATCCAAAATACATTAGACTGAAAAAAACAGGATCTTGAATGACTTCAGGGCAGCATGTATTGATTAAATTAAGAATTTACAATAAACTTGAGGTAAATATAATACATTATATTACAGCAATGCATATTAAAAAAAAAATCTTTTAATGCAATTTCAAATGTCTTCCCTTTTTGAAACAATAATACAACCACATCATCATAAAGTGGCATTGTCCACAGGGTTCTCTATTTCCTACTACTTTTCTTTCTGTCTACAGGTAGGACTTGGCTGTTGGTACAAAACTGATACTTCATTAAAGTAGTTTGATTTGAATATATTCCCTGCTGCAGTGAAGAAAACCCGGTTGTGGGTGGGTCAAGTGGCTCTTATCTTACTTCCACACTTGTATATCTAAGGGGCACTGAAAAAGGCTGCCTCCTCTAGTGTGTGTACACAAATAGCTATTTAGGGAATTCCAGACTTGACCAATCAGAATACTAGTTTTACTTTTACTTCTTGTAGTAGGTACACAAGTAATAACATTTTAGTGCTTAAGCAGTGAAACAAGACATTATCCTTGCTCTGACAAATTAAGCCTATCCAATAACTAATGCAAAAAAATGACAAAAAGAAAACATTGAAAAACAGTCGCATACACTATCTATTAACATTAATATATGAAATGACAGAAGCAGTTGATTATCTTCCAAAGTACCCAAGATAAGTGAAATGTATTCTTCATCAATTCAGTTCACCAGCATCCTTCATTTTAGCTTAAGTACCAGAAGTACATTTAAAGGGGTCACATCAGCTGAAATCTCTGTCTGGAAAAATTAAAGGGGCAATGAGAGTCCATAGGTAGAGTGCAAGGCCCAGCCAACTGGAGCAGATCTTCACCCACACCGCAGGCATACGGTCCTGCATAGCCTGGGTGGTAGTGTCAGGCCTATGAGGGAACAAAGATTACATTGACACTTTCACAGTAATATCAGGCCTATATGGTTATTCCAATAAGGATATGGGAAATACATAAACTAATTTCTCCCCAGTAGTCTAAACAAAAACAAAAGAAGCTGGGCAATAGCATTCGTATACCAAACTATTCTTTTTACTAATTGTAATATCATAAGCATTAAAAAGTATAAATCAAATAAAATTATACAACATTTCAGTCAAATTGTAGTATAATTTTCAAGTAATGCTTTCTTGTGTCACCTTAGTTTCAGCAGAAATATGTGGAGAAAAAGTGTCAAATGAAGAAGTAGTCTGCCCTCTGGTGGTCATATTCAATATATATATTGTTTTATATTGTTGATCAGACTCTGATTTTAAAAGATTTAAAGATTTGTTGATTGAAGTAGAATATTCAGTATACATTTCCAGACTTCCATGTTCAATATTATTCAGTTCAACCACAAAATTTATTGCAATTTGCCAAAAAGTATGGTGTTGTGAACTTATAATGACACATATTTTACTGGTGGTGAGTCGTGGGTGTCTTGTACTTACTGGTACCAGTTGGTGAGGGTCATCATGATGTAGAGTGAGGCCAGGCAGAGGTGGAAGTGGAAAAAGCTGTAGCTGTAGGTGACACCGTCCTCCTCGTTGTCCACAGCTCTGAGCACTCCATCCTCCCCCACCACTCCCCCGCCCCCTGACCCCCCAGTCTCCTCTGTCTGCATCAGCTTGTTTACTTGGGTATTACTGGATGAACGGATACTACAGAGGGAGAAATAAAGGTTTAGAATCTAAAAAACAGGTTACTGTTTGTTGTACAAACTGTGTTTACCTGGCATAGAGAGTGCAGAAAATGAAAATGATTAATCCAACAATGCCCTGAGCATCCCACCATTGGACATGTCCAGGATTGTCTCCAGGCGTCTCTGTTGTGCTGACGTTTGACATAAGACTCAAGAGGCTTGGGTTACACTTCCGATCTAAGAATGGAAATGCAGAAAAAAAACATTCAGATTAACTAAAGCTGCTAAAATATAGCAGTGCTGGCTCATTATGTAGAATAGTAAATAGATACATTTGTATGGAAAAACAGCTGTGCAATAAGGGACGTAGAAGTAAAAATATATAATAGCTTGAAGGTGCTTGAATTATGCTTGAAATGTGCTTGAAATTTATCTGGGGTACAAATACTGATAATAATGGTGATAAAATAAAGCAGAGCAGTTGTGGGTCAAAAATATGAATAGAATAAAAAGTTATATATATATATATATATATATATATATATATATATATATATATATATATATATATATATATATATATATATATATATATATATATATATATATATATATATATATATATATATATATATATATATATATATATATATATATATATATTATCAGAGTAACACAGCAGGAAAGTACAGAGGTCAAAAACTCACTTGGGTTGTTAGTCATTGCAGACCAGGTGACATACATGGTGTAGAGAGAAATGAGTGAAGCTTGAAGTAAACCAGAGTGTGGCTGGGCCTCCTGCAACATACATAAATATAATGTTTCCATGGTTATTTGGTTCAGTCAACTTTTTGTGAAATAAGTCTGAAGTGAAGGTTAGGTTCTTATTATGAATCACTCTGGCTTAAGCCTTAGTATTTTTCTTTTGTATAATTGAACAGGGCTGCTCCCTTATTGAACAAACACATCATAATCACATTTCTTTGAGTCATAATTCATTTTTATTACTTGAAACAATTATTTACGGCAAACATTGACCTGTAGGGAATGTATACACTAATTGTATTACTAATGTATTGTGTTACTACTGTACCTGAACCTTGGGCAAGATGGAGACAACAGAAATGATGACGCAGAAGATGAGATTGAGACTGATGAAGACCTTGTGCTCTGTGCAGCCATCAGGCTGAGTGTAGTAAATATAGAACAGTACCACTGCAGTGATGGCCAAGGCATAGTTAAGGACAGTAAAAAACAACAGGGCTGTGAAAGAAAATATACATTTAACACTGAACAATAAATAAAGGTAAAAGTCAAAGGAAAGAATATACTAGGATGTCTTACCTGCATACCAGCCTTTGTTATCACCCTCTTCTGCATTTTCAACCCAAATTTTGTTCCAAGAATGGGCAAAGTCAATAAGGAGAATTAGTTGAATCAGGATAAAGATGAATGACCCCACTGCTCCAAAGTAAAACCAAACTGGAAATACAAAGTAATGTATGTTAAGGTGAGTTAATAAGTTAATAAGAATAAATACTCACAAAATGAAATGCAAAGCATACAACAAAAAAAAAGTTAGTTTAATGTTTAGTACCTGTGTTAAATGTTCCATCTGGGATGAAAAATGCTCCCACTGTTATCCCAACTAGAATGAGAAACTTGAAGAACCAGAACCTAAAATTTTTTTTTTTTTTTTAATATATATATATATATACATACATACATATATATATATATATATATATATATATATATATATATATATATATATATATATATATATATATATATATATATATATATATAAATAAAATAAAACATATTGACCAAGAGAAAACTAGGTGCATAGTTTGTAAATCTATTGTGGGACATGTTAATTATAAGTTTAAATAAGAGCATTCACCCATTCTGAAGAGCTGCTCGAGGGTCTTTACTGCTGCGCACGCGGATCATGATGGCACAAAACAAGAAGAAAAAGCATGTCATGGCGAAACACATGCGGTAGACAGACTTGTAACCAACAATGACATCACAGTTGACTTGGTTTTCAAAGCCTGGTATACTTGCTCCCCCTTGGCAAAATCCTGGTATCTATTGTGCAAGGAAATAAGTTGTATTAATAACAATAATGCCAATGAATAAACCAACTGTAAAAAGAAAGTATCTCACTTTGCGTAATTGAGTCTCCATTCCCGGAAGGATCATTATAACAGACACCATGGTTCCCAGCAGCAGGAAAACAGAGAAGACCAGGCGAGTGATGGTGGAGTTATTAGAGGATGGACAGCAGCCACAGAGGAGGCATGGCGCAGAGCCACACAGACAGGACGCCTTTAGAGAATAAACAAAACGTCATGTAATAGCTGTGGGTTTGGCCACAGACATAGACCGTCTGTGGCCACAGACATAGACCGTCTGTGGCCACAGACATAGACCGTCTGTGGCCACAGACATAGACCGTCTGTGGCCACAGCCCACCTGCGTTATGACCTGATCAGTAACCCAGTTCCACTTTAGCAGAAATGTAGGACAGCTGCCTGTGGCTAAAGGCATTAGTTTTGCAGACAGTTCACAAAGTAAAACATCAAAGCTAATTCTGTAATAAACTGTCATGTTTATTTAACTCCTACATATGCTGGCTGACATTAATAACACTGATAATGCAGAGTGCTCTCATATGGACTTTGATACTTCGGCTTCAAATTACTTTAACTTTAGATCGGCTATAATATTTATACATCAGAATATATAGAAACCCTATGGATGTAATGTTGTAGTTGTTATTACACAGGAATAACAGCAGCAAACCAGGCTAGTCAGCTAGCATGAGGGTAAACAAGTCTACCACAGAAAATGACTCCCGTCGACATAATGTAAATGTAATGTAATGTAAACATACTTACACAGCTCGCCAAAGAGCATAAAGCCATACAAGCGCCCATCGTGACCGACAAGAGTTATACAGGACGATCTAAACTTAGGCTGTTCCGTGTTTCCAACACAAATACAATAGAGCGGAAGTTGTGAACTGGATTTCAGAAGAAAAGCCGCATTTCCGCAAGCATAATTTCAACATAAACCGAGTTCATCCGTTCATCCAGATTAGCGCACGGAGAGGACCCCGTGGGCCTAGAACCTGCTGTAAAATGTCATTACAGCTGTGACATTACCCTACAGGTCCAATTGTTTCTATAGGCGATATCAGAATTATTATTTTGGCTGAGCAGTTCAGATCTCAGTGAGTCTGTTCTGCATTTTCACTGTATGTTTAATGCTCAGTTTGGACACAGTGGAAAGAGTACGTGACATTACACGGTTTATGCTGGTCTAAAGGTTCGACTCTCCTCTGGTGCATAACTGTAGGATGAAGGCATGGATCCATATGGGCATGGAGGGCATGGAGCTAATAAAATAAAGGACCCGGATGAAGGGCCATCTCGCGCCCTAAAGCCAAGCGCGTGCTCTGATTGGCTGGTTTTAGCCAATGGCAGCGCACGCTCCGCATCCTTTTGGTGCGCGGTTTGTGCGCGAAGCTGCAGAAGCAGAGCGGGGTTGGCGGTTTGAAAAGAAGAAAAGACTCAGGTCTGGAGCTGGCACTTGACGGTGAGAACAATGCTTTGTATTATAATGGACACAGGGCTTTCTGACAGATTAAACAAGCATCAGTAAATGTGAGACTCGATGGATTTGAATTTTGGAAGCAGTAGAATAAGTCAAGGTTATTATCTTTACTGGATCAATTTAACATTCCAGCGTAGGGAAAAAAGACTAGCTTTTCTAGGGAAATGTTTATGAAAATAATAGCAAGAATCTACTAAAATGTATTACTGTTGTGTTTACTTTATAACGTAATTAATTATCCTTTTAAAACAAAAATAAACACGTGTATGGTGTGTGTAAACATTATGTAACTGACCGAGTTGGTCGAAATGATAAAAGAGCAAAACATCTGTGGTTCTCACTCAGACTTCAAAATACAATTTCATTTTATTTTCATTTGTCTGGCTAAATGAAGTGGGCTTCTTTGTGTCAAACTTTTAGGCAAACAACAAGACAATTTTGAACTAAATCTATATATCAGAAGTTGTTTAAATGCACATTCGTTTGCACAATAGTACACCCCATTCTTGTGCACACAGTTAATTACACAGTTGACTCTACCTCAGGGGCACCAGTGAGGAGTGGAGAGCTTGTTTTGTTTGGCATGTCATGTCATGTCTCTGACTACATAAGTAACATTATTTTTCAACCACATTAACACCAAACACCACAGAGCATATGTTGCAGAGCAGGTGTATGTGTTAAAATTTTAAGTGCATAAAATTACAAAAAGCCTCATTTTACCCAACTAGTAAACTTTAATTTGACTCATCACATCTCATTTTGTATACTGACTGAGCATGTGCCAAACTAAATATATTCTTTTTTTTTCTTCTTTTAGTGATTGTAAAGACACAACTGCAGAGATGGACTCTGGAGGTAAAAAAACTAGTTTAAGTCTAATGTTCATGTCAGCATTTAGGGATGGGACAAGATCAAGATAAAATTGCCATAATATTGTGCACACATGCTCAAAATGATCTCAAATGTTTCTGTATTTACACGTGTCTTCCAGAAAGTAGCGCAATAAGCAATAAAGTACATGAAATTGTGAACTGAAGCAAATTTACATCTTATAAATGATATCTTGTCTTGTCCGGTTCTCACAGACCCAGTCTTGTGTCTTGTCTTGTTTTGTGGGAATCGTCTCATCCCAATTTGCCCATTTGCGATCCTTGCAATAGATGAAGTATTGCATTACATTGCAATCCCACACAAATAATTTGCTTATAGTTTATTTTATGTTGTTTATTCAGATATGCAAGTAAAGGTTCTCAACAAGCGGGCTTCGGGTCAAGCCTTTGAAGTGATCCTGACACCCACGAGCCCAGAAGCTAAAGACTTTCCTTTGTCTCCTCTGAGGAAAAAAGAAACTTCACTTGATGAAATCCAGAAAAAACTTGAGGCTGCAGAAGAGAGACGCAAGGTAACCACATTTCTATTGCATGAAATCATGTCATATCATTTTATCATGTTTATTGATTTCTATTTACATGTTTTCAGAGTCAGCAGGCTGAGGTACTAAAACATTTGGCTGAAAAACGTGAACATGAAAAGGAGGTGATCCAGAAAGCCATTGAAGAAAGCTGCAACTTTAGCAAGATGGTACAGGAAAAACTCACTCAGAAGATGGAGTCCAACAAGGAGAACCGCAGTGCACAGATGGCTGCTCTCAATGAGAAATTTAAGGAGAAGGTATGCTCCAAAAAAACTGAACTCACTGGTGTAACGATAAAAAAGTCATGTTTTTTCTTGTTTTATGCCCACAGGATAAAAAGCTCGAAGAGGTCAGAAAAAACAAAGAGGCAATCAAAGAAAATGAGAATTAACTTTTACATTTTGGTTCATTCATGCCATTTCCAAAGATCTGTACTTTTTTTTTATTACTGATGTTATATTTAGTATTGCTGGTTGTGTTTGATTATACTGTTACAGTAGTTATGTGTTGTAGATTTAGTGTGACAAGACATCTCTTCCAAGTAGACTCTGGCAGCTTTTGATTAAACTACTTAAGAGGGCTTTTTTTTATATATATAAACCAACTATTTTGTTTAAATGTATGAATGGTGCTGTTGATTTTATATGCTGTACAATCAATCATTTTCTATTAAAGTTTCAGAAAAATACTGCTTTATTTATTAGACTTGGAGACAAGACCATGACAAACTTTACTGACTCAGGAAAATACACAGTAGCTCAGGTTACAACAGAATAATGTATATTAGAATAGAATAATATATTTCTCTATGTGGATTGTACAATAATACTGTCAGTATATGGGAAATAGGTGGCCACTGCTGACATCTAGTGGCCATTTGACATGCAATATTTATGCAATATTTACACTAATCGCCTGCAATACAAAATAAACATTTTCTATACACTTAATCCCCAAAGTGTGAGCATCTTGATTTGTGTCATTTGTCTAAACAAGATAATCAGAAAAGTACCCATAGCTTAAAACTGATCTGCAGGGCAGGTGAGAATTCAATAATTTGCCTTTTAACTGGTTAAAAAAACAGTTTTAAGTTTAATATTGCTGTAATTACAATCTTCATCAGAGATCGGCCTACCAAGTTACGATTCACAAACGCCTTTGGCATGGCACCCTGAGAGACAGGATTATCTACATGAAACATAAATTGGTGAAGTCATCAGACCAGCCCAAAATGACTCCAAATTACCAGTGGTCTATCTGAATCATTATAACACAATAGGCACCTCAGGATGCATGAAATAACAAATGACTGTCACTGATCTCACTGAAATGCATCTATGTAGCTGGACACTGGCCTACAGATCTACAAACAATTATATATTACAGAAGGATGAACAGTTGCTCTATTGTTAACAGTTAGAAAGGAACCATTATGTCGTATGTGCAGCTGCATGCTTGTACCATGGGTCTGACAGACATGGGTGGCAGGGTGCGTTCTGTTGTCTAATGAAGTTTAAACCATCTTAAAATGCAATATGTATCCAAATATGACCAGGCTAAATCTAATACGTATTCTGAATATTGCAATTTGATTGGACTGTGTTTCATAATACTAGATATGCATGCAAAATATTTTCAATAAAGAAATGCAACATCATCGTGGGTTTATTAGGTTCATATGCATTAGCTGGCACAGCCTATTTGCAAGGGGAACACAAGGAGCCTAGTTTTTCATGCTTTTCATCCAAAAGCGATACAGCTCATGCAAATAAACATAATAATTTTAGAAGAAAATATACGTTTTCATTTTTATTTATTCATTTTTTTTAACACATTTATGACTTTAGTTTAATATAGGCACTCTTTATCTTTTCCAATAATAGGCGGTGTTATTACATTATAATAATAGCAGCTGAAGGCATTGCCTTAGCCTATTCATTACTTGATTCTGTGGGATATATAACACCACAGTTTGCCAGTAGCACTCACGCCAAAGTGCTAATCTAATAAACATGCCATTATTGAGTGTCACAATGGAAGAATTCCTGTTAAAAGTGGGCGTAGTGGTGGAGACAAACTGCTGTGATTGGCCATTGCAGAGCGAAGGCGCAGGCAGGAGCAGCGCTGCGTACTCCGGTTGGCCAATGGACAGTACGTCAACTGCATGTTCGTATAGCCCAGCAACTGCGCTCCGATAGCCGCTTCGCACAGCTCCTCCTACCTGTCTCTGTTTTATGTAGGCTATCTTTCAGCAATGATGCCCAGTTCTGTCGGCGTTCTTGACCATTTCTTGCCAAAAGGACCGATACATTTGGACTGAGCTGTCTGCGTAAAGGTAGGTTATTGTGTGCCTGTTCTTATGTTGGGCCGCATGTGTCAGTTTTTGCAGTGGAACGGTGCCGTAGCCGGGGATGTGTTGCGTCCTGTCGCGTTGTGCACCGCCGATATAGGGATTATTCTCGTTTCCAGAGCCAGAAAAGCGCACAGGGGAACTCAAGTCTGTTACACGCGCTGAATTACTGCATGGATTCTCATTTTCTTTTATTGTACAATCCAGGTGCACGTTTAGGTATTTGCCCATCGAAATAGTCGCTTGACGAAAGAGCAGTCATTTGTAGTCAAGCATCAGTTCTACCAATAAATAATTTAATGGATTTCTAGCCTTGGGTGTGGACAGCGGACGGGGTTATGTTACGTAACGTCCTCTCGTTCATCTTCCACGCCTCTCCCTGAACCCCGGCCTGTGCATCCCACACAGCCTAATTTCTCCGAGCCCACTGCTGTGCACAGCCCTGGACCATCGCATTAAATATCTGATGTGATCCGTCACGTGTTCAGCCTAAACCCTGATCTCAGATGCAAATGCGGAGGCCTTTTTGAAGGCTAAAGGCCAACAGCCAAAGTCAGTGTGTCTCAGAATAGCCATCGCTGTCATTTCACGTGTGTCATATGTGAAACTGAATGAAACCGGCAAAAGAATAACAGGTGCAAAAATAAATAAACCTTATATAGCATCACTGAGGGTGATGATGACGACGATGACGAAAATTTAGGTGCTTCTAGTGTGGAGGCCTCTAATGTGATAGCCCTAAGTGTGCTACCTTTTGTAATAAAATGAGCTGCAGGCCTTTTTTCATTAGAACATATGGATGCAAAGCCTAATCTTAGGAGGTTATTTACATGCACATCATTCCTTATGGTGTAGTTTGTGTATAACATTAAATATAGCTTGCTTTTACCTCATCAGAAATTGAATCACTGTCACCTGAATATTACCAGTGTGTTACTTAAAGCAATATAATAAAAAAAACAACAACTCAATAGAACAGCTAATTATAAAAACAATACGCGAGGTACAGAAATAACTTATTATCAGGGCCATGGCAGATTGTAATCTTTGACAGACTGCACGCAGTGGCAGCAGGTTACTGACCTCTCTACTGACTCCTCTCTCTCTGCCTCAGTCCAACATGGCGACGGTGGTGATGGAGCAGATCGGACGGCTGTTCATCAATGTGCAGCAGCTCCGTCAGATCCCTCAGCTCCTGGAGTCCGCCTTTCCCACGCTCCCTTGCACCGTCAAACTCTCCGATGTGCCCAAGGTCTTCCAGGAGCGCTACATCCTTACCGGGTACAGGCAGACGGACCAGAGCTGGCGCTACTACTTCCTTACCCTCTTCCAAAGGCACAATGAAAGCATAAATGTGTGGACTCATTTGCTCACTGCTCTGATTGTTCTGGTCAAGTGTCAGGAGATCTCCCAGACCGTGGACTTCTTACGGGACCCCCATGCTCAGCCGCTCTTCATCATCCTCCTCACTGCCTTCATCACACTCTCCTTCAGTGCACTTGCTCATCTTCTGAGTGCCAAGTCCGAGTTGTTCTTCTTCACTTTTTACTTTTTGGACTACTTGGGTGTTGCAGTTTATCAATATGGCTGTGCGGTCGCTCACTACTACTATGTGATAGAAGAGGACTGGCACACGAGAGTCCGCGGGTTTTATCTGCCCACTGCGGCTTTTCTGTCATGGCTAACTTGCTTCGGCTGTTGCTATGGCAGGTACTCGAGTCTTGAGATGCCTAAGTTTACCAACAAGCTTTACCAGTTGGTTCCTTGCACCTTAGCCTACTGTTTAGACATCAGCCCAGTTGTTCATCGCATCTACAGCTGCTATCAGACCGGCTGCTCCGACCCCGCAGTGCCGTACCACTTTTACCACACAATATTATTCATCATCAGCGCCTATTTCTTCTCCTTCCCCCACCCGGAGAGCCTGTTCACAGGCAAGTGTGACTTTATAGGCCAGGGTCACCAGATTTTTCACGTTCTGATGGGGGTGTCCACGCTCATGCAGATCGCAGCGCTGCGCATGGACTTTACAGAGCGCCGCCCCCTCTATGAGCGTCTCCATGGCGACCTGGCTCATGACGCCGTGGCGCTCTTCATCTTCACCAACTGTTGCTCTGCGCTAACTGTGTTTTATGTGCGCAAGCGTGTAAAAGCATCTCTCCAGAACAAACGGGACTAACGATAATGTCATATACTACAATGTCATCTCAACTGTAAATGGCTTTTTAAAAGGTGCATTAAGTAACTTTTAAGGTGGAGGGCTCGTCACCTGACTGTCAGCATGGACATGTTGTTGTTTTGCACTGAATAGCATTAAATTTATTAATCGCCATGGAGACGAGCAGCTGATACCACAGGCCAAGTTACAAGTGACTGTCTTCTCAGTGAGAGAGAATATTTTTATGGTACTTTTTACCAAGTAAAAAAATAAAAAATAAAAATTGCTTCAATGATAAATTTAATGCCAAAATGTAGAACATTCCAGGTAAGGCAATGACATCTCAAAGGAGACAAGAGGGTAGTGGACACGCCACAAGAAAAGTTGCATAGTGCACCTTTAAAGATTCCATATTATGCTAAATTAGGCATTTTACTCAACAAGAAACACTTGCTTTTTTGGCACTTAATTTATAGTTTACTTGATTGAACAAATATAACAAACATAGATTAACATATACCCACAAGTACCCATATATATATAGTTCCATGTATCTTTTATTGAACCTTAAGTTGACAATAATAACTGATGATAATAATTATCATGACAGGCCTACAAAGACTGGGAACACAAATATCAGCCTGTTGACATTTTGTATGTTTATGTTTTACATTCATCCTCACATTCCTTCAAGGTTCATCTGGACCTCATCTGGGAACTCTTAATCTTTAACGTTTTCTGTTTAAACTCCATCGGACTCTTTTTGATCATTACAGCAAATGTAAATACTACAAACAGTAAGCTCATTTACTGGATCTAGGGCTGTGCAATATGACCAGAAAAAAGAAAATTAAAAACAAGTGGTTTTGAAAATGAATTTTCTGAACATAATTAATACATATTTGTAGTTATTGCCATTTAATACAGACACATATATACTGTATGTCTTCCTCAAAACTCAGAACCCAAACCTGCTGTAGACATCTCAATAACTGGATCTATCTGTTAGTGTCACATAGCTAATAGTTGTACTAAAAAAGTCATTGATCTCAGAGGAAAACAGACTGCCCCAAAATGTTTTCCACACATGTTTGTTTTTCAAGCCTGATAAAGCATAATATGGGCTCCTTACATACTGTATGACTGTAATGCAATATAATGTCTTCTGCCAAAACAAAAGAAATAGGTAACGGTTTTATAAGAGGATTTTTATGTGGTGACAGAAAGTCTATCATGCACATTTCAGCGTTTAACTTTATAATTCCAGATGACAAAAACAGTATACATTTTCTCACTGACGACATGGTTTGTGTTATTTTGTATTTCTAAATTAAATTGTCGCATTGAGAATATACAGTACCTAACGTATGGTATTGCATAATGTTATTTTCTATTAATTGGTCTGCCGGGTACCTGTTTGATTGTCCTTACATTTCTAACATTATCACATTTATACACCACATCTTGTATTCTACAAAACAAGGATATGTGAAAAACGCTGATGATTGTGCCACATATGTAGAGAGAGATTATTTCAAAATCAAATCTTGCACCTCAAATAATTCTTGATGATTTAGCACTGAAGCCTTTTGTAATCTTTATTCAACACAGTTGTTTTTTGTTTTTTTCAGATTTGCCTTTCATTTCCAGCACATAAACACTAGATTTACATTGTTGGCTTTTAAATTTGGTTAGGCTGATTTGACAGTCAAAAGTCAATGTTAGTTTTGTGGGGCCCTTATCTCTTTGCATCTCATGGTTTCTTTCTGTCTGATGAAAACGTGTGCCTCTTCGCATGTTGTATTACTGTAGATGTACTGTGGGAACTGATGTAGCTTTGCACTTATTTCTTACCTTGTATATAAGTATTTATCTTTTTATTTATTTACAGTCAAGCAGCACTTGTTGATGGTGTTGCTATCCAAAAACAGTAATGCAGACCACATTTCACCTGGTGCACTTCTTTTTGTTGTTTTATGCTCTCCAAAATGTGATTAGGCTATATAGGAAATGTCCGATATTATTTATATTTAAATCTTTGTTTAACATGATGTTCAATGTGCCAATGAATCTGTATTTGTTTCAGTGATGGTACTTTTGGATAATGATTGAGAATGATACTGATCGGACTTGACATTTGCATAATTACACTACTGACTATATATTTGAATCCTATAAACACCTTACACTACCTGAAACACTGGTTATCTGTAGCTGACTATGTTTACACACTCGTTTTGCTTTTGTAGTAATCTTATTTTTCCCCATTTTGGCTTTTTTTTTACAATAAAAATAAGAGAATGACTTTGGGTTCGATTCACTTGAAACTGGCTTGAACCTGGGTTTTCTTGATATGTTGTTGCACTGAAAAGACACCAATTTATTATTTTTTAAAACTAGTAAGACTAATACCTTGTGGGCATTTTAATATTTATGACCATACTTATTTATGCATATGTCTATATGTAATACCTCATATTGAATTGCAGCATAAATTGTGTGTAAGCATAGCCTGACCTTTACCTTGGAGAGCAGAGTGCGAAGGACCAGAATGTCTCCGCTTCTGTATGTGACTGTTTTAATGTCAAGTGGTATTTAAGACAATAAAGTGTTTCAGAAATTTTACCTTTGCTCTTTCAGTTTAGTGGTTATTACAGTTTTACATTACAATTACAAATCATGCTCTAAGAAATACTGTGTAAAACTATACTTGCGTCACTTGGACCTCCAGTATACATATATTTGCGATGCTACGATATTTGCTCCTCTTAAAGTCAAGTAGTATTTTAATGGCTCCACTAGAGGGCAGCATTGCCGTTTTGAAGATTCTGCCAGAGCCTATTCAAAACATTCTCCTTTTAAGACAAGGTGGTTTTGAAGCAGCTTTTCAGATGAACAGGGTTTTTTAGGGACATGAGACGTGCAATTTGTCTTCTGAGTTGTGTATGCCATTTATCAACAACTAAGCGGTGTACACACAGTTCTTAGTCATAAAGAGCAACACTTTGTCACACACTGTCATGTTCTTACAGTAAAATATTGAAACTGGACAGAATTCTACATGAACTGCATCACTGACTAACATGGTTAATTCTTATACTTTAAATGCTCCCCAAGTGGGGCTCAAATATCTCAGTGGTAAGAGCAGTGGTTCCCCAAACCGAGTTGTGTCAAGTCAAGCTCTGTCTTTGTGTCCTTAGGAAAGACACCTAGTATGAATGTGGTGCATGCATGAGGGATTGGTAATGGCACAGATTACTTCTGTGAGTATATACCAGTGGCTATAGCCGTTTGCCACCACTGAGTATGGAATGAATGAATAATGACTACAGTGTGGTGTTTTAGAGGCTTAGATAAGCCTGTAAAGCGCATTACAAGTGGGAATTATTATATTAGTCCATAGGGGGCACACTCATTTTTCATTAAATGATAAAGTAAGAAGTATGGCAACACATGTTTGAGAATATTTTACACATTGGGCATATATTGTTGCATTGGGTATTCTGTTTAAGCCATCTGGCGCTTGCTTTGTAAATACAACAGCATCTCTTAATGTAAAGTAATTCACAAGAGCAAAGATTACAAAACAATATGAGAAGATTCAATAATGTTTTTGCAGCTGCTGACTGGCACAGACATTGCTGTGGGTGGTGCACTTCTATACATTATGCATATGTGCCAGCACTCTCTATACTGCATATTCTTTTCATTAACACAGTAAATGTGATGCATCTGTGTGGGGCTTTGTGTGTTTGAGGTGAAGTTTACAGATGATAAGGATGTGCACACTGCTCCTCATATAAGGTAACAATCTCATCAGTGAATCTTCTCTTGCCACTTCCCACACAAACAGCAGCAAATTAGCACAGAGTCTTGGCGTGCACTTATATACGACGCTAATTAGAACTTCTACCATCTATGAAGACATGTTATTGAAATTAGCCAGAAGCAGCTTGGTTGAAACCCTGAATATTCCTGTTTCCAATATAATTTCCTTCTCACTTGGGCCACTTTAGGCATAACTGTGGCCAGTGCTGTGTGCTGCTGGAGCCCATCTGTTTCAAAGTTTTTCAAAAATGTCTGGAGATCTTTGTTGTAGCAAGGAGTCACTGTTGATGAAGACTTGTTATTAATAAGAATGGGACGAGAAACAATTCCCACAAAACAAGAGATCCAATGGAGACAGGATGGGAATGTAATATGTAGTCCTAATACCAAAACTGTGCAGCAGCACAATTTTGGATCAACTCCATTTGAACCTTTTTACCAAATTGTAAAAGTACGTCTCACAAAGATCAGTTTCCACATGTGTGCACAATCTTGTGGCAGTTTTATTTTGCATTATCTTGTGGCAAAAGATTTTGTCCCATCGTATAAAAAAACAAAACAAAAACTCACTGGACACTAATAACTATTTGAAAGTGTAGGGCAATCAGCAAATCCAACCACAGCAAATCTGAACTATTCAAGAAGATAAACTAAATGTTCATTTTGTATTTTGCCTTTGCAGTATCATCCCTTCTCATTCCAGCACATGACCAGTACCTAATTTAGTTTAATCAATTTCCATTTTGAGGATGATTTGAACTTGAACAGGTTTAACAATATATATTGTGTGATTGTATTCAGTACCACCATAATTTGGGTACATTACAATGACCATTTGTGTGCTGCTTTGAGTTTTCTTACTCAATTTTTGGTCCTTCTAAGTTGCCTTGTCATCCTTTTCCTCATGGTACCTATGATTGCATCAAGGTTGCCACGGTGATACAGGGTGGCCTCGGTTTCCCATCGTTTCTGTAATTAAGGCTTTGAGTGTGATGGGGAGGGCTTTTGTTCAGACTTATTAAACTGCTGTCGCTCGATTTTGCCAGGTGACACCCTGCCAACCTTGCCTTTGATTCTCTGTGAACCTCATCATGGGCTGCCAGATATTTGGCTTGTGTTATTGTATTGTACCATTGCTATATTTTCATAAAATGCAAATCCTATGAGGAAGCTAATAATAATAATAGAGCAGGGGTAAAATATTATCAAGTTGTAAAATACTCATGAATACACTGGGAAAAGTATAACCTGTATTCTTCAGTGTTCCTTCAATTTCATTTTCTGCAGGGACAGAGAAAGGGATATGAATGTGATACTGAAAGTGTAAAAAATCTTGTAGACTACATGCACCAACACAAACCGTGAGCCTTCATATTTCATACTGGTAATTCTTTTTTTATTATACCACATGTTTTTATTGCTAAAACATGCCTTGAAAAACAGGCATTCTTATGGTGACCAGAGTTGCCTCTCCGTAGTTCGAACCTGTAGCTTGGTCTGTCGATGACACCACAAGTAGGCAGATAGATAATTAATGCCATATTGTGGAAAATTTCAGGCAAAGTAATAACATCTCCATGACAAGCAGGTGCAGACCCTCCTCCAGAAAAGTTACAAAGTGCACCTTTATTGTCCCTGAAGGGAAATTTGTCCTTTGCATGTCTTCCACTTTGATGCCGCTGGGGCAACCTGCCAGAGCACAATGCACCCACAGGGAGATGAAACCATTTGGAAAGGTTGGCGAAGGTTGGGGGCTCAGGGCAGGAAGGCTCCCCTTTAATAAAAATAACAAGAGGATGGTTCAGTTCAGGGCCCATAAAACCCTGGGGCTCAGGACCACAGATTCTTTTGGCCCTCTATGATAACTGACCCGACCGATCTGCAGATCTTTTGATACAGTCATGGTTGGCAATATTTGGCGGATTAGCTTGCTGCATGTTTAAGTTGAGTAAACAGAGAGAACACAAAATGCTTGTTATTTTTCATGAACGAAAGCGAAAAAAAGGATTTTGAACATCACAATATGCAACTTCATAATGTTTATTATCATTTAGCAAAAACTAATTCTGCAGAGGAAAAACATAAAAATACACACAACATAGAAAGTTGACTTGAATGTCCACCAATTCTGTGCTTATTTTGTGCGGTTAAAGTACATTTCAAATCTGAACATCCGTGTCCCTGATGGCCCTAAAGGAAACACACAGTTACACTTTCTTAACAAAGTGTCCTTACTGAGTGGACCGCCTAATAGATTCTGTCTGCTCCGAAAGAGGCCCTTCTTTGTTCTTCCTCTCCATCTCCACGGCTAAGGCTGCGGTGCTGCCTGTGTTCCCAATCACATCGCTCCTATTCATCAGAGCTGTGGGAGGAGATAGGGAGAGCTGGAGGTGAACAGGAAGCACGTTGGCGGCCATATCTGAAGGTCTCTTGTCTTCACCCAAGCTTCAAGGATAATGAATTCCCCTCGGCTGCCCCTTAACCTGCGTGTATACAGCAAGTTCACAGCATTATTCTCAGATAAGCACATATATAGGGAAGTTTAGAAGGCTGTGGTATAGATTGGACAAACAAGCGAAAGCTGAAACTAACAGAACTTGTTAGTTTGTAGAGTTTTTGAATAATCTTAGCTTGGATCTTTAATTTACTTTTTTCACTTTGAGTAAAAAGGACATATTGTTAGCCTAATAGCATAGTTGCCTAAGTCATATTTGAACGTTTTCGGAAAACAAGAAAAAACTTTTTTTTTTTTTTTTTTTTTTTAAATATTATTGATATTGTAACAGAAAGTTCAACTAGATGTGTGAACACGTTTCCAAAAAAAGAAAGACATTGATTGCAGGGTGATGCAGCAGTGACAGGAGAGAAAAGTTAGGCAGATATCATAATTTGGCCAAAAAATGACTTATGCTATTAGGTTAACGATATGTAAAATATTTATAATCTCATAATATAAAGGTTTAATGGTGCTTCCTCATCATAGTGACTCAAAGTTGTACTTTGATTCATATTTGAATAATTCTTTCCCCGCCTAAATCCCTGCAATTATTTGAATAATTATGACATCGAGGCATACACAAAATGTTGTTTAGGTATGTTGCAGAAAAATAAATAAATAAATAAAATCTGCTGCTTGCTGGTGAAAGTAAAATAATCATCTAGTTCAATGCTATACCAAAAAAAGGCATAATATATTTTCATATAACAGTGCTGAATGGCAAGCAAATAAATAGCCCTATAATGAGTTTAATGTAAAGCAAATGCTAATTCAAAGGAGCCCAACAGTGATTACCTGCTCCAGATGAACATTTTTCATTCATTAATTTTCCAATAGTTATTTTAAGACCAAAAAGCACATTTAAATGGAAAGATTTGGCAAAAAAATCTATGGGGAAAATGAATGAGAAATTTAGTTCTGTAACCAGGGGGTGGGCGGTCACTGTTGAGCTCCATTTTGGCCTATACCAGGATGCACTAGAGCCCAGAGGAAGACAAAAGAGGAGATCTATGGATGTCGTAAAAAGGAGACATGAAATTAGTTGAAAGAAGATGCTGAGGGCAGTATAAAATGGAGGAAGAAAAGATTTTCATCAAGGATATAAATAAAAACAAGGACGGTCAGAATCTGTGTTTTCTTGTTTACTCTAAATCCCTCAAAATTTACGTCAAGAAGAAATAGTATTTTTCTATACAAATCGCTAAAGTTTAACCATAAAGAGTCTCCATCTATCCAAGAATGCAGGTTATATGAACGAAGGTTTATCTACACTCAGTAGTTAAGATTTATTTATTTCATCCAAGCGCCAACACAAACTTGAAGCCATTTATAACTTAAGGGCTCAAGCGGTTACAGGTGCACTATGTAATCTTATCTGTTGGGCCATCTGCCACCTGCTTTTTGTTATATTCTTTGGAAAGTTCCACAGTATGGCATTAAACTCTATGGAGCATCATGCCAGGTTTCAGGTCAGATCTGTGGAAAAGTGAGCCCTGGTATTTTTGAGCAATAAAAACTTTGAAATTGTAATTGAACAAATGTACAGTTGATGAGTTTCTTCCATACTGTGAAACATTTCAGCCAAAGCAATAACATCTCCATGGAGACAGGCATGTGATGGACTCTTCAAGAGAAATTTTAGTGCACTTTTAAGTCAGGGCCTCAGTCAGTATCTTGGAGTAACCTACTGTGCATGCTTTAAAGGGAACTTTAAAGGTACACTATGTAACTCTATGACTGGGGGCCTGTGACCTGCTTGTTTCTATGGATATGTCACTGCTTTGCCTGGAATGTTCCATTTTAAATAGCTATATCTTGCATTTATTAAATTATACATGGTTTTATAGCTCAAAAATCCCTAGAAAAACAGGCATTCTGACTGTAAGCAAGGTTACCTCTCTCTCCCCAAATTTTATCTGTAACTTGGTCTGATTTGATCTCCATGAAAATAGAAAGGGCAAAGTAATAACTCCACAGACAAAAGCATTTCATGGACCCTCCACCAGAAAAGTTACACAATGCGGCTTTAAGAAACATGGGGAGTACATGCAAACTCCACTCTGGAAATATTTTTAATACTATTTTGATGGTTCCAGTACCTTATTTCTTTCACTCCTTTTGCTGCAGTCACCTTGTTGTTTCGTTTTAAAAGATCATGCAGCTTTTCTGTAAATGTATAGGTGACTTGCAACAAAGCTAAAGTTTGCAGACTCCTATTAGACACACCAGGGCTCTTTTTCACTGTTGTTTCGAGATGTCACTCAACTCCTACTTCACATGTTTCTGCCTTCTGCCAGCCTTATGCCCACTTTCTGTACCCTTCATGTCTTCCTCATCTCCTCAATCACTTCTTGTTTAAATCCAGACTGGAGTCGCAGTTCCAAACCTGGCATCATCCAATGTAAACCTATTTTTGTGCATTAATGTCATGGTAAAAGTCTGATCCAGTCATCTAATGTATAGTTTCTCTTTGAGTTCTTCTGGCCTTCCTTATCAGTCCTCCTCCTCACTCAGTTTGTGAAAAGACTCCAGATGGCTGAGATTGTTTTTAGTTGAAGCCTATCCGTACATTTCCTCCGCACTATTCAATTAGCCAAGCACCTGTGCCACTCGCTTCACTTTCCATACAAGCTCTTCCTGCCCGAGCCTATAAGTGAAACGCTAATCCCGTTTTTATGTTATTCTGTCGTGCAAGTCAGAGTGGTTCATTTAGGGGGATATTTAACAGTGTCTCTTTTTGTCCAACACAAAAAGGTGATGAAAGTCTCTGGCAATATAAAACAATACTGCTGAAGTTGTCTCCTCTCATTTGTAAGTTATGGATTAAGCAGTGGTCTGTTGCTTTGACTTTGAAAGGGATTACTTCTACTCTGAGGATTATAACAAAATTGTGAAATTGAATTTTGGGCTGGGATGGCAAATGGGAATGTTTGTACAAGGCTTGAATGAACTATATATATAAACTGTATAAAAACGATTAACTATTAATTATTAATTTCAGAAAGAAGACCATTCAGTGGCCAGAATCAAAGTGTAAATCAGCAGCATGGAAAAACATCCAAATATGTTTTAAAAAGATCACATGGAGTTTTGACATTTAGAAAAGTCATTCTATTTATCAACAGAAAATGTCAGCTCAGCATGTATAACAATTTACGTGTGCTCGTCCATCACAGCTTTACAGCTTTATGTAGGGCCTAGTGGGATAAAGCAAAAATACACTCAGAATGTGGCTGAAATTTTAATCAAATAATTGAATGTATTTTTGATTAAATAGCATCTGATTAAATGCTTGAATATAGCATTTCTCTTACTGTGAGTATATCCGCTTCTACTTCTAAAAGTAATAATATTAATGCCATCCACCCCTCTGACCCCCACCAACACTCCACGCTGACCATACAACATACACACACCACTTTTACCACCACCATCCAAGTACTGACTAGATATGGCTTTGACAAGGAGGTTTTAGCTGTCGTATGCTGAGGATTCATCAAAGCAGAGAAAGCCAATTGCGGTTTATTTCCAACTGGTTTTATTCAAAAGGACCTGGCAGCCCAGAGTGAGGAGCTGAGAGAGAATTTGCTTTGAGTGAATTATATTTTTAAGAGCTAAAACAAAACTAAACCTCTTCATAGGGGTCAGGTGCACAGAGGACTGGGCGGCGAACTGCTGCCCCCGTGACCCAGCCGGATAAAGCAGAAGAAGATGGATGGATGGACATCTTCACACGTGAAATCTTTTTGTAATTAATTTGTACATTAGAATTTTTTTTTTTTTTTACAAATAACATTTAAATGAATATTTGATTTAAAAACATTTACTATATGGAAGTGAATGTTTATTAGAACTATGAATTGAAAAAACAAAACTAAATACATTAATGAATGAATTAATAAATAAATACAAATGAAAAATAAATAAAACTAAAATTAGGCAACAAACTTCCATGATAATAACCATAAGCATGTTTTATAATCTGTCACATCTGATGACCCCTGGTGTCCAGAGTGTTGAGCAAAACTACCTTTGTACTGAAAGTGACCAGCAGCATTTGTCCTGACAGTTTCAGACAGTTTCACTCTGTTCTGATAAAAAAAACGTATAACTTAAAAAATATCGCAACAAAGTTTACACAAATCATGATCGAGTAGCATTAAATACCGCCCCAAGGTGAAACCAGCCCACAGCACAGTGTCCACTCCCACTGCGGAAATATGATCTGTACTGTTAATCTAGTCTAGTGTCCATAGTTGTTGTTTTTTTTAATCAATTATTATTTAATCAATTATTTGTTGTTAGATCAATTAGCTCACACTTGACACAACACTGACAGCGTTAAAGCACGGAATCGTCCAGTATTTTGGCAGTTAAATGATGCATCCAGCACGGGAAACAGGACGCGATTTCGTCTGTATTGTCTGAAATGACTTCATGTCTGTCACAAGTGTCTATAGTACAGAAACTAGGCTACCTGATTTCATAGCGTCCTGAATCCCTCCCGCGTGTGTGCATGCATGCACCTGTAAAGTAAATGTTTGAAAAGTAGTAGCCTATATACTTGTCTATATATCTATATCAACTATTGTTAGACAATCCCCACGCTGTTCAAAACATGATTGGTCAGCTAGCCTTGCCGTTATCGTTAGCAAAGTTGGTGAAAATGAAATGGGTGCTGTGGCTTTCAACACAGCACAGCTGTCCGTGAATATTCTCATTCATCCAGGTCATCTCAGTCAAGGAGATTAGTTGTAGGTAATGGGCTTTTTGGAGCTAGGTCAAGAAGTCCAGGCTACAACTAAACTCCTTGGCCGAAGCATATAGGTCTTTGCTGGTTTGCATATACATTTTGGGGTGTAAATTATAGTGTTGTAGTACTCAAGTCCGAGGTACAAAATGTAATTGCAGATGCACAATTTCTCTTACACAGATGCAAAACTTTATTACAACTGTACGTATTTGTGACCCTGTATTGATCCCATATTTTTGTATCTGATCAGATCTGGGTACTTCACTGTGACAACCCAGCTCCAACTGAAGGAGTACAAGGTAAAGCCAGTTTACAACACACAGTTAAATGTAAATTAACTATGAAAACAAAGGGCCCAATCTTGCTCCCAATCTTAGCACTAGTACAATCGCTAAGGAGGGGGCGTGTCCAGGTTGGACTGTACTTCACTGCTGGAGGCTGGAGTGGGACAGTACAAGTACATATAAACTGATGGCATCTGAACTAATCTGTGACCACTGTGGCATTTAAAAGCACTGCCCCTGTGGTTAATGTCTGTAATGTCTTTGCCTCATAACAGGCAGCAAAGAGGGCTGTGGGGAAGAGTTTTATATGGTACAATAAAGCTCTGGAGCCTCACAAAGCAAGTACGTGCCAGTAGAGGCACCAGGAATACAGAATTTTGGATAGGCCCTGACAAAAGTGGCACTCCACATGCACCTGCGGCCCTCTCACACACATGCACCCCTGTAAGCCTATGCACATGCACACATTATTAGTTTTCTTTTTTTTTTTACAATGACATGTACAGCCAGTATATCTGGTCCGCTCTGGGCCTTTCACTGAGTCCTTCAGGCCAACTGTCCTCAACAGTGGATATGCTGATGTTTGGGCATTGAGAGGGCATTGAGAGGGCAGAAGAGACAGACTGATCCCGACTGTGGTCCTACACCGGCCAAATGTCCCAGGCTGAGTGAGAAGAGGAGCGAGAAGAGGAAAAGACCCCTTGCTCTGGACAGAGTCCTCCCAGAGGCCAAGAGGAGGACAGTCCTGAGGGGGACAGAAGTGCTGGACTTCAGCATATTCAGTCCTTCAGGTTACCAGAGTGTTCAGGAGAGACTGGACACAAACACAGCAGCAGCAGCTCAGACCTTGAACAGTCCAACTGAAAATCAAGAGTCCGGTCATACCAAGATCCAAAGTCTTCTATTAAGAAGAAGAATCTTGAAAAAAGCCAAGCCAAGACATTCTTGGAGAAAATATGGAAACAACTCGAACAGAAAGCCCAAGAGACAATGAACACAAGCACAGCAGCAGCGCGGGTCACTGTTCAGGTACTTTCAACTCTTTATTTAAAACACACACAGATAATAGACTATTTGCTTCCTTGACAAATTATGATGCTGCATTTTTTTTTTACAACACAAGTTGATTCTACTGTTTGTATTTTGCAGTGATCTGAAAAAGAGTGTGACTAAAAGCAAAGAGTATAGACACACCAAGACCCAAACAACTGTTCAGGGGAGTCCATAAAAAGGCCAGTAGAAAAGTACTGAAGACATCCCAGAAGCTCCTCAAGCAGAAAGTCCAAGGCAAGGCCCAGATCTATGTCCATGACCAGGCCCAGAACAATATCCAACAAGAGGCCCAGAAAATGTCCATCAAGAGGCCCAAAAAAATGCCCATCAAGAGGCACAGGAGTACGTCCATGAAGAGGCCATGGAGTTCTGTTGAGGATTCAGGCAGAAGTCCAAATTCGTATCAATGGTGAAGTCATCAAGAGCGAAGTCCAGAACCATGTCCCATTTCAAAACCCAAATTCTGAAATCTTGAGCAAAGTCTTGGCCACCTAGCTCAAGCCTTTAGTTGATCCTTCAGCTCATCCTCCCCCAAATTCACACACTAATCTGGTCTAATACATGCACAATATCACATTAAACATCACTACATCCCTGATTTACTCCCCCACCACATTCAACCCATAGTCTTCTGATACTCATGTCCCCCAAAATAACATATGCAGCTTCTCTAGAGCTACGTGGCCTGCATCACCACCCACTGTTACTTCAGACGTCAGACTACACATGCCTTCAGTACTTTATGAAGATGTGGGTCTTTATAATGTATTGACACGTATAGTCTTTATCAAAACGATATGGCATCTTATGAGGAAAAGAAAGGGAAAAAAAATATCACAAGGGACTGATAAATCAATTAGTGAAGCACTAAACCCTGTTAATCTGGTGAGATGTAGATGTAGAATTTTGTTGATAAACCATAGGTGACCATTGAGCTCCTTTGTTTCGCATTCAACTGGGGAAAAAAATCTGATTGCACGATCATGTTTGGTCTAGATGCCATGAAGGGCGTGACTGATATGGCTCTGTATAAAAAGATATAGAGATATTATTCTTGATTTGTCAGGCAAAGCTGCCTGCTCACGTCTACAAATGTGTACAGTTTGGTTGCATGTATACAACACTAAAATGACCATTAAACTATAGGAACTAAAACTGAAGCTGAACATTAACAAGGCCAGGGCTAAAACAGGACCAAACCAATGTTTAAACTGGACTCAAAGCAGGACCAATTACGAGCAAGTGTTAACTCATCTTAAGTTTACGTTTTGATCTCAGAAATCCACACGCCTGGCTGCTCACTACTTTCTCCATTCAGGTCTAAAAACACAGTGACTGAAATTATCTGAATCTGTAGACTCTGTTTGCGAGTACAACTTTTATCTCTGGAAAAGGAGGAGGTAAGTTTGGAGTTTTAACAAAAAGATTGTGAAGATACTGAAAAAAACAAGGACCTCTCCTGCATCAATCTGAAACAATACATATCATGTGATGAGCATATCTTGACAAAATCTAAATGGAAGTGTCTGGGTGAAAACAGGGCTGGGTCGCGTTGGCTGAGGGGACTGGTTGTACATGGTGAGCTGATAGATTCTGTGCAGAAAGTGAATCAGAGAAGGACCAGGAAACAGACAGGGCTGCAGGCTCAGAGCTACTTCCAATTAACCTCAGACTAGTTCCATCAAGTGTGGCATGATGTGCTTTTAATGTGCATCTCTGCCCCATTTTCTCTCCTTTACATGTCTGTGGAAGATAACGCTCCTTCTGCTTAAGGGGAGTGAATAGTGTAAACATATGGAGCTGTCCGTCTGCTGCATAAAAAAGAGCCGTTTAACTCCTCGTTGCCATTACCAAACACCAGCTAATGTCATATCTGTTTCTCGTAATTTCTAATTCCTCACTTTATGCTGCTTCTTTGTTCATTTACAAGAATTATGAAGCCTGTTAAATTGTGACTGTGTGGAAAAAATGTTAATAGTATTGAGCAAAATGTTTTTGATTACTTTGTTTTTATGCCTGAGATAACAAAAAAGAATTTTCCAATGTTTGTACTGTAAACCTGTAAGATTCTACCTGGACCCAGACTAAATGAACAGTTTTGACTTTGTCAGGCTCTCGCTTAAATTTGAATAAAACATATGGAAATAAATGAACATTTCAAGAATTGTGTCAGCAAAGAACCAACATGCTGTGTTGGATTTCTCCTGCAGCTGAGGTTAAAAGGTGAGCCGATGACAATGACCCTTGAGTGATGTTGCGTGGTTACACATAACAGGGTCTCTGCTATTTGTAATTAACAAGAAGTTACAACACCAAGCACTTAATACCTCTCTGGGTTACTGGTGGAAGTAGAAATATAATATTTTCCATAGTTAATTATCAGATGCAAAAGCAAGGAAATATTCTTGGATAAATTATATACCCCAAATTAGTGGTAGCATTTACATTTACAGCTTAATTAGTTTACAGTATGGTATCGTATCAGCTTATAGCACTGGGATGTTTCACAGTAGGATATTAAACAGCAACTTGCATTTATTCAATTACAGGTGGCTTTATTGCTCAAAAACATCTAAAACAGACATTCTGACTCTGAGCGAGGTTGCCTCGTCACAGATCTGATCTGTAACTTGGTTTTAATTGGTCTCCATTAAAAAAAAGGAAAGGTTTATTACCATACTGTGAAATATTTCAGACAAAGCAATAACATCTTCATGGAGAAAAGCATTTGACAGACCCTCCACCAGAATAGCTACACAATGCACCTTCAATTTAATATAAATATAATATTACAATTTAATATAATAAATTATTTTTTGTTCTGGCTTTATTAAGGCTAATTAAAGTGTAGTTAAAGGTGCACTGTGTAACTTTTTTAGTGGAGGATACGCCACCTGCCTGCCTCCTTGGAGATATTACTGCTTTGCCTTGATTATTTATGGAAATAAACTTGGTTATCACAATGGAGACAAGTTAGTGGTCAGGTCTATGGAGAAGCAAGCCAGTGCATAGTAAGAATTCGATTCATGTTTTTCAAGGTATTTTTGAGTTATAAAACACCTGCATTCGAATAAATGCAAGGCAGATATGTTTACCAAACATTACCAAATCTGATGCAACTTAACATTTGAAAATGGTCAACATGTAAAAGTTTATTTTCCTCATGATTTCCTCCAGTGACTGCTCCTCTCGTGCGACATCCAGCGCACAGATGGGACTTCAGTATGAGCTCTTCAGACTGACAAAATAAAACATTTATAATACAATCAATTCATACACAAACAGGTGCTGATGTAATTTATGTACTCTTAATCCAAAGGCGCATACCCCGACGCAGTACCCCAGAGTGTGCAGTTAGTATTCTCAGCGGGCTCTACGCCACGGGTAAATATTTATGGAGGGGGCTGGAGCAGGGTGATAAGGAAAAGGGACCCATTCACGATAACGCACAGGGATTTAAAAAGGAATTTCTAATCAACTCCAGTTTGTATCTGTGGGACAATAACAGTTCTAAGTGTTCCCAGGCCTGTTGGGCCTAAACGCATTGGTAAAGGTCATGGACTTCTCTCACAAACTTGAATTCCGCCTGGAGTTAGGCTGCGCCATTTAGCAGCGGTTATTCATGCCTTGTAATAATCATAGACCCAAACATGGCACGCTTGTTGTCCCAGAATGCACTGCTCTGTTGGCTGGAGGGGGAATATAAAAATGCACGAAATGTTGGAAATAAAAAGTGAGTGCACAACTGCACATGGCGATATGGAAGTGACAGAATGAGTGGTAAATTATGTTCAAATGGCATCTTCTAGTGTTATAGCTTCACTGTTTGTTTTGTTCAAATGCAGTGTGTGAAGCTGGGTGGCTCCTGAGAAACAGATGCACAGTATAATAACATCTATTCAGTCAAAAAGGCTTCAGAATATCTGCTTTTGCTGTTACATTAACAAATATTGCACCAAGATCTTCTGTAAGTTTCCATAGAAGACAAGGTAAAAACTGAGTGACTACAAGTAACTCTGGTGTATTCATTTATAGTTTATACCTGGATCTAGAATATATTCCATACCGCACCAATTAAATAAAGTTACCAGATTGCTGTGATTTTTTTTCACAGATTACTAAGTATAATGGACTATTGTTAAATTTTCAATTTATAAAAAAAACAAAAACAAATGTTGGCCACTATATTTTTAGACAGTACAGTACAGTAATAATGATATGGCTTTGTTATCTCATAGAAGTTCTACGTGTAATTGTGAAACCCAGACAAAAAGCACTTCAGGCAACTGTTTAATGTTGGCTAATCTGCTTGGGTTTAATTGACCAATGGCTGTTTAATGGTTTGATTTTCAAACTCTGTTGGTTAAATCAACAGTTTTGTGAAGCCCTGCGAGGAGACAGCTGCTGTGATTTTGGGCTGCACAAAAATGAACTGAACTGAAAAACTGATTTTTTCCCCATGTAAATGTAAAATGTTTTGCCCCAGTACAGTAATTATACAGTAAAATCTAAGTTAGAATGAAAATGAGACTGATGCCTGCTTTCTCTGTGAAACAAAATGCATCGTTAGCATTACCATGACAGTAAACTCTGCTCTAACCATCCCAGTGAGCTATACATTAGGACTGCTGTTTTTCACTTGTTCAGACAGTAAAATTAGGTAGGCCTACAGCACCTTTAATTTTCATTACATTAATGAAAGTCTCACAAGCAAAAATGGAAGAATAGAACAATGGTTCAACTCTCGGATCACATCAAGCGCAAGTGGACATGCTTGAAACAAAAGTGCAAGTATGAGTTGTGTAATCTTCAAAAAGAGCAGTCACACAGTGAGCAGACAGTCAGGGGAGAGTAATGGGAAAGTTGGCGGCTTTATTCTCAAGATGAAGAGCACAGATTGAACACAACAGCTTGGTTCCAGTACACTAACCAAACTAACAAAGTTTCTGTTTAGATTTAGACTTTCTACAGTTTCTATGTACACCATCACCAGAGTGATTTTTAACATTTAACTGACATTAACTGACAGAAATTATTTGCTATTATTGGTACAAAGATGTGCAAAATAAACATCACACAAATAAGTAAATCTATGTATCTGCAATAGCCAAGTTCCTTGCGTCCACATCATGGTCATACTTTTCAGAGTTGTTTTTTATACTGAGGGTCTCTACTCTTGAGACCGATTTGGCAGAGAGGACCCCACAGTGACAGATGGACGCAGGAGGTAAGGGAATAGTGGAGAGCATGGATCAGACCTGAACCGAGGGGTGGCAAAAAAGTGTTTGGGATAAAATACTCACAGGAACACTGTGAATTCACTGCCAATACAAAAAGATTTATTCAAGTTTAGTGACAGCTTGCACAGCAGTGTTTAAAGTCATATCAGCTTTTAGAAAATATTATTTTCTGATTGTAGCTTTTGAAATCTGGCTCTACACCTTTTAAAAATGCACTGTCTAACATTTCTGGTTGCCTCCATGAATATGTTATTGCTTTGCCTGGAATATTCCACAGTGTGGCATTAAAAATCTAGCATTGATTTCACAATGATTGTTTTTATTGTTCAAAATCTTGAAAAGTATTCATTCTTACTATGAGTGGGGTTATCTCTCCACAGATCTGACTTGCGTGGTGCCACCTGCCGATCTCCATGGATCAAATGTGATGAAGGCTGTGGTCAATTAGATGATGATTAGGAGAAGTCTTCTCCCTTGGGGCCTGGAGACACTGGAGGTGGTCGAGGGTTAGGGTTTGGTGAGGCTGAGGAGAGTGAGGGACGATAAGAGGAAGAGGGGGCACTGGGGAGGTGGGGCTGGGGCAAGGCACTGAAGTGGCAGAGCAATAGCAAAGGGGGTTTAAATAGGGCAGACTGGGAGCTGATTGGAAGGACAGGAGCTGTAGCGAGCAGTGGGGAGGAGTAGTGAAGTGAGATGATGAAGGCTAAGGAGCAGGTAAACTCTGGAGAAGTGGTGAGGTAGACAGGCTGAACTTACACCAACTCTATTTTAATGCCTTACTGTGGAATATTCTAGGTTAAGTAATATCATGTCCATGGAGACAAGCAAAGAAAAGATTCCACAATGCACTGCTAGCTGAAGGTGGCACTCAAACATTACATTACATTACATTACAGTTCAGTGGTGTGCAAATGTAATTTCTCATTTGGATTTATGTGGAACAAACTCTGCTGCCTCGTCCTCGCTCATGCTGAGTGTGATGGGACATAACATAAACTAAACAGTGAACAGACAAGTAGGTTACTGTGAAAATGTAACTGAACAGCAAAACTATTTTAAAGGAAATGCTGAACAAATGCAAAAGAAAGAGTTGCTCTACATAAATATGTACATAACTTAGTGGGACTACAGGCCTCTGAGACGATACTTGCCTGGATGCTTTATGTGATGATGCATTAGTCTTATATACATCTTTTCTAGATGTTTAAAGTCACTTGACAATTTTGTGCATTGTTGTGTACTAATATTGTATCCACAGCTGCCCTGGGGTGGACTACCAGAGGTAAGGCTGCCAATCTGCTCCTCCAACCACTGCAAACCCTTATACACACCACACTCATATTATTCCATGTGGGGTTTTTCCCCTAAAGATACAACAATAGTCTGTGGATCCTGATAGTGTGGATTATTCAAAACTATGGCTTATAATAACACCTTCTCATTACATGTAATTGAAATACCCTTAATTGTGCTAATGCCATCACTGCTTGAAATATAGGGGCCAAGTATAAATATAATGAACACAGTGGGCATTTGTACAGGACTAATTAGCAGTGGACATTTTTGCATTGTATTCTAGTACAAATGGCATTGCTATGGAGAGTTATACAAACCATAGCAACCAGCAATGCCATTATAGCAAATATCAAACAGAGTACTCAAATACTTGTACTAGCGTGCAATTAAAATCATTTATGAAGTGTTGTTTGAGCCATGTTGGAAGCGTTCTTGACTAAGACACAGAATTAAAATCAGTCTCCCCGTAGTGCGCTTGGTTCGTCCTGTTCTTGGCAGAGAGCTCTTGACCCACAAGCCAGACTTAATGAGTTTAGTGCTTGGTTTTTCAGAATTCCTCTTGATGCCATCTGCTCTGTGTTGTATGCCACACCCGCCACACCTGATTGTGAATCCGGGCTGGCTCCAGAGCACTTCTCCTGTCCTCTTTATACAGCCCCACTGAATACAAAGAGCCTCATTGTTTTTTCTCGACGTTTTATCTGGGGCACAGGAGCGCCGATCTGCATCATATCGCTCTTTATGCAAATGCACTTTCCCACACCTCAGCAGACTTGTTGAGAAGATGATTTAGGGAGTGACGCCTCAGTGCTTTCAAACGTCTGGAGATGGGAAAGAATTGGTAGAAAAATACTCAGGTAGGCATTATTTGAAGATAGAAGACAATATGTTTTTTTCTCTCTACTTTGTACTCTAGTCTAGAGCCTATCCCAGCTACCATGGGCCTTCAGCAGGGTCACCAGCAGTGGCATTTGCTAACAGTACTAACACATCTTCACTGTCTTTCTCATCAGGCATTTTAACTAGTTGTCATGTCGTTGGCACTTCACCCACTTCTTACTCTAATGCCAAGTATCAGGTTTAGTGTGTGTGTGTGTGTGCGTGCGTGTGTTTGTGTGTTTGTGTGTGCATGTCTGTGTATGTACTGTACGTGCATGTGTGTTTCAATAGCAGCCCAACAAATGACATAACTGCATTTGTCTTTTTCCTTTATTGTGGAACTCATTTCCACCTTTCACTGTCAGTGTACAAATTTATCTTGTTATATAAGAAGAATGAGCAAAACAACTTTGATGGATTAAATAAGCAGTGACTACTATTGACATTTATTTTTATTACATTTTTAGGGTTGCAAATTAGTTTTTTTTATATCATTTTGTCGATATAAAAAAATGCAAATTAGCTCCCGAAATGCTTTTTTCCATTACTGACAATAATTTGTACACAGCCTATTTACAACCACAAAACTACATTTTAAAAACAAGATAACCAAAACAAGGCAAACTATAGAAAGAAAGAATATTAAATACAAAGAAAATGTGCACCCACTGCCAAATGTTAACCATTTTCTAACCACTAGCCACTAGCACTAGCAAAAGCAGCTTGAAGGTGCTGGTCTCAATGTATTGCTTTACCTGGAATGTTCCTCCATTTGGCATTTTTGCATTTATTCAGTTATGGGTGCCATTCTGGGTCTACAAGGGTGCAAAGGGTGCATTGCGACTTAATTTACAAGTATTTGTATCCTCATTTGATGCAGGTAAAATAGTAAAAATGGTTCAAATCCCGCTCTGTCAGGATCCGCTCCTGGTCTTTGCCTTCTCCTCCTCTCTTCTCCTCCCCTCCCTCCTGTGTCTCCTGAGTCTCCTCCTCCTCTGGGCATTTCCCTCCTGCTGGCAGAGCGCACACCTGCATCCCATAAACTCATCACCTGCAGTACAAGAACCCCAGCTCTCCAACCAGTCAACCAGTCGCCAGTTCGTTGTCTACTCTACGTTAGTGAAACCTTGGCTCTAGATTTGTGTGGATACCCTTGCCTTGTATTTCTTGGTCTTACCTCTTCCTGTGTCCAGGTGCCTGCCTGCCAGCCTCCCTGTCTGCCCGCCCGCCTGCCTGTCTGCCTGTCTGCCTGCCTGTCCGCCTGTCCTTCTGCCTGCCTTCTGCATTATTTCCAGAATCTTTGTAATAAATCACTTTCACGTTTACCAGTCGTGGTTCGTGATTCTGGGTCTTAGCTAAACCGTGACACGCTCTCGACATCAGATCCACTGACCCACAGTTTGACTGGTGTGATTCCAGCTCCCACAGATGAACGCTGTTGTGTCTTTGGGCAAGACACTTAACCTAACTTGCCCCCAGTGTCTGCGGACACTGGTGTATGAATGTGTGTGTGTGTGTGTGTGAACTGATGAGTAGTTCCTTGTTGCAAAATGCTTTGAGTGCCTTGAAGGTCTAAAAGTGCAATATACCGTAATATAAAAATGTGACCATTTACTGTTTAATGGACGAGCGTAGCCTTTGCACCGTTAAAACTCAAATGCAATTGCAGTCAGTTTGGACTGGACCTAGGCCTGTACACGTATTTTCATTCTTACTGTGTACATGGTAGCCTCTCTACAGATCTGACCTGTAACTGTGGATGATTTTAATGCAATATTTTGAAACATTTCAGGAAAACCTGTGACTCCATGGAGACCAGCTGGAGACAAGCAGGCAGCTGACTCCCAGTTAAAAAGGTTGAATAGTGCACCTTTAACTTGACTTTCTCAAAATCCTGAATGAGGAATGATCATCATATAATTTTTTAGATAGACACACAGGAACAATAGAGGAAAACAAATATGTATCAGTGTAAATAAAAAAGGACTTTGACTCCGTGGACATAGCAATAATTTGTCCATTTTCAACAAATCCATTACATCTGCGACCTCAGATAAAAGATAAATGATGACAAATCCTCACTTGTTTCGCAGGTTTGTTTCTTTTTAATATCACCTTGGAGTGGAGTCAGGTGGCCAGTCGGGCTTAAAGAATCACACAGGTCCTCTTATTGTCGAGAGTCAGAGAAGCAATTTGAGTTAGTCCAAAACAGGATGAAAAAGGATGCAGGAAGTTGGAGGGAGACATGTTGTGGTGGGAAATGAGAATCGAATAAATGTACCCAGACCGGCTGTGAGAGCAGATTTAACAAAATGTTTTAGATGGCTTTCTGGGCTCTGCCAATAAAACCTGTGCCATGGTGAAGGGGGCATAAGGGACAATCTCTAGGAGTCGAAAAAGCTGGCGCTGAGTACATGGTTCAAAGCACATAGCAGTAAGATATCTACTGACTGAAGTACTGTTGAGAAAGCACCCAAATGCTCCAAAGAGTGTGGGTTCATCCTAAGATGGATACACAGGAGGGAGAGCTCAGGGACTATGTTATACAAGAATAAACAAATAAGAGACTCGCTGATAGTAATCTTAAGAGCATCAGTCGTCTGCACCAAAATTTGGATTCAAAGGTGCATAACTTTACTGGTTGAGGCTCTACCATCGGACTGTTTCCATTGCTGGGTTTGAAATGTTCCGCAATATGGCATTAAAAATGACACGTGTTATAAGAAAATAACTTGAAAACATGCTGTCCTATTGTAGGCAGGGTCACTTCTCAGATCTGAACTATAACTTGTCACCTGTTTGTCGTCATGGAGATACAAAAGTTTAATGCCTTATTGTGGAAAGGTCCAACCAACACAATCACATCTCCATTTGACACTCTACTCTCTAACCGAAAAGTTACACAGTGCAGCTTTAAACGCAGAACTTACTCAGTCTCTTGCACTGTATTTCAGGTCTTTTTAATGTTGCTTCTTTTAAAGTGTAGCAGCTCTGCAGTCACGGCAAAACGTCTTTTTGACCCTATGAAATGCAATGATGTGCTTTAAGCCAATGTTCGTGTGATTTATTATGAATTTACTGAAATTTCTGAAGTTTTGCAAAGTTATACTCCCGTAAGAGTACAGTTACTTCAAAAAAATGTACTTGAGTAGAACAAAGAAGTGGTAGTAGTATGAAAAGGTAGTTGGGGAAAAATCAAGAGTAACTGTAACTGGATCTTACATTTAATTTATAACTTGAAGGGTTTTTTTAAATGTTGGAATCTCTGCTGCAGTGTTGGTAGGTAATTCCATGCTTCATATACCTGTCAGGCCCAAATAAAATATTCCATTTGGGTTTAAAAATCACAGTCTTATCCAGACACTTTATGATTCTCGCTGTGAACTTACACTCAGGCTTCAGTGATGCGTTAGATTTAATTGTATAAAGGTAGTATATTTCAACAGATGTGGGGAGTTTTTCCTTTTTCTTTCTGGCAGCACAAAGTCCAGTGTCATTTATTTAAGTTATTCAATTATTTGATATTGCATTGACTGACACTAACTCAGACTCTACATTATATTTCAAATCTGTGAACGTCAGTCAATCAAGAGTACACGGCACAGTTAAAAATGACATAGTGTTATATAGAGTTCATGTGAGCAGAGTGGTAAATGTTGAATGAGGTTGTGGGTGTAATTCCTACGACAGACTGTATTTGCATGTGTTAGCTGTGTTCCCTTGACCTTGCACAACAGACAGGTATACTGTACATTTCATGAATTAATAACTATATTGCCTTACACTTCAGGGCTAGTTGTTGGGAGGCGATTCAACTGTGTGTGAGCCCTTAAAGGAAATGCAGCCTAAAGAAGATGTCAAGATGCATGTACAAATATTTATTAACTTATACAAAGTTTAATGGGCCCATATTACGGTACTTTCTGATCTAAGTTCTAATGTTGTTTCCTCACCAAAATGAGCTGTGTTTTGTTTCATTCATACATGATTAAACACACAAACCCTGTACAAACCCTGTATATTTAGGCTGAATTCTCCTCTTAAACAGAAAATACTCCACCTTGTGATGTCATGCAGTAATACAGAAGGTGCTTCACTGTGTTTTTAAACTCCATACACCTTCACTAGAACCATTTGAATAGTTTTAGCCCTGGAATTGCCAATGTCTACTGAACTAAAGGTAAAGGGAAGATGCTAGTGTGAAAATTACCATTACACACTGGGAAAAAAGACTATATTCAAGTAAGTTAAAATTACTCAAATTAATTTACTTTATTTGAGTAGATTCAACTTGACAAGCAAAATTATCTGCCATTGGAATAAGTGTTTTTTCCTTAATTCAAGCAACATTTGATTTTGTTTCTTATTTTAAGTGCAAAAAGTTGCTGTTTTTCTTATTTTAAGTGTAGAAAGATATATTTTAATGTTTTAAATACAAAACTCTTACTGCACTGGCAGATAATTTTACTTAAAGTGAAATTTACTCATATCATGGTAAAACATTATTAATCCAACTCATTTTAGCTTGACTAGACTTTGTTTTTTGCAGTGCATGACATCACAAGGTGGAACAAAGCATTTTGCGCTTTCGAGATAGAAAAACTAGGAATACAGGATTACTTAAGTATGTGTGAATAAAACAAAACATCTCCAGGTATGTTTTTGCTGAGGTAACAACATTATAACATGGTTTAAAGCTCAGAAGAATCATTTTAGCCTAATATTGGACCTTTAAGTACAAGTACATGATGATAAAAAAGTTTAATAGCTGTACTCAAGTGCTCTACTTCAAAGCAATAGCCTATCATAAGAAAGATAAACAGTCTTGTCTAGAGGGGGTGTTCTCTGTTGACCCACTGTCAGAGTGTTACAGCTTCCCTGCTCTCCTCCTGTGGTAAGTGAACAGACTTGTGTTTGAATTGTGGTGCTATAAAGTTCATGGTGGATTTATATCTTGTATTCTTCTCACCTCAGATCCCCCACAAAGCACTCATTATGACAAACAGATCCTCTGCAATGTACAAGACATCTTCTGTAATTTAGTGTCCAAAAGAACTTTAAAAGAGTTGACATTAACGGACTGCATTCTTCACTTCATCAGCAGCTAAAAGCCTCTGAGTCTGGCCTGCACATTTGGTTGCTATTTCTTTGCCTTGGAAAGAAATATAAACTTTTAACTATAAAAAGTTTATATTTCTTAACAGTTTTTAATGCTGGACAATTTGCCTATAAATACGACTGTTCTCCCTAGAGCTGAATGTTTAAGCTTTCATCAAATGGTTTCATTTAGTTTGTGCTTTGATGTTATGAAAAGTCATGTGAAATCAAAGGGTTATTGGGAGTCTGCTATGGACAAAAACACCTTTTCACATCCTATATGTCTGCAAACAAATATTTTTATAAGCCCCGTGCTGCGACTCAGTACAGAATGTGCATAATGAAGTCCTTTGTTTATCATAGAGCAGCATTCATTTCACCAAGGGCCATTAAACAAGCATAAAGTAGATAAAGTGCGGGCACTGAGGAGCAGGAGACAACAATCACATGCAAATCCCCAGTGTCTGAGGCTGATGTGTGCTGCTGTGTGGAGCAGTATATGAGCCTGTGTACAAGTAGGCTTTACAGGTAGGCTTTACCATGTATTTCAGTGGCATCTGATCTCCACAGTGAAAGGGTACAGGTAAAGACAGAATGGCCCCTGATTTACACCTGTAACAAGACTCACAGTCAGAGCTCAAACTTAGATATTCAGTCCCCTGTTAATGGAACCTCTAAGAACCACTGCAAAGATGTAATATTGTATCCCAATTTTTCATCACTTTAAAACCCATCACTAGAAGAAAGGTTTACAAGTTTTGTGACCAGTTTTGTTGTTGGAGCCCAGGTAAATATACATATGCACATGTTTGAAGAGCTATTATGTGCTGGTATGTTGTCATACCAGCTTGTCAAAGCCTGATCCTGCCAGATCTCAGAAGCAAAACAAGGCCGGGCCTGGTTAGTACTTGGATGGGAGACCACTGGGAATTCCAGGTGCCACAGTGGGGCACCAGTGGCAAACCCTTCCCCCCAAAAACTGTTGTGTCCTTAGGGAAGACACTCGGAGGGGCCTATGGTGCAGACTGGCAGCCTTGCTTCCGTCAGCTGTGGCTACAATAGTAGTTTACCAGCACTGAGTGTAGAGTGAATGAATAATGCTCTGTCAAGTGCTTTGGGCATCTTGAAAGGTGCTACATATGAATGCAATGATTAATTTAAAAAATATATATTATTACAGTACTACTGCATTACTGTAATGTACTAATTACCTACTGCATTCATGTACTACACAGTGTACCTTCCCTCTTCCCACTTTTATAAAACAGAGAAATTCAAGCATATGATCAAAATCCATTTAACGTGTTAATGTAAAATGTACTGTACTGTGGACTTAAAGGTGAACTTTTCATTTGGATGACCCGCCACCTGCTTGTCTCTATGTAGATGTAACTGGAATGTTCCAGCTTATGGGTTCAAACTTATCTATCTCCATGGAAACAAAGTTGCAGGTCATGTCTATGGAAAGGCAGGCCCACTCACAGTAAAAAATGCATAATTTTCAATAAAAATAGCAATAATTTAATGAATGTTAGACAGATTTAAAACCAAACTGTGGAACCTTCAAGTCAAAGCAATATAATCTTGTGGTGTTGGATTCTCCAGCAGAAAAGTTAGATAGTGTGCCTCAGTGAGGCTACGTTTAATTTTATTCAACCAAGTAAAAGTCACTATAACGACAACCATAACTACAATCACCAAATCTCCTTGATAAATATGGTAAACAAAATACTTCCAATCACCATTAACACATAAAAAACACTGTCCTAAATAGTGTGATGCTAAAAAGTCCCACAATAATAGTAAACAGTATAGCACTATTTACAGTGGTACCAAAACAACTGTAATTTCTTTTTGATTTACAGTATAATTCTGTATCTTGTTCACTGTGCCCATTCATCGTGGTCCCCAGTGTAACCTTATAAATCAGTTGCATTGAGTTGATCCTGCTATCACCAGCGGCCTGTGTTTGTGGCTGAAATATCTCCCCCATAAGACCCTCCATAAGTGATGCTCTGCAGCTTCTGGGCACACAGCCAACCAGCACAGCTCCACAATATGTGACAGACTTACATAACCACAAATTTAAGGCCAAACTTGATCAGAAGCCTGAACCTAACCCAGAGCGGAGAAGGAAATGGAACCCAGGTTCAACATTTCGGTGCTGTAATGATGAAATTTTGGTTTTGTGAAAACCTTGGGAATTCTCTGGGTTTATTGTAAAAACATCAATAAGAGTAAATTAAGGGATTTCAAATAACATTTTTCATTCTTACTGTCAGTTTTTTTAATTAAAGGAAAGAATGCACACAGTATTTTTGTCATTATTTTTCAACAATAACAAGATTACAATTAGTTATTTACTTGTGCGTCTCTGTCTAATTATGAAATCCATTCTTCCGAGCATTTCTTTTTAAAGCATTTATCATTATGTTACTTCTTATAGATGGTTTATAATCCACAGAAAACAATTGTGAGCATTTACAGTGACAAATGGAAATTGATCATTTAATTTGCCTGAAAAAGCCAGACAAATTATTTCTCTGCAAACTTTATAAAACACGAATTAAAAGACCAACACAGCCTTGAATTTCCGAAATATTAAAAGGCTATTTTCAGAGTAACACTGTTTACAGCATTAGTGGATGGCTTTTTTGACACATAAAAATGGAGGGGCATCGGGCTCTGAACACTACATTAATGTGAAATGTTTTTGGGCACAGGGTCAAGTGTAGCTGATTGTGGTTGCCCTGATCACTGTTAAAACTGTGCTCTTCATATCAATGTTATGTTTTTTTCTGATAAACTGATAAACAACAGAGAATTTAAGCAAGTGACCAACAATTTTTAGTGAACTGCATAAAAGTATTTGTATTTTAAGTGCAGTACATTTGTCATTATTATGTGTGAGCTACTGTGTCCAAATAATTTCCCCTGTGGATCCATAAAGTTTGTCTAAGTAATAAAACATATTTACAAACCATGCATTATTTATTCGTTTTTAAGATTGGAATGCAACTTTTATTACTGTTTATATAGCTCGCGAGAATCCTGAACAATATCTTACATTTGCCACAAGAAAGTCTGGCCAAGTATTGTAAAACCAAAACATAGGTAAAATACTCCAGCTAAGGTACTAGATTAGATAATAGCTCAGGATCTAGAGAAGACCAATATCTCTCAATCTGTTTTTGATCGATGGCTCAACGCTTACTTGGTTTTCCACCATGTTAGAGGTCAGATTATTTTCTTCAAGGTATTTTTTGACAAGAGTAGTCTAATGCTAAATCTTTTTTGCATTTTGGGCTTTGGGTAACCATTTTTAGTTCTGCATTATGTGACCGGAGAACTGAACCTCCTTAAAACTCTTATTAGACTTAATTTATCATTTTGGCTATAATCCATGTTTTTTGTGGAATACTTTAACATCTCAAACTGAATGCAACCCACAGGGACCTTGTGTTCATTTGTACGCTTTGCAGAGAGGATAAAATGGTCCACCAAATGCAAATGCCTCCATCTCCAGCTTTTGAACAGATTGGGGATAATTGCGAGCTACAGCGGCTTTATATCTTGTGTATTACCTGTCCTCATTAAGAGGCACTTACCATAATGTGACAGTTATTAGGCCAGGGTTTCAGGCAAAAGCACAGGCTTTTATGGTTGTTACTGAGTCCAAGATGAAGAAATTTATAGTAACGTTTAAAAGGGTGCAAATACCAAAGGTGTACAGGTCACATAGAGCCATATGCAGGGACATATACAGGGATATACACAACTTACCTGAGACAAGGCCATATAGCATCAGAAGTAAAACTAAACTACCAGACGGGTATTCAGACTCAGGAAAATTTATGTCTTTTATATGTTCCATTTCACTCCAGTGGCATTTAAAGTACATATCCAAGTTTATCTTTAAGGCGCATCTATTCTGGTATGTTCTAAGCCAAATATGTGACAATGTGCTCAAAGAATTTCAAAAAGAACATATAAAAAGTTTTCAGGGACGAACAAACAATGTATTGTCCAACAGAAATAGGTTTGCTTTCATGGATGATAGATACACTTCAGAATAAAGGGAATTTTACCCATCCTTCAGCGCTCCTTGTAAACTGCCAATTGCAATCAGTTCTCAGGGACCCTAAGACAAGACAGGATTCAGAAGTACCTATAGATTAACCGAGGAAAGAGGCACTACACAGAAAGTAAAAGTAGTAGTAGTATCAAAGTCATAGTATTGTAGTAGTTGTAGTAACAGTAGTAGCAATAGTAGTGGTTGTAGTAATTATAGTAGTATCTGTAGTGGTTGTAGTATCTGTAGTGGTTGTAGTATCTGTAGTGGTTGTAGTAGTAGTTGTAGTAGTTGTTGTAGTAGTAGTAGTAGTTGTAGTAGTAGTTGTAGTAGTTGTTGTAGTAGTGGTAGTTGTTGCAGTAGTTGTAGTTGTTGTAGTAGTTGTAGTTGTTGTAGTAGTTGTAGTAGTAGTTGTTGTAGTAGTTGTTGCAGTAGTAGTAGTTGTAGTAGTAGTTGTAGTAGTAGTTGTTGTAGTAGTTGTTGTAGTTGTATTAGTAGTTGTTGTAGTAGTTGTTGTAGTAGTAGTAGTTGTTGTTGTAGTTGTAGTAGTTGTAGTAGTTGTAGTAGTTGTAGTAGTTGTAGTAGTTGTTGTTGTTGTAGTAGTAGT